>CM060945.1:71931811-74431811 GCA_030765085.1 Allium cepa
CAAATTTCAAAATGCAAAAAAACAAAATGCTAAGGAAGAAATTGATAGAAAGATAAATAAAGCCTGTCAGGTGTAGTAAGGACGGAGGCTTCCGCTATTCCAGGCTCTTGGTAAAGTGAGACCATCAACGGTCGATAACTTGAACGTGCCATCTCTGAGTTTTTGTGAAATCATATACGGCCCTTCCCAATTTGGGTTCATGTGCGAAGGAACCGGGTAAATTCTTTTGAGTACCAGGTCGTCGGATTCAAAAGTCCGTGGGCGGACCTTGGCGTTGTATATTCGAGCGACTCGACTTCGATATGCAGCTGCCCTCACGTCGGCTTCTTCACGTTTCTCATCAAGCAGATCTAGGGATTCAGCAAGTAGTATAGCATTCGTTTTCGGGTCGTAGTATGTCACACGGTGAGAGTGAACTTCCATTTCGACCGGGATAATTGCTTCGGAGCCATAGGATAGAGAAAAAGGGGTGTGTCCGGTCGCGGTTTTGTGAGTTGTTCTGTATGCCCACAGAGCCATTGGTAGTTCATCGACCCATTTGCCCCCGGCTTTCTCCAATCTTTTCTTCAATATAGACTTGATAACCTTATTGACGGCCTCGACCTGACCGTTTGCTTGTGGGTGCGCTACTGCTGAGAATCTCTTATGGATGTGAAATCGCAGACAGAAATCCCTGAATTCAGTACTGTCGAATTGGGCTCCATTATCGGTGATAATAGTATGCGGGAGACCAAATCGGCAGATGATGTTGCGCACCACGAAGTTGATCACCTTTTTTGTTGTTATCGTTGCAAGGGGCTCAGCCTCAGCCCATTTGGTGAAGTAATCAACCGCAACTATGGCGTACTTTGCACCCCCTTTAGCTAAAGGCAATGCACCGATTATATCCATTCCCCACATTGCAAATGGCCACGGGCTGACCGTTTGGGTTATTTCAGAAGGCGGGGCTCTAGGGATCCGAGCGTGTCTCTGGCATTTATCACATCTCTTGGCATATTCCATAGCATCGCGGTTAACGGTAGGCCAGTAATATCCGTATCGAAGTATTTTCTTGGCAAGCGCTTGCCCCCAGTGTGATCGCCACATTCTCCTTCGTGCACCTCACGCAACACTCGCTTGATTTCGTTATGCGCGATACACCGGAGAAGAGGAACAGAGTAACCTCTCCGATACATAACTCCGTCTTGAATGACAAATCGTGACACCTTTCGAAGAATCTGTCTTCTTTCACTTCGTCGTTCGGGCAGTGTGCCATGCTTAATATAATCTTGGTAGGGAGTCATCCATGATTCCTTCTCGGAGGTAGCTTCTAATGTGGATTCATTCTCCGTTCGATCAATGCTAGGAGAGGATAATGTCTCGACAGGGACGAGTCCCAAGTGTTGAGCTTCGTCTGTACTTGCCAGCTTTGCCAATGAATCGGCTTTCTGATTGTGCTCTCGGGGTATGTAGAAAATGGTATAATAATCAAACTGATCCAGTATTGCTCGGACCCGGGCTAGATAAGCGGCTAGCCTTCGATCCTTGGTTTGATATTCACCCCGAACTTGACATACCACCAACTGGGAATCGCAGTAGATTTCCACAGCGATAATTTTCAGGTCTCGGGCCAACTTCAACCCTGTGAGCAAGGCTTCGTATTCAGCTTCGTTGTTGGTTGCCCGGAAATCAAACTTTAAGGCGTAGCAGATGGATCGGCCCTCGGGGGTCTCAAGCACAATCCCTGCGCCCGAGCATCGATCGTTGGATGCGCCATCAGTGTATAGTTTCCATATATCTTCGGGGGAGTCACTAGTTTCGGGTAAGTCTTCAGGAACAGTGAATTCGGCAATGAAATCTGCTAAGACTTGACCGTTTATGGCTTTCCTTGGAACATATGCGATGTCGAATTGACTCAGCCCAATGTTCCACTTTAGTAACCTGCCAGACGTCTCAGGTCGTGTGAGGACCTGTCGTAACGGTTGGTCGGTGTATACAATGATAGGGTGAGCCTGAAAATATGGACGGAGCTTCCTCGAGGCGATAACTAGGCAGTATGCCAACTTTTCTAGCCTTGGATAATTTCTCTCGGCCCCGATTAATCGTTTACTGACGTAATAGACTGGTTTTTGTGTTCGGTCTTCCTCTCGAACCAATGCAGCACTAACAGCGTTTTCAGATACAGCCAGATAAAGGTATAATTGCTCGTGATCAACAGGTTTTGAAAGAATCGGTGGTGTGGAAAGATGCTGGATTAGCGATCGAAACGCGCCCTTACATTCCGTAGTCCATTCGAAGTTTCGTTTCCCTTTTCGGATCAGATCGAAAAAGGGTACGCATTTATCCGTTGATTTCGAGATGAACCTGCTCAGTGCTGCAACCTTTACGTTGAGACTCTGAACCTGTTTTATGGTCCTCGGGGTTTGAAGATTCCTAATTGCCCAGATCTTCTCGGGGTTGGCCTCTATTCCCCGGGCGTTGACGATGAATCCAAGGAACTTTCCGGAAGCAACCCCAAAATGACATTTTAACGGATTTAGCTTCATCCCATATTTCCGGAGGACATTGAACATTGACTCCAAGTCCTTGACATGATCAATGGAGTATCGTGATTTTACCAACATGTCATCCACATAAACCTCCATGGTTTTCCCGATCTGATTGGCAAACATCCGGTTGACTAAGCGTTGGTAAGTTGCTCCGGCATTCTTTAAACCAAAAGGCATGACCATGTAGCAGTATAGTCCTAGGTCAGTTACGAAACTTGTATGTTCTTGATCGGGAACATGCATGGGTATCTGATTGTACCCAGAGTAAGCATCCATGAAAGACAATAATTCGTGTCCGGCCGTCGAATCCACAAGTTGATCGATTCGAGGAAGTGGAAAACTGTGTTTTGGACAAGCCTTATTTAAGTCAGAGTAGTCGACGCACGTTCTCCATTTTCCATTCGGTTTGCGGACAAGTACAGGATTGGATACCCATTCCGGGTATAAAGCATCTCGGATAAACCCATTCGCCTTCAACTTATCGACTTCTTCTTTGAGGGCGGCAGATCTCTCTGGATCCATACCGCGTCTCTTTTGCTTCACCGGGATGTATCGCGGGTCAATATTTAAGGTATGGCTCGCGATGTTCGACGAGATTCCACACATATCGGAGTGCGTCCAGGCGAATACGTCTAGATTCTCTCGGAGAAATTCGACGAATTCCTGTTGTGCTTGTAGGTTTAGCTGAGACCCAATTTTCAATATTTTCGAATCGTTATTGTCATCAATTGGAACATCGATCGTCAGCTCGGCTGGAGAAGCTTGATTTTCTTTGGATTCATCATTATCTTCAGTGTCTCGAGGGTCAAGATCCTTCTGGCATCGGTCGTGGTGCCCGGGCCGAGGCCCAGGCGCTAATTGTCAATCGTTGGCAAAGCGGACGCGGAGAGATTCCCCCACGCCCTTTCCCTTCTCCTTCCTTTGCGCTTCTCGTAGTTCAACAACATAACAGGCTCTCCCGGCAGCCTGGTCCCCTTGAATGACCCCAATCCCGTGGTCAGTAGGGAACTTTAGAGTCAGACACCACGGGGCAATCGCTGCCCTAAATTCTGCAAGGGCTGGTCGGCCCAAAAAGGCATTATAGGGTGAATGGATATCCAGGACAACAAACTGTAACATTCAGACTCTACGGCGTTCTCCGTTTCCCAATTCTACTGGCAATTCCACCATCCCGGTGGGTATATTAGCACTTCCATCGAAGCCGTGGATCCTATATTGACAAGGCTTTAGATCTTTAGCTTCCATCTTCATCTGATCATATGCCCCTTTAAACAAGATGTTTACTGAGCTTCCACTGTCTACCAGGATCCTCTTCATCCAAGCAGGACCAACCTGTGCGGATATGACCAGTGGGTCTATGGTCGGGGCTTCGACTTTGTCAGCATCTCGGTTTCTAAAGATGACATCATCCGTCATCGTCTTCTGTTGTTTAGCCGGAGCCCCCTCATCAAGTGTACTACAGCTTTCAAAACTTACGTGCCTGATCGAATTGGCGTATGATTCCATTTCCCTCCAACTTCGATCCGCTGGATGAGGGCCACCACTGACTGTATTTATGACCAACCTTCCGCTTGTACGGGCGGGCTCTTCCTGTTTTTCTTGGTTCTGCGCACGATTTTGGTTTGACGGGCCCACACCACCGGTTTGTGGTGCTCGCACGAATTGATCCAACTTCCTCTCTCTGATCAGTTTTTCAATAAGGTCTTGCAGATGCCTGCAGTCATTGGTGTTGTGTCCATAGCTTTCGTGAAATCTACAAAACTTCCCCGTTTGAATCTGTTTCTCCGATGATAATTTCGGAGTCGGCTTCTTATATTGCATTGCATTACAGGTTTGTAGATATACGTTTTCCAATGTCGTATTCAGTGGTGTATAGTTTTCAAACATTTGCGCCCTACGTCGGGAGCCACGGTTCTGATCCTGCTTCTTATTCCTATTATCGCCATTCCTTGGCTGGGTTTGCTTGTTCTGAATATTCAACTGCACCCTTCCTGAGCCCTCTCCTGACTGTTTAACCGCCACATTGCTTTGAACCCCCTCCTTGTTGGGCCTTGCATCGTCCTGCTTCCTAGATTGTTTCGCATCCTCACGCCTTAGGAATTGGGCGGCTTTGGAATAGAAACGATCCAACGACGCGGGAGGTTTTCCAGCTAGCCAGTTTCCAAAATCAGAGTCGGGGTCAATCCCCTTAGTAAGAGCCATCAAGATTGAATTATCATTGGGGTTAGTGATTTCTGCGCAGGCGGCGTTGAATCTTTCCAGGTATCGCCTGAGTGTTTCCCCAGGAACTTGAGTGACACTAGATAAAGTGTTTACGTCTTTAGGCCTGGCGATGTGCATACGGAACTGTTCGATAAACTTGATTGCCAACTGGTCAAACGAGGAGATAGACCGTGGTGGTAATCGTGTAAACCACATTGTCGCAATCCCCCCCAAGGAAATAGGAAAACTACGGCACTTTACTGCGTCATCAGCTCTTGCAGCAGTCATTGACCATTCGTACTTTAGAATATGCTGGCTAGGGTCGGAGTTTCCTTCATACATGGGCAAAGCCGGCATTCTGAATCGCCGGGGAGGCTCAGCATATAATATGTCATCGGTGAACGGGGTGTGACTTCGAGAGATCCCCCAATCGTCATTTGTCAAACCTTGACTTTCGCGAACCATTTGGCGGACCATAGCTGAGAGATCAGGTGTTGCTGTATCCGAAGGGTGTTGAGCCAAAGTGTGGTCGGGCTCCACAGTGCGAGGTGGGATCGGGCGCTGTCGACGATCCGAATCTCGCCTCCTTGGCTCGACATCTTCTGGGATATTCGGTCCTGGGACACGTTCCTGTGGGTGGTAGTTTGGACTGGAGTGATTTCGGGTGTCAACTCCTGTGCCAACTGCGGTGGCTTGGTTATCTGCGGTGTGCTGTGGCACAATGCTTCCTCGAGAGGAGGGTCCCGTATGAAAACTGGCAGAGGGGCCAACTCTTATTTGCCCTACAGTCAATGTCTGCCGGAGGCCAGAAGCATGCGCATGACTTCCGTCTAGCCTGGGGCGCGTAGATCTGCCGTTATAGTCGGATGAGGCAGAGCTTTCCGTGGAAGAATGCGGAGCGTGGTCCCTTTTTGATCTCCTTCGCCCTTGGTGGTTTAGTTGGTTAGCCAATTCAGCATTGATACATAGCTGCTCAGTTAGCTGTTGTCGGCTTTTAGTTAATTCCTGCAGTAATGTTTGGAACTCCTGTCTTGTAACCGGACCCGACTGATCCGCTTGCCCAATGGCATCCTGATTGGCTGACTGTAGCTGTGCGGGATTCTGCCTATCCTGACCTTCTTGGTTACCAATGTTGGAAGTGGTTCTCGTACTAACCATCCTGTAGGTTGGATTCCTATCCTAGATTTTGAGCAAACCTGAAAAGAATGGATGGAATCTGAATTTGAAGTCTGGATCTCCCTCTTAGATTTGTGCAATCCGGTATCGAAGATAGATCCACGGAGCGGGAGAAAGAACTGGTTCTTTTTCTTTCTCAGTGAAAGCACCAAAATGTTTGCACCGAAACTGGGCAAACACCCTTCGGAAGCTTTTGAAGAGATAGTAAATAAAGAACTTGAATTGGAAATAGGGACTATCTAACAAAAACTCCAAGTCACAGAAAAATAAATTGCGCAGAAGACAAGGATTTAGAGTGGTTCGGCTATGCGCCTACGTCCACTATGAAGTTTTTTCACTTTATTTCTTAATACTTGAAGATTACAAGTGCTTTTCAGCAAATTACAGCGGGAAATGGACTTAAATTCCAAACTGACAGCAATTGAGACAGCATGGAGTGATCCTGGCAGCGTTTAGACTTGTTCTTCTTCCCTAAATTCTCCGACCCCCCTTCTGAATGACCAGGGGGCTCTATTTATAGGTGTGGAAGGCCAAAATCCCGCCTAAATCATGGAGAGACTGCTTGGCACGTGACGGGGGACCCACAGGCCCGAGTTCTTGAAGTGCGTGCCCAGTTTGGGATCGATTCGAAGTGAACTTCGAATCGATCAAAAAATCGTCCAATTGCGATGAAACTTGGCGTGGACGTTCTTCGTCATGTAGACAAACTTCTGTAAAAATTTCATGGGATTTGGATCAGTAGATTGGGAGTTATGATCGGTTCGAAATTGGGTGTTCGGTATGCTGTTTGGTTCGAATCGATGGAATCGATTCGTTCGAATCGATGCATGGCCGAAGCGAATACTTCGAATCGATTGGGGCGCGCCTGCCTTCGAGCCGATCCATGTTCGTGCTAGCTTAGCTGCTTTGTTGGATTCGAAGGTCGTCTTCGAATCAATGGAGTGGATTCGTTCGAATCGATCCAAATGCGCCCTGGATCGATTCGAAGTTGTCGAAGTCGATGGAGTCGAAGGTGAGTGATGGAGTCGAAGATGATGGATGGATTCGAAGGTGAGCGATGGAGTCGAGGCTGTGATGGGTTCGAAGCTATTAATGGATTCGAAGCTGTGGTGGATTCGAAGCATAGGAAGGACTCGAATTTGTGATGGATTCGAAGTGGGGAGTTACTTAGGTGGATTCGAATGTCGCCTCTTCCTATGGGTTCGAATATGATGGGTTCGAAATAGATGGTTTCGAACACGATGGTTTCGAACACGATGGGTTCGAATATGATGGGTTCGAACCGAGCAATGTGCACCTTCTTAACTTGAATCCATCATAACTTGAGCATATGACCTCGGATTGACTTGAAATTTTAAACGCGGACTTCTATGATCTTTCTGGTCATGTCCTATCAATTGTAGCTCAATCTGGACTCGGATAAAATTCATCGATACCCATAGCGAAGAGAAGTGCAACCAATCTCTGAGACGAACTGTCCTTTGTTTTTGGCCAATCTTTTGGTATCACGGCTTTGCCAAAAAGAGGGATAACACCATCTGTGTGAGTTCAGTGGAAGGGGCTCTAGGTATTTTGGCGAATCTTTGGCATCTGTCACACTTTCGGGAATACTCTGCTGCATCTCGATTAATTTCTGGCCAAAAATATCTGTATCGGAGAATTTTCTTTGCTAATGTTTGGCCACCTGAATGATCACCACACTCTCCTCCGTGTACCTCTGCTAGGATTGCTTTGGACTCTTCCCTGGATACACATCGAAGTAATGGCATTGAGAATCCTCATCTGTATAATCGGCCATCCTGGATTATGTATCGAGAGGCTTTTCTTAGTAGCTTTTGTCCTTCTTTTGAGTTCCCTGGTAAGGATCCATTGAGCAGATATTCTGTTATCGGAGTCATCCATGATTCTTGCTCTTGATACATGCTCATGATCCAATCAATGTCCATCTCATCAATGCTAGGAGTCGACAGGACCTCCACCGGAGTTAACCCCAGAAATTGAGCTTCGCCGGTGCTAGAATACTTTGCGAGAGAATCTGCTTTCACGTTTTATTCTCGAGGAATGTGACTTATCATGTAATGATCGAAATCACCCAGGAGTTCCCAAGCCTTTGACAAGTAGGCGGGCAGATTCCCCCCTTTTGCTTGGAATTCCTTTTTGACTTGGCATAGAATAAGCTGAGAATCACTGAATATCTGCAACGCTCGAATGTTTAATTCTTTAGCAATCCTTAAGCCAGCGATAAGGGCCTCGTATTCTGCTTCATTGTTTGTTGAAGGAAATTCCAATCTTAGTGCATAGCATAATGATCGGCCTTCAGGGGTCTCAAGTACAACTCCGGCTCCAGAACAGTAGTCGTTTCTCGCACCATCGACATATAACTTCCATTGGATTGGGGAATCGTCGACCGTTTTCTCCTCACTGTTACCCTTATCTATGAATTCTGCGATGAAATCCGCTAAAGCTTGTCCACTGATTGCTTTTCGGGGGCGATAAGTGATGTCATACTGGCTAAGTTCAATATTCCACTTTAGAAGAGGACCCGAAGTCTCAGGGCGAAACAGGACTTGCTTTAAAGGTTGATCAGTGAGGACTCTGATAGGATGAGCTTGAAAATATTGCCTCAACTTTCTAGATGCAATTAGTAGGCAATAGGCGAGTTTTTCCAACTTAGAGTAATTCATCTCTACCCCAGTGAGTCTTTTGCTGACATAGTAAACTGGATGTTGAATCCTTTTGTCTTCTCGTATCAGCAATGCACTTAAAGCATGAGATGATACTGCCAAGTATATAAGAAGATCCTCGCCATCGCCAGGCCTAGAAAGTATTGGAGGCGTTTCCATCTGGCGAATCAATTCATCAAAGGCTTTTTGCCAAGCGGGAGTCCAATCGAAGTTTTTCTTTCCTTTCTTTAGGGCGTCAAAGAATGGGATGCATTTATCTGTGGCTTTGGAAATGAACCGACTCAAGGCGGCGACTTTTCCATTGAGACTTTGCAATTCCTTCTTTGTTCTAGGGGCTTTGACTTCTTTCAGTGCAGTAATTTGAGCTGGACTGGCCTCAATGCCCCTAGCGCTCACGATGAAACCTAAAACTTGCCGGATTCCACTCCAAATGAACATTTCAAAGGATTGAGCTTCATTCCGTATTTTCGGAGGACTGCGAACATGTCCGCTAAGTGTTCTATGTGATCCACTGCTTTCTTAGACTTTACTAACATGTCATCGACGTAGACTTCCATAGTCTTGCCTCATTGCTGTTTGAACATAGCATTAACAAGTTTTTGGTATGTTGCCCCTGCATTCTTTAGCCCGAAGGGCATAACTCTGTAGCAGTAAAGACCAATGTCGGTGATAAAGCTCGTGTCCTCCTGATCTGGCTCATGCATCATAATCTGGTTATATCCGGAGTAAGCATCCATAAAAGATAACAATTCGTGTCCCTCTGTTCCGTCTACCAGTTGATCGATTCTGGGTAATGGGAAGCAGTCTTTGGGGCAGGTCTTGTTTAGATCTGAAAAATCGATGCATACTCTCCATTTTCCGTTGGCTTTCTTAACCAGCACTGGATTTGAAACCCAATTCGGATAGGCAGATTCTTTAATAAAATTATTCTCCATGAGCCGATCAACTTCTTCTTTTAATGCCGCGGACCTTTCTGGACCTTGAGTTCTCCGTTTCTGTTTCACAGGTGTAAATTTTGGATCAACATTTAGAGCATGCACTGCAACTTCTGGGGATATTCCGCACATATCGGCATGAGTCCAAGCAAAAACATGCAGATTTGTCTTTAAAAAGATATTAACATATTCTGAATTGACACATTAAGTTGTGAACCCACATTCAACACCTTGTTTGGGTCCTTTGGGTCAACAGGTATTGGTATTGTCGTTTCCACTGGTACCACTCTATTTTCCCCTGCACTGACTTTTCTAGGGTCCATCTCTTTCCTTGCTCCGCTGTGCTCGCCAGTGCAGGGTCCGCCCTGTAATTGCTACAAGGCTGGTTCTTTGATGCGGACTGGGGCTGCCGCATTCTTTCCCATTTCTCTTTTTCTGGTTTCTCGTAGCTCTGTCAGATAACACTCTCGTCCAGCATTTTGATCCCCTTTTATAACTCCCACTCCATTGTCTGTAGGGAATTTAATAGTGAGGCACCACGGGGCAAGAACAGCTTTGAACGCTGCTAGAGTTGGACGACCAAGGAAAGCATTGTAAGCAGAAAATTCGTCGACAATCACAAAAGTTTGCTTGCGGACCATTTTTCTCTCTCCTTCTCCAAGTACCACAAACAAATCAATGGTTCCTACCGGCTGTTTTGGCTCCCCAGTGAAGCCAGCGATTTTCTACGATGAAGCTTGCACATCAGCCATAGGGATCTTCATTTGGTCAAATGTTTTCTTGAAGAGGATATTGCAAGATGCGCCACAATCAATGAGAACTCTTCTGACAATAGCTGGCCCGATACCAGCCGAGATGACTAAGGGGTCCAAGGTAGGAGCTTCAATACCTGCGGAATTCCTAGCTTTGAATACAATATCATCATCAAGAGTTCTTTGTTGCTTCAAGGGCGTAGCACCTTCCAAAACGAATACATCTTCCTCTGTCGGTACATACTTTAAAGCTCGGGTATACCTTTCCATCTCACCCCAGCTTCTGCCCGCTGGGTGAGGTCCTCCTGTAATGACATTGATAATGGGCCTTCCAGATTCATGCCCTGCAGCCTTCTCAGTCGTCCTAGGCTGATGAGTAGGAGCCTGTTGCCCCTGACTAGATGAAGCAGGATTGTTGCTATTCTTTTTCACAAATTGCTGCAGTTTGTTTTCCCTTAGCAACTCTTCAATCAGATTTTTCAACTGGCGGCATTCGTCGGTTTCGTGACCGGGTTGATTATGGAAGCGGCAGAACTTCCCACTCTGTATAGCCTTTTTCCCGGTCCTTAGAGGAGGAGGTTTAGGAAAGTTAACAGAATCTTTAGTGGCAAGGTAGATACGCTCTGATGTATCTGATAAAGGAGTATATTCTGATGGCTTGTAGGATCGGGGCTTCTTCAGATTACTCTGCTTCTTCCCATTGTTATTTTTCCTTTTTTGCCCTACAGATTCATTCTTGCGTGGAGCAACAGTGTTATCTTCATGTTTTTCCAACACTGCCTTTACCGGTACGGGACGACTTTCTAAGCATATGAATTCATCTTCTTTTTTATAGAATTTTTCAAGGGAATTTGGTTCCTTCATGTTTATCCATTTCCCAAATTCGCTCGACTTGTCAATACCCTTCATCAGATAAGTCAATATCATTCGCGGTTCTGCATTGTCCACCTCAGCTAGCGCTATATTAAAGCGGTTTAAGAAAGATCTGATAGTCTCTCCTGGATTCTGCTCCAAACTTGATAGTGACATGATATCCTTGGCTTTTGAGGCGTATAGTCTGAACTGCTCCTTGAATTTCCGGGTTAAGTCAGAAAACTGATATATAGATCGGACTGGAAGTTTGGTGAACCAAAGCAGAGCTACTCCTTCGAGATACACAGGAAAATATCAGCACTTTATTTCATCAGAGGCTCTGGCACCTGTCATGTGCCAATCATACTTGTATAAGAATTCGTTCGGATCACTTGTCCCCTTGTAAGTTGTAATAGTTGGAGGGACAAACTTCCTTGGGAATTCAGCCTTTAAGATTTTCTCAGTAAACGGAATTTTACTTGGGGCGAAACCCCATTCTTTCTCGTCTTCAACCCTCTGCATACTCTCTTTCATAATTTGTCGGACCATTCCAGAAAGATACTCCTCATCATGTCGAGTTCTAGATCCACCAACCTCTGGAAGTGTTTGTTCAAAGGGGCTAGCAGCCCTTTCAGGAGCATTACTTTCTTCAGCATCATGAATGTTGCTAGCAAAATTCCTTTCATTACCTACCGACTGACGGTTTGCCCCAAGCAAATCGTTCAACCTATTCAGATTTAGGGCATTCTGGGCATTCTGAGCCTCGAATTGTGCATTTTGGGCATTTATCTGTTGGTTCAGCCCTAAGATTATAGCATCCAGCTCTGCCTTTGTAACTCCGACATCTGGAGTGGCTTGATTCGATATAGGGGAAGCGGAGGTTCCCTCTTGAATATTCCCAGATCTGACAGATCTACTTTTCCTTCCAGGAGCCATAATCTCGGATAGACTTCTGGTTTTCAAAGAAATTCTCTCTACAAACCTCTGTGAAGCAATGATGATAACTCGCCTGAGTTCGATTTCTCAGTGAAAGCACCAAAAATGTTAACGCTAAAATTTGAACGCTAACACCTCGGTGTATGAAGTGAGATTGTGAAAGCACCACCCGATAGCTCGGGAACAGATTATAAGCAGATAGTAGTAAAAAAAACAGTAAGCAACAGCAATTTTGTAGTGGTTCGGCTTAAGAGATAACCTACGTCCACTTTGAATATTTTTATTGATGATTTGATTACAAGGCAATGCAGTTACACTTTGATTACAACACACTTTGAATTTCAAGTGACTTAGAACAAGTAGCCTAAACTTCAACGTCGATCCAAATCTTTGAACACATGTTTGACATGTTTGATTTCCTCGTGAAGTTCCTTGAAGGAGTTGAAGTAGTTCAGAATGCAGCAGAGTAACGGCGCTTGAAATGAATGAGCCAAAAAAGTCCCTTGAATGTTAGGGGTGGCCATGTATTTATAGGCAAATCTGGACAGAAGTTTTTTGCTCAAGTCCTGAGTCGTGACCGACTCAGGCTAAGCCGTGGCCGAGTCAAGTTGAGTCATGGCTGGCTTATCTGATTAAACATTTAGTCTTCTCACTAGCTCATTCTCTTGCTGGATTCTAAGTCAAGTCGTGAGTCGTTGGCGAGTCAATTCTCACTGGGTCATGCATTGTAGCAACGGAGTACGACTCAGTGGCTTTAAGTCGTGGACGAGTCATCCTGAGTTATGAGTCATCAAGTCATTTCTTAGGTCGTCAATTCTCTTGAGTCGTTTCTTATGATAAGTCGTGGACCTGTTGAGTCGTTGGGGCAAAGCCTTTGATGAGTCGGTCCTGCCTTGTGAACCGTTAACCCCTTGAGTCGTAACCCTTTAAGTCGTTTTGAGCTTTAGGTCATTAACTCCTTGAGTCGGTGACTCGATGAGTCGTGAGGCTTCCTGAGTAGTGAGGCTTCCTGAGTCGTTAAACACCTTAAGTCGTGGCTCGTCCCAGGCCTTAAGTCGTTGACTCCTTTAACTCGTAGGCTGGAACGGGGTTAACAGTTTACATTGTATAAGTATGTATGTCCTGACTTGAGTGTTTGTATTTTTATTTACGCTCGGGTCAGCCTGAATTATTCATAGATTTGGATTCCATTTCTGGAGATTGGAATCGCTGGAGATCATCTACTTATCTAGTCTTATCTATTCCAGTTCTGTTGTTCTATCCAGCTTGTACTTGGTTGTCATCTTGAGACTTCTGTTGTACTTTATTTTCCGCTGTTGTATTTTATTTAACTCTGATATATTTACATAGTAGCTTCACGAACTACTATTTCTTTTACTTCCGCTGCATTATTAAATACTCTGTGTCTGTGATCTGTGATTTTTATTTACTGTATATTCTGAGATTTGCCAAATTTTTATTTACAACGCGGTATTTTGAGCAATTCAACTCCGGCATGAGTGTCTACCTATACACTTATAATGGATGCGAATTGTTGAAAATACCTGGTTGTTACAGAATATGAGGAGTTGCGAAGGCAAGCGGAAGAATTTCTTAAGCAGGGGCGTGTGCAGGAAAGTTTAAGTCCTTGTGCGGTTCCAGCCTTGTTGGTGTCGAAGAAGGATGAAACATGGAGGATGTGTACCGATAGTCGGGCGCTGAATAAGATCACTGTGAGGTACAGATTCCCAATGCCCAAATTGGACGATTTGTTGGATCAGTTGAGCGGAGCTATTATCTTTTTGAAGATTGATTTGAAGAGCGGATATCATCAAATTCGAATTAGACCAGGAGACGATTGGAAGACAGCTTTCAAGACAAGGGAAGGGTTGTATGAATGGCTGGTTATGTAGTTCGGTCTTTCGAATGCACCAAGTACGTTTATTCGGGCGATGAATCAAATCTTTAGACCTTTTATCGGGAAATTCGTGGTGGTGTATTTCGATGATATTATGATATACAGTAGAAGTCCAGAGGAACACTTGCATCATTTGAAGGAAGTGTTGATGGTACTACGACAGGAGCAATTTTATGCTGCAACTTAGAAATGTGTGTTTATGGCATGGAGTGTCTTATTTCTGGGGTATGTCGTATCAGAGGAAGGTATACAGGTGGATCAAAATAAAGTCGAAGCAGTCAGAAATTGGCCACAGCCGAGGAAAATAACAAAAGTGAGAAGTTTTCATGGGCTAGCGTCATTCTACCGAAGATTCATTCCACACTTCAGTAGCGTGATGGCACCGGTTACTGATTGTATGAAGGGGAAGCAGTTTTCTTGGTCGGAGGAAGAAGGGGTTGCTTTTGAGCGGATCAAAGAACTTTTGACGACAGCACCAATTCTTGTTTTACCAGATTTTCAGTTGTTGTTTGAGCTACACAGTGATGCGTCGAAGGTTGGGATTGGAGGGGTGTTGAGTCAGAATGGGCGTCGTATTTCATATTTCAGTGAAAAGCTGTCAGGAGCGAAGATGAGATATAGTACTTACGATGTGGAATTTTATGCTGTTGTACAAGCTGTGAAATACTGGAGGCACTATCTATTCCAGAACGAGTTTGTTCTTTACACTGATCATGAGGCATTGAAACATATGCAAGGGCATGACAAGATTTCAGCAAGACATGGATCGTGGATTGCCTATTTGCAGCAGTTTACTTTTGTCGTGAAGCATAAATCCGGGGTAACAAATCATGTGGCTGATGCTTTGAGTAGGAGGAGTCATTTATTGACGACAATGAAAGTTGAGGTGACAGGTTTTGAATTATTGCCAGAGCTGATTGAAGAAGATCCTTACTTTATGGAATTTGTTGAAAAGGTCAAGGAAGGGAGTGTGATGAATTTGTGTTGGTGGATGGTTTTCTGTTTAAGGGAAATCGATTATGTATACCAGACAACAGCTTGAGAATGAAGAATATCAAGGAGTTACATGAGGAAGGGCATGTAGGACGGGATCGCACGTTGCATTTGATTTCTCAGTCTTACTTTTGGCCGTCAATGAGGAGAGAGGTTGAAAGGTTTGTGGGGAGATGTCATATCTGTCAGGCTTCGAAGGGAACAGCGACCAATGTAGGATTATATATTCCATTGCCTGTACCGACTAAACCTTCGGTTGACATGAGTATGGATTTTGTTTTGGGGTTACCTAGAACTCAAAGGGGGAACGATTCCATTTATGTGGTGGTTGACCGATTTTCAAAAATGGCACATTTTATTGCTTGTAAGAAGACGGCGGATGCTGTTCATGTTGCCCAGTTATTTTTCAAAGAAATCTATCGACTTCATGGGTTGCCAGAATCTATTGTGTAAGATAGGGATACACGTTTTCTGAGTCATTTTTGGTTAAGTTTGTGGAAGATGGTCGGAACGAAGCTGAAATTTAGTAGCGCTTACCGTCTGCAAACTGATGGACAAACGGAGGTGGTTAACCGATCGTTGGGAAATTTATTGAGATGTCCGGTGAAAGATAATCTGAAAAGCTGGGATATGAAACTATGTCAAGCGGAATTTGCACATAATCATGCTGTGAATCGAAGCACTGGGTTTAGTCCGTTTCAAGTTGTATATTCTGAAATTTCAAAAGGACCATTAGATTTGACAACAGTGCCACATCAGAAGGGAGATGTTAAGCGGGCTAGTGACTTCGTGAATGAGTTACAGGAGTGCCACAGAAATGTGCACGAACGGTTGCTTGCATCAAATGAAAAGTATAAATGACTAGTGGATAAGAAGCGGAGAAGTGTGAATTTCGAAGAAGGTGATTTGGTTTATGCAGTGCTGACAAAAGATCGTTTTCCGGTAGGAACGTACAATAAATTGAAGGCACGGAAAATTGGACCAGTTGAAATTTTGAAGAAAATCAATGAGAATGCGTATCAATTGAAGTTACCAGATAACGTTCACACTTTTGATGTTTTTAACGTCAAGTACTTAATTCCGTATCATGGAAATGAATTTTTTGTGGGAGAAGGTGGTGAAAATTTGAGGTCGAATTTCTGTCGACCGGGGAAGGATGATGCAGGCCAGTATGAAAAGGACTTAGGTCTTGAGCGACCTAAGGAACTCCAAGGTCGTGTGAGATCTAACGGGAGGAAAAAGGAACGGGTTAAGGAGTTGAGGAATTACTCAAGCGAGCTACGACCTATGGTTAAACGACCTAGTGAAGGAACGGAGATAAGTGGTGGAAACGAGCTTCGACCTATGGTTAAACGACCTAGTGAGGGAACGGAGAAAAGTTGTGGAAACGAGTTATGCAGTAAGCCGTTAGGTCGCTCCGATCATACTCCAACGACTTACGACCTAGTTAGGTCGCGTGTAGAAGATCCAGTTGCTAAAGTCTTAAGACGCTGCAACGAGTTACGACCTAAGTTAGGTAGCGTGAAGATGTTCTGAAGCTGTTTCTTAAGTCGTTGTGTTTCTTAAGTCGTTACTGTTTAGGTCGTGGCTTGCTTAAATCGTATGTGGTTGTATTCGTTAAGTCGTTACGTTCTTGAGTCGTCTGTTGCTTATGTCGTTATGTTGTATATACTGTCAAGTCGTTGACTGTGTGTTGTAATATGTTAGGTCGCTAACGACCTTACTTAGGTCGTAAGTCGTGTATTGGGCATGTTGTGTCGTTGAGTTGTATATACGTTATGTTGTTAGGTCGCTGTGCTGGTATGTCGTGTTGTGTTAAGTCGCTAACGACCTTGGTTAAGTCGTAAGTCATGGGTGTTAGGTTGGAAACGACTTAAGGGTCTGGGTTGTAAAAGGCTATAAATAGGGCATGCGTTGTAACTGGAAGGGGTTCCTCTTGAATAAAATTCCTCTTTTGTTAGCTTTGTGCTTTCATTAAATTGGTAGTTGAGTGAAATCTCCTATCTCCACTTTCCTTATTCGAGTGCGCTCGGATAATTGATCGTTGAAGCCGATTCATGGTATCTTGTGCGGAAGATCAACGTCAAAGAATCGTAGATCTCTCTTCACGGTATCGTGCGCGATCAACGTGTCAGAGATAGCTAGAATTCGGTATCTTCGGATCAACGAATTCGGGAATTTCAGTAATTTTCAATCCACCTATTGCTACTTTCATCGTTTCATTTGTTTTTCGAATTACCGCTGCGTCATATTTCCAAATAATGTACATTCCAAATGTAAACATTTTTACATTAATTTTATTAATTGCACTTTGTTTCTTTTTCCTTTTTCAATTGAAAGATTTTAATAAATTTATTTCCAATTAATTTTAAATCTTCCACTTCAAAACAGACCCTAATTTATGAAATCAATTAAATAAATACGTGAACATTGTAATCCTTATTTATAGTCAAGCAAACATGTTTATAAAATTACAGTTTCCAACAAGCATTAAATTACATACTAAATAAATCTTTTTCTCTATCAATCAATATTCATTTAACTCATCATTAAAACTGACATTTAGTATTCCAATTCTTGTTATTAAATTATATTCTAATACGCGTTAGAACCTTCCACTTCATTGCTTCATTATAGTTTTTTTGTTCTTTTTTTATAATTTTATTTATGTCCAAACTTATGATCTAATAACATAGTTGACATTTGTTCTACATTTCATTACGTTAATATACCCCAATTTCCATCCTTTATTTGCATTAACTACTATATTTTCATTTTATTGAACTTTGGTCAATTTCACACATTAATTATAATTAAAGTCCCAATTAATTAATTTACCTTGGTTTCATTCTCTTATTAAATCAATTATTACCTTATATGCATAGTCAACATTGTTATATCTTCCATTACATCAATATTTTACCATTTCATCTTACTATTCATTTACGTAACCTTTTATTTCATTTATTGTGATAAATTCACTTATTAAAATTTCCAATTCTAATAAATTAGAACTTCCCACTTTGCTTACATTAATTTGGATTGTACTACACTTATTATATTTTTTCCAAATAGATACATTGATTTCAATTAACTATTCTCTATAACTTATTTCTTCGTTTCAACTTCTTATTTCCCAAATTACAATCTTGCATTAAGTGTACGTTTCTAATTTAAATTTATATTCAATTATAGCCTAACTGTTGTTTCAATAAATTGGATTGGATTGAATTTGGTAAATTAAATGGTTGCTTTAAATTGCTTATTGAAAATTTTTTATGCTCAAGAGCAACTAATAAACACTTTCCATTATTATACCAATTTGAATCCCATTCTAGTTATTCTTTATTAATAATTCACACAATATAAAACTTTGTACAAGACATCCAATTTCTAATTATTTATTATAACTTAACAATCTATATAGATTCATTTCAACCTTTAACTAACACTTAAGTCAAGGTCATATTTAATTTATAACGTATTACTCCCCTAGTTATTTCTTTACATACTTCTCGTATAAATTTCACAATTAAACATAAATTTTTAAAGTAACGCATAATATAATTACGACCCTATAATTACTCGGCATTTAAACGACGTTATTTCATTTTCAATTAGTGTAACATTTATTTATTTTATTATCACTTATTACAAATTCTAATTCCATTAACAAATAAGCAGGTAATTTTTGATATATGTTACAAATTTTGAATTTGATCACTATTCATTATTGTTTACCTTAATTTAGCATTACTTACATTGCATTTACATTGTTACTTAAAATCTCTATCCAGTTGAAATTAATATTCTAATGAGTACATTTACTTTTTCCGTTAGGTTATAAATTATCAACAAAGAAACATTTATTACTTCCAATAACATTGTAATTACAAATTTCCTACATTAATTGTATATGTTTTTCCATTATTATCATTTATTATAATCCTATTCAACTTTCCATCTTATGCATATAGTTAACCTTTATATTGATTTTACCTTCAAAATTTTCAGTTATTTCTTAACTTACAAAAAGGCAATGATTAATTACATTTAATCGCTATAAATTAAATGCATTGGTAACGAACAATAGTTGTCACCCTTTATACAATTTATAACATTTGTAACTTATTCTCTACAACAATTATTTCAACAACTCTTATTAAATACATTTATTCCAATTTCCGTTTCAACGTTTTTATTACAAAATTAATTTAATACTTTCATTAATTTCTCATATTAAATTTTATATCCAGGTAAAATCCTTTTCACTACTTAAGTTCAATTGAATTAACTTCGAATTACCATAAATAGATTTTAAGTCACCACTTATATAATTTAATTTAGCATTTATTTCAATATTTGTTTAAACTTTAAAGTTTCTACTAAATTAAATTACAAAACTAAAAAAAATTAACCAAATCAAATCCACTAAATTTACGGGTCGTTACGTCTGTGGATGCAGGAAAAACAGGTTGGAGGTTCCAACTGGATTCCTCAAAAATATTTATTGTTTATATATATATATATATAAGTTAATATATGATATGTTGGATATATTGATATGGTTTGGACGAATTAATTTATTAAATGTTAAATGGCATTGGAAATTAAAATGGACATTTTAAATACCAGAAATAATTAAATTGAAGGAATTTAAAAAAAAGGGTAATTTGCAAAGAAATTATTTATATTGAAAGTTGGACTTATTCTTAGGGAATTAAGTGGAATAAAAATTTATTAACTAACTGGGTTATACTTGACTATTTGGAAATTTATTTAAGTGGAGATCTTTTAAATAAATGGTATAAAAGAACTTGAAGGATATTATGAAAATTATGAAAAGGACTTAAGCAATAATTGAGAATAGATTTTAAATAAAGTGAAATTTATTAAGGAAGGTAATTAAAATCAAACCTTTGAAAAAAAGTGTTTTTGTAAATAGATGGAAAAACTCAGCGGAGTTTATAAATTTATAAATGGGGTTTATAATTAAGATAGAGTGATATCAGTGGATATGTGGTTATGGCATGAAACTTATATCGAATTATGAAATTGTTGTGAAAAGATGTAGTGGAATATTTCGAATGTGAGAGGGTGATATGGTCAGTGTGAGACGAATCAAGAGGAACTTATGAATTGAAATGGTGAACATTGGATTTTCTAAAAAAAATAGGTTTTTGTTAAATATATTACCATACTGCGTAACCTATAAACTATTATTTGGATTTGGAATATCCCGAAGTTAGCTATTATATACTTGGTATTTATCGAAAAGAATTCCAACTTTATAATCAATTCTGTAAATTAACTAATAACTGAATATGAACTTTTAATGCTTTAAAGAAGTTGATATTTTAGTTACCTAAAACCATATTTTTAAAAATAAACCATTATTCTTATTTCGTATGTAAAATTCTAATGTTTTAAATTCAATTATAAATCCTGTAGAGATGGGAAGCAAAGTTTAATAATAATGGATAAGATTTTAGAAGGAAGATCTTATAATGATATTACGGAAATCTATATAAGTTTATAAAGTGTAAGATAAGTGAACTTTGGAAGGTAAATTAAAATTCACAAGGGAAGTAGAAGTAAACCTGGAATTTTAATAAGCATAAACGACTTTGGAAATGTAAAAGAATTTAACTTAGGATTTCTGGGATTTATAGAATTCGTGTGAGACGAGTTTGGAAAATTACAAATAAAGTTGTAAAAGATTTTTGAGAAAAGAAATAGGGAAATAAAATGAAGAGTTTTCAAGTATTGAATATTAAATGAAGTGGAAAAATATTCGAAGTATAGGCAAAGTTTAAATTTATTCCATGTGAATAAAGGAGTTCGAAAACTATTTTTTCAAAGTGTTGAACTATGGAAATAATATCTTGTGAAGATATTTTTGAGATAAATAATTTAGGAAATTATTTAAGGCCTGATCTTCGCTGTGGATGTTATTTGATAGTTAAATAACCGACTATCAATTTGGCCAATACGCTGATCGTTCGAAGAGACCGGGATCGGATTTAATTATCCGAAAACCACTTCGATCCGGTTTGAAACATTCACAAATGAAGACCGTGAAGATGACGAAGACGATGATTTAATTTGTCCCGACCCAGGGCAACTTGTATGGACGAATGCTATCAGAACATCGTCAGGAGGACGATAAGCATTCTAAGTGAGAATCATTCTAAAAAGGTAATGCATAGCCTCAAGCCTCATCAACCGAGAATGGCTAAAACAAGGGAGGTGCAGCAAGGCTAAGTGGGTAGCACCAAAGTACGGTAAGATTTCCCCTGTCTAGATGTCCCTTTATATTCGGTTGGGTGGGCGGTTGTTAGCTCCAACCACGGGGTGATCTTATTCGGACTATCTAGTATGGGGTAGCTCCGGCCTTGTGTTGCAGGGGATCGGGAGTGGTACTCGGTATTCTGATCTAGACCAGGTACTGTGACGGGCGATACCCCAGTAGCCCTGCTATTGTGTGGAATCCAATCTCCAATAAGCGCCTGTATGGTTTTGATTATCCCCAACAATGTTGGAACGTGTGATGCAAGCATTTCAGCTAGATTCTATTTTACTTTCTATAGACACTATTATTATATTAGACGAATTTGATAAAAATGTTTTGGTTATCGTAAGGTAAAAATCGGACATATTTATTTGTGGCGCGGTCTTACGAGATACCTTTGTTTTCAAAGGCTTTTCAAAAACTTTAATAATCCAATTGAGTGTGGTTTTCTCATGCTGATTTTCCAGATTGACTCGGGTGTTGTTTTATTATGATGCTCGGGTCAGACCGAGTTGTACAGACTCAGGTTAAAAAGCTAAGGAGCTAAAGAGACGAGCTAAATGGCAGCGCGTACATCCGTATTTGATTACTATTCCGATGTGTAAGGACAAGCTATTAAATTGTCCAGATTGTTTGTTGCTAAATGTACTCTGATGATTGTAAGTATATAACAGTACAAAATTCTTTGTATTTAAAAGCTGTTATTATATATTGTATTTTGTTCTGCTGCAATTGTGAGACTTTGATGTTGTTTGTATCTTCTTCTTCTACCTCTTTCTTCTTTAACCCTGAAGACTCATACTTCTGTTCCACTTTGAGTGAATTATTGTGGAATGTTTGTCACGACCTGATTTTTTTTCGACGTCCGAAAATTGACATCAATACATCGACAGTATTAAATGCCGAACAATCGAATGCCGAAAAACCAAACCGTAATGGAAATATGAAGGAGGTAGAAGAAGGAAATGGAAAACAATATCAGAATCTCACAATCGCGACGGAAAAATATATAATAGATAAATGACTAAATCTTTATACAAAAAGAACTGTATCTATTATCTACATTACATCATAAGGGTATAACAAAATTTGTAGCACACAACTGGACAGTTATCATAACCTGTCCTCACAAAAGCTGACTATGCAGTTTACCATACACAGCGGAATATACATCAAATACGTATGATAAGTCTCGCCATCCAGCTCGTCTCCTAAGCTCCACAACATCCTTTCCTTTATTCTATAATACTCGGTCTGACCCGAGCATTATAGTGAAATAATACCCGAGTCAGTCTGGAAAACCAGCGTGAGAAAACAAACTCAATTGGATTATTAAAGTTTCTAACATCGTTTGAAATCGAAGGTATCTCGTAAGACCACGCCACAAATAAACATGTCTGGTTTTACCTTATGATAACCAAAACATTTCTTATCAAATCCATTTGATATTATAGTAGTGTCTATTGAAAGTAAAATAGAATCTAGCTGAAATTCTTGCATCTCATGTTCCAACAATAGTTGGGTACAATCAAAACCATACATGCGCTTATTGGAATGGATTCCATACAATGGCAGGGCTATTGGGGTACCGCCCGTCATAGTACCTTGTCTAGATCAAAGTACCGAGGATCTCCCCGATCCCCTACAACACAAGACCAGAGCTACCCCTTACGAGATTGTCCGAATAAGATCACCCCACGGTTGGGACCAACAACCGCCCACACAGCCGAAAAAAGGGACATCTAGATAGGGATGACCTTACCCTAATTGGTTGCTAGCCACTTAGCCTTGCTGCACCTACCTTGTTTTAGCCATTCCTTGTTGATGAGGCTTGAGGTTATGCTTTATCTTTCAAGAGTGCATTCACTTAGAATGCTCATCGTCCCACTGACGATATTCTAATATCTTTCGTCCATACATGTCCGTTCCCAGTCCGAACGGAACCGAAGACACTACTCCTACTACATCCATTTTGGAATCACCCTCAAGATTAGTAGCGATTAGCCCTTGCACTTCACTGCTCATCTTCGACTCCAAGCTCTTGTCTTCCTCATGAAAATGTTCAAACCGGATTGAAGCGGTTTTTGGGAAATTAATCCTGATCCCGGTCTCTTCGAAACGATCAGCGCATTGGCCAATAGTGATAGTCGGTTATTTAAATATCATATAACATCCACAAACAACCATCAAGACTTAATAATTCCCCTTTAAATCACTGTTTTCATAACACTTAATCGATTCCCTGAATTACTTCCATTTTAATATTTATTTTGATTTACCCAATTTATTCCAAAATCCGTTTATTCTATATTCACTCCTTATTATGATTTTAAATCCAATTTAAATCTAGAATATTAATTTCATACTTAAATTTTAAAATTCTCCTTTTATTCCTCCCAAACCATTTTAAATCCTGAATTTGAAATAAATTCTTTAATTTTAAACAATAAAACTTAAGTTCTCAAAATTCATTTATCCCCATTTATTCAAAAATCTTTTTCCCATCCTCCGAATTTATTTGATAGGATTTTAAATCAAACTCTTTATCCTTTCCCAAATTCATTCTTTTAATTTATCCAATTTCACTATATTTAGTTTACTCAGAATTCATTCTTTTATTTTCCTTTAAAAATCCAATCTTTATATTTTTGATATCTCAATATACCTATAATATATTCAGTCAAACCATAGCATCCAACATTTTAAATGCCCAATATAATCAATATAATCTATCACAGATTATCAAATAAAACGTATCACCAAATACGAAAATAAATTCCAACATTTTGAGGAATCCAGTTGGATCCTTCCAACCTATTTCCCTGCATCCACAGATGTTATCACAATATAAAAATACCAATCCCACTTCGAGGGGGATATCGTGGTACATAGGGTCATCCGCTATTATGCGGGGCGCATAGGGTCTCATCGCTATGTAATGCGGGAATCAATTGCTCCAATATATATATATATACACACACACACACAATATAATATCACATTTAGTCAATTCAATCATTCAACCAATAATTTAAATTTAACTATTCAAATTTAAACGGTAATCCAAATGTGACGACCTAGAATTTTTGAGCATTTGAAATTGGAATATTTAAATAGTTTTTAAATATTTAAAAGTTAATGTTTAACTTGAATTTCATATATCACCATTATTTGGAATTTAATTATTAGATTTAATTACTGGAAATTGGGTAGAATGTTGAATATGGGATTTTAAATCTGTTAAAAATAATTTTAAGGCATGTAAAATTTATATTGATAGTACTGAAGATAGTAAAAGAGTTAAAATTGAATTTGGAAGTGTTTTGTTAAGTTTTGAAAATATATCGTTTAAATCGATATTTAAAAATAGCCTTCCGAGGCACAGTCTCGGATTTCGACGAAACCAGTTCCATTGGATCCGTAATATTGTATTATTATCGGATTTCAATTTTCGTAGTATTTGGAATTGTTGTGTGAGCGTACGATATATAAACGCGCAGAAATCTACATCGAATTCAATTTAATAACTGGATCCAAAATGCTATCTTCTCCACACGATCAAATTAGGACTCGAAACCTTTTCCAGTGCGTTCAAAATATGGGTATAACATTATAAATGCCTAGCGGGATGCCTCGATAGGAGGTCAAGATTTTATTTGCGATTTTCAAGACGATTCAAATTTGTTTTTAAATTTAAACATAAAATACTGACCGGTCAAAATCCACTCACATCAAAACTTTTTCCTATCACTGTAGCCGCCTCTATAACATCCCATCGTGTCCCCTATTCTTGTTTTTATCTCACACAAGCAACAATCTGGAAGATGAAGGGAAATAAATAAATAAAACAGGATCGAGCCTCACTGTTTACTCGCAATTTCACTTCTTCGGTTTCAATTCTTAATCGAAAAGAATGGCGGTCATCCGTTAATTAAAAAAATATTCCTTTCATTTTGGTTTGAATTCGATATCGAGCTTTCACTTCTTACATTCGAACCTATCGTTCGAAATAAATGAGAACGAACGAGGTATAAAATCGTTCGAAAATCAAGAATCAAATCGTTTTAAAATAGATGAAGCTCAGAACGGGATCGACTGCGATTTCACGTGGACAAGGCGACATCAAGGGGTGGAGGACGGCATGATTTCTGGAGGCAGCATCTCGATTTCGTGCAGGGAATTTCGCAAGTGGAATCTCAGCCACGAGGCAGTTCGCGATTCGATCTGGGTTGTGGTTTCGCGAACTCGAGGTGGAAGCCGTAATGGGATGGCAAAGGGGGAGTGATGGCTCGCGTAAGGCTACTGCAAGGCGAGTGGAACTCTTGGTAGGCGGCTAGGTAAAGAGCGTTCGAGCTGGGTGTTGCAGAGCTCGAGCTCGTTATTGCTGGCCGAAGTTGTTTTGGCATTGATAGCAGTAAGGTAGTAAGATGTTTTTTTTATTAATTAAATTTTATAATTTCATGTATATAGATATGGGTAAACTAGATATATACATATATATAGATCAGATTTTGAAAATGAGGATTTAAAAATGGTTATGGAGTTTCTATGAAAAGATAAATAAAATAGTTTTACAGTAGGATATATAAACCATTCTGTTTAATATAACATATATAGGGAATTTTTAGAATTTAAAAGGGATTTTAAATGTTGACGGAATTTATGTAAGTTAGGGTTTTATGGAAGCTATATATGTATAGATATATCGTAGTTTTAAAAAAAAAGAGAAAAAAATACATATATATGTTTTAAAGTTATTAGTTGTTTTAAAAATAAAGTATTACGATGATTAGCTTGTTAAATTAACCTATTCAAATTTTAGTCACTAGTGATATTAAAGGAAATTAGTTTAAAATCAAATTATTAGTTGAAATATATCATTGGCTAAATGAAATTCCCAATGGAATTTTTATTTGTTCGTGTAACAACCCGCATATTTATCGATTTTGTATTCAAATATTTTATTTAAATATTTTATCGTTCGTCGGATTTTGGTCCGTAAAGCTACTTTTTGCAAACAGCCGAATTAGGACTCGAGACCACCCCCATTGAATTCAAAATGCCGTTTGCGACCTTTTTGAGTATAAGCTTCGATATGTTTGGAGAAAGTTGAATTTTGCTACTTTTCACTTAGGGTTTTGGTTTGGGCTGAGCCCACTTATGTATTCAGTCCCAACCCTTTCCAACTCTTCGTCACTTCATTCTAACTCCTCAAACTCAAGCTCCAACTGAAAATGGTGGAGAGGAAAGGGAATTAGAAACTCCAAGCCCTAGTTTCCATTAGCAAATCCATCTTCTAGCTCCAAACTCAAGAGAACCCATTGGTAAGCAACTCCTTCTTCTTCTCCAACTCTTTCTCTCCTTGATTTCAGAAATTTCCTAAACCTAACTTTGGGAAATGTTTCTCTTTTTAGCTTAGATTCAAGCTTCTAGAGTTGGATTTGAAGAGTGGTTGATTCCCCTTTGCTTTCGAGCTTCATCTTCATAAATTTTAGTTCAAAGGTGAGATTTTTAATCTCACATCTATGCTTATAATTCTCTTCTATTGTTAGGTATGAATTCCGAACACTTATTCATGTGCACTTGATTTTGATTTGGATTGCTTTTGTGAATATTCCAATTTTTAGTGTTTTGAGTTCAATTCGTCAAAAATCCTAACTTTGATGTTTGAACATGTTTTTGGTGATGCATCGAGGAGCTTATAGGGCCGGGTAGTCAATTGGCATAATCCCTTAGCGCCGTTGCTCGAGAGAATGCAATTTGGTCAAGATTGAACCTCATTTGTAATAGGCGGGGAAGAGGCTGGAAACAGGTTCGGCCGACCGACCCCCTGGTCCGGTCGACCGACCTGCTAGTATAAGTTCCTCTGTTTCTGGTTCGGCCGACCGACCCCCCTGGTTCGGTCGACCGACCTGATGTTCGAGAATTTTTCAACCTATGGTTCGGTCGACCGACTCAGGGAGTCCGGTCGACCGACCTACTACTACTTGCCAGATTAGCCTATATTGCTAATTCGTTTGAATATCCAACTTTAATCGATTCGTGTTGTCTCCCTTTTGTTGTTGTCATTTATTATCGACTTTGATGACCTTTTCTTTGGGAATTTTAGATATATCCACTTTGATGGATTTTCTATCGATTTCTTTGGATTTTATTCACGTTTTTGAATGTGAATCTTAGTGATTGATTGATCCTACAATCTTCTTTGTGATTTGTCACTTTAAAAATATGAAGGTTTTCTATACTAGTAGTAAATATCAAAACTCTTTCCTCAAACGATTTCAATACTATTTTAATACCAAATTCGTTTATAAAACCGTTTTCCAATCTATTAGTATATACAAGCCTTTACCTCACTCGTATGAGAAATCTAATTAAACGACTTAGTAAAACAAGTGGTATGAAACGCTTGCGTTTACTTCGTCGGTTAATTCTTGGACTTGTTCGATTGAATCTCTTGTGACAATTTTCTAGTGGAGACCTACAATTTGTTCGTAAATATTTAAGTTAAGCAAGTGGTTATGGGACATGATGCTAAGCTCATATATTTACTAGCTTACTGTAATCGACACTTCTCCTTGATCATGACGATCATCTTTGTGCTTTAGACTAGCATTGTGCAATGTCTTTGTCATTTGGTTCATCGGATGTCCCGCTGTACGACGTCGTTGTTCCCTTTGATTGTGATTTGGTTCATCGGATGTCCCGCTGTACGACGTCGTTGTTCCTTTTTATTGTGATTTCTGGATTTCGTGTGTTGATTTCTGGAATTTATGTTTCACCAACTTTTACGAAGGGCATTGATATATATATATGTGTGTGTGTGTGTGTGTGTGTGTGTGTGTGTGTGTGTGTCATTTATTGTGGCTTGGTGAATGAAATTAGGAGTATGACATTCCTTTTTATCTTGAGTAGATTATTGTGATATTGATTAATCTCTTGTTGATTTTCAATTACTTATTTATCACAGCTTGGCATTGTGATTATTATATGTTTATGTCATATCTCTTATTATATATCACTTCATCTGATATTTATAGCTAGACTAATCCGTTTATTATTTTCTTCTTAAATAATACTCGGGTCAGACTGAGATTTTACAGGTGCTTCTGCTTGACTCCTTATTGGACTATCATCTGACTTTTGGCTAACTACTTAGATTAGTAGTTTTTGTTGTATACATTTGAGATACAGACTCTATGATGTATACTTATTCTTTTGTCTAGCACTTGTATCTATTCTTTTTGATATTGTGGATCTTTTTGACCACTACTCTGATATACACTTTCATGTGTTAGTGTTATATTCATATCTATTTCCGCCTTTGTGATATGAATTGTCTGTGACTGATTTGTGTTATGTTTATTTCTATATTTGTTTCTGAAGACCTTTATAGCCACTGTGTAGTAGCTTTGAGTTTGTGTCGGTATGTCGGATTCCCTCTTGAGATGAAAAGTTATATTTTTATCTGGCATATCGGTACTCGCACAAAGCAATTATACAGATGGTCGCTCCTCAACGGCCTTATTCTCCGTGCTAGTTGACAGCATTACACCGTAGTGTTCTTGGCTAGCGTGGGTATAGAGGTGGGGCGTCACAGTTCGATTGGTTCGAATAATAATAAAATTTATATAAATTGTTTATTCAAGGTCAATATCGGGAAAATCAAGGCAATATTGAAGTGGATTGCAAACAGAAAAAAAGGTGAGTTAATCTCACTCAGTTAAATTTAAATGATTAAATTTAAGTAATTGTTGAATGGTTGAATTGATTGATGTGATATAGTATGATATTTTGGAATTGGCATATTATATTGTGCTAACATTTGTGGATGCAGGGAAAACAGGTTAGAGGGATCCAACTGGACCCCTCACATTTATTGAAATTATTTAATATTCTCTGTTGTGATTATTTGATATCCTATGATGAGTTATATTGGAATATTGAATGTTATGGTTTGATTGGTGTTAACGCTAAAAATTGAACGCTAACACCCCGGTGTATAGAAGAAGGTAATTGTGAAAGCACCACCCGTTGGTACGGGAACAAAATATAAGCAGAGAAGTCACAGAGAAGCTATAAAAGACACAATATTTATAGTGGTTCGGCTTAAGATCTAGCCTACGTCCACTTTAAAGCTCTTTATTGCTGATTTGGTTACAATTCTTCACAACAATCTTCAATTACAACACACTTAGACAAATAGTTCAAACTCTGATGTAGAAGAATCCTTCGAATGCATGGCGAATGAGTTAGATTTCCTCTTGAGATTTGTTGAAATGTCTTTGGTGATTGGGGTGATAGAAGTGTTGCTTGAACGTTGCTTGAAGTCGAGACAGTGGCAGAGTAATGGCGTCCAGGAAGTCAGTCCAAAAGTCCCCTAAATGCTCGATGTGGTCATGTATTTATAGGCAATTTTCTAGGCTGAAATTGTTAAGTCATGAGTCGTGACCGACTCAAGATGAGTCGTAAGTCGGGACCGACTCAGGATGAGTCGTATGTCGTAGGCGACTCAACTGGTTGAGCCCTGACTTCATATCAGAGCGTCTTCGGTCCTCTGTATACGGCACAAGTCCTAACTCGTCTGCGAGTTAATAGGTCGTGGTTCAAGATGAGGCGGCGTTGGATTCCTACTTAGTAGCTTTATGTCGTGGACGACTCAAGCTAAGTCGTGAACGACCTTCCATAGGTCGTAGGTCGGTTAGGTCATTTGACACCTTAGGTCATTGAGTCGTTAGAGAATTCAAGTCGGTCTATCCCATACACCGTTAATCCCTTGAGTCGCTCCACTCCTCTAAGTCGCCTTAAGTTTTAACTCGTTAGCTTGTTGAGTCGGTAGCTTCCTGAGTCGGTAGCTTGTTGAGTCGGTAGCCTGTTGAGTCGGTAGCTTCCTGAGTCGGTAGCTTGTTGAGTCGGTAGCCTGTTGAGTCAGTAGCTTCCTGAGTCGGTAGCTTCTTGAGTCGGTAGCCTTATGAACCGTTAAGAACCTTAAGTCGTGAGTCGGCCCAGACCTTGACTCGTTGCCTAAACGGAGTTAACATTTGCCCCTCGAAGTTCACACCTAAGTCGTAGGTCGTGTGCTTCGACTCATCATAACTCGTGTGCCGATTCAACTACCACTGCTCAAAGCTATAAAAGACTTGAGTCGTTCCCCTTACTTCCTTCTTCTCATTTCTTATCCTTTGAACCGTGTCTGCCATTAACGCATCTTCGAGCTCTCAAAGGCGATTCCAACCTGATTTATTTTCGATCATCTTTAGCATCACACCGTGTAAGAGATTTCGCATCTTTTTTCAATTACTGATGATTGCCGATCTCCGCCTCTGTTTTTCCCTCTTGACCCTTGCGAATATTGTTACATCGGACATTGATGGATTAAAAGCAGGCGGTTTGATCTTACTTGTAACGATTCTAGATTTGAGGCGACCTAGTGGTGTGATGGAACTGGGGTTAACCATTGCAAGGTTATTGGGTTATCGGGTTATGGATTAGATGGTCAATGGGTTAGGAGTTAGATGGTTAATGGGTCAGGAGTTAGATGGTTAATGGGTCAGATTGATTTGAACGTTGCCGTAGGTTTGACTCGGCTACTTTTGTATGATCCAGCGACCCTTGTGATTTAACCATGATACGACTCATCATGCTCCTCGACCTAAGCCTTGAGTCGTGGCCGAGATAAAACCCTTGAGTCGTGACCGAGATAAAACCCCTGAGTCGTGACCGAGATAAGACCCCTGAGTCGTGACCGAGATAAGACCCCTGAGTCGTGGCCGAGATAAGACTTGAAGATAATCTCCTTATTTCTACGACTCAAGGCATAGGGTACTGCCGACTCAGGACTTTTGAACCGTTGACGAGTTATGACTTGTGTGAATTCTGTTTGAACTTTGGACCATTGCATTAACCTTGAACTGTTGAATTTTATTGCATTCATTCACAAGTTATTTTGACTTGCAGGCTAACAACCTGTTCAATACAACATTCACAGAAAACTGGGACGAATATACTATCATTGATTGACCATATCAAATGACAGATTAGTTAATAACATATAATTAACTTAAACAAATCGTGTGAACGAAGTGCTATCGATTTCAAGTAGAATATTAAAGCAACACTGAAACAATCAATTGAAACTGACCAGCCTGCACTAATATTATGCTTGAACTCTAAATTAACAAGTTCTGAAATTATCATAGTCGATCAATCGTCAACAAGTTTAATTCCAGTTATATTTACTTGTTATTTTCATTAGTTTTGCACAACACTTCACACTTTTAGGAAACGTGCACCTTCGCATTTGAACACCCAGTTGCTTGTGTAGAATGACATCTCAACAAGAAGAACCGATGGGCCAGGCTGAAGATGTCTTCCCAGTAGCCAACTTGTTGGATAATCCTCCGGAAAGAACTCCCACCACTCTGAATCACCGGGTGTTTACTCAACTGCTCACCCAGTTTGGCATTGCCGAAGCTGATGCCTTACTGCCGGGGCCAAACGATACTGCAGATAGGCCCCCTTCTGGCTTTATTGCTGTCAACCGCCAAATGTGCTTGAGCGGTGCCATACCACCTTTTAATGACTTCCTTCGGCAGCTCTTGCTTCGATTGTCTATCTCTCCATTCCAATTGCACCCCAATGGCCATGCCATTCTGATGGGGTTATGTGTGCTTTTTAGTAGAGTTCTGGACCGATTACCGAGCTTTGAGGAAATCTGCTACCTCTGCTCATTCACAAAGATCAAAGATCATCCCTCTATCGTAATCATAAGGAGTGCTCGAAATCGAAAACTCATCACCGATCTTTCTGATAGCGTTCACGGATTTCTAAATCAGTATTTCTTTGTTCGTTGCCCTCCAGGGTTTTATGCCATCTGGAGAGTAGGAAGTAAGATTTTCCTGTTTTTATTTCTCCATTCTTGGGCTTTTCAAAATCTGAGTTGCTAAATGCTAACTTTGTTTCTTTTCCCTGTTTTAGCACTTCCTCCTCCCTCTAGAGATCCATGCTATAAACAAATTTTTGAGAGATTGAACGCCGTGGCGGCAGAAGAGAGGAGTATAAAGTTCTTGTTAAATGATGGTTTTTACATCAATATGGGCTTCTTCATCCTTCTCGCTTCACTCAGTCTCGTGAAGTCCGAACTGAAATTCCTGATTCTCCGACGGAAACTTCTGATGCCCCGGTCCCTATTAAAGAGCACATTCAGGGAGGAACCTCTATGGAAACTCCACTAGTGAGATGTTCAGTTCCGAAGGACGTTGCGGGGCCGTCTGATAAGTCTGCACTTGCCCCAGTTATCGAAGAGGAAGAAACTCCACGATCCTCCGGAAGATCTGCCGACGAAGGGGTTGAAAAAGCCAGTCCCAAAAAACATGAGGGTGATGATGTTTTCGAGGGGTAGAGCGATTTAATTGTGACTTCTCAAGAACTTTTCACAGATGATGTTTCCAAAACTGTTTCTTCTGTAATTGAGGCGACATCTTCTCTACAACAAATGTCAACTCCTCCTACTCAAGTTATCACTACATCTATTTCACAGAGTGGTCTGTAACTTGATGCGCGTAGTTTACACGTTACACAACACTTAGGATTTTCCATCACTTCTACGCGTTTATCTTCTTGTACTTTAAAGATTTATAAAGCTTATTATTTCTATTCCAGATTCTCCTATGGGGCGCAGCGGCTCGTACTATGATGATTTCCAGCGCTACGGGAGGCGTAGCCAGTATGATTACTGGCGTTACCTCCCTTCTTACAGAGAATCGGATGAAGAGAGGGCCATCAGGAAAGCCGACGAGAGACGGGCATATGAAGAACGTCGCCGAAGGGAACAAGAAAGACATGATCTTCCCCACAGAGATGATGATACCCAAAAGAGAAAAGCTCATGATGAGAGAGGAAAGAGTCACATAGACGATTCTTCTAGCAAGCGGGCTAGACTTACTGAAGAAACAACTCCTTCAGCTTCTGAACATGTCCCTGCTCAATCTCCTACTCCCGTTCGCTCCGACATTCAAGCAATCATCAACCGGCCCGCATACCAAGTCGGGCAAGGTCCTCCCACTCTTCAAAGTCGATTTCCTCAGTGGTGCCTGAGAGGGGTTCGATTTGATCTCGACTTGGTTCCTCTCGACAAACCGGCTATGCTGCGAAATCTTGATACTGTCAGGACCGATATTGAAAGAATGTCGAACTGGCAAAAACTTGTCGACGAACTTCAGAGGGTTAACCGAGCCAATCTCGAGGCCATGCTAACAATGGAGAACGATAAGGCTGAGTGGCAGAAGACTCTCGAACAGCATGATGCCGAAATGAGAAGTATTGCTTCTTACAATGAAAAGCTGGAAGCGGAAGTAGAGAAACTTAAGGAAGAATTAGCTACTTCATCTACTTTCCATTCTCAAAAGGAGAGCATGCTTCAGCAACGAGTACGAGATGCGCACGCCAGTCAAAGAGCAGTTGAAGATAAGCTTGCACACAAGGAAAAGGTCATAGAAGAATATCGTGCTGAAACTGTACAACTGCGAGAACAGACCGGCTCTCAAAGCTTGGAGATAGAGTTGTTAAAAACTCGACTTGCTATGGCCGAAAAGGAGCGCGACGAGGCTGTTGCTGGTAAACTTGCGGCCGAAGAGGCTCATCAAGCAACCAAAGCTGACATTAGCTCCACATTATTCGATTTTTATCTGCACAGCATTTTGGGACGTGGCAGCCTTGCCTTTCTAGGCCCCAAGTATGAAATCACACTGGCTGAAGTTTGGGAGGCAGCACTTGATATGCTCGGTGGTAAAGGTGCTGGATATGCTGAGTCAGCCCTTGAAGAGCATTATCTTGACGATGAAGCCCGCGCCGCTCTTGCCAAGGGAAAAGAGCAGCTTGCCAGAGCGCGGGCCGGGATGGCGGAAGAGGAGCGTTCTGAAAAAGAAGTACCGCCTACTACCTCTGAACGTCCTCTAGTTTCTCCCGAGGTGGACATTACAGGCTCTAGTGCTCATTCGCCGCTTCCTCCAAGAACCGGGGTAATTACCCCTACTGATGAAGAGGCTTTGGAGGACATTGGTGCTCAGAATTATGAGATTGAACTGACGAAGCCAACATCTTCAGGTAATTTCGACATTGGTCCGATTCAGGTGGATTGCCTGCTTATTCCTCAAAAATTTGATGAGCTTCTCGATTACTTCTTGAATCTCGATGAACCCATATCTCCCTTCTTTTGGGAAGATACTAACATTTTCAATTTCTCTTCATCTGCAGTTGAAACAACAAGTGCTGTGCAGACTTCGCCTTCTCTGGTTATTCCTCCTCCATCTCTTCAGGTGACTCCTACTTCCGCTTACAACCCGGGTCACAAGAGGAGAAAATTGAGGCTCTTCATGGCTTGGATGACCCTATTGCTTCGCAGGAGCAAAAAGATGAGGGACTTGAAGGAGGTGAGATCTCTCCGGAGCGGACTCCTTCTGACGACGTAATTTTGTCCGCTCTCGTTACTCCAGGGAGTGAATCTTCTTCGAAGAGAAGAAAAAAGCATGGGACATCGAAGAGGAGGGGGAAGAAAATTATCACCACTGAAGAGGAACCGGAAATTGCACCAGTTGCACCTCCCTCCCCTTCTTCCCTTATGCCTTCAGACCGACCTGAAAGACCTGAAAAGCTAACCATTCGGCCGGGTAAAGGGTCTAAAGGCGGCAAGAAGAAATGAAGAGTTGGGCTTTTTGATTCCTTTTTTGTGTAATGGTCGGATGTTGTGCAGGCACCGGCCCCTGCTTTTTTATTTTGAAACCTGTATCTGCAATATTTGCAATTGAATAAAATGATCCTTTATCTGTACAGACTTTTGTTTGAATTTAAGAATGCATTTATTATTCATTTTTGCACAAGTTTATTTATATGATATTGCGGTGAGCTTGTGGTATGTTGTTTGAGCATACTTTACCGACGTAGCTATACCATTTTGTATGTAACTATACCATGTTGCCCCCATACCATGAGCTTACTGCAATATCGTATACTTTGAGGGGACTTGCACTCTCATTTTCTGAAGAATAATTACTTCATTTTCGACGAGGATTTTTGTAGAGTGCATGTTCCTTCATATAAGTTTTTACGCTTTGTCCTTTGAAGAAATCACTTTTTCCTTTTGCGTATGTATACATTTTGCCAAGTGAATTCTTCTATGTGGTGAAGCGGGCCTCTGAAGGGTACTTTAACTTTAATTCTTCCTTTGAAAGTTAAAGTATGCCCTTGATGAGGATTTTTTTTTTTTAAATAGAAATTTGTACCTCTGAGGAGGGATTTTTCACGTTTCAACACTTGGAAGTTTTATTTCAATCTCGGTGAAACGTGTACCTCCGAAGAGTTGTGCCTTCGAAGAAAGCCTTTTCACGCTTCAACACTTGGAAGTTTTATTTCGATCTCGGTGAAACGTGGGCTTCCAGGAAGGTCTTTATTTTTAATTGTGCCCCCGAGAGGGGGTTGTACCTCTGAGGAGGGATTTTTCACGTTTCAACACTTGGAAGTTTTATTTCAATCTCGGTGAAACGTGTACCTCCAAAGAGTTGTGCCTTCGAAGAAAGCCTTTTCACGTTTCAACACTTGGAAGTTTTATTTCGATGTCGGTGAAACGTGGGCTTCCAGGAAGGTCTTTATTTTTAATTGTGTCCCCGGGAGGGGGTTGTACCTCTGAGGAGGGATTTTTCACGTTTCAACACTTGGAAGTTTTATTTCAATCTCGGTGAAACGTGTACCTCCAAAGAGTTGTGCCTTCGAAGAAAGACTTTTCACGTTTCAACACTTGGAAGTTTTATTTCGATCTCGGTGAAACGTGGGCTCCCAGGAAGGTCTTTATTTTGTTTTGCATTTCAACTTTGGTGAAGTGAAATCCCGAAGAGCGGTCATAACACTTCAACTCCTGGTGAAATGAGCCTCCGAAGAGGGCTTTTATTTTGTTTGCATTTCAACTTTCGTGAAGTGAAATTCCGAAGAGCGGTCATAACACTTCAACTCCTGGTGAAATGGGCCTCCGAAGAGGGCTTTTATTTTGTTTACATTTCAACTTTGGTGAAGTGAAATTCCGAAGAGCGGTCATAACACTTCAACTCCTGGTGAAATGGGCCTCCGAAGAGGGCTTTTATTTTGTTTACATTTCAACTTTGGTGAAGTGAAATTCCGAAGAGCGGTCATAACACTTCAACTCCTGGTGAAATGGGCCTCCGATGAGGGCTTTTATTTTGTTTACATTTCAACTTTGGTGAAGTGAAATTCCGAAGAGCGGTCATAACACTTCAACTCCTGGTGAAATGTGCCTCAGAGAGGGTTTTCATCGCCTGGAAGTTACTCTCTCATGGTTGGAGGGTCATGACTTCTCCAATCTTTTTTGTTGAGTAGAGAACTTTCTTTTTTGTGGCATATGACCCATTAGAGGTCTTTATCCTCCGAAGAGTTGTGCCTCCGAAGAGGACTTGTGCTGTCGATGATGACTTTGGTTGTTCCTTTGTTCACTTGCTTATGCCTTTTCAATGATCCTCTGCCCCTCTCTCTTTTTTTTTTCTTTTTTTCTTTTTTTTTTAAAGTAACTTGTTTAATCCAAGGGAGTGTGTTTCATTGTCAGGCAATTTCGTGAGAACGAGCACTAGCTTCTTAATTGGATGTTTGTTTGTTCAAACGATCTCAATTTATTAGCAAAGACCCGTTTCTGTCGAAATCATAGCCGTTCAATTGAAGTACTTCCTATCTAGGATTTGAATTCGGGGCTCTTGTGACTTGAAATTTGGCGAGAATCACTTGGTCTTTTTTTATGTGCAAGTTTCACTTCCATTGTCTGCAAAAATTCAAATCGACATTTCATCAATACATTCTATGTACTTTTTATATCGAAAATAAAGCAAACATGTAATAATAATAAGGAACACAAGATTTATAGTGGTTCGGCCAGGAAATTGGGCCTACATCCACTTTATATCCTTTCATTATTTACTTGCAATAGTTTTACAATTGCCTTCAATTACAAGAATCATACATTCATAATTCTTTTTACAATATTTCAACAAAATTTTCAAGTAAAGTATGGACGCAAATGATTGATGTTCCATGCCTTTGGAATTTGATCTCCTTCAACAGTGGTGAGTTTGAATGTGCCGTCAAGAAGCTTTTGACCTATGACATATGGTCCTTCCCAATTTGGCCCAAACACACCTTTCGCTGTAATGATTCTCTTCAGGACTAGGTCTCCAATCTCAAAGCTGCGTTGGCGAACTTTGGAATTGAAACGTCTGGCTATTCTTTGCTGATGAGCTGCAATTCTGAGATTAGCCTCATCTCTTTTTTCATCAAGGAGATCTAGCGCTTCAAGCTGTAGCTTTTCGTTTTCTGCTTGATTGAAATGGATTGTTCTGTGTGTAGGGACCTCTATTTCTACCGGAATCATTGCCTCTGACTCGTATGCCAATGAAAACGGGGTGTGCCCAGTCGCAGTTTTGTGAGTGGTTCTGTATGCCCATAGTGCCAGTGGCAGCTTATCGACCCAACCACCTTTTGCTCCTTCAAGTTGCTTCTTGATGGTTGACTTAATAATTTTGTTCACGGCTTCCACTTGCCCGTTTGCCTGCGGATGAGCCACTGCTGAGAAGCTTTTCCGGATTTTGAATCGCTTGCAAAAATCTTGGAATTCTTCACTTTCAAACTGAGTTCCATTGTTTGTAATTATTTTTTGAGGCACACCGTATCTGCAAATGATGTTTTTAGTCACAAAACTTATCATCTTCTTTGAGGTGATAGTAGCCAGTGGTTCAGCTTCTGCCCACTTAGTAAAATAATCTACAGCAACAATGGCATATTTAATTCCAGATTTGGCAGTTGGTAACGGTCCTACAAGGTCTATCCCCCATATTGCAAACGGCCATGGACTGACCATCTGTGTGAGTTCAGTGGAAGGAGCTCTAGGAATTTTGGTGAATCTTTGACATCTGTCACATTCTCGGGAATACTTTGCTGCATCTCGATTAATTTCTGGCCAAAAATATCCGTACCGGAGAATTTTCTTTGCTAATGTTTGGCAACCTGAATGATCACCACATTCTCCTCCGTGTACCTCTGCTAGGATTGCTTTAGACTCTTCCCTGGATACACATCGAAGTAATGGCATTGAGAATCCCCGTCTGTATAACTGGCCATCCTGGACTACGTATCGAGAGGCTTTTCTCAGTAGCTTTTTTCGTTCTTTTGAGTTCCCTGGTAAGGATCCATTGAGCAGATATTCTATTATCGGAGTCATCCATGATTCTTGTTCTTGAGACATGCTCATGATCCAATCAATGTCCATCTCATCAATGCTAGGAGTCGACAGGACCTCTACTGGAGTTAGCCCCAGAAATTGAGCTTCGCCTGTGCTCGAATACTTTGCGAGAGAATCTGCTTTCATGTTTTCTTCTCGAGGAATGTGACTTATCATGTAATGGTCGAAATCACCCAGGAGTTCCGAAGCCTTTGACAAGTAGGCGGGCAGATTCCCCCCTTTTGCTTGGAATTTCTTTTTGACTTGGCATACAATAAGCTGAGAATCACTGAATATCTGTAACGCTCGGATGTTTAATTCTTTAGCAATCCTTAAGCCAGCGATAAGGACTTCGTATTCTGCTTCATTGTTTGTTGAAGGAAATTCCAATCTTAGTGCATAGCATAATGATCGACCTTCAGGAGTCTCAAGTACAACTCCGGCTCCAGAACAGTAGTCGTTTCTCGCACCATCGACATATAACTTCCACTGGATCGGGGAATTGTCGACCGTTTCTTCCTCACTGTTACCCTTATCTGTAAATTCTGCAATGAAATCCGCTAAAGCTTGTCCATTGATTGCTTTCCGGGGATGATAAGTGATGTCATACTGACTGAGTTCAATATTCCACTTTAGAAGATGACCCAAAAGTTTCAGGGTGAAACAGGACTTGCTTTAAAGGTTGATCAGTGAGGACTCTGATAGGATGAGCTTGAAAATATTGCCTCAACTTCCTAGACGCAATTAGTAAGCAATAGGCGAGTTTTTCCAACTTAGAGTAATTCATCTCTGCCCCAGTGAGTCTTTTGCTGATATAGTAAACTGGATGTTGAATCCTTTTGTCTTCCCGTATCAGCGCTGCACTTAAAGCATGAGATGATACTGCCAAGTATATAAGAAGATCATCGCCATCGCCAGGCGTAGAAAGTATTGGAGGCGTCTCCATATGGCGAATCAATTCATCAAAGGCTTTTTGGCATTCGGGAGTCCAATCGAAGTTTTTCCTTCCTTTCTTTAGGGCGTCAAAGAATGGGATGCATTTATCTGTGGCTTTGGAAATGAACCGACTCAAGGCGGCAACTTTTCCATTGAGACTTTGCAATTCCTTCTTTGTTCTAGGAGCTTTGACTTCTTTCAATGCAGTAATTTGAGCTGGACTGGCCTCAATGCCCCTAGCGCTCACGATGAAACCTAAAAACTTGCCGGATTCCACTCCAAATGAACATTTTAAAGGATTGAGCTTCATTCCATATTTTCGGAGGACAGCGAACATGTCTGCTAAGTGTTCTATGTGATCCAGTGCTTTCTTAGACTTTACTAACATGTCATCGACGTAAACTTCCATGGTTTTGCCCAGTTGCGGTTTGAACATAACATTAACGAGTCTTTGGTATGTTGCCCCTGCATTCTTCAACCCGAAGGGCATAACTCTGTAGCAGTAAAGACCAGTGTCGGTGATAAAGCTCGTGTCCTCCTGATCTGGCTCATGCATCATGATCTGGTTATATCCGGAGTAAGCATCCATAAAAGATAACAATTCGTGTCCCGCTGTTCCGTCTACCAGTTGATCGATTCTGGGTAATGGGAAATAGTCTTTGGGGCAGGCCTTGTTTAGATCTGAAAAATCAATGCATACTCTCCATTTTCCGTTGGCTTTCTTAACCAGCACTGGATTTGAAACCCAATTCGGATATGTAGATTCTTTGATAAAATTATTCCCCATGAGCCGATCAACTTCTTCTTTTAATGCCGCTGACCTTTCCGGACCTTGAGTTCTCCTTTTCTGCTTTACAGGTGTAAATTTTGGATCAATTTAGAGCATGCACTGCAACTTCTGGGGATATTCCGCACATATCGGCATGAGTCCAAGCAAAAACGTCCAGATTTTCCTTTAAAAAAGATATTAAGATATTCTGAATTGACGCATTAAGTTGTGAACCCACATTCAACACTTTGTTTGGGTCCTTTGGGTCTACAGGTATTGGTATTGTCGTTTCCACCGGTACCACTCTATTTTCCCCTGCACTGACTTTTCTAGGGTCCATCTCTTTCCTTGCTCTGCTGTGCTCGCCAGTGCAGGGTCGGCCCTGTAATTGCTACAAGGCTGGTTCTTTGATGCGGACTGGGGCTGCCGCATTCTTTCCCATTTCTCTTTTTCTGGTTTCTCGTAGCTCTGTCAGATAGCACTCTCGCCCAGCATTTTGATCACCTTTTATAACTCCTACTCCATTGTCTGTAGGGAATTTAATAGTGAGGCACCACGGGGCAAGAACAGCTTTGAACGCTGCCAGAGTTGGGCGACCAAGGAAAGCATTGTAAGCAGAAAATTCGTCGACAATCACAAAAGTTTGCTTGCGGACTACTTTTCTCTCTCCTTCTCCAAGTTCCACAAACAAACCAATGGTCCCTACCGGCTGCTTTGGCTCCCCAGTGAAACCAGCAATTTTCTGTGATGAGGCTTGCACATCAGCCATAGGGATCTTCATTTGGTCGAATGTTTTCTTAAAGAGAATATTGCAGGATGCGCCACAATCAATGAGAACTCTTCTGACAATAGCTGGTCTGATACCAGCCGAGATGACTAGAGGATCCAAAGTAGGAGCTTCAACACCTGCGGAATCCCTGGCTCTGAACACAATATCACCATCGAAAGTTCTTTGTTGCTTCAAAGGCGTAGCACCTTCCAAAACAAATACATCTTCCTCAGTCGGCGCGTACTTTAAAGCTCTGGTATACCTTTCCATCTCACCCCAGCTTCTGCCTGCTGGGTGAGGTCCTCCTGTAATGACATTAATAATGGGCCTTCCAGATTCATGCCCTGCTGCCTTCTCAATCGTCCTAGGCTGTTGAGTAGGAGCCTGTTGCCCCTGACTAGATGAAGCAGGATTGTTGTTATTCTTTTTCACAAATTGCTGCAGTTTGTTTTCCCTTAGCAACTCTTCAATCAGATTTTTCAACTGGCGGTATTCGTTGGTCTCGTGACCGGGTTGATTATGGAAGCGGCAGAACTTCCCACTCTGTATAGCTTTTTTCCCGGTCCTTAGAGGAGGAGGTTTAGGGAAGTCAATAGAATCTTTAATGGCAAGGTAGATACGCTCTGGCGTATCTGATAAAGGAGTATACTCTGATGGCTTGAAGGATCGGGGCTTCTTCAGATTACTCTGTTTCTTCCCATTGTTATTTTCCCTTTTTTGCCCTACAGATTCATTCTTGCGTGGAGCAACAGTGTTATCTTCAGCTTTTTCCAACACTGCCTTTACCGGTACGGGACGGCTTTCTAAGCGTATGAATTCATCTGCTTTTTTGTAGAATTTTTCAAGGGAATTTGGTTCCTTCATGTTTAGCCATTTCCCAAATTCGCTCGACTTGTCAATACCCTTCATCAGATAAGTCAATATCATTCGCGGTTCTGCATTGTCCACCTCAGCTAACGCTATATTAAAGCGGTTTAAGAAAGATCTGATAGTCTCTCCTGGACTCTGCTCCAAACTTGACAGTGACATGATATCTTTGGCTTTTGAGGCATATAGTCTGAACTGCTCCTTGAGCTTCCGGGTCAAGTCAGAAAACTGATCGATAGATCGGACGAGCAGCTTAGTGAACCAAAGCAGAGCTACGCCTTCGAGATACACAGGGAAATATCGGCACTTTATTTCATCAGAGGCTCTGGCACCTGTCATGTGCCAATCATATTTGTATAGGAATTCATTCGGATCACTTGTCCCCTTATATGCTGGAATGGTTGGAGGGACAAACTTCCTTGGGAATTCAGCCTTTAAGATTTTCTCAGTAAATGGAGTCTTACTTGGGGCGAAACCCCATTCTTTCTCGTCTTCAACCCTCTGCATACTCTCTCTCATAATTTGTCGGACCATTCCAGAAAGATACTCCTCATCATGTCGAGTTCTAGATCCACCAACCTCTGGAAGTGTTTGTTCAAAGGGGCTAGCAGCCCATTCAGGAGCATTTCTTTCTTCAGCATCATGAAGGTTGCCAGCAAAATTCCTCTCATTACCTGCTGGTTGACGGTTTGCCCCAAGCAAATCGTTCAACCTATTTAGAATTAGGGCATTCTGGGTATTTTGAGCCTCGAGTTGTGCATTTTGGGCATTGATCTGTTGGTTCAGCCCTAAAATTGAAGCATCCAGCTCTGCCTTTGTAACTCCGACAGCTGGAGTCGCTTGATTCGATATAGGGGAAGCGGAGGTTCCCTCTTGAATATTTCCAGATCTCACAGATCTACTCTTCCTTCCAGGGGCCATAATCTCGGATAGACTTCTGGTTTTCAAGGAAATTCTCTCTACAAACCTTTGCGAAGCAATGATGCCAATTCGCCTGAGTTCAATTCTCAGTGAAAGCACCAAAAATGTTAATGCTAAAAATTGAACGCTAACACCCCGGTGTGTAGAAGAAGGTAATTGTGAAAGCACCACCCGTTGGTACGGGAACAAAATATAAGCAGAGAAATCACAGAGAAGCTATAAAAGAAACAATATTTATAGTGGTTCGGCTTAAGATCTAGCCTACGTCCACTTTAAAGGTCTTTATTGCTGATTTGGTTACAATTCTTTACAACAATCTTCAATTACAACACACTTAGACAAATAGTTCAAACTCTGATGTAGAAGAATCCTTCGAATGCATGGCGAATGAGTTAGATTTCCTCTTGAGATTTGTTGAAATGTCTTTGGTGATTGGGGTGATAGAAGTGTTGCTTGAACGTTGCTTGAAGTCGAGACAGTGGCAGAGTAATGGCATCCAGGAAGTCAGTCCAAAAGTCCCCTAAATGCTCGATGTGGTCATGTATTTATAGGCAATTTTCTAGGCTGAAATTGTTAAGTCATGAGTCGTGACCGACTCAAGATGAGTCGTAAGTCGGGACCGACTCAGGATGAGTCGTATGTCGTAGGCGACTCAACTGGTTGAGCCCTGACTTCGTATCAGAGCGTCTCCGGTCCTCTGTATACGGCACAAGTCCTAACTCGTCTGCGAGTTAATAGGTCGTGGTTCAAGATGAGGCGGCGTTGGATTCCTACTTAGTAGCTTTATGTCGTGGACGACTCAAGCTATGTCGTGAACGACCTACCATAGGTCGTAGGTCGGTTAGGTCATTTGACACCTTAGGTCATTGAGTCGTTAGAGAATTCAAGTCGGTCTATCCCATACACCGTTAATCCCTTGAGTCGCTCCACTCCTCTAAGTCGCCTTAAGTTTTAACTCATTAGCTTGTTGAGTCGGTAGCTTCCTGAGTCGGTAGCTTGTTGAGTCGGTAGCCTGTTGAGTCGGTAGCTTCCTGAGTCGGTAGCTTCTTGAGTCGGTAGCCTTATGAACCATTAAGAACCTTAAGTCGTGAGTCGGCCCAGACCTTGACTCGTTGCCTAAACGGAGTTAACAATTGGATATTCAGGTATAATGAATTACCAAAATATATGAATTGGATTATTGAAAAGAAATTAAAAGGAAGTAAATGTGTGAGCGAAATAATTATAGAAAGTTTGAATAAATTAAGAATGAATTGAAAAGAAATAGAAGTAATCTGAAAATGATAATAAATAACTTCGAGTATGAAGAGAAATAGAATTTTGAATAAAATGAAATTGATGAATTGTAAACTTAAGTTATATCAATTAAAGAAATAAAGAATTATTTTAAAATTCAAAGTTTAAATTTATTTAAAAGAATAAAGAAGTAATTGAGGAATCTAAAAATTGAAATTTTTAGTTAAAGTATTTTTAAATCATAATCAAGAAATGAATCTGAAATTAATAGATTCTGAATTAAAAGGGAATAAATTGGAAATCAATTTGGGAAATTGATTTAAGTTGGGATTTTTCTCTGGATAACCAAGTTCCTTTTGTAAAGTAAGTTTTTAAATAAATTTAAAGGTTTTAAAGTTGTTGTAAAAAGCAACTTTTGGCTAATATTTAAATTCTAAAGTAAGTATTTTCTCAAATCTATTATAATAGTAATTATTTAAAGTGTGACTTAGTATTTTGTTTCCAAAAGTAAAAATCTAGTTTTATATTTTACTTAGTAACTTTATTTTCAAATATCCATATAGTATGTATTTTTAACAAATTATTGAAGTAATTCAGCTTAAATGTTTTAAAGTATGTTTCAAAAATAAAGTGTTTTAAATTATTTTCAAATCTAGTTTTGTGCTTGGTGATTTCGGAGGAGATAGAAAATATTTGGGAAAGTTTATTGAAAGAAAGATGATTTTGGAACTGTTTTCAAAGAATTGAAAATAGAAATATATCTTGTGAAGATATTTTGAGGTTAATAAATAATTTGGGAAATTATTTATTGTTGGATGGCTGTTTGTGAATGTTAATTGATAGTTAAATAATCGACTATCAATATTGGCCAATTGCGTTGATCGTTTCGAAGAGACCGGGATCGAGATTTATTTCTCGAAAACCACTTCGATCCGGTTTGTACGTTTCGTGCGAAAAACGTGTTCGGAGTCGAAGATGGAGCAGCGAAGTGCAAGGGCTAGTCGCTAGTAATCCTGAGGATATTTCCAAAATGGATGTAGTAGATGTAGTGCCTTCGGTTCCGTTCGAACCCGGGACGGACTTGTATGGATGAATGCTTGCGAAACATCGTCAGGTGGACGATGGGCATTCTAAGGGATATCGTTCTAAAGGTATCGCTTAGCCTCAAGCCTCATCAACTGGGAATGACTGAAAATCAGGGGATATGCAGCAAGGCTTCGTGGGTAGCCCTTACTTGAGAGTCAGGTCATCCCTGTCTAGATGTCCCTTTTTATTCGGCTAAGTGGTGCGGTTGTTGATCCCAACCGTGGGGTGATCTTATTCGGAACTGTCCAGTAAGGGATGGGTCCAGCCTTGTGTTGCAGGGGATCAGAGTGGTCCTCGGTACTGTGATCTAGACTACGTACTGTGACAGGTGGTACCCCAGTGCCTATTCATTGTTGGAAATCCATTCTCCCTACGAGCTTTTACGAGTTTTGTTTGTATTACCCACTTTTGTGGCTAGTAGCTGGAATTTAATGAATGTAACAATTTCGGCTATTTTATAAGTACTTGTAAATAGACCCTATTATAATTGTTAACGCTAAAAATTGAACGCTAACACCCCGGTGTGTGGAAGGTAATTGTGAAAGCACCACCCGTTGGTCGGAAACAAAGTATAAGCAAAGAAATCACAGAGAAGCTATAAAAGACACAATATTTATAGAGGTTCGGCTTAAGATCTAGCCTACGTCCACTTTAAAGCCCTTTATTGCTGATTTGGTTACAATTCTTTACAATCAACTCCGATTACAACACACTTAGACAAATTGCTCAAACCCCGATGTAGAAGAATCCTTCGAATGCATGGCGAATGAGTTAGATTTCCTCTTGAGATTTGTTGAAATGTCTTTGGTGATTGGAGTGATAGAAGTGTTGCTTGAACGTTGCTTGAAGTCGAGACAATGGCAGAGTAATGGCGTCCAGGAAGTCAGCCCAAAAAAGTCCCTTGAATGTTGGAGGTGGCCACGTATTTATAGGCAAATTTCTGGGCTGGAATTGTTGATCAAGTCATAAGTCGTGACCGACTCAGGATGAACCGTGACCGACTCAAGATGAGCCGTGACCGACTCACATACCATGAGTCAGCAGGCAGCGGCATAGATGTATCGGTATTAAGCTTGTTCCTTGTTCGCTTGAGTCGCCAGCGACTTATGATAGGTCGTTAGTCATCCTGAGTCGTTGAAATCCTTAGGTCGGTCTGCCCCATGAGTCGCTAACTCCATGAGTCGTTAACCCATTGAGTCGATCTGCCCCATGAGTCGCTAACTCCATGAGTCGTTAACCCGTTGAGTCGGCCGGCACCTTTAAGTCGCTAAGGTTATAACCCGGTGAGTCATTATTCCTCCTGAGTCGTTGAGTCGTAACCCTTCAAGACCGTTAAGTCGGTAACTCCTCAAGGTTGTTGAGTCGGTAACTCCTCAAGGCTATTGAGTCGGCAACCAGATAAGTTGAGTAGCTGGCTTACTTCACTCTTTAAGTCGTATACCGTTTTGGTCGGGGCGCTGCCCCGCACCCCGCCGGGGGCGCTGCCCCCTGGACCCCTGCGACCTGACCAGTCAGGTCGAACACCGTAGGCGGTGGCGTTGCCCCCGCACCCCCACCTTGGGGGGTTGGCACCCCCCCTGGACCCCCCCTCCGTAGGGGATCTTATCTGAAAATTCATTCGACATAACTTGCTTTATTGGGAGGTTAAATCGACCATCCTTCGAGATGAACTATTATTGGCTTCTCGGTCGATTTTTGATGTCACGGCCTTGCTGAAAAAGCAGAGTTAACACTTGCCCCTCGAAGTAACGCCTAGGGACTAGGTCTTGTGCTTCGATTCTTCTTGACTCGTGCTTTATTGAGCTGCTGAGCTTGTACTTAGGCAGCTTTACTTTGTTTTGTCCTGAAGCCTTTTGAACTTGACCAGAACTTGTTGCATCTCTTTATAGATTATTTTAACAACCTATTAAATGCAACATTTGCGGAAAAATGGGGCGAATATACTCATCACCGATTGCCCATATCGAGTGATGGATTAGATCAAAGAACTGATATTTTACGGTAAGTAAATTAGTATGGATTTGATGAAGTGTTGCGAATCAACTATCTTGAATGAAGTATCAACAAAAAATTTACACAGTTATAACTGCTATTTGCATTGATACTGCACTTATTTTCAAATAACAAGCCTCGAATTTTTCTGAATTGAGATATTTGCCAACCAGTATTATTTCGAGTATTACTTTATTAGCTTGTTATTCAAGTAGCTTTGCACAACACTTCACACGCTTTTAGAAAACGTGCACCTTTATTTTTCGAATACTCGGTTCTTTATGTAGAATGTCTTCTTGATAAGAAGAAATAGTGGAGCAAGCTGGATTTTTTCACTTCTGAGATTTTCAGAATTCGAGTTGTTGAGTGCTAATTTCGTTCTTTACTTTGTAGCATTCCCTTCTCTTTCCGAATATTTCAGTCATAAGTCAATTTTTAAAAGACTAAACGCTGTGGCGGTTAAAGAGAGGAGTGTTAAATTTCTGCTGAAAGATGAATTTTTGCACTTAATTCGGACCTTTTTCCCTCTTTTGATTGACTTGGCCTTATGATGCCCCTGATTTTCAAGCAGAGACTTCAGGTGCCCCAGCTTTCACAGAGGAACTTGCATCTAGGAGACCTGCAAATGTATGAAATTTTTTTTATAGTACAGAATGAGATGATTCTTCCTACTTGTACAGAATTTTGTCTGTATTTGAGAATGCAATTATTGCTCATTTTCATATAAGTTTTTCATTTTCTTTGCATAATACTGCGGTGAGCTTGTGGTCTTTTGCTTGGGTATTGCTTTGACTAATATAGCGATATTTTATTATCCCTATACCACAGCTTATTGTAATATTCTCCATTTTTGCGGAGATTTTGGAGGACAATTCTTCTGTTTTGAGAAGACTTGTACTCTTACTTTAGAGAATAACTCTTCCATTTTGAGAAAGCATGCACTCTTTCTTTAGAGAATAATTTTCCATTTTTGAGGAAATATTATTCTTGCTCTGGTAGAGTGCGCCTTGTATTGGAGAAGCCTTTTCTCCTTCTTTTTTTTTTGTTGCGCCTCGCTGGAGGTTTTGATTTGACATTTCAACTCTGGAGGAGTGGGCCTCCACAGAGATTGCACTTCAGCTCCGGTGAAATGTGCCCCCGAAGAGGTCTTTATCCTCTGAAGGGTTGTGCCTTTGAGTAGGGCTTTAGTTTAAGCTTCAAACATGGGAAGCATGCCTCATTGGAGGACTTTAGTTTGTGCTTCAAACATCGGAAGCGTGCCTCATTGGAGGACTTTAGTTTGTGCTTCAAACATCGGAAGCGTGCCTCATTGGAGGACTTTAGTTTGCGCTTCAAACATGGGAAGCGTGCCTCATTGGAGGACTTGAGTTTGCTCTTCAAACTTGGGAAGTGTGCCTCATTGGAGGACTTTAGTTTGCGCTTCAAACATGGGAAGGGGTGCCTCATTGGAGGACTTTAGTTTGCGCTTCAAACATGGGAAGCGTGCCTCATTGGAGGACTTTAGTTTGCGCTTCAAACATGGGAAGCGTGCCTCATTGGAGGACTTGAGTTTGCACTTCAAACTTGGGAAGTGTGCCTCATTGGAGGACTTTAGTTTGCGCTTCAAACATGGAAAGCGTGCCTCATTGGAAGACTTGAGTTTGCACTTCAAACTTGGGAAGTGTGCCTCATTGGAGGACTTTAGTTTGCGCTTCAAACATGGGAAGCGTGCCTCATTGGAGGACTTGTGCCTCCGAAGAGGGCTTGTGTGTTTTCTGTCTGCTTGCCCATGCCTCTTCACCATCTGCTCCTTAGTGATTCCTCGTTATCATTTCCACAGCCATGTTCTTTTCTTTGCCAGTTATTTTTCTCTTTTCCAGAGAAATGCTCCTCATTGTTAAGTGAATCCATAGGGCAGACCCAAACTACCCGACTAGATGTCTGTTTGCACAAACGATCTTTGTCGGTTAGCGAGGGCCTGAAACCTTCGCGTTGGGAAGGTGCCCTTTTGGTTGTATCAACTGTTCGTGAGGAACATTTCTTATGCAGGAATTCAATTTGGAACCTTTTTTGGCTTGACATTTATTTGCTCAATGACTTATAGGAATCGCTTTGCTTTGCGATGTGCTGACTAGGTAAGCTTTGCTTTGATTGCCTGCAATATTAAATCGACATTTTAGCAATATATTCAAGATATTTGGCATATCGAAATGAAACAGGTCTTTTATAGTAATAGAAAACACAAGATTTATAGTTCCTATATTTCATTTGCAATGTTTGTACAACGACTTTTAATATGAGAATGATAAATCCATTATTCTTTTACAAATTTGTAACAAAGCCTTAAAGTAAAACATGGATGCAACTCCATGCTGTCCCAAGCTTCCCGGGATCGAATCTCCGGTGTGAGAACAGGAACATTCTCTCCCTTCTGGGCATTTCTTAGAGCATGAGCGTATCCTTCCATCCTATCATGATTCCTGTCTGCCGGGTGAGGGGCTCCCCTGAGTGGATGAGGATGGGTCATTCCTGTCTCTTTTGACATATTGCTGGAGTTTATTCTGTCTCAATAGTTCTTCAATCAAATTCCTTAAATGACGACATTCGTTGGTGTCATGACCAGGTTGGTTATGGAACTGACAGAACCTCCCATTATGCATAGCATTTTTCCCAACCTTCAACTCAGGTGGCTTAGGATAATCAAAAGCATCCTTGGTTGCGAGAAAGATGTTCTCCAGAGTATCAGTTAAGAGAGTAAAGTCTGAAGGTTTAAAGCGGCGAGCTTTCTTCAAGTCTCTTTGCTTTTTTCCACCATCGTTCTTCCTCTTCTGTCCTTTAGATTCTCTTTTATCAGAAGTAACACCGACATTCAAAATTTCGGCCTCGATTGCTCTTGAAGTCGCAGGAAAGCTTTCCAAACGCATAAATTCATCATCCTTCTTATAGAATTTCTCAAGTGAGTTTGACTCCTTCATTTTTAGCCATTTACCAAATTCACTCGATTTATCGATAGCCCGCATTAGATAAGTCAAAACCATCCTTGGCTCTGCGTTCTCGACTTCAGCTAGGGCTATATTGAAACGATTTAAGAATGATCTGGTAGATTCTCCGGGGTTTTGTTCTAGACTAGAGAGAGACATTATATCCTTGGCTTTTGTAGCATATAGCCTGAACTGATCCTTGAACTTTCGTGTTAAGTCAGAGAATTGATCCACGGATCTAACTGGCAGCTTTGTGAACCAAAGTAAGGCCACTCCCTCTAAGTATACCGGAAAGTAACGGCACTTGATTTCATCTGTTGCTCTTGCCCCGGTCATATGCCAATCGTACTTGTACAGGAATTGGTTAGGGTCACTTGTCCCTCGATAAGCTGGGATGGTAGGAGGTACAAATTTCTTGGGAAACTCTGCGTTTAAGATTTTTTTGGTGAACGGTGTCTTACTCGGGGCAAATCCCCAATCATTTTCATCCTCTTGCCTTTGCATGCTTTCTTTCATAATCGAGCGAACCATCCCTGATAGGTACTCCTCATCGTTCAGAGGTCTTGCCGGGCAGACGTCCGCGTCCGCTGTTCTTTCGAAAGTTTGCCTGGGCGAATATTCGCGAAAAGTTGGTTGCGGCCTTGAACCTTCAGCTTGGGAAGGTCCCCTTGCAGCGGCGTTGTCTGCTTTTTGAGGAATACCTTTCTCTTGGGGGTCACGGGCATCTTCAGCATAGATTGTTTCATTATCCTGTCGTTGGTGATTTTCCTCAAGTAGGGCGTTTAACCTATCCATAATCAAGGCATTCTGGGCATTCTGGGCTTCCAACTGCGCATTCTGAGCATTCAATTGCTGATTCAATCCCAAAACTACGGCGTCCAATTTCGCTCGTGTAACTCCAGCAGTTGGAGCTGCTTGACTTGAAGGAGGAGAGGTAGCGGTATTCACATTATCGGATCTTGCGGAACATCGCTTTCTCCCAGGAGCCATTATTTCCAATAAACTTCTGGTCTTTAGAGAGATTCTTTCAACAAACTTTCGCGAAGCAATGGTCAAAGTATTCCTGAGTTCAATTCTCACTGAAAGCACCAAAAATGTTAACGCTAAAAATTGAACGCTAACACCCCGGTGTGTAGAAGGTAATTGTGAAAGCACCACCCATTGGCACGGGAACAAAGTATAAGCAGAGAAATCACAGAGAAGCTATAAAAGACACAATATTTATAGTGGTTCGGCTTAAGATCTAGCCTATGTCCACTTTAAAGCTCTTTATTGCTGACTTGGTTACAATTCTTTACAATCAACTCCGATTACAACACACTTAGACAAATAGCTCAAACCCCGATGTAGAAGAATCCTTCGAATGCATGGCGAATGAGTTAGATTTCCTCTTGAGATTTGTTGAAATGTCTTTGGTGATTGGAGTGATAGAAGTGTTGCTTGAACGTTGCTTGAAGTCGAGACAATGGCAGAGTAATGGCGTCCAGGAAGTTAGCCCAAAAAAGTCCCTTGAATGTTGGAGGTGGCCACGTATTTATAGGCAAATTTCTGGGCTGGAATTGTTGATCAAGTCATAAGTCGTGACCGACTCAGGATGAACCGTGACCGACTCAAGATGAGCCGTGACCGACTCACATACCACGAGTCAGCAGGCAGCGGCATAGATGTATCTGTATTAAGCTTGTTCCTTGTTCGCTTGAGTCGCCAGCGACTTATGATAGGTCGTTAGTCATCCTGAGTCGTTGAAATCCTTAGGTCGGTCTGCCCCATGAGTCGCTAACTCCATGAGTCGTTAACCCGTTGAGTCGGTCTGCCCCATGAGTCGCTAACTCCATGAGTCGTTAACCCGTTGAGTCGGCCGGCACCTTTAAGTCGCTAAGGTTATAACCCGGTGAGTCGTTATTCCTCCTGAGTCGTTGAGTCGTAACCCTTCAAGGCCGTTAAGTCGGTAACTCCTCAAGGCTGTTGAGTCGGTAACTCCTCAAGGCTGTTGAGTCGGCAACCAGATAAGTTGAGTCGCTGGCTTACTTCACTCTTTAAGTCGTATACTGTTTTGGTCGGGGCGCTGCCCCGCACCCCGCCGGGGGCGCTGCCCCCTGGACCCCTGCGACCTGACCGGTCAGGTCGAACACCATAGGCGGTGGCGTTGCCCCCGCACCCCCACCTTGGGGGGTTGGCACCCCGCCTGGACCCCCCCTCCGTAATGGATCTTATCTGAAAATTCATTCAACAGAACTTGCTTTATTGGGAGGTTAAATCGACCATCCTTCGAGATGAACTATCATTGGCTTCTCGGTCGATTTTTGATGTCACGGCCTTGCTGAAAAAGCAGAGTTAACAATAATATCAGAGGATTTCTATAAAAATTGTTTTAGCTATCGTAAGGTAAAAACCCGACATGTTTATTTGTGGCGTGGTCTTACGAGATGCTTTTGTTTTCAAAGGATTTTGAAACTTTAATAATCAATTGGGTGTGATTTTCTCACGCTAGTATTCCAGACTGACTCGGGTGTTATTTAACTATAATGCTTGGGTCAGACCGAGTATTATTGGATACATGATTGATGCTGTGGAGTTCAGGAGACTAGTTGGATGACGATACGTATTTACGTACTTGTTTATGTTTATATTCCGCTGTGTTGAGTAGTTGTGTATCTAGTTGTATGCTATTGATGTTGAGTTGTGATTGATGCACTCTGTTGATGTATGTATAAACAGATATAGTTTGTTTTATGTAAAGATCATCATTATCTATTATATTTTATTCCGCTGCGATGGTTAGATTCTGATGCTGTTTTAGTTTTCTCTTCTTCTACCTCTTCTTCTTTAGCCAAAATGGTTCTTATTTCTTTACAACTTGAGTTGATCTAGGTAGGATAGTGTTGACTCAAGTGGTACGGATTTGCGGGTCGTTACACTTGGTAGCAGTGCTTAGGTTGGTGATAACCCTGGCTCTGGTGGGAATTACTCATTTAAAATAGAGTCCGTAGTACTATAGAATGAGTTTGAGCGTATTAGTAGATATGAACGCGTGTTTGTTAGTGAATATAAATTGTTTTAATATTGTGTCGATTGGTTTATTGAGTGTCATATGAACCTTCGTCGGCACAGTCTGGATAGCTATATCGAAGGGGTTTCTAAACACTTGAATAGAACAATTGACACAGTATTGTTTTAAAGGTGGGTGAATGAAATAATTTTACCCAAAATATATTTTGATATAAGAAAAGTTTTTGTAAACTATTTTAGCTAATATATGGTTGCTTGGATGTTAGAGATGATAATATTAAATTATTGTCATTAGTGTGTAAAAATTTAACTAGAAATTGAAAATATAACCAAAGTTTAAGGTAATAAATTCATTATTAAATGAAATTTATAAATATGAATTATAAATGTGAGTTATAAATTGAAATATAATCAAATAAGAATTTATATGAGCATAAACTATACAAATGAATTGTAGTTAAAATTGATTCAAGCAGGATTTGGAAATTTAAAATCCCGGAGATTTGGAAGTGTTTTTCGAAGTGTTTTGACGATAAATAATAGCATTATTATTTTGAAGGTATTTCTGAAAGGAAATTTTTTTAAAGTGGGTTTTGGAAGTGATATAGCATTGAAATCACTTGGATTATTGGGAAATAATTCTGATGATGACGGCCGCATCATCAATATTCATTTTCGAGTTTCTAAGTGATGGATTGCTGCCAAATTGATTTGTTCGGAAAAGCTAGTTGTTTTTGAAAATTTCAAAAGGAAATTTGTTGGAAATAAAAACCAGGATTGGTTTAATTTTTGAGAAGTGTGATTTGAGATGTTGGAGATTTCGAAATGATTTAAAACTTAAAGCCAGGTGTTTAAAAAGAGAAATCTTGATGAAATGGGTTTTAAGCTTATAACTTGAGATGATTTTTTTTAAATCAGGAAGGAAATATGAGCTTTGAAGGTTGGAATTTAAATTTAAAGGGAAAAGTTGAAAACAAATCAACTTAGATTGAGGAAGGAAATTGAATCGAATTGAATTAAATAAATCTGAGTTAAAATAGAGTTGAATTGGAATAAAAATTCAATTGAGTTATTGAATGGAATTAGATTCTTACCTGAATAATGGGAAAATAAATTGGATAAGGATTGGATTGAAATAAATAAATTAGAACAACTTGTAAAAGGATTAAAAATGCATGGAATAAAATATGCTTGAGTTATAAATAAGCGTAAGGCTTGAGTTATGAATAAGAGAAGAATATATTCGAGCCTATAATAAATGGAATTGTGAAAATAATAAATTAGTTAATGAAATGTGTAAATGAAGTTCAATGTAGTTAAATAGAAGCTGAATTGTAAGCTAATAATGAAGATTGGAAATAAAACTCAAGTTATAAATCCAATTCGACTTGAACTGTTAGTGAAGTAAATGTAATTGAATTGTGAGTTCATGAAATTGGGTAGTAAATTGAAAATGCATAGGGATCTAAAACTTGAGTTATAAATTAAAATTTAACTTGAAGTGTTAACAAATTAAATGTAATTGAAAATGTATCGAATAAAAATGAAATTGGATTAAAACAGAAATGGTGTGAATTGCAAATAAAATCCAAATAAGTGGAAATAAATTGGAAATGGCCTTGAAATAAATTGAATGGGTTGAATCTGAAAATTTAAATTTCGTAATAACTAATCGAACGAAATTGTAGATTAAAAAAGATATTTAATTGAGAGGGAATTAAGTTAAATAGAAGAGAAAAATTTGCATGTAAAATGAAAGTAAGCTTAAGTATAAAAATTTGAATAAATTGAAGTAAATTAACTTAAGCTAAATGGATGGAGGAGAGTTGAATTGAATTCAACTTAAACTAAGTTTAATGATATTGGGTTAGATTTAAACCAAGTGAAAATAAATTTTAATCGAAATAAAATTCGGTGGGTTACTGACAATATTTAATGGAATAAAATTCTTAAATAAATAATTGTAAACCATTTAAATTGTTAAGAAATTGAAAGAACTTAGTGACAATGAGTAAATAGAATGTTTTTAAGTTAATAGAATGGATTTAAGTGAATGCGGATAAGTAATGAATCGCAAATGAATAGATCATGAATAAAATTGAAATGGTTATTAAATGAAATAGCCTGGATTGTCTTCGAGCTAAATAAAATAGTTTGGAATAAATAAATATGAAATGGGATGTGTCGAGCAAAATAAATGGTTTTGAATGAACTAGTTTGGTTAGTAAAATGAAATGCAAGTGAATGGATTCGAATTTAAAATGCAATGAAGATGAATATATGGATTGTGAATAAATTTAAAAATGGAATAGAATTAAGTACAAATTGAGTTAAAATCAATTTAAATTGGTTATAAAACATAAGTACTTATTTATTCACATGGATATTATCAAATTGCATATAAAATAATGTGTCGATTAACGTAAACAAAGGCAATTAAAATTCTATGAGTTGATAGAAGTTAAATAAGTTGATTTTGAGATCAATTGAATTAAATATGAGTTGGTTTTGCTAAAATGAATTGAATGTAAGCAACTGTGCTGTAAACCATTTAAATTGAATGAAGCTGTGTGTATATTGGTTGTAAACAATTATAATAAATGTTGGAACCCTATAAGTTGCTTATCAATGTTGTTTAACCTGCATTGCTTATGAAGATTCACCCGTTTGCTAGTTAAATATATAAAAAGTTGTTAGGCTACATGATTTTGGCACTTACATGTTTAAACTGTGTAAGTACTGGTTCAGGGAAGCCGTTTGGCTGGATTTGGACGCGCAAAATGCAAATTACATAAGCCGCTTGCTTTTAAATGCTAAATAAAGGTACGCTTACGCAAAAGAATTCAAAATAGGAGATATGAACTGCATATATTGATATATATTGTGATTTCCGGCCTAACGCCGATGTATATATATATCTGTGCATCCTACGATATCGCAGAAGTCCCTCCGTACAAAGGGGACTTTGCCAAAATTTTCCGGAAATTTTGGGAGTTAGAATTTTTTTTGCAAATTTTAGAAATTTTTTGTTAACGTCAAATCGATTTCAAATTTGAGAAATTGTTAAAGGAACTAAAGAACGTAAAAGTTTGCATATAAATGTTTGTTTGGGATTTAAAAATAAATTAGTAGTTGAAACTAATTAAAAAAATAATAAATTAATTATTGTTCGGGATAGATGAATTGGAAAGTCAGTTATAGGTAGGATATAAAAGCTAAAGTGATGAGATAAGAATATAAGAATACATAGAATGCTTGTATTAAACTTAAGAAATGAATGGTGGAATACTTAAGTAAGTTGGGTATTGAGAAAAATTATTCCTAGTGAATAATTGAATAGAAATTAAACTGAAGTTGTGAAATGAGATAAGTGTGGATAAGTGAATAAAAATCAAAATGAATGTGAATAAAGGGAAATTGATAGTTAATAATCAATGAATGTAAATACGTAGGGTGTACGTATATTATTTTATTCGCATAAGCGATTTGATCTGGATTCGAGCACAAAATTTCGAGATAGTTATATCGATCCGAGTTAGGATTTTTCACTCGTTTTTCGACGATGAACCCTGGATTTGGAATTTTGATTGATTTTGGAAATTCTCTATTATAGTTTACGGCTATGCAAGGAGAATAACGGTTTCTGATCAAGAAACCAGATTTGAGTCCGCACTAGGAAGTCGGGTGGACGATACTAGTTCGGAAGTGAAATTGTGGGATTGAGTAAGCGATCAAATTTGATATTGTGTACGGATGATATATGTACATCGTACGGACTAAAGTAAAACAAATATTGAAAATTTGTAAAGAAATGTATAAAATGACTTTGGAATTGCGATTGGATATTATTGCTTAGTAGGATATACAGGTGTATAAAAGCAATGGATAAATTGGGGATTTTGATTTTAGAAGATAAATTAAATGGGTCGACAAAAAGGTATGTGTTTAAATTTCTATATGAAATTTGTTTGGGTTTTTGATCTAGCCACTTGGCCTTTTGTTTTCGTTTTGGATTTGGGAGGCCGATGGGCCATTTTGTAGTTGTACCGAGCTAGCCGCGCAAAGGAGACGCTGGCAAATTTTTTCGAAAATTTAAGGAGTTACAAAAATTTTGAAATTTTTTTGAAAATTTAAATTGAATTTAAAATTTAAATTTGTATGGATTGGGTAAATGATATTGGTTGGAACCTAATGGAAGAAGTTGGAAAGGTTAGTAAGGTTAGTGATGTACTTACAAAAAAGATGGTTTTGGATATTGTTAAAAACTGTTGGTTTTGGGAAATTAGTAAACGGTATAGGATCATTCTTCCTAACTAGTAATTTCGGGGACCAAATTCATTTAAGGGGGGAGAAAGGTGACGACCCAGAATTTTTGAGCATTTGAAATTGGAATATTTAGTTGGTTTTTAAATATTTAAAAGTTAATGTTTAACTTGAATTTCATATATCACCATCATTTGGAATTTAATTATTGGATTTAATTACTGGAAATTGGGTAGAATGTTGAATATGGGATTTTAAATCTGTTAAAAATAATTTGAAGGCATGTAAAATTTATATTGATAGTACTGAAGATAGTAAAATTGTTAAAATTGAATTTGGAAGTGTTTTGTTAAGTTTTGAAAATATATCGTTTAAATCGATATTTAAAAATAGCCTTCCGAGGCACAGTCTCGGATTTCGACGAAACCAGTTCCATTGGATCCGTAATATTGTATTATTATCTGATTTCAATTTTCGTAGTATTTGGAATTGTTGTGTGAGCGTACGATATATAAACGCGCTGAAATCTACATCGAATTCAATTTAATAACTGGATCCAAAAAGCTATCTTCTCCACACGATCGAATTAGGACTCGAAACCTTTTCCAGTGCATTCAAAATATGGGTATAACATTATAAACGCCTAGCGGGATGCCTCGATAGGAGGTCTAGATATTAGTTGCGATTTTCAAGACGACTCCAATTTGAGTTTAAATTTAAACATAAAATACTGACCAGTCAAAATCCACTCTCATCAAAACTTTTTCCTATCACTGTAGCCGCCTTTATAACATCACATCGTGTCCCTTATTCTCGTTTTTATCTCACGTAAGCAACAATCTGGAAGACGAAGGGAAATAAATAAATAAAACAGGATCGAGCCTCACTGTTTACTCGCAATTTCACTTCTTCGGTTTCAATTCTTAATCGAAAAGAATGGCGGTCATCCGTTAATTAAAAAAATATTCCTTTCATTTTGGTTTGAATTCGATATCGATCTTTCACTTCTTACATTCGAACCTATCGTTCGAAATAAATGAGAATGAACGAGGTATAAAATCGTTCGAAAATCAAGAATCAAATCGTTTTAAAATAGACGAAGCTCAGATCGGGATCAACTACGATTCCGTGTGTACAAGGCGACATCGAGGGGTGGAGGACAACATGATTTCTGGAGGCAGCATCTCAATTTCGTGCAGGGAATTTCGCAAGTGGAATCTCAGCCACGAGGCAGTTCGCGATTCGATCTGGGTTGTGGTTTCGCGAACTCGAGGTGGAAGCCGTGATGGGATGGAAAAGGGGGAGTGATGGCTCGCGTAAGGCACTGCAAGGCGAGTGGAACTCTTGGTAGGCGGCTGGGTGAAGAGCATTCGAGCAGGGTGTTGCAGAGCTCGAGCTCGTTATTGCTGGCCGAAATTGTTTTGGCATTGATATTAGTAAGGTAGTAAGATGTTTTTTTTTATTAATTAAATTTTATAATTGCATGTATATAGATATGGGTAAACTAGATATATACATAGATAAAGATCAGATTTTGAAAATGAGGATTTAAAAATGGTTATGGAGTTTCTATGAAAAGATAAATAAAATAGTTTTATAGTAGGATATATAAACCATTCTGTTTAATCTAACATATATAGGGAATTTTGAGAATTGAAAAGGGATTTTAAATGTTGATGGAATTTATATAAGTTACGGTTTTATGGAAGTTATATGGGTATAGATATATGCGTAGCTTTAAAAAAAAGGGAGGAAAAAAAATACATATATATGTTTTAAAGTTATTAGTTGTTTTAGAATAAAGTATTATGATGATTAGCTTGTTAAATTAACCTATTCAAATTTTAGTCACTAGTGATATCAAAGGAAATTAGTTTAAAATCAAATTATTATTTCAAATATATCATTGGCTAAATGAAATTCCCAATCGAATTTTTAATCGTTCGCTTGGTTCGAATAATAATAAAATTTATATAAATTGTTTATTCAAGGTCAATATCGGGAAAATCAAGGCAATATTGAAGTGGACTGCAAACAGAAACAAAAAGGTGAGTTAATCTCACTTAGTTAAATTTAAATGATTAAATTTAAATAATTGTTTGGATGGTTGAATTGATCGATGTGATATAGTATGATATTTTGGAATTGGCATATTATATTGTGCTAACATTTGTGGATGCAGGGAAAATAGGTTGGAGGGATCCAACTAGACCCTTCACATTTATTTAAATTATTCAGTATTCTCTATTGTGATTATTTGATATCCTATGATGAGTTTTATTGGAATATTGAATTTTATGGTTTGATTGGGTATTCGGGTATAATGAATTGCCAAAATATATGAATTGGATCGTTGAAAAGAAATTAAAAGGAAGTAAATGTGTGAGAGAAATAATTAAAGAAAGTTTGAATAAATTAAAAATGAATTGAAACGAAATAGAAGTAATATGAAAATGATACGAGTATTAAGAGAAATAGAATTTTGAATAAAATGAAATTGATGAATTGTAAACTTAAGTTATATCAATTAAAGAAATAAAGAATTATTTTAAAATTCAAAGTTTAAATTTATTTAAAAGAATAAAATAGTAATTGAGGAATCTAAAAATTGAAATCATAATCAAGAAATGAATCTGAAATTAATAGATTATGAATTAAAAGGGAATAAATTGGAAATCAATTTGGGAAATTGATTTAGGTTGGGATTTTTCTCTGGATAACCAAATACATTTTTAAAGTAAGTTCATAAATAAATTTAAAGGTTTTAAAGTTGTTGTAAAAAGCAATTTTTGGCTAATATTAAAATTTAAAGTAAGTATTTTCTCAAATCTATTATAATAGTAATTATTTAAAGAGTGACTTAGTATTTTGTTTCCAAAAGTAAAAATCTAGTTTTATATTTTATTTAGTAACTTTATTTTCAAATATCCATATAGTATGTATTTTTAACAAATTATTGAAGTAGTTGAGCTTAAATGTTTTAAAGTATGTTTCAAAAGTAAAGTGTTTTAAATTATTTTCAAATCTAGTTTTGTGCTTGGTGATTTCGGAGGAGATAGAAAATATTTAGCAAAGTTTATTGAATGAAAGATGATTTTGGAACTGTTTTCAAAGGATTGAAAATAGAAATATATCTTGTGAAGATATTTTGAGGTTAATAAATAATTTGGGAAATTATTTATTGTTGGATGGTTGTTTGTGAATGTTAATTGGTAGTTAAATAACCGACTATCAATATTGGCCAACTGCGTTGATCGTTTCGAAGAGACCGGGATCGAGATTTATTTCTCGAAAACCACTTCGATCCGGTTTGTACGTTTCGTGCGAAAAACGTGTTCGAGTCGAAGATGGAGCAGTTAAGTGCAAGGGCTAGTCGCTACTAATCCTAAGGATATTTCCAAAATGGATGTAGTAGGAGTAGTGCCTTCGGTTCCGTTCGAACCCGGGACGGACTTGTATGGATGATTGCTTGCGAAACATCGTCAGGTGGACGATGGGCATTCTAAGGGATATCGTTCTAAAGGTAACGCTTAGCCTCAAGCCTCATCAACCGGGAATGACTGAAAATTAGGGGATATGCAGCAAGGCTTCGTGGGTAGCCCCCACTTGAGAGTAAGGTCATCCCTGTTTAGATGTCCCTTTTTATTCGGCTTAGTGGTGCGGTTGCTGATCCCAACCGTGGGGTGATCTTAACTGTCCATTAAGGGATGGGTCCGGCCTTGTGTTGCAGGGGATCGGGAGTGGTCCTCGGTACTGTGATCTAGACCACGTACTGTGACAGGCGGTACCCCAGTGCCTAGTCATTGTTGGAAATCCATTCTCCCTACGAGCTTTTACGAGTTTTGTTTGTATTACCCACTTTTATGGCTAGTAGCTGGAATTTAATGAATGCAACAATTTCGGCTATTTTATAAGTACTTGTAAATAGAGCCTATTATAATATCAGAGGATTTGTATAAAAATTGTTTTAGCTATCGTAAGGTAAAAACCCGACATGTTTATTTGTGGCGTGGTCTTACGAGATGCTTTTGTTTTCAAAGGATTTTGAAACTTTAATAATCAATTGGGTATGATTTTCTCACGCTGGTATTCCAGACTGACTCGGGTGTTATTTAACTATAATGCTCGGTTCAGACCGAGTATTATAGGATACAGGATTAATGCTGTGGAGTTCAGGAGACGAGCTGGATGACGATACGTATTTACGTACTTGTTTATGTATATATTCCGCTGTGTTGAGTAGTTGTGTATCTATTTGTATGCTATTGATGTTGAGCTATGGTTGATGTAGTCTGATGATGTATGTATAAACAGATATAGTTTGTTTTATGTAAACATCATTATTATCTATTATATTTTATTCCGCTGCGAAAGTTAGATTCTGATGTTGTTTTAGTTTTCTCTTCTTCTACCTCTACTTCTTTAACCAAAATGGTTCGTATTTCTGTACAACTTGAGTTGATCTAGGTAGGATAGTGTTAACTAAAGTGGTACGGATTTGCGGGTCGTTACACCAAATGAGTGAGATTAACTCACCTTTGATTTTTGTTTTGCAATCCAACCCAACCGGCTATTTACTTCACGATTTTGGACCTTGTACAAACATTATATGGTTTATTAATATTTGAACTAATCCGATGATAAGTTACCATTTAATAAATTTAATTTTAACTAATGATTTAATTTTTAACAAATTTCTTTTATATAATTTGTTAGTAACCAAAATAATTTAGATAAGTTAATTAAACAATTTGACCTCTATAATATGTTGTTTTAAAAAATAAACTAGTAAATGAAAATAGGTATATATATATATTTTTAAACTACATATACTAAAGAACAAGCTATAAACATTTTAAAAATCTAATTTTTATAAACTCTACAACATTTTAAAATCTCTTTTTATTTTCAAAGTCTTATCCATATAAAATAATTTACATATATATATTTAAAAACTGCTTTCTTTTCTTTTCTTTTTCTAGTAAACACAACAGTAATTTGCTTTATTGTAAATAATTTTTCTGTATATAAATATACACATATAAATTTAAGCAATATAATAATACCTCACTGCCTAAACACAACTGAGAAACCGAAATCCACCTCCATCGACAAAACCCTAGATCACATCCTCAGACCCAACACCGCCAGCCACCGATCTAAAGCCCTCTCTGTTGCTTTGCCTGCCATCGAGATTGCTGCCTGAACGTTGCCTTTGCCATGCTTCCCAATCCACGGCGTGCTCCAGTGCGTTACATCCTAAGCGATTCACTCCTCGCCTCGACCACGAGCAGATGCTCGATCGAGATATTCGCTTACGAAATGAAGTAGGGCTGAACGCGATAAGATTTCGAGTTAAGGCAGTCTCCATCTTTTTTTTCCAATTCATTTCGATTGAGAGGGGAGGAAAAAGAATTCGCAGTTAAAGGTTTTTGAAGGCAGTGGCCATTCTTCTTTGTTCCATCATTAAAAATTTTGAACGACTAGGGATTTTGAAATCGAAAATAGAAGAGAAGAAGGAATGACATTACTCTGTATTTAGTTTTGTTCAGCATTTTGTTTTTATTTTATGTTTTTAGAGAAGATGCCTGTATGGACAGATGGCGTGAACCAGAAGACAAGTGGCAAAGGTATGAAAAGATAAAGTTCTGATGTGAATGCCCTTTGGACCATTTCAATATATATATATATATATATATATATATATATATATATATATATATATATATATATATATATATGTAACAACCCTAGATTTTTGTGTATATTTTAATTTTGACTTTATTCATTTTGAAACTTTTTTAAACTTGTTTCATTTCAAACATTTCCTTTTAAACATAAACTTTGATTATTATGTGAATTATAATTTCAAACTGGTATAAATTGAATATTTTCCTGAAATGTTGATTTTTGGTCAATTTGGCCAAACTTCGACTTATTTTATTTAAATCTCTTTGTTTCATTTGTTACAAATTTCCATTTATAACTTAGCATTTAAATCTCTTATTTTATTTAGGGTTTCAATTATTAGTTAAATTAAATTTCACTACAATAATTGAAACAATTTTTTTAACAGAAATTTAAGACCTAAATACCGGGTTAAATTTCAAATTATTTTAAAATAATAGATAAAATATATTCTTACAACTTATATATCTCTAATTATATTTAAACAATTCGCAATTTATATATATTTTTCAAAAATAAATCTGCAGTAGAACTACTACAGTGGCCTTCCCCCTTTGAAACTCGAAAATGAAAGTCGATGATGCGGTCGCCATCACCGAAATTATTTTCCAGCGACGGAGAGGGGAGTACAACTAATTTCTTTCCAGAATTTCTTTTAAAAGATTTCTAGAAAATTTTATTGAAATATTTATATCAGAAAATACCTATAAACAATATTATTATTATGTTACAAAAGATTTCGAAAGAAGGTTTTTCAACCCCGGAACTTAATTCTAAATTTCCCATTTTATTTTCAACTTAGCTTCAATTATTATTAATATTTTCATTACCTAACACCCAATCTACAACAACCAAATATATATCTTTATAAAATATTTTTATATATAGAAAATATAATAGGTAAAGTTATTTCATTCACCTATATTAAAAAGAAATATTATGTCGGTCTGTCCTATTAAGTGTTTAGAAATTCCAATTGATGTCACAGCGTCCCATGCACCAACCAGAATTTATAAATACGAAACGGAACAAATTAACACAATTTTAAAACCTTTTTATAACACTAACAAATACGCTCGCTCATATATATACACTCAACGATTACCATAGGGTATTATTACCCTATTAACAAACAGTCAAACCCCACAAAGCCAAGGTTTTATCGCTAAACCAAAGCTTTGATACCAACTGTAACAGCCCGCCTTTTCGCACGCTTTAAACCGACATACGTGCCAATTCAAACCATACGGAAGGGTGGATTGTTATGGGATAAATAAGAAAAACAGAGAACAAAAAAAACTAAACAGAATCTCGCAGCGGAAGGATAAAATATATGTAACGTCCCGCCTTTTCGCACGATTTAAACAGACACACGTGCCAATTCAAACCATACGTAAGGGCGGATTGTTATGGGTTAAATAACAAAAACAAAGAAGAAAAAAAACTAAACAGAATCTCACAGCGGAAGGATAAAATATAATAATAAAAATATACAGTTCATGAAGCTGTTTTACAAAACCTTTGATTTTATCTATACAATACATATCAGAGTACACATACCATATAACAATGCAGCGGAACAATATGGGTGTAGTGCAATAATATAAATAATAATAATACGAATCTTCGTCTTCGTCCTCCAGAGCTAAATCTTCAAATCCTGAAACGCTCGGACTGACCCGAGCGAATTTGAAAAGACAAAAACACTCAAGTCAGAACTAAAAGATCTTATATGAGTTAAATTAACAGAAATAAATATGAGTACAGTAACTCAAGAGATGCTCGGGATTTACATCTCCTAAGGATCCGTTAAACTATTTACTATGTAGTATATTGCGCTATTATAATAGTGTCTATAGTAAAATAAACATACTTTTAAATAGCGTTAAGGAGTGACCCAATATTCCCCTTAACACGTAATAGTCCCAGTAGTCCATCCAATATCATAGTCCCTCCTGATCGAGAAGCCACCAGAGGATACCACACGGGCTACGGGAGAAATCCAAACTCGTAAAGGCTCGCTATGGTAGGTGACACGGCACAACTAGGCAATGCCAGGGTAGATATACCAAATGCTATCCGGGCTGGTGGAAACGCGCAGCGCGCAGCTACCGCCCACCTCGAACAAACTCCCCCACAATCAAAAATAAAGTGGCCACCGAATCAATCCAAAGTCAAAGTATAGTATCAAAGAGGAGTGTCCGATCAGAGGTATGACCTCATTGGCCTGAGAATCGCTCATGTTTTAGCCACCTTATGCCAACTCACGGGAGTCGGGTCCACGTATTTACCTCAAAGGAAACGCCGCCGCCATCCTACTTCATTCCGGAATCTCCACTGCGTACACGGTTGTTAAAGTGGTTTTCAGAGTTGGCAGAGAGTATGACAACTTCCGATCCCGGTCTCTTCAACAACCAATCGTTATTATAACACCGCGGTCTTTTCAAAATAGTTTATACTTTTAAAACCAGAATATAATATCCATTCCAAAAACATATAAATAAGATATCATTTCCTTTTAAAACCCAAATCAACATGAAATCATCTTTATTTTTCAATATATTCTTTTCCAAAATCATAGGGTTTTCAAAGTAAAATATTTAGAAATCAACACTCTTGAATGTAATATTTTCAAATTATACTATCTTGAAAATCATAACTTTGAAACAAGTTTCCGTCTCTTAAATGGTTAAATATTAAATTTACTTCTATAAAACAAAATATCTTCTTTAAATTTCACAAATCAATTCCAAATATCGATTTTAAACTTACAAGTACCATTTTTAATTCTTATGTTTCAAAGCTTTAAATATTTCACCATTTCAAAAACAAACTCATTTGTCAATACCGTATACATCAAATTCAATTACTTATTATTTAGAGTTGAAATGTTTTCTTAATGAATTCAATATAATTTAAGTAAAACCTTTAACTTCACATAACTGGAAATCTTTCAATTTATTAAACCTGATATTCTTTTAAATCACTTTACACAAAATCAAGTTATAAAAATCATATCCTTTAAAAATTCGAACTTTTTATTAAATTCCGATTTGACTTAATATTTATCTTCCTACCTTATTCTCATTTAAGTCATAAAACTCCGGAGATTAAAATTTTAAATAAATGCTTAATCGTATTTGATCTCAAAAATCAAACTTTATTTTATACTTCAAGTCAATTTTATACAAAGCTTAAAAACCGGAAATTACTATATATAAATAACCTTTATCAATAACCAAATCAATATCCCAAAAACCATATATATATAGCTTTACAAAACCATAGAAAAACATTTCAAAAATAATTTTATATATATACCGCGGTGCCTGTATATAATTTTCTACCCTATAGTCAAGTGATACAGATGTTTATCATTTCAATCCGCAATTTAAAATAAAAATGCGGTTGTATATCATTTCAAACCGCGATCCGGAATGAAATGAAAATGCATGATGACTTGCAGTTTGTACAATATAAATATAACATCCATTCATCCAAATATCAATCATCAACCATTATTTGCAATCATCATTCAATTTAAACAATCATCAATATAGAGCATATAAATTATACAGGTAATAAATAACAGGTATTAACTAACAGTTTATATTCAATAATAAATTTAATAACTGTTAGCTAGCAGTTTAGATGCAAATAAATAAATTTAATAACTGTTGAACTAGCAGTTATATGCAAATAAATAAATTCTAACTGTCAATTTATATGCAATAAATAGAGTTAATTAATAGTTAAATTAAATAAATGCGAATTAACTGAGATGATGAATAAAACATGCCAAACAATCATAAATAAATTTCTACTCATATCTTAAGTCAAATTAACAACCATAATAAATTCTAGAAGTTGTGAGTGGGTTAAAACACTCACCTTTTGAATTTAAATCGAATTTAAATCCGATTTAAACCTAAAAATTCGACGGTCTCCAAATCTGCCCAAACCTGTGCTAAAAGATCTGTAATTTAATTACGATCCTAATAAAAAAATTCTCGCGTGAAACGGAGTTCGTAGGAGAAAGTTATACGCATTAATGGTGATTGAAATTTCAAAAAAGAAAAAAGAATAGAAATAAAAGAACACCTTCAAGCGCCACGTTATCCCCCTTTCTTTCCCTCTCTCCCTCATGCGTTTTGCTTCCAGATTTTTCTTAGAATTTTGAATTTTAGCTTTTGATTTGGTTTGGAATTTTTATTTGGATCTAAGATTTGTTTGTCTGCCATTGAGGAGGAGAAGAGCTGATGAAATTTTACGCGCAGACAAATGAGAATAGGCGGAGGCTAGGGTTTAGCGGGGTATTTATAGATGAAATTGGAATAGACAGATGAATCCGAATTTAAATGAATTCACAATTTGTCAATTTAAATTCCAATAATCCATTTATTTGATTTTTAGATCTTATTATGAATAAATGGTCAACTTACCATTTCTATCATTTCCGATTGCAATTAGCTTCAAATTTATTAACCAAACCTCCATATCAAATAAGGATTTATTGCAAAAATTTTAGTGTTTACCTTTAATTAAAGTAAATTCAATAAAATATAAAATCTTATTTCAATGAAATTTTATACCATTCGTATTCAATTCTCTTTATTAAATCAATCATCATCTTATGTATATATTTAATATTAGTATATATCCAATTACCCCAATTAAATAAAATTTTATTCCCAAATTGATTTATAGCCTAATATAACATTTGAATTTTATTCCTGTTAACCTCGTTCCAGCCTACAAGTTAAGGGGCCCACGAGTTAGACGAATCAACGAGTTAAGGCCTGGGGAGAGCTACGACTTAAGGTGTTTAACGGCTCAGGAAAGATCTACGACTCAGGAAGCCTCACGACTCATCGAGTCACCGACTCACTAAGTTAACGACCTAAAGTTGAAAGCGACTTAAAGGGTTACGACTCAAGGGGGTTAACGGCTCACAAGACAGACCGACTCAAAGCATTACCGACTCATCAAAGGAATTGCTTCAACGACTCAACTGGTAGCGACTCAATTGGCTGACGAGTTAAGGCTCAAGGCAGCTTAGAGGAATGGAACGGCTCATGGAGGTTAGCGGTTCATGATACAGGCCGACTCATTGAGTTACCGACTCAACGAAGTTCACGGCTCGTACGAGACGACTCAAGGACTGGACCGACTCATCATAAGAAACGACTCAAGAGGATTGACGACCTAAGAAGTGACTTGACGACTCATAACTCAGGACGACTCGTCCGTGACTTAAAGCCACTGAGTCGTATTCTGTTACAACAATGCATGTCCCAGTGAGAGTTGACTCGCCAACGACTCAGGACTTGGCTTAGAATCCAGCGAGAGAATGAGCTAGTGAGAAGACCAAATGCAGATAAGCCGGCCACGACTCAACTTGACTCGGCCACGGCATAGCCTGAGTCGGTCACGACTCATGACTTAGCAATTCCAGCCTAGAAATTTGCCTATAAATACATGGCCACATCCAACATTCAAAGGACTTTTCGGCTCATTCATTTCAAGCGCCGTTACTCTGCCGCATTCTGAACTACTTCAACACCTTCAAGGAACTTCACGAAGAAATCAAACATGTCTAACCTGTGTTCAAAGATTCGGATCAACATTGAAGTTTAGACTACTTGTTCTAAGTCACTTGAAATTCAAAGTGTGTTGTAACCAAAGTGTAACTGCATTGATTTGTAATCGAATCGTCAATAAAGATATTCAAAGTGGACGTAGGCTCTCTCTTAAGCCGAACCACTATAAAATTGCTGTTGTTTACTACTTTTTCACTGTTATCTGCTTATAATCTGTTCCCGAGCTATCGGGTGGTGCTTTCACAATCTCACTTCATACACCGGGGTGTTAACATTCAAATTTTAGCGTTAACATTTTTGGTGCTTTCACTGAGAATTGAACTCAGGAGATTATCATCATTGCTTCACAGAGGTTTGTAGAGAGAATTTCCTTGAAAACCAGAAGTCTATCCGAGATTATGGCTCCTGGAAGGAAAAGTAGATCTGTCAGATCTGGGAATATTCAAGAGGGAACCTCCGCTTCCCCTATATCGAATCAAGCCACTACAGCTGTCGGAGTTACAAAGGCAGAACTGGATGCTGCAATCTTAGGGCTGAACCAACAGATAAATGCCCAAAATGCACAATTCGAGGCTCGGAATGCCCAGAATGCCCTAATTCTGAATAGGTTGAACGATATGCTTGGGGCAAACCGCCAACCGACAGATAATGAAAGGAATTTTGCTGGCAACATTCGTGATGCTGAAGAGAGAAATGCTCCTGAAAGGGCTGCTAGCCCCTTTGAACAAACACTTCGAGAGGTTGGTGGATCTAGAACTCGACATGATGAGGAGTATCTTTCTGGAATGGTCCGACAAATTATGAAAGAGAGTATGCAGAGGGTTGAAGACGAGAAAGAATGGGGTTTCTCCCCAAGTAAAACTCCTTTTACTGAGAAAATCTTAAAGGCTGAATTTCCAAGGAAGTTTGTCCCACCAACCATTCCAGCTTACAGGGGGACGAGTGATCCGAACGAGTTCTTATACAAGTATGATTGGCACATGACAGGTGCCAGAGCGTCTGATGAAATAAAGTGCCAATATTTTCCTGTGTATCTCTAAGGTGTAGCTCTGCTTTGGTTCACCAAACTTCCAGTCCGATCTATCGATCAGTTTTATGACTTAACCCGAAAGTTCAAGGAGCAGTTCAGACTATACGCCTCAAAAGCCAAGGATATCATGTCACTGTCAAGTTTGGAACAGAATCCAGGGGAGACTATCAGATCTTTCTTAAACCGCTTTAATATAGCGCTAGCCGAGGTGGACAATGCAGAACCGCGAATGATATTGACTTATCTGATGAAGGGTATTGACAAGTCGAGCGAGTTTGGGAAATGGCTAAACATGAAAGAACCAAATTCCCTTGAAAAGTTCTATAAAAAAGCAGATGAATTCATACGCTTAGAAAGCCGTTCCGCACCGGTAAAGGCAGTGTTGGAAAAAGCCGATGATAACACTGTTGTTCCACGCAAGAATGAATCTGTAGGGCAAAAAAGGGAAAATAACAATGGGAAGAAGCAGGGTAATCTGAAGAAACCCCGATCCTTCAAGCCATCGGAATATACTCCTTTATCAGATACGCCGGAACGTATCTACCTTGCCCCTAAAGATTCTATTGACTTTCCTAAACCTCCTCCTCTAAGGACCGGGAAAAAGGCTATACAGAATGGGAAGTTATGCCGCTTCCATAATCAACCCGGTCACGAAACCGAGGAATGCCGCCAGTTGAAAAATCTGATTGAAGAGTTGCTAAGGGAAAACAAACTGTAGCAATTTGTGAAAAAGAAAAGCAACAATCCTGCTTCATCTAGTCAGGGGCAACAGGCTCCTACTCATCAGCCTAGGATGACTGAGAAGGCTGCAGGGCATGAATCTGGAAGGTCCATTATCAATGTCATTACGGGAGGACCTCACCCAGCGGGCAGAAGCTGGGGTGAGATGGAAAGGTATACCCGAGCTTTAAAGTATGTACCGACCGAGGAAGATGTATTCGTTTTGGAAGGTGCTACGCCCTTGAAGCAACAAAGAACTCTTGATGATGATATTGTATTCAAAGCTAGGGATTTCGCAGGTATTGAAGCTCCTACCTTGGATCCCTTAGTCATCTCGGCTGGTATCGGGCCAGCTATTGTCAGAAGAGTTCTCATTGATTGTGGCGCATCCTGCAATATCCTCTTCAAGAAAACATTCGACCAAATGAAGATCCTTATGGCTGATGTGCAAGCTTCATCACATAAAATCGCTGGCTTCACTGGGTAGCCAAAACAGCCGGTAGGAACCATTGATTTGTTTGTGGAACTTGGGGAAGGAGAGAGAAAAATGGTCCGCAAGCAAACTTTTGTGATTGTCGATGAATTTTCTGCTTACAATGCTTTCCTTGGTCGTCCAACTCTGGCAGCATTCAAAGCTGTTCTTGCCCCGTGGTGCCTCACTATTAAATTCCCTACAGACAATGGAGTAGGAGTTATAAAAGGGGATCAAAATGCTGGGCGAGAGTGTTATCTGACAGAGCTACGAGAAACCAGAAAAAGAGAAATGGGAAAGAATGCGGCAGCCCAAGTCCGCATCAAAGAACCAGCCTTGTAGCAATTACAGGGCGGACCCTGCACTGGCGAGCACAGCGGAGCAAGGAAAGAGATGGACCCTAGAAAAGTCAGTGCAGGGGAAAATAGAGTGGTACCAGTGGAAACGACAATACCAATACCTGTTGACCCAAAGGACCCAAACAAGGTGTTGAATGTGGGTTCACAACTTAATGTGTCAATTCAGAATATCTTAATATCTTTTTTAAGGGCAAATCTGGATGTTTTTGCTTGGACTCATGCCGATATGTGCGGAATATCCCCAGAAGTTGCAGTGCATGCTCTAAATATTGATCCAAAATTTAGACCTGTGAAGCAAAAGAGGAGAACTCAAGGTCCAGAAAGGTCGGCAGCATTAAAAGAAGAAGTTGATCGGCTAATGGAGAATAATTTTATCAGGGAATCTACCTATCCGAATTGGGTTTCAAATCCAGTGCTGGTTAAGAAAGCCAACGGAAAATGGAGAGTATGCATCGATTTTTCAAATCTAAACAAGGCCTGCCCCAAAGACTGCTTCCCATTACCCAGAATCGACCAATTGGTAGACGGAACAGCGGGTCACGAATTGTTATCTTTTATGGATGCTTACTCTGTATATAACCAGATCATGATGCATGAGTCGGATCAGGAGGATACGAGCTTTATCACCGACACTGGTCTTTACTGCTACAGAGTTATGCCCTTCGGGTTGAAGAATGCAGGGGCAACATACCAAAGACTTGTTAATGCTATGTTCAAACCGCAACTGGGCAAGACTATGGAAGTCTACGCCGATGACATGTTAGTAAAGTCTAAGAAAGCAGTGGATCACATAGAACACTTAGCAGACATGTTCGCAGTCCTTCGGAAATACAGAATGAAGCTTAATCCTTTAAAATGTTCATTTGGAGTGGAATCCGGCAAGTTTTTAGGCTTCATCGTGAGCGCTAGGGGCATTGAGGCCAGTCCAGCTCAAATTACTGCATTGAAAGAAGTCAAAGCTCCTAGAACAAAGAAAGAATTGCAAAGTCTCAATGGAAAAGTCGCCGCCTTGAGTCGGTTCATTTCCAAAGCCATAGATAAATGCATCCCATTCTTTGACGCCCTAAAGAAAGGAAAGAAAAACTTCGATTGGACTCCCGAATGCCAAAAAGCCTTTGATGAATTGATTCGCCATATGGAAACGCCTCCAATACTTTCTAGGCCTGGCGATGGCGAGGATCTTCTTATATACTTAGTAGTATCATCTCATGCTTTAAGTGCAGCGCTGATACGAGAAGACAAAAGGATTCAACATCCAGTTTACTATATCAGCAAAAGACTCACTCGGGCAGAGATGAATTACTCTAAGTTGGAAAAACTCGCCTATTGCCTACTAATTGCATCTAGGAAGTTGAGGCAATATTTTCAAGCTCATCCTATCTGAGTCCTCACTGATCAACCTTTGAAGCAAGTCCTGTTTCGTCCTGAGACTTCGGGTCGTCTTCTAAAGTGGAATATTGAACTCAGTCAGTACGACATCACTTATCATCCTCGAAAAGCAATCAATGGACAAGCTTTAGCAGATTTCATTGCAGAATTCACAGATAAGGGTAACAGTGAGGAGGAAACAGTCGACGATTCCCCAATCCAATGGAAGTTATATGTCGATGGTGCAAGAAACGACTACTGTTCTGGAGCCGGAGTTGTACTTGAGACCCCTGAAGGCCGATTATTATGCTATGCACTAAGATTGGAATTTCCTTCAACAAACAATGAAGCAGAATATGAAGCCCTTATCGCTGGCTTAAGGATTGCTAAAGAATTAAACATCCAAGCGTTACAGATATTCAGTGATTCTCAGCTTATTGTATGCCTGGTCAAAAAGGAATTTCAAGAAAAAAGGGGGGGAATCTGCCCGCCTACTTGTCAAAGGCTTGGGAGCTCCTGGGTGATTTCGATCATTACATGATAAGTCACATTCCTCGAGAGGAAAACACGAAAGCAGATTCTCTCGCAAAGTATTCTAGCACAGGCGAAGCCCAATTTCTGGGATTAACTCCAGTGGAGGTCCTGTCGACTCCTAGCATTGATGAGATGGATATTGATTGGATCATGAGCATGTCTCAAGAGCAAGAATCATGGATGACTCCGATAACAGAATATCTGCTCAATGGATCTTTACCAGGGAACTCAAAAGAACGACAAAAGCTACTGGGAAAAGCCTCTCGATATATAATCCAGGATGGCCGATTATGAGGATTCTCAATGCCATTACTTCGATGTGTATCCAGGGAAGAGTCCAAAGCAATCCTAGCGGAGGTGCATGGAGGAGAATGTGGTGATCATTCAGGTGGCCAAACATTAGCAAAGAAAATTCTCCGATATGGATACTTTTGGCCAGAAATTAATCAAGATGCAGCAGAGTATTCCCGAAAATGTGACAGATGTCAAAGATTCGCCAAAATTCCTAGAGCTCCTTCCACTGAACTCACACAGATGGTCAGTCCATGGCCGTTTGCAATATGGGGAATAGACCTTGTAGGACCGTTACCAACTGCCAAATCTGGAATTAAATATGCCATTGTTGCTGTAGATTATTTTACTAAGTGGGCAGAAGCTGAACCACTGGCTACTATCACCTCAAAGAAGATGATAAGTTTTGTGACTAAAAACATCATTTGCAGATACGGTGTGCCTCAAAAAATAATTACAGACAATGGTACTCAGTTTGAAAGTGAAGAATTCCAAGATTTTTGCAAGCAATTCAAAATCCGAAAAAGCTTTTCAGCAGTGGCTCATCCATAGGCAAACAGGCAAGTGGAAGCCGTGAACAAAATTATTAAGTCAACCATCAAGAAGCAACTTGAAAAGGCAAAAGGTGGTTGGGTTGATAAGCTACCACTGGCACTATGGGCGTACAGAACCACTCACAAAACTGCGACTGGGCACACCCCGTTTTCATTGGCATACGGGTCAGAGGCAATGATTCCGGTAGAAATAGAAGTCCCTTCACACAGAAGAATCCATTTCAATCAAGCAGAAAACGAAAAGCTATAGCTCGAAGCGCTAGATCTCCTTGATGAGAAAAGAAATGAGGCTAATCTCAGAATTGCAGCTCATCAGCAAAGAATAGCCAGACATTTCAATTCCAAAGTTCGCCAACGCAGCTTTGAGATTGGAGACTTAGTCCTGAAGAGAATTATGACAGCAACGGGTGTGTTTGGGCCAAATTGGGAAGGACCATATGTCATAGGTCGGAAGCTTCTTGACGGCACATTCAAACTCACCACTGTTGAAGGAGATCAAATTCCAAGGGCATGGAACAGCAACCATTTGCGTCCATACTTTACTTGAAAATTTTGTTGAAATATTGTAAAAAGAATTATGAATGTATGATTCTTGTAATTGAAGGCAATTGTAAAACTGATGCAAGTAAATAATGAAAAAATATGAAGTGGATGTAGGCCCAATTTCCTGGCCGAACCACTATAAATCTTGTGTTCCTTATTATTATTACATGTTTGCTTTATTTTCGATATAAAAAGTACATAGAATGTATTGTTGAAATGTCGATTTAAATTTTTGCAGACAATGGAAGTGAAACTTGCACATAAAAAGACCAAGTGATTCTCGCCAAATTTCAAGTCACAAAAGCCCCGAATTCAAATCCTAGATAGGAAGTACTTCAATTGAACGGCCTATGATTTCGACAGAAACGGGTCTTTGCTAATAAATTGAGATCGTTTGAACAAACAAACATCCAATTAAGAAGCTAATGCTCGTTCTCACGAAATTGCCTGACAATGAAGCACACTTCCTTGGATTAAACAAGTTACTTGTAAGAAAAGGGAATGAAAGCTAAAAAAAAAACAAAAAAAAACATAAAAAAAAAGAGGATCACTGAGAAGGCATAAACAAGTGGACAAGGGAACAACCAAAAGCCGTCATCAGCAGCACAAGTCCTCTTCGGAGGCGCAACTCTTCGGAGGATAAAGACCTCTAATGGGTCATACGCCACAAAAAAGAAAGTTCTCTACTCAACAAAAAAGATTGGAGGAGTCATGACCCTCCAACCATGAGAGAGTAACTTCCAGGCGATGAAAACCCTCTCTGAGGCACATTTCACCAGGAGTTGAAGTGTTACGACCGCTCTTCGGAATTTCACTTCACCAGAGTTGAAATGCAAACAAAATAAAGACCTCTTCGGAGGCACATTTCACCAGGAGTTGAAGTGTTACGACCGCTCTTCGGAATTTCACTTCACCAGAGTTGAAATGCAAACAAAATAAAGACCTCTTCGGAGGCACATTTCACCAGGAGTTGAAGTGTAACAGCCGCTCTTCGGAATTTCACTTCACCAAAGTTGAAATGCAAAACAAAACAAAGACCTTTCTGGAAGTCCACGTTTCACCGAGATTGAAATAAAACTTCCAAGTGTTGAAACATGAAAAGGCTTTCTTCAAAGGCACAACTCTTTGGAGGTACACGTTTCACCAAGATTGAAATAAAACTTCCAAGTGTTGAAGCGTGAAAAATCCCTCCTCAGAGGTACAACCCCCCCTCCGGAAGCATAATCAAGAAGAAAGACCTCTTCGGAAGCCCACGTTTCACCGAGATTGAAATAAAACTTCCAAGTGTTGAAACGTGAAAAGGCTTTCTTCAAAGGCACAACTCTTTGGAGGTACACGTTTCACCAAGATTGAAATAAAACTTCCAAGTGTTGAAACGTGAAAAAATCCCTCCTCAGAGGTACAAATTTCTATTTAAAAGAAAAATCCTCATCAAGTGCATACTTTAACTTTCAAAGGAAGAGTGATTTACCTATTCTAAAAGAAAAAAAAAGAGGGAAGAAAGTTAAAGTACATTCAGAGGTCCGCTTTACCACATAGAAGAATTCACTTGGAAAAATGTGTACATACGCAAAAGGAAAAAGTGATTTCTTCGAAGGACAAAGCGTAAAAACTTATATGAAAGGAGTTGTACTCTATGAAAAATTTCTTCACGAATGAAATAGTCATTCTACAGAAAATAAGAGTGCAAGTCCCCTCGAAGTATAGAAAATTGCAGCAAGCTTATGGTATGGGGGCAGCATGGTATAGTTGTATACGATATGATATAGCTACATCGGTAAAGTACGCTCAAACAACATACCATAAGCTCACTGCAATGTCATATAAATAAACTTGTGCAAAAATTAATAATAAATGCATTCTCAAATTCAAACAGAAGTTTATACAAAGAAAGAGGAATCATTTTATTCAACATTACTTTATATACAGGTACAAGTTCCAACAAAAGAAAAGCGGGGGGCTGATACCCGCACAATTCTCGACCAGTACATACAAAAGACAAGAAGCTAAAAGCTGGAGTCTTCATTTCTTCTTGCCACCTTTAGACCCTTTACCCGGCCGAATGGTTAGCTTTTCAGGTCGGTCTGAAGGCATAAGGGAAGAAGGAGAGGGAGGTACAACTGGTGCAATTTCCGGTTCCTCTTCGGTAGCAATGACTTTCTTCCCCCTCCTTTTCGATGTTCCATGCTTCTTTCTTCTCTTCGAAGAAGACTCACTCCCTGGAGTAGCAAGAGCGGACAAAACTACGTCATCAGAGGGAGTCCGCTCCGGAGAGATCTCGCCTCCTTCAAGTCCCTCGTCCTTCTGCTCTTGCGAAGCGATAGGGTCATCCAAGCCATGAAGAGCCTCAATCTGTTCCTCTTGTGACCCGGGTTGTGAAGCAGAAGGAGGAGTCACCTGAAGAGATGGAGGAGGGATAACCGGAGGAAGTGAAGTCTGCACAGCACTTGGTGTTTCAACTGCAAAAGAAGAGAAATTAAAAATATTAGTATCTCCCCAAAAGAAGGGAGATATGGGTTCATCGAGATTCAAGAAGTAATCGAGAAGCTCATCAAACTTTTGAGGAGTAAGCAGGCAATCCACTTGAATCAGACTAGTGTCAAAATTACCTGAAGATGTCTGCTTCGTTAATTCAATCTCATAATTTTGAGCCCCAATATCCTCCAAAGCCTCATCATCAGTAGGGGTAATTACCCCGGTTCTTGTAGGAGGCAGTGAATGAGCACTGGAACCTGTGATTTCAACTTCGGAAGAAACTAAAGGACGTTCAGAAGTGGTAGGTGGTATTTCTTTCTCAGAACGTTCCCTTCCGCCATTCCGGCCCGTACCCTGGCGAGTTGCTCTTTTCCCTTAGCAAGAGCGGCGCGGGCTTCATCATCGAGATAATGCTCTTCAAGAGCTGTCTCAGCATAGCCAGCACCTTTACCACCTAGCATATCAAGTGCTGCCTCCCAAACTTCAGCTAGCGTAATTTCATATTTAGGGCCTAGAAAGGCAAGGCTGCCACGCCCCAAAATGCTGTGCAGATAGAAATCAAATAATGTGGAGCTAATGTCAGCTTTGGTTGCTTGATGGGCCTCTTCGGCCGCGAGTTTACCAGCAACAGCCTCGTCACGCTCCTTTTCGGCCATAGCAAGTCGAGCTTTTAGCATCTCTATCTCCAAGCTTTGAGAGCCGGTCCGTTCTCGCAGCTGTAAAGTTTCAGCGCGATATTCTTATATGACCTTCTCCCGGTGTGTAAACTTATCTTCGACTGCCCTTTGACTGGCATGCGCATCTCGTACTTGTTGCTGAAGCATGCTCTCCTTTTGAGAATGAAAAGTAGATGAAGTAGCTAATTCTTCCTTAAGCTTTTCTACTTCCGCTTCCAGCTTTTCATTATAGGAAGCAATACTTCTCATTTCGGCGTCATGCTGTTCGAGAGTCTTCTGCCACTCAGCCTTATCGTTCTCCATTGTGAGCATGGCCTCGAGATTGGCTCGGTTAACCCTCTGAAGCTCGTCGACATGTTTTTGCCAGTTCGACATTCTTTCGATATCGGTCCTGACAGTATCAAGATTTCGCAGCATAGCCGATTTGTCGAGAGGAACCAAGTCGAGATCAAATCGAACCCCTCTCAGGCACCACTGAGGGAATCGACTTTGAAGAGTGGGAGGACCTTGCCCGACTTGGTATGCGGGACGATTGATGATTGTTTGAATGTCGGAGCGAACGGGGATAGGAGATTGAGCAGGAGCATGCTCAGAAACTGTCGGCATTGTTTCTTCGGTAAGTCTAGCCCGCTTGCTAGAAGGATCGTCCATGTAACCTTTACCTTTCTCATCGTGAGCTTTTCTCTTTTGAGTATCATCATCTCTGTGGGGAGGGTCATGTTTTTCTTGTTCCCTTCGGTGACGTTCTTCATATGCTCGTCTCTCGTCTGCTTTCCTAATGGCCCTCTCTTCATCGGATTCTCTATAAGAAGGGAGGTAACGCCTATAATCATACTGGCTACGCCTCCCGTAGCGCTGGAAATCGTCATAGTATGAGCCGCTGCGCACCATTGGAGAATCTGGAATAAAAATAATAAGCTTTAGAAATCTTTAAAGTACAAGAAGATAAACGCGTAGAAGTGATGAAAAATCCTAAGTGTTGTGTAACGTGTAAACTACACGCATCAAGTTACAGACCACTCTGTGGAATAGAGGTAGTGATAACTTGAGTAGGAGGAGTTGACATTTGTTGTAGAGAAGATGTCGCCTCAATTACAGAAGAGATAGTTTTGGAAACATCATCTTTGAAAAGTTCTTGAGAAGTCACAATTAAATCGGTCAACCCCTCGAAGACATCATCACCATCATGTTTTTTGGGACTTGCTTTCTTAACCCCTTCGTTAGTAGACTTTTCGAAAGATCGTGGAGGTTCTTCCTCTTCGGTAACTGGGGCAAGTACAGACTTGTCAGACGACCCCACAACATCCTTCGGAATTGAACACTTTACTAGTGAAGTTTCTATAGAGGTTCCACCCTGCATGTGCTCTTTAGTAGAGACCGGGGCATCAGGAGTTTCCGTCGGAGAATCAGGAATTTCAGTTGGGACTTCACGAGGCAGAGTGAAGCGAGAAGAATGAAGAAGCCCATATTGATGTAAAAATCCATAATTTAACAAGAACTTTATACTCCTCTCTTTTGCCGCCACGGCGTTCAATCTCTCAAAAATTTGTTTATAGCATGGATCTCTAGAGGGAGGAGGAAGTGCTAAAACAGGGAAAAGAAGCAAAGTTAGCATTCAGCAACTCAAATTTTGAAAAGTCCAAGAATGGAGAAATAAAAACAGGAAAATCTTACTTCCTACTCTCCAGATGGCATAAAACCCTGGAGGGCAACGAACAAAGAAATACTGATTTAGAAATCCATGAACGCTTTCAGAAAGATCGGTGATGAGTTTTCGGTTTCGAGCACTCCTTATGACTACGATAGAGGGATGATCTTTAATCTTTGTGAATGAGCAGAGGTAGCAGATTTCCTCAAAGCTCGGTAATCGGTCCAGAACTCTACTAAATAGCACACATAACCCCATCAGAATGGCATGGCCATTGGGGTGCAATTGGAATGGAGAGATAGATAATCGAAGCAGGAACTGCCGAAGGAAGTCATTAAAAGGTGGTATGGCACTGCTCAAGCACATTTGGCGATTGACGGCAATAAAGCCAGAAGGGGGCCTATCTGCAGTATCATTTGGCCCCGGCAGTAAGGCATCAGCTTCGGCAATGCCAAATTGGGTGAGCAATTGATTAAACACCCGCTGATTCAGAGTGGTGGGAGTTCTCTCCGGAGGATTATCCAACAAGTTGGCTACTGGGAAGACATCTTCAGCCTGACCCATCGGTTCTTCTTGTTGAGATGTCATTCTACACAAGCAACTGGATGTTCAAATGCGAAGGTGCACGTTTCCTAAAAGTGTGAAGTGTTGTGCAGAACTAATGAAAATAACAAGTAAATATAACTGGAATTAAACTGGTTGACGATTGATCGACTATGGTAATTTCAGAACTTGTTAAAGTTCAAGCATAATATTAGTGCAGGCTGATCAGTTTCAATTGACTGTTTCAATGTTGCTTTAATATTCTACTTGAAATCGATAGCACTTCGTTCACACGATTTGTTTAAGTTAATTATCTGTAATTAACTAATCTGTCATTTGATATGGGCAGTCGATGACAGTATATTTGTCCCAGTTTTCTGTGAATGTTGTATTGAACAGATTGTTAGCCTGCAAGTCAAAATAACCTGTGAATGAATGCAATAGAATTCGACAGTTCAAAGTTTATGCAATGGTTCAAGGTTCAAACAGAATTCACGCAAGTCCTACCTCGTCAACGGTTCAAAAATTCTGAGTCGGCAGTGCCCTAAGTCATGAGTCGTAGAAATAAGGAGATTATCTCCAAGTCTTATCTCGGCCACGACTCAAGGCTTAGGTCGTGGAGTATGTTAAAGAAGCTCTGGTTCAAAGTAATAAGAAAATCTCCAAGTCTTATCTCGGCCACGACTCAAGGGTTTTATCTCGGCCAGACTCAAGGCTTAGGTTGTGGAGCATGTTGAGTCGTATCATGGTTAAATCGCAAAGGTCGCTGGATCATGCAAAAATGGCCGAGTCATACCTAAAGCAGTATTCGAATCAATCTAATCACCTAACTCCTAACCCGTTAATCTTCCAACTTTTAACCCATTAACCCAATAAAACTCTCAATAAGCAACCCCGGTCCTATCACGCCACTAAATCACCTCAAGACGAAAATCGTTAGATCAAACAACCCTACATTCATTGATGGTTAGAATGACCGAACTTGCAAGACTCAAGGGAATAAAATGAAGGTAGGGACGGAGCGCACAGGTTAACGATGATTGATAATCGGAAGGGAAGCAAGATTGCTTACGTAATGTGGTGTCAAAAATGATCAGAGGAGAATCGAGTTGGAATCGCCTGTGAGAACTTGGAGGTGCGTTAATGGCGGATGCGGTTTAGAAGATCGCTGATAAGAAGTGGGAGATAGGAGGAACGAGTCAAGCGCTTTATACCTGGAAGAGCTGGAACTTGAATCGGCTAGCCCGAGTTATGATAAGTCGAAGCACACGACTTACGACTTAACCGTGCGCTTCGAGGGGCAAATGTTAACCTCGTTCCAGCCTACAAGTTAAGGGGCCCACGAGTTAGAGGAATCAACGAGTTAAGGCCTGGGGAGAGCTACGACTTAAGGTGTTTAACGGCTCAGGAAAGATCTACGACTTAGGAAGCCTCACGACTCATCGAGTCACCGACTCACTAAGTTAACGACCTAAAGTTGAAAGCGACTTAAAGGGTTACGACTCAAGGGGGTTAACGGCTCACAAGACAGACCGACTCAAAGCATTACCGACTCATCAAAGGAATTGCTTCAACGACTCAACTGGTAGCGACTCAATTGGCTGACGAGTTAAGGCTCAAGGCAGCTTAGAGGAATGGAACGGCTCATGGAGGTTAGCGGTTCATGATACAGGACTACTCATTGAGTTACCGACTCAACGAAGTTCACGGCTCGTACGAGACGACTCAAGGACTGGACCGACTCATCATAAGAAACGACTCAAGAGGATTGACGACCTAAGAAGTGACTTGACGACTCATAACTCAGGGCGACTCGTCCGCGACTTAAAGCCACTGTGTCGTATTCTGTTACAACAATGCATGTCCCAGTGAGAGTTGACTCGCCAACGACTCAGGACTTGGCTTAGAATCCAGCGAGAGAATGAGCTAGTGAGAAGACCAAATGCAGATAAGCCGGCCACGACTCAACTTGACTCGGCCACGGCATAGCCTGAGTCGGTCACGACTCATGACTTAACAATTCCAGCCCAGAAATTTGCCTATAAATACATGGCCACATCCAACATTCAAAGGACTTTTCGGCTCATTCATTTCAAGCGCCGTTACTCTGCCGCATTCTGAACTACTTCAACACCTTCAAGGAACTTCACGAAGAAATCAAACATGTCTAACCTGTGTTCAAAGATTCGGATCAACATTGAAGTTTAGACTACTTGTTCTAAGTCACTTGAAATTCAAAGTGTGTTGTAACCAAAGTGTAACTGCATTGATTTGTAATCGAATCGTCAATAAAGATATTCAAAGTGGACGTAGGCCCTCTCTTAAGCCGAACCACTATAAAATTGCTGTTGTTTACTACTTTTTCACTGTTATCTGCTTATAATCTGTTCCCGAGCTATCGGGTGGTGCTTTCACAATCTCACTTCATACACCGGGGTGTTAACGTTCAAATTTTGGCGTTAACAATTCCCAAATCATAAATTACTACCTTAACTAAATTTTACGTTTCCCTTTTGATTTACATTTTCAATTTACGTTACTACATTAATTATCCTTAAAGTAACGTTTATTATTAATAACAATATTATAATTACTTAACATTTTATTTCATAAATTAATCCATTTCATCTAAATTCTTATCTATGTAATATTTCAACATTTAATTTCATCAAATGTAATTTTTTTTCCAATGCGTTAATAACTTTATTTCCAAGTCTTATATTACAACAAACTATCCAATACGAAAGTCTTAAAATTGTTACAAATACTACTTTAATTAACACTAACGCAATACTCAATTAAAAATTATTGTAACTGATTTCAAAATTGTAAACTAACAAGCTACCAAAATAGGCAACATTCAATAATCGTACTCTAACCTTTAGTCGCATTAATACGCTTTTATTTCTCAAAATCAAAGTTCCCATTTAACTAAATCCCCATAAATGAATTTGACACTATTTTCAAAAATTACTTTATATTAACATTTACGTCACTTCCACTTATAGGCTACTATTAACACAAATGTTGTCATTGACTTAGCTCTAATTAAGTAAATTAGATGAATGGGCAAATTTTAACAATTATCACTAAATGCCAAATTCTACTCACATTCATAATTAAATATCAACTACAATTTATTAAAATTACTTACCTATCCTTGATTCAATCAAATTGCAATCTACTTAGTACTATTTTCTCAATATTTAAAATAATTTCACAAATTTTATATGTCAATTTATTAAAGATTAAATCAATATAAATCTTCAATTTCATAAAATTTAAAATTGTAGATAAATTTCGAAAATTTCCTTTTTATTGAATTAACCTATATTTATTCCATTCATAAATTTCCAATATAAGGGTTTACCATTGGATTTAAAAATTATCACATAATTTTCCAGTTTTCAACTTAATTTTTATATTAAATAATGGTTAAATACTTGATTTAATTCCTTTGCACTACATCCAATTATTATAAATTAAATCAATTAACTTACTATTTAAAAAAAATTCAAATTCTAAAATTCATTACGTATCATACCATCAATTTATGTAACCTTTAATCCATTCCAAATTCTACCAATTCCAATAAATTAGAACTTTACACCTTGCTTACATTAGTTTGGATTGTACTACACTTATTATATTTTTGCCAAATAGATACATTGATTTCAATTAACTATCCTCTATAACTTCTTTCTTGGTTTCATTCTTCTTATTTCCCAAATTACAATCTTTCATTTAGTGTACGTTTCTAACTTAAACCTATATTCAATTATAGCCTAACTATCGTTTTAATAAATTGGATTGGATTGAATTTGGTTAATTAAATGTTTGCTTTATATTGCTTATTGTTAATTTATGCTCAAGAGCAAAATTAACACTTCCCATTATTATATAAATTTGAAATCCCATTCTATTTATTCTTTAATAATAATTCACACAAAATTATAACCTCCAACAAGACATCCAATTACTATTTATTATTATAACTTTACAATATATATACATTCATTGATTGATTTTATACAATTACCATTAACTTTACATTCAATTTCTATTTAATGTATATTTATCCATCAATCAATCCGATATTAACTTTTTTTCCTTCTATTTGATAAATAACATAGTATACCTTTTCATATATTCATTTCATTTCATTCATTTATGGGTATTGCATTGAAAATTTAATTTTATTAGGTAATACCAACATTATTACCATTAATTACAATTGGGTTCCCAATTTTATTCAATACCCTGAATAAATAACATACATCTTAGTCCAATCCTTACATTTGTTTTCTCATATTCCAATTAAAATCAAATCATAACCTTTAAATGATTTTATTGAATCGATATTTCATTCAAGTCATAAATTATTAACTTGCACTAATATGATACCTTAATTTATTCCAATTACCGTTTACAATCATTTATTGCATTAAATAAAATTAATACTTTCATAAATTTCTCATATTAAATTTCAGGTAAAAATTTTTTCTCCTTAATTCATTTGAATTCTATCCAACTTCTATAAATAGGTTTTAAGTCACCATTTACATAATTTAATTTAGCATTTATTTCAATATTTGTTTATAAAGTATATTTTTTTTCTAAATTAAATTACAAAACTCATAAATTCAACATAATTAAATCCACGAATTATACGGGTCGTTACACTCTCCCCCACTCAAAACTTTTCGTCCCTGAAAAGGAAAAAGAAGGAAACGAATGATTAAGAAAACAATATACCCGATTTAAACAATAACTTTATAAACAACTAAAGTTATAAAATTTATTAATTTAGATAAAATATCTGAATTTATAACCATTAAATCTTTTTATACTTTAATTACTAAAGTTTGGAAACATTTTCAAAATATCTCTAATTTTAAAATTTTCGGAAAATTTTGGCAGAGTCTCCTTTGTACAGAGAGGCTCGGGAGAAATATAATATCAAAATATAACCATTATATTACATATATTATCCAAAATATTATATCCCAACCCGGGAAAATATATAAAATAGCGATATAAACCGTAATCCGGAGCGTACCTATTTGTCGGGCAATTTACGCTTAATTTATAGAACCAAAAGCAGTAGCAATTGTTTTCATAACCTGCATTTCACATATAAAATCCAAGAGATTAACAATTTATATGAAGTGAAATATTTAAGTGGTTTCAATCACTAACAACAATGAATACAACAACCATCAATTTCAAAAAATAGAATACACAACAAAACAAAACAACCATTCAATCAAACAAGCAAATAGTTGTTTGGGTTCAAAACTTGAAATTGTATGGGATGAAAAATAACTATCAAGTGCATCATTTACTCAACAGTCTTAGATGGGACAAAAATAGATTATTTATTCATCCAACAACTTCAAATTTCCTTACCCAACCAACCATAAATCAAACAATAACAATTCAAACCATCAAATGAAATTAACTTATATAAATTTATTTCATACTTTTCTTAAGTTTACAATTTCTCTTTATTACATTACATTCATTTATAATTGCATGACCTCATCTATTTACACTTAAGTTACTTAAGTTTATAATCATCTAATTGTCATAATTACCTTTTATTATATTTACTAGGTAAAATTTCAATTATAACTTAAGTCTATAACATTTAATTCTCATTTAACAGCAATTTCATTGAAAACCTTCATTATTTCAAAATTTCTACTTGTATAATATTCTATTACAATTTCTTATTAAACATTTCAACTTTTAGTATTTGGTAAGTTATATATGTTATTTAAGGGTATAATTGAAAGTTATACAAGTTTCTCATTTCCTTTAATTAATTCATTGTTCAATAAATTTTTACCCTTTCTTATAAGTTACAAATTTCAATTTACCTTTTATTCCTTTCATTTATTTAATGCTTACATTCTATTGTTTTTAAATTATAGTAACATTTTGATTACCCTTACATTTACAACTTTATAGCATCAATTCTTATAAATGAAGAATCTAATTAATTCATTTACTAAGGTTTACAAACACTTGTTTACATTCTTATCTTCCTATTATATTAAATTTTTACTTTAGTTAAAGGTTCAAATTATTAATTACTAACCTTTCATTTCACTACAATAATTGAACAATTAATGTACGGAAATTTAAGAATTAAATACCGGGTTAAATTTCAATTTATTTTAAAATTGATAAATATATTCTTAAAACTTATATCTCTAATTATATTTTAAAAAAATTCAAAATATATATAATTTTTCAAAAATGAATCTGTAGTAAAACTACTACAGTGGCCTTTCCCCTTCGAAACTCGAAAATGAAAGTCAATGATGCGGCCGCCATCACCGAAATTATTTTCCAGCGACAGAGAGGAAAGTACAACTTATTTTCTCCAAAATCTTCTTTAAAATAATTCTTATATTGAAATATTTATATCAGAAAATACTTATAAACAATATTATTATATTCCAAAATTTATTCGAAAGAAATTTCAATACCCCGGAACTTAAATTCTAAATTTCCAATCTATTTTATTTTTCAATCTTATTTCTGTTATTATTTATACGCTTTATTACATAACAACCAACCTATTGCAGCCAAATATAGATATCATTTGAAATTTTTATTTTATTTTATATATATAGAAAATATAATAGGCAAAATTATTTCATTCACCTATATAAAACAAATATTATGTCAGTCTGTCCTATCAAGTGTTTATAAATCCCTATTGATGTCATAGCGTCCCGTGCACCAACCAGAATTTATAAATACAAAACGGAACAAAGCAACACAATATCAAAAACCTTTGTATAACACTAACAAGTACGCTCTCTCTCATATACACTCAGCGACTCCCATAGGGTATTACTACCCTATTAACAAAGAGTCAAACCCCACAAAGCCAAGGTTTTTCGCTAAACCAAAGCTTTGATACCAAATGTAATGTCCCGCCTTTTCGCACGATTTAAACAGACACACGTGCCAATTCAAACCATACGTAAGGGCGGATTGTTATAGGTTAAATAAGAAAAACAGAGAAGAAAAAAACTAAACAGAATCTCACAGTGGAAGGATAAAATATAAGAATCAAAATATACAGTTCATGAAGCTGTTTTACAAAACCTTTGATTTTATCTATACAATACATATCAGAGTACACATACCATATAACAATGCAGCGGAACAATATGGGTGTAGTGCAATAATATAAATAATAATAATACGAATCTTTGTCTTCATCCTCCAGAGCTAAATCTTCAAATCCTGAAAAGCTCGGACTGACCCGAGCGGATTGGAAAAGACAAAAACACTCGAGTCAGAACTAAAAGATCTTATGTGAGTTAAATTAACAGAAATAAATATGAGTACAGTAACTCAAGAGATGCTCGGGATTTACATCTCCTAAGGATCCGTTAAACTATTTACTATGTAGTATATTGCGCTATTATAATAGTGTCTATAGTAAAATAAACATACTTTTAAATAGCGTTAAGGAGTGACCCAATATTCCCCTTAACACGTAATAGTCCCAGTAGTCCATCCAATATCATAGTCCCTCCTGATCGGGAAGCCACCAGAGGATACCACACGGGCTACGGGAGAAATCCAAACTCGTACGAGGCTCGGTATGGTAGGTGACATGGCACAAACTAGGCAATGCCAGGGTAGATATACCAAATGCTATCTGGGCTGGTGGAAACGCGCAGCGCGCAACTGCCGCCCACCTCGAACAAACTCCCCCAAAATCAAAAATAAAGTGGCCACCGAATCAACCCAAAGTCAAAGTATAGTATCGAAGAGGAGTGTCCGATCAGAGGTATGACCTCATTGGCCCGAGAATCGCTCCTGTTTTAGCCACCTTATGCCAACTCATGGGAGTCGGGTCCACCTATTTACCTCAAAGGAAACGCCGCCACCATCCTACTTCATTCTGGAATCTCCACCGCGTACACGGTTGTTAAAGTGGTTTTCGGAGTTGGCAGAGAGTATGACAACTTCCGATCCGGTCTCTTCAACAACCAACCGTTATTATAACACCGCGGTCTTTTCAAAATAGTTTATACTTTTAAAACCAGAATATAATATCCATTCCAAAAACATATAAATATGACATCATTTCCTTTTAAAACCCAAATCAACATGAAATCATCTTTATTTTCCAATATATTCTTTTCCAAAATCATGGGGTTTTCAAAGTAAAATATTTAGAAATCAACACCAAATCACTTTATTAAACCTGATATTCTTTTAAATCACTTTACACCAAATCAAGTTATAAAAATCATATCCTTTAAAAATTCTATCTTTTTATTAAATTCAGATTTAACTTAATATTCATCTTCCAACCTTATTCTCATTTAAGTCATAAAACTCCGGAGATTAAAATTTTAAATAAATGCTTAATCGTATTTGATCTCAAATATCAAACTTTTTTTTATACTTCAAGTCAATTTTATACAAAGCTTAAAAACCGGAAATTACTATATATAAATAACCTTTATCAATAACCAAATCAATATCCCATAAACCATATATATATAGCTTTACAAAACCATAGAAAAACATTTCAAAAATAATTATAATTATATATATATATATATATATATATACCGCGGTGCCTGTATATAATTTTCTGCCCTATGGTCAAGTGATACAGATGTTTATCATTTCAATCCGCAATTTAAAATAAAAATGCGGTTGCATATCATTTCAAACCGCGATCCCGAATGAAATGAAAATGCATGATGACTTACAGTTTATACAATATAAATATAACATCCATTCATCCAAATATCAATCATCAACCATTATTTGCAATCATCATTCAATTTAAACAATCATCGATATAGAGCATATAAATTATATAGGTAATAAATAACAGGTATTAACTAACAGTTTATATTCAACAATAAATTTAATAACTATTAACTAGCAGTTTAGATGCAAATAAATAAATTTAATAACTGTTGAACTAGCAGTTATATGCAAATAAATAAATTCTAACCGTCAATTTATATGCAATAAATAGAATTAATTAACAGTTAAATTAAATAAATGCGAATTAACCGAGATGATGAATAAAACATGCCAAACAATCATAAATAAATTTCTACTCATATCTTAAGTCAAATTAACAAACATAAGAAATTCTAGAAGTTGTGAGAGGGTTAAAACACTCACCTTTTGAATTTAAATCGAATTTAAATCCGATTTAAACCCAAAAATTCGACGGTCTCCAAATATGTCCAAACCAGCGTCAAAAGATCTGGAATTTTATTACGATCCTAGAAAAAAATTCTCGCGTGAAACGGAGTTCGTAGAAGAAAGTTATACGCATTAATGGTGATTGAAATTTCAAAAAAGAATAGAAATAAAAGAACACCTTCAAGTGCCATGTCATCCCCTTTTCTTTCCCTCTCTCCCTCATGCGTTTTGCTTCCAGATTTTTCTGAGAAGTTTGAATTTTAGCTTTTGATTTGGTTTGGAATTTTTATTTGGATCTAAGATTTGTTTGTCTGCCATTGAGGAGGAGAAGGAGCTGATGAAATTTTACGCGTAGACAAATGAGAATAGGCGGAGGCTAGGGTTTAGCGGGGTATTTATAGATGAAGTTGGAATAGACAGATGGATCCGAATTTAAATGAATTCACAATTTGTCAATTTAAATTCCAATAATCCATTTATTTGATTTTTAGATCTTATTGTGAATAAATGGTCAACTTACCATTTCTATCATTTCTGATTACAATTAGCTTCGAATTTATTAACCAAACCTCCATATCAAATAAGGATTTATTACAAAAATATTAGTGTTTACCTTTAATTAAAGTAAATTCAATAAATTATAAAATCTTATTTCAATGAAATTTTATACCATTCGTATTCAATTCTCTTTATTAAATCAATCATCATCTTATGTATATATTTAACATTAGTATATATCCAATTAAATAAAATTTTATTCCCAAATTGATTTACAACCTAATATAACATTTGAATTTTATTCCCAATTCATAAATTACTACCTTAACTAAATTTTACCTTTCCCTTTTAATTTACATTTTCACCTTACGTTAGTACATTAACAATCCTTAAAGTGACGTTTATTATTAATAACAATATTATAATTACATAACATTTTATTTCATAAATTAATCCATTTCATCTAAATTCTTATCTATGTAATATTTCAACATTTAATTTCATCAAAAGTAATTGTTTTCCAATACGTTAATAACTTTATTTCCAAGTCTTATATTACAACAAACTATCCAATACGAAAGTCTTAACATTGTTACAAATACTACTTTAATTAACATTAAGGCAATACTCAGTTAAAAATTATTGTAACTGATTTCAAAATTGTAAATTAACAAGCTACCAAAATGGGCAACATTCAATAATCGTACTCTAACCTTTAGTCGCATTAATACGCTTTTATTTCTCAAAATCAAAGTTCCCATTTAACTAAATCTCCATAAATGAATTTGACATTATTTTCAAAAATTACTTTATATTAACATTTACGTAAAAATTTATTTATATCTATTGCAATCGATTACCAGTTATACTTTAATATACTAAATAAATGGTTAACCAATTTTTTTTTTACCATTTAACATTCACTTCCACTTACAGGCTACTATTAACACAAATGTTGTCATTGACATAGCTCTAATTAAGTAAATTAGATAATGGGCAATTTTTAACAATTATCACTAAATGCCAAATTCTACTCACATTCATAATTAAATATCAACTACAATTTATTAAAATTACTTACCTACCCTTGATTCAATCAAATTTCAATCAATTTAGTACTATTTTCTCAATATTTAAAATGATTTAACAAATTTTATATGTCAATTTATTAAAGATTAAATCAATATAAATCTTCAATTTTCATAAAATTCAAAATTGTAGATAAATTTCCAAAATTTCCTTTTTATTGAATTAACCTATATTTATTCCATTCATAAATTTCCAATATAAGGGTTTACCATTGGAATTAAAAATTATCACATAATTTTCCAGTTTTCAACTTAATTTTTATATTAAATAATGGTTAAATACTTGATTTCATTCCTTTGCACTACATCCAATTATTATAAATTAAATCAATTAACTTACTATTTAAAAAAAATTTAAATTCTAAAATTCATTACGTATCATACCATCAATTTCTGTAACCTTTAATCCATTCCAAATTCTACCAATTCCAATAAATTAGAACTTTACACCTTGCTTACATTAGTTTGGATTGTACTACACTCATTATATTTTTGCCAAATAGATACATTGATTTCAATTAACTATCCTCTATAACTTCCTTCTTGGTTTCATTCTTCTTATTTCCAAAATTACAATCTTGCATTTAGTGTATGTTTCTAACTTAAACCTATATTCAATTATAGCCTAACTGTCGTTTTAATAAATTGGATTGGATTGAATTTGGTTAATTAAATGTTTGCTTTATATTGCTTATTGTTAATTTATGCTCAAGAGCAAAATTAACACTTCACATTATTATATAAATTTGAAATCCCATTCTAGTTATTCTTTATTAATAATTCAGACAAAATTATAACCTCGAACAAGACATCCAATTACTATTTATTATTGTAACTTTACAATTTATATACATTCATTGATTGATTTTATACAATTACCATTAACTTTACATTCAACTTCTATTTAATGTATATTTATCCATCAATCAATCCGATATTTACTTTTCTTTCCTTCTATTTGATAAATAACCTAGTATACCTTTTCATATATTCATTTCATTTCATTCATTTATGGGTATTGCATTGAAAATTTAATTTTATTAGCTAATACCAACATTATTACTATTAATGACAATTGGGTTCCCAATTTTATTCAATACCCTGAATAAATAACATACATCTTAGTCCAATCCTTACATTTGTTTTCTCATATTCCAATTAAAATCAAATCATAACCTTTAAATGATTTTATTGAATCAATATTTCATTCAAGTTGTTAACCCCGCTGAAACTTGGACCGACTCATTTACTCAACTAATCCCGACTCATCCATGTAGAGGGAAGGACGACTCATCACGACCCCGGCTCAACAACCTCACGACTCTGCAAGTCCTTGAGTTAACAGCCCACGACTTAAGGTGCTTAACGTTTCAGGAAGAATCTACGACTCAACGACCCAAGGAGAGACTGTACGAGTTAAGGAACCCTACGAGTTAAGGAACCTTACGACTTAAGGAATCTTACGGGTTAAGGAAGGCTTGCGAGTTAAGACATTAACGACCTGAGGAATGTCACGACTTATGGAAGTCTACGACTCAAGAGGTATGCGACATAAAGGTGATACGACCTAAGACTTCAGAGACAAGTTCAATACCGTGCTATAATGAGATAACTCGTTGACGACATACGACTTATGACGACATACGACTTATGACGACATACGACTTATAATGAGATAACCCTACGACTCATACTAACATCAAGGAAGGTTGCACTGGTTAACTCGTGAACGGCTCAGGACTTGTGTTATTCATCTAAATGGGAGCCTAGCTTTGGACCAAGCAGTGAGCTAATCCAGTAGGTCGGCCGCAACCTACTATGAGTCGTGAACGGGTTATGGCTCATCATGAGTCGTGTACGAGTCATGACCTAATTCCGAGAAATGCCTATAAATACGACCCTAGCTCCAACTAGAAAAGGACTTTTGGCTCATTTTCTTCAAACGCCGTTACTCTGCTGCATTCCAAACCAATCCAATCCAACACTTGAAGCTCTCAAGACATTAAGAACGCTACAAACAACTTCAAGAAGAGATCACATACATCCAACATGGATTCGAAAACTCTCATCTTCATCGAAGTTTAAGCTACTTGTTCTAAGTCTCTTGTAATTCAAAGTGTATTGTATTTGGGAAGAATTGTATCAGCTTGTAACGAGATTATTAATAAAAGTACTTAAAGTGGACGTAGGCTATACCCTTAAGCCGAACCACTATAAAATTGTTGTTGTTTACCGCTTTTCTGCTATTATCTGCTTGTAATCTGTTCCCGAGTCGTCGGGTGGTGCTTTCACAACTGCAACTCATACACCGGGGTGTTAGCGTTCAAATTTTAGCGTTAACATTTTTGGTGCTTTCACTGAGAATTCGAACTCAGGCAAGTTATCATCATTGCTTCACAGAGGTTTGTAGAGAGAATTTCCCAGAAAACCAGAAGTCTATCCGAGATAATGGCTCCTGGAAGGAAGAGTAGATCTGTCAGATCTGGGAATATTCAAGAGGGAACCTCCGCTTCTCCTGTACCTAATCAACCCACTACGTCTGCTGGGGTTACGAAAGCGGAGTTGGATGCTGTAATATTAGGGCTGAACCAGCAGATAAACGCCCAGAATGCACAATTAGAGGCTCAGAGTGCCCAAAATGCTCTAATTCTGAATAAGTTGAATGATTTGCTCGGGGCAAACAATCAACCGGCTGGTAATGGAAGGAATTATGCTGGCAACATTAATGATGCTAATGAAAGGAATGCTCCAGAAAGGGCTTCCAGTCCCTTTGAGCAAACGCTTCCTGAAGTTGGTGGATCTGGAACTTGACATGATGAGGAGTATCTTTCTGGAATGGTCCGGCAAATCATGAAAGAAAGTATGCAAAGGGTTGAAGATGAGAAAGAATGGGGTTTCGCCCTAAGTAAAACTCCATTTACTGAGAAAATCTTAAAGGCGGAATTTCCAAGGAAGTTTGTCCCTCCAACTATCCCAGCTTACAAAGGGACAAGTGATCCGAATGAATTCTTGTATAAATATGATTGGCACATGACAGGTTCCAGAGCCTCTGACGAGATAAAGTGCCGATATTTCCCCGTGTACCTTGAGGGTGTGGCTCTACTGTGGTTCACCAAGTTGCCAGTCCGATCTATTGATCAGTTTTCAGACTTGACCCGAAAATTCAAGGAGCAGTTCAGACTATATGCTTCAAAGGCCAAGGACATCATGTCATTGTCAAGTATAGAACAGAATCCCGGTGAATCTATCAGATCTTTCTTGAACCGCTTTAATATAGCGCTGGCAGAGGTGGACAATGCTGAACCGCGAATGATATTGACTTATCTGATGAGGGCTGTAGATAAGTCGAGCGAATTTGGGAAATGGCTAAACATGAAGGAGCCAACCTCCCTCGAAAAGTTCTACAAAAAGGCAGATGAATTCATACGCCTGGAAAGCCGTCCTGTACCGGTGAAGGCAGTGTCGGAAAAAGCTGAAGATAACACTGTTGCTCCACGCAAGAATGAATCTGTAGGGCAAAAAAGGGAAAATAACAATGGGAAGAAACAGAGTAATCTGAAGAAGCCCCGATCCTTCAAGCCATCAGAGTATACTCCTTTATCAGATACGTCGGAGCATATCTACCTTGCCATTAAAGATTCTGTTGACCTCCCTAAACCTATCCCTTTGAGGACCGGAAAAAAGGCTATGCAAAGTGGGAAGTTCTGCCACTTCCATAATCAACCCGGTCATGAAACCGATGAATGCCGCCAGTTGAAAAATCTGATTGAAGAATTGCTAAGAGAAAACAAGCTGCAGCAATTCGTGAAAAAGAATAGCAACAATCCTGCATCGTCAAGTTAGGGGCAACAGGCTCCTGTTCATCAGCCTAGGATAGGTGAGAAAGCTACGGGGCATGAATCTGGAAGGCCCATTATCAATGTCGTTACAGGAGGACCTCACCCAGCTGGCAAGAGCTGGGGTGAGATGGAGAGATATACCAGGGCTTTGAAATATGTTCCAGCCGAAGAAGACGTCTTTGTTTTAGAAGACACTACGCCCCTGAAACAACAGAAAACTTTCAGTGATGATATTATTTTCAGAGCCAGAGATTCCTCAGGTATCGAAGCTCCTACCCTAGATCCCTTGGTCATCTCAGCTGGTATCGGACCGGCCATTGTCAGAAGAGTTCTCATTGACTGCGGAGCATCATGTAATATCCTCTTCAAGAAGACATTCGACCAAATGAAAATCCCTATGGTCGATGTACAAGCCTCATCGCAGAAGATCGCTGGCTTCACCGGGGAGCCAAAGCAACCAATAGGAACCATCGATCTGCTTGTAGAACTTGGGGAAGGAGAAAGGAAAGTAGTCCGCAAGCAAACATTTGTGATTGTCGATGAATTTTATGCTTATAATGCTTTCCTTGGCCGTCCAACGCTCGCAGCGTTCAAAGCTATCCTAGCCCCGTGGTGCCTAACTATTAAATTCCCTACAGACAATGGAGTAGGAGTTATAAAAGGGGATCAAAATGCTGCGCGAGAGTGCTATTTGACAGAGTTGCGAGAGTCAAGAAAAAGGGAAATGGGAAAGGATGCGGCCACCCCGGTCCGCATCAAAGAGCCAGCCTTGTAGCAATTACGGGGCGGACCTTGCACTGGCGAGCATAGCGGGGCACGGAAAGAGATGGATCCCAGAAAAGCCAGTGCAGGGGAGAATAGAGTAGTGCCGGTTGAAACGACGGTACCGGTACCTGTTGACCCGAAGGACCCAAATAAGGTGTTGAATGTGGGTTCACAGCTTAATGTGTCAATTCAGAATATCTTGATATCTTTCCTGAAAGCAAATCTGGATGTCTTCGCTTGGACTCATGCTGATATGTGTGGAATATCTCCATAAGTTGCAGTACACGCTCTGAATATTGACCCAAAGTTTACACCAGTAAAACAGAAAAGAAGAACCCAAGGTCCAGAAAGGTCAGCAGCATTAAAAGAGGAAATTGATCGACTCATGGAAAATAACTTCATCAAAGAATCTACATATCCGAATTGGGTTTCAAATCCTGTGCTGGTTAAGAAAGCTAATGGAAAATGGAGAGTGTGCATCGATTTTTCAGATCTGAACAAGGCCTGCCCCAAAGATTGCTTTCCTTTACCCAGGATTGATCAACTGGTAGATGGAACAGCGGGACATGAATTGTTATCTTTCATGGATGCCTACTCCGGATATAACCAGATCATGATGCATGAACCGGATCAGGAGGACACGAGCTTTATCACCGATGTTGGTCTTTATTGCTACAGAGTTATGCCCTTCGGATTGAAGAATGCAGGGGCAACCTACCAAAGAATTGTTAATGCTATGTTCAAACCGCAATTGGGCAAAACTATGGAAGTCTACGTCGACGACATGTTAGTAAAGTCTAAGAAAGCAGCGGATCACATTGAACACTTGGCAGAAATGTTCGCAGTCCTCCGGAAATACAGAATGAAGCTTAACCCGCTGAAATGCACGTTTGGGGTCGAGTCCGGAAAGTTCTTAGGGTTTATCGTCAGCGCTAGGGGCATTGAGGCTAGTCCAGCTCAAATTACTGCCTTGAAAGAAGTCAAAGCTCTTAGAACAAAGAAGGAATTGCAAAGTCTCAATGGAAAAGTCGCCGCCTTGAGTCGGTTCATTTCCAAAGCCACAGATAAATGCATCCCATTCTTTGACGCCCTAAAGAAAGGAAAGAAAAACTTCGATTGGACTCCCGAATGCCAAAAGCCTTTGATGAATTGATTCGCCATATGGAGACGCCTCCAATACTTTCTAGGCCTGGCGATGGCGAGGATCTTCTTATATACTTGGCAGTATCATCTCACGCTTTAAGTGCAGCGCTGATACGGGAAGACAAAAGGATTCAACATCCAGTTTACTATATCAGCAAAAGACTCACTGGGGCAGAAATGAATTACTCTAAGTTGGAAAAACTCGCCTATTACTTACTAATTGCGTCTAGGAAATTGAGGCAATATTTTCAAGCTCATCCTATCAGAGTCCTCACTGATCAACCTTTAAAGCAAGTCCTGTTTCGCCCTGAAACTTCGGGTCGTCTTCTAAAGTGGAATATTGAACTCAGTCAGTATGACATCACTTATCATCCCCGGAAAGCAATCAATGGACAAGCTTTAGCGGATTTCATTGCAGAATTTATAGATAAGGGTAACAGTGAGGAAGAAACGTTCGACAATTCCCCTATCCAGTGGAAGTTATATGTCGATGGTGCAAGAAATGATTACTGTTCTGGAGCCGGAGTTGTACTTGAGACTCCTGAAGGTCGGTCATTATGCTATGCACTAAGATTGGAATTTCCTTCAACAAACAATGAAGCAGAATATGAAGCTCTTATCGCAGGACTGAAAATCGCTAAAGAACTAAACATACGAGCATTACAGATCTTTAGTGATTCTCAGCTTATTGTATGCCAAGTCAAGAAGGAATTTCAAACGAAAGGGGGAAACCTGCCCGCTTACTTGTCAAAGGCTTGGGAACTTCTGTGTGAGCTCGATCACTATTCAATAAGCCACATTCCTCGGGAAGAGAATATGAAGGCAGATTCCCTCGCAAAGTATTCAAGTTCTGGTGAAGCTCAACTATTGGGATTGGTCCCCGTAGAAGTCCTTTGAGCACCAAGTATAGACGAGATGGATATTGACTGGATTATGAATGTATCTCAAGAACAAGAGTCATGGATGACTCCAATACTGGACTACCTACTCAGAGGTTCTCTGCCAGAAAATTCGATAGAGAGACGGAAGCTACTAAGGAAAGCCTCTCGCTATGTAATTCAGGATGGCCGATTATACAGACGGGGATTCTCAATGCCATTGCTTCGATGTGTATCCAGGGAAGAGTCCAAAACAATCCTAGCTGAGGTACATGGAGGAGAATGTGGTGATCATTCAGGTGGTCAAACATTAGCAAAGAAAATTCTCCGATACGGATATTTTTGGCCAGAAATTAATCATGATGCTGCAAGCTATTCCCGAAAGTGTGACAGATGCCAAAGATTTGCCAAAATTCCTAGAGCGCCTTCAACTGAACTCACACAAATGGTCAGTCCATGGCCATTTGCAATTTGGGGAATGGATCTCATTGGGCAGCTACCGACTGCCAAATCAGGGATTAAATATGCTATTGTTGCAGTTGATTATTTTACTAAATGGGCTGAAGCTGAACCATTAGCTACTATCACCTCTAAGAAGATGATAAGTTTCGTGACCAAGAATATCATTTGCAGGTATGGTGTGCCTCAGAAAATAATCACAGACAATAGTACTCAGTTTGAAAGCGAGGACTTCCAAGATTTTTGCAAGCGATTCAAAATCCAGAAAAGCTTTTCAGCAGTTGCTCATCCGCAGGCAAACGGGCAAGTGGAAGCAGTAAACAAGATCATCAAATCAACCATCAAAAAGCAACTTGAAAGAGCAAAAGGTGGTTGGGTCGATAAGCTACCACTTGCACTATGGGCATACAGAACCACTCACAAAACTGCGACTGGGCACACTCCTTTCTCATTAGCATACGGGTCGGAAGCAATGATCCCGGTAGAAACAGAGGTTCCTTCACACAGAAGGATCCATTTCAACCAAGCAGAGAATGAAAGGCTACAGCTTGAAGCGCTAGACTTCCTTGATGAAAAAAGAGATGAGGCTAATCTCAGAATTGGAGCTCATCAGCAAAGAATAGCCAGACATTTTAATTCCAAAGTTCGCCAACGCAGCTTTGAGATTGGAGACCTATTCCTGAAGAGAATTATGACAGCGACAGGTGTGTTTGGGCCAAATTGGGAAGGACCGTATGTAATAGGTCAGAAGCTTCTTGACGGCACATTCAAACTCACCACTGTTGAAGGAGATCAAATTCTAAGGGCATGGAACAGCTACCATTTGCGTCCATACTTTACTTGAAAATTTTGTTGAAATATTGTAAAAAGAATTATGAATGTATGATTCTTGTAATTGAAAGCAATTGTAAAACTGATGCAAGTAAATAATGAAAGAATATAAAGTGGATGTAGGCCCAATTTCCTGGCCGAACCACTATAAATCTTGTGTTCCTTATTATTATTACATGTTTGCTTTATTTTCGATATGAAAAGTACATAGAATGTATTGCTGAAATGTCGATTTAAATTTTTGCAGACAGTGGAAGTGAAACTTGCACATAAAAAGACCGAGTGATTCTCGCCAAATTTCAAGTCACAAAAGCCCCGAATTCAAATCCTAGATAGGAAGTACTTCAATTGAACGACCTATGATTTCGACAGAAACGGGTCTTTGCTAATAAATTGAGATCGTTTGAACAAACAAACGTCCAATTAAGAAGCTAGTGCTCGTTCTCACGAAATTGCCTGACAATGAAGCGCACTTCCTTGGATTAAACAAGTTACTTAAAAAAAAAAAAAAAGGGAGGAGGCAGAGGATCATTGAAAAGGCATAAGCAAGTGAACAGAGGAACAACCAAAGCCATCATCGGCAGCACAAGTCCTCTTCGGAGACACAACTCTTCGGAGGATAAAGACCTCTAATGGGTCATACGCCACAAAAAAGAAAGTTCTCTACTCAACAAAAAAGATTGGAGGAGTCATGACCCTCCAACCATGAGAGAGTAACTTCCAGGCGATGAAAACCCTCTCTGAGGCACTTTTCACCAGGAGTTGAAGTGTTATGACCGCTCTTCGGGATTTCACTTCACCAGAGTTGAAATGCAAACGAAATAAAAGCCCTCTTCAGAGGCCCATTTCACCAGGAGTTGAAGTGTTATGACCGCTCTTCGAGATTTCACTTCACCAGAGTTGAAATGTAAACAAAATAAAAGCCCTCTTTGGAGGCACATTTCGCCAGGAGTTGAAGTGTAACAACCGCTCTTCGGAATTTCACTTCACCAAAGTTGAAATGCAAAGACAAAATAAAGACCTTCCTGAAAGCCCACGTTTCACCGAGATTGAAATAAAACTTCCAAGTGTTGAAACGTGAAAAGGCTTTCTTCGAAGGCACAACTCTTTGGAGGTACACGTTTCACCAAGATTGAAATAAAACTTCCAGGTGTTGAAACGTGAAAAATCCCTCCTTAGAGGTACAACCCCCTCCCGGGGACACAATCAAGAAGAAAGACCTCTTCGGAAGCCCACGTTTCACCAAGATTGAAATAAAACTTCCAAGTGTTGAAACGTGAAAAGGCTTTCTTCAAAGGCACAACTCTTTGGAGGTACACGTTTCACCGAGATTGAAATAAAACTTCCAAGTGTTGAAACGTGAAAAATCCCTCCTCAGAGGTACAACTTTGTATATATAAAAAAAAAGAAGTTAAAGTGCCCTTCAGAGGTCCGCTTTACCACATAGAAGAATTCACTTGGTAAAATATGCACATAAGCAAAAGAAAAAAGTGATTTCTTCGAACGACAAAGCGTAGAAACTTATACGAAGGGAGTTGTACTCTACAAAAAATTTCTTTAAAAAGAATAAAATAATTATTCTTTAGCAAATAAGAGTGCAAGTCCCCTCGAAGTATAAAATATTGCAGCAAGCTTAAGGTATGGGGGCAACATGGTATAATGGTATAGCTGCATTAGTAAAGTAATACTCAAACAACATACCATAAGCCCGCTGCAATATCATATAAATAAACTTGTGCAAAAATGAATAATAAATGCATTCTCAAATTCAAACAGAAGTCTGTACAAACAAAGGATCATTTTATTCAATTGAAATGCAGGTACAGGTTTCAAAATAAAGAAAAGCGGGGGTCGGTACCCGCACAATTCTCGACCAGTACATACAAAAGGCAAAAAGCTAAAATGTTCACTTCTTTTTACTACCTTTGGACCCTTTTCCCGGCCGAATGATTAGCTTTTCAGGCCGGTCAGTTGGCACAAGGAAAGAAGGAGGGGTAGGCGCAGCTGGTCCAACTTCTGGCTCCCCTTCAGTAACAGTGATTATCTTCCCCCTCCTCTTTGACGTTCCGTGCTTTTTCCTCCTCTTTGAGGAAGACTCACTTCCCGGAGTGGCAAGTTTAGACAAAGTTATGTCATCAGAAGGGGTCTGCTCCGGAGATATCTCACCTCCCTCAAGTCCCTCGTCTCTATGCTCTTGCGAAGCGATGGGATCGTCTAAACCGTGAAGGGCTTCTATTTGTTCCTCTTGCGACCCGGGCTGAGAAGCAGAAGGAGGAGCCACCTGGAGAGACGGAGGAAGGATAACCGGAGGAGGAGAAATCTGAGCGGTGCTTGATACTTTCTCTGTAGAAGAAAAGAGGTTAAAGTCAGTAAAGAGAGGAGATGAAGGCTCATCAAGGTTGAGAAAATAGTCAAGGAGCTCATTAAACCCATGTGAAATAAATGAGCAATCCACTTGAGCGAAATTTATAGTGGAATTACCTGCAGAAGTTGTCTTTATTACGTCAATTTCATAGTCCGGGGCTTCAGCACTCTCTTGTGATTCATCTGTGACTTGAGTAATTTTGGCCCCGGTATCAGTTTGAGCAGGGATCGGTACATAAGAGCTAGAGCCAATAATGCCAGCATCGGCCGAAGTTGAAGGAGGGACAGGAACAGTCAAATTTGTTTCTTTTTCTTGATGCTCTTCCCCCACTATTTCAACCCGCGATCTGGCGAGTTGCTCCTTCCCTCTGGCAAGGGCTGCGCGAGCCTCAAAGTCTAAGTAGTGCACCTCCAACTCCTCTTCAGTGTATTCGGCCCCTTTAAACATATCTAGTGCGGCCTCCCACACTTCGGCCAGGGTAATCTCATACTTGGGGCCCAGGAATGCAAGACTGCCACGCCCTAATATACATTGCAAGTAGAAATCAAATAGTGTCGAGCCAATATCAGCTTTGGTGGCTTCATGGGCCTCTTCAGCTGTAATTCTACCCGCAACAGCCTCATCCCGCTCTCTCTCGACTTTGGATAACTGGGCTTTCAATTTTTCAATCTCTGCAGCCTGAAGGCCAGTTTGTCTTCGTAACTGAGTAATATCAGTACGGTTGCCCTCTATAATCTGCTCCAACCCATCAGCCTTGGCCTCAGCATCCCTTTGCGCGGCATGAGCATCCCGCACCTGTTGAAGAAGCACACTTTCCCTATGAGAATAAGAAGTGGAAGAAGTAGCAAGCTCCTCTTTAAGTTTCCCAACTTCTGCCTCAAGTTTCTCATTATAATCGGCAATACTCCTCATTTCTGCATCATGCTGTTTAAGGATCTTTTGCCATTCAGTTTTGTCGTTCTCCATGGTAAGCATAGCTTCGAGATTGGCCCTATTCACCCTTTGGAGCTCATCAACGAGTTTCGGCCAAGATGACATCCTCTCAATATTGGTTCTGACTACATCAAGGTTCCGTAACATAGCACTTTTATCTATGGGAACCAGATCGAGGTCAAAGCGAACTCCTTTTAAACACCAATTAGGAAATCGGCGTTGAAGAGTGGCTGGACCTGGTCCAACTTGGTAAGATGGCCTATTGATGATTGCTTGGATATCAGTAGGGGAAGGGGCAGGAGATTGAGAAGAAGTAGGAGCAGTAATCTTCTCTGAAGGCGCAGGCATTGGCTCCTCAATAACTTTTGCTCGTTTGCTCGAGTCATCAGTTGTGTGACTCTTCCCTCTATCATCATGAGATTTGCGTTTAAGGGAGTCACTCTCTCTGTGGGAGGAATCATGTCGACTATCTGGTCTTCCAAAGCGTTCTTCATAATCACGTCTTTCCCGAGCCTTCCGGGCTGCCCTTTCTTCATCAGTCTCTCTATGAACAAGAGGATAGGATTGATAGCCATACTGGCTGCGTTTCCCATATCGCTGAAAGTCATCATAGTACGAGCTGCCTCGCCTCATTGGAAAACCTAAAATTTTAAAAAAAAGAAACAAAACTTGAGAATCCTTCAAACGTTAAAAAAAAAGAGAGCATAAAAGTGCCAGGAATTCTAAGTGTGTGTGATGTGCAAACTACGCGCATCAATCTACGAACCACTCTTTAATTGGGGAGTAGTTGTGGGTGTAATAGATAGCGTCAACTCTTGAGTCGACGGCGACTGTTGCAAAGTAGAAGTAGCTTCAACTACTGAAGAAGAAATCCCGGCAGTGATAGGATCTTCTTTAAAGATCTCTTGTGAAGTAGCAAAAAGGTCGCTCAGTCCTTCGAAAGTATCGTCCCTGCTCTGCTTAACAGGACTGGATTTCTCAACTTTTTCACCAGATTCTTGTGAATGATGGGAAGATCCCTGAGGCTCTTCTTCCTCGATAACCGGGGCAAGTTTGTCAGATGGCCCCGCAGCATCAACAGAAGTGGAACACTTCACTAGCGAAGCCTCAGGAGCAGGTCCTTTAGATATGGATGTGCTAGTAGAAACTGAGGCATCCAACACTCTAGCTGGGGAGTCTGGAATTTTATGAGGACGCGTAGAACGAGAAGTATGCAAAAGTCCGTACTGATGCAAAAATTCATCTTTCAACAGAAATTGAATATCTCTCTCCTCAACCGGCACGGCCTTAAGCCTCTCAAAAGTCGACTTGTGACTGGGATTCCTAGAGGGAGGAGGCAGCGCTGAAAATAAAAAGTAGCAGAGTTAACACTTAGCAGGTCAGTCTCACAAAGGCCAGATAACAAACGAAGCAAGGATGGGTGATCTTACTTCCTTCCCTCCACAGAGCATAAAACCCCGGGGGGAAACGAACAAAGAAGAACTGGGTTAGAAACCCGTGAGCAGTGTCAGGAAGGCCAACAATTAATTTGCGATTTCGGGCGCTTCTCACAACAGTAATAGAAGGATGATCTTTGGTCCGGGTAAAGGAGCATAAGTAACAAATTTCATCAAAGCTCGGAAGTCAATCAAGTGTTCTCCTAAATAGCACACACAACCCCATTAGAATGGCGTAGCCATTGGGGTGTAGTTGGGATGGAGCAATGGCCAATTGATGAAGAAGTTGTTGGAAAAAGTCATTGAAAGGAGGAACGCCCCCACTTAAGCACATTTGTCGGTTAACTGTCACAAAGCCAGAAGGTGCTATGTCAGCAGTGTTACTTCTCTCAGGAAGAATGGCATCTGATTCAGCAATGCCAAACTGAGCACACAGCTGGCGAAAAACTTTGTATGATAGTGTAGTAGGAACTCTTTCGGGAGGATTAACTAGTGGAGCTGGAAGAACAGTTGCCTCTCCCGTCTGAACTGTTGCATCTTCTTCCTGAGAAGTCATTCTACACAAGCAACTGGATATTCAAATATGAAGGTGCACGTTTCCTAAAAGTGTGAAGTGTCGTGCAAAACTGATAAAAATAACAAGTAAATATAACTGGAATTAAACTGGTCGACGATTGATCGACTACGGTAATTTCAGAACTTGTTAATTTAAAGTTCAAGCATAATATTAGTGCAGGCTGGTCAGTTTCAATTGACTATTTCAGTGTTGCTTTAATATTCTACTTGAAATCGATAGCACTTCGTTCACACAATTTATTTAAGTTAATTATCTGTTATTAACTAATCTGTCATTTGATGTGGGCGGTCGATGGCAGTATATTCATCCCAATTTTCTGTAAATATCATATTAAACAGATTGTTAACCTACAAGTCAAAGTAATATGTAAAAGAATGCAGCAGAGTTCAACAGTTTGAAATTCAAGCAGCAGTTCAAAGTTCAAGCAGAGTTTAGGAGTGCAAGTGCTAAGTCGTAGACGACTTAAGTGCTAGGTCGTAGACGACTCAAGTGCTAGGTCGTAAACGACTCAAGTGCTAGGTCGTAAACGACTCAAGAGCTAAATTATACACAACTCGAATGCTAACTCGGCAGCGCCTTAAGTGCTAACTCGCCAACAACTCAAGAGTTTTTCCTATGGGTCAAGACAAATCATCGGTTCTCTGGCTAGCTCATCCACGACCTAAGGATTGGGGAGCAAGCTAGGATGAGTCGAGTTAATTTTGGGTCGTTGGTGTTTTGAGCCGGCAGCGCTCTGAATCGTCAGTCGTGGTGAAAAGAAAAAAAACTCTAGTTCTAAGCAGCAAGAGGATCTCCAAATCCTAACCCATAACCCGTTAACCCAATGGCATCTCCAAAAATAACAACTTTAATCCTATCACGATACAGAATCGCCTCAAATGACGAATCGCCACAAGACAAATCAGGCAAGCCCAAATTCATCGGCGATCAATCCAACCAAACTCGTAAAGCTTGAAGGAACGAACCGGGGGTGGAAAATTAAATGAATGAGCCAGTGATGATCGACAATCAGGATTGCTTACGTAGTATGATGCCCGAAAAAATTGAAGGTGGATTGAGTTGAAATCGTCTTGGGAAGCTCGAGGAAGTGTTAATGGCAGAAGTGATTTAGGAGATTGGTATAAGGAGAAGAAGATGGAAGTAACGATTCATGCCTTTTGTACTAAGGTAGTAGGACATGAGTCGGCACATGCGGGCTAAGATAAGTCGAAGCACGCGACCTACGACTTAGGCGCGTGCTTCGAGGGGAAAATGTTAACCCCGCTGAAACTTGGACCGACTCATTTACTCAACTAATCCCGACTCATCCATGTAGAGGGAAGGACGACTCATCACGACCCTGGCTCAACAACCTCACGACTCTGCAAGTCCTTGAGTTAACAACCCACGACTTAAGGTGCTTAACGTTTCAGGAAGAATCTACGACTCAACGACCCAAGGAGAGACTGTACGAGTTAAGGAACCCTACGAGTTAAGGAACCTTACGACTTAAGGAATCTTACGGGTTAAGGAAGGCTTGCGAGTTAAGACATTAACGACCTGAGGAATGTCACGAATTATGGAAGTCTACGACTCAAGAGGTATGCGACATAAAGGTGATACGCCCTAAGACTTTAGAGACAAGTTCAATACCGTGCTATAATGAGATAACTCGTTGACGACATACAACTTATGACGACATACGACTTATGACGACATACGACTTATAATGAGATAACCCTACGACTCATACTAACATCAAGGAAGGTTGCACTGGTTAACTCGTGAACGGCTCAGGACTTGTGTTATTCATCTAAATGGGATCCTAGCTTTGGACCAAGCAGTGAGCTAATCCAGTAGGTCAGCCGCAACCTACTATGAGTCGTGAACGGGTTATGGCTCATCATGAGTCGTGTACGAGTCATGACCTAATTCCGAGAAATGCCTATAAATACGACCCTAGCTCCAACTAGAAAAGGACTTTTGGCTCATTTTCTTCAAACGCCGTTACTCTGTTGCATTCCAAACCAATCCAATCCAACACTTGAAGCTCTCAAGACATTAAGAACGCTACAAACAACTTCAAGAAGAGATCACATACATCCAACATGGATTCGAAAACTCTCATCTTCATCGAAGTTTAAGCTACTTGTTCTAAGCCTCTTGTAATTCAAAGTGTATTGTATTTGGGAAGAATTGTATCAGCTTGTAACGAGATTATTAATAAAAGTACTTAAAGTGGACGTAGTCTATACCCTTAAGCCGAACCACTATAAAATTGTTGTTGTTTACCGCTTTTCTGCTATTATCTGCTTGTAATCTGTTCCCGAGTCGTCGGGTGGTGCTTTCACAACTGCAACTCATACACCGGGGTGTTAGCATTCAAATTTTAGCGTTAACACAAGTCATAAATTATTAACTTGCACTAATATGATACCTTAATTTATCCCAATTACCGTTTACAATCATTTATTGCATTAAATAAAATTAATACTTTCATAAATTTCTCATATTAAATTTCAGGTAAAATTTTTTTTCTCCTTAATTCATTTGAATTCTATCCAACTTCTATAAATAGGTTTTAAGTCACCATTTACATGATTTAATTTAGCATTTATTTCAGTATTTGTTTATAAAGTATATTTTTTTTCTAAATTAAATTACAAAACTCATAAATTCAACCTAATTAAATCCACGAATTATACGGGTCGTTACAATATAATAATCAAATATGAAGTTCATGAAGCTGTTTTACAAAACTTTTGATCATATTTATACAATACATATCAGAGTACACATACCATATGACAATGCAGCAGAACAATATGATTGTAGTGGAATAATTAATAATAATAATAGAAATCTCTGTCTTCGTCCTCCAGAGCTAAAGCCTTCGATGCTGAAACGCTCGGACTGACCCGAGCGAATTGAAAAGACAAAACACTCGAGTCAGAACTAAAAGATCTTATGTAGGTTAAATCAACAGAATTAAATATGAGTGCAATAACTCAAAAGATGCTTGGGATATACATCTCCTAAGGATTCGTTAAACTATTTACTATGTAGTATATTCGCTATTATAATAGTGTCTAATTGTAAAATAAACTTACTTTTAAATAGCGTTAAGGCTTTACATTTTCCACCTTAACACATTTATATATTACCATAGTCTATACAGTACCGTAATCTCCCCCGTACTGGGCATCGTCAAAGGGCACTCCATAGGTATGGTACAAAACCAAAATCGTATAAGGCGAGCTAGGGTAGGTGACACGGCACAAGTAGGCAATGCCATGGTAGATATACCAATTACGCATCCAGGCCGATGGAAATGCGCAGCGCGCAGCTGCTGCCCACCTTAAACAAACTCCCCACATCAAAGAAATCAAAAATGAAGGTGGCCACCGAATCAATCCAAAGTCAGAGTATAGTATCGAAGGGAAGTGTCCGATCAGAGGTGCTACCTCAATAACCCGTCGATCGCCCCTGTTTTATCCACATTATGCCAACTCACGGGAGTTGGTTCCACGTATTTACCTTACAGGAAACGCTGCCACCAACCTACTTCATTCTGGAATCTCCACAGCGTACACGGTTGTTAAAGTGGTTTTCGGAGTTGGCAACGATCCCGGTTTCTTTAACCACCAAACGTTATTATAACACCGCGGTCTTTAAAAATAGTTTGTACTTTAAAACCAGGATAAAATATCCATTTTAAAACCATATAAATACGATATCATTTATATTTTTAAAACCCCAAATCAATACGATATCATTTAGACCCAAACCAACATAATATCATTTTATTTTCCCATATATTCTTTTCCAAAAATCATAGTGTTTTCAAAGTATAATATTTAGAAATCAAACTCTTGAATATAATACTTCTAAATTATGCTACCTTGAAAATCATAACTTTGAAACAAATTCCATCTCTCAAATGGTTAAACATTAAGTTACTTTTATAAAACATAATAGCTTCTTTAAATTTCACAAATCAATTCCAAATATTGTTTTAAACTACCAAATACCATTTTAATTCTTATGTTTCAAAGCTTTAGATATTTCACCATTTCAAAACAGACTCATTCGACAATCCCATATATATCAAATTCAATTACTTATTATTTAGACTTGAAATGTTTACTTAATGAGTTCAATAAAATTTAAGTAAAATCTTTAACGTCACATAACTGGAAAATCTTTCAATTTATTAAACTTGATATATTCGTTTAAATCAACCTGATATTCATTTAAATCACTTTACACAAAAATCAAGTCATAAAAATCATATCCTTTAAAAATTCTAACTTTTTATTAAATTTCGATTTAAATTAAGATTCACCTTTCAACCTTATTCTCATTTAAGTCATAAAACTTCGGAGATTTAAATTTAAATAAATGCTTAATCGTATTTGATCTCAAAAATCAAACTTTATTATTAACCTCCTTTATACCTCTAATCAATTTTATACAAAGCTTAAAACCGAAAATTACTATGTATAAACAACCTTTATCAATAACCAAATCAATATCCCATAGACCAAATATATAGCTTTACAAAACCATAGAAATCACTTTAAAATATTTTTATATATAGACCGCAGTGTCTGTATAAAATTTTCTATCCTATGGTCAAGTGATACGGATATTTATCATTTAAATCCGCAATTTTAAAATTTAAAAAAAATGCGGTTGTATATCATTTCAAACCGCAATCCCGAATGAAATGAAAATGCATGATAACTTCCAGTTTATACAATATAAATATATAGCATCCATTCATCCAAATATCAATCATCAACCATTATTTACAATCATCATCCAATTTAAACAATCATCGATATAGAGCATATAAAATATACAGTTAATAAATAACAGGTATAACTAACAGTTTATATTCAATAATAAATTTGATAACTGTTAAACTAGGAGTTTATATGAAAATAAATAAATTCTAACTGTAAATGTATATGCAATAAATAAATTCTAACTGTCAAATTATATGCAATAATAAAATTAATTTAACAGTTAAATTAAATAAATGCGTTTTAACTGAGATGATGAATAAAATATGCAAACGGTCGTAAATGAATTTCTACTCATATCATAAATCAATTTAACAGACACAAGAAATTTTAGAAGTTGTGAGTGGGTTAAACACTCACCTTTTGAATTTAAATCGAATTTAAATCCGATTTAAACCCAAAAATTCGCCGGTCTCCAAATTGGTCCAAACCAGCGTTAAAAGATCTGGAATTTTATTATAATCCTAACAAAAAAAAATCTCGCGTGAAACGGAGTTCGTAGGAGAAAGTTCTATGCATTAATGGTGATTGAAATTTCACAAAAAGAAAAAAAGAAAAAAAAGAAATTATATATCACATCATATATTTTATTTAACTTGCAATGGAATTTTTAGTATTGCATGAGTGGGTTGAATCACTCATCTTTTTGCTTTCCCTTTTCTAGCCAGATTTGGATCTGCAACTACTTTCTCATTTTGTTTTGTTTCCTTACTATCTCAAACTTTTTTTTATAGAAAGTTTTGAAGAGAAGATTAAATAAATATGGATTTGAAGAAAAATACATGGAAAGAAGAGAAGGTTTAAAAGAGAGAAAAATTTTGAAGAAGAAGAAGAATAAAAAAAAGAAAAGAACGCTTTGAAAAAGAAGAAGATTTCAAGAATAAGAAGAAGAAAGAGGAAAAAAAACTTTGGAAAAAAAAAAGAGAGAAAGGAGATTTTAAGAAGGAACATGAAAAAAGGAAGGAGGAAGGTGAAGAATGAGAAAAAATGAAGCTATAGAAGATGAAATTTAAAGAAAAAATGAAATGAAGCTACAAGAAAAAATGAAACCAGTGAAAAGCTAATAAAGCTAAATATAAACAAAGTAGGAATTGAAATAAAGTAAACATATGAACAACCCAAAAAAAAGGGTAGATAATAAAAGAGGTGAAAGAAAGAATTAAAAATATGAAAAGTATGTAACGTTATTGTGATATCCCGGAAATTTTAGCAATATCAATTTAATAATCTGAATTTAAAATTAAATTGATTTGATAAAATTTTAATAAAAATTAACTTGATTTATTAATCCAATTAAATAAATGTGTAATTTATGAATTTTATCTTTTAAAAGCTAATAACTGTTTTCCTATTTATAATGTATTTATATATATATTTATATATTGTGAATGGATAAGTTTGATTTGAAGTTAAATGAACAAATAAAATATGGTTTTTAAAATTCTAATATTCATTTGATAATTTGAAGATTATTATTTTATTTAATAAATAATCAATTGGTTTAAAATATTTAAAGTAATTGTTTTAAATTGTATAATTGCATTTGAAACATAGTTTAAATTTTAATATGATAAATAAAAGTTTATTTTATTTAAATATAGCTTAATAATTATAATTTGGAATTATATGAAAATTTAAGATACTCTTTATATATTAAACATTAATTCTTTTAATTAAGATAAATAAGACAAGTAATTTATGATTTCTTTTATAAATGATTTAAAATTGATAAATGAGTTATTTTCTAATAATAATAAATGTATAAATGTAGATATGTTTTAAAAAGACAATGTTATTATTTTAAAATTTAAAATATGTTGATAAACTAGTTTTAAATTGGTTTTAAAATTGGATTTTTAAAAATGTATAAATAGCATTTGAATTTGAATTCATTTTGAAATTCAATGAATAAACATATATGAATAACCATATTTAAATTTTGTAAGTGAGCTTTCATGTTTTATAAATTGTTTTATTTCATTAAAAAGAAATACATATCATTTCATTTATGTAAACTATTTATATGTGTATTTAATAAAGTAAAGAGGATTTTTATTTATCTTTAAATTAAATATAGTAAGTAACATATGGATTAAACAAGTGTTAGCATCTTAAGAACTTAATAAGACAAGTGTACAAAATTTAATTACTTAATTTGACAAGTGTCTTTGTAACAACCCGCGTATTTATCGATTTTATATTTAAATATTTTATTTAAATATTTCACCGTTCATCGGATTTTGGTCCGAAAAGCTACTTTTTGCAAACAGCCGAATTAGGACTCGAGACCACCCCCATTGAGTTCAAAATGCTGTTTGCGACCTTTTTGAGTATAAGCTTCGATATGTTTGGAGAAAGTTGAATTTTGCTACTTTTCACTTAGGGTTTTGGTTTGGGCTGAGCCCACTTATGTATTCAGTCCCAACCCTTTCCAACTCTTCATTACTTCATTCTAACTCCTCAAACTCAAGCTCCAACTGAAAATGGTGGAGAGGAAAGGGAATTAGAAACTCCAAGCCCTAGTTTCCATTAGCAAATCCATCTTCTAGCTCCAAACTCAAGAGAACCCATTGATAAGCAACTCCTTCTTCTTCTCCAACTCTTTCTCTCCTTGATTTCAGAAATTTCCTAAACCTAACTTTGGGAAATGTTTCTCTTTTTAGCTTAGATTCAAGCTTCTAGAGTTGGTTTTGAAGAGTGGTTGATTCCCCTTTGCTTTCAAGCTTCATCTTCATAAATTTTAGTTCAAAGGTGAGATTTTTAATCTCACATCTATGCTTATAATTCTCTTCTATTGTTAGGTATGAATTCCTAACACTTATTCATGCGCATTTGATTTTGATTTGGATTGCTTTTGTGAATATTCCAACTTTTAGTTTTTTGAGTTCAATTTGTTAAATATCCTAACTTTGATGTTTGAACATGTTTTTGGTGATGCATCGAGGAGCTTATAGGACCGGGTAGTCGATTGGCACAATTCCCTAGCGTCCGTGCTCGTTCGGTTGCGAATTGGAGGAGGTTGCATATCAATAATTGGGCATCAAGTTGCAGAGCATCAGATTCGGCCGACCGACCCCCTTGGTCCGGTCGACCGACTTGCTAGTAAGAGTGCAGTTGCACTCTCTGTTTCTGATTCGGCCGACCGACCCCCCTGGTTCAGTCGACCGACCTGATGCCCGAGGAGTTTCCAACCTCTGGGTTCGGTCGACCGACTCATGGAGTCCGGTCGACCGACCTGCTACTATTTGCCAGATTAGCCTATATTGCTAATTAGTTTGAATTTCCAACTTTAATCGATTCGTGTTGTCTCCCTTTTGTTGTTGTCATTTATTATCGACTTTGATGACCTTTTCTTTGGGAATTTTAGATATATCCACTTTGATGGATTTTGTATCGATTTCTTTGGATTTTATTCACGTCTTCGAATGTGAATTTTTATGCCCGATTGTTTCTACAATCTTCTTTGTGATTTGTCACTTTAAAAATATAAAGGTTTCCTATACTAGTAGTAAATATCAAAACTCTTTCTTCAAATGATTTCAACACTATTTTATAACAAAGCTCGTTTTTTAAAAACCGATTTCCAATCTATTAGTATATACAAACCTTTATCTCACTCGTATGAGAAATCTAATTAAACGACTTAGTAAAACGAGTGGTATGAAACGCTTGTGTTTACTTCGTCGGTTAATTCTTGGACTTGTTCGATTGAATCTCTTGAGACAATTTTCTAGTGGAGATCTACAATTTGATGTTAAATATTTAAGTTAAGCTAGTGGTTATGGGACATGAAGCTAAGCTCATATATTTACTAGCTTACTGTAATTGACACTTCTCTTTGATCATGACGATCATCTTTGTGGTTTAGACTAGCAATATGCGATGTCTCTTTGTCTATGTGGAGGACTGTTCCCCATTTTTATTGAGTTTCGTCTCATTTCTCACATGGGTCGTACCTTTTTAGGTGCGTCAATGTTTTATTATGCATGGGGTGTACCTTTTTAGGTGCATCGATGTTTGTTTATACATGGGTCGTACCTTTTTAGGTGCGTCGATGTTTATTTATGCATGGGGCGTATCTTTCTAGGTGCGTCGATGTTCGACTTTGCATGGGGTGTATCTTTCTAGGTGCATCGATGTTAGACATTACATGGGGTGTACCTTTCTAGGTGCATCGATGTTTATTTACTTCGTGGAGCAATCGGCTCAATAAGTCGGGACATGGGGCGTATCTTTTTAGGTGCGTCGATGTTCATCTATGCATGGGGCGTATCTTTCTAGGTGCGTCGATGTTCGACTTAGCATGGGGTGTATCTTTCTAGGTGCATCGGTGTTAGACATTACATGGGGTGTATCTTTCTAGGTGCATCGATGTTTATTTATGCATGGAATGTATCTTTCTAGGTGCATCGATGTTTATTTGTGCATGGGGCGTATCTTTCTAGGTGCGTCGACGCTAGAGCATGGGGCGTATCTTTCTAGGTGCATCGATGTTCGACTGTACATGGGGTGTGTCTTTCTAGGTGCGTCGATGTCCAGTATTTTTGTGGGATTGGCCATCCTTTTTATTGTGATTTGGTTCATCGGATGTCCCGCTGTACGACGTCGTTGTTCCTTTTTCTTGTGATTTTTGGATTTCTTGTGTTGACTTCTAGAATTTATGTTTCACCACCTTTTGCGATGGGCATTGATATATATGTCATTTATTGTGGCTTGGTGAATGAAATTAGGAGTATGACATTCCTTTTTATCTTGAGTTGATTATTGTGATATTGATTAATCTCTTGTTGATTTTCAATTACTTATTTATCACAGCTTGGCATTGTGATTATTATATGTTTATGTCATATCTCTTATTATATATCACTTCATCTGATATTTATAGCTAGACTGATCCGTTTATTATTTTCTTCTTAAATAATACTCGGGTCAGACTGAGATTTCACAGGTGCTTCTGCTTGACTCCTTATCGGACCATCATCTGACTTTTGGCTAACTACTTAGATTAGTAGTTTATTTTGTCGTATACACTTGAGATGTGGACTCATAGATGTATTCTTTTGTATAGCACGTGTGGCTATTCTTTTGTATTATTGTGGATCTTTTTGACCACTACTCTGATATACACTTTCACGTGTTAGTTATATATTCATATCTTCCTCCGCCTTTGTGATATGAATTATCTGTGACTGATTTCTGTTATGTTTATTTCTGTATTTGTTTCCTAAGATATTATAGCCACTGTGTAGTAGCTTCGAGTTTGTGTCGGCATGTCGGATTTCCACTTGAAAAGACCATACTATCTGACATATCGATGCTCACACAAAGCAATTACACGGATGGTCGCTCCTCAACAGCCTTATTCTCCGTGCTAGTGGATTTGAATTGGGGGAAAAACTCGAATTTGACTTCAAGTGGATTGAAGGGTTTTGGATGGTCGCGAAGTACTTCAGTGATGATCGCCGTCGTGCTTGTGGTTAGGGTACTGGCCGGAGGTGGTCAGGGTTCCCGTGCATATGCACAGAGTAGTGAGGTGTCATGGGGGGAAGTTTGGTATTGCAGAAATTTTTGACTCGGGTTAAAACTCGAGTAATCCGAGTTGTGACTCGAAGCAGAGCAAGGATTTACTCGAAGTAAATCAGGGGGAAACTCGGGGCATTTTCTGATGTTAACAGGTTTCTTTGAAAACCTGTATAAGTTCAAAATTCAATTTAGTTTGAATCTGAAGCAAGTTGTTAACAGAAATGAAACTTAAAGCAGTATTTCAAACTGAGTTTGAATTCCAGGATTGAAAATTTAATTTAAATCCTTTTAATTTAAAATGGTTTTAAACATCTATCAAAAGGGTTTAAAAATCTGAAATTTAAAATAAAGCATTGAATTAAATTAGAAGATTTAAAAACAAGTTTAAATCTGGAAATATGATTCAGATTGGAATCATGTTTTTGAAAATAAAAGTAGTTTTTAAAATTTTGAAAATGTTTAAAATGTTTTAGTTGTTGAAACATATTCTAATTATGATTGGTAATCTTAAAATTTAATATGATTGTAAATTTCTTTTATAAATAAGGAATGACTTAGTATAAGTTTAAAGGTTTTTAGAATGTTTTTAAAACTTTGATAAAGTTAAGTTTGATTTCAATTTAAATTTAAAATTTAAAATGTAACTTGAAAACAACTTTTAAGTTAAACTATTTTAAGTTACTTTGTTAATGATAAAGTAATCATTAATATGAAATGTTTTATTTTAAAAAGTAAATTTAAGATTTAATGATATTTGTTTCATTAAATTAGTAAGGTAATTTAAATAATGTAATTAATTAATTTGTTTAATCAATTAAAGATTCGAAATTAATTAAGGTTAATTAAATTTGTAATTAATATTAATTAATTTAAGTTAATTACTTAAAAAAGGTAAATTAAAGAATTGATGATGAGTTAATAAAGGTTATTAACTTGTGATTATTAATTAATGTAATTAATTTTGATAATTAATTGGATTAATTAATTTAAATAATCAATTATGAAACTTAATTAAGTATGATTACTTATGGAAATAATCAAAGATATTAATTACTTATTGTAATTAATTTATTAATTGGATTAGTTTAAATTAATTAATTAATTTTAATTAATTTAGAATAATCATTAATGAGTTGATAAGAAATCAATGTGGAATAATTACTTAGAGAAGTAATTAAGTTAAGTAAATTACTGGAAGTAATTAATTAAAGTAGAGAAGAGTTTTGGGATTAATTACTTTGTGTAATTAATGTAAAGATAATTTCTTTGTGAAGTGATTAATAATTAATTACTTAATGGAATTAATTTAAGCATTTATTAATTAAGTTATTTGAATAATTAAGTGATGTAATTAATTAAGAAATATTAATTACTAATGGGATTAATCTAGGATGATTAATAAATATAATTAATTACTAAATGCAATTAATTAAGAAGTAATTAAAGAAGTAATTAAGGTTAGTTAATTACTAGATGTAATTAATCAAGTATGATTAATAATTGTGGATTAATTAAGGTTAATTACTTAATGTAATTAATTTAAATAAATAATTAATTTAAATTTAATTAAGGATCATTAATTAATATAATTAATGATGTAATTAAGATTAATTAATTAAGATTAATTAATCAGTGATAAGTGATTAAGGAAGTAATTAATTAATGTAATTAATTAATTAATGAAGTAATTAAAGGTTAATTACTGATTTTGGTTAAGAATAATTAAATTGTAAATTAATTAAAGATAATTACTTGGATGTAATTAAAGGATAATTAATCAAGGTGATTAATTGAGGTGGTTAATTTGAGGATAATTGATTGATTGATTTGCAATCAATTAAGGGTTAAGTAAGCAAGTTTTAAATGGTGAAGTAATTAATTTAATTCATTTTAGATTAGTTAAAGATAGGTAATTAATTTAATTCACTTTAAATTAATTAGAGATAGAAGTAATTAATTTAATTCATTTTAAATTAATTATAGATGGTGTGATTGTAGATTCTTGCTTATGAATGGATGATTTGGTTTGACTTGAATGATTTGAATCTCAGATATGAGATTAATATTGTGTGATATGGATGCATTGGTTGCACTGTGATGGTATGAGTTATCTATGGGTGATGATAATGTAGATTATCAAGTTATGATGATAATATAGATTACTTGTTTATGATAATATTGTTGATTATCTTGTATGATGATGTGAAGTATCTATCTGTGTGTATATAGATAGTTTAAATTGAATTGTTTTAAACTTAAAACAACTTGGACCTAAAAGACACGCTTTGGATTTCGATGAGACCGGGATCGGGTTTCCATATTTGGAATCCGAAAACCACATCGATTCCAATTAACGTTAGGTCGTTAACCTAGTGGAGCAAGTGAAGACTCGAGGTGTAAGGGCTATACGTCAGTATAACTCTATGGGTGATTCCGTAATGAGTTTGACGGAATAGTGCTTATAGATTCGAGATGGTGAATCAGAGTGCAAGGGCTATGGTCGTTGACTCTGAGGGTGATTCTAATAATGAGTGCAACGAGATAGTGCCTTCGGTTTCGTTCGAACCCGGAACGAACTTGTGGATTGAATGCTTTCAGCACATCGTCAGGTGGACGATGAGAATTCTAAGATTTGATGTTCTATAAAGGTAATCGTAACCTCAAGCCTCATCAACCGGGAATGGCTAAAACAGGGGAGGTGCAGCAAGGCTTCGTGGGTAGCTCCCACTGGAGAGCAAGATTGATCCCTGTCTAGAGGTCCCTTTATATTCGGCTGTGTAGGGCAGTGGTTCGCGACAACTGTGGGGGTTGTCTTGTTCGGAAATGTTCAGTAAGGAACGGGTCCGGCCATGTGTTGCAGGGGAGTTAGGGTGGCTCCTCGGTACGGTGATCCAGGCCACGTACTGTGACGGGCGGTACCTCAGTAGCCCTGCCATTGTATGGAATCCAAAATCCAATAAGTGCCAACGGTTTTGATTGTATTACCCACTTTTGTGGCTAGTAGCTGGAATTTAATCATGTAACAATTTCGGCTATTTCATATTTACTTGAAAACCCTAGACACTATTATAATATCATTGGATTTCCTATCAAATGTTTTGGTTAGCGTAAGGTAAAAACTTTTCCATGTTTATGTGTGGGAAGTCTTACGTGATACCTTTCTTTTTAAAGGTCTTTTAAAAGTTAAGAAACTTTAACCTGTTACTCACACCAGACCCATGTCTGACCTGGAGTTTATTTTTGTTTTTCATAAACTCTTGGGTACTCAAATTTTTACGAGTAGCCAAGGGATTCAGGTTAGGATTCGGGTTAGCTTTGACGAATATTGGTGGAGCAATGGAGCAGGAGGCTTCTGCGTTAGATATTAGTATTCCGCTGTGTGTTCTGTGTTGTCTCTGAGATTGTATTATGTTGTAAATACTAGACAGGTGTTATAACTGTCTAGTATGTGTTGTATTATCTGTGTACTCTGATAGTGGATGTAAACTATGTAAACATTTTATGTTTATTAATATAATTTATTCGTTCCGCTGTTTAGATTCTGATGTGTTTCTTCTTCTTTCTTCTCTTTCTTTCTATTCTCTGTCCCTTTCTTTCTTATTAGCGATGCAATTTCCTGGAGATAGGAAGTTGGGTCATTACAGTGGTATCAGAGCATTAATTTGAGTGAATACCTAGGCTCTGGAGTGGTGTCTATCTTGAGAGAGCGTATTTATAGTTTTGATATATGTCTATAAATATTTATTATTTCTACCTATCTGTTGGGTTACCCGTTCAGGTTTTCCAATATAAGTTATAAAGGTAGATAAGGTAGTGGTGTGTGAAACACGATTACTACCATTGGTTGGAGTTTGAATGTTTGGGGTTGGAAGTGTATTTGTCAAGACTGTGGACCTAATACCGTCTCGAGTGAGTTGTGCAGAGTGTAGAGATTTCATCAATCTCTGAAGGAAACCTGTTAAGGTTTAGAGTCTATCTTTGAAGATGGATAAATTGAGTTTGGATCTGTTGGTTGGTAGAAGAGTGTGATGGTATTTTGATACCTCAGGAAATAGTAGCTGCGTGATGAGATGCAGTGACTATGGATTATTTCTGAAGATGTTTTCTTTGGAACAAGTTTTGGGAAGTGTGTCTGCTTCGGTGTTGTGGCTGGGTTCAGCAGGATGTGGTGGTTGGCTTTGAGGTTCGAGTTTCTCGAAGAACTTCAGCTAAGGAAGTTTTGGATTTGGTGTCAGCAGTGCAACTCGGAGTGTCTGTGTTGGCAGAAGTTGGTTGGCTGAGTAGTTTCTGAAGGTGGAGTTCGAAAGCAGCAGAATGAACCCAATACTTTATTGGATTGGCTAATTAAGAGTAAGTTGTTATGTTTGGTAAAGAGAGAACATTTTTGTTTGGGAATTGGTTTCTATTGATCGCAAAAGTGATTTACGATAGTTTGAGTGTTCTTTTGAGGTATTAAAGAATTTTTGGTTGTCTTTTGAGAAGTCGGAAGTTTATCCACTTCTGAAGATTGAGTTTTCTTATCGACCGGATTCCAGGAGTGCTACCGGTGGATCAGCTAGTAGAAGAATGGTTTCTCGAGATAGGTTTGGTGAAGCAGCTTGGATTTTGGTGAAACATCTGAGTTTCTTTGGATATGTTGAGCCATATTTATGGGAAGTGATGTCCAGTTTGTGCTCATATTCTTCATCAGTAGTGTCTTCTGTGCCAGATCAGAGTTGTGCAGCGGAAGCAGTTTGAGAGTATTTCTGTTTTGTCTTTACTAGATAGAAGAAGTAAGTTTGTTCTTCTGATGTTTGAAAAGTGGAGAAGGTGATCTTAGTCTTGGTTGAATTTGAGGAGATCGTTGTGTTGGATTGTCTTTTTTTTGTCTTGATAGTTTCTAAAGGAATCAGCAAGAGTTGAGCTGATCAGTTTGGATAAGAGACGAAGGAAATTGGATTCCGGAGTCGGAGATTGGTTTTGGATCTCTTATGTGTTTTTGTTGGATTTGTGTTTGGTTTTCAAGAGTTGAATTGCCAGTTTGGATAACTGGGATTCGATGAGATTCACGTATCTCTGAGGGAGTACGTGTATGAGTTATCTCTGGAAGTGGAACCAGCTGTTCAGGAGGGTTTGGTTGTTAAGACAGACTCGTTTGTAGTCTGATATCTTGTCTAGTTCTGTAGATCTAGATGAGTAGAAGCTCTGTAGCTTCGTAGTTTAAATTGTTTGTATATTGTAGGGCGAGTATTCCGGTATATATATATATATATATATATATATATATATATATATATATATACATACTTGGGGAAACTCGTGGGAAATTTTATCCAGAATTTTATTTGGATAATTAATTTGTTTGATTAGACAAATTGGTTGCTATGGTTGTTAGCATTTGATTGATTGATGTATGTTTGTGATTTAAAATTTAAAATTTTAAATGGGTTATTAAATTACTTTTGCTTATAAATTTCGGGGACGAAATTCTTTTAAGGGGGGAGGAATGTGATATCTCGGAAATTTTAGCAATATCAATTTAATAATCTGAATTTAAAATTAAATTGATTTGATAAAATTTTAATAAAATTAACTTGATTTAATAATCCAATTAAATAAATGTGTAATTTATGAATTTTATCTTTTAAAAGCTAATAATTGTTTTCCTATTTATAATGTATGTATATATATATTTATATATTGTGAATGGATAAGTTTGATTTGAAGTTAAATGAACAAATAAAATATGGTTTTTAAAATTCTAATATTCATTTGATAATTTGAAGATTATTATTTTATTTAATAAATAATCAATTGGTAAAATATTTAAAGTAATTGTTTTAAATTGTATAATTGCATTTGAAACATAGTTTAAATTTTAATATGATAAATAAAAGTTTATTTTATTTAAATATAGCTTAATAATTATAATTTGGAATTATATGAAAATTTAAGATACTCTTTATATATTAAACATTAATTCTTTTAATTAAGATAAATAAGACAAGTAATTTATGATTTCTTTTATAAATGATTTAAAATTGATAAATGAGTTATTTTCTAATAATAATAAATGTATAGATGTAGATATGTTTTAAAAAGACAATGTTATTATTTTAAAATTTAAAATATGTTGATAAACTAGTTTTAAATTGGTTTTAAAATTGGATTTTTAAAAATGTATAAATAGCATTTGAATTTGAATTCATTTTGAAATTCAAATGAATAAACATATATGAATAACCATATTTAAATTTTGTAAGTGAGCTTTCATGTTTTATAAATTGTTTTATTTCATTAAAAAGAAATACATATCACTTCATTTATGTAAACTATTTATATGTGTATTTAATAAAGTAAAGAGGATTTTTATTTATCTTTAAATTAAAAATAGTAAGTAACATATGGATTAAACAAGTGTTAGCATCTTAAGAACTTAATAAGACAAGTGTACAAAATTTAATTACTTAATTTGACAAATGTCTTTTAATTTGATTTTCTTTTAATTTTTAAATAAATCATTTATACACTTATAAAACATGATTGCTTTATTCCCTCATGCTTCTTTCCTAAAATCTTCATTCTTTTCAAAAGTTAAGAAGAAAAATTTTCTAGCTGAAACAAAATTTGTTTTCAAACTCTCCAAAAATCTGAAAAATCATCAAAATCCAGATTTGGAAATTACTCCTCAAACAAAATTTTAATACAAACCAAAATCTGAAGCTCTTCCTCAAAATATAAAACTCAAAAGCCTGTATTTTCTAAACTGTTCCTCTGAAAAATTATTTTCAAAAGCAAAATGAAGGCCTGCATTTCATTCTCCTTCAATCTGTTCAAAACCATCACAGTTTTCACCTGTAGAAGCAACAAGTAGCCTCTGCATCTCTTTTAAAATATGGGGATATAAAGATTAAATCTGAAGCTAGTTTAAAAATTGCTAAAGTATAATGAAAGCCTCTGCATCTCTTTTACCTGGAAATAAAAATGGAATTTGAAGCAAGTTTGTATGCCTGCATGCAACTTTCTAACAGAAAATTCAAGATTCAAAAAGCATGCATACAAGTTTCAAACAGCTAGCTACTCAAGTTTTATTAAAGATTCAAAGAAGTAAAAGCAATGCAAGTTTTAACAGCAACATTCAAATTTCTTCAAGCCTGCATACAAGTTTTCACAACAAAGCACTGGTTTTTAATTCAAAACAAAAGCTCTGTTCCATCTCTACTGCAGGTGAGTAACACTTTTTAAAATTTAAACATAAGTTGTTTGCTTAAATAAGTATGTTGTGTATGTTACCTGAATTGCATGTTGATTGGTATGTTTGTGAGTAACTTTTTATTTTCAAAATTTTAAGTATTAAAAATTTACCTGATTTTGATTATGTGTGTTACTTGAATTTCATGTTGATTTGTATGATTTACCACATTAGTTTAAAACTCAAGAAGAGTTATGATGATGTATGTTGTTCCTATAGTATAATTTGTATTGACTATAAACTTACTGTTTTATACAGTATTTGTTTTACTTAGTTCCAGGTCCAAAAACTTAAGAGCTCCTAAATTAATCTGAAATAACACAAGAGATTTGAACAATATCTGTTCAATGCAGTATAAATAATAAGTTTAAGATTTTGTGTAAGAAGAAAAAGAAGAAAAAAGAAATGCCTGTAGTTTTACTGGAACAAGTTAACAACAAAGAAAACTAAAATCATATAAATCCAAGTGGATTTTTCTTAGTTTCAGGTGTATAGATTTGAAGCTAAAACTAAGTTGAGATTTGTAAAACCAAAATTTAAATATTTAGAACTAGGATTTGTGTGTAGTGCTATTTTTCCCTGGGTAGTAAAAAGGGGAAGTGCTTAACCTAATTTAGTGACTGCATGATTCAATCTGTGGGAAGATTCAGTGATTCGAGTGCAACTATTTTTGGAGAGAGGGTAGCTCAGGTGTAGAAGAAGAGGTGGACGGGGTTTCATCGTCTCCGATGGTCGGAGGGAAGAGTTTGAGGTATTTTCAGGTTTGGGTTGAAGGTTGCCTGTTGTTGCCAGGTTTGAATTGGGGGAAAGACTCGAATTTGACTTCAAGTGGATTGAAGGGTTTTGGATGGTCGCGAAGTACTTCAGTGATGATCGCCGTCGTGCTTGTGGTTAGGGTACTGGCCGGAGGTGGTCAGGGTTCCCGTGCATATGCACGGAGCAGTGATGTGTAGGGGGGAGTTTGGTATGCAGAAATTTTTGACTCGGGTTAAAACTCGAGTAATCCGAGTTGTGACTCGAAGCAGAGCAAGGATTTACTCGAAGTAAATCAGGGGGAAACTCGGGGCATTTTCTGATGTTAACAGGTTTCTTTAAAAACCTGTATAAGTACAAAATTCAATTTAGTTTGAATCTGAAGCAAGTTGTTAACAGAAATGAAACTTAAAGCAGTATTTCAAACTGAGTTTGAATTCCAGGTTTGAAAATTTAATTTAAATCCTTTTAATTTAAAATTGTTTTAAACATCTATCAAAAGGGTTTAAAAATCTGAAATTTAAAATAAAGCATTGAATTAAATTAGAAGATTTAAAAACAAGTTTAAATCTGGAAATATGATTCAGATTGGAATCACGTTTTTGAAAATAAAAGTAGTTTTTAAAATTTTGAAAATGTTTATAATTTTTTAATTGTTGAAACATATACTAATTATGATTTGTAATCTTAAAATTTAATATGATTGTAAATTTCTTTTATAAATAAGGAATGACTTAGTATAAGTCTAAAGGTTTTTAGAATGTTTTTAAAACTTTGATAAAGTTAAGTTTGATTTAAATTTAAATTTAAAATTTAAAATGTAACTTGAAAACAACTTTTAAGTTAAATTGTTTTAAGTTACTTTGTTAATGATAAAGTAATCATTAATATAAAATGTTTTATTTTAAAAAGTAAATTTAAGATTTAATGATATTTGTTTCATCAAATTAGTAAGGTAATTTAAATAATGTAAGTAATTAATTTGTTTAATCAATTAAAGATTTGAAATTAATTAAGGTTAATTAAATTTGTAATTAATATTAATTAATTTAAGTTAATTACTTAAAAAAGGTAAATTAAAGAATTGATGATGAGTTAACAAAGGTTATTAACTTGTGATTATTAATTAATGTAATTAATTTTGAAAATTAATTGGATTAATTAATTTTAATAATCAATTATGAAACTTAATTAAGTACGATTACTTATGGAAATAATTAAAGATATTAATTACTTATTGTAATTAATTTATTAATTGGATTAGTAAATTAATTAATTAATTTTAATTAATTTAGAATAATCATTAACGAGTTGATAAGAAATCATTGTGGAATAATTACTTAGAGAAGTAATTAAGTTAAGTAAATTACTGGAAGTAATTAATTAAAGTAGAGTAGAGTTTTGGGATTAATTACTTTGTGTAATTAATGTAAAGATAATTTCTTTGTGAAGTGATTAATAATTAATTACTTAATGGAATTAATTTAAGCATTTATTAATTAAGTTATTTGAATAATTAAGTGATGTAATTAATTAAGAAATATTAATTACTAATGAGATTAATCTTGGAAGATTAATAAATATAATTAATTACTAAATGTAATTAATTAAGAAGTAATTAAAGAAGTAATTAAGGTTAGTTAATTACTAGATGTAATTAATCAAGTATGATTAATATTTGTGGATTAATTAAGGTTAATTACTTAATTAATTAATTCAAATTTAATTAAGGATCATTAATTAATATAATTAATGATGTAATTAAGGATTAATTAATTAATATTAATTAATCAATGATAAGTGATTAAGGAAGTAATTAATTAATTTAATTAATTAATTAATGAAGTAATTAAAGGTTAATTACTGATTTTGGTTAAGAATAATTAAATTGTAAATTAAGTAAAGATAATTACTTGGATGTAATTAAAGGATAATTAATCAAGGTGATTAATTAAGGTGGTTAATTTGAGGATAATTGATTGATTGATTTGCAACCAATTAAAGGTTAAGTAAGCAAGTTTTGAATGGTGAAGTAATTAATTTAATTCATTTTAGATTAATTAAAGATAGGTAATTAATTTAATTCACTTTAAATTAATTAGAGATAGAAGTAATTAATTTAATTCATTTGAAATTAATTATAGATGGTGTGATTGTAGATTCTTGCTTATGAATGGATGATTTGATTTGACTTGAATGATTTGAATCTCAGATATGAGATTAATATTGTGTGATATGGATGCATTGGTTGCAATGTGATGGTATGAGTTATCTGTGGGTGACGATAATGTAGATTATCAAGTTATGATGATAATATAGATTACTTGTTTATGATAATATAGTTGATTTTCTTGTACGATGATGTGAAGTATCTATCTGTGTGAATATAGATAGTTTAAATTGAATTGTTTTAAACTTAAAACAACTTGGACCTAAAAGACACGCTTTGGATTTCGATGAGGCCGGGATCGGGTTTCCATATTTGGAATCCGAAAACCACATCGATTCCAATTAACGTTAGGTCGTTAATCTAGTGGAGCAAGTGAAGACTCGAGGTGTAAGGGCTATACGTCGGTATAACTCTGTGGGTGATTCCGTAAAGAGTTTGACGGAATAGTGCTTATAGATTCGAGATGGTGAATCAGAGTGCAAGGGCTATGGTCGTTGACTCTGAGGGTGATTCCAATAATGAGTGCAACGAGATAGTGCCTTCGGTTTCGTTCGAACCCGGAACGAACTTGTATGGATTGAATGCTTTCAGCACATCGTCAGGTGGACGATGAGCATTCTAAGATTTGATGTTCTATAAAGGTAATCGTAACCTCAAGCCTCATCAACCGGGAATGGCTAAAACAGGGGAGGTGCAGCAAGGCTTCATGGGTAGCTCCCACTGGAGAGCAAGATTGATCCCTGTCTAGAGGTCCCTTTATATTCGGCTGTGTGGGGCAGTGGTTCGCGACAACTGCCGTGGTTGTCTTGTTCGGAACTGTTCAGTAAGGAACGGGTCCGGCCTTGTGTTGCAGGGGAGTTAAGGTGGCTCCTCGGTACGGTGATCTAGGCTACGTACTGTGACGGGCGGTACCCCAGTAGCCCTGCCATTGTATGGAATCCAAAATCCAATAAGTGCCAACGGTTTTGATTGTATTACCCACTTTTGTGGCTAGTAGCCAGAATTTAATCATGTAACAATTTCGGCTATTTCATATTTACTTGAAAACCCTAGACACTATTATAATATCATCGGATTTCCTATCAAATGTTTTGGTTAGCGTAAGGTAAAAACTTTTCCATGTTTATGTGTGGGAAGTCTTACGTGATACCTTTCTTTTTAAAGGTCTTTTAAAAGTTAAGCAACATTAACCTATTACTCACACCAGACCCATGTCTGACCCGTAGTTTATTTTTGTTTTTCATAAACTCTTGGGTAATCAAATTTTTACGAGTAGCCAAGGGATTCAGGTTAGGATTCGGGTTAGCTTTGACGAATATTGGAGGAGCAATGGAGCAGGAGGCTTCTGCGTTAGATATTAGTATTCCGCTGTGTATTCTGTGTTGTCTCTGAGATTGTATTATGTTGTAAATACTAGACAGGTGTTATAACTATCTAGTATGTGTTGTATTATCTGTGTACTCTGATAGTGGATGTAAACTATGTAAATATTTTATGTTTATTAATATAATTTATTCGTTCCGCTGTTTAGATTCTGATGTGTTTCTTCTTCTTTCTTCTCTTTCTTTCTATTCTCTATCCCTTTCTTTCTTATTAGCGATGCAATTTCCTGGAGATAGGAAGTTGGGTCGTTACAGTTATATTTATATTCAGAATGGAAATGTTCACTTTATTTTCCTCAGCATTCTTTTATTTTCCTCAGCATTCTTTTATTTTCCTTAAAATGCTTATTCGTTACTTGCAATTCATAAATGTAAACATTCTTATATTCTAAAATTATCAACTTATACAATATTAAATCCATTCTTATATTTTGATGCAGGCCTGTATGAAAAGGACTTAGGTCTTGAGCGACCTAAGGAACTCTAAGGTCATGTGAGATCTAACGGGAGGAAAAAGGAACGGGTTAAGGAGTTGAAGAATTACTGAAGCGAGCTACGACCTATGGTTAAACGACCTAGTGAAGGAACGGAGATAAGTGGTGGAAACGAGCTTCGACCTATGGTTAAACGACCTAGTGAGGGAATGGAGAAAAGTTATGGAAACGAGTTATGTAGTAAGCCGTTAGGTCGCTCCGACCATACTCCAATGACTTACGACCTAGTTAGGTTGCATGTAGAAGATCCAGTTGCTAAAGTCTTAAGTCGCTGCAACGAGTTACGACCTAAGTTAGGTCGCGTGAAGATGTCCTGAAACTGTTTCTTAAGTCGTTGTGTTTCTTAACACGTTACTGTTTAGGTCGTGGCTTGCTTAAGTCGTATGTCGTTGTATTCGTTAAGTCGTTATGTTCTTGAGTCGTTATGTTCTTGAGTCGTCTGTTGCTTATGTCGTTATGTTATATATACTGTTAAGTCGTTGACTATGTGTTGTAATATGTTAGGTCGCTAACGACCTTACATAGGTCGTAAGTCGTGTACAGGGCATGTTGTGTCGCTGAGTTGTATATACGTTATGTTGTTAGGTCGCTGGTATGTCTTGTTGTGTTAAGTCGCTAATGACCTTGGTTAAGTCGTAAGTCTGGTGTTAGGTCGGAAACAACTTAAGGGTCTGGGTTGTAAAAGTCTATCAATAGGGCGTGCGTTGTAACTTGAAGGGGTTCCTTTTGAATAAAATTCCTCTTTTGTTGGCTTTGTGCTTTCGTTAAATTGGTAGTTGAGTGAAATCTCCTATCTCCACTTTCCTTATTCGAGTGCGCTCGGATAATCGATCGTTGAAGCCGATTCACGGTATCTTGTGCGCAAGATCAAAGTCAAAGAATCGTAGATCTCTCTTCACGGTATCGTGCGCGATCAACATGTCAGAGATAGCTAGAATTCGGTATCTTCGGATCAACGAATTCGGGCATTTCAGTATTTTTCAATCCACCTATTGCTACTTTCATCGTTTCATTTGTTTTTCGAATTACCGCTGCGTCAGTTTGGTATCGGAGATAGACTTAGCCAATCATAGCTAAGCCGAGTCTTGGAGCCGTGTATTGTTGAAGATTGAAGTTCATTGTGTTCATCGTTTTGTTGCAACAAGTTTGGAGTTTTTTACCCATAGTCTTTTGGATCAAAGAGTGGAAAGTGTTTGAATCTTGGCCGTGAGAGTTTGCGCGCCAAAGTGTTGAAATTGAAGTGTTGAGCCATGCTTTGTTTGAAGCCGAGCCGACCTAAGCCTTAGGTCGTTCATCTTGTTCGAGCTAGTTGAGCTGTGCCTTGTTTTGTTGAAGTTGAGTTGGAGCCGAGCTAGGGGTAGCCGTGCCTTTGAAGTTTGAAGTTTGCGTTGTTGAAGTGTTTGAAGATTTGCGTTTTGATTTGTTGAAGTATTTGTGAAGATCAATCATGCCGCCAAGAAGAGCAAACCGCCATCAAAATATTGAAGCGTTGTATAGAAGGGAAGAGGTCGATCAAATGGAGCAACGCATGCATGAGAAGTTTGATAAAGGTATTGGTCGATTAGAGAAAATGATGCTTGAATTGAATCAGAGTAGAAGAAGGGTTTCTCCAGAATCGAGCCATGGGGGAAGTAGAGTTTCACCACATTCAGACCGGGAGAGGAGAGAAAGCCAAGATCATAGAAGTATTGACAATCGTAGTAGGAGGAATGTTGATGATCGTGATCGAAGGGATGTTGGTAGTATAAGTGGTGGTGCTAGAGATGTTGGAGGACGTGATCGACAACGATATGCATCAGACTTTGATGAGGAGTTTGATGGTGATAGGGGAAGTATACATCGAGATCAGGGACGACGTCAATATAGAGATGTGGATGATGATCGACGTTGGGAATCGGGGATGAAGATGGAGATTCTTGAATTTAAAGGTGGAATGGTAGCAGAAGAATTCTTGGACTGGTTATCTAATGTTGAAGAAATCTTTGATTTCAAGGAGGTTCCGGAGGACCGTCGAGTAAAGTTGGTTCCTACTAGGTTGAGCGGGAGAGCTTTGGCGTGGTGGCAGCAAACTAAACTTACAAGGGAGAGAATGAGGAAGTCGAAGGTTGTTTCTTAGGATAAGATGAAGAAGATGATGAGGGCTACCTTTTTACCATACAACTATCAATCACTTATGTATCAAAGATTGCAGAATCTAAGGCAGGGGACAAGGACAGTTTATGATTATGCCGATGAATTTTACCAACTCATTGCCAGGAATGATATAATGGAGACGGAAGAGAAGTTGACTGAAAGATTTGTTGGAGGGCTGAGGATGCAAATCCAGGATATGGTTAATATGTTTGATCCAAGATCTGTGGCGGAGGCACATCCGAAAGCGTTGGCATGGGAAAAGAAGGAAAGGCGTGGAGGTGGTGTGTTTACAAATTCCAACAATCAAGTGAAGGGTGTTAGTGGAAGTTCTAATGTTCCTAAATCTATCAGTAAACCAGTGGTGAAGGAGGCTGAGACGGCAAAGGGTAACAATGGTTTCAAATGTTACAATTGTCAGGAGTTGGGTCACAAAAGCAACGAATGTCCGAAGCCAAAGAAGGGAACTATGATAGATGAGGTTGAAGAAGAGGATGTGGAAGCTGAATATTCCAATTCACCTTATGTTGAGGAGGAAGAAGAGTTGTCCGGAGATGAGGGGTGTAATTTGATGATGAGGAGGTCTTGTGTGACACCGAAGTAGGAGGATGATTCTAGTTGGTTGAGGAATAACATTTTTCAGTCTACATGCACTATTCTTGGAAGGGTTTGCAAGTTTGTTATTGATGATGGAAGTTGTGATAATATTATTTCTACAGAGGCTGTGAAGAAGTTGGAGTTGAGAATTGAGAAGCATCCTAAACCGTACAAGTTAGCATGGTTGAGGAAGGGTGGTGAGGTGAAAGTTGGATGAAGAGCTTGTGTTAAATTTTCAATTGGGAAGAAATACAAAGATGAAATTTGGTGTGATGTAGTGGACATGGATGCGCGTCATCTGTTGTTGGGCAGACCATGGCAGTTTGATAGAGCAGTACAACATGATGGTCGTGCTAATAGCTATAGTTTCATGTTTGAAGGTACTAAACTCACTTTAGTTCCCAGGAAGCAACAACAGAAGGAAAGCAAGTTGGAGGAGATTGAAGAACTGAAAACTTTGTTATCATTGAGGGAGTTTGTTAAGGAAGTCGAAGAGGAACCTGAAGTCTTTCTGTTGATTGGACGAGAGAGTAGTGAAGTGGTTGAAATTCCTGAAGAAGTGAAGCCAGTGCCGGAAGAATTTGACGATGTATTTCCTGAGGAGCTACCAACGGAGTTACCACCGTTGAGGGATATTCAACATCAAATAGATCTTGTTCCAGGAGCTGTGTTGCTACATCGACCACATTATAGGAAGAGTCCAAAGGAACATGTAACAACCCTAGATTTTTGCCTATATATTTTAAATTTGAATTTATTTTATTTTAATTATTTTAAATTTATTTTTATTTCAAATATTTCATTTTAAATATAAATGCTGACTATTAAGTGATCTATAGTTCAAGATAGTATAAATTGGACATTTTACTAAAAAGGTGAATTTCTACTCAAACTGTTTAAACTTTTACTTTTAAAATTAAGATTAAAATCATTTTTAAATTTTAAATTTAATCTTTTATTATGAAAATAGATGTAATAACTTGAACACTGCTTTTCGTTTCGTTGAAAACGGAGTTAAACTGTGAAAGTTATGTATATTTCAATATTGAGTGCAATTTGTTTATTCTGCAATTTTGTTATTTTTAAATTGTATAAATTATGTTTTATTGTCATATTTCATTTTAATATGGGTCAATATGTTATTGTATGTATATTTTTGTATTATAATAATTTTAAAATGAAGTAAACAATTTTCCAAAGTCAATGGTGATTTATTTGTAATTTTTGGACACCGTTTTAGTTTTTTAAACAATTTCTTTAAACCTTTTTCTATTTTCTTTAAATTTAATTTTTTTTCTGTTAATATTTTATTTTAAGTATATTTTGTATTTTAATATTTTTAGAGTGATGTTTGAATTTTTCCAAAGCTTATTGAATTTATTTTCTAATTGTCAAGCCTAGTTTCTATTTTCTTTGCTATTTTCTTAATTTAATTATATATAATTAAAATTTATTTGTTTATTTTATGCATTCACTCTTATTTGCTGTGTTTTACTTTATTTTATTCATTTTACATGTATTTGAATTTAAATAATATTTTCCAAAGTATATTGAAGTTATTTCTAATTTTTAAAGCCTAGTTTGCAATTTTTAACCATTTGCTTAATTTAAATTCTATTTAATTAAATTTAATTATTTATTTTGTATTTTTATTTTCATATCTGATTTTTTTTCTTTATCTATCAGTTTTATATGTATTTATAAATTACAAATTTATATAAAAGAAATTCGAAGAGTTTTGTGACTCTTTAGTTGCTTGAGACCTTATGTTTTCCACCTCTTCGTTTTCCAACCTCTTGCATTCAATTGCTTTGGCCGACCTAATTTTTTCTCTCAGCCACTTATTTTTCTCATAATTCACGAATACAAATCTTTCTCATCTCCAAATTAGTCGTCCATCTCCATTGCTTGCAAAATTTTTGGTAAAAACCTCTTTGTTTTTCATGTTACCGCTTTGTTTTTCATGTTTTCTTATGTTTTCCTCTTGATTTTCATTGATTTGCACTTGTCTTCTTCACCTATAAGGCACGACTCCTCTTTCCTCCACCACCTTAGCTGCCTCCACCACCACCCCTCTGGTAAACACTTCCTCCAGCCCATCCCCATCCATAGTCGTGCACAATAATGATGTTGATCCACCTAAAAATGAACCAAACTCCACCTACATGCCTAGCCGAGACCATTCACCTATCACCACCCCTCTTTTCAACCTAGGCCAACCAAACACCACCTCCACCAGCCAAATTCCAACTTGGAACACCTACACAGTACTACCTGACCTCACCTGAAATAGCCATGCCCCCTTGGCCTTGGTCGAGCCATAAGATGCTTTGAAATCCATGCTTTTGCCTTTGAACATTAGATCTTGCTTCACAAATATTTGCACCAATTTCTCTAGGTTAGGCCGACCCCTATAGGTCCATAACCAGAACCTAGAACATGCCATAGTCATGTATTTTCCAGCCATGGCTGAGTCTACGCGAGATGGAGGCAAGTGCAATTGGTCTGGATTTTCTTTGTGCTTGTATATATAAGTTATGTAAATATATGGGAAGTGTTTGTTCATGTATATTGTATTGTCTTGTTTAAATGTTTCAAGGGGTATAGATTTGACTCTCCGCTCTCAAAATTGTAGTAGTGTTGTCGTGCCTTCGTAGTGTCAGTATTGTTGCTTTGGTAGCGATCTCCAGCTTTGAACAGGTGAGTAAATCTCACCAGACTAATATGTACTTATATAGTGATAAACTGACATCACCTGAATCTGTAAAATGCATTATCATGTTACATCTGCTATATTATGATTTTAGGATGTTCACCCATGCTTAAACACCTGTTATAACATCTGTTACTGTTATATTATGTTGTTCTGCTATTTTTATCAGTTTATCACACTGCTAGTTCCCTTTAGATTAGAATCACTATGGGTTGAAATGATACATACACGAACGGACTTTAGAATAGGGGAAAATTCTTATGGGCTGAAATGATAGGCCTGAGCAATTTTCAATTTATTTCATTTACTTGGGACTGCGGGTTTGAAATTATAAAACCCGGATTTTTCTTTGTAAATTACGGGCTGAAATGATATATTACCCGTAACACTTTACCTAGCGTAGAAAATTATATACAGGCCCGTAGTTAAAATATGTTTTCTAAAAATTTTAAAATATTTTAGAAATTTAATTATTATAATATTTTGATTTAAAATTAAATGGAAATATATTTTTTTGTAAAGTATTATTGATTTTGTGGAAATCTATAAGTTAAATAAATTATGGAAAAGTTAGAAAATCTGAATGTAAGTTATTTTGGAAATTTTGATTTAATTTTTAATGGAATTTAAATTAACTTTAAAAATACGATAAATTTATGCTATTTTGAATTTAAATTAATTTAAAATGATTTTATAACATATTAATGATTTTGAATAAAGTTAAAATGTTAATGAGTGAATATTGAGTTGAATTTGGAAATATAACTTAAATTGGAATTTATGAATTTGGTTTAAAAGTGCAATTTTAAGTCAAGATAAACAAAATCGAATTAAGTTATATTCGAAATTTTAAACTCAACTGTTAATTTGAAATTTAATGTAATGAATTTAAATTTGAATGTTGAAATTAATAAGTGAATTATTAATAAATATTGATTTTTGAAAGGAAACTTAACTTTATAAAATCATGAATTTAAGGAAAATTAAACGATGCTTATAAATGTGAAAATGTATGATTTTATAAGTTAAAAATGATTTAAATAAAAATATAAGTGTTTCTGAAATTCTATTGAATATTTGAAGTTAATTAACAGCATTTTAAATGCTGTCTTTTGTTAAATTGAATTGTTTTGAATGTAACTTTCTGTAGAATTTTCCAAATGCTACGAAACTTGAATTTTCATTGTTTTAATAAATTTAAGAGCATTAATGAACATTGAAAGGTTTAAATTTTTGGAATCTAATAATATAAATATTAAATGTAATAACTTCATTTTTATGATTTAAAATGAAGCAATTTGTATTGAAATATAACTATTGATATATTAAAATGATTGAAATATGGTACTGAAAGATATGATATTTTGGTATATTGAAAAGATTTGAAATGTGGTTTTGAAAATATAGCTATTTTGATATATTAAAATGATTTGAAATGTGGTTTTGAAAAGATACGATAATTCGATATATTAAAATGATTTGAAATGAAGCTTTGAAAGATATGATATTTTGATATATTAAAATGATTTGAAACGAAGTTTTGACAGATACAATATTTTGATATTCAAATGATTTGAAAAGAAGTTCTGAAAGATATGATATTTTGGAAATGAAGCTTTGAAAGGTTATGATATTTTGATATATTAAAATGATTTGAAAGGAAGTTTTGAAAGGATATGATACTTTAATATATTGAAATGTTTAAAATGACTTGATATTTATTTTGATAAATATGTGAATTGAAAGATAAGGTATGATGATATATTGAAATGGTTTGGAAATGATTTAATCTTTATTTTGATAAAGATTTGGGTTGAAATGATATTTTATTTTGAAGTATAAAATATTGTTTTAAAAGTTATTACTACGGGTTATAATAACGATTGGTTGTTAAAGAGACCGGGATCGGATATTGTCTTATAGCCGGCCAATACCGAAAACCACTTTAACAACTGTGTACGTGGTGGAGATTCCAGAATGAAGTAGGATGGTGGCGACGTTCTCGAGGTATATTACGTGGTCCCAACTTCCGTGAGTTGGCATATATGACTAAAACAGGAGGTATACTGGGCTACGCAAAGGGTCGCACCCTTTCATCGAGCATGCTCCATCGGAAACCATTCTATTACTTTTGTGATTCGATACGGTGGCGCAACTTTGATTCGGGGGTGTTGTTCGAGGTGGGTGGAAGCTGCTGGCTTGCCGTCACCACCGGTCCGGGAGTGCAAACGGTGTATCCACCCTGGCATTGCCTCACGTGCCGTGTCATATCCTTATATCGAGCCCACTACGATTTTGATTTTAAAGATCCGACCGCGATAAGATTCACCATCCCTTTAATTCTATTTTCTATATGATTATACTTTACTGATTAGACACTACTGTATATATAATACTGCATAGTAAATAGTTTAACGGATCCTTAGAGGATGGGCGGTCCCAAGCATCTACTATGTTACATGTACCTTTACTACAGTTCACTTGAGTTGGTTTACATTGTATAAGTATGTATGTCCTGACTCGAGTGTTTGTATTTTTATTTACGCTCGGGTCAGCCTGAGTTATTCACAGATTATGATTTTTATTTACTGTATATTCTGAGATTTGCCAAATTTTTATTTACAACGCGGTATTTTGAGCAATTCAATTCCGGCATGAGTGTCTACCTATACACTTATAATGGATGCGAATGGTTGAAAATACCTGGTTGTTACAGTTGGTATCAGAGCTTTGGTAGCTCTAGGCAAAACTCAGCATATGGAGTGAAGGTATTTACAAAATCACTTTCATTCGAGTTTGAATCTCTCTCTTTTGACTCGATTCCTTTGAATTTTGGAACGTTCCATACGGTTCCAAAATCCATTCGTATCCCTCACTATTCATCTTCTTTTGACTCTGGAGTATTCCATTTCTCCGCTTCGAATGATCTTTTAGTGAGTCGGCGATCACGCCAATTTCAAATTGTAAAAGGAGAAACTCATTTACAATTAGCATCGATTCACCATAGAATTTATATCTATCCTTCGTATAGATTATAATATCTTTTGTTATCCCAAACTCTAACTCTTGAGATGAAATGTAGATTTACCCCAGAAAAATCCACATTGATCTTATTCTTTAAGTCAAGGTTGACCAAGTTAAGGTTGCCCATGATTTACTTAAGCTTATCCACCTCCCTATTTTGTTATTTAATCATCTTGTCTTTTGTTTCCAACCTATTTTCAAACATTTTGAATTGTACCTGTAAATCTATGTTTTGTTTATATATTGTGTTGTTTGAGTTGTTGATGTTGAGTTGGGTTTCTGATCGATTCGTCTGATCAACGCTATCGATAAGATTTCCAAACTTTGACAGAACAAACTGACACAATATTAATTTAAAATTTTGGTTAATGAAATAAATTTTGATGTATAAGTAAATTTATGAAACTTAATAAACTGATTTAAATTGATTATTTGAAGTGATAATACTTGATTTGGGAACTGAAATGAATTTAGAACACGAAATTTGAGAATTTAATTTCCGATGGTTTCAAACCTTTTGTTTAGAAGTTTTAAAAGGGATATATTATTTAAAGTATTTTCAAATAGAAATTTGTTTCCAAATAATTTTAAAGTTTAAAATTGGTGCTCTTCTCTTTGTCGCTGAAAAATAACTTCGGTGATGATCGTGACATCATCGACGTTCATTTTCGAGTTTCGAAGTTAAGAGACTGTTCTGTAGTCTTGCTACAGCCTTGTTTTAGGGGAATTTAATTGATTTGAATTTCTAAAATAAGATTTGATTTATAATATATATAGATATATGATTTAAAATTTGATTTGATAAGTTATGTATATACATTTATTTATCTCTAAATGGTTTGAAGTAATCGAAAATTTAATTCTTAAATTCAATTATGAAAAGAAAATAAAATTTTTGGATGAAAATTCAAGTATGAAATGATATAATTGGAAAGTTTATTTGCATAATACAATTGCATTCAAATATAACTTACCTAAATTCAGAAGTTAAAAATGTAATTGGATAATATACAATATAAAAAGATTTATAAATAAAATTTGAGTGGTTATAATAAATGTTATACACTTAAATTTTAGTTATAAAACGATTAACAGAGGTAAATATAATAAAGGGTAATTGAATAACTTACAATAAAATAATGTTAGAAGAACTAAGAATAAAATAAAGCAGTTATAATAAGTGTAAGCATATTTAACATGAGTGATAAATATAGTGAGAGCAATAAATCTAATTTGAATTAGGAATAAAGAAGAATAAAATTTATTAAGTACATTATGAGTATAATAAATGATTATTTTCCAAAACCTTTGGTTTTAAAAATTGTTAATTTAAGATGATTGGATAATAAGATAATGAAATTTGAGGTAGTTAAGATTTATTTAACTTGTGTAAAAATTTACTTTCTGTTTAAGTTGAAATTTCCATGGTTTCAAACTTATTTCCTTATTTTTTTTTCTTCAAACTATCTTTTATTTGTCCTCATTATCCATATCTTGGTACAGACTGGTATAGGCATCCTTCTATAATCTTTCTATTTAGAAAATCTTTCTATAATCTTGGAAAGATCATCTCCACCTTGTTAAACTTACCTATAACAACAGTTATCAGGTATAATTTCAATCCTCTTGTCATCTTATCTTAATCTTATTTCACTCTATCTTTTTCCGTGCTTTTCCGTACCTCATCCCTTTTCGAGGACGAAAAGTTTTGAGTGGGGGAGAGTGTAACAACCCTAAATTTTTGCCTATATATTTTAAATTTGACTTTATCTTATTTTAATTATTTTAAATTTATTTTTATTTCAAATATTTCGTTTTAAATATAAATGTTGACTATTAAGTGATCTATAGTTCAAGATAGTATAAATAGGACATTTTACCAAAAAAGTGAATTTCTACTCAAACTGTTTAAACTTTGACTTTAAAATTAAAATCATTTTTAAAACTTCAATTTTATCTTTTATTATGAAAATAGATGTAATAACTTGAACACTGCTTTTTGTTTCGTTGAAAACGGAGTTAAACTGTGAAAGTTATGTATATTTCAATATTGAGTGCAATTTGTTTATTCTGCAATTTTGTTATTTTTAAATTGTATAAATTATGTTTTGTTGTCATATTTCATTTTAATATGGGTCAATATGTTATTGTATGTATATTTTTGTATTATAATAATTTTAAAATGAAGTAAACAATTTTCCAAAGTCAATGGTGATTTATTTGTAATTTCTGGACACCGTTTTAGATTTTTAAGCAATTTCTTTAAATCTTTTTCTATTTTCTTTAAATTAAAATTTTTGTTTGTTAATATTTTAAGTATATTTTGTCTTTTAATATTTTTAGAGTGATGTTTGAATTTTTCCAAAGCTTATAGAATTTATTTTCTAATTGTCAAGCCTAGTTTCTATTTTCTTTGCTATTTTCTTAATTTAATTATATATAATTAAAATTTATTTATTTATTTTATGCATTCACTCTTATTTGGTTTGTTTTACTTTATTTTATTCATTTTACATGTATTTGAATTTAAATAAAATTTTCCAAAGTCTATTGAAGTTATTTCTATTTTTTAAAGCCTAGTTTGCAATTTTTAACCATTTTCTTAATTTAAATTCTATTTAATTGAATTTAATTATTTATTTTGTATTTTTATTTTCATATCTGAGTTTTTATCTTTATCTATCAGTTTTATATGTATTTATAAATTACAAATTTATATAAAAGAAATTCGAAGAATTTTGCGACTCTTTAGTTGCTTGAGACCTTTTGTTTTCCACCTCTTCGTTTTCCAACCTCTTACATTCAATTCCATTGGCCGACCTGATTTTTTCTCTCAGCCAGTTATTTTTCTCATAATTCACGAATACAAATCTTTCTCATCTCCAAAATAGCCGTCCATCTCCATTGCTTGCAAAAATTTTGGTAAAAACCTCTTTGTTTTTCATGTTTTCATATGTTTTCCTCTTGATTTTCATTGATTTGCACTTGTCTTCTTCAGCTATATGGCACGGCTCCTCTTTCCTCCACCACCTTGGCCGCCGCCACCACCACCCCCTCTGGTAAACACTTCCTCCAGCCCATCCCCATCCATAGTCGTGCACAATAATGATGTTGATCCACCTAAAAATGAACCAAACTCCACCTACACGCCTAGCCGAGACCATTCACCTATCACCACCACTCTCTTCCACCCAGGCCAACCAAACACCACCTCCACCAGCCAAATTCTGACATGGAAAACCTCTGCACACCACTACCTGACCCCACCTAAAATAGCCATGCCCCCTTTGCCTTGGTCGAGCCATAAGATGCTTTGAAATCCATGCTTTTGCCTTTGAACATTAGATCTTGCTTCAAAAATATTTGAACCAATTTCTCTAGGTTAGGCCGACCCCTATAGGTCCATAACCAGAACCTGGAACATGCTACAGTCGTGTATTTTCCAGCCATGGCTGAGTCTATGTGAGATGGAGGCAAGTGCAATTGGTTTGGATTTGCTTTGTGCTTGTATATATAAGTTATGTAAATATATGCGAAGTGTTTATTCATGTATATTGTATTGTCTTGTTTAAATGTTTCAAGGGGTATAGCTTTGACTCTCCACTCCCAAAATTGTTGTTGTGTTGTCATTCCTTCGTAGTGTCAGTATTGTTGGTTTGGTAGCGATCTCCAGCTTTGAACAGGTGAGTAAATCTCACCAGACTAATATGTACTTATATAGTGATAAACTGACATCACCTGAATCTGTAAAATGCATATCATGTTACATCACCTATATTACGATTTTATGATGTTCACCCATGCTTAAACACCTGTTATAACATCTGTTACTATTATATTATGTTGTTCTGCTATTTTTATCAGTTTATCACACTGCAAGTTCACTTTAGATTAGAATCACTATGGGTTGAAATGATACATACCCGAACGGACTTTAGAATAGGGGAAAATCGTTATGGGCTGAAATGATAGGCCTGAGCGATTTTCAATTTATTTCATTTACTTGAGATTGGGGGTTTGAAATTATAAAACCCGGATTTTTCTTTGTAAATTACGGGCTGAAATGACATATTACCCGTATCACTTTACCTAGCGTAGAAAATTATATACAGGCCCGTAGTTAAAATATGTTTTCTAAAAATTTTAAAATATTTCAGAAATTTAATTATTATAATATTTTTATTTAAAATTAAATAAAAATATATTTTTGGTAAAGTATTATTGATTTTCTGGAAATCTATAAGTCAAATAAATTATGGAAAAGTTAGAAAATCTGAATGTAAGTTATTTTGGAAATTTTGATTTAATTTTTAATGGAATTTAAATTAACTTTAAAAATATGATAAATTTATGGTATTTTGAATTTAAATTAATTTAAAATGACTTTGTAACATATTAATGATTTTTGAATAAAGTTAAAATGTTAATGAGTGAATATTGAGTTGAATTTGGACATATAACTTAAATTGGAATTTATGAATTTGGTTTAAAAGTGAAATTTTAAGTGAAGATAAATAAAATGGAATTAAGTTATATTTGAAATTTTAAACTTAAGTGTTAAGTTGAAATTTAATGTAATGAATTTAAATTTGAATGTTGAAATTAATAAGTGAATTATTAATAAATATTGATTTTTGAAAGGAAACTTAACTTTATAAAATCATGAATTTAAGGAAAATTAAATGATGCTTATAAATGTGAAAATGTATGATTTTATAAGTTAAAAATGATTTAAATAAAAATATAAGTGTTTGTGAAATTCTATTGAATATTTGAAGTTAATTAACAGCATTTTAAATGCTGTCTTTTGTTAAATTGAATTGTTTTGAATGTAACTTTTTGTAGCATTTTCCAAATGCTGCGAAACTTGAATTTTCATTGTTTTAATAAATTTAAGTGCATAATTGAACATTGAAAGGTTTAAATTTTTGGAATTTAATAATTTAATTATTAAATGCAATAACTTCATTTTTATGATTTAAAATGAAGTAATTTGTTTTGAAATATAACTATTGATATATTAAAATGATTGAAATGTGGTACTGAAAGATATGATATTTTGGTATATTGAAAAGATTTGAAATGTGGTTTTGAAAATATAGCTATTTTGATATATTAAAATGATTTGAAATGTGGTTTTGAAAAGATATGATAATTCGATATATTAAAATGATTTGAAATGAAGCTTTGAAAGATATGATATTTTTATATATCAAAATGATTTGAAACGAAGTTTTGAATGATATGACATTTTGATATTAAAATGATTTGAAAAGAAGTTCTGAAAGATATGATATTTTGGAAATGAAGCTTTGAGAGGTTATGATATTTTGATATATTAAAATGGTTTGAAAGGAAGTTTTGAAAGGATATGATAATTTAATATATTGAAATGGTTAGAAATGACTTGATATTTATTTTGATAAATATGCGAATTGAAAGATATGGTATGATGATATATTGAAATGGTTTGGAAATGATTTAATCTTTATTTTGATAAAGATTTGGGTTGAAATGATATTATATTTTGAAGTATAAAATATTGTTTTAAAAGTTATAACTACGGGTTATAATAACGATTGGTTGTTAAAGACACCGGGATCAGAATTGTCTTATAGCCGGCCAATACCGAAAACCACTTAACAACTGTGTACGCGGTGGAGATTCCAGAATGAAGTAGGATGGTGGCGACGTTCTCGAGGTATATTACGCGGACCCAACTCCCGTGAGTTGGCATATATGACTAAAATAGGAGCTATACCGGGCTACACAAAGGGTCGCACCCTTTCATCAAGCATGCTCCATCGGAAACCATTCTATTACTTTTGTGATTCGATACGATGGCGCAACTTTGATTCGGGGGTATTGTTCGAGGTGGGTGGAAGCTGCTTGCTTGCCGTCACCACCGGTCCGGGAGTGCAAACGGTGTATCCACCCTAGCATTGCCTCGCGTGCCCTGTCGTATCCTTATATCGAGCCCACTACGATTTTGGTTTTAAAGATCCGACCTCGTTAAGATTCACCATCCCCTTAACGCTATTTTCTATATGATTATACTTTACTGATTAGACACTACTGTATATAGCGCAATATACTACATACTAAATAGTTTAACGGATCCTTAGTGGATGGGCGGTCCCAAGCATCTTCTAAGTTACATGTACCTTTATTAAAGTTCACTTGAGTTGGTTTACATTGTATAAGTATGCATGTCCTGACTCGAGTGTTTGTATTTTTATTTACGCTCGGGTCAGCCTGAGTTATTCACAGATTTGGATTCCATTTCTGGAGATTGGAATCGCTGGAGATCATCTACTTATCTAGTCTTATCTATTCCAGTTCTGTTGTTCTATCCAGGTTGTACTTGGTTGTCATCTTGAGACTTCTGTTGTACTTTATTTTCCTCTGTTGTATTTTATTTAACTCTGATATATTTACATAGTAGCTTCATGAACTACTATTTCTTTTACTTCCGCTGCATTATTAAATACTTTGTGTCTGTGATCTGTGATTTTTATTTACTGTATATTCTGAGATTTTCCAAATTTTTATTTACAACGCGGTATTTTGAGCAATTCAATTCCGGCATGATTGTCTACCTATACACTTATAATGGATGCGAATTGTTGAAAATACCTGGTTGTTACAGAACATGAGGAGTTGGGAAGGCAAGCGGAAGAATTTCTTAAGCAAGGGCGTGTGCAGGAAAGTTTAAGTCCTTGTGCGGTTTCAGCCTTGTTGGTGTCGAAGAAGGATGAAACATGGAGGATGTGTACCGATAGTCGGGCGCTGAATAAGATCACTGTGAGTTACAGATTCCCAATGCCCAGATTGGATGATTTGTTGGATCAGTTGAGCGGAGCTATTATCTTTACGAAGATTGATTTGAAGAGCGGATATCATCAAATTCGAATTAGACCAGGAGACGATTGGAAGACAGCTTTCAAGACAAGGGAAGGGTTGTATGAATGGCTGGTTATGTCGTTCGGTCTTTCGAATGCACCAAGTACGTTCATGCGGGTGATGAATCAAATCTTTAGACCTTTTATCGGGAAATTCGTGATGTTGTATTTCGATGATATTCTGATATACAGTGGAAATCCAGAGGAACACTTGCATCATTTGAAGGAAGTGTTGATGGTACTACGACAGGAGCAATTTTATGCTGTAACTAAGAAATGTGTGTTTATGGCAAGGAGTGTCTTAATTCTGGGGTATGTTGTATCAGAGGAAGGTATACAGGTGGATCAAAATAAAGTCGAAGCAGTCAGAAATTGGCCACAGCCGAGGACAATAACAAAAGTGAGAAGTTTTCATGGGCTAGCGTCATTCTACCGAAGATTCATTCCACACTTCAGTAGCGTGATGGCACCGGTTACTGATTGTATGAAGGGGAAGCAGTTTTCTTGGTCGGAGGAAGCAGGGGTTGCTTTTGAGCGGATCAAAGAACTTTTGACGACAGCACCAATTCTTGTTTTACCAGATTTTCAGTTGTTGTTTGAGCTACACACTGATGCGTCGAAGGTTGGGATTGGAGGGGTGTTGAGTCAGAATGGGCGTCCTATTTCATATTTTAGTGAAAACCTGTCAGGAGCGAAGATGAGATATAGTACTTACGATGTGGAATTTTATGCTGTTGTACAAGCTGTGAAATACTGGAGGCACTATCTATTCCAGAAAGTGTTTGTTCTTTACACTGATCATGAGGCATTGAAACATATGCAAGGGCAGGACAAGATTTCAGTAAGACATGCATCGTGGATTGCCTATTTGCAGCAGTTTACTTTTGTCATGAAGCATAAATCCGAGGTAACAAATCATGTGGCTGATGCTTTGAGTAGGAGGAGTCATTTATTGACGACATTGAAAGTTGAGGTGACAGGTTTTGAATTATTGCCAGAGCTGATTGAAGAAGATCCGTACTTTATGAAATTTGTTAAAAAGGTCAAGGAAGGGAGTGCTGATGAATTTGTGTTGGTGGATGGTTTTCTGTTTAAGGGAAATCGATTATGTATACCAGATAGCAGCTTGAGAATTAAGATTATCAAGGAGTTACATGAGGAAGGACATGTAGGACGGGATCGCATGTTGCATTTGATTTCTCAATCTTACTTTTGGCCATCAATGAGGAGAGAGGTTGAAAGATTTGTGGGGAGATGTCATATCTGTCAGGTTTCGAAGGGAACAGCGACCAATGCAGGATTATATATGCCATTACCTGTACCGACTAAACCTTCGGTTGACGTGAGTATGGATTTTGTTTTGGGGTTACCTAGAACTCAAAGGGGGAACGATTCCATTTATGTGGTGGTTGACCGATTTTCAAAAATGGCACATTTTATTGCTTGTAAGAAGACGGCGGATGCTGTTCATGTTGCCCAGTTATTTTTCAAAGAAATCTATCGACTTCATAGGTTGCCAGAATCTATTGTGTCAGATAGGGATACACGTTTTCTGAGTCATTTTTGGTTAAGTTTGTGGAAGATGGTCCGAACGAAGCTGAAATTTAGTAGCGCTTACCGTCAGCAAACTGATGGACAAACAGAGGTGGTTAATCGATCGTTGGGAAATTTATTGAGATGTCTAGTGAAAGATAATCTGAAAAGCTGGGATATGAAACTATGTCAAGCGGAATTTGCACACAATCATGCTGTGAATCGAAGCACTGGGTTTAGTCCGTTTCAAGTTGTATATTCTGAAATTCCGAAAGGACCATTAGATTTGACAACTGTGCCACATCAGAAGGGAGTTGTTAAGCGGGCTAGTGACTTCGTGAATGAGTTACAGGAGTGCTACAGAACTGTTCATGAACGGTTGCTTGCATCAAATGAAAAGTATAAACGACTGGCGGATAAGAAGCGGAGAAGTGTGAATTTCGAAGATGGTGATTTGGTTTATGCAGTGTTGACAAAAGATCGTTTTCCGGTGGGAACGTACAATAAATTGAAGGCACGGAAAATTGGTCCAGTTGAAATTTTGAAGAAAATCAATGAGAATGCGTATCAATTGAATTTACCAGATAACGTTCACACTTCTGATGTTTTTAACGTCAAGTACTTAATTCCGTATCATGGAAATGAATTTTTTGTGGGAGAAGGTGGTGAAAATTCGAGGTCGAATTTCTGTCAACCGGGGAAGGATGATGCAGGCTAGTATGAAAAGGACTTAGGTCTTGAGCGACCTAAGGAACTCCAAGGTCGTGTGAGATCTAACGGGAGGAAAAAGGAACGGGTTAAGGAGTTGAAGAATTACTCAAACGAGCTACGACCTATGGTTAAACGACCTAGTGAAGGAACGGAGATAAGTGGTGGAAAGGAGCTTCGACCTATGGTTAAACGACCTAGTGAGGGAGTGGAGAAAAGTTGTGGAAACGAGTTATGCAGTAAGCCGTTAGGTCGCTCCGATCATACTCCAACGACTTACGACCTAGTTAGGTCGCGTGTAGAAGATCCAATTGCTAAAGTCTTAAGACGCTGCAACGAGTTACGACCTAAGTTAGGTCACGTGAAGATGTTCTGAAGCCGTTTCTTAAGTCGTTGTGTTTCTTAAGTCGTTACTGTTTAGGTCGTGGCTTGCTTAAATCGTATGTCGTTGTATTCGTTAAGTCGTTATGTTCTTGAGTCGTTATGTTCTTGAGTCGTATGTTGCTTATGTCGTTATGTTGTATATACTGTCAAGTCGTTGACTGTGTGTTGTAATATGTTAGGTCGCTAACGACCTTACTTAGGTCGTAAGTCGTGTATTGGGCATGTTGTGTCGCTGAGTTGTATATACGTTATGTTGTTAGGTCGCTGTGCTGCTATGTCGTGTTTTGTTAAGTCGCTAATGACCTTGGTTAAGTCGTAAGACGTGGGTGTTAGGTCGGAAACGACTTAAGGATCTGGGTTGTAAAAGGCTATAAATAGGGCATGCGTTGTAACTGGAAGGGGTTCCTTTTGAATAAAATTCCTGTTTTGTTAGCTTTGTGCTTTCATTAAATTGGTAGTTGAGTGAAATCTCCTATCTCCACTTTCCTTATTCGAGTGCGCTCGGATAATCGATCGTTGAAGCCGATTCACGGTATCTTGTGCGCAAGATCAACGTCAAAGAATCGTAGATCTCTCTTCACGGTATCGTGCGCGATCAACGTGTCGGAGATAGCTAGAATTCGGTATCTTCGGATCAACGAATTCGGGCATTTCAGTATTTTTCAATCCACCTATTGCTACTTTCATCGTTTCATTTGTTTTTTGAATTACCGCTGCGTCATATTTCCAAATAATGTACATTCCAAATGAAAACATTTTTACACTAATTTTATTAATTGCACTTTGTTTCTTTTTCCTTTTTCAATTGAAAGATTTTAATAAATTTATTTCCAATTAATTTTAAATCTTCCACTTCAAAACAGACCCTAATTTATGAAATTAATTAAATAAATACGTGAACATTGTAATCCTTATTTATAGTCAAGCAAACATGTTTATAAAATTACAGTTTCCAACAAGCATTAAATTACATACTAAATAAATCTTTTTCACTATCAATCAATATTCATTTAACTCATCATTAAAAATGACATTTATTATTCCAATTCTGGTTATTAAATTATATTCTAATACGCGTTAGAACCTTCCACTTCATTGCTTCATTATGGTTTTGTTGTTCTTTTTTTAGAATTTTATTTATGGTCCAAACTTATGATCTAATAACATAGTTGACATTTATTCTACATTTCATTACGTTAATATACCCCAATTTCCATCCTTTATTTGCATTAACTACTATATTTCCATTTTATTGAACTTTGGTCAATTTCACACATTAATTATAACTAAAGTCTCAATTAATTAATTTACCTTGGTTTCATTCTCTTATTAAATCAATTATTACCTTATATGCATAGTCAACATTGTTATATCTTCCATTACATCAATATTTTACCATTTCATCTTACTATTCATTTACGTAACCTTTTATTTCATTAATTGTAATAAATTCACTTATTAAAATTTCCAATTACAATAAATTAGAACTTCCCACTTTGCTTACATTAATTTGGATTGTACTACACTTATTATATTTTTTCCAAATAGATGCATTGATTTCAATTAACTATTCTCTATAACTTATTTCTTGGTTTCATCTTCTTATTTCCCAAATTAAAATATTGCATTAAGTGTATGTTTCTAATTTAAATTTATATTCAATTATAGCCTAACTGTTGTTTCAATAAATTGGATTGGATTGAATTTGGTAAATTAAATGGTTGCTTTAAATTGCTTATTGAAATTTTTTTTATGCTCAAGAGCAACTAATATACACTTTCCATTATTATACCAATTTGAATCCCATTCTAGTTATTCTTTATTAATAATTCACACAATATAAAACTTCGTACAAGACATCCAATTTCTAATTATTTAATATAACTTAACAATCTATATAGATTCATTTCAACCTTTAACTAACACTTAAGTCTAGGCCATATTTAATTTATAACGTATTACTCCCCTAGTTATTTCTTTACATACTTCTCGTATAAATTTCACAATTAAACATAAATTTTTAAAGTAACGCTTAATATAATTACGACCCTATAATTACTCAGTATTTAAACGACGTTATTTCATTTTCAATTAGTGTAACATTTATTTATTTTATTATCACTTATTACAGATTCTAATTCCATTAACAAATAAGCAGGTAATTTATGATATATGTTACAAATTTTGAATTTGATCACTATTCATTATTATTTACCTTAATTTAGCATTACTTACATTGCATTTACATTGTTACTTAAAATCTCTATCCAATTGTAATTAATATTCTAATGAGTACATTTACTTTTTCCGTTAGGTGATAAATTATCAACAAAGAAACGTTTATTACTTCCAATAACATTGTAATTACAAATTTCCTACATTAATTGTATATGTTTTTCCATTATTATCATTTATTATAATCCTATTCAATTTTCCATCTTATGCATATAGTTAACCTTTATATTGATTTTACCTTCAAAATTTTCAGTTATTTCTTAACATACAAAAGGCAATGATTAATTACATTTAATTGCTATAAATTAAATGCATTGGTAACGAACAATAGTTGTCACCCTTTATACAATTTATAACATTTGTAACTTATTCTCTACAACAATTATTTCAACAACTCTTATTAAATACATTTATTGCAATTTCCGTTTCAACGTTTTTATTACAAAATTAATTTAATACTTTAATTAATTTCTCATATTAAATTTTATATCCAGGTAAAATCCTTTTCACTACTTAAATTCAATTGAATTAACTTCGAATTACTATAAATAGATTTTAAGTCACCACTTATATAATTTAATTTAGCATTTATTTCAATATTTGTTTAAACTTTAAAGTTTCTACTAAATTAAATTACAAAACTAAAAAAAATTAACCAAATTAATTCCACTAAAGTTACGGGTCATTACATCTGTGGATGCAGGAAAAACAAGTTGGAGGGTCCAACTGGATTCCTCAAAAATATTTATTGTTTATATATATATATATAAGTTAATATATGATATGTTGGATATATTGATATGGTTTGGACGAATTAATTTATTAAATGTTAAATGACATTGGAAATTAAAATGGGCATTTTAAATACCAGAAATAATTAAATTGAAGGAATTTAAAAAAAAGGGTAATTTGCAAAGAAATTATTTATATTGAAAGTTGGACTTATTCTAAGGGAATTAAGTGGAATAAAAATTTATTAACTAACTGGGTTATACTTGACTATTTGCAAATTTATTTAAGTGGAGATCTTTTAAATAAATGGTATAAAAGAACTTGAAGGATATTTTGAAAATTATGAGAAGGACTTAAGCAATAATTGAGAATAGATTTTAAATAAAGTGAAATTGATTAAGGAAGGTAATTAAAATCAAACCTTTAAAAAAAAGTGTTTTTGTAAATAGATGGAAAAACTCAGTGGAGTTTATAAATTTATAAATGGGGTTTATAATTAAGATAGAGTGATATCAGTGGATATGTGGTTATGGCGTGAAACTTATATCGAATTATGAAATTGTTGTGAAAAGATGCAGTGGAATATTCCGAATGTGAGAGGGTGATATGGTCAGTGTGAGACGAATCAAGAGGAACTTATGAATTGAAACGGTGAACATTGGATTTTCTAAAAAAATAGGTTTTTGTTAAATATATTACCATACTGCGTAACCTATAAACTATTATTTGGATTTGGAATATCCCGAAGTTAGCTATTATATACTTGGTATTTATCGAAAAGAATTCTAACTTTATAATCAATTCTGTAAATTAACTAATAACTGAATATGAACTTTTAATGCTTTAAAGAAGTTGATATTTTAGTTACCTAAAACCATATTTTTAAAAATAAACCATTATTCTTATTTCATATGTAAAATTTTAAATGTTTTAAATTCAATTATAAATACTGTAGAGATGGGAAGCAAAGTTTAATAATAATGGATAAGATTTTAGAAGGAAGATCTTATAATGATATTACGGAAATCTATATAAGTTTATAAAGTGTAAGATAAGTGAACTTTGGAAGGTAAATTAAAATTCACAAGGGAAGTAGAAGTAAACCTGGAATTTTAATAAGCATAAACGACTTTGGAAATGTAAAAGGATTTAACTAAGGATTTCTGGGATTTATAGAATTCGTGTGAGACGAGTTTGGAAAATTACAAATAAAGTTGTAAAAGATTTTTGAGAAAAGAAATAGGGAAATAAAATGAAGAGTTTTCAAGTATTGAATATTAAATGAAGTGGAAAAATATTCGAAGTATGGGCAAAGATTTAAATTTATACCATGTGAATAAAGGAGTTCGAAAACTATTTTTTCAAAGTGTTGAACTATGGAAATAATAGCTTGTGAAGATATTTTTAAGATAAATAATTTGGGAAATTATTTAAGGCCTGATGTTCGCTGTGGATGTTATTTGATAGTTAAATAACCGACTATCAATTTGGCCAATACGCTGATCGTTCGAAGAGACCGGGATCGAATTTTATTATCCGAAAACCACTTCGATCCGGTTTGAAACATTCACAAATGAAGACCGTGAAGATGACAAAGACGATGATTCAATTTGTCCCGACCCAGGGCAACTTGTATGGACGAATGCTATCAAAACATCGTCAGGAGGACGATAAGCATTCTAAGTGAGAATCGTTCTAAAAAGGTAATGCATAGCCTCAAGCCTCATCAACCGAGAATGGCTAAAACAAGGGAGGTGCAGCAAGGCTAAGTGGGTAGCACCAAAGTACGGTAAGATTTCCCCTGTCTAGATGTCCCTTTATATTCGGTTGGGTGGGCGGTTGTTAGCTCCAACTACGGGGTGATCTTATTTGGACTATCTAGTATGGGGTAGCTCCGGTCTTGTGTTACAGGGGATCGGGAGTGGTACTCGGTATTCTGATCTAGAGCAGGTACTGTGACGGGCGATACCCCAGTAGCCCTGCCATTGTGTGGAATCCAATCTCCAATAAGCGCCTGTATGGTTTTGATTATGCCCAACTATGTTGGAACGTGAGATGCAAGCAATTCAGCTAGATTCTATTTTACTTTCTATAGACACTATTATTATATTAGACGAATTTGATAAAAATGTTTTGGTTATCGTAAGGTAAAAACCGGACATATTTATTCGTGCCGCGGTCTTACGAGATACCTTTGTTTTCAAAGGCTTTTCAAAAACTTTAATAATCCAATTGAGTGTGGTTTTCTCATGCTGATTTTCCAGATTGACTCGGGTGTTGTTTTATTATGATGCTCGGGTCAGACCGAGTTGTACAGACTCTGGTTAAAAAGCTAAGGAGCTAAAGAGACGAGCTAAATGGCAGCGCGTACATCCGTATTTGATTACTATTCCGATGTGTAAGGACAAGCTACTAAATTGTTCAGATTGTCTGTTGCTAAATGTACTCTGATGATTGTAAGTATATAACAGTACAAAATTCTTTGTATTTAAAAGCTGTTATTATATATTGTAATTTGTTCCGCTGCAATTGTGGGACTCTGATGTTGTTTGTATCTTCTTCTTCTACCTCTTTCTTCTTTAACCCTGAAGACTCATACTTTTGTTCCACTTTGAGTTGAATTATTGTGGAATGTTTGTCACGACCTGATTTTTTTTCGACGTCCGAAAATTGACATCAATACATCGACAGTATTAAATGCCGAACAATCGAATGCCGAAAAACCAAACCGTAATGGAAATAAGAAGGAGGTAGAAGAAGAAAATGGAAAACAATATCAGAATCTCACAATCGCGACGGAAAAATATATAATAGATAAATGACTGAATCTTTATACAAAAAGAACTGTATCTATTATCTACATTACATCATAAGGGTACAACAAAATTTATAGCACACAACTGGACAGTTATCATAACCTGTCCTCACAAAAGTTGACTATGCAGTTTACCATACACAGCGGAATATACATCAAATACGTATGATAAGTCTCGCCATCCAGCTTGTCTCCTAAGCTCCACAACATCCTTTCCTGTATTCTATAATACTCGGTCTGACCCGAGCATTATAGTGAAATAACACCCGAGTCAGTCTGAAAACCAGCGTGAGAAAACACACTCAATTGGATTATTAAAGTTTCTAACATCGTTTGAAATCGAAGGTATCTCGTACGACCACGCCACAAATAAACATGTCGGGTTTTACCTTATGATAACCAAAACATTTCTTATCAAATCCAATTGATATTATAGTAGTGTCTATTGAAAGTAAAATAGAATCTAGCTAAAATTCTTGCATCTCATGTTCCAACAATAGTTGGGCACAATCAAAACCATACATGCGCTTGTTGGAATGGATTCCATATAATGGCAGGGCTACTGGGGTACCGCCCGTCATAGTACCTTGTCTAGATCAGAGTACCGAGGATCTCCCCGATCCCCTACAACAAAAGACCAGAGCTACCCCTTATGGGATTGTCCGAATAAGATCACCCCGCGGTTGGGACCAGCAACCACCCACACAGCCGAAAAAAGGGACATCTAGATAGGGATGACCTTACTCTAATTGGTTGCTAGCCACTTAGCCTTGCTGCACCTCGCTTGTTTTAGCCATTCCTTGTTGATGAGGCTTGAGGTTATGCTTTATCTTTCAAGCGTGCATTCACTTAGAATGCTCATCGTCCCACTGACGATATTCTAATATCTTTCGTCCATACAAGTCCGCTCCTAGTCCGAACGGAACCGAAGACACTACTCCTACTACATCCATTTTGGAATCACCCTCAAGATTAGTAGCGATTAGCCCTTGCACTTCACTGCTCCATCTTCGACTCCAAGCTCTTGTCTTCCTCACGAAAATGTTCAAACCGGATTGAAGCGGTTTTTGGGAAATTAATCCTGATCCCGGTCACTTCGAAACGATCAGCACATTGGCCAATAGTGATAGTTGGTTATTTAAATATCATATAACATCCACAAACAACCATCAAGCCTTAATAATTCCCCTTTAAATCACTGTTTTCATAACACTTAATCGATTCCCTGAATTACTTCCATTTTAATATTTATTTTTATTTACCCAATTTAATCCAAAATCCGTTTATTCTATATTCACTCCATATTATGATTTTAAATCCAATTTAAATCTAGAATATTAATTTCATACTTAAATTTCAAAATTCTCCTTTTATTTCTCCCAAATGATTTTAAATCCTGAATTTAAAATAAATTCTTTAATTTTAAACAATAAAACTTAAGTTCTCAAAATTCATTTATCTCCATTTATTCAAAATCTTTTTCCCATACTCGGAATTTATTTGATAGGATTTTAAATCAAACTCTTTATCATTTCCCAAATTCATTCTTTTAATTTATCCAATTTCACTATATTTATTTTACTCAGAATTCATTCTTTTATTTTCCTTTAAAAATCCAATCTTTATATTTTTGATATCTCAATATACCTATAGTATATTCAGTCAAACCATAGCATCCAACATTTTCAATGCCCAATATAATCAATATAATCTATCACAGATTATCAAATAAAACGTAACACCGAATACGAAAATAAATTCCAACATTTTGAGGAATCCAGTTGGATCCTTCCAACCTATTTCCCTGCATCGACAGATGTTATCACAATATAAAAATACCAATCCCACTTCGAGGGGGATATCGCGGTATATAGGGTCATCCGCTATTATGCGGGGCGCATAGGGTCTCATCGCTATATAATGCGGGAATCAATTGCTCCAATATATATATATATATACATACATATATATATATATACATATACACACACACAATATAATATCACATCCAGTCAATTCAATCATTCAACCAATAATTTAAATTTAACTATTCAAATTTAAATGGTAATCCAAATGTGACGACCTAGAATCTTTGAGCATTTGAAATTGGAATATTTAATTGGTTTTTAAATATTTAAAAGTTAATGTTGAACTTGAATTTCATATATCACCATTATTTGGAATTTAATTATTGGATTTAATTACTGGAAATTGGGTAGAATGTTGAATATGGGATTTTAAATCTGTTAAAAATAATTTGAAGGCATGTAAAATTTATATCGATAGTACTGAAGATAGTAAAAGAGTTCAAATTGAATTTGGAAGTGTTTTGCTAAGTTTTGAAAATATATCGTTTAAATCGATATTTAAAAATAGCCTTCCGAGGCACAGTCTCGGATTTCGACGAAACCAGTTCCATTGGATCGGTAATATTGTATTATTATCGGATTTCAATTTTCGTAGTATTTGGAATTATCGTGTGAGCGTACGGTATATAAAGGCGCTGAAATCTACATCGAATTCAATTTAATAACTGGATCCAAAAAGCTATCTTCTCCACACGATCAAATTAGGACTCGAAACCTTTTCCAGTGCGTTCAAAATATGGGTATAACATTATAAATGCCTAGCGGGACGCCTCGATAGGAGGTCAAGATTTTAGTTGCGATTTTAAAGACGATTCAAATTTGAGTTTAAATTTAAACATAAAATACTGACCAGTCAAAATCCACTCACATAAAAACTTTTTCCTATCACTATAGCCGCCTCTATAATATCCCATCGTGTCCCCTATTCTTGTTTTTATCTCACACAAGCAACAATCTTGAAGATGAAGAGAAATAAATAAATAAAACAGTATCGAGCCTCACTGTTTACTCGCAATTTCACTTCTTCGGTTTCAATTCTTAATCGAAAAGAATGGTGGTCATCCGTTAATTAAAAAAATATTCCTTTCATTTTTGGTTTGAATTCGATATCAAGCTTTCACTTCTTACATTCGAACCTATCGTTCGAAATAAATGAGAACGAACGAGGTATAAAATCGTTCGAAAATCAAGAATCAAATCGTTTTAAAATAGACGAAGCTCAGAACGGGATCGACTGCGATTTCACGTGGACAAGGCGACATCGAGGGGTGGAGGACAGCATGATTTGTGGAGGCAGCATCTCGATTTCGTGAGGGGAATTTCGCAAGTGGAATCTCAGCCACGAGGCAGTTCGCGATTCGATCTGGGTTGTGGTTTCACGAACTCGAGGTGGAAGCCGTGATGGGATGGCAAAGGGGGAGTGATGGCTCGCGTAAGGCTACTGCAAGGCAAGTGGAACTCTTGGTAGGCGGCTAGGTGAAGAGCGTTCTAGCTGGATGTTGCAGAGCTTGAGCTCGTTATTGCTGGCCGAAGTTGTTTTGGCATTGATAGCAGTAAGGTAGTAAGATGTTTTTTTTTATTAATTAAATTTTATAATTGCATGTATATAGATATGGGTAAACTAGATATATACATATATATAGATCAGATTTTGAAAATGAGGATTTAAAAATGGTTATGGAGTTTCTATGAAAAGATAAATAAAATAGTTTTACGGTAGGATATATAAACCATTCTGTTTAATCTAACATATATAGGTAATTTTTAGAATTTAAAAGGGATTTTAAATGTTGACGGAATTTATGTAAGTTAGGGTTTTATGAAAGCTATATATGTATAGATATATGAGTAGCTTTAAAAAAAAAAGAGAAAAAAAATACATATATATATTTTAAAGCTATTAGTTGTTTAAAAAAAAAGTATTATGATGATTAGCTTTTTAAATTAACCTATTCAAATTTTAGTCACTAGTGATATTAAAGGAAATTAGTTTAAAATCAAATTATTAGTTGAAATATATCATTGGCTAAATGAAATTCCCAATGGAATTTTTAATTATTCGATTGGTTCGAATAATAATAAAATTTATATAAATTGTTTATTCAAGGTCAATATCGGGAAAATCAAGTCAATATTGAAGTGGATTGCAAACAGAAACAAAAAGGTGAGTTAATCTCACTCAGTTAAATTTAAATGATTAAATTTAAATAATTGTTGGATGGTTGAATTGATTGATGTGATATAGTATGATATTTTGGAATTGGCATATTATATTGTGCTAACATTTGTGGATGCAGGTAAAACAGGTTAGAGGGATCCAACTGGACCCCTCACATTTATTGAAATTATTCAATATTCTCTGTTGTGATTATTTGATATCCTATGATGAGTTATATTGGAATATTGAATGTTATGGTTTGATTGGATATTCGGGTATAATGAATTACCAAAATATATGAATTGGATTGTTGAAAAGAAATTAAAAGGAAGTAAATGTGTGAGCGAAATAATTATAGAAAGTTTGAATAAATTAAGAATGAATTGAAAAGAAATAGAAGTAATCTGAAAATGATAATAAATAACTTCGAGTATGAAGAGAAATAGAATTTTGAATAAAATGAAATTGATGAATTGTAAACTTAAGTTATATCAATTAAAGAAATAAAGAATTATTTTAAAATTCAAAGTTTAAATTTATTTAAAAGAATAAAGAAGTAATTGAGGAATCTAAAAGTTGAAATTTTTAGTTAAAGTATTTTTAAATCATAATCAAGAAATGAATCTGAAATTAATAGATTCTGAATTAAAAGGGAATAAATTGGAAATCAATTTGGGAAATTGATTTAAGTTGGGATTTTTCTCCGGATAACCAAGTTCCTTTTGTAAAGTAAGTTTTTAAATAAATTTAATGGTTTTAAAGTTGTTGTAAAAAGCAACTTTTGGCTAATATTTAAATTCTAAAGTAAGTATTTTCTCAAATCTATTATAATAGCAATTATTTAAAGTGTGACTTAGTATTTTGTTTCCAAAAGTAAAAATCTAGTTTTATATTTTATTTAGTAACTTTATTTTCAAATATCCATATAGTATGTATTTTTAACAAATTATTGAAGTAATTCAGCTTAAATGTTTTAAAGTATGTTTCAAAAATAAAGTGTTTTAAATTATTTTCAAATCTAGTTTTGTGCTTGGTGATTTCGGAGGAGATAGAAAATATTTGGGAAAGTTTATTGAAAGAAAGATGATTTTGGAACTGTTTTCAAAGAATTGAAAATAGAAATATATCTTGTGAAGATATTTTGAGGTTAATAAATAATTTGGGAAATTATTTATTGTTGGATGGTTGTTTGTGAATGTTAATTGATAGTTAAATAACCGACTATCAATATTGGCCAATTGCGTTGATCGTTTCGAAGAGACCGGGATCGAGATTTATTTCTCGAAAACCACTTCGATCCGGTTTGTACGTTTCGTGCGAAAAACGTGTTCGGAGTCGAAGATGGAGCAGCGAAGTGCAAAGGCTAGTCGCTAGTAATCCTGAGGATATTTCCAAAATGGATGTAGTATGAGTAGTGCCTTCGGTTCCGTTCGAACCCGGGACGGACTTGTATGGATGAATGCTTGCGAAACATCGTCAGGTGGACGATGGGCATTCTAAGGGATATTGTTCTAAAGGTAACGCTTAGCCTCAAGCCTCATCAACCGGGAATGACTGAAAATCAGGGGATATGCAGCAATGCTTCGTGGGTAGCCCCTACTTGAGAGTAAGGTCATCCCTGTCTAGATGTCCCTTTTTATTCGGCTTAGTGGTGCGGGTGTGATCCCAACCGTGGGGTGATCTTATTCGGAACTGTCCAGTAAGAGATGGGTCCGGCCTTGTGTTGCAGGGGATCGGAGTGGTCCTCAGTACTGTGATCTAGACCACGTACTGTGACAGGTGGTACCCCAGTGCCTATTCATTGTTGGAAATCCATTCTCCCTATGAGCTTTTACGAGTTTTGTTTGTATTACCCACTTTTGTGGCTAGTAGCTGGAATTTAATGAATGCAACAATTTCGGCTATTTTATAAGTACTTGTAAATAGACCCTATTATAATATCAGAGGATTTCTATAAAAATTGTTTTAGCTATCGTAAGGTAAAAACCCGACATGTTTATTTGTGGCGTGGTCTTACGAGATGCTTTTGTTTTCAAAGGATTTTGAAACATTAATAATAAATTGGGTGTGATTTTCTCACGCTGGTATTCCAGACTGACTCGGGTGTTATTTAACTATAATACTCGGGTCAGACCGAGTATTATAGGATACATGATTGATGCTGTGGAGTTCAGGAGACTAGTTGGATGACGATACGTATTTACGTACTTGTTTTTGTATATATTCCGCTGTGTTGAGTAGTTGTGTATCTAGTTGTATGCTATTGATGTTGAGTTGTGATTGATGTACTCTGTTGATGTATGTATAAACAGATATAGTTTGTTTTATGTAAAGATGATCATTATCTATTATATTTTATTCCGCTGCGATGGTTAGATTCTGATGTTGTTTTAGTTTTCTCTTCTTCTACCTCTTCTTCTTTAACCAAAATGGTTCGTATTTCTGTACAACTTGAGTTGATCTAGGTAGGATAGTGTTGACTCAAGTGGTACGGATTTGCGGGTCGTTACACTTGGTATCAGTGCTTAGGTTGGTGATAACCTTGGCTCTGGTGGGAATTACTCATTTAAAATAGAGTCCGTAGTACTCTAGAATGAGTTTGAGCGTATTAATAGATATGAGCGCGTATTTGTTAGTGAATATAAATTGTTTTAATATTGTGTCGATTGGTTTATTGAGTGTCATATGAACCTTCGTCGGCACAGTCTGGACAGCTATATCGAAGGGGTTTCTAAACATTTGAATAGAATAATTGACACAGTATTGTTTTAAAGGTGGGTGAATGAAATAATTTTACCCAAAATATATTTTGATATAAGAAAAGTTTTTGTAAACTATTTTAGCTAATATATGGTTGCTTGGATGTTAGAGATGATAATATTAAATTATTGTAATTAGTGTGTAAAAATTTAACTAGAAATTGAAAATATAACCAAAGTTTAAGGGAATAAATTCATTATTAAATGAAATTTATAAATATGAATTATAAATGTGAGTTATAAATTGAAATATAATCAAATAAGAATTTATATGAGCATAAACTATACAAATGAATTATAGTTAAAATTGATTCAAGAAGGATTTGGAAATTTAAAATCCTGGAGAATTGGAAGTGTTTTTCGAAGTGTTTTGACGATAAATAATAGCATTATTATTTTGAAGGTATTTCTGAAAGGAATTTTTTTTAAAATGGGTTTTGGAAGTGATATAGCATTGAAATCACTTGGATTATTGGGAAATAATTCTGATGATGACGGCCGCGTCATCAATATTCATTTCCGAGTTTCTAAGTGATGGATTGCTTCCAAATTGATTTGTTCGGAAAAGTTAGTTGTTTTTGAAAATTTCAAAAGGAAATTTGTTGGAAATAAAAACCAGGATTGGTTTAATTTTTGAGAAGTGTGATTTGAGATGTTGGAGATTTCAAAATGATTTAAAACTTAAAGCCGGGTGTTTAAAAAGAGAAATCCTGATGAAATGGGTTTTAAGCTTATAAATTGAGATGATTTTTTTTAATTCAGGAAGGAAATATGAGGTTTGAAGGTTGGAATTTAAATTTAAAGGGAAAAGTCGAAAACAAATTAACTTAGATTGAGGAAGGAAATTGAATCGAATTGAATTAAATAAATCTGAGTTAAAATAGAGTTGAATTGGAATAAAAATTCAATTGAGTTATTGAATGGAATTAGATTCTTACCTGGATAATGGGAAAATAAATTGGATAAGGATTGGATTGAAATAAATAAATTAGAACAACTTGTAAAAGGATTAAAAATGCATGGAATAAAATATGCTTGAGTTATAAATAAGCGTAAGGCTTGAGTTAAGAATAAAAGAAGAATATATTCGAGCCTATAATGAATGGAATTGTGAAAATAATAAATTAGTTAATGAAATGTGTAAATGAAGTTCAATGTAGTTAAATAGAAGCTGAATTGTAAGCTAATAATGAAGATTGGAAATAAAACTCAAGTTATAAATCCAATTCGACTTGAATTGTTAGTGAAGTAAATGTAATTGAATTGTGAGTTCATGAAATTGGGTAGTAAATTGAAAATGGATAGGGATCTAAAACTTGAGTTATAAATTAAAATTTAACTTGAAGTGTTAACAAATTAAATGTAATTGAAAATGTATCGAATAAAAATGAAACTGGATTAGAACAGAAATGGTATGAATTGCAAATAAAATCCAAATAAGTGGAAATAAATTGGAAATGGCCTTGAAATAAATTGAATGAGTTGAATCTGAAAATTTAAATTTCGTAATAACTAATCGAACGAAATTGTAGATTAAAAAAGAGATTTAATTGAGAGGGAATTAAGTTAAATAGAAGAGAAAAATTTGCATGTAAAATGAAAGTAAGCATAAGTATAAAAATTTGAATAAATTGAAGTAAATTAACTTAAGCTAAATGGATGGAGGAGAGTTAAATTGAATTCAACTTAAACTAAGTTTAATGATATTGGGTTAGATTTAAACCAAGTGAAAATAAATTTTAATCGAAATAAAATTCGGTGGGTTACTGACAATATTTAATGGAATAAAATTCTTAAATAAATAATTGTAAACCATTTAAATTGTTAAGAAATTGAAAGAACTTAGTGACAATGAGTAAATAGAATGTTTTTAAGTTAATAGAATGGATTTAAGTGAATGCGGATAAGTAATGAATCGCAAATGAATAGATCGTGAATAAAATTGAAATGGTTAATGAATGAAATAGCCTGGATTGTCTTCGAGCTAAATAAAATAGTTTGGAATAAATAAATATGAAATGGGACGTGTTGAGCAAAATAAATGGTTTTGAATGAACTAGTTTGGTTAGTAAAATGAAATGCAAGTGAATGGATTCGAATTTAAAATGCAATGAAGATGTGAATATGTGGATTGTGAATAAATTAAAAAATGGAATAGAATTAAGTACAAATTGAGTTAAAATCAATTTAAATTGGTTATAAAACATAAGTACTTATTTATTCACATGGATATTATCAAATTGCATACAAAATGATGTGACGATTAACATAAACAAAGGCAATTAAAATTCTATGAGTTGATAGAAGTTAAATAAGTTGATTTTGAGATCAATTGAATTAAATATGAGTTTGTTTTGCTAAAATGAATTGAATGTAAGCAACTGTGTTGTAAACCATTTAAATTGAATGAAGCTGTGTGTATATTGGTTGTAAACAATTATAATAAATGTTGGAACCCTATAAGTTGCTTATCTATGTTGTTTAACCTGCATTGCTTATGAAGATTCACCCGTTTGCTAGTTAAATATATAAAAAGTTGTTAGGCTACATGATTTTGGCACTTACATGTTTAAATTGTGTAAGTACAGGTTCAGGGAAGCCGTTTGGCTGGATTTGGACGCGCAAAATGCAACTTACATAAGCCGCTTGCTTTTAAATGCTAAATAAAGGTATGCTTACACAAAAGAATTCAAAATAGGAGATATGAACTGCATATATCGATATATATTGTGATTTCCGGCCTATGGCCGATGTGTATATATATCTGTGCATCCTACGATATCGCAGAAGTCCCTCCGTACAAAGGGGACTTTGCCAAAAAATTTCGGAAATTTTGGGAGTTAGAACTTTTTTTTCAAATTTTAGAAATTTTTTGTTAACGTCAAATCGATTTCAAATTTGAGAAATTGTTAAAGGAACTAAAGAACGTAAAAGTTTGCATATAAATGTTTGTTTGGGATTTAAAAGTAAATTAGTAGTTGAAACTAATTAAAAAAATAATAAATTAATTATTGTTCGAGATAGATGAATTGGAAAGTCAGTTATAGGTAGGATATAAAAGCTAAAGTGATGAGATAAGAATATAAGAATATATAGAATGCTTGTATTAAACTTAAGAAATGAATGGTGGAATACTTAAGTAAGTTGGGTATTGAGAAAAATTATTCCTAGTGAATAATTGAATAGAAATTAAACTGAAGTTGTGAAATGAGATAAGTGTGGATAAGTGAATAAAAATCAAAATGAATGTGAATAAAGGGAAATTGATAGTTAATAATCAATGAATGTAAATACGTAGGGTGTACGTATATTGTTTTATTCGCATAAGAGATTTGATCTGGATTCGAGCACAAAATTTCGAGATATTTATATCGATCCGAGTTAGGATTTTTCACTCGTTTTTCGACGGTGAACCCTGGATTTGGAATTTTGATTGATTTTGGAAATTCTCTATCATAGTTTACGGCTATGCAAGGAGAATAACGGTTTCTGATCAAGAAACCAGATCTGAGTCCGCACTAGGAAGTCGGGTGGACGATACTAGTTCGGAAGTGAAATTGTGGGATCGAGTGAGCGATCAAATTTGATATTGCGTACGGATGATATATGTACATCGTATGGACTTAAGTAAAACAAATATTGAAAATTTGTAAAGAAATGTATAAAATGACCTTGGAATTGTGATTGGATATTATTGCTTAGTAGGATATACAGGTATATAAAAGCAATGGATAAATTGTGGATTTTGATTTTAGAAGATAAATTAAATGGCTCGACAAAAAGGTATGTGTTTAAATTTCTATATGAAATTTGTTTGGGTTTTTGATCTAGCCACTTGGCCTTTTGTTTTCGTTTTGGATTTGGGAGGCCGATGGGCCATTTTGAGTTGTACCGAGCTAGCCGCACATAGGAGACGCTGGCAAAAATTTTCGAAAATTTAAGGAGTTACAAAATTTTTGAAATTTTTTTGAAAATTTAAATTGAATTTAAAATTTAAATTTGTATGGATTGGGTAAATGATATTGGTAGGAGCCTAATGGAAGAAGTTGGAAAGGTTAGTGATGTACTTACAAAAAAGATGGTTTTGGATATTGTTAAAAACTACTAGTTTTGGGAAATTAGTAAACGGGTATAGGATCATTCTTCCTAACTAGTAATTTCGGGGACGAAATTCTTTTAAGGGGGAAGAAAGGTGACGACCCAGAATTTTTGAGCATTTGAAATTGGAATATTTAGTTGGTTTTTAAATATTTAAAAGCTAATGTTTAACTTGAATTTCATATATCACCATTATTTGGAATTTAATTATTGGATTTAATTACTGGAAATTGGGTAGAATGTTGAATATGGGATTTTAAATCTGTTAAAAATAATTTGAAGGCATGTAAAATTTATATTGATAGTACTGAAGATGGTAAAATTGTTAAAATTGAATTTGGAAGTGTTTTGTTAAGTTTTGAAAATATATCGTTTAAATCGATATTTAAAAATAGCCTTCCGAGGCACAGTCTCGGATTTCGACGAAACCAGTTCCATTGGGTCCGTAATATTGTATTATTATCGGATTTCAATTTTCGAAGTATTTGGAATTGTTGTGTGAGCGTACGAGATATAAACGCGCTGAAATCTACATCGAATTCAATTTAATAACTGGATCCAAAAAGCTATCTTCTCCACACGATCGAATTAGGACTCGAATCCTTTTCCAGTGCATTCAAAATACGGGTATAACATTATAAATGCCTAGCGGGACGCCTCGATAGGAGGTCTGGATTTTAGTTGCGGTTTTCAGGACGACTCAAATTTGAGTTTAAATTTAAACACAAAATACAGACCAGTCAAAATCCACTCTCAACAAAACTTTTTCCTATCACTGTAGCCGCCTCTATAACATCCCATCGTGTCCCTTATTCTCATTTTTATCTCACGCAAGCAACAATCTGGAAGATGAAGGGAAGTAAATAAATAAAACAGGATCGAGCCTCACTATTTACTCGCAATTTCACTTCTCCGGTTTTAATTCTTAATCGAAAAGAATGGCGGTCATCCTTTAATTAAAAAAATATTCCTTTCATTTTGGTTTGAATTCGATATCGAGCTTTCACTTCTTACATTCGAACCTATCGTTCGAAATAAATGAGAACGAACGAGGTATAAAATCGTTCGAAAATCAAGAATCAAATCGTTTTAAAATAGACGAAGCTCAGATCGGGATCAACTACGATTTCGCGTGGACAAGGCGACATCGAGGGGTGGAGGACAACATGATTTCTGGAGGCAGCATCTCGATTTCGTGCAGGGAATTTCGCAAGTGGAATCTCAGCCACGAGGCAGTTCGCGATTCGATCTGGGTTGTGGTTTCGCGAATTCGAGGTGGAAGCCATGATGGGATGGCAAAGGGGGAGTGATGGCTCGAGTAAGGCTACTGCAAGGCGAGTGGAACACTTGGTAGGAGGCTGGGTGAAGAGCGTTCGAGCAGGGTGTTGCAGAGCTCGAGCTCGTTATTGCTGGCCGAAGTTGTTTTGGCATTGATAGCAGTAAGGTAGTAAGATGTTTTTTTTATTAATTAAATTTTATAATTGCATGTATATAGATATGGGTAAACTAGATATATACATATATAAAGATCAGATTTTGAAAATGAGGATTTAAAAATGGTTATGGAGTTTCTATGAAAAGATAAATAAAATAGTTTTACAGTAGGATATATAAACCATTCCGTTTAATCTAACATATATAGGGAATTTTGAGAATTTAAAAGGGATTTTAAATGTTGATGGAATTTATATAAGTTAGGGTTTTATGGAAGCTATATATGTATAGATATATGCGTAGCTTTAAAAAAAAAAAGAGAAAAAAAATACATATATATGTTTTAAAGTTATTAGTTGTTTTAGAATAAAGTATTATGATGATTAGCTTGTTAAATTAACCTATTCAAATTTTAGTCACTAGTGATATTAAAGGAAATTAGTTTAAAATCAAATTATTAGTTCAAATATATCATTGGCTAAATGAAATTCCCAATCGAATTTTTAATCGTTCGATTGGTTCGAATAATAATAAAATTTATATAAATTGTTTGTTCAAGGTCAATATCGGGAAAATCAAGGCAATATTGAAGTGGATTTCAAACAGAAACAAAAAGGTGAGTTAATCTCACTTAGTTAAATTTAAATGATTAAATTTAAATAATTGTTTGGATGGTTGAATTGATCGATGTGATATAGTATGATATTTTGGAATTGGCATATTATATTGTGCTAACATTTGTGGATGCAGGGAAAACAGATTGGGGGGATCCAACTGGACCCCTCAGATTTATTTAAATTATTCAATATTCTCTGTTGTGATTATTTGATATCCTATGATGAGTTATATTTGAATATTGAATGTTATGGTTTGATTGGATATTCAGGTATAATGAATTACCAAAATATATTAATTGGATTGTTGAAAGAAATTAAAAGGAAGTAAATGTGTGAGCGAAATAATTATAGAAAGTTTGAATAAATTAAAAATGAATTGAAACGAAATAGAAGTAATATGAAAATGATAATAAATAACTTCGAGTATGAAGAGAAATAGAATTTTGAATAAAATGAAATTGATGAATTGTAAACTTAAGTTATATCAATTAAAGAAATAAAGAATTATTTTAAAATTCAAAGTTTAAATTTATTTAAAAAATAAAATAGTAATTGAGGAATCTAAAAATTTAAATTTTTAGTTAAAGTATTTTTAAATCATAATCAAGAAATGAATCTGAAATTAATAGATTCTGAATTGAAAGGGAATAAATTGGACATCAATTTGGGAAATTGATTTAGGTTGGGATTTTTCTCTGGATAACCAAATACATTTTTAAAGTAAGTTTATAAATAAATTTAAAGGTTTTAAAGTTGTTGTAAAAAGCAAGTTTTGGCTAATATTTAAATTCTAAAGTAAGTATTTTCTCAAATCTATTATAATAGTAATTATTTAAAGAGTGACTTAGTATTTTGTTTCCAAAAGTAAAAATATAGTTTTATATTTTATTTAGTAACTTTATTTTCAAATATCCATATAGTATGTATTTTTAACAAATTATTGAAGTAGTTCAACTTAAATGTTTTAAAGTATGTTTCAAAAGTAAAGTGTTTTAAATTATTTTCAAATCTAGTTTTGTGCTTGGTGATTTCAGAGGAGATAGAAAATATTTAGGAAAGTTTATTGAATGAAAGATGATTTTGGAACTGTTTTCAAAGGATTGAAAATAGAAATATATCTTGCGAAGATATTTTGAGGTTAATAAATAATTTGGGAAATTATTTATTGTTGGATGGTTGTTTGTGAATGTTAATTGATAGTTAAATAACTGACTATCAATATTGGCCAAATGCGTTGATCGTTTCGAAGAGACCGAGATCGAGATTTATTTCTCGAAAACCACTTCGATCCGGTTTGTACGTTTCGTGCGAAAAACGTGTTCGGAGTCGATGATGGAGCAGTGAAGTGCAAGGGCTAGTCGCTACTAATCCTAAGGATATTTCCAAAATGGATGTTGTAGGAGTAGTGCCTTCGGTTCCGTTCGAACCCGGGACGGACTTGTATGGATGATTGCTTGCGAAACATCGTCAGGTGGACGATGGGCATTCTAAGGGATATCGTTCTAAAGGTAAGCTTATCCTCAAGCCTCATCAACCGGGAATGACTGAAAATCAGGGGATATGCAGCAAGGCTTCGTGGGTAGCCCCCACTTGAGAGTAAGGTCACCCCTGTTTAGATGTCCCTTTTTATTCGGCTTAGTGGTGCGGTTGCTGATCCCAACCGTGGGGTGATCTTAAATGTCCAGTAAGGGATGGGCCCGGCGTTGTGTTGCAGGGGATCGGGAGTGGTCCTCGGTACTGTGATCTAGACCACGTACTGTGACAGGTGGTACCCCAGTGCCTAGTCATTGTTGGTAATCCATTCTCCCTACGAGCTTTTACGATTTTGTTTGTATTACCCACTTTTATGGCTAGTAGCTGGAATTTAACGAATGCAAAAATTTCGGCTATTTTATAAGTACTTGTAAATAGACCCTATTATAATATCAGAGGATTTCTATAAAAATTGTTTTAGCTATCGTAAGGTAAAAACCCGACATGTTTATTTGTGGCGTGGTCTTACGAGATGCTTTTGTTTTCAAAGGATTTTGAAACTTTAATAATCAATTGGGTGTGATTTTCTCACGCTGGTATTCCAGACTGACTCGGGTGTTATTTAACTATAATGCTCGGGTCAGACCGAGTATTATAGGATACAGGATTGATGGTGTGGAGTTTAGGAGACGAGCTGGATGACGATACGTATTTACGTACTTGTTTATGTATATATTCCGCTGTGTTGAGTAGTTGTGTATCTATTTGTATGCTATTGATGTTGAGCTATGATTGATGTACTCTGATGATGTATGTATAAACAGATATAGTTTATTTTATGTAAAGATCATTATTATCTATTATATTTTATTCCGCTGCGATGGTTAGATTCTGATGTTGTTTTAGTTTTCTCTTCTTCTACCTCTACTTCTTTAACCAAAATGGTTCGTATTTCTATACAACTTGAGTTGATCTAGGTAGGATAGTGTTAACTCAAGTGGTACGGATTTGCGGGTCGTTACACCAAATGAGTGAGGTTAACTCACCTTTGATTTTTGTTTTGCAATCCAACCCAACCGGCTATTTCCTTCACGATTTTGGACCTTGTACAAACATTATATGGTTTATTAATATTTGAACTAATCGGATGATAAGTTACCATTTAGTAAATTTAATTTTAACTAATGATTTAATTTTTAACTAATTTCTTTTATATAATTTGTTAGTAACTAAAATAATTTAGATAAGTTAATTAAACAATTTAACCTCTATAATATGTTGTTTTAAAAAATAAACTAGTAAATGAAAATAGGTATATATATATTTTTAAACTACATATACTAAAGAACAAGCTATAAACATTTTAAAAATCTAATTTTTATAAACTCTACAACATTTTAAAATCTCTTTTTATTTTCAAAGTCTTATCCATATAAAATAATTTATATATATATTTAAAAACTGCTTTTTTTTCTTTTTTTTCTAGTAAACACAACAGTAATTTGCTTTATTGTAAACAATTTTTCTGTATATAAATATACACATATAAATTTAAGCAATATAATAATACCTCACTGCCTAAACACAACTGAGAAACCGAAATCCACCTCCATCGACAAAACCCTAGATCACATCCTCAGACCCAACACCCCCAGCCACCGATCTAAAGCCCTCTCTGTTGCTTTGCCTGCCATCGAGATTGCTGCCTGAACGTTGCCACTCGTCGTCCTGTCCCACGAGCTGCTGCCTAACCTCGTACCCTCGCGTGCTTCCGTCCACCTTGCCTTTTCCATGCTTCCCAATCCATGGCGTGCTCCAGTGCATTACATCCTAAGCGATTCACTCCTCGCCTCGTCCACGAGCAGATGCTCGATTGAGATATTCGCTTACGAAATGAAGTAGGGCTGAACGCGATAAAATTTCAGGTTAAGGCAGTCTCCTTCTTTTTTTTCCAAATCATTTCGATTGAGAGGGGAGGAAAAAGAATTCGCAGTTAAAGGTTTTTGAAGGCAGCGGCCATTCTTCTTTGTTCGATCATTAAAAATTTTGAACGACTAGGGATTTTGAAATCGAAAATAGAAGAGAAGAATGAATGACATTACTCTGTATTTAGTATTGTTCATCATTTTGTTTTTATTTTATGTTTTTAGAGAAGATGCCTGTATGGACAAATGGCGTGAACCAGAAGACAACTGGCAAAGATATGAAAAGATAAAGTTCTGATGTGAATGCCCTTTTGAGCATTTCAATATATATATATATATATATATATATATATATATATATATATTATATGTAACAACCCTAGATTTTTATGTATATTTTAATTTCGACTTTATTTCATTTTGAAACTTTTTTAAACTTGTTTCACTTCAAACATTCAATTTTAAATATAAACTTTGATTATTATGTGAATTATAATTTCAAACTGGTATAAATTGAATATTTTCCTGAAATGTTGATTTTTGGTCAATTTGGCCAAACTTCGACTTTTAAATTTAAAATTTAAATTTTTGAATTTTTGAATTTTATCTTTTATTATGTAAATATATTAAATTTTAAGAATATTGCTTTTTGTTTCGTTGGAATCCGATTTATATTGTGAAAGTTATGCTTTTTACAATATTGTACGTAAATTGGTTTATTTAATAGAATTATCTATTTTAATTTATATAATAACATTTTATTTGTCAATTCATGTTTTAATATTTTTTATATGACATGTTAGGTATATATTTTATTTTAAAGCATTTTAAAGTGATGTTATAATTTCTCCAAAATTTACTGTATTTATTTCCTATTTTTAAAGGCTGTTTTCTATTTTTCTGCTATTTTCTTCATTTAAATCATATTTAATTAAAATTTATATATTTATTTTGTGAATGCATTTTTATTTTATGTTACTATATTTTTTATAAATATTTTTACAAGTCCATATAAATTTTCCAAAGTTAATTCTGTTTATTTTCCATTTTTCTAGACTAGTTTGCAATTTTATGCTATTTTCTTATTTTAACCTTATATAATTAATAAATATTTATATATATTTAATATTTTGTTATATTTTCGAATTTGTGACTGAAATTATTATTATTTTCAGTAATATAAACTTATATAAATAAATTTAAGGTAATTTGAAAAGTTTTTGACTCTTGATTTGCTTTTGTCTCTTTGTTTTCCCGTCTCTTCATTTTCCAACCTCTTGCATTTATTTTCTTTGGCTGACCTTATTCTTTCTCTCAACTGCATATTTCTCATTTCATTCACGTAAACCAATCTTTCTCATCTCCAAAAATCACAGCCATCATTATTTGCAAAGAGTTTTGGTAAAAATTCTTTTCTTTTCTATGTTTTCTTTTGTTCCTTATGAGGTTTTGCACTTGTCTTCATCCTTATATGGCTCGGCCCCTCCCTCCTCCAACCTCTAGGCCGCCTCCACCACCGCCCACTCTGTTCAACCCTTCCTCCAGCCGATCCCCATCCATAGACGTGCACCATAATGATGTTGATCCACCTAAAAAAATGAACCAAACATCTCCTAAATCCCAAACCGAGCATACCTAGCCATCACCACCTCCAAACTCCTCCTTGCCGCCACTTGCTCCACCACCACCAGCCAAATTCAGACCTCACACACCTCTGCACACCCCACCTGACCCCACCTGAAGTAGCCATTGTAACGGCCCAGAGATTTTCGAAGCCGAAAATTCCAGATAGTTATGAAAAGAAGAAAGAGATAGAAGAAGAAGAAGAAGAACAGAACACCAAACATCTCACATTCGCAGTGGATAAAATATAATAATAAATAATAACAAATTACAAAGAATACTATATCTATCGATTACATTTAACATACATCAGAGTTTCACATATATACACAGAACTGAATATACACAATAATCATGTCTCGGATATATAATAATATACTGCAGCGGAAATATTCTATACGTACTTGCCATCCAGCTCGTCTCCTGAGCTCCAGAACGTTCTTACCTGAAAATCTGTAATACTCGGTCTGACCCGAGCATTACATCAAAGTAACACCCGGGTCAGGCTGGAAACCAGCGTGAGTAAACCCAACTAACATGGAATACCAAAGTGATCAACTTATATAAACCCAGGTAACATATGTCAATTCATCCAATTCACAATTTGCAATAGGCAACGCTTATTTCACATATAATTTTCTAAGTTCCAAAACTTAGATAAAGTCATCCAAATGAAATACTCAACATTTTATATTAGAGATATCAACTCATTCAAAGCATCCAATACCATTCATCATCCATAAGCAAAGCTTAATCACATGCAGATCAATTCAGTTGATTCAAATTGAGTTTCAATCCTCAATCGCTTAGATTCTTTCATTAATTAATAATCAATTAATTAATAAATCAACTCCTCCATATCCATTCATCTTAATCAACAACCCTGGATTAATTGTCTTCCAATTCCATTCAAGTAATTCTCTTTAATTAATTTCACGATATTACTTATTCTTACCAAATCAATGAGTAATCTTTAATTACTTCATAAATTAATTAACCATAATCAATTTCACTAGTTCTTAATTACTTATATTAATTAACTTCTCATAAGTCACTTGTTATGAATTAATTAATCTCAATTAATCAAATCTTTAATTACTACATTAATTATATAAAGTAATGATTTCCAATTATATTTTACTTTAATTCCACCACAATTTTAATCATTCTCGGTCACCCTCAACCTGTAGTTAACTATCTTCTTAGTTACTTCATTGATAATTTAATTACTCCTTAATTAGTTATCTTAATTAATCTCTTGCATTTATTCCGCGGGCAGTTATATTTTATTTATTACTTTAAGTAATCACTCATTAAGCCGTCCTATGATTATTCTCATTTAATTGAATTAATTATCCATTTAATTACCCTGCTAATTTGATGAATCACAAATCATCAAGTCCTTATCAACATTAAATTGAAAATATTTTTCCTTGTTTGGAACTTAAGTTTAAAAACAAGCTAAAACCCAAATCTTCGAGTCAAACCACGTTTAACTCGAGAACCATCCAAATCCAAGGTCACGTCATCATTAGTAAAACATCCAATCAATTTATTCATCCAAATTATTTAAATTTAACCATTGAAATTTTAATAAAATCTGTCGGTGTGAGATTTACTCACCTTAGCCCTCTAAAATTTTGCAATCCACTTCATCCAACTAATTACATCAGTGATTATTAATTTATTCCTTCCCCACATAATTTATTAAGTCGTTACTCCCTACCTGTTAATTATTTACCTTCTTTGTTGATTTATAAACCTAATTACTCATTTGTAAATCACTAATTACTAATTACTCAAACACTAATTACAATCCCAATTACTTAATTAATCTTTAACTTATTTTATAATTTATCAATTCTTAATTATACTTAAGGAAAACATTCAGTTGGTTAAATATTATACACATTGCTAAAACAATTTCCTTTAATCATCATTATACTGTGGCAAACCCGAATTCCCTGACTATACATATATTGTTTAAGTTTAAAAACAAAGTGCCTTCCACTTCCAAACTCAGATGAACCAAGTTATTCAGATGAATCCAAGAAACATCAAACTGCCAAACTCTGAAAAGAATAACGAATAAAAGGAATTTACTCACCTGTAAATCACTGAGCCACTCCCTGTTCGAAAAAAAACAAAACCCTAGCCTCACCGTGCTTGCGAACACAGCCCCCCAAAATCCAGCCCAAGCCCTAGCCTTCACACGGTCCTGCTCGAGCTTGCGCCGTGATCTATTCATGCCTACCCCACGAACGAACCCAACCCTAGCTCGCGAACTGCCCCTCCAACTCGGGTCGCCTTGAGCGCTTCTAAGAGCTGCGTCGCCCCTCTCATGCTCATGCCCTTTCGAGGCATCGAGATTGATTTAAGTTTTTCTTTTATTTTGAATGTTGAGGACGAGAAGAACGAGAGAGGGGAGAGCGCACAGCCAATTTTTTTTTTAGCCATTCGATTTCGAAATGATGGTGCACCGTTCCACATAGATTTGAACGAACAGAGAACAAAATATCTACCCATCTTATTTTATCTTATCAACGAAGTGGCATATTTGGGAAGCTAAGGAAAAGTATAATTGAAATTGGAATGGCTTCTTAAGTAAGATTGTATATTTTAATTGTATTGTATTATCGGTTATTAAATTTCAATGCGTTTCTCACCGTACGAGCAAACGGCAAATCCAAATGCTATGAAAATTGAAATCTGATAATAACTAACAATTACGGATCCAATGGAACTGGTTTCGTCGAATTCCGAGACTGTGCCTCGAAAGGCTATTTTTAAATTCAATTTAAACGATATATTTACAAAACGGAACAAAACGTTTCCAAATTCAATTTTAACACTTTTACGTCCTCCAGTATCATTATTATAGATTTTATAAGCCTTCACATTATTTTAAACTGGCTTACAATTTCAGATTCAACAATTCACCCAATTTCAATTATTAAATTCAATATTTAAACTACATAATTCAATGATTTAACTATCACGTAAATATTGATGTCTGGCATTCAAGTTAAAATTAACTTGTAAATAATTTAAAATTAATAAACTATTCAAATTTAAATTGCTAGAAAGGTCGGGTCGTCACATTCCTCTCCCCTTAAAAGAATTTCGTCCCCGAAATTACTAATTAGGAAGAATGGTCCAATACCCGTTTACCTTTTTCCAAAACCTAAAATTCAACATCCTACCAACTATCCTTTACTAAAGCCCCACTTACTCAACCATCTTCCCAAAACCTCTATAGTTTCCAATGACATTATTTACTCCACTTATGCAAATTACAATTTAAAATCGAATTTTGAATTATCAAAATTTCCTCAAAAATTTTCTAACTCTCTAAATTCCGAAAATTTTTGCCAGCGTCTCCTTTGCGCGGCTAGCTCGGTACAACTACAAAAGGCCTCTACGGGCTCCCAAATTCCAAAAGAAAACAAAAGCCAAGTGGCTACATCAAAAACCCAATCCAATTTCATACAGAATTTTAAATACATACCTTTTTGTCGGGCAATTCACATTTATCATTTGGAATCAAATCCAATTTCCTTTTTCCTTTAATACCTGCATATCTCACATAGCAACAATATCCAATCGTAACATTGTAAATCATTTTATACATTTTCATATATAGGCTTCCATATTTACTTCTATTCAATTTTGATTTTCCCGTTTCCATATGATTTCAATTTTTTTTTCAATTTTGAATATCGGAGTTTATCTTTCATTTAAACTGATTCATGTTAGTGTCATTTACTAGTTTACTTTAATTTCCAATTTGAAATCGTTTTGTCGTTAACAAAAGTTTTCACAAAAATTTTCTAACTCCTAAAATTTTCGAAATTTTTTGGCAGAGTCTCCTTTGTACGGAGGAGCTTTTGCAATTTGACAATAGATATAAATATGTATACATCGACCCACACGGTCGGAAAAAAAAAAACAGTTCATATTTCCTATTTTTATTGCGTAGGCGTAACTTATTTAGCATTTTAAGCAAGCAGCTTATTTATTTTAGCAATTAGCATACCCCAAAATAGCAAAAATGCTTCCCTATACCTGTACTTACTCAATTTAAACATATAAGTACCATATATAGAAAATCTATTTTCCTTTCACTTACTTTCAATAGCCAAACACATGCATTACATAAACAATAAGCACCAAATGTTTTTCCATAAGCACTTTATATGATTTAAAGCTAATTCCAATTACTTCCAACAAATTCATAAGCCGCTTCATTTAATTTTCATTGGTGTTAACCCTCAATTTCCTACGACTCAAGAACTGCACGACTCAAGCAGATTACGCGACTTAACGAGTCAAGGATTGGTCGACTTGAAGGAGTCAACGATTTAGGGAAGTGGACGACCTACGACTTAAGGATTGAACGACTTAACGAGCTGAAAGACTTGGAGACTTAAGACATAGAGAAGTCTACGACTTATCGGTTTCTACGACTTAAGGAAGCATACAGTCTACGACTTAAGGAAGTCCACGACTCAAGGACAGGATGACTTAACGATTCAAGAGATGGCACGACTTAAGAAGGAAATGAGTTAACGGCTTAAAGCTATCCGCGACTTACGACCTAGCTTGAGTCATCCACGACCTAAAGCTACTGAGTAAAAGTCCGATGCCGCGTTACTTATACAAGAGGATGTTGACTCGTGGGCGACTTAGGACTTGTAACATAAATTCTGATAAATGAGTGAACCTTTGTGAGACCATGGGCTTGGCCAGATAAGTCGGCCACGACCTACCAAAAGTCACTTACGAATTACGACTCAAGGGGGAAATTTCCCTATAAATAACAACCTACCTCAAGCATGAAGGGGACTTTTGGACAATCTATTGAAGCGCTGATACTCTGCCATTTTCTAAACCAACCCTACACATGAAGTTTTCAAGACACGAAGAACGCGACTAGCAACTTTTGTGGAGAGATCTCATACATTTGACATGGATTTGGAGACTCTCATCTACATTGAAGCTTAAGCTACTTGTTCACCGTGTATTGAAACTCAAAGAGAATTGTATTGAAGAGAATTGTACCAACTTGTAACAAGATTATCAATAAAGATACTTGAAGTGGACGTAGGCTAACTCTTGGGCCGAACCACTATAAAATTGCTGTCTCTTACTATCCTTTTTCTGTCAATTTCTGCTTATATTCAGTTCCCGAACCATCGGGTGGTGCTTTCACATTTACACTTCATACACCGGGTTGTTAGCGTTCAATTTTAAGCGTTAACATTTTTGGTGCTTTCATTGAGAAGTCGAACTCAGGTTGCTTTCACTATTGCTTCTCAAAAAGTTGTTGAAAGGATTTCTTTTAAAACCAGAAGCTTATTGGAAATAATTGCTCCTGGGAGAAAACGAAGTTCTGTGAGATCCGACAATGTTCAAGAGAATACCGCTACCTCTCCTCCTTAAAGTCAAGCAACTCCAACTGTTGGAGTTACGCGAGCAGAATTGGACGCCGTAGTTTTGGGGTTGAATCAACAATTGAATGCCCAAAATGCACAGTTGGAGGCTTAGAATGCCTAGAACGCCCTGATCTTAAGTAAGTTGAATGATCTACTTGGGGCTAACCGTCAATCGGTTAGTAATGATGGAAACCCTATTGCGGGAGTTCAAGATGTTGAAGGAGGGAACATTTCTCAAAGAGCCGCGGACCCTGTGGAGAAGACACCTCCTCAGGCAGGAGGATCAGGACCGCACCCGACCCTCCGTGAACGGTTGTCAAAACAGAATTCAGAAAGAATGGCTTATGTTTGCCCTCCAGAGCCTCTAAATGATGAAGAGTATTTCTCAGACATGGTTCGTCAGATTATGAAGGAAAGCGTGCGAAGAGATGAAGATGAGAAAGAATGGGGTTTTGCTCCAAGCAAAAATTCATTTGCTGAAAAAATCTTGAAGGCTGAGTTTCCAAGGAAATTCGTTCCCCCTACTATTCCGTCTTACAAGGTGACGAGTGACCCTAATGAGTTTCTGTATAAGTACGATTGGCATATGACGGGCGCCATAGCGTCTGATGAAATCAAATGTCGATATTTCCCGGTATATCTGGAAGGTGTGGCTCTATTATGGTTTACAAAGCTGCCAGTCAGGTCCATTGATCAGTTCTCCGATCTGACCAGGAAATTCAAGGAGCAATTTCGATTGTATGCTTCAAAAGCAAAGGATATAATGTCGCTGTCAATTCTAGAGCAAAATCCGGAAGAATCCATCAGATCATTTTTGAATCGTTTTAGCATAGCATTGGCTGAGGTAGATAATGTTGAGCCACGCATGGTCCTAACATACTTGATGAGGGCGATTGACAAATCAAGCGAATGTGGAAAATGGTTGAAAATGAAAGAACCAAACTCGCTTGACAAATTCTACAAGAAAGCGGATGAATTCATGCGCTTGGAGAGCCACCAAGCACCGGCTAAGGTGGTATCAACAGAAGCCGGGATGGTGCTGCTTCAAACAAGAAAGAACCTAACACTCAAGAAAGGGTAAATGATGGTAGAAAGAAACAGGGAGATGCTAAGTAAGGCTGTCCTTTCAACTTCACACCTTTGACTGATACCCCTGAAAGCATCTTCTTCGCGACCAAGGATGATGTCAATTATCCGACACCACCCAAACTAAGGGTTGGAAGTAAAATGGAGAAAAGTGGAAGGTTCTACCGGTTCCACAACCAACCCGGCCATGACACCAAGGAATGCCGCCACTTGAAAGAAGTAATTGAACAACTATTGAAAGAGAATAAGCTCCAACAGTATGTGAAAAGGAATATAAACGCCCCAGCCTCGTCGACTCAAGGACAGCAAGTTCCCACTCACCGTCCTGGCTCAGGTGAGAAGGCCGCAGAACATGAGTCGGAGAGACCCGTCATTAATGTAATCACTGGAGGTCCCCACCCAGCAGGAAAAAGCTAGGGCGAGATGGAAAGGTATGCCAGGGCTTTGAGGCATGCACCAGCTGAAGAAAATGTTTTTTTATTGGAAAATGATGCACCTTTAATGCAACAAAAGATTTCTACTGATGATATTGTATTCAGTGCCAGAGATTCTTTGGGTGTCGAGGCTCCTACTATAGATCCTTTGGTCATATCTGTTGGTATTGGGCCAGCTATTGTGAGAAGAGTTCGAGTTGATTGCAGAGCTTCATGCAACATTCTCTTCAAGAAGACTTTTGATCGGATGAAAATTCCAATGGCTGACGTTCAAGCTTCATCACTTAAGATTGTTGGGTTTGCTGGTGAACCCAAATAGCTGATTGGGACTATAGATTTGTTTGTAGAACTTGGAAAAGGGCTGAGGAAGGTGGCTCGAAAGAAAACCTTTATAACTGTTGAAGAATTCTCTACCTACAATGCCTTTTTAGGCCGACCAACTCTTACTGCATTCAAAGCTGTTCTTGCCCCATGGTGTCTGACTATAAAATTCCCCACAGATAATGGAGTTGGTGTGATTAAAGGAGACCAAGATGCGGGGCGAGAATGTTATCTTACAGAGTTGCGTGAATCAAGAAAAAGAGGAACGGTAAAAGGTGCGGCGGCTCCAGTCCGCATCAAAGAACCAACCTTGTGGCAATTACAGGGTGGACCCTGCACTGGTGAATATAGTGGCGCACGAAGAGAGATGAATCCAAGGAAAGCCAGTGCAGGGGAGAATAGGGTAGTACCGGTAGAGGTAACATTGCCGGTACCTGTTGACCCAAAGGACCCAAACAAAGTGCTGAATGTGGGTTCACAACTCAACGCAACGGTTCAGAATGTTCTGGTTTCATTTTTGAAGGCAAATTTGGATGTATTCGCTTGGACTCATGCTGACATGTGCGGAATATCCCCAGAGATTGCAGTACGCACTCTGAACATTGATCCAAAGTTTACACCTGTGAAGCAGAAAAGAAGAACTCAGGGTCCAGAAAGGTCTGCAGCGTTGAAGGAAGAAGTTGACCGGCTCATGGAGAACGGTTTCACTAGAGAATCTACTTATCCAAATTGGGTATCAAATCCAATGCTGGTTAAGAAAGCTAACGGAAAATGGAGTGTATGCATTGACTTTTCAGATTTGAACAAAGCCTTCCCCAAAGACTACTTCCCGTTGCCCAGGATCGATCAGTTGGTGGATGGGACGGCGGGGCATGAATTGTTATCTTTTATGGATGCATACTCCGGATATAACCAGATTATGATGCATGAGCCAGATAAAGAGGACACAAGCTTCATCATAGTTGTTAGACTCTACTGCTACAAGGTTATGCCTTTCGGACTCAAGAATGCAGGGGCAACATACCAGAGGCTTGTTAATGCCATGTTTAAACCGCAAATTGGCAAGACAATGGAAGTTTATGTTGATGATATGCTAGTAAAGTCGAAGAAAGCAGTGAACCATATGGATCACTTGGCAGAGATGTTTGCAGTACTCCGAAAGTACAGACTGAAGCTTAATCCCTTGAAATGTTCATTTAGGGTGGAGTCCGGAAAGCTTTTCGGTTTCATTGTGAGCGCTAGGGGCATTGAAGCTAATCCTGCTCAGATCACTGCCCTGAGAGAAGTCAAAGCTCCTAGAACGAAGAAGGAATTGCAAAGTCTCAATGGAAAAGTTGCTGCCTTGAGTCGGCTCATTTCAAAAGCTACTGACAAATGCATTCCATTCTTTGATGCTCTGAAGAAAGGAAGAAAAACTTTGTTTGGATTCCTGAATGTCAGAAAGCATTTGATGAGTTGGTTCGTCATATGGAAGTGCCTCTGATACTTTCAAAGCCTGACAATGGTGAAGATCTCTTCATATATTTAGCAATCTCGTCTCACGCTCTCAGTGCGGCATTGGTTCGGGAAGATGCAAGGATTCAGCGACTGGTTTATTATATGAGTAAAAGATTCACTGGGGCAGAGATGAATTACTCAAAGCTAGAGAAACTCGCCTATTGCCTATTGATTGCATCACGGAAATTGAGGCCGTATTTCCAAGCTCATCCCATCAAAGTCCTCACTGATCAACCTCTAAAGCAAGTCCTATTCTGTCCTGAGACTTTGGGCCGTCTTTTGAAATGGAATATTGAACTCAGCTAGTACGACATCACTTATCAACCCCGAAGAGCAATTAATGGACAAGCTTTGGCGGATTTCATTGCAGAATGTACAGACAAAGGTGATAGTGAGGAAGAGGTGACCAATAAAGCCCCAATTCGATGGAAGTTATATGTTGATGGTGCAAGGAATGATTACTGTTCCGGAGCAGGGGTTGTCCTTGAAACTCCTGAAGGGCGATCACTGTGTTACGCACTGAGATTAGAATTTCCTTCGACAAATAATGAAGCAGAATATGAAACTCTCATTGCAGGCTTGAGGATCGCTAAAGAACTAAACGTCAAGGCATTGCAGATCTTCAGTGATTCTCAGCTTATCGTCTGCCAAGTCAGAAAGGAATTTCAAGCTAAAGGGGGGAATCTACCTGCCTATTTGTCAAAAACCTGGGAGCTTCTTGAAGATTTTGACCATTATTCAATAAGCCATATACCCCGAGAAGAGAACATGAAGGCGGATTCTCTCGCAAAGTATTCAAGTACTGGTGAAGCTCAACTATTGGGGTTAGTTCCCGTCGAAGTCTTGTCAGCTCCGAGCGCAGATGAAATGGATGTTGATTGGATTATGAATGTATCCCAAGAGCAAGAATCATGGATGACTCCAATATTTGAATATTTTCTCAATGGTTCTTTGCCAGAAAGTTCAAAAGAACGACAGAAGCTGTTAAGGAAAGCCTCTAGATATGTGATCCAGGATGGCCGATTGTACAGACGGGGATTTTCAATGCCACTACTCCACTGTGTAACTAAAGAAGAAGCCAAGACAATTCTAACTGAAGTACACGGAGGAGAGTGTGGAGATCATACAGGAGGTCAAACTTTAGCAAAGAAAATTCCCGGTTATGGATATTTTTGGCCAGAGATTAATCGAGATGCTGCTGACTATTCCCGAAAGTGTGATAAATGCCAGAGATTTGCCAAAATTCCTAGAGCACCTTCCACTGAGCTAACACAAATGGTCAGTCCATGGCCGTTTGCCATCTGGGGAATAGATCTCATTGGGCCTTTACCAACCGCCAAATCAGGAATTAAATATGCTATCGCTGTTGTTGATTATTTCACTAAGTGGGCTGAAGCTGAACCATTGGCTACTATTACTTCTAAAAATACGATAAGTTTTGTGACTAAAAATATCATTTGCAGGTATGGTGTGCCTCAGAAGATAATCACAGACAATGGTACCCAGTTCGAAAGTGAGGAATTCCAAGATTTTTGCAAATGATCCAAGATCCGAAAAAGCTTCTCGGCAGTGGCTCATCCGCAGGCGAATGGGCAAGTGGAAGCAGTAAACAAAATCATCAAGTAAACCATCAAAAAGCAGCTGGAAAAAGCAAAAGGTGGTTGGGTCGATAAGCTGCCACTAGCACTATGGGCATACAGAACTACTCATAAAACTGCAACTGGGCACACTCCATTTCATTGGCATATGGATCAGAGGCAATGATTCCAGTAGAAACGGAAATCCCCTCGCATAGAAGGATCTACTTCGATCAAGCTGAGAATGAAAAACTACAACTTGAAGCGCTTGACCTCCTTGATGAAAGAAGAGAAGAGGCTAAGCTCAGAGTTGCAGCCCATCAGCAAAGAATAGCCGGGCACTTCAATTCCAAAGTTCGCCAGCGTAACTTTGAAGTTGGGGATTTAGTCTTGAAAAGGATTATGACAGCAACAGGAGTGTTTGGGCCAAACTGCGAAGGGCCATATGTCATAGGCAGCAAACTTCTTGATGGCACATTCAAACTCACAACTGTCGAAGGAGATCCAATCCCAAGAGCCTGGAACAACATTCACTTGCGTCCATATTTTACTTAAAAGCTTTACTGAAATATTGTAAAAGAATTATGAATGTGTGATTCTTGTATTGAAAGCCGTTGTAAAACCAGTGCAAGTGAATAATGAGAACTATAAAGTGGATGTAGGCCCAGCTTTTGGCGGAACCACTATAAATCTTGTGTTCTTTACTATTACAAGTCGCTTATTTTATTTCGATATGTAAAGTACTCTGAATGTATTGCTAAAAATGTCGATTTAAATTTGCAGGCAATTAAAATCAATCTTACCCATCGCGATACCAAGAAATCCTTGGCATCACTCAAAAGCAAGTTTTAAGCAACAAAAATTCCAAGGTCGGATCCTATATAAGAAGTACTCTAAGAAAACAATTAGTGAAACCGCTAGAGTGCATTTCTTTGGATAAAGCCACCCGCTAGCAAAAGAAGATGATTCGTGCTTAAAGATGGTACCAAGGGATTGCTAATATGGACAACCAGCAAAAAGATATGGGCAAGCAGACGAGCAACAACAAAAGACCTCTTCAGAGGCCCACGTTTCACCGAGATTGAAATAAAACTTCCAAATGTTGAAACGTGGAGAAGCCTCTTTGGGGGCACAACTCTTCGGAGGATAAAGACCCCTGACGGCTCATGCTAGAAAATGAGAGTTTTCTTCCTCTATGGGTAGACGACCGGAGGCACCTTCCGAATGGGAAGGCAAGGCGCTTGTTAACTAGCTGAGATAGTTTGTGCAACGAACGTCCAAGTAACTTGTGTCCGCCCCGGGAATCCATAAGATGACCGGAGGCACCTTCTTCCCTACGGGGAGGCAAGGCACTTGTTTACTAGTTGAGACAGTTTGCACAACGAACGTCCAAGTAACTCGCGTCCGCCCCGTGGATCCATCCAACCATAAGAAAGGAACTCCCAGGCAAAAGCCCCACTCATAGGCACACGTTTCACCGAGATTGAAATAAAACTTCCAAGTGTTGAAATGTGAAGAGCCCTCTTCGGAGGCCCATTTCACCAGGAGCTAAAGTGTAAGAGTCGCTCATCGGAGGTCCACTTCACCAGGAGCTGAAATGATAAAAAGACCTCTTCGGAGGCACACGTTTCACCGAGATTGAAATAAAACTTCCCGGTGCTGAAACGTGAAAAGCCCTCTTCGGAGGCCCATTTCACCAGGAGTTGAAATGTAAGAGTCGCTCTTCGGAGGTCCACTTCACCAGGAGTTGAAATGATAAAAAGACCTCTTCGGAGGCACACGTTTCATCGAGATTGAAATAAAACTTCCAAGTGTTGAAATGTGGAAAGCCCTCTTCGGAGGCACAACTCTTTGGAGGCACACGTTTCACCGAGATCGAAATAAAACTTCCAAGTGTTGAAACGTGAAAAATCCCTCCTCAGAGGTACAACTTTTCAAAGAAGCATTTCATCAAAAATGCAAAACAAAGATCAAAAAGCCCACCAGCGAGGCGCAATGAAAAAGAAAAAGCCCTCTTTAAAGGCACACTTTAACTCTCAAAGGAAGATTGGTTCATCTATCCTTGAAAATACTCTTCCTCAAAAAGTTAAAGTGCCCTTCGGAGGCCCACTTCACCACATAGGAGAATTCATTTATTTTTTAGAAAAAAATGTATATATGCAAAAGAAAAAGTGATATCTCCGAAGGGTGGAGCGTGAAAACTCATATGAAATGAGGTGTACTCTATTTTGAGCAGAATAATGTTCCTCCAAGTATGGAATAATTATTCTCCAGAAAATAAAAGTACAAGTCCCCTTGAAGTTGAAAATATTGCAGCGAGCTTATGGTATGGGGGCAACATGGTATAGCTAACGCTCGAACAACATACCACAAGCTCACTGCAATATCATATAAAGAAACTTGTACAAAAATGCATTCTCAAATATAGACAAAAGTTTGTACAATAAAAAAGAATCATTTTATTCAACACTGTCAAAATTTTGTACAGGTACAGGTTTCAAAATAAAAGAAAAGTGAAGGCCGGTACCCGCACAATTTCCAGTCAATACAAACAAAAAGCCAAAAGCAAAATGAAGAGCATAGAGACCAGTCCCGTCATTCTTCTTCCTACCACACTTCGAGGTCTCGCTTGGCCGGATAACTAATTTTTTAGGACGAGTGGTAGGAGAGGAAGTGGAAAGCGGTACTATAGGTCCTTCTCCTGCTTGCTCTTCGCTAGCAGAAGCCTCCTTCTTCTTCTTAGAGACTCCATGTTTCCCTCTCTTCTTTGAAGAAGATCCACTCCCTGTAGAGAAAAGTGTAATTAACGGTTCATTATCAGAACCAGTTGGTTCTGGAGTCTTTTCACTCCCTTCGGTTTCTTCTCCTTTCGGGTCTTGAGAAGCAATGGGATCATCTAAGCCATGAAGAGCTTCTATTTGCTCCTCCCGTGACCCTGGTTGAGAGACTGAAGGGGGAGTAACCTGAAGGGACGGGGGAGGAATAACTGGAGGAGAGGGAGTCTGAACGATGCTCGGCACTTTCTCTATAGAAGAAAAGAAGTTAAAGTCAGTAAAAAGAGGAGATAAAGGCTAGTTGAGATTCACGAAGTAATCAAGGAGCTCATCGAACTCATATGAAGCAAGTGGGCAGTCTACTTGAGCAAAATCAGCGTTAAGGTTACGTGGCAAAGACGGCTTTGTTACGTCAATTTCAAAACCCAGCGCCTCGCCGCTCTCTTGGCTTTCATCTCCATTATGGGCAGTTGCACCTTCTATGATAGCTTTGGTAGTGGGTGGAGAATGGGAATTAGAGCCTGTGATATCAACGTCAGCCGAAATTGAAGGAGGGACAGGGGCAATCAATGGTGCTTCTCTTTCTAGATGCTCCTCTCTCATCGTCCCAGCACGCTTCCTAGCAAGCTGCTCTTTTCCTCTAACAAGGGCTACACGAGCTCCATCATCTAGATAATGTTCTTCAAGCTCTGATTCGGCATAGCCAGCACCTTTAGCACAAAGCATGTCAAGTGCGGCCTCCCACACTTCAGCCAGAGTAATTTCATATTTGGGGCCGAGAAAGGCGAGGCTACCGCGCCCCAAGACGCTATGCAGATAGAAGTCAAATAATGTCGAGCTGATACTGGTCTTCGTTGCCTCATGCGATTCTTCAGCTGCAATTTTACCGGGAACGGCCTCACCACGCTCTCTTTCAGCTTTGGAGAGTTGAAGCTTTAGCATTTGGATCTCCGCCTCTTGGGAGCTGGTTTTCTTCCGAAGCTCTGCAATATCGGCAATATATCCCTCATTGATTCTTTCTTGCACGTCAAGCCTGTCTTCGGCATCTCTTTGGCCGGCATGAGCATCTCTCACTTGTTTCTGAAGCACTTCTTCCTTTTGAGTGTAGGAAGTGGAAGAAGTGGTGAGCTCTTATTTTAGTTTCTCAACATCTGCTTCAAGTTTTTCGTTGTACGCAGTGATGCTCCTCATTTCTGCATCATGTTCATTGAGAATTTTCTGCCATTCAGATTTATCATTCTCCATGGTCAACATAGCTTCAAGGTTCGCACGGTTCACTCTCTGGAGTTCGTGAACAAGTTTTTGCCAGCTCGACATTCTCTCAATATCAAGTCTGACGGCATCAAGATTTCGCAACATGGCAGGCTTGTCAATTGGAACTAAGTCAAGATCAAAGCGAACCCCCTTCAAGCACCATTATGGAAACCGGCTTTGGAGAGTAGCTGGACCTGGCCCAACTTAGTATGAAGTCCTATTGATGATTGTCTGGATATCGGTACGGGAAGGGGCAGGGGATTGAGAAGGAATGGGAGCAGTGGTCTTCTCAGAAATCGCAGGCACTGATTGCTCGCTAACTTTGGCCGTTTGCTTGGGTCATCAGCCATGTGGCTCTTCCCTCTGTCATCATGGGATTTACGTTTATGGGAATCACCCTCTCTATGGGAAGAATCGTACCACTCATCCCCTCTTCCATAGCGTTCTTCATAAGAACGTCTCTTCTGAGCCTTTCGGGCAGCTCTCTCTTTATCGGTTTCTCTATAAGTGGGAAGATAGCGCCTATAGTCATACTGACCACGCTTTCCGTATTGCTTGAAATCATCGTAATATGAACTACCTCGCCTCAATTGAGAACCTGAAAATGAAAAAGAATCGTAAATTTAGAATCTTCAAAGTACAAAGAGCTAAGTGCATGAAAGCGTCGAAAAATTCTAAGTGTGTGTGATGTGCAAACTACGCGCGTCAAACTACGAACCACTCTTCGATCGCGGAGGAATCATGGGGGTAGTAGTTAACGTCAACTCTTGAGTCGACGGAGTTTGTTGCAAAGTAGAAGTCGCTTCAACTACTGAAGAAGAAACCCTAGTAGTAACGGGGTCGTCTTTAAAGAGCTCCTCTGAGGTGACAAACAGGTCGCTCAACCCTTCGAAAGTGTCGTCCCCGCTCTGTTTGACAGGGCTTGTTTTCCCGGCTTCTTCATCACCGGACTTCTTTGAATGTTGGGGAGATCCCTGGGGCTCTTCTTCTTCAATGACCGAGGCAAGTGAAAATTTTCCAGATGACCTCGCAACATCAATAGAAGTAGAGAACTTCACTAGAGAAGCCTCAGAAGCAAGTTCTTTCGGTATGGGTGCGTCAGTAGAAACTGGGGCATCTAATGTTTTAGCCGGGGAGTCTGGGACCTCATGGGGGTGTGTAAAGCGAGAAGTGTGTAAAAGTCCATACTGATGCAAAAGTTCATCCCTCAACAAGAACTTTATACTTCTCTCCTCAACGGTCACAGCATTCAATCTTTCAAAAACTTGCTTATGAACTGGATCTCTAGAGGGGGAAGGAAGTGCTGAAAAAGGAAAGAGTGAAATTAGCAATTAGCAACTCAGATCTCGAAAAGCTCAGGAATGGAAAATAGAAGCAGGTAATCTTACTTCCTACTCTCCAGATGGTGTAAAACCCTGGGGGGCAACGAACAAAGAAAAACTTATTTAAGAAGCCATGAACGCTTTCGGAAAGATCAGTAATGAGTTTGCGATTCATAGCGCTTCTTATGACAACAATGGAGGGATGATCTTTAGTCTTTGTGAAAGAACATAAGTAACAAATTTCTTCGAAACTCGGTAGGCGATCCAAAGTTCTCATGAATAAAACGCACAACCCCATCAAAATGGCATAACCATTGGGGTGCAGTTGGAACGGAGAGATGGTCAATCGAAGTAGAAACTGTTGAAGAAAGTCATTGAAGGGAGGAATAGCACCGCACAAGCACATTTGGTGATTGACAGCAACGAAACCACGGGGAGGTCTATCAGCAAAATCATTTGGCCTGGGCAATATAGCATCCGTTTCAACGATGCCAAATTGGGCGCGCAATAGGTTAAACGTCCGTTGGTTCAAGGAAGTTGAGACTCTTTTCGGTGGAGTGGTCAGTGGAGCAGCTACTGGAAGAGCCTTTCCAGTTTGTTCCATTACTTCTTCTTGATGTGAGGCCATTCTACATAAGCAACTGGATATTCAAATGTGAAGGTGCACATTTCTTAAAAGTGTGAAGTGTTGTGCAGAACTAATAAAAATAACAAGTAAATATAACTGGAATTAAACTAGTCGACAATTGATCACCAAATTTCAGGACTTGTTAATTTAAAGTTCAGGTATAGTATTAGTGCAAACTGGTCAATTTCAATTGACTATTTCAATGTTGCTTTAATGCTTTACTTGAATTTGATGATTTAAAAGTTTCGTTCACACAATCTATTTAAGTTGATTACCTGTTGTTAACTAATCTGCCATTTGATGTGGGCAGTCAGTGGCAGTATATTCGTCCCAATTTTCTATAAATGAAGTATTGAACAGATTGTTAGCTTGCAAGTCAAAAGTGATCTGTGAAAGAATGCAGCAAAGTTTAACAGTTCGAAGTTCAAGTAACAGTTCAAAGTACAAACAAAGTTTAAATGTACAAGTGCTAAGTCGCCAACAATCTAAGTGCTAACTCGCTGACGACTTAAAAATTGTTTCATGTGGGTTAAGCTAGGTCGTTGGTTATCTGGATGACTCATCCACGACTTACGGGCTATGAGGCAAGTTAGGTTAGGTCGTTTTGATCTTGAGTTATGGATGTTCTAGGTCGGCCGTGCTCTAAGTCGTAAGTCGTAGAAGATGGAAGAAACATCAATTCGAAGCAACAAGAAAGTCTCAAGTCCTGACTCGGCCACGACTCAAAACTTGAGTCGTAAAATTATGTTAAGTCGCTAAGTTTGATGAATCGCACAAAATTGCCAAATCATACCCGAGACGATATTCCACTCCATTCGGCCAACTTACCTCCTAACCCGTTAACCATCCAACTCCTAACCCGTTAACCCAATAACATCACAATCATCAACCCTAGTTCTGACACACCACTAAATCGCCGCGAATCACAAATCGTCGCAAGTCATATCGAACCACCTTAAGTTCATCAATGTCCAGTATAACAGTATTCGCAAGGCTCAAGGGTGTAAATCGTAGACGAAAATCGATGATGATGATTGGCGATTGGAAAAAGGGGGAAAATTGCTTACGCGGTGTGAAGCTGGAGATGGTTGGAAGTAAATCGAGTCGAAATCGCCTTTAAGAGCTTGGAGACGCGTTAATGGCAGATGCGGCTTAGAGGTTAAGTAATGAGAAGAAGGAAGTAAGGGGAACGACTTAGGCCTTTTATATCTTGGAGCAGTGGAGCTTGAACCGGCACGCCCGAGTTAAGATAAGTCGAAGCACACGACCTACGACTTAGGCATGTACTTCGAGGGGCAAATGTTAACCCTCAATTTCCTACGACTCAAGAACTGCACGACTCAAGCAGATTACGCGACTTAACGAGTCAAGGATTGGTCGACTTAAAGGAGTCAACGACTTAAGGAAGTGGACGATCTACGACTTAAGGATTGAACGACTTAACGAGCTGAAAGACTTGGTGACTTACGACATAGAGAAGTCTACGACTTAACGGTTTCTACGACTTAAGGAAGCATACAGTCTACGACTTAAGGAAGTCCACGACTCAAGGACTGGATGACTTAATGATTCAAGAGATGGCACGACTTAAGAAGGAAATGAGTTAACGACTTAAAGCTATCTGCGACTTACGACCCATCTTGAGTCATCCATGACCTAAAGCTACTGAGTAAAAGTCCGATGTCGCGTTACTTATACAAGAGGATGTTGATTCGTGGGCGACTTAGGACTTGTAACATAAATTCTGATAGATGAGTGAACCTTTGTGAGACCATGGGCTTGGCCAGATAAGTCAGCCACGACCTTCCATAAGTCGCTTACGACTTACGACTCAAGGGGGAAATTTCCTTATAAATACCAACCTACCTCAAGCATGAAGGGGACTTTTGGACAATCTATTGAAGCGCTGATACTCTGCCAGTTTCTAAACCAACCCTACACTTGAAGTTTTCAAGACAGGAAGAACGTGACAAGCAACTTTTGTTGAGAGATCTCATACATTCGACATGGATTTGGAGACTCTCATCTACATTGAAGCTTAATCTACTTGTTCACCGTGTTTTGAAACTCAAAGAGAATTGTATTGAAGAGAATTGTACCAACTTGTAACAAGATTATCAATAAAGATACTTAAAGTGGACGTTGGCTAACTCTTGGGCCGAACCACTATAAAATTGCTGTCTTTTACTATCCTTCTTCTGTCAATTTCTGCTTATATTCAGTTCCCGAACCATCGGGTGGTGCTTTCGCATTTACACTTCATACACCGGGGTGTTAGCGTTCAATTTTAAGCGTTAACAATTGGTTTACAAGTCAATTGCTTGCATTCAATTCATTTTTAAGCAAAACAAGCTCATATTCGCTTTAATTGCTCTAAAAATCAATTTATTTGCTCTCACTCGCTTTTCTTACCCTTTCATTCAATTTAAGAAATGCACAACTCACATACTTACCTTTAATTCATTTATAATTCGAAACAACTCATATTCATATCAATTGATTCAAAAATCAATTATATTTGCTTCCACTAATTCATAGCATTTAATTAAATCTTGTTTACGTTAAACGACAACCATTTCTACAAAATTTGGTGATATCCATGCGAATAATTAATTACTTAAGTTTTATAACCAAATAAAATTGATCCCAGCTCAATTTTATTTAATTAAATTCCATTTTAATTCATTCACAGTCATTTTATTTAGCTCGACACATTCCATGCTGGTGTACTACTAACCATTCCCAAATTAATTTAAACCGAGCTTTTATTTAATGGGCTTTACCCTCATTCGAAGGAAAACTTCCTTAAATTTTAAACTTAAGTTAATTTACTTCCATTTATTCCAACATCAAACTTAAGTTTACTTTTATTTGATTCTTATTTAATCAAATCCCATTAAATCCAGTTAACCCATCCACTTAATTTTAATTTTGATTCATCTTCTCAATTTATCAAAATAATATCCAACACATACTTAACTCATTTACACTTCAAATTAATATGCCACCGAACTTAAGTTCAGTCTGATAATCCAATTCCAATCACCATATTGGTTTTGCTTTTATTCAATTAGACATCATCCATTTATTATTTAACTCAATTAACCCATTTAAATTTTTTAATTTACTTACTTAATTCATTTTCGAATTTATTTTATTAATACAAAGTCATTCTCAAGTTATTCTACTCACTTGGGTTTTATTTGCATCTCAAACCATTTCTATTATCTTCCACTTTCATTTCAATCGACAACATTTCCATAATATCTGAATTTGCTTGCAAACTTCATTAAATATTATTCAAATCACACTTGAATTTTATTTGTAATTCAAACCATCGCTATTTCGATCCAACTCTATTTTATTTTTATTTACATCTCCTCTTATTTAATTCATTATCAAACCCAAGTCGAATTCTATTCACAATTCGAATTCATTTCCAACTTCATTATTAACTTTCAATCCATTTTATTTAACCGAGTTAAATTTTATTAACATACTCAATCAAGTAATTATTTTGTTAATTAGCTTACTTCCAACTTTCAAATCAATATGCGATTTTATTTCAAAGAATCGCTTCATTTAAATTTCCCGAGTCCAATTTTATTTTATAATTCCAGTTTGAAATCCCCTTTTACTTTAAAATTTAGGAATGCCTTCAAATTCAGACAATACAGTTAAAATAGCTTTTTATAAAAATATTTCTTATAACTCGATGTCTCAACCAGTCCATCCTTGTTCTCACAGAAATTCAGTCATACGTTGATCAGGCGTAGGACTGAAAATCTATAAGTACTTGGTAAACCCGTTTTCAACACCCAGAGAAAATACTTAGAAAACAATTTTATTGAAATTATCGAAAACAGTTTTTTTTTGAAAATAGACGAAATATCTTTAGTGAGGATGCTTTGGAAATCATCACCCCCATTCCATGGTCACAGTTACATACCAGGGTTACGTTGCAGTCGCAACAAAAGTCCATGTAACTGCTGGCTCTCCACGGCCTCTCGTTTATGCCATGGAACCCACACAACAGATCACAGTTACATCCAGGGTTACGTTGCCGTCACAGCAAAAGTCCATGTAACTGCAGGATCTCAGCGGCCTCTGATTTTCACTGTCGAAATGAAACTTCTCCTCTCCTAAAAAGGTCGCAGTCTACCGAGGTAAACTCAAACGCAGACTGTTGGCTCTCAGCGGCACACACGACTTTCGCTATGTTATACCATAGGTCGCAGTCTACCGATATAAAATCAAACGCACACTATTGGCTCTCAGCGGCACACACGACTTGCGCTATGTTATACCATAGGTTGCAGTCTACCGATATAAAATCAAATACAGATTGTTGGCTCTCAACGGCACACACGACTTACGCTATGGTATACTCAACTCATAATCCTCAGGAACTAGTTTTGTCCGGACTCCTCATAGGATCAACTTTAGAACCCCCCCCCCTTGGGGCTCAAGGTAGCACCACCCAGTGGCACTCCTGAGAAGTTCATTTCTAGGGAGCGCCTTTTTCCCTAGAGTCATCATCAAAACACTTTATACTATACACGTATAGTATCTTTCAAATCATACACCTATTATGAATTTTATCAAAGCTCCTTTACACAAAATCGATTATCCCAAAATCGATAATTCTCAAAATAGGCTTTCCAAATTCCATATATTGATTTTACCCAAAAATCAAAAGCCTTTCCAAATCCAAAGGTTCCCAAAACCCTTTCCAAAATCCTCATAAGATCCTTTATATATATACACATATATATAGTTTTTAAAACTTTGGATCACTTTAAACTCGTATAAAATCCCTTTTATACTACAAACGCTTCCAAAATCCTTTTTCTTCCAACAATAGATTCAACAAGGGGAGAATATATAACAAACATATAACTTTGTTTACCCAGAATCAAATATTCAAATTTGATTACTCTGTCCAATATCAATTTCCTTTCTATTCACATTTACTTAAATTTTCATTCACTTATTCACATTTGCTTTAATCCCCATTTGGATTATAACCTCAATTCTTATCCCAGTTGGGTATTTAATCAATAACAGTTTGAACTCCGGCCATTTTTATATTTAGGAAATAGCTTAAAATTTTTAAAAATAGACAAATAGTTGAAAAATAATCAATAGTTGCAAAATAGCTGTAAAACAGTTGAGTACTTGTAAAATAGTTGGAAAATAATTAAATAGTTATAGAAATCTTAGATAAATTGCAAAATAGTTGTAAATTAGTAATTAGTTTGTAAAATAGTTGAAAAGTAGAAGTTAGTTTAGAAAACAGTTGAAAAATGGTTAAATAGCTCCAAAACAATTGTAAAACAAGTATAAAATAATTTAGCTTTAAGAAAGAAAGGTTGTATATAAATTTAATAGCTTGGAAAAAATAAATTTATATTAAAACAAGTTATATTAAAAATAGTCCAGAGTCAAAACTGTTCACTTCCCTAACAATTCAATTTAAATTTCCACTCCCATTTTAAATTGACCCGATTCATAACTCCAATTTCCATTGGACTTAATTCATTCCCACTCAATTGAATTAATTTCCAATTTCTTTCCAACTTCAAATCAAATTCCATTTGATCTTAAACCAATTCCACTTTAATTACAATTCCAAATTATTCAGATAAATCTGGGCTAATATCAATTGAACTCTCTTCAAGTTCAATATCCCTTTCAAGTTAATCCAATATAAATTTCCCATTTGAATTTTAAACTTATGCAACTTTAATTATAATTTAAATTTTACAACTTCTATTTATAATCAATTACATTCACATCTTGCTTTTAACTTGGAATCATACATTGCATTAAGCCAATATGTTGTTTTTTTTATTCCATAAACAATTTAATCAAGACTCCAGAGTTTACACAAATCTCCAAAATTTTAATATCACCTTAGAATTTAACTATATCCAAATTCCTTTGCAAATTCAATTATCCCTTTGAATTCCTAAAACCAAACCCAGTTCACAAGTGATTCCAATTTAAAACGATTTGGTAGCAATTTTTCTAGAAACTCAAAAATGAACATCGATGATGCTGCGGCCATCACCGACGTTATTTTCCAGTGACCGAAAGAGTTCAATGCTTTTATCTCTTTAAAAACATTTCCAAACATTTTTAATTTCAAATCTCCCAGATTTCAAATTCAACACCAATAATATTTTTGAAATAATACTATTATTTCTCCAAAACCTTTGGAAACCACTTTCAAATCCAAAGGAATTTTAAATTTTCCCAAAAATTCCAAATTCCCAATCCACCCAATTCATATTTCAACCTGTGTAGTTAATGCCCCGCTATTAGCCCGCTACAGCCCCGCTATATCTCATAGCGGATTTCTACCGCAACGATTTTTCCATATAGCCCCAAAATATAGCCTTTCCGCTTTAATCCCCGCTATTTCCGCTATATCCCGTTATTTCCACTATATTTCGCTATTTCCGCTATATCTTTTTTAATAAAATGAATTGAAAAATTGCATTTATACATTATAAAATTATGAAAATAATTTATTTGATTTAATTTTTTAATATATTTTCAAAAATGAAAATGCTTTAATATTCTACCAAATTCAATTATGTTATATAACAGTTTGTCGTTTATTTAAATTATATCCACACATGTTTTTATTTAAAATTACTTTTGTATTATTTATAATTCAATTGAATGATAATTTTTCATTTATTTACCATGTATATATTTGTAAACACATTAAGTACGAGTTTTATATGCTATTTTAGAGCCATCCGCTATATCCCGCTATATCCTCGCTGTATCCCCGCTATGACTTTTTGCACCTCCACCGCTTTGAACCTACCGAGCGCATTAACTGCACAAATTTCAACATTACTCTGGAATTGTCATCTTACTTCATTTTCAAATATTCTCTGAAATTCTATTTCAAATTATAATCTCATTTATTTATGAAGTTTATTTCAATTTATAAATTACATTTTCAATCTATATTTGAAATTCCATTTTGTCATATAAGTTTATTCTTCAACTTGGTTATAAGTTTCAATTTGGTCATATTTTATTTTACTTCTTAACTTAATTTCAATAATTTAACAACCAATCTCCTTCATATTTATTAGAAGGAAATATTACTTTATATATATCAAAATGTATTTTTATATAAAATCATTTAAAACCTTTATAAGAAAATAACAAGTACGCGCTCATATATATACACACTCAACTCATTCTAGAGTACTTCGAACTCTAGTTAATGAGAAATCCTCACTAGAGCCAAGGTTCTCGCTTAACCTTCAGCTCTGATACTAACTGTAACGACCCAGAAATTTTCGAAGCCGAAAATTCCAGATAGTTATTGTTAACGCTAAAACTTGAACGCTAACACCCCGGTGTATGAGTTATAGTTGTGAAAGCACCACCCGATAACTCGGGAACAAATTACAAGCAGATGATAGCGGAAAAGCAGTAAACAACAACAATTTTATAGTGGTTCGGCTTAATGGTATAGCCTACGTCCACTTTAAGTACTTTTATTGATGATCTCGTTACAAGCTGATACAATTCTTTCCAAGTACAATACACTTTGAATTACAAGTCACTTAGAACAAGTAGCTTAAACTTCAATGGAGATTAGAGTCTTCAAATCCATGTTGGATGTGTGTGATCTTTTCTCGAAGTTGTTTGTAGCGTTCTTCGTGTCTTGAGAGCCTTAAGTGTTGAATTGGTTTGGAATGCAGCAGAGTAACGGCGCTTGAAGAGAATCAGCCAAAAGTCCTTTGAACGTTGGAGGTGGTTGCGTATTTATAGGCAAATTTCTAGGCGCTGGAATTGTTAAGTCATGAGTCGTGACCGACTCAAGATGAGTCGTAAGTCGTGACCGACTCAGGATGAGTTGTAAGTCGTGGGTGACTCAACTGGTTGAGCCCAGACTTCGTATCGGAGCGTCTTCGGTCCTCTGTATATAGCATAAGTCCTAACTCGTCTGCGAGTTAATAGGTCGTGGTCCAAGATGAGGCGGCATTGGATTTCTACTTAGTAGCTTTAAGTCGTGGACGACTCAAGCTAGGTCGTGAACGACCTACCATAGGTCGTAAGTCGGTAGAGAACTTGGGTCAGTTAGGTCATTTGACACCTTAGGTCGTTGAGTCGTTAGAGAACTTGAGTCGGTCTATCCCATACACCGTTAATCCCTTGAGTCGCTCCACTCCTCTAAGTCGCCTTAAGTTTTAACTCGTTAGCTTGTTGAGTCGGTAGCATGTTGGGTTGCTTGTTGAGTCGGTTGCCTGTTGAGTCGGTTGCCTGTTGAGTCGGTTGCCTGTTGAGTCGGTTGCCTGTTGAGTCGTGAGGCTTCTCGAGTAGTGGATCCCTTTTGAACCGTTAAGAACCTTAAGTCGTGAGTCGGCCCAAACCTTGACTCGTTGCCTAAACGGAGTTAACATTTGCCCCTCGAAGTTCACGCCTAAGTCGTAGGTCGTGTGCTTCGACTCATCTTAACTCGTGTGCCGATCCAACTGCCACTGCTCAAAGCTATAAAAGACTTGAGTCGTTCCCCTTACTTCCTTCTTCTCATTTCTTATCCTTTGAACCGTGTCTGCCATTAACGCATCTTCGAGCTCTCAAAGGCGATTCCAACCTGATTTATTTTCGATCATCTTTAGCATCACATCGTGCAAGAGATTTTGCATCTTTTTTCAATTGCTGATGATTGCCGATCTCCGCTTCTGTTTTTCCCCCTTATCCTTGCGAATACTATTACATCGGACATTGACGGATTAAAGGCAGGCGGTTTGATCTTACTTGTAACGATTTGAGATTTGAGGCGACCTAGTGGTGTGATGGAACTGGGGTTAACCATTGCGAGGTTATTGGGTTATCGGGTCATGGATTAGATGGTTAATGGGTTAGGAGTTAGATGGTTAATGGGTCAGACTGATTCGAACATTGCCGTAGGTTTGACTCGGCTATTTTTGTATGATCCAGCGACCCTCGCGATTCAACCATGATACGACTCAACATGCTTCATGACCTAAGCCTTGAGTCGTGGCCGAGACAAAACCTTTGAGTCGTGGCCGAGATAAGACCCTTGAGTCGTGGCCGAGATAAAACCTTTGAGTCATGGCCGAGATAAAACCTTTGAGTCGTGGCCGAGATAAGACTTGGAGATTTTCTTATTATTTCTACGACTCATGACTTAGGGCATTGCCGACTCAGAACTTTTGAACCGTTGACGAGTTATGACTCGCGTGAATTCTGTTTGAATTTTGGACCATTGCATTAACTTTGAACTGTTGAATTTTATTGCATTCATTCACAGGTTATTTTGACTTGCAGGCTAACAACCTGTTCAATACAACATTCACAGAAAATTGGGACGAATATACTGTCATCGATTGCCCATATGAAATGACAGATTAGTTAATAACAGATAATTAACTTAAACAAATCGTGTGAACGAAGTGCTATCGATTTCAAGTAGAATATTAAAGCAACACTGAAACAATCAATTGAAACTGACCAGCCTGCACTAATATTATGCTTGAACTCTAAATTAACAAGTTCTGAAATTACCATAGCCGATCAATCGTCAACCAGTTTAATTCCAGTTATTTTTACTTGTTCTTTTTATTAGTTCTGCACAACACTTCACACTTTTAGGAAACGTGCACCTTCGCATTTGAACACCCAGTTGCTTGTGTAGAATGACATCTCAACAAGAAGAACCGATGAGCCAGGCTGAAGATGTCTTCCCAGTAGCCAACTTGTTGAATAATCCTCCGGAGAGAACTCCCACCACTCTGAATCAGCGGGTGTTTACTCAATTGCTCACCCAGTTTGGCATTGCCAAAGCTGATGCCTTACTGCCGGGGCCAAATGATACTGCAGATAGGCCTCCTTCTGGCTTTATTGCTGTCAACCGCCAAATGTGCTTGAGCGGTGCCATACCCCCTTTTAATGACTTCCTTCGGCAGTTCCTGCTTCGATTATCTATCTCTCCATTCCAATTGCACCCCAATGGCCATGCCATTCTGATGGGGTTATGTGTGCTTTTTAGTAAAGTTCTGGACAGATTACCGAGCTTTGAGGAAATCTGCTACCTCTGTTCATTCACAAAGATTAAAGATCATCCCTCTATCGTAATCATAAGGAGTGCTCGAAACCGAAAACTCATCACCGATCTTTCTGATAGCGTTCATGGATTTCTTAATCAGTTTTTCTTTGTTCGTTGCCCTCCAGGGTTTTATGCCATCTGGAGAGTAGGAATTAAGATTTTCCTGTTTTTACTTTTCCATTCTTGGGCTTCTCGAAACCTGAGTTGCTAACTGCTAACTTGGCTTCTTTATTTTTCCCTGTTTTAGCGCTTCCTCCTCCCTCTAGAGATCCATGCTATAAACAAATTTTCGAGAGATTGAACGCCGTGGCGGCAGAAGAGAGGAGCATCAAGTTTTTGTTAAATGATGAATTTCTACATCAATACGGGCTTCTTCATTCCTCTCGCTTTACTCAACTTCGTGAAGTTCCAACTGAAATTCCTGATTCTCCGGCGGAAACTCCTGATGCCCCGGTCTCTATTAAAGAGCATATGCAGGGAGGAACCTCTATGGAAACTCCACTGGTGAGATGTTCCATTCCGAAGGACGTTGCGGGGCCGTCTGATAAGTCTGCACTTGCCCCAGTTATCGAAGAGGAAGAAACTCCACGATCTTCCGGAAGATCTGCCGACGAAGGGGTTGAAAAAGCTAGTCCCAAAAAACATGATGGTGATGATGTTTTCGAGGGGTTGAGCGATTTAATTGTGACTTCTCAAGAACTTTTCAAAGATGATGTTTCCAAAACCATCTCTTCTGTAATCGAGGCGACATCTTCTCTACAACAGATGTCAACCCCTCCTACTCAAGTTATCACTACCTCTATTCCACAGAGTGGTTTGTAACTCGATGCGTGTAGTTTACACGTTACACAACACTTAGGATTTTTTATCACTTCTACGCACTTATCTTCTTATACTCTAAAGATTTCTAAAGCTTATTGCTTTTATTCCAGATTCTCCTATAGGGCGCAGCGGCTTGTACTATGATGATTTCCAACGCTACGGGAGGCGTAGCCCGTATGATTACAGGCGTTACCTCCCTTCTTACAGAGAATCGGACGAAGAGAGGGCCATCAGGAAAGCCGACGAGAGACGAGCATATGAAGAACGTCACCGAAGGGAACAAGAAAGACACGACCCTTCCCACAGAGATGATGATACTCAAAAGAGAAAAGCTCACGATGAGAGAGGTAAAGGTCACATAGACGATTCTTCTAGCAAGCGAGCTAGACTTACCGAAGAAACAATGCCGACAGCTTCTGAACATGTTCCTGCTCAATCTCCTGCTCCCGTTCGCTCCGACATTCAAGCAATCATCAACCGGCCCGCATACCAAGTTGGGCAAGGTCCTCCCACTCTTCAAAGTCGATTCCCTCAGTGGTGCCTGAGAGGGGTTCGATTTGATCTGGACTTGGTTCCTCTCGACAAATCGGCTATGCTGCGAAATCTTGATACTGTCAGGACCGATATTGAAAGAATGTCGAACTGGCAAAAACTTGTCGACGAGCTTCAGAGGGTTAACCGAGCCAATCTCGAGGCCATGCTCACAATGGAGAACGATAAGGCTGAGTGGCAGAAGACTCTCGAACAGCATGACGCCGAAATGAGAAGTATTGCTTCCTATAATGAAAAGCTGGAAGCGGAAGTGGAAAAGCTTAAGGAAGAATTAGTTACTTCATCAACTTCCTATTCTCAAAAGGAGAGCATGCTTCAGCAACAAGTACGAGATGCGCATTCCAGTCAAAGGGCAGTCGAAGATAAGCTTGCACACAAGGAAAAGGTCATAGAAGAATATCGTGCTGAAACTGTACAGCTGCGAGAACAAACCGGCTCTCAAAGCTTGGAGATAGAGTTGTTAAAAACTCGACTTGCTATGGCCGAAAAGGAGCGTGATGAGGCTGTTGCTGGTAAACTTGCGGCCAAAGAGGCTCATCAAGCAACCAAAGCTGACATTAGCTCCACATTATTTGATTTTTATCTGCACAGCATTTTGGGACGTGGCAGCCTTGCCTTTCTAGGCCCCAAGTACGAAATTACATTAGCTGAAGTCTGGGAGGCAGCACTTGATATTCTAGGTGGTAAAGGTGCTGGCTATGCTGAGACAGCTCTTGAGGAGCATTATCTCGATGATGATGCCCGCGCCGCTCTTGCCAAGGGAAAAGAGCAACTCGCCAAGGTACGGGCCGGAATGGTGGAAGGGGAACATTCTGAGAAAGAAATACCGCCTACCTCTTCTGAACGCCCTTTAGTTTCTCCCGAAGTGGACATTACAAGCTCTAGTGCTCATTCGCCGCCTCCTATAAGAACCGGGGCAATCACCCCTACTGATGATGAGGCTTTGGAAGATATCGGGGCTCAGAATTATGAGATTGAACTTACGAAGCAAACATCTTCAGGTAATTTTGATATTGGTCCGATTCAGGTGGATCGCTTGCTTACTCCTCAAAAGTTTAATGAGCTTCTCAATTACTTCTTGAATCTCGACGAACCCATATCTCCCTTCTCTCGGGGAGATACTAATATTTTTAATTTCTTTTCTTCTGCAGTTGAAACGCCAAGTGTTGTGCAGACTTCACTTCCTCCAGTTATCCCTCCTCCGTCTCTTCAGGTGACTCCTCCTTCTGCTTCACAACCCGGGTCACAAGAGGAACAGATTGAGGCTCTTCATGGCTTGGATGACCCTATTGCTTCGCAAGAGCAGAAGGACGATGGACTTGAAGGAGGCGAGATCTCTCCGGAGCCGACTCCCTCTGATGACGTAGTTTTGTCCGCTCTTGTTACTCCAGGGAGTGAGTCTTCTTCGAAGAGAAGAAAGAAGCACGGAACATCGAAGAGGAGGGGGAAGAAAATCATCACTATTGAAGAGGAACCGGAAGTTGCACCGGTTGCACCTCCCTCTCCTTCTTCTCTTATGCCTATAGGTAGACCTGAAAAATTAATCATTCGGCCAGGCAAAGGGTCCAAAGGTGGCAAGAAGAAGTGAAGAGTCGGACTTTGGGCTTTTTTGACTCCTTTTTTGTGTAATGGTCGGATGTTGTGCAGGCACCGGCCCCTGCTTTTTTATTTTGAAACCTGTATCTGCAATTGAATAAAATGATCCTTTATTTGTACAGACTTTTGTTTGAATTTGAGAATGCATTTATTATTCATTTTTGCACAAGTTTATTTATATGATATTTCATTTTTGCACAAGTTTATTTATATGATATTGCGGTGAGCTTGTGGTATGCTGTTTGAGCGTACTTTACCGACGTAGCTATACCATTTTGTATGTAACTATACCATGTTGCCCCCATACCATGAGCTTACTGCAATATCGTATACTTTGAGGGGACTTGCACTCTCATTTTCTGAAGAATAATTACTTCGTTCTCGAAGAGAATTTTCGTAGAGTGCGACTTCCTTCATATAAGTTTTTACGCTTTGTCCTTCAAAGAAATCACTTTTTCCTTTTGCGTATGCATACATCTTGCCAAGTGAATTCTTCTATGTGGTGAAGCGGGCCTCTGAAGGGTACTTTAACTTTAATTCTTCCTTTGAAAGTTAAAGTATGCCCTTGATGAGGATTTTTTTTTTTTAGAATAGAAATTTGCGCCTCTGAGGAGGAATTTTTTCACGTTTCAACACTTGGAAGTTTTATTTCAATCTTGGTGAAACGTGTTCCTCCAAAGAGTTGTGCCTTTGAAGAAAGCCTTTTCATGTTTCAACACTTGGAAGTTTTATTTCAATCTCGGTGAAACGTGGGCTTCTGAAGAGGTCTTTCCTTTTAATTGTGTCCCCGAGAGGGGGTTGTACCTCTAAGGAGGGATTTTTCACGTTTCAACACTTGGAAGTTTTATTTCAATCTCGGTGAAACATGTATCTCCAAAGAGTTGTGCCTTCGAAGAAAGCCTTTTCACGTTTCAACACTTGGAAGTTTTATTTCAATCTCGGTGAAACGTGGGCTTCCAGGAAGGTCTTTATTTTAATTGTGTCCCTGGGAGGGGTTATATCTCTAAGGAGGGATTTTTCACGTTTCAACACTTGGAAGTTTTATTTCAATCTCGGTGAAACGTGTACCTCCAAAGAGTTGTGCCATCGAAGAAAGCCTTTTCACGTTTCAACACTTGGAAGTTTTATTTCAATCTCGGTGAAACGTGGGCTTCCAGGAAGGTCTTTATTTTAATTGTGTCCCCGGGAGGGGGTTATACCTCTAAGGAGGGATTTTTCACGTTTCAACACTTGGAAGTTTTATTTCAATCTCGGTGAAACGTGTACCTCCAAAGAGTTGTGCCTTCGAAGAAAGCTTTTTCACGTTTCAACACTTGGAAGTTTTATTTCAATCTCGGTGAAACGTGGGCTTCCAGGAAGGTCTTTATTTTAATTGTGTCCCCGGGAGGGGGTTATACCTCTAAGGAGGGATTTTTCACGTTTCAACACTTGGAAGTTTTATTTCAATCTCGGTGAAACGTGTACCTCCAAAGGGTTGTGCCTTCGAAGAAAGCCTTTTCACGTTTCAACACTTGGAAGTTTTATTTCAATCTCGGTGAAACGTGGGCTTCCAGGAAGGTCTTTATTTTGTTTTGCATTTCAACTTTGGTGAAGTGAAATTCCGAAGAGCGGTTGTTACACTTCAACTCCTGGCGAAATGTGCCTCCGAAGAGGTCTTTATTTTGTTTGCATTTCAACTCTGGTGAAGTGAAATTCCGAAGAGCGGTCGTTACACTTCAACTCCTGGTGAAATGTACCTCCGAAGAGGTCTTTATTTTGTTTGCATTTCAACTCTGGTGAAGTGAAATTCCGAAGTGCGGTCGTTACACTTCAACTCCTGGTGAAATGTGCCTCCGAAGAGGTCTTTATTTTGTTTGCATTTCAACTCTGGTGAAGTGAAATTCCGAAGTGCGGTCGTTACACTTCAACTCCTGGTGAAATGTGCCTCAGAGAGAGTTTTCATCGCCTGGAAGTTACTCTCTCATGGTTGGAGGGTCATGACTCCTCCAATCTTTTTTGTTGAGTAGAGAAGTTTCTTTTTTTGTGGCGTATGACCCATTAGAGGTCTTTATCCTCCGAAGAGTTGTGCCTCCGAAGAGGACTTGTGCTGCCGATGATGGCTTTGGTTGTTCCTCTGTCCACTTGCTTATGCCTTTTCGATGATCCTCTGCCCTCCTTTTTTTTTTTTTTTTACAAGTAACTTGTTTAGTCCAAGGAAGTGTGCTTCATTGTCAGGCAATTTCGTGAGAACGAGCATTAGCTTCTTAATTGGATGTTTGTTTGTTCAAACGATCTCAATTTATTAGTAAAGACCCGTTTCTGTCGAAATCATAGGCCGTTCAATTGAAGTACTTCCTATCTAGGATTTGAATTCGGGGCTTTTGTGACTTGAAATTTGGCGAGAATCACTTGGTCTTTTTATGTGCAAGTTTCACTTCCATTGTCTGCAAAAATTTAAATCGACATTTCAGCAATACATTCTATGTACTTTTTATATCGAAAATAAAGCATACATGTAATAATAAGGAACACAAGATTTATAGTGGTTCGGCCAGGAAATTGTGCCTACATCCACTTTATATTCTTTCATTATTTACTTGCATCAGTTTTACAATTGCCTTCAATTACAAGAATCATACATTCATAATTCTTTTTACAATATTTCAACAAAATTTTCAAGTAAAGTATGGACGCAAATGGTTGCTGTTCCATGCCCTTGGAATCTGATCTCCTTCAACAGTGGTGAGTTTGAATGTGCCGTCAAGAAGCTTCTGACTTATGACATATGGTCCTTCCCAATTTGGCCCAAACACACCTGTCGCTGTCATAATTCTCTACAGGACTAGGTCTCCAATCTCAAAGCTGCGTTGGCGAACTTTGGAATTGAAATGTCTGGCTATTCTTTGCTGATGAGCTGCAATTCTGAGATTAGCCTCATCTCTTTTTTCATCAAGGAGATCTAGCGCTTCGAGTTGTAGCTTTTCGTTTTCTGCTTGATTGAAATGGATTCTTCTATGTGAAGGGACTTCTATTTCTACCGGAATCATTGCCTCTGACCCGTATGCCAATGAAAACGGGGTGTGCCCAGTCGCAGTTTTGTGAGTGGTTCTGTATGCCCATAGTGCCAGTGGAAGCTTATCGACCCAACCACCTTTTGCTCTTTCAAGTTGCTTCTTGATGGTTGACTTAATAATTTTGTTCACGGCTTCCACTTGCCCGTTTGCCTGCGGATGAGCTACTGCTGAGAAGCTTTTCCGGATTTTTAATCGCTCGCAAAAATCTTGGAATTCTTCACTTTCAAACTGAGTCCCATTATCTGTAATTATTTTTTGAGGCACACCATATCTGCAAATGATGTTTTTAGTCACAAAACTTATCATCTTCTTTGAGGTGATAATAGCCAGTGGTTCAGCTTCTGCCCACTTAGTAAAATAATCTACAGCAACAATGGCATATTTAATTCCAGATTTGGCAGTCGGTAACGGTCCAACAAGGTCTATTCCCCATATTGCAAACGGCCATGGAATGACCATCTGTGTGAGTTCAGTGGAAGGAGCTCTAGGAATTTTGGCGAATCTTTGACATTTGTCACATTTTCGGGAATACTCTGCTGCATCTCGATTAATTTCTGGCCAAAAATACCCGTATCGGAGAATTTTCTTTGCTAATGTTTGACCACCTGAATGATCACCACATTCTCCTCCGTGTACCTCTGCTAGGATTGCTTTAGACTCTTCCCTGGATACACATTGAAGTAATGGCATTGAGAATCCCCGTCTGTATAACCGGCCATCCTGGATTACGTATCGAGAGGCTTTTCTCAGTAGCTTTTGTCGTTCTTTTGAGTTTCCTGGTAAGGATCCATTGAGCAGATATTCCATTATCGGAGTCATCCATGATTCTTGCTCTTGAGACATGCTCATGATCCAATCAATGTCCATCTCATCAATGCTAGGAGTCGACAGGACCTCCACTGGAGTTAACCCCAGAAATTAAGCTTCGCCTGTGCTCGAATACTTTTCGAGAGAATCTGCTTTCATGTTTTCTTCTCGAGGAATGTGACTTATCATGTAATGATCGAAATCACCCAGGAGTTCCCAAGCCTTTGACAAGTAGGCGGGCAGATTTCCCCCTTTTGCTTGAAATTCCTTTCTGACTTGGCATACAATAAGCTGAGAATCACTGAATATCTGTAACGCTCGGATGTTTAATTCTTTAGCAATCCTTAAGCCAACGATAAGGGCTTCGTATTCTGCTTCATTGTTTGTTGAAGGAAATTCCAATCTTAGTGCATAGCATAATGATCGACCTTCAGGAGTCTCAAGTACAACTCCGGCTCCAGAACAGTAGTCGTTTCTCGCACCATCGACATATAACTTCCACTGGATCGGGGAATTGTCGACAGTTTCTTCCTCACTGTTACCCTTATCTGTAAATTCTGCAATGAAATCCGCTAAAGCTTGTCCATTGATTGCTTTCCGGGGATGATAAGTGATGTCATACTGACTGAGTTCAATATTCCACTTTAGAAGACGACCCGAAGTTTCAGGGCGAAACAGGACTTGCTTTAAAGGTTGATCAGTGAGGACTCTGATAGGATGAGCTTGAAAATATTGCCTCAACTTCCTAGACGCAATTAGTAAGCTAGGCGAGTTTTTCCAACTTAGAGTAATTCATCTCTACCCCAGTGAGTCTTTTGCTGATATAGTAGACTAGATGTTGAATCCTTCTGTCTTCCCGTATCAGCGCTGCACTTAAAGCATGAGATGATACTTCCAAGTATATAAGAAGATCCTCGCCATCGCCAGGCCTAGAAAGTATTGGAGGCGTCTCCATATGGCGAATCAATTCATCAAAGGCTTTTTGGCATTCGGGAGTCCAATCGAAGTTTTTCTTTCCTTTCTATAGGGCGTCAAAGAATGGGATGCATTTATCTGTGGCTTTGGAAATGAACCGACTCAAGGCGGCGACTTTTCCATTGAGACTTTGCAATTCCTTCTTTGTTTTAGGGGCTTTGACTTCTTTCAATGCAGTAATTTGAGCTGGACTGGCCTCAATGCCCCTAGCGCTTACGATGAAACCTAAAAACTTGCCGAATTCCACTCCAAATGAACATTTTAAAGGATTGAGCTTCATTCTGCATTTTCGGAGGACTGCGAACATGTCTGCTAAGTGTTCTATGTGATCCACCGCTTTCTTAGACTTTACTAACATGTCATCGACGTAGACTTCCATAGTCTTGCCCAGTTGCGGTTTGAACATAGCATTAACGAGTCTTTGGTATGTTGCCCCTGCATTCTTCAACCCGAAGGGCATAACTCTATAGCAGTAAAGACCGGTGTCGGTGATAAAGCTCGTATCCTCCTGGTCCGGCTCATGCATCATGATCTGGTTATATCCGGAGTAAGCATCCATAAAAGATATTAATTCGTGTCCCGCTGTTCCGTCTACCAATTGGTCGATTCTAGGTAATGGGAAGCAATCTTTGGGGCAGGCCTTGTTTAGATCTGAAAAATCGATGCATACTCTCCATTTTCCGTTGGCTTTCTTAACCAGCACTAGATTTGAAACCCAATTCGGATAGGTAGACTCTTTGATAAAATTATTCTCCATGAGCCGATCAACTTCTTCTTTTAATGCCTCCGACCTCTCTGGACCTTGAGTTCTCCTTTTCTGCTTTACAGGTGTAAATTTTGGATCAATATTTAGAGCATGCACTGCAACTTCTGGGGATATTCCACGCATATCGGCATGAGTCCAAGCAAAAACATCCAGATTTGCCTTTAAAAAAGATATTAAGATATTCTGAATTGACGCATTAAGTTGTGAACCCACATTCAACACTTTGTTTGGGTCCTTTGGGTCAACAGGTATTGGTATTGTCGTTTCCACCGGTACCACTCTATTTTCCCCTGCACTGACTTTTCTAGGGTCCATCTCTTTCCTTGCTCCGCTGTGCTCGCCAGTGTAGGGTCCGCCCTGTAATTGCTACAAGGCCGGTTCTTTGATGCGGACTGGGGCTGCCGCATTCTTTCCCATTTCTCTTTTTCTGGTTTCTCGTAGTTCTGTCAGATAGCACTCTCGCCCAGCATTTTGATCACCTTTTATAACTCCTACTCCATTGTCTGTAGGGAATTTAATAGTGAGGCACCACGGGGCAAGAACAGCTTTGAACGCTACCAGAGTTGGGCGACCAAGGAAAGCATTGTAAGCAGAAAATTCGTCGACAATCACAAAAGTTTGCTTGCGAACCACTTTTCTCCCTCCTTCTCCAAGTTCCACAAACAAATCAATGGTCCCTACCGGCTGCTTTGGCTCCCCAGTGAAACCAGAAATTTTCTGCGATGAGGCTTGCACATCAGCCATAGGGATTTTCATTTGGTCGAATGTTTTCTTAAAGAGAATATTGTAGGATGCTCCACAATCAATGAGAACTCTTCTGACGATAGCTGGCCCGATACCAGCTAAGATGACTAACTGATCCAAGGTAGGAGCTTCAATACCTGCGGAATCTCTAGCTTTGAACACAATATCATCATCGAAAGTTCTTTGTTGCTTCAAGGGCGTAGCACCTTCCAAAACAAATACATCTTCCTCGGTCGGCACATACTTTAAAGCTCTGGTATACCTTTCCATCTCACCCCAGCTTCTGCCTACTGGGTGAGGTCCTCCTGTAATGACATTAATAATGGGCCTTCCAGATTCATGCCCTGCAACCTTCTCAATCGTCCTAGGCTGTTGAGTAGGAGCCTGTTGCCCCTGACTAGATGAAGCAGGATTGTTGCTATTCTTTTTCACAAATTGCTGCAGTTTGTTTTCCCTTAGCAACTCTTCAATCAGATTTTTCAACTGGCGGCACTCGTCATTCTCGTGACCGGGTTGATTATGGAAGCGGCAGAACTTCCCACTCTGTATAGCCTTTTTCCCGGTCCTTAGAGGAGGAGGTTTAGGAAAGTCAACAGAATCTTTAATGGCGAGGTAGATACGCTCCGGCGTATCTGATAAAGGAGTATACTCTGATGGCTTGAAGGATCGGGGCTTCTTCAGATTACTCTGCTTCTTCCCATTGTTATTTTCCCTTTTTTGCCCTACAGATTCATTCTTGCGTGGAGCAACAGTATTATCTTCAGCTTTGTCCAACACTGCCTTTACCGGTACGGGACGGCTTTCTAAGCGTATGAATTCATCTGCTTTTTTATAGAATTTTTCAAGGGAATTTGGTTCCTTCATGTTTAGCCATTTCCCAAATTCGCTCGACTTGTCAATACCCTTCATCAGATAAGTCAATATCATTCGCGGTTCTGCATTGTCCACCTCAGCTAACGCTATATTAAAGCGGTTTAAGAAAGATCTGATAGTCTCTCCTGGACTCTGCTCCAAACTTGACAGTGACATGATATCTTTGGCTTTTGAGGCATATAGTCTGAACTGCTCCTTGAACTTCCGGGTCAAGTCAGAAAACTGATCGATAGATCGGACGGGCAGCATGGTGAACCAAAGAAGAGCTACGCCTTCGAGATACACAGGGAAATATCGGCACTTTATTTCATCAGAGGCTCTGGCACCTGTCATGTGCCAATCATATTTGTATAGGAATTCGTTCGGATCACTTGTCCCTTTGTAAGCTGGAATGGTTGGAGGGACAAACTTCCTTGGGAATTCAGCCTTTAAGATTTTCTCAGTAAATGGAGTCTTACTTGGGGCGAAACCCCATTCTTTCTCGTCTTCAACCCTCTGCATACTCTCTTTCATAATTTGTCGGACCATTCCAGAAAGATACTCCTCATCATGTCGAGTTCTAGATCCACCAACCTCTGGAAGTGTTTGTTCAAAGGGGCTAGCAGCCCTTTCAGGAGCATTCCTTTCTTCAGCATCATGAAGGTTGCCAGCAAAATTCCTCTCATTACCTGCTGGTTGACGGTTTGCCCTAAGTAGATCGTTCAACCTATTTAGAATTAGGGCATTCTGGGCATTTTGAGCCTCGAGTTGTGCATTTTGGGCATAGATCTGTTGGTTCAGCCCTAAAATTGCTGCATCCAGCTCTGCCTTTGTAACTCCGACAGCAGGAGTGGCTTGATTCGATATAGGGGAAGCGGAGGTTCCCTCTTGAATATTCCCAGACCTGACAGATCTACTCTTCCTTCCAGGAGCCATAATCTCGGATAGACTTCTGGTTTTCAAGGAAATTCTCTCTACAAACCTCTGTGAAGCAATGATGATAACTCGCCTGAGTTCGATTTCTCAGTGAAAGCACCAAAAATGTTAACGCTAAAACTTGAACGCTAACACCCCGGTGTATGAGTTATAGTTGTGAAAGCACCACCCGATAACTCGGGAACAGATTACAAGCAGATGATAGCGGAAAAGCAGTAAACAACAATAATTTTATAGTGGTTCGGCTTAATGGTATAGCCTACGTCCACTTTAAGTACTTTTATTGATGATCTCGTTACAAGCTGATACAATTCTTTCCAAGTACAATACACTTTGAATTACAAGTCACTTAGAACAAGTAGCTTAAACTTCAATGGAGATTAGAGTCTTCAAATCCATGTTGGATGTGTGTGATCTTTTCTCGAAGTTGTTTGTAGCGTTCTTCGTGTCTTGAGAGCCTTAAGTGTTGAATTGGTTTGGAATGCAGCAGAGTAACGGCGCTTGAAGAGAATCAGCCAAAAGTCCTTTGAACGTTGGAGGTGGTTGCGTATTTATCGGCAAATTTCTAGGCGCTGGAATTGTTAAGTCATGAGTCGTGACCGACTCAAGATGAGTCGTAAGTCGTGACCGACTCAGGATGAGTCGTAAGTCGTGGGCGACTCAACTGGTTGAGCCCAGACTTCGTATCGGAGCGTCTTCGGTCCTCTGTATATAGCACAAGTCCTAACTCGTCTGCGAGTTAATAGGTCGTGGTCCAAGATGAGGCGGCATTGGATTTCTACTTAGTAGCTTTAAGTCGTGGACGACTCAAGCTAGGTCGTGAACGACCTACCATAGGTCGTAGGTCGGTAGAGAACTTGGGTCAGTTAGGTCATTTGACATCTTAGGTCGTTGAGTCGTTAGAGAACTTGAGTCGGTCTATCCCATACACCGTTAATCCCTTGAGTCGATCCACTCCTCTAAGTCGCCTTAAGTTTTAACTCGTTAGCTTGTTGAGTCGGTTGCCTGTTGAGTCGGTTGCCTGTTGAGTCGGTTGCCTGTTGAGTCGGTTGCCTGTTGAGTCGTGAGGCTTCTTGAGTAGTGGATCCCTTTTGAACCGTTAAGAACCTTAAGTCGTGAGTCGGCCCAGGCCTTGACTCGTTGCCTAAACGGAGTTAACAGTTATGAAAAGAAGAAAGAGATAGAAGAAGAAGAAGAAGAACAGAACACCAAACATCTCACATTCGCAGTGGATAAAATATAATATTAAATAATAACAGTTTACAAAGAATACTATATCTGTCGATTACATTTAATACACATCAGAGTTTCACATATATACACAGAACTGAATATACACAATAATCATGTCTCGGATATATAATAATATACTACAGCGGAAATATTCTATACGTACTTGCCATCCAGCTCGTCTCCTGAGCTCCAGAACGTTCTTACCTGAAAATCTGTAATACTCGGTCTGACCCGAGCATTAAATCAAAGTAACACCCGGGTCTGGCTGGAAACCAGCGTGAGTAAACCCAACTAACATGGAATACCAAAGCGATCAACTTATATAAACCCGGGTAACATATGTCAATTCATCCAATTCACAATTTGCAATAGGCAACGCTTATTTCACATATAATTTTCTAAGTTCCAAAACTTAGATAAAGTAATCCAAATGAAATACTCAACATTTTATATCAGAGATATCAACTCATTCAATGCATCCAATACCATTCATCACCCATAAGCAAAGCTTAATCACATGTAGATCAATTCAGTTGATTCAAATTGAGTTTCAATCCTCAATCGCTTAGATTCTTTCATTAATTAATTTCAAATCAATTAATTAATAAATCAACTCCTCCATATCTATTCATCTTAATCAACAACCCCGGATTAATTGTCTTCCAACTCCATTCAAGTAATTCTCTTTAATTAATTTCACGATATTAATTATTCTTACCAAATCAATGAGTAATCTTTAATTACTTCACAAATTAATTAACCATAATCAATTTCACTAGTTTTTAATTATTATATTAATTGACTTCTCATAAGTCACTTATTATGAATTAATTAATCTCAATTAATCAAATCTTTAATTACTACATTAATTATATAAAGTAATGATTTCCAATTATATTTTACTTTAATTCGACCACAATATTAATCATTCTCGGTCACCCTCAACCTATAATTAACTATCTTCTTAGTTACTTCATTGATAATTTAATTACTCCTCAATTAATCTCTTCCATTTATTCCGCGGGTAGTTATATTTTATTTATTACTTTAAGTAATTACTCATTAAGCCGTCCAATGATTATTCTCATTTAATTGAATTAATTATCCATTTAATTACCCTGCTAATTTGATGAATCACAAACCATCAAGTCCTTATCAACATTAAAATGAAAATATTTTTCCTTATTTGGAACTTAAGTTTAAAAACAAGCTAAAACCCAAATCTACGAGTCAAACCACGTTTAACTCGAGAACCATCCAAATCCAAGGTCACGTCATCATCAGTAAAACATCCAATCAATTTATTCATCCAACCAATTATTTAAATTTAACCATTGAAATTTTAATAAAATCTATCGGTGTTAGATTTACTCACCTTAGCCCTCTAAAATTTTGCAATCCACTTCATCCAACTAATTACATCAGTGATTATTAATTTATTCCTTCCCCACATAATTTATTAAGTCATTACTCCCTACATGTTAATTATTTACCTTCTTTGTTGAGTTTATAAACCTAATTACTCATTTGTCAATCACTAATTACTAATTACTCAAACACTAGTTACAATCCCAATTACTTAACTAATCTTTAACTTATTTTATAATTTATCAATTCTTAATTATACTTAAGGAAAACATTCGGTTGGTTAAATATTATACACATTGCTAAAACATTTTCCTTTAATCATCATTATACTGTGGCAAACCCGAATTCCCTGACTATACATATATTGTTTAAGTTTAAAAACAAAGTGCCTTCCACTTCCAAACTCAGATGAACCAAGTTATTCAGATGAATCCAAGAAATATCAAACTGCCAAACTCTGAAAAGAATAACGAATAAAAGGAATTTACTCACCTGTAAATCACTGAACCACTCCCTGTTCGAAAAAAAACAAAACCCTAGCCTCGCCGTGCTTGCGAACAAAGCTCCCCAAAATCCAGCCCAAGACCTAGCCTTCACACGGTCGTGCTCGAGCTCGCGCCGTGATCTATTCATGCCTACCCCACGAACGAACCCAACCCTAGCTCGCGAACTGCCCCTCCAACTCGCGTCGCCTCGAGCGCTTCTAAGAGCTGCGTCGCCCCTCTCATGCTCATGCCCTTTCGAGGCATCGCGATTGATTTAAGTTTTTCTTTTATTTTGAATTTTGAGGACGAGAAGAACGAGAGAGGGGAGAGCGCACAGCCATTTTTTTTAGCCATTCGATTTCAAAATGAAGGAGCACCGTTCCATATAGATTTGAACGAACAGAGAACAAAATATCTACCCATCTTATTTTATCTTATCAACGAAGAGGCGTATTTGGGAAGCTAAGGAAAAGTATAATTGAAATTGGAATGGCTTCTTAAGTAAGATTGTATATTTTAATTATATTGTATTATCGGTTTTTAAATTTCAATGCGTTTCTCACCGTACGAGCATATGGAAAATCCAAATGCTATGAAAATTGAAATCCGATAACACCTAACTAGTACGGATCCAACGGAACGGGTTTCGTCGAATTCCGAGACTGCGCCTCGAAAGGCTATTTTTAAATTCAATTTAAACGATATATTTACAAAACGGAACAAAACATTTCCAAATTCAATTTTAACACTTTTACTTCCTCCAGTATCATTATTATAGATTTTATAAGCCTTAACATTATTTTAAACTGGCTTACAATTTCAGATTCAACAATTCACCCAATTTCAATTATTAAATTCAATATTTAAACTACATAATTCAATGATTTAACTATCACGTAAATATTGATGTCTGGCATTCAAGTTAAAATTAACTTGTAAATAATTTAAAATTAATTAACTATTCAAATTTAAATTGCTAGAAAGGTCGGGTCGTCACAGTCGTGCTCCTCCATGCCTTTGCCGAGCCTTGTAGTGGCCTTGAACCCATGCAAATGCCTTGTGTGTTAGCCTCTTGCCTCACAAACTTGTGCATTACTTTCTCTAGGTTAGGCCGACCCTTTTGAGTCCATAACCAGACCTTAGAGCAAGCCTTAGTCATGTATTTTCCAGCCATGGCTGAGCCTATGCTAGATGGAAGCAAGTGCAATGGTTTTGGTTTTGTTTTATCCAATCCATTTCTAACATTATTTAAGTATATCTTGTTTTGAAACTTATGTTTATATAATTGTTTGTCTCATGTATCCAAGGACAATTAATCTTTGGCTCTTCCACTCATCTTTGTGTCGTGTTATCGTGCTTGTTTTGATCTCATTCGTGCATTCGTCGTTGTGTCTCCAGCTCAAAACAGTGAGTTATTCTCACCAGACAATATGTACATATATAACTAGTAAATTGACCCCTTTTGAATCTGTAAAATGCATTATCATGTTACACCTGCTATATTATGATTATATGATGTTCACCCATGCTTAAACACCTGTTATAACCTCTATTACTGTTATATTATGCTATTCTGTTATATTTATCATTTTATCACTCTGCAAGTTCCCTTTAGATTAAAATCACTATGGGTTGAAATGATACATACCACAACGGACTTTAGATTAGGAGAAAATCGTTATGGGCTGAAATGAGAGGCATGAATGATTTTCAATTATTTTTATTTACTTGGGATTGCGGGTTTGAAATGACCAAACCCGGGTTTTCTTTGTAAATTACGGGTTGAAATGATATATTACCCGTATCACTTTACCTAGGCTAGAAAATGAAATACAGACCCGTTGTTAAAATATGTTTTTCTAAAAATTTTAAAATATTTTAGAAATGTAAATATTATAATATTTTGATTTAAATTTGATTAAAAATGATTTTTGTAAAGCATTATTGATTTTTTGAAAATTTATAAGTGAAATAAATAAATGGTGAAGTTAGAAAATCTGAAATGTAAGTTACTTTGGAAATTATAATTTGGTGACAAAAGGAATTTAAATTAAATATGAAAACATGATAAATTTATGATATTTTGAATTATATGAATTTAAAACGATGTTATAATATATTAATGATTTTTGAATAAAGTTAAAATGTGAAATGAATGAATATTTAGGTTGAAATTTTGAAATATGACTAAAATTAGAAATTTGTGAATTTGGCTTAAAAGTGAATTTTAAGTTAAGTAAATAAAAATGAAAGTAAGTTATAGTTTAAAATTTTAAACTTAAGTGTTAAGTTGAATTTAATTTAATGAATTTAAAATTTAATGTTGGAATTTAATAAGTGAATTATTATTAAATTTAGATTTTTGAATGGAGATTAACTTTATAAAATCATGAATATAAGGGTATTTGAATGATTGTTTTAAAAGTGAAATTATATGATTTTATAAGTTAAAAATGATTTAAATAAAAATATAATTTCTTGTAAAATTATATTGAGTATTTGAAGTTAATTAACTGCATTTCTGAAATGCTATTAATTCTAATGTAAATGATAATACAGCATTTGTAAATGCTGTATTTGATAACAATGAACCAAATGGCTTAGTTTAATTAAAGGCTATTATAGCATTTTTGTAAATGTTATAATTGTTGAATTTAACTAAGTTTTATTTGAAACTAATGTAATCCTATTACAGCATTTTTAAATGCCATCTTTTGTTAAATTAAACTGTTTTGAATGTAACTTTCTGTAGCAATTTCTAAATGCTGCGAAAGTTGAATTTTCATCTGTTTTAATAAATTAAGTGAATAAATGAATTTTGAAAGAATAAAATTTTGGAAATTTAATAATTTAATTATTAAATATAATAACTTCATTTTATGATTTAAAAATGAAGTAATTTGTTTCGAAATATAAACTATTTTGAAATGTGTTTGTAATGGTATTTAAATTAATTAAAAATGAATGTGGTTTGGAAGATATGATATTTTGATATTTTGAAATGGATTTTGAATGATATTGAATTTTGGCATGATATTTGATTTTGAAGTATAAAATACCATTTTGAAATTTTAACCACGAGATGTATTTAATTTATAGTTTAACTGATTCTTAAAGGATGGGCGATCCCAAGCATCCTTTAAGGTATTGTGCATTTCTACTATAGTTCACTTGAGTTGGTTTACATTATATAAGTATATATTGTCCTGACTAGAGTGTTTTGTGTTTTACTTTACGCTCGGGTCAGCCTGAGTATTCACAGCTTTGGATTATCTTTCTGGAGCTGGTCTTTACTGGAGTTTCTTCTTATCTACATTTATATCTACTTTCTGTTTCAGCTGTTCTAGTTTATCTCGTGTATTAGTGTACTTCTATGTATTTAAGATTTCTATTATGATGTTTTCAGACTGTATTATGTATTTGGTTTGAGACTCTGCCGTAGTAGCCTCATGAACTACTATGTATTTTATATTCCGCTGCGAGGTATTCTGTTTGTTCTGTGTCTGTGATTCGATGATTGTATTTCCATTGCTCCAAATTTATTTACAATGCGATATTTTTAGAAATTCATGTCCGGCATGTGTGCATGTGAATGGATGAAAATATCGGGTTGTTACAGTTAGCATCAGAGCTTTGGTTTTTGGCAAATCATAGCCTGCGGAGCAAAAACTCATTAGAGATTGGATAGAAATACCCTAGAATGAGTGAAATCAATCTCACAATCCTTTCTTTGTGAGAGAACGTATTTTCAAAGTATAAAATGATTTCTAAATGATTTTTAAAGTATTTTCAAAGATTATTTTTGCATAAAAATCTTCTTATTTTGAAACCAAGATTTTCTAAGCTTCATTCCTTCTGTATCCACCTTGTAAGAAATCTTTTGGTTAGGATTCTTATCGATTAGGATTCCTTGAACTTTGGAACGCTCCCACTTGTTCTAGAATCCAGTCTTGTTCTCCCTATTTTATCCTTTTGATTTTTGAGCCCATAACTCCACTTTCGAATGACCTCTCTCGGTGATTCCGCCAATCTTTGGATGATTTGTAAATGGGTGAAACTCCTTTACAATGAGCATTGATTCACCGGAGATTCCTATATCTTCGGTTTACGATATTATCTATCTCCTGCTCTACCCAGATTCTATCTCCGGCGATCGAAGGTCGATTTGCCTTAGATTTCCGCATTGGATATACTCCTGATGTCACGGTTGACTGGTTAAGGTCGCCCGCAATTTATAATGGCTTATCCATCTTCTATATGGTAATTAAATTATCTCATCTTCGTTTGAGATTATCTTCGAACTAGAATTCTATTTGATTAGAGTTCCATTAATTTTGAATCTTTGTTTGTTTGAAATCCTTCCTAGAATCATCCTTTGGAAATTTGTGTTTGGTTGTATTTTGAAATTGTACATACATCGAAATTATTAAGGATGACCATATTTTGTATATAAAAGTGAAATGTTTTCAATAAGGATTATATACCTTTTAAAATGAAAATTTGAAGCTTTGAAAGAATTTGAAATTTTTAAATTTATAAGAAACTTGATTTACACAAAAATGATTTATAACTAAAGGGTTTTGAATTTGAATTTCGAGGAATCGAACTCCGGTGTTTCGAAATCGGTTTTAGGATTTTGGAAAATATATAATAATAATAATATGATTTAAAGATATTTTTTTCAAATAAGAAATGTTTCAAATGTATTCGAATGAATTTCAATGATTTCGAAGGAATTTCAAATAAGTTTTTCAAAGTTAATAAATGTCCAGAACCCACTTATGTCGTTGGAAAATAATTTCGGCGATGAATGCATGCATCATCGACATTGATTTTCTAGTTTCTGAGTGGAGGAGAGGCCACTCTAGTAGCTTTTCTATGCGAGTGATTTTGTGCAACAAATTTTGATTTTAGATTTTGAAGTACGGTTTGATATTCGAAAGATATATATATATATATATATATGTATGTATGTATGTTTGTATGTATGTATGTATGTATATATATACATTTGAAACGATTTAATGTAAGCCGGTATTCAGTCCTCGAGATTCAGATTTGTTTTGGTATAACCCTATCTTTTGAAATTTGTTTACTGATTTGTTGGTGATTTCCAACTCTTGGATTGAAAATATGATTTCTTCGACTATTATGAAGGTTCGAGCTATTCCAAATAAAGATTAACTTTTCTAAGCTAAGAAATTTTGTAAGGTATAGGGTAATCGATAAAGAATATAAGTTTAGTTTGGTATGATTAAAGTATAAAGTAATATGGTTTATATAAGTTGAAACTGTTTTGTTAAGTAAATAAATAAGATTATTTTGAATTATACTAATATGAAATTTAGTTTTGAAATGTTTTGGATAAAAATTGGTCTTCAAATGTTTGAGAAAAATTTGGTTTTAAATGTTTTAACTTAATAACATCTTTATGAAACTATTTATTTAACAAGTTGGAATAGATACATAAGTTGTACGTATGCTGTTTTATCCGCATAATTAATTTGATCCAAGTTTGAGTACACAAGTTCGAGGTGAATTACACCATTTCGTGTTAGGATTTTTCATTTGATTCTTGTTGGCGAATATTTGATATGGATTTTGGGCTTGATTCTAGAATTCTCTATCATAGTATATGGCTATGCAAGGAGACTGATGGCTTCTAGTCGAGAAACTATATCGAAGTCCGCATTAGGGAAGTCGAATGGACAATACTAGTTCGAAAGCGAACTTGTGTGATCGAGCGCGATCGAATGTAATGTTGCGAAATGATGACATATGTACATCTTATATCCTAATATCATAGGTATACTTGACACTGAAATTGAAAGTTGTTGGGTTGGATATCTTTGTAATTTAATTGGAATTTTTCTTTTATGAAAAACTACTGTCAAATTTAAAACCATTTTTCAAAACTATTTTTCTTTTATTCTTCTTAAACTAACTGTTTTATTCTATTTTTCATACAAACTATTTTATATACAAAACTATTCTTAATTAAAAATCTTTTAGTAAGCAAAGATGTTCAATCCCATATGGCTTTTCATGTAGCGAAATTTATTTTTTTGAAAATTTTGATACTTATATAAGATAAACTTTATGTAAGTATAAGATGATTTTGAAAGCCATTGATTTTGATAAATGAATGATAGAAGCTTATATTAGTATGAAAGGATATTTGGTTACCTGTAATTTGAGTTTATTTAAAAATAATGGATTTATGGAATAAATATTTCAACACTAAGTAATAATGAAGTAAATTTTGAGATATATAAAATTATAAAATTTAGTTTTGAAATATGGTATATTTAAGCCTTGAAACATATTTAAGATTTAATAGTTTATTTTGTAAATCAAATCTATATTTGAAATTTGATAATATTTGAAATGGTTTTGTTAGAAAACTAAATTGAATTGAGACTGATTGTTTGAATTGAATTAAAATTGGAAATTTTAGATTTTGGTTTAATTGAATAAATTTGTGAAATGTAAAGAATTAGGGGAATGTTTTATGATTTCAAATGTATGATTTCAAAATGTTATGATTTTCAAAGTGAAATGATTTCAAGTATTTGGTTTCGAAAGATTTATAACTTTGAAAGTACTATGATTTTTGAAAGTGAATATATATTTGAAATGGAAATGAATTTGTTGACCTAAATTTTGTTGATTTGGAAATTTGGATTATTTTCTAAATATATTGTTTTAAGAAACATTGAAACTGAGTATATGTAATTTGGAAGAAATGATTTGGCGAAATCATATATGATTTTGAAACTGAAATGTTATTGAAACGAATTAAAATTGAGAACCTTGATGTACTTAAATAATTTGATTTGGGAGTTATCGAACTTATATAAAATTGATTTGTGTAAGTATGCAGTTGATTTGAAAACTATTGATTTGAAAACTGTTGATTTGAAAAGGTACTCAATTTTGAAAAGTGAAATCTTATATAATCGAAATCTGTATAAGTGTGATTTGATGTAATATTGTTTTGGAAAGTATTCGATTTGAAATGAAATCTTATATATAGTGGACTTTATATAAGTATGATAATTTGAAAGTGATTTAGAAAGGTACTATATGTCACATATTTTAGAAGTAAAGATATGGAAAGTGCCTTCTGCTTGATATCCGCTTTGTGGCCACACTGTGGATTCATTCTATCGATATTATTCTCTCTGATTTGGTTTTTTTGAATATGATACTCGAGTGTCCATCGAATTCCATGGCGATCTCCATGGTCTTATGAGCGTGACTGCATAGCGCAACTGCCTGGCTGAGCTGCCCTAGTGGTACGGATTGTTTCCTGGGGGATCCAGGCGTAACCATTGTGTATCCTGCACTCTACTAGTCATCATGGCGTAACTCGCAGGGCTGAGAAAGCTTGCAGATACGGATTGTTTCCTGGGAGATCCAGGCGTAACCATTGTGTATCTGCGATCCACGGTTAGACAACTGCTTCGGATTGGTTGATTTGTTTGGATTGTACTTTCCATATCTAATTTTTTTAAAATGTGTTTTCCAGTATTTTCACTGGGTGTTGAAACAAGTCTACCAAGTACCTGGAGAATTCTAGCTTTGCGCCTGATCAACGTATGGCCAGAGTCTTCAGGAACGAAAGTAAACTTGTTAAGACATTGAGTTATAGAAGTATTTTGGTAAAGTATTGTATAAAGGATATTTTGATCATTTATGTAAAATGTTTTAAATATTGTTTACTTCGAACTATCAAATTTGAATCAAATGACTATTTATCATATTATAAATTTTTTAAAATGTTGTAAATATAAAATTTTAAATCGAAATGTATATGGATTTAAAATAATGGTCCATCCTCGTGTTCCCACTTACTTTCCCTCCTAGCTACTTTCTCCCTACCTTCTTTTGGGATGTCTTCCAACCTATTGTTCTTTCTAGTTGTTTCTCCGCTTTCTTACTTTTCGAGGACGAATTTGAGTGAGGGAGAGTGTAACAACCCTAGATTTTTATGTATATTTTAATTTTGACTTTATTTCATTTTGAATTTTATTTTAAACTTGTTTCATTTCAAACATTTCATTTTAAATATAAACTTTGATTATTACGTGAATTATAATTTCAAACTGGTATAAATTGAATATTTTCCTGAAATGTTGATTTTTGGTCAATCTGGTCAAACTTTGACTTTTAAATTTAAAATTTAAATTTTTGAATTTTTGAATTTTGTCTTTTATTATGAAAATATATTAAATTTTAAGAATACTGCTTTTTGTTTCGTTGGAATCCGATTTATATTGTGAAAGTTATGCTTTTTACAATATTGTACGTAAATTGGTTTATTTAATAGAATTATCTATTTTAATTTATATAATAATATTTTATTTGTCAGTTCATGTTTTAATATGTGTTATATGACATGTTAGGTATATAATTTATTTTAAAACATTTTAAAGTGATGTTATAATTTTTTCAAAATTTACTGTATTTATTTCCTATTTTTAAAGGTTGTTTCTATTTTTCTGCTATTTTCTTCATTTAAATCATATTTAATTAAAATTTATATATTTATTTTGTGAATGCATTTTTATTTTATGTTATTATCTTTTTTATAAATATTTTTACAAGTCCATATAAATTTTCCAAAGTTCATTCTGTTTATTTTCCATTTTTCAAGACTAGTTTGCAATTTTGTGCTATTTTCTTATTTTAACCTTATATAATTAATAAATACTTATATATATTTTATATTTTTTTATATTTTCTAATTTGTGACTGAAATTATTATTATTTTCAGTAATATGAACTTATATAAATAAATTTAAGGTAATTTGAAAAGTTTGTGACTCTTGATTTGCTTTTGTCTCTATGTTTTCCGGTCTCTTCATTTTCCAACCTCTTGCAATTATTTTCTTTGGCTGACCTTATTCTTTCTCTCGGCCGCGTATTTCTCATTTCATTCACGTAAACCAATCTTACTCATCTTCGAAAATCATGGACATCATCATTTGCAAAGAATTTTGGTAAAAATTCATTTATTTTCTATGTTTTCTTTTGTTCCTTATGAGGTTTTGCACTTGTCTTCATCCCTATATGGCTCGGCCCCTCCCTCCTCCAACCTCTAGGCTGCCTCCACCACCACCCACTCTGCTCAACCCTTCTTCCAGCCCATCCCCATCCATATACGTGCACCATAATGATGTTGATCCACCTAAAAAAATGAACCAAACATCTCCTAAATCCCAAACCGAGCCTACCTAGCCATCACCACCTCCAAACTCCTCCTTGCCGCCACTTGCTGCACCACCACCAGCCAAATTCTGACCTCACACACCTCTGCACACCCCACCTGACCCCACCTGAAGTGGCCGTGCTCCTCCATGCCTTGGCCGAGCTTTGTAGTGGCCTTGAACCCATGAAAATGCCTTGTGTGTTAGCCTCTTGCCTCACAAATTTGTGCACAACTTTCTCTAGGCCAGGTCACCCTTTTGAGTCCACAACTTGACCTTAGAGAAAGCCTTAGTCGTGTATTTTCCACCCATGGCTGAGCCTATGCTAGATGGAAGCAAGTGCAATGGTTTTGCTTTTGTTTTATTCAATCCATTTCTAACATTGTTTAAGTATATCTTGTTTTGAAACCTATGTTTATATATTTGTTTTCTCATGTATCCCAGGACAATTAATCTTTGGCTCTTCCACTCATCTTTGTGTCATGTTATCATGCTTGTTTGGATCTCATTCGTGCATTCGTCGTTGTGTCTCCAGCTCAAAACAGTGAGTTATTCTCACCAGACAATATGTACATATATAACTAGTAAATTGACCCCTTTTGAATCTGTAAAATGCATTATCATGTTACACCTGCTATATTATGATTATATGATGTTCGCCCATGCTTAAACACCTGTTATAACCTCTATTACTGTTATATTATGCTGTTCTATTATTTTTATCAGTTTATCACACTCCAAGTTCCCTTTAGATTAGAATCACTATGGGTTGAAATGATACATACCCGAACGGACTTTAGAATAGGAGAAAATCGTTATGGGCTGAAATGATAGGCCTGAATGATTTTCAATTATTTTCATTTACTTGGGATTGCGGGTTTGAAATGATCAAACCAGGGTTTTCTTTGTAAATTACGGGTTGAAATGATATATTACCCGTATCACCTTACCTAGGCTAGAAAATGAAATACAGACCCGTTGTTAAAATATGTTTTTCTAAAAATTTTAAATATTTTAGAAATGCAAATATTATAATATTTTGATTAAATTTGATTAAAAATGATTTTTGTAAAGCATTATTGATTTTCTGAAATTTATAAGTGAAATAAATAAATGGTAAAGTTAGAAAATCTGAAATGCAAGTTATTGCGGAAATTATAATTTGGTGATAAATGGAATTTAAATTAAATATGAAAATATGATAAATTTATGATATTTTGAATTAAATGAATTTAAAATGATTTTATAATATATTAATGATTTTTGAATAAAGTTAAAATGTGAAATGAATGAATATTTAGGTTGAAATTTAGAAATATGACTAAAATTAGAAATTTGTGAATTTGGCTTAAAAGTGAATTTTAAGGTAAGTAAATAAAAACGAAATTAAGTTATACTTTAAAATTTTAAACTTAAGTGTCAAGTTAAATTTAATTTAATGAATTTAAAATTTAATGTTGGAATTTAATAAGTGAATTATTAATAAATTTAGATTTTTGAATGGAGATTTAACTTTATAAAATCATGAATATAAGGGTATTTGAATGATTGTTTTAAAAGTGAAATTATATGATTTTATAAGTTAAAAATAATTTAAATAAAAATATAATTGCTTGTGAAATTATACTGAATATTTGAAGTTAATTAACTGCATTTCAGAAATGCTATTAATTCTAATGTAAATGATAATACAGCATTTGTAAATGTTGTAGTTGATAATAATGAACCAAATGGCTAAGTTTAATTAAAGGCTATTATAGCATTTTTGTAAATGTTATAATTGTTTAATTTAACTACGTTTTATTTGAAACTGATGTAATCCTATTACAGCATTTTTAAATGCCATCTTTTGTTAAACTGAACTGTTTTGAATGTAACTTTCTGTAGCAATTTCTAAATGTTGCGAAAGTTGAATTTTCATCTGTTTTAATAAATTAAGTGAATAAATGAATTTTGAAAGACTAAAATTTTGGAAATTTAATAATTTAATAATTATATATAATAACTTCATTTTATGATTTAAAATGAAGTAATTTGTTTCGAAATATAAGCTATTTTGAAATGTGTTTTGTAATGGTATTTAAATTAGATAAAAATGAATGTGGTTTGGAAGATATGATATTTTGAAATGGATTTTGAATGATATTGAATTTTGAAATGATATTTGATTTTGAAGTATAAAATACCATTTTGAAATTTTAACCACGGGATGTATTTAATTTATAGTTTAACTAATTCTTAAAGGATGGGCGATCCCAAGCATCCTTTAAATTATTTTGCATTTCTACTATAGCTCACTTGAGTTGGTTTACATTATATAAGTATATATTGTCCTGACTCGAGTGTTTTGTGTTTTACTTTACGCTCGGGTCAGCCTGAGTATTCACAGCTTTGGATTCTCTTTTTGGAGCTGGTCTTTGCTGGAGTTTCTGCTTATCTACATTTATATCTACTTTCTGTTTCAGGTGCTCTAGTTTATCTCATGTATTAGTGAACTTCTATGTATTTGGGATTTCTATTATGTTGTTTTCAGACTATATTATGTATTTGGTTTGAGACTTTGCCGTAGTAGCTTCATGAAATACTATGTATGTAACGACCCACTATTTTGTACCATTCGAATTCGACAATAATAGAACATGTCGAGCTGGAATAGTTCAAAATAATAGATTGTAATTTATAGCTAAGGAACAAATGAAACCAAATACACAGAAACACAAACACAGATATCAGAATCTCACAGCGGAATATAAAATAATACAGTGGTTCATGAAGCCACTGAAAAAAACTTTTACCAATAGAAATACATTGTTCAAAACTTTAATACAATTTTTAAGCCATAAGCAAAAATAAAATAGAGTCTTCAATGTCTTGGATTACATAAAAGATAAGATGAAACTGAAACAAAGCTTCTAGTAGCACGACTGATCTTTGAAATGTCCTAGTTCTGGAGAGGGAATAGAAACTGCAAACTCAGGCTGACCCGAGCATAAAATAAACAAAACACTCGAGTCAGGACATACATACTTATATAATGTAAGCTAAATCAAGTGTACTGTAATAAAGAGCAAGTAACTTAAAGGATGCTTGGGATCGCCCATCCTCTAAGGATCCGTTAAACTATTTACTATATAGTATATTTACGCTATTATAATAGTGTCTATAGTAAAATAAACTTACTTTTAAATAGCATTAAGGCTTTACATTTTCCACCTTAACACATAATAGTCCCAGTAGTCCATCCAATATCATAGCTCCTCCTACTCGGGAAGCAACTAGAGGATACCACACGGGCTACGGGAGAAAACCAAACTCGTACAAGGCTCGATATGGTAGGTGACACGGCACAACTAGGCAATGCCAGGGTAGATATACCAATTGCTATCCGGACCGGTGGTAACGCGAAGCCGCAGCAACCGCCCACCTCGAACAACACTCCCAAATCAAAGGTGCGCACCAATACAATCACAAGAGTAATAGAATGGCATACGAAGAAGTGCGTTCGATCAGAGGAGCTACCTCATTAATCCGAGAATCGCTCCTGTTTTAGCCACCTTAAGCCAACTCACGGGAGTCGGGTCCACGTATATACCTTTCAAGAAACCGCCCCCACCATCCTACTTCATTCTGGAATCTCCACCGCGTACACGGTTGTCAAAGTGGTTTTCGGTATCGACAGAGAGTATGTCCATATCCGGTCCCGGTCTCTTTGCCAACCGAACGTTATTATAACCCGTGGTTATAGTTTTGAAATAGTATTTATACTTTCATATCAAATATATTTCAAATACCTTCAATTTCAAATCCTTGATTTAAAACATTTCCTTTGAAGATATATCATTTCAGTTTATTCAATTAAATTTGGAATTTATCTCTTTTATCAAAATAGAAATCAATTTCTCCATTTGAAATTATCAAAAATCAATTTCTAAATCCTTTTATTCATTACATATTAAATTCCAAAATTTTACTTATTCCCAACATAAACTTTTATAAATTTTCTAAATAAATCAACTTTCAATTTCTACAGCACTTATGAAATGCTATCTAAAGTTACGGGTTTAAAAGGGTCTAATTTTAAAAGACAGCATTTAATGCTGTAGTGGATTTTTAGCAAAATCTATTTCCAAATATAACTTATTATTTATTAATTGAAATTTTATTTTCAAAATCCAGAATTTCTAAAACAAGTTATATTCCGAAATTCTTAATTCAACTTTTATTTATCTAACATTTTAAAGTATTATAAATCTTATAAAAATCACTTGAACCCGAATATCCTCAATTTATAAATTTAATCAACTTAAATTATTTCAGAAAATAATATATATAAAACACGGGCCTGTATAAGATTTTCTAGCCTAGGTCAAGTGAAGACGGATTTATATCATTTCAATCCGATATTTACAAATCCCGGGTTCTATCATTTCGAACCCGCAATCCCAAGATATCAGTTTAATAGTTAACAGAATAAATGAACAAAATCACCATTAGGCCTATCATTTCAGCCCATACAGTCTATATTAACAGGGAACTTGCAGTGTGATTTAAGCAGTAAATAATAATAACATAATATAACTGCAGATATAATATAGCAGATGAATAACTGATGTGGTGTCAATTTAAAATAGGGTTCATCATTTTATACAGCATTTCAGACAGATAGTAGTGAAATAAAATTTCTACATATACACTTGCAATAATTTACGAAATATAAATACGTATGTCTGGTGAGAAATACTCACCTGGATGTTTGCAGAAAAATTTGAATTCAAAATGACAATACACCGGTACAGAATGACAAAGAGTAACGGTCAAATTTCTCGGGCGTCGCCTAGATTTAGATCTAGAACAAAATTTCAAAATATTGGAGCGCGACTTTAGATTTTATAGTCAAAGAAAAATTTAAAGATAAGAAAGAGATTGTTGACTTGCTCGACCAAAATTTTCCTAAAACAACGACTGTAAAAATTTTTGAGTACGAGTACTAGTGCACCACTTCTTCCTCCTAGCCTGTTCATGCTCACTGCATACATATGTGCAGCCTACCCCTTCATCTTTTCACAAATGGTTTCCACAATCTCCAAATTTCATTCCAGGTTACAACTGTTCATGCAGACCCAAATAACTATCTAACCCGAGGTTCCATCATCTTTGCTTCGGGTCACAACTAGGTTTTCTTCGAGTCAAAACTAACCTTGCTTCGAGTAAATCTGGGCTTGCTTCGAGTGGATCTGGCAATGTTGAATCACCTCAAATCTCAGGAACACAGTCCCTTCTCTGGCCACAAACCACTACCTTTCTTCTACCCCTGACCTTCATCAGCCTCCAGCCACTACCTACCCAGATGGTCAGGTGTCAGTCCCCCCCATCAGCCTTGGGTCTGATGTGTTCTTGATGTGTGCATGCTCGTGTACGTGCACACTCAGATATGCAGACAGTTGCATCATCTCTCCCTTTTTTTTCAAAGCTTCCTACTGCTAGCCTATTTCAAATTGGCTGAGCAACCAAAGTCTTCACCCAACATAAATCCACCTATGCATTTCCTCCAGATCTGCCAGGTTCTAAACCAAAGTCTGTTTCAACTTCCAGATTTTTTTTTCCTGACCTGGCAAGCTCCTCTATCATCAAACTATATGCAACTAGACTTCCAGTCATACTTGCTACCTTATCTCATGCATCTAACAGTGCTATATCCTAGTACATGTGCAGACTTGATATGGAGCAGGTCTGAAACACTTAACATGCATACAGATGCAAACTGAAATTACTACTATGATTCATAAAACATGCCTTAACATGATGCAAGACACACTCCTATGATAAAATTACAGCCTACTCCAACAAATGCAAACTGGAAACCATCCTTACTGACATCCATCAAGATGTGTGCAGACTGTTCAACCTAAATGCAATCTACACTTACTTCTCTCCTGTCAGTCTTAACCCAAGCACCCAGTGTTACCCCACCAATACACCCTAGGCTAATTATATGCAGACCCCATCAAATAGAAACACACCACTCAGCCTGTTTATACCCCCCAGATCTACATGCTTCCCAAACTGACAGCATGCTATCCCAAGATTTATGTGGCTACCAACCTTTTTTATGCATCAGTTTTAGGTATTATGAATCTATAGCCTGCCTATGATCTTCCTATGTGACCCATACAAATCTAGACATCCTATATGTCACTCTAGAAAAATATAGACAGCACACCCCTATATCCAATACCAAATATGATTGGCATGGCCGAGTAAGTCAAAGAATAAAGACACTTAGTATAGGAAAAGAAAAGGAATACCATTACCTGATCTTGAGCAAAAGAATGGACTGGAATGCAGAGAAAAATATGTAGAGGAAGATGAATAATATATAGGCAGAGGCTTGAAATATGCAGAGGAAATCAAGGATCAGTTTCCTTTGTCATAACTCTGGTGAAATGCGAGCAAGTGGTCCATCAGTTTCAAGACGAAATTTCTGATTTGCGTGATTGAAGCAACTGATGGTGGGATGGGGAGATAAATGGCAAGCCAGAGCTTTTATTTCTTAGCAATACGTTTAAAATCTTGCCTAAATTTATCAACGCATATAAGGCCGAGCAGTTTCAAATCCTTGAAGGTTATTTGATGCTTTTGAAAGCAATTAAATGGCAGCTTTGATTTGAAGAAAAACTGATCATTGATATGGCTTGCGAGACATATGCTTTGATAACTGAAGGCTGAAGTAAAGGAAAGGTTGATGCATGTTTTCAGTTATTCTTTTATCAAACGTATACTTAATTTTTCGAACATCAATTCTATGGGTTTCTTTAATTCATATATATATATGTGTTACGATTTGTTTGGCCATGGATGAGATAGAAGAAGATGATTGTGCATGTTCCAGGTTTTGAGATGAACATGAAAGTGTACAAGTTGCAAAGGAAACTGCCAGAGAGAATGAACAATAAAATGTTTGAACGTTCCATATATAAATGTTGTGATTCATTTTTGGTTAAAGTTTTCTCTTGATTTAGTTTGATTATTGTTAAATGCTAACGTTAAAGTTCTTATGTAGTCAGTTTAAATAGAACGTATGCCAAAATATAAAACCAGCTGACAAATAAAATACGTAACGTTCGTTAAAAACACTGACTGATATTTTATGTCCAAAAATATTTAAAACATGATTTTTACACTACGCTAGACAGACGCAGTTTAAAACTTCAGAAATTTTCGTAAAAATATTATTTTAAAACACACGTTTTATTATGCCATTTATACCCTATAATTGACGCGTCTTACAAACGCGAAATTTAACAGTTCAAAAATAGCTTAAATTTTCACAGTTATTATTAAAACTTTATTGGTTTACACAATTATATAAAAATATATTTCAAAATTAAATAATTAAAAGAAATAAACGGCTATAAAACTAGGGTTGTTACACTCTCCCCCACTCAGAACTTTTCGTCCTCGAAAAGGAACGAAAGAAAGAAAACAAAGGAAGATAAGCTAGAAGATCACAGTACCTTAAACGAATAGTTCCGGGTTTGAAGCACGAATGCTTTCCTCCGTCTCCCATGTGCAATCTCGCTCATCGGTGCTCCATTGCACTTTGACCAATTGGACAGATTTTCTTCTAAGCTGTTTCGTACCTTGATCGACGATACGAAGTGGCTTCCTTTCCATAGTCAAATCAGGCTCGATGTCCAGACCATCGAGATCAGTAGGCTGGATGACTAAAGATGGATCGTGCAGACAGCGACGAAGGTGAGATACATGGAAGACATTGTGAATTCCGGCAAATTTCTCTGGTAGATCCAGTCGATAAGCTAGAGATCCAATTCTTTCCAAAATACGGAAGGGACCGATGAATCTAGGGGCTAGCTTTCCTCTTCGACCAAACCGGACTACATTCTTTAAAGGAGAGATTTTCAGAAATACCAAATCACCAACATCAAACTCCAATTTCCTTCTACGCCGATCAGCGTACTTCTTTTGTCTATCTTGAGCAACTTTTAATCTCCTCTTAATCTCCTCTACCTTCTCTGAAGCTTCTAGAATCATCTCGGGACCAAGAACTAAGCGGTTGCCTGATTCAATCCAACAAGAAGGAGATCTACACGGTCTCCCGTATAGAGCAGCAAAAGGGGACATCTCAAGACTAGCCTGAAAAGATAGAATGAGATAGATAGAGAACTAAGATAAAATAAGAACAAAGGATTGGAATCTATACCTGATAACTATTGTTATAGGTAAATTCCACAAGGTGGAGATGATCTTCCCAAGATCCTCCATAGTCCAAGATGCAAGCACGAAGAAGATCTTCAAGAATTTGATTCACCCTCTCTGTCTGACCGTCAGTTTGTGGGTGGTAAGCAGTGCTCAGGTTCAAACGAGTTCCCAAGGACTCTTGGAACGCTTTCCAGAACTGACTAGTGAAAATGGGGTCACGATCGCAGACAATGCTAAGAGGAACGCCATGGAGGCGAACAATCTCCCTCATATAAATCTCAGATAAACTCGAAGCTGTGCGGGTAGATCTGACTGGAATGAAATGAGCAGACTTAGTCAGTCTATCCACAATAACCCAAATACTTTCATTTCCCCTTCGAGATCTTGGCAATCCATCAATAAAGTCCATAGAAACTTGTTCCCACTTCCAGTTTGGAATCTCCAAAGGCTGCAACAAACCGGGTGTTTTCTGATGGTCTGCTTTGACTTGCTGACAAGTCGCACATCTACTCACATAAATAGAGACATCTCGCTTCATACCTCTCCACCAATATAGTTTCTTCAAATCCTGGTACATCTTAGCTACTCCAGGATGAATAGAAAGTCGGGACTGGTGATGTTCCCGAAGTAACTCCTGCCTCAAACCATCAACATTTGGCACACAAATCCTTCCATTTATCCTTAAAACTCCTCTATCATCAATCTGAGCTCCTTTTCCATCAGTATTATTGTTACCTCTGCTACGAACATTCTCCTTAATCAATCTGATGATCCTATCTTCATCTTGTTTAGCTACGATCCGGTCCATCAAAGGAGAAGAGACAATAATCTGACATAACAAAGATTTCTTTCTACTCAGCGCATCTGCTACTACATTGGCTTTCCCGGGAGTATAGTTGATGTCGAGATCATAAGAAGCAAGAAACTCGAGCCATCGCACTTGTCTCTGGTTTAAATCCTTCTGGGTAAAGATATATTTCAGAGATTTGTGATCGGTGAACAGATCAAACTTAGCTCCCAAAAGATGGTGTCTCCAAAGCTTCAAGGCAAACACAACAGCCAACAACTCTAAATCGTGGGCAGCATAGTTAACTTCATGTGTCTTCAGCTGACGACTAGCATAAGCAATTACTCTCCCATCTTGCATTAGCACTGCTCCCAAACCTTCTCGGCAAGCATCGGTGAATACTGTTAATCTTTCACTTCCATTTGGTACAGTAAGAACTGGTGCGGAGGTGAGCTTATCCTTTAATTCTTGGAAAGCAGCTTTACACTTACTGCTCCATACAAACTTAACATTCTTCCGAGTTAGAGCAGTCAGAGGTGCCGAAATCCGAGCAAAATTCTCGATGAACCTTCGGTAGTAGCCGGCAAGGCCTAGAAAACTACGGATATCAGTAGGAATCTTAGGTTCTTCCCACTCTTTGATTGCAGCGATCTTGACTGGATCAACAGAAACTCCTTCTTTAGAGACAATGTGTCCGAGGAATCGGACTTCTTCTTCCCAGAAATGGCATTTAGAGAACTTAGCCTTCAATTGGTGATTCCGAAGAGTCTCTAAAACATACTTCAAATGGACTTTATGTTCTTCCTCGGACTTGGAGAAAACAAGGATGTCATCAATAAAGACAAGGACAAACTTATTAAGCACATCTCGAAAAACTCGGTTCATCAAGTCGACGAAGAAAGCAGGGGCATTAGTCAAGCCAAAAGGCATAACTAGCCATTCAAAGAAACCATTCTCCGTTCTGAAAGCAGTTTTGGGAATGCTTTCCTCAGCAATTCTGAGCTGATGGAAACCGGTAGCTAAATCAAGCTGAGAGAAAACAGTTGCTCCATAGAGTTGGTCGAACATATCATTTATGCGCGGCATAGGATATCTGTTCTTCATGGTAAGCTTGTTGAGTTCCCGATAGTCGACACACATCCGGAGGGAACCATCAGATTTTGTGACAAAGACAACAGCTGCTCCCCATTCAGAGAAACTAGGTCTGATCAGAACTTTAGAAGATAAGTCTTGAATCTGATTCCTTAATTCGCTCTTTTCTCGTGGTGCCATTCTTCTAGGTGGAAGGACTACAGGTCGTGCTCCAGGGATAAGATCAATACGGAAATCAATTTCCCGTTTTGGAGGCAAAGAGGTGACTTCTCCAAACACATCGGGAAATAGTTTGACTACAGGGGTCAAATGGATATCATCCGGAAAGGTGTCAAGAGAATAGATGAAACTACCAGCAAACTCCTGAGGCAATCTACACTGGATTTCTAATGGATTCCCTAAATCATCTTTAAGAGCAACAGTACGAGAACTACAAGAGATATCTGCACCATGCCTATCTAACCAATCGCCTCCGAGTAAAAGGTCGAAAGCGTCGAAACCCAAAACATAAAAGTCTCCAGTGAAGCATTGTTGGAAATGGAGGAGCTTCACATCCCTACAAACTTTACTAAGGTTCGCAGGACCACCGATGGGGTTTGAGACACATAAAGATATGGGAGAAAGTTCAGGAGAAAGGCGATGTTCAAATTTATTACAGAGATCAGATGAAATGAAACTGTGGGAAGCTCCGGTATCGAATAAAACTCGAACAGGTAATTTGAACAAAGTAAAAGATCCTTGAAGAGTACCTTGAGAATCATCTGGGGCTGGAGCTGATACTGGTGCAGGTGCAGGCTGCGGAGCTGTAGAAGATGCAGAAGTTACTGCAAAGACTCCGGATGTTGTGCCTCTCTTTTGAGTGGGACAATCCTTCTTGTAGTGTCCTGGCTGGAGGCAGATGTGGCATAGATCTCTCCTAGCAAACTGAGTCGGTGGTGGAATGGCAGCACCCAAAGTAGGACAGCGATTAGCAAAATGTCCTTTCTGGTGGCACCTATGGCAGGTGATGGTAGACAGATCTACAGGTGGCCTTGCAGAAACAGAAGATGATGATGATCCCAACCCTTGAGCCTTGTTCCTCTTATGACGGTAGAAATTTGACTTCCTCTTTCTTGAATTACCGGAAGACCGAGCTGATGCAGACTGGGCAGCTGGAGTGGTCATAGATGTAGGGTTCTCATACCGGAGAGCCATATCCATCAATGCTGTGAATGACCCATGCACATGAGTAATGAGTCGATCGTAGAACTCGGGTCGAGCTCCAGCGATAAACTTCTCGTTCAACTTGAGCGGGGTGTCAATCAGATTTAGGCCATATTGAGAGAGTTCGTTGAATTTCCTCTCATACTCCGTGAAGGTCATATTGCCCTGCTTAAGATCCATGAATTCACGGTATAGCTGAGACTTGCCCGCTTCGGGCATCCACTTGGCCAAAAAGGCCTCCCTAAAGCACGATAAGAGTTTAAAAGATAGATTCAACAATGGAATTTCAAATCCGAATTTGGACAACCAAAAGATACCTAAATTGCTCCCAAGTGAGGTCAGCCTCATTTGTTTGAGCAGTAATAGATAGCCACCAGTTCAAAGCAGCGCCTTTCATTTGCCAGGCGGCGAGTTGCCTCTGCTGGGCATTAGTAATCTCGAGGCAGGAGAAAATCCTTTATAGATCTCGAAGCCATTGCTGAGCTTCTATGATAGTCTCTGTCCCGTAAATTTTGTGCCACCTAGCTCAACATAGTCCTTGCACAATTTAGTGAAACGGACAGGGGCAGCAGGAGGAGGAGCAGCTTGCCCTCGACCTCGATTGTTTCTTCTATTCATCCTGAAAGATTAAGGATGGATACTAAGGATAGAGGAAAAATATCAAGATGTTCTAGGATAAGATAAAATTAAGCAACTAACAAAGCTCGAGTATAACGATGGAGAGAAATGGAAGAAGTGTTTGGAAACTTATTTAACCTAGGAAGTTTTATACCAAAATACTTTTTTTTAAAAAATCCTTTTGAAAATCATTTTATACTTTGAAAATACGTTCTCTCTCAAGGAAAGATTCTGGAATTTGACTTCACTCATTCTAGAGTATTGCTACTCTATCTCTAATGAGTTTTTGTTCCTTAGGCTATGTTTTAAACCTGGCTCTGATACCAACTGTAACGACCCACTATTTTGTACCATTCGAATTCGACAATAATAGAACATGTCGAGCTGGAATAGTTCAAAATAATAGATTGTAATTTATAGCTAAGGAACAAATGAAACCAAATACACAGAAACACAGACACAGATATCAGAATCTCACAGCGGAATATAAAATAATACAGTGGTTCATGAAGCCACTGAAAAAAACTTTTACCAATAGAAATACATTGTTCAAAACTTTAATACAATTTTTAAGCCATAAGCAAAAATAAAATAGAGTCTTCAATGTCTTGGATTACATAAAAGATAAGATGAAACTGAAACAAAGCTTCTAGTAGCACGACTGATCTTTGAAATGTCCTAGTTCTGGAGAGGGAATAGAAACTGCAAACTCAGGCTGACCCGAGCATAAAATAAACAAAACACTCGAGTCAGGACATACATACTTATATAATGTAAGCTAAATCAAGTGTACTGTAATAAAGAGCAAGTAACTTAAAGGATGCTTGGGATCGCCCATCCTCTAAGGATCCGTTAAACTATTTACTATATAGTATATTTACGCTATTATAATAGTGTCTATAGTAAAATAAACTTACTTTTAAATAGCATTAAGGCTTTACATTTTCCACCTTAACACATAATAGTCCCAGTAGTCCATCCAATATCATAGCTCCTCCTACTCGGGAAGCAACTAGAGGATACCACACGGGCTACGGGAGAAAACCAAACTCGTACAAGGCTCGATATGGTAGGTGACACGGCACAACTAGGCAATGCCAGGGTAGATATACCAATTGCTATCCGGACCGGTGGTAACGCGAAGCCGCAGCAACCGCCCACCTCGAACAACACTCCCAAATCAAAGGTGCGCACCAATACAATCACAAGAGTAATAGAATGGCATACGAAGAAGTGCGTTCGATCAGAGGAGCTACCTCATTAATCCGAGAATCGCTCCTGTTTTAGCCACCTTAAGCCAACTCACGGGAGTCGGGTCCACGTATATACCTTTCAAGAAACCGCCCCCACCATCCTACTTCATTCTGGAATCTCCACCGCGTACACGGTTGTCAAAGTGGTTTTCGGTATCGACAGAGAGTATGTCCATATCCGGTCCCGGTCTCTTTGCCAACCGAACGTTATTATAACCCGTGGTTATAGTTTTGAAATAGTATTTATACTTTCATATCAAATATATTTCAAATACCTTCAATTTCAAATCCTTGATTTAAAACATTTCCTTTGAAGATATATCATTTCAGTTTATTCAATTAAATTTGGAATTTATCTCTTTTATCAAAATAGAAATCAATTTCTCCATTTGAAATTATCAAAAATCAATTTCTAAATCCTTTTATTCATTACATATTAAATTCCAAAATTTTACTTATTCCCAACATAAACTTTTATAAATTTTCTAAATAAATCAACTTTCAATTTCTACAGCACTTATGAAATGCTATCTAAAGTTACGGGTTTAAAAGGGTCTAATTTTAAAAGACAGCATTTAAATGCTGTAGTGGATTTTTAGCAAAATCTATTTCCAAATATAACTTATTATTTATTAATTGAAATTTTATTTTCAAAATCCAGAATTTCTAAAACAAGTTATATTCCGAAATTCTTAATTCAACTTTTATTTATCTAACATTTTAAAGTATTATAAATCTTATAAAAATCACTTGAACCCGAATATCCTCAATTTATAAATTTAATCAACTTAAATTATTTCAGAAAATAATATATATAAAACACGGGCCTGTATAAGATTTTCTAGCCTAGGTCAAGTGAAGACGGATTTATATCATTTCAATCCGATATTTACAAATCCCGGGTTCTATCATTTCGAACCCGCAATCCCAAGATATCAGTTTAATAGTTAACAGAATAAATGAACAAAATCACCATTAGGCCTATCATTTCAGCCCATACAGTCTATATTAACAGGGAACTTGCAGTGTGATTTAAGCAGTAAATAATAATAACATAATATAACTGCAGATATAATATAGCAGATGAATAACTGATGTGGTGTCAATTTAAAATAGGGTTCATCATTTTATACAGCATTTCAGACAGATAGTAGTGAAATAAAATTTCTACATATACACTTGCAATAATTTACGAAATATAAATACGTATGTCTGGTGAGAAATACTCACCTGGATGTTTGCAGAAAAATTTGAATTCAAAATGACAATACACCGGTACAGAATGACAGAGAGTAACGGTCAAATTTCTCGGGCGTCGCCTAGATTTAGATCTAGAACAAAATTTCAAAATATTGGAGCGCGACTTTAGATTTTATAGTCAAAGAAAAATTTAAAGATAAGAAAGAGATTGTTGACTTGCTCGACCAAAATTTTCCTAAAACAACGACTGTAAAAATTTTTGAATACGAGTACTAGTGCACCACTTCTTCCTCCTAGCCTGTTCATGCTCACTGCATACATATGTGCAGCCTACCCCTTCATCTTTTCACAAATGGTTTCCACAATCTCCAAATTTCATTCCAGGTTACAACTGTTCATGCAGACCCAAATAACTATCTAACCCGAGGTTCCATCATCTTTGCTTCGGGTCACAACTAGGTTTTCTTCGAGTCAAAACTAACCTTGCTTCGAGTAAATCTGGGCTTGCTTCGAGTGGATCTGGCAATGTTGAATCACCTCAAATCTCAGGAACACAGTCCCTTCTCTGGCCACAAACCACTACCTTTCTTCTACCCCTGACCTTCATCAGCCTCCAGCCACTACCTACCCAGATAGTCAGGTGTCAGTCCCCCCCATCAGCCTTGGGTCTGATGTGTTCTTGATGTGTGCATGCTCGTGTACGTGCACACTCAGATATGCAGACAGTTGCATCATCTCTCCCTTTTTTTTCAAAGCTTCCTACTGCTAGCCTATTTCAAATTGGCTGAGCAACCAAAGTCTTCACCCAACATAAATCCACCTATGCATTTCCTCCAGATCTGCCAGGTTCTAAACCAAAGTCTGTTTCAACTTCCAGATTTTTTTTTCCTGACCTGGCAAGCTCCTCTATCATCAAACTATATGCAACTAGACTTCCAGTCATACTTGCTACCTTATCTCATGCATCTAACAGTGCTATATCCTAGTACATGTGCAGACTTGATATGGAGCAGGTCTGAAACACTTAACATGCATACAGATGCAAACTGAAATTACTACTATGATTCATAAAACATGCCTTAACATGATGCAAGACACACTCCTATGATAAAATTACAGCCTACTCCAACAAATGCAAACTGGAAACCATCCTTACTGACATCCATCAAGATGTGTGCAGACTGTTCAACCTAAATGCAATCTACACTTACTTCTCTCCTGTCAGTCTTAACCCAAGCACCCAGTGTTACCCCACCAATACACCCTAGGCTAATTATATGCAGACCCCATCAAATAGAAACACACCACTCAGCCTGTTTATACCCCCCAGATCTACATGCTTCCCAAACTGACAGCATGCTATCCCAAGATTTATGTGGCTACCAACCTTTTTTATGCATCAGTTTTAGGTATTATGAATCTATAGCCTGCCTATGATCTTCCTATGTGACCCATACAAATCTAGACATCCTATATGTCACTCTAGAAAAATATAGACAGCACACCCCTATATCCAATACCAAATATGATTGGCATGGCCGAGCAAGTCAAAGAATAAAGACACTTAGTATAGGAAAAGAAAAGGAATACCATTACCTGATCTTGAGCAAAAGAATGGACTGGAATGCAGAGAAAAATATGTAGAGGAAGATGAATAATATATAGGCAGAGGCTTGAAATATGCAGAGGAAATCAAGGATCAGTTTCCTTTGTCATAACTCTGGTGAAATGCGAGCAAGTGGTCCATCAGTTTCAAGACGAAATTTCTGATTTGCGTGATTGAAGCAACTGATGGTGGGATGGGGAGATAAATGGCAAGCCAGAGCTTTTATTTCTTAGCAATACGTTTAAAATCTTGCCTAAATTTATCAACGCATATAAGGCCGAGCAGTTTCAAATCCTTGAAGGTTATTTGATGCTTTTGAAAGCAATTAAATGGCAGCTTTGATTTGAAGAAAAACTGATCATTGATATGGCTTGCGAGACATATGCTTTGATAACTGAAGGCTGAAGTAAAGGAAAGGTTGATGCATGTTTTCAGTTATTCTTTTATCAAACGTATACTTAATTTTTCGAACATCAATTCTATGGGTTTCTTTAATTCATATATATATATATATGTTACGATTTGTTTGGCCATGGATGAGATAGAAGAAGACGATTGTGCATGTTCCAGGTTTTGAGATGAACATGAAAGTGTACAAGTTGCAAAGGAAACTGCCAGAGAGAATGAACAATAAAATGTTTGAACGTTCCATATATAAATGTTGTGATTCATTTTTGGTTAAAGTTTTCTCTTGATTTAGTTTGATTATTGTTAAATGCTAACGTTAAAGTTCTTATGTAGTCAGTTTAAATAGAACGTATGCCAAAATATAAAACCAGCTGACAAATAAAATACGTAACGTTCGTTAAAAACACTGACTGATATTTTATGTCCAAAAATATTTAAAACATGATTTTTACACTACGCTAGACAGACGCAGTTTAAAACTTCAGAAATTTTCGTAAAAATATTATTTTAAAACACACGTTTTATTATGCCATTTATACCCTATAATTGACGCGTCTTACAAACGCGAAATTTAACAGTTCAAAAATAGCTTAAATTTTCACAGTTATTATTAAAACTTTATTGGTTTACACAATTATATAAAAATATATTTCAAAATTAAATAATTAAAAGAAATAAACGGCTATAAAACTAGGGTTGTTACAATGTATTTTATATTCCGCTGTGAGGTAATCCGTTTGTTCTATGTCTGTGATTCTGTGATTGTATTTCCTTTGCTCCAAATTTATTTACAATGCGATATTTTGAGAAATTCAAGTCCGACAAGTGTGGATGTGAATGGCTGAAAATATCGAGTAGTTACAGTTGCTATCAGAGCTTTGGTTTTTGGAAAATCATAGCCTACGGAGCAAAAACTCAATAGAGATAGGGTAGAAATACTGTGACGCCCCACCTCTATGCTCACAATAATAAAGAGTATTAAAAGAAATACTGTCTATTATTATGAAGAATAAGGCTGGATAGGAGCGGCCATCCGTAGTTAGGCCTTACACTAGTATTGGTTATCTCGATAGGAGTGGTATATATTTTTATTTTTCATCTCTTATTTATTTACTCCCATCGACATACTCAATTCTAGTATAAAACAAACTACGATGGTTCAAAATAGTTTAGGACAATATATATAATAATAACACAGATAAAGTAAATGCGGAACACAGATATAACAGAAAGTCTCATATATATATAACTGATGTCAGTTGATATACATGTGATACAATACATATGATACAACTACAACTGTCGACTCTGGAAGTTACATATACAAGTACATTATCTTGAATAATACACATGAATATACAACATCCTATACAAATACACTGACTACTAAACATGACGACGACTACTCCAAAAGATATGAACGGACTTCATAGCTCAAGCAGCAACTCAAAGTAAGATATCAACAAATCAAGTGCAATCAATCAATATAAAACATCATATTCTGTATTGGCTGCAGTGCACACACGCATGCACTGCCTCGCCAATACAGTGATGAAATACACAAAAGCTCAATTAAAAGCTCACAATCGAGCACAAGGTCAAACCCAGAATCAGGTTCAACTCACTGTACAAAAGCAAATACAAAGCAAATGTCACAATGAAACTACAGTTGCAAACAGGTACAAAGACAAAGACAATGCACATGTCAACAGCACGTAAATATGTGAATAAGTGATACAACAGTTCAGTGAGGCAAAAGCAACCGAAGATTCAAACATCAATGCCACTGCCTCAATGGTCATAGCAGAATGGCAATGGACAATGTGTACATATATACACATGACAGTGAAATAGATCAGAGCGGGTAGTGACAACATACATGTCGACCAGGCTGCATATTGAAGAAAATATGCAAAGCAAGCAGCCTAAGTCGAGACAAAAATCAAGTTCACAAGTAGCAAGTGTAGATGACAACAGTGGTGCAGCAATATGCGTATAGGTTCACACCTATATGCAATAGTGAAATGAAGTGGATAGCATGTTTCAGGCAACAGTAAAATGAATGGGACAGTGCCATCAAAATGAAACTCAAACTCCATGCCTCGAGTACAATTGAGGAAGCCCAGATATAATGCAAGTAGTGGAACAACAAGTTACAACGGACCCAGATTTGCAACACATGAATTGTGCACGCAATCTAAACATCAAATGTTCAAAAACCCAAAATAGTGATGATGAAAGGATAACAACATGAATGAACCAGCCCACTTAGACTACAAATTCAATTATGCACTAAGCAAGTGGAGCATCCAGTTCAAACATGTATCAGAGAACTTATGCAAGGGTCAAGTAAGTGATATATGCCAACAATCCAATGGACGCAACTGATGTATGGTGCTGCACAAACAAGGCTAAGGCACAGTGCCATCAGGTTGTAGACATATTACAGTGAAGACAACTGCATAACAATCTCATGTGATATAAAGGTGACAACCAGTAATCTAGTACAGATTCAGGTTATACAAACAGAAACTCCAACTACATAATCCACTGTAATTGTCACAAAGACCAACAAAGGCAGATAAATCAGAATACAAGGAGCACTACTGTGTTTAAACAAGTGATGTCAGGTGAACATCAAAATGCAGTGTGGATGGTGCAACTCAACATAACAACGGCTACCAGAAGGAAGTCGAGACTAGCCAATGCTAACATGAGGTGCAATAAACTCAACATGCCAACAAGGCAACATAAAATTCCAGAACCAAAATACAATTTCAATCAGCACAAAAAAACAATTCAAACATCACTACGACATGACAGTAAGCAGTACCCCAAGACCACCGAATGAAACAAGTCGATGCGAACATTCATGAACGCACAGATATGACTTAAAATAACAAACCTCACTAACCAGAGTTCAATTGTCAGAGTGATAAAAATCACGCATTTAAAGTAATTGAAATAGCAAGCTTCACATAAATCAAATTTATCGACTCTAGGTCGAAGCAAAACATCGCAAATTTGCAGATGAACACAAGCATCAGACCGAAGTCAAAAGGAAAGTCAAGCCGTAATGGCTAAGGAGTTCAAACATCTCAAAATCATCAAAGCCATATACATGAATCAGTCAAAAATCGCAAGTTTCATTTTTATGAATTTGATTAAAACCGAGAAAACAACCACATCAAAGCAACTGCGAAGAACACGGGTGATTTAAAAACCATCAGCGATGCAACCAAATCAAACGCAAAGCAAAATACTAAGTTAAACTAGATGTGAGTGAAAATTTTGAAATCACTCACCTCGTTTTCGAATTTGACCTAATTAGAGGCCGCCCCAAGCAGATGAAGTGGGCACGAGAAGAACGAAGCCTCAATTTTTACTAGCCTAAATTTTTGAAAACGAACGGAGGAGAACGAACGAGAAGATTGAATCAAGTCGCCATTTTTATTTTCTTTTGATCGTTTAACTCTAGGGTTTTCGAATGAAAAAAATAAATAAATTAAAGGGGTACGGGTAAATGGTTGAGGTAACAAGGCAACAACAAAGAAAACAATGGGCCAAGATTTTTAAAGCCTGTATACTCTTTTAACAAAATTGTAGAAGAATTTCTACTGATTAAAAACTTCCATCAGTAATCAACAACCAGATTTAATCGTCTAGCGACGATATTAATCAATACAAAAAATCCGGGTTGTTACAAATACCCTAGAATGAGTGAAATCAATCTCAGAATCCTTTCTTTCCGAGAGAACGTATTTTCAAAGTATAAAATGATTTCCAAATGACTTTTTATTTTCAATGTTTATTTTGGCATAAATATCTTCTTATTTTGAAACCAAGATTTTCTAAGCTTCATTCCTTCTGTATCCACCTTGTTAGAAATCTCTTGGTTAGGATTCTTATCGATTAGGATTCCTTCAACTATGGAACGCTCCCACTTGTTTTAGAATCCAGTCTTGTTCTCCCTATTTTATCCTTTTGATTTTGGAGCATTCCATAACTCCACTTTGGAATGACCTCTCTCGGTGATTCCGCCAATCTTTGGATGATTTGTAAATGGGTGAAACTCCTTTACAATGAGCATTGATTCACCGGAGATTTCTATATCCTCGGTTTACGATGTTATCTATCTCCTGCTCTACCCAGATTCTATCTCTGGCGATCGAAGGTCTATATGCCTTAGCTTTCCGCACTGGTTATACTCCCGATGTCACGGTTGACCGGTTAAGGTCGCCCGCGATTTATAAAGGCTTATCCATCTTCTATTTGGTAATTAAATTATCTCATCTTTGTTTGAGTTTATCTTTAAACTAGAATTCTATTTGATTAGAGTTCCTTTAATTTTGAATCTTTGTTTGTTTAAAATCCTTCCTCGAATCATCCTTTGGAAATTTTTGTTTGGTTGTTTTTTGAAATTGTACATACGTCGAAATTATTAAGGATGACCATATTTTGTATATAAAAGTGAAATGTTTTCGATAAGGATTATATACCTTTTAAAATGAAAATTTGAAGCTTTGAAAGAATTTGAAATTTTGAAATTTATAAGAAACTTGATTTATACAAAAATGATTTATAACTGAAGGGTTTTGAATTTGAATTTCGAGGAATCGAACTCCGGTGTTTTGAAACCGGTTTTAAGATTTTGGAAAATATATAATAATAATAATATGATTTAAAGATAATTTTTTCACATAAGAAATGTTTCAAATGTATTCGAATGAATTTTAATGATTTCGAAGGAATTTCAAAGAAGTTTTTCAAAGTTAATAAAAGTCCAGAACCCACTAATGTCCGCCAATGAAATTAAATAAAAGTTTTTCAAATAAGTGTTTTAAATTAAATATTGATTTTATATATAAATTTATATTTATTTTGTTTCGTCAATTCATGTCCGTCGTGCTCAGCTTTATCCATCCAATTTTGTGCCATTCTAGCTTTTCTTTGGAATTCGTGTTCGGATGTGTAACTCAATTTCAGTGTTCATCCTCTCTAAGCCTCGAAAGGTGAGCAATCACTCACGATTAACATTCTTTTATTTACTAAATTTGATTTCAATTGAAACGACAATTGAAGTACACTGCTGTAGTTAGTAAATCTGTTATATATGCTATTATCTGTAATTATTCACCTATTGGATATGACATCACATCCTATTGTTTGTACTTTATTTAATTACTGATGATATGCCTGTTGTTATATTTTTATCATATCTGTTATCACACTGCAAGTTCCCTATAGTTTAGAATTCACTATGGGTTGAAACGATACATACCTGATCAGACTTTAGAATGGGAGGATTTCGTTATGGGGTGAACGATAAACCCAAGTGTTTTTCAATTAAAATGAATTTGGGATTATGGGTTGAAATGCTATCCACCCGTATATGTTTAGTGTACGGATTGGAATGATAAATATCCGTAACACTAGACCATATGATAAGAAATATATACAGACACCGTTGGTCCATATATATATATATATATATATATATATATATATATATATTTTGAAAAAAAATCCATTGTTTGGAAAGAAATATATGGTCTTAATAAATGTTAATTCTTAAATTATTATATATAAAGGGAAATGGTATATATAGATTTAATAATATTTAATTTAATTAAGATTGATTTAGTACATAAATTATGTTAAATATTTATGTAAATTATGTTTCAAATAGATTTTGCAATAATTGGGATAAATTAAGATGGGAAGATAAATGTGGGTTTATTAAAAATGGTATTTAAATAAGGATTTACTTTATTAAATCGATTTGAAATTTAAAGGGTAGGATTTTTAACTGGATGTTTGATGTAAGTGATTTAATAAATATTTCACGTTTAATTAAATTAAAGAAAGTTAGGAGTAAAATGTAATTTAAAGTTACTTAAATGATATTGAATCTAATGAGGGAGTATTTCAAGATTAAATAATAATGAGGCTAAATCGGGATCTATATGAAACTGTTTTATTGAACATTAAATATTAAAGCCTTGAACTATATTGGAATTTAAATGGTTTATTTGAGACTCGGATCTGTATTTGAAATCAATATAGTTGAATTTGCTATTTAGAAACTAAATTGAATTAAAATGAAATTTAGGTTGAACCTAATTTTGAATTTAGAAATTGAGTAGTTTTGAATCGTAACTTTGAAGTGATAAAATTGAAAATAAATATATTTAAAATGAAATGATGTTGGGTTTGAAGTATAAATTAATTTGAAATGACCATGGTGTTATAGTTTATATTTCTATAGTGTAGATAGTTCCATGGATCCTTAGAGGATGGTTATCCCAAACATCCTTTAAGTTACTTGTATTTCAGTTGATATTTCACTTGAGTTGGATTTATAGATATAAGAATGTTAATCCTGACTCGAGTGTTTTGTGTTTTGCTTTACGCTCGGGTCAGACCGAGTGATACAGCATTTGAGACTCACCTTCGAAGTTGGAGCTTTGCTTGAAGATCCAGCTACCTATCTTTTCAGTCATCCTGTTGATTCGTTTAGATAAGTCATCGGTTCGTACTGAAGACTTCACTATATTCGAGATATTCTGATGTATTTTATTTCGAACTCTGATGTATATAGTAGCTTCATGAACAGCTATTCTTTATCAATTCCACTGCATTTTTATTACTCTGTGTCTGTGATATGTGATTATTTATTTACTGTTTATGCTGAGTTTGCCAAATTAAATTAACAACGCGGTATTTTGAGCAATTCAAGTCCGGCATGTGTGGATGCGAATGGTTGAAAATAACGGGCTGTTACAGTTGGTATCAAAGCTTTGGCTCTAGGCAAAACTTAGCATATATGGTAAATTTATTTACAGAATCACTTTCGTTCGAGTTGAATCTCTTCCTTTTTGACTCAATTTCCTTTGAATTTTGGAATGTCTCTCGGTTCCGAAATTCATTCTTGTCTCTTCCTATTTATATACGTTTGATTCTGGAGTATCCCATAACTCCATTGAATGTTTTGTAAAGGGGGTGGAAACTCCTTTACAACTGGCATTGATTCACCGAAAATTTCTGTATCCTCGGTTTACGATGCTGATATATCTTGAGATGCCGAATTCCATCTCTGGCGATCGAGTGTCGATTTTTTTGGAATTCTGCATCGATTATATTCCTGAAGTCACGGTTGACGCGGTTAAGGTCGCCCGCGATTTATAGAAGTATATCTATCTTCTGTTTTGTAATTTAATTGTCTCATCTTCGATCGAGTCTATCTTCGAATCAGAATTCTATTGATTGGAGTTCCTCTAATTCAAATCTCTATCTTTGTTTTGAAATCCATTCTTAAAATTATCCTTTTAAAATCGGGTATGTTTGCATTTTTGAAATTGTTTTATATATCGAAATTATTATTTTGATAACTATGATTTTATTCTATATATAAAAAGGAAATGTTTTCGATAAGGATTATATACCTATAATAAAACAAATAAGAAATGTTATTCTATATAAAGAGGTTTTGAAAGGATTTGAAATTTTGAAAATTTTATAAGAAATTGATTTATATAAAAGTGATTTATAACTGAAGGGTTAAATTTGAAATTCGAGAATTGAATTTCGGTATTTTGAAATTGGTTTTAAGACTTTGGAAAATATATAAAAATAATACGATTTAAAACTATTTTCCGAATAAGAAATGTTCCAAATAAGTTTAAAATGAATTCCAATAATTTTGAAGAAATTTCAAAGAAGTTTTCAAGAAAATAGAAGTCCAGAACTCACTCATGTCGCTGGAAAATAATTTCGGTGATGAGTGCACGCATCATCGACATTGATTTTCGAGTTTCAAAGTGGGGGAGAGGCCACTTTAATAGCTTCGCTATGCGTGTGATTTTGTAAAACCATTTTTGATTTCAAATTCCGAGGTATAATTTGATTATTTTCGAATGATATATATATATATATATATTTGAAACAATTTAAAGCGAGACCGGTATTCAGTCCTCGAGTTTCGGATTTGATTTGGTATAATCCTATCTATTGAAATTGATTTATTAATTTATTGTTGATTTTCAACTCTTGAATTGGAAAGTTGATTTCCCTAAATATTTTGAAAGTTCGAACACTTCCAAATCGAGGTTAAATTTTCAAAGCTAGGAAATTTCGAAGAGGATAAAATATTTGATAAAGCATATAAGTTTAGTTTGGTATGTTTAAGTTTGAAACCTTTTGTTTGGTAAATGAATATAAATATTTTGAATTATACCAATATGGATTTTAGTTTTGAAATATTTTGGAAAAAAAAATATTAGTTTTAAAAAATGGTTTTCAGAAAGGTAAACTGGATATTTCAAATAGAAATAAAATTGTTTTAAAAGGGGTAATTATAAAAATTAGAAACCATTTTGAGTATAATTGATTTGAGAAAAATATTTGGTTTTGAAATAAGATTTGGAATTTAAAACCTAGTATTTATACGATGATTTTGGAAATGAATTTGTTTGACCTAAATTTTGTTCATTTGGAAATTTTTCTAAACCTATTGTTTAAGAAACTTTGAAACTGAATATATTTAATTTGGAAGAAAAATTGGTGAAATCATATATGATCTTGAATCTGAAATGTTATTGAAACGATTTGAAATTGAGAACCTTATATTATTAAGTACTTGATCTGGGAGTGATCAAACTTATATAAAATGGATTTGTATAAGTATGAAGTTGATTTGAAATCTATTGATTTGAAAGGTACTCAATTTGGAAAGCGAATTTTATATAATCGAAGTCTATATAAGTATGATTTGATATACTATTGATTTGGAAAGTATTCAATTTTGAAATGAAACCTTATATATATGGACTTTATATAAGTACGGTATGTAAAAGTGATTTGAAAAGGTACTATATGATATATTCGAAGTAAAGATATGGAAAGTGCCTTCTGCTTGATATCCGCTTTGTGGCCACATCGTGGATTCATTCTATCGATATTATTCTATTTGATTTTGATTTTCCGGATGTGATACTCGAGTGTTCCCACCGTGGCGTAACCCATGGTTTTTTTTTTCTTCACTCGTTACTGCATAGCGCAACTGCCTAGCTGAGTCTGGCCTAGGGTTACGGATTGTTTCCTGGGGGATCCAGGCGTAACCATTGTGTATCCTGCAATCTGTGTAGGTCGTGAATAGTAGCGCCACTGCCTGGCTGAGTCTGGCCTAAGGGTACGGATTGTTTCCTGGGGGATCCAAGTGTAACCATTGTGTATCCTGCACTCTAATAGTCATCATGGCGTAACTCGCAGGGCTGAGAAAGCTTACGGATATGGATTGTTTCCTCGGGGACCCAGGCGTAACCATTGTGTAACTGCGAACCATGGTTGGACAAAGGTTTTGGTTTGGTTGTTTGTTTGGATTGTACTTTCCATATCTGTTTTTAAAGGTTTTTCAAGTATTTTCACTGGGTGTTGAAACAGGTCTACTAAGTACTCGAAGAATTCTAGCTTTGTGCCTGATCAACGCATGGCCAGAGTCTGCAAGAACGAGGATAAATTTGTTGAAACATCGAGTTATAAAAGTATTGTCAAAAGGAAAATTTACTTCGACATAAAGGTTTTTTATTTTAAAAGTATTTTTCAACAAAGAAATTTTGTGTTAATATTTGAAATTGAAACTCTTTTGGTTTGAAATTAATTATTCATGCCCGATACTGTTCTTCTGAATCTACCTTATCTGCTCAGCTTATTTATTCACCTTTATTCTGTTCCTGAATCTACCTTTCTTTCCTTTTTGAATATAATCTTTTAAATATTGCTTATTTGTATACTACATTGTTTAATAGAAAATTTTAGTGTTATAAATAATTTTTAAATTATTAATTAAATAAAACGTATTTAAAATAAATGATTTATTAATAATGTTTGAAAAGTATCTAAAGACAGTTTTATAAATTTATGAATTATAGACTTAATGTTTTCAATAGCTTCTTTGTAAATATAACAAATGATGCAAATAATTGTTTTCAAATAGTTTTCATATATGTATAAAGTTGTTATTTAAACATATAATTCCAATGAGTTTTGAAAATTTTAAAGTATTAGAGATAACTGAATCGCAAATGAAGTTTTCAAATGAATATTTCAAATAAAATATATATGTTTCCAAATTAATTTATTTACCCTTGACTTTCAATCTACTTTTATTTCTGGTTGTTCTATTCTCCTACCTTCTTCCTTTTCGGGGATGAAAAGTTTTGAGTGGGGGAAAGTGTAACGACCCGTAAAATTTTAATAATTTTTAATGGTTTTTTATGTATTTAACTGAATATTTGTGAAATTTTAAATAATTGAATTTTGAAAAAAAAAATTATATTTGGAATACGTATATGAAGATATAGCAGATAGTAAATTTTCACTTAATTATATGGAAGTTATTTTATTGTATAATTCTATTTCAATCTATATCGGTTAAATATTGCTGATAATAAATTTATTTCCAAGCCTGAATATTTTTACATAAGAAAATTCTAAATCATCTTCTGACGGAGACGTCATTTTCCGTTTTTCTAAATTCGTACTTCTTTAGCTCCGTCGATCTTATTTTATGTGTTTTGCTGCACTTTCCCTTAGTAGAAAATTCGAAATTTTATAATTCAATCGTACCACTGATATCTGTATACCGTTTTGATCGTCTCGTCATGCTGATCTCAGCGGTATATTTATTTCTGTATTTTGAAATCCGGTGCACAACGGAAGCAATAAATGTTCGTTGTAACGGTACCTTTAATTGTGACTTTATTTCTTTCCTGCGGTTTCAAATATTGAAGCTTGCTGCACACACTACTATTTATTGCTTTAAATTTCGTATCGGATTTTAAGGCAGTGACCGTTGCAATTTTATCAACTCTTTTTATTCAAGCCTTTCCATCTTTTCTTTCCTCTCTCCGCTGAAATCAAGGAAATAGACCGTTACCATTCCTTTCGTTTAATATATATTTTATACCCTTGCTATTCTTTTAACGTAATTGTTGCTTCTGAGAAATTGTAACAGTTCAACCTGCTAATCTATTTATTTTTCTTGCCTCCTCTAACCCAATGCAAAATTTTTACTTTTCTCTTCTTCTCTGTAAACTTTTACACAGCCTCCCTCTCTCCAACCCAAAGTACCCACGCCTTCTCCCCAAATCGAACTCCGGCCTCCACTTGTATTTCTCCACACGCACAAAACCTTGTCCACGCATCAACCTGAATCCATCCCCTTCCCCACGCAGCTGCTCGCAAGGACCGTACCAAGCCACCGCGACCTTTGGCCTCTGCCACCACCTGACCGAGCACTACATCAAAGAATCCAAACCCTGCCTCCCCTTTACCTTTTCACCTTCCGCACCCCACTTCCAGCGAACCACCTCCCATCAACGTCCGAGCACCTAGCTCGCAACCCCCAGCCGCATCTCCTCACCACCACCTGACCTCTGTTTCCCTGTCGCTAGCACGCACAGCATGCCCACCTTGCCAAGCTCTTCATTTCTATTTTTAACAGGTTAGTGTGTGTGTGTGTGTGTGTGTGTGTGTGTGTGTGTGTGTGTGTGTATATATATATTGTTTGTTTACATATATTTTGATGTGTTGTTTTATATACTTATAAAAAGTTTTTAAATTGTATGTATATATTATATATGTGAATCTAGGCGTTTGTTTATATTATCTTGTATATAAGTTTCGTGTCTATATATATAGTTTAAATGGGTTTTTTTTCTGTTGTTTTAAACATAGTCTGTTTATTAGTTATGTGTAATATGTTAAATTATTTGCTTAAGCTATGTTATAATATCAAACAGTTATATTTATGATATATAATGTGGTATATTTGCGGTGAAATAGCAGCCTCCATGTCTTCCTCACTTTTAAATAGTGTACAGTTTATATGTTTTAAAGTAATATATATATTAAAGTCCTGTTGTTGCCTTGCTTCATGAAATATATGTATATACTATAACAGTTTTGTGTAAAGGTATATATGGAGTTTTAAGTTGTACAGTTTATGCATAAATAGTATATAAGTTGTTAATATATGTTGTATACATATGTATATATTTATAAATGTACGTTAATATGAGAAAAAAAATCTATTTGTTTAATTTACAAATTTATGTAAGCTGTATTAGAAATAAATAGATATATAATAGTTTTCTCATATTATATACTTTGTTTAACGTAAAGGTGTTTGCAAGTGCTGTAGAACTGGGTATGCATAGGTTTTATATATATTTAACAGTGACATACTATGCTTATTTTACCTTTATATTATTTTATATTTTGTTCTCGGTTAATATAAATATACTGTTAATATGTATGTCGACCGAGATGGGAAAACTACTTTTCAACCTAGGCCTTATTTGATTTCGAATTATACAAGAGTTGACGTGTTTATTTATGTATTTGAATTTTTTAAACATATATATAAAGTTTTAAAATAATAATATATAAATATTTTGATCTTTATAGTACATAAATTTGTTTCATTGATGAAAAGCTGCTTGATTTAATATTGATTTTTAGATATGTTATATATATAAAGATGTTGATTTTATAAGTGTTTTAAATTAAATATTGACTTTATATATAAATTTATATTTATTTTTTTCGTCAATTCATGTCCGTCGTGCTCAGCTTTGTCCGTCCAATTTTGTGTCAATCTAGCTTTGCTTTGGAATTCGTGTTCGGATGTGTAACTCGATTTCAGTGTTCATCCTCTCTGAGCCTCGAAAGGTGAGCAATCACACACGATTAACGTTCTTTTATTTACTAAATTTGATTTCAATTGAAACAATAATTGAAATACACTGCTGTAGTTAGTAAATCTGTTATATATTCTATTATCTGTAACTATTCACCTATGGGATATGACACCATATCCTATTGTTCGTACTTTATATAATTACTGATGATATGCCTGTTGTTATATTTTTATCATATCTGTTATCACTCTGCAAGTTCCTTGTAGTTTACAATTCACTATGGGTTGAAATGATACATACCCGAACAGACTTTAGAATAGGAGGATTTCGTTATGGGGTGAATGATAAACCCAAGCGTTTTTCAATTAAAATGAATTTGGGATTACGGGTTGAAATGCTATCCATCCGTATATGTTTAGTGTACGGATTGAAATGATAAATATCCGTAACACTTGACCATATGATAAGAAATATATACAGACACCGTTGGTCCATATGTAAATATTGTGAAAATAAATCCATTGTTTGGAAAGAAATATATGGTCTTAATAAATGTTAATTCTTAAATTATTATATATAAAGGGAAATGGTATATATAGATTTAATAATATTTATTTAATTAAGATTGATTTAGTACATAAATTATGTTTAATATTTATGTAAATTGTGTTTTAAATAGATTTTGCAATAATTGGGATAAATTAAGATGGGAAGATAAATGCGGGTTTATTAAAAATGGTATTTAAATAAAGATTTATTTAATTAAATCGATTTAAAATTTATTGAATGGGAAATTTAAAGGGTCGGATTTTTAACTGGATGTTTGATGTAAGTGATTTAATAAATATTTCACGTTTAATTAAATTAAATAAAGTTATGAGTTAAATGCAATTTAAGGTTACTTGAATGATATTGAATCTAATGAGGGAGTATTTCAAGACTAAATAATAATGAGGCTAAATCGGAATCTATATGAAACTGTTTTATTGAACATTAAATATTAAAACCTTGAACTATATTGGAATTTAAATTGTTTATTTGAGATTCGGATCTGTATTTGAAATCAATGTAGTTGAATTTGTTATTTAGAAACTAAATTGAATTAAAATGAAATTTAGGTTGAACCTAAATTTGAATTTAGAATTTGAGTAGTTTTGAATCGTAAATTTGAAGTGATAAAATTGAAAATAAATATATTTGAAATGAAATGATGTTGGGTTTGAAGTATAAATTAATTTGAAATGACCATGGTGTTATAGTGTATATTTCTACAGTGTAGATAGTTCCATGGATCCTTAAAGGATGGTTTTCCCAAACATCCTTTAAGTTACTTGTATTTCAGTTGATATTTCAATTGAGTTGGATTTATGGATATAAGAATGTTAATCCTGACTCGAGTGTTTTGTGTTTTGCTTTACACTCGGATCAGACCGAGTGATACATCATTTGAGACTCACCTTTGAAGTTGGAGCTTTGCTTGAAGATCCAGCTACCTATTCTTTCAGCCATCCTGTTGATTTGTTCAGATTAGTCATCGGTTCGTACTGAAGACTTCACTATATTTGAGATATTCTGATGTATTTTATTTCGAACTCTGATGTATATAGTAGCTTCATGAACTGCTATTCTTTATCTATTCCGCCGCATTTTTATTACTCTGTGTCTGTGATCTGTGATTATTTATTTACTGTTTATGCTGAGTTTGCCAAATTAAATTAACGACGTGGTATTTTGAGCAATTCAAGTCCGACATGTATGGATGCGAATGGTTGAAAATAACGGGCTGTTACACGCGGCTAGCCCGGTACGACTATAAAATGCCTTAACGGGCCCTTAAATTTCAAAAAGAAAACAAAAGCCAAGTGGCTAGATCAGAAAACCATCAAATTTCATATAACAATTTAAATGCATACCTTTTAGTCGGGCAATTCAAATTTATCATCTTAATTCAAAACACTAATTCCTTTTGCTTTTAAATCACATGTACATCCTACTTATCAATAATATCTAATCATATAATCCAATTTCATTTTGTTCATTTCTTTACAAAAGTTTCAATTTTTTCTTTACTTAAGCCGTACAATGCACACATATCATCCGTACGCAATATCAAATCCGATTGCTCGCTCAATCACACAAAATTTCACTTCCGAACTAGTATCGCTCACCCGACTCTCTAGTGCGGACTCAGATCTGGTTCCTTGATCAGAAACCGTCATTCTCCTTGCATAGCCGTAAACTATGATAAAGAATTTCCAGAATCAATCAAAAATCCATATCCAGTGTTTGCCGTCGAAAATCGAGTGAAAAATCCCAACTCGAATCGATATAATTATCTCGAAATTCTGTGCTCGAATTCAGGATCGAATCGCTATGCGAATAAAATAATATACGTATATCCTACAAATTTATCTCGATTGATTATTAGCTATATCAAATTTTCTTTTTCTTTTTCCTTTTTTTTCACATTTATTTTGATTTCTATTCACTTATCCTTAATTATTCTTTACACAATTTACTTGAACTTTATTCAAATACTAACTTAGTATTTTTTGTCCAATACTAAATTTTTCTTAAGAATTTCACCATCCATTTCTTAAGTTCAATATAAATATTTTAAATACTTATATTTGTTTCCACTTTACCACTGAAGTTTATCTATTTTATTCACATTGGATCTCCCATTTCAATTTACCTTTCATTTTTAAATATTGAATTCTATTTGCCTCATCTTAAACATATTCAATTAAACATTTCTTCAATTAGTTTCACTTACTAATTTATTTTAAATCTCAAATAAAAGTTTATTTCCAAATTTTTATTTCTTTTAGTCTACCCGAACCAATTTTTCAACTTCACTTTATTTAACACAATTCAAATTCAACTTCAATGTCCAGTTTGAATTCCATTTACTTACTCCTTTAAATTTACTTGTTCATTCAAAAATTATTCCCAACTTGATGAATTTTATTTCAATGATCATTTCATTTAGCTTACTTAGATTCATTTCCTCAAAATTCACTTTTATCTAATTTAGTTCAACTACATTTCAATTCAATTCAAAATTTTAACTTTCATGTGTTTTTCAAACTTACTTACATTCCGTTTACTAATCTCCTTTAATTTATTTCATTCAATTACTTACCTTTCTAACTTATTTCGTTTTCACACTTATTTTAATTTAACTCTTCTTACGTTAAATTTTATTCCAAAAAAATTTCCAAATTTTTTTAAGTTATCAAACTCATTTATTTTCCATAATCCTTTTTAATCCAACTCCCAGAGTTTAAACAATTTCTTAAACATTCAAAATCGTTTTTGGAATCAGTTACATCCAAAATCCTTCGGTATGCCAAATTATTTCTTGCTTTTCAAAACCACCCAACTTTTTCAAACACCAACTCAAAACATCCAGGTAGCAATTCCTCTCTTGGAAACTCAAAAATGAACATCGATGATGCTGCAGTCATCACCGATGTAACGACTCGATTTTTCGATGCCTCAAAATCAACATCAATACGTCCACTGTATCAAATGCCGAAAAATCAGATGCCGAAAAACCGAACCATTAGGGTTAAAGAAGGAGGTAGAAGAAGAAACAGAAAACAATATCAGATTCTCACAAACACTGCGGAATAAAATATAATAGATAATAACCGATCTTTACACAAAAAGATATTTTTTTTTATACATACATTACCAGGATACATCATCAAAGTTTAACACAATCAACAACACAACTCAGGACGGTTATAATATCTCATCCTTCCAAAGCTGAATACACATCGGAATATACATCAAATACGTCTTGTTATCTAGCTCATCTCCTGAGCTCCATAGCATCATATCATGTATCCCATAATACTCGGTCTGACCCCAGCATTATAGTTAAATAACACCCGAGTCAGTCTAGAAAACCAGCTTGAGAAAATACACTCAGTTGGATTATTAAAGTTTTCAAAACTTTTGAAATCAATTGTATCTCGGAAGACCACGCCACAAATAAACATGCCGGGTTTTTACCTTACGATGACTAAACCATTTCTTATAAAATCCTATGATATTATAATAGTGTCAATATACAAATACTTATTCAAATAGCTGAAATTGTTACATTTATTAAATTCCAGCTAATACGTATACAAACAAAACCGTAAAGGCACGTAGGGAAAATGAATTTCCATTAATGGCAGGGCTACCGGGGTATCGCCCGTCATAGTACGTGATCTAGATCACCTTACCGAGGATCCACCCTAAATCCCCTATAGCACAAAGCCGGAGCTACCCCTTACTGGATAGTCCGAATAAGTTCACTCCACGGTTGGTGTTAACACAAAAAGTGTACGCTAACACCCCGGTGTAAGTTGCGATATTGTGAAAGCACCACCCGTTGGTACGGGAACTAAAAGTAAGCAGAGAATAACATGAAATAGAAAAGAGACAGCAACTTTTATAGTGGTTCGCCTTAAAGTCAAGCCTACGTCCACTTTATATTTTTTATTATGATCTTTGAGTACACTTTGTTACAACTAGACTTCTAGTACAACAAACTTCAAAGACTTGAGCTTTCAAAGTAGAATCGAGTCAACTTCACGAGTAAAAGACGATTAATGGAGTGTATCCTCAATAATCAGATTCGGAGAAGAAGTTTCATCCACTCTGGAGTTCGTCTCTGAAGTTGTTATGACGTTGTAGGACTTCAAGAATCGATAAGTTGCTTGAATTTCAAAGTGGCAGAGTCTCGGCTTTCAGGAAAATCCCCCCAAATGAGAAGTGTTCGAGGTATTTATAGGAGAAGTAGGGTTTAGGTCGTAGGTCATAGACGGCTTAGGAATAAGTTAGTTCGCTGGAGACCTAATGGGTATGGTTACGGCTTATAGTGGATGCAATTGGCCAATTGCTTTGGTTGATAGGTCGTAAGCGACTAAGGAATTGTGACATAGGGAGTTGCGGCATAAGTGTGATCCTGAGGCAGCATAAGTCGTTAATGACTTAGTGAAGCCATCCTAGACGAGATATATGCTTTGAGCGACTTAGTATATGTAATGCAGGAGTTATCTCGGCTAGCTTAGGTCGCTAGCGACCTAATGGAAGTAGCATTGTGCCTACGGTTTTACCCCAAAGCTCGTTAGGTCGTTAGTTCGTTTTTCTCTTAGCTCGTTAGGTCATTCCTCCTTTAACTCGTTAGGTCGTTAACTCGTTGAGTCGTTGGAGCTCCTTAGGTTGCTGAGTTGTGCCGCTCTATGCTTTAGGTCGTTAAGTCATTTAATCCTTTAGGTCGTTAAGTCGCTTACTTCCCCAGGTCGCTGGGTCGTGAAAAAGTGGAGTTAACACTTGCCCCTCGAAGTATACGCCTAGGGACTGGATCGTGTGCTTCGATACGTCTTAACTCATGCCATCCTGAGTCGCTAGGTCGTGAGCGACTTAATGAGGGAGCTAGGTCGTTCGCACCGATTCAGGTTCCACTGCCTCTGTATATAAGTCGCATATCACTCCTTCTCTTTACTTCCTCTAACACTCAAAACTGCCATTGAAGAACCTCCGAGCTTTCAAAGACGAATTCGAACTAACCGGTCGTCGATCATCTTAATCATCACATCACGTAAGTGGATCCCGTCATTATCCAATCCATGATCACCATCGAATCACGAATTCCCCATTTTTCGTCCCTAATCCAGTTTCATATGCCGCGTTTCACCATGAGTCATGTTAAGATCGATTTTGATCGTCATTGGTTACGTTATCGTTGTAATTCACGTGAACACAGTAGTGCGTCGGATTTATGATGGATTTGAGGCAACTTGATTCTTTTGGGTGATTTTGGCGATGTGGAGAGATAATGATGGGTTATCGGGTCTCAGGTTAACTGGTTTGTGAGTTAAGCGAGTTATTGAGTGAAGCGGAGTTAGCGGGTTAAGGAGAGTGTAACAACCCACATATTTATCGATTTTATATTTAAATATTTTATCGTTAGTCGGATTTTAGTCCGAAAGCCTACCTTTTGCAAACAGCCGAATTAGGACTCGAGACCACCCCCATTAAGTTCAAAATGCCGTTTGCGACCTTTTCGAGTATAGGCTTCGATATGTTTGGAGAAAGTTGATTTTTGCCACCTTTTCACTTAGGATTTTGGTTTGGGCTGAGCCCACTTATGTATTCAGTCCCAACCCTCTCCTCTTCATTTACTTCCTTTCTATTTTCCTAACCCTTCAAGCTTTAGCAACAATGGTGGAGAGGAGTGGAAATTAAAACTCCAAGCCCTAGTTCCATAGCAAAATCCAAGTTCTTGCTCCAAAATCTATGAGAACCCATTGGTAAGCATCTCCTTCTTCTTCTCCAACTCATTCTCTTATCAAAATTCAGAAATTCCTAAACCTAATTTGGGAAATGTTTCTCTTTTTAGCTTAGATTCAAGCTTCTAGTGTTGAGATCGAAGTGTGGTTGATTTCCATTAGCTTTCATGCTTCTTCTTCATAAATTTTAGTTCAAAGGTGAAATTTTTATCTCACATCTATGCTTATATTTATCTTCGATTGTTAGGTATGAATTCCTAACACTTATTCGTGTGCATTTGCTTTTGGTTTGGATTGATTTGGTGAATATTCCAATTTTTAATGTTTGGGTTCAATTCCTTAAAAATCATAGCTTTGATCTTTTAATCATGTTTTTGGAGATGCATCGAAGAGCTTATAGGGCCGTGTGGTCGATTGGCATAATCCCTTAGCGCCGTTGCTCGAGAGAATGCAATTTGGTCAAGATTGAACCTCATTTGTAATAGGCAAGGAAGAGGCTGGAAACAGGTCCGGCCGACCGACCCCCCTGTTCGGTCGACCGACCTGCTTCCAAATGGCAGTTGCACTTCTGTTTCTGGTTCGGCCGACCGACCCCTCTGGTTCGGTCGACCGACCTGCTTCCAGGTGCATAAGCACTTTATGTTTTAAGGTTCGGTCGACCGACTCAGGGAGTCCGGCCGACTGACCTGATGATTTTTGCCTGCTTTGCCTTGTTGCTTAAATTTCCAACTTAAATCGATTCGTGTTGTTTCCTATTTATTGTTATCAATTATTATGACTTTGATGACCTTTTCTTTGGGAATTTTAGATATATCCACTTTGATGGATTTTATATCGATTTCTTTGGATTTTATTCACGTCTTCGAATGTGAATTTTTATGCCCGATTGTTTCTACAATCTTCTTTGTGATTTGTCACTTTAAAAATATAAAGGTTTCCTATACTAGTAGTAAATATCAAAACTCTTACTTCAAATGATTTCAACACTATTTTATTACAAAGCTCGTTTTCTCAAACCGATTTCCAATCTATTAGTATATACAAACCTTTACTTCACTCGTATGAGAAATCTAATTAAACGACTTAGTAAAACAAGTGGTATGAAACGCTTGCGTTTACTTCGTCGGTTAATTCTTGGACTTGTTCGGTTGAATCTCTTGTGACAATTTTCTAGTGGAGACCTACAATTTGTTCGTAAATATTTAAGTTAAGCTAGTGGTTATGGGACATGAAGCTAAGCTCATATATTTACTAGCTTATTGTAATCGACACTTCTCTTTGATCATGACGATCATTTTAGGTTTTACACTAGCATTGTGCAATGTCTTTGTGATTTGGTTCATCGGACGTCACGTTGTACGACGTCGTTGTTCCCTTTGATTGTGATTTGGTTCATCGGATGTCCCGCTGTACGACGTCGTTGATCCTTTTTCTTGTGATTTATGGATTTCGTGTGTTGAATTCTGGAATTTATGTTTCACCAACTTTTACGATGGGCAATTATATATATGTCATATATTGTGGCTTGGTGAATGAAATTAGGAGTATGACATTCCTTTTTATCTTGAGTAGATCTTTGTGATATTGATTAATCTCTTGTTGATTTTTCAATTACTTATATATCACAGCTTTGCATTGTGATTATTATACGTTTATGTCATATCTCTTATTATATATCACTTCATCTGATATCTATAGCTAGATTGATCCGTTTATTATTTTCTTCTTAAATAATACTCGGGTCAGACTGAGATTTTACAGGTGCTTCTGCTTGGCTCCTTATCGGTTCATCATCTGACTTCAGGCTTACTACTTTAGTTTAGTAGTTTTTGTTGTATACATTTGAGATACAGACTCTATGATGTATACTTATTCTTTTGTCTAGCACTTGTATCTATTCTTTTTGATATTGTGGATCTTGTTTGACCACTACTCTGATATACACTTTTATGTGTAATATTCTTATCTATTTCCGCCTTTGTGATATGAATTATCTGTGACTGATTTATGTTATGTTTATTTCTATATTTGTTTCCGAAGACATTATAGCCACTGTGTAGTAGCTTTGAGTTTGTGTCGGCATGTCGGATTTCCACTTGAAAAGATTTGCATGTTATACTATCTGACATATCGATGCTCGCACAAAGCAATTACACGGATGGTCGCTCCTCAACAGCCTTATTCTCCGTGCTAGTTGACAGCATTACTCCATAGTGTTCTTGGCTAGCGTGGGTATAGAGGTGGGGCATCACAGCTTGGTATCAGAGCCAAACTTCGAAACAATATGGAATATTATAACAAGGATCATCGTCCAAAGTCTTTCTTAGGAGTCGTTCTTTAGGATTTAATTCGAGTCTTCGTACCGATTCATCCTATTTTCTTTATGATTCCTTATTTTATCAATCAAGTTTGATTGAAATTTATTCTGAGAATAACTTTTTCCTCTTCTTTCTTTCTTTCTTAAAGAAGAGAAATGGTTAGACCTGGCCGTCCCAGCGCCGGTCAATCTAGTGCTACTCCCCAGGATGGAGTTTTTATGTCTGCCCAGCAGCTTTTAGATCTTGTTAAGAACGCCCAAGCTGCCGGACCCATTCCAGAGCCTAATCATCCTAGATCTGGTTTTACACGCCTATGCACAAACTATACCGATTTGGGTGGAAGGCCATTCACGGGATCCGAGTGTGTTATTAAAATTCAAGCTTGGCTCAAATCATGTGATCGCATCTTTTCTCGCATGAACCTTATTGATCTACATCGAGTCCAAGTGGCTTCTAGCATGCTCCAAGAAAGAGCATTAGATTGGTATGAGCTTTTAATTTCTGAAATCATTGAGGCGGATCTCACTTGGGAGCAATTCCGGGAAAGGTTCGAATTGAAATTTGTGCCGGAGGCCGAAAAAGTAACTTTGGCCCGGCGTTTTATTGACCTTGTTCAAGGTGAATCTTTTGTGACAGGCTATGTCGCATCTTTCGAATCTCTTTCTAAGTACGGGGTTGAATCATCAACACCCTACTGAAGAAAATCATAGATTTGTCTATGGCTTGAATAAGAATTTTAAGAAGCCATTACTTCTGAAACTTGAGGTTTCATTTGATCAGCTTATTGATATCGCTCTTCTTCTTGAAGAGGCCGATAATGAAGGTGATGTTGAAGTTGTGTGTGCCCAACAGAACTTCGACAATAACTTGAAGAGGCCTATCAAATTCAAAGGCCCTAATCCCAACAAGAAAGGGAGGCATGAAACCCCGGTAGCAAAAGCACCTACCTCTAGTGGTGGACAATGCTACAATTGTGGTTCCACGAACCACTATGCAAGGGAGTGTCTGAGACCCCTCTTTTGTCGCTATTGCAAAAATTCGGGTTACCTTATTTCTGCATGTCCCATACTTCGAAGTAAGAAGGAGGGAGAGCTCAATGTAGTGCAAGCTCCTGGTAGCACTTCTCGTGGTCAAGGTATTTCTCATTTAATCCTTGACTACATTTATTTTGTGATCTTCTTATTTGAGTTCTTTTTGATATGGGTTTCATCTCACTATTTTATATCAAAAGAACTTGTGATTCTTTTTCTTTAAAGAAATTTTGGGCTTGAGGACTTCTTTGAGGATTCTGAATCCGGATGGTAGGTCCGCAACACTCAATTTTCTTTTTATTGATGTCGAAATTATTCTATGAGACCTTTCTTTCTGAGCCGATATTTTTACTTAAGCTTCGGAATTGATTTTTTTTGAAAGGATCGGCTTAATCATTGTGAAGCCCATATCCTATTTTTCGAGTGGACTATTCATCTTCGACATTTTCAATCTGTTAAGCAGATTTCTATTTTTCCTTTAAGATCTTGATTCCAATTTGATGGCATCATTTTATTCCTTAAGCCCTTATGGGGAGGAAAGTATTATTTCTCTTATCTAAATAACTTGCGAAACTTTTCCAGTATTTTTGAGTTTGTCTTAGGAATATCTCCTAAGCAATCTTTTGAGTGGTGCTAAGGTCTTTTCAATTTGACCTTATCACCGGTTTTCATTTGCTACGAGTTGCGGAAGTTAGCATTCCACTTACCACATTCCGCACTCGCTATGATTCTTATGAATGACTCATTATGTCATTCAATTTGTCCAGCTTATTTCATCCATTTTATAAATCGAATATTCTATGAATATTTCGATGAGACTATTCTTGTATTTACTGATTTTGGATGAAAATAGTAATTTAAAATTTTGCAAATCTTTTTCATAAGATTTATTTATAAGTAAAACTGGATTTTGTTCTTGAAACGAACAAAGAATATTCTTAAAACTTTTTAAGAGATTTATTTATCCTATAAAAAGATGATTTTGTGATTGTATTGCCCGTTGAGTGCTTTAAGAATTTTGGTCGATGCGCTTGATCAACGTTATCGATAGGAATTTCCTAAACGTTTTGATGTGACAAACAGACACGATATATTGACTTGTAAATTGTAAATTTTTCTAGAAATATTTTTACATTGAAATAATTGTGATTTTGAAAGTTTTAGCTTTTCGAGAAAGAAGATTATTTAAAAGAAATTCTTCCTTTTCGAAACTCTTATTCTTGTGATTCCTGAAGGGGAACCAAGACTTTGCTATTTGTACCGATACTAGTCGTATTGGTTTGGATGCCGTTATCTTGCAATGGAGAACGTGCTATCTCTTGTGCTTCTAAATCATTATAGCTTATCGAGACTAGATATGCCACTCATGATCTGGATCTCTCGGCTATTGTTTTTACTTTTGGATTTTGGTATCATCATATTTGGATGAGAAATTTGTTCTCTATCTCGATCATAAATCCTTGGCATATTTATTTTCTCATAAGGAACTTCATGTTGACTCGAGTTCCTAGCTTCTTATGATCTTGATATTCATTTTATTCCCGAAGGGGAAATCGTGTTGCCAATGCGTTTAGTCGTAAGCAACAAGGGGTTGTTTCTTTGTTGATGATTAAATGAAATTATCTTTTTATCAAGTTCATCGGGCGTTTTGATGCACTTCGTTTTATTGAGTTTCATCTCATTGCTTTTATGAACTTGCGTCCAATGTTCTTTTATTGTGTTTGGATTCATTGGATGTACCGTTGTACTACATCAATGTCTTCCCTTTTTGATTCATTGGATGTACCGTTGTACTACATCAATGTCTTCGCTTTTGGATTCATTGGATGTACCGTTGTACTACATCAATGTCTTCGCTTTTTGATTCATTGGATGTACCGTTGTACTACATCAATGTCTTTGCTTTTGGATTAATTGGATGTACTATTGTACTACATCAATGTCTTCGCTTTTTGATTCATTGGATGTACCGTTGTACTACATCAATGTCTTCGCTTTTTGATTCATTGGATGTACCGTTGTACTACATCAATGTCTTCCTTTTTGATTCATTTGATATACCGTTGTACTACGTCAATGTCTTTGCTTTTGGATTCATTGGATGTACCGTTGTACTACATCAATGCCTTTGCTTTTTGATTCATTGGATGTACCGTTGTACTGCATCAATGTCTTTGCTATTTGATCCATTGGATGTACCGTTGTACTACATCAATGTCTTCGCTTTTTGATTCGTTGGATGTACCGTTGTACTACATCAATGTCTTTGCTTTTGGATTCATTGGATGTACCGTTGTACTACATCAATGTCTTCGCTTTTTGATTCATTGGATGTACCGTTGTACTACATCAATGGCTTTGCTTTTGGATACATTGGATGTACCGTTGTACTACATCAATGCCTTCGCTTTTTGATTCATTGGATGTACCGTTGTACTACATCAATGTCTTTGCTATTTGATTCATTGGATGTACCGTTGTACTACATCAATGTCTTCGCTTTTTGATTCATTGGATGTACCGTTGTACTACATCAATGTCTTTGCTTTTGGATTCATTGGATGTACCGTTGTACTACATCAATGTCTTCGCTTTTTGATTCATTGGATGTATCGTTGTACTACATCAATGTCATTGCTTTTGGATTCATTGGATGTACCATTGTAGTACATCAATGTCTTTGCTTTTGGATTCATTGGATGTACCGTTGTACTACATCAATGTCTTCGCTTCTTGATTCATTGGATGTACCGTTGTACTACATCAATGTCTTTCTTATTTGATTCGTTGGATGTACCGTTGTACTACATCAATGTCTTTGCTATTTGACTCATTGGATGTACCGTTGTACTACATCAATGACTTCGCTTTTTGATTCATTGGATGTACCGTTGTACTACATCAATGTCTTCGCTTTTGATTCATTGGATGTACCGTTGTACTACATCAATGATACACTTTTGATACATTGGATGTACCGTTGTACTACATCAATGTCTTTGCTTTTGGATTCATTGGATGTACCGTTGTACTACATCAATGTCTTCACTATTTCATTCATTGGATGTACCGTTGTACTACATCAATGTCTTTCTTATTTGATTCGTTGGATGTACCGTTGTACTACATCAATGTCTTCGCTATTTGATTCTTTGGATGTACCGTTGTACTACATCAATGTCTTCACTTTTTGATTCATTGGATGTACCGTTGTACTACATCAATGTCTTCGCTTTTTGATTCATTGGATGTACCGTTGTACTACATCAATGATACGCTTTTGATACATTGGATGTACCGTTTGTACAACATCAATGTCTTCGCTTTTTGATTCATTGGGCTTACCATTTTAGTACTACGCCGTTGCACCGGCTCAATTTTCCGCTATTCTTGACGTTCCCCACGTCGTTTATCTACAGAAATGCCTTAGGGATTCTGGTTTTCATTCTTGAGCCCGACAATATTGTGGAAATTGAAGTTTCACCAGATTTCTTGCTAACTCTTTCGTGCACTTTATGGTGAACTTCCTATTTCAAATTTTCTTTTGTGTTGATATGCTTCTATGGTTGTTACTTCTTATATTTCCATCTTAAGTATTGCGAGGACGCAATTTCTTTAAGGAGGGGAGTCTGTAACAACCCGCATATTTACCGATTTTATATTTAAATATTTTATTTAAATATTTTATCGTTAGTCGGATTTTAGTCCGAAAAGCTACTTTTTGCAAACAGCCGAATTAGGACTCGAGACCACCCCCATTGAGTTGAAAATGCCATTTGCGACCTTTTTGAGTATAAGCTTCGATATGTTTGGAGAAAATTGATTTTTGCCACCTTTTCACTTAGGGTTTTGGTTTGGGCTGAGCCCACTTATGTATTCAGTCCCAACCCTCTCCTCTTCATTTACTTCCTTTCTATTTTCCTAACCCTTCAAGCTTTAGCAACAATGGTGGAGAGGAGTGGAAATTAAAACTCCAAGCCCTAGTTCCATAGCAAAATCCAAGTTCTTGCTCCAAAATCTATGAGAACCCATTGGTAAGCATCTCCTTCTTCTTCTCCAACTCATTCTCTTATCAAAATTCAGAAATTCCTAAACCTAATTTGGGAAATGTTTCTCTTTTTAGCTTAGATTCAAGCTTCTAGTGTTGAGATCGAAGTGTGATTGATTTCCATTTGCTTTCAAGCTTCTTCTTCATAAATTTTAGTTCAAAGGTGAGATTTTTATCTCACATCTATGCTTATATTTATCTTCGATTGTTATGTATGAATTCCTAACACTTATTCGTGTGCATTTGCTTTTGGTTTGGATTGATTTGGTGAATATTCCAATTTTTAATGTTTGGGTTCAATTCCTTAAAAATCATAGCTTTGATCTTTGAATCATGTTTTTGGAGATGCATCGAAGAGCTTATAGGGCCGGGTAGTCGACTGGCATAATCCCTTAGCGCCGTTACTCGAGAGAATGCAATTTGGTCAAGATTGAACCTCATTTGTAATAGGTAGGGAAGAGGCTGGAAACAGGTCCGGCCGACCGACCCCCCTGGTTCGGTCGACCGACCTGCTTCCAAATGTGCAGTTGCACTTCTGTTTCTGGTTCGGCCGACCGACCCCCCTGGTTCGGTCGACCGACCTGCTTCCAGGTGCATAAGCACTTTCTGTTTTAAGGTTCGATCGACCGACTCAGGGAGTCCGGCCGACCGACCTGATGATTTTTGCCTCCTTTGCCTTGTTGCTTAAATTTCCAACTTAAATCAATTCGTGTTGTTTCCTATTTATTGTTATCAATTATTATGACTTTGATGACCTTTTCTTTGGGAATTTTAGATATATCCACTTTGATGGATTTTATATCGATTTCTTTGGATTTTATTCACGTCTTCGAATGTGAATTATTATGCCCGATTGTTTCTACAATCTTCTTTGTGATTTGTCACTTTAAAAATATAAAGGTTTCCTATACTAGTAGTAAATATCAAAACTCTTACTTCAAATGATTTCAACACTATTTTATTACAAAGCTCGTTTTCTCAAACCGATTTCCAATCTATTAGTATATACAAACCTTTACTTCACTCGTATGAGAAATCTAATTAAACGACTTAGTAAAACAAGTGGTATGAAACGCTTGCGTTTACTTCGTCGATTAATTCTTGGACTTGTTCGATTGAATCTCTTGTGACAATTTTCTAGTGGAGACCTACAATTTGTTTGTAAATATTTAAGTTAAGCTAGTGGTTATGGGACATGAAGCTAAGCTCATATATTTACTAGCTTATTGTAATCGACACTTCTCTTTGATCATCACGATCATTTTAGGTTTTAGACTAGCATTGTGCAATGTGTTTGTGACTTGGTTCATCTGATGTCCCGCTGTACGACGTAGTTGTTCCCTTTGATTGTGATTTGGTTCATCGGATGTCCCGCTGTACGACGTCGTTGTTCCCTTTGATTGTGATTTGGTTCATCGGATGTCCCGCTGTACGACGTCGTTGATCCTTTTTCTTGTGATTTCTGGATTTCGTGTGTTGAATTCTGGAATTTATGTTTCACCAACTTTTACGATGGGCATTGATATATATGTCATATGTTGTGGCTTGGTGAATGAAATTAGGAGTATGACATTCCTTTTTATCTTGAGTAGATCTTTGTGATATTGATTAATCTCTTGTTGATTTTTCAATTACTTATATATCACAGATTTGCATTGTGATTATTATACGTTTATGTCATATCTCTTATTATATATCACTTCATCTGATATCTATAGCTAGACTGATCCGTTTATTATTTTCTTCTTAAATAATACTCGGGTCATACTGAGATTTTACAGGTGCTTCTGCTTGACTCCTTATCGGATCATCATCTGACTTCAGGCTTACTACTTTAGTTTAGTAGTTTTTGTTGTAAACATTTGAGATACAGACTCTATGATGTATACTTATTCTTTTGTCTAGCACTTGTATCTATTCTTTTTGATATTGTGGATCTTGTTTGACCACTACTCTGATATACACTTTTATGTGTAATATTCATATCTATTTCCGCCTTTGTGATATGAATTATCTGTGACTGATTTATGTTATGTTTATTTCTATATTTGTTTCCGAAGACATCATAGCCACTGTGTAGTAGCTTTGAGTTTGTGTCGGCTTGTCGGATTTCCACTTGAAAAGATTTGCATATTATACTATCTGACATATCGATGCTCGCACAAAGCAATTACACGGATGGTCGCTCCTCAACAGCCTTATTCTCCGTGCTAGTTGACAGCATTACTCCGTAGTGTTCTTGGCTAGCGTGGGTATAGAGGTGGGGCGTCACAGAGAGTTAGGAAATGCCTGGCTTAAGAGCTTTGAAAGACCCAGGGCTTGGCAGTTTGGACATGAACCACACGACCTAATGGCTTAACGGCTTATCATCCAAATTCTTAGCGACCTAAGAGACTGCGACTCATGTGACTTGCGACCTAAGATGTATAGTATGTTGCTTTGGATGAGATAACCCCTTTAACGACCTACCTTTGGGTTGCACTATGATTTGGGCGAGCTAACACTTAAGCAAATTTGCCTTGTTGTGACTTAACTTGCCAGAATAGCGTATGAATTTTAAACAGAACGACTTAAGGAAAGCCCGACCTATGTTAAGTCGTTTGGGCGTGACCTGGATGACCTAAGGAGTCCTGAGCTAACTTGAGTTATTCCTGCGACTTAAGGAATAAACAGGACTTGAACACTTGAAAAATTTGACAGAACTTGATTGAATTTCCAACTTGAACTGCCAGAATGAACTGCTTGAAGTTGTTGCACTCTTTCACAGATTGTATTTAGTTTTAAGCTAACAACCTGTTAAATACAACATTTGCAGAAAACTAGGGCGAATATACTGCCATTGACTGCCCACATCGAATGACAGATTAGTCGATAAAGAACAATCAACTTAAGTGAATTGTGTGAATGAAATGTTGTGAATCAACAAGTTCAAGTGAAGTATTAAAGCAAAGCTAAAATAATCAACTAAAGCTGATCTGTTTGCATCAATACTGTACTTGCACTTAAAATAACAAGCCTTGAAACTTTATAATCGACAAATGCCAACTAGTTTAATTCAAGTTATATTTGCTTTTCATTTTATTAGTTTTGCACAACACTTAACACTTTTTAGGAAACGTACACCTTCATATTTGATATTCAGTTCCTTGTGTAGAATGGCTTCTCAACAAATGCAAGAAGAGATAATAGAGCGGGCCGGTGAGGTCTTCCCAATAGCTGACCCTTTGGAGAATCCTCCGGAAAGAGTCTCAACTGCACTGAACCAATGGGTTTTCAGTCAACTATGTATTCAATTTGGCATCGCTGAAGCGGATGCTCTGCTTCCTAGAGCAAATGGTACTGCTGATAGGCCGCCTCCTGGCTTCATTGCAGTCAATCGTCAAATGTGTTTGAATGGAGCTATTCCACCCTTCAACAACTTTCTTAGAATACTCCTCCTTCGATTATCTATTTCTCCATTCCAGCTGCACCCTAATGGTTATGCTATTTTATTTGGGTTGTGCGTATTATTTAGGAGGACGCTTAACCGCCTTCCAAGCTTTGAGGAGATTTTCTATCTGTGTTCATTCGGGGGGAACAAAGAACACCCTTCTATTACTCTTGTGAGGAGTGCAAGGAACCGTAAACTGATTACAGATCTGCCAGAGAGTGCTCACGGGTTTTTAAACCAGTTCTTCTATGTTCGTTGCCTTTTGGGATTCTACGGTATCTGGAGAGTATGAAGTAAGACTACCTATCTCCGTTCACTTCAATTCTGAGCCTGTCAACATTCGAATTTTCAAGTGCTAACTTCATTCTTTACGTCTGCAGCACTTCCTCCACCCTCTAAAGATTCTAGTCATAAATCGACTTTCGAGAGATTGAATGCCGTAGCTGTTTGTGAGAGAAGTATCAAGTTCCTACTGAAGGATGATTTTTTGCACCAATTCGAACTTTTTCATTCTTGTCGATCCACTCAATCCCATGATGCCCCCAGTTCTAAAGCAGGTGCGTCAGATGCCCCGGCCTCCGTAAAGGAATCCGCACTGAAGGAACCTACTGTAGAGGCTTCATTAGTGAAATGCTCCACTCCCGTTGATGGTGCGAGGTTATCTAGAAAATCTAAACTTCCTCCAGTTAATGAAGAAGAGGAAATTCCTCAACATTCCGGGAAGGCTGTTGATGAGAGAGCTGAGAAAGAAAGTTCTGTTGCAAAGAGTGCGAAGTGTGCTGAAGAGGGCACTGCTGATATGCCCCACCCCATTGCGCACGATGGTGATGATGTTTTTAGGGGACTGATTGAACGTATGGTAACTTCTCAAGAGCTTTTTAAAGATGAGACCATCACCTCTAAGCATGTTTCTCCAGTAGTCGAAGCAACATCCGTTTTGCGATTAACTCCATCAACCCAAGAGTTGACTCCTACTGCAAAAGCCGACATCACTCCTAAGCTGAAGAGTGGTTTGTACCTTGACGCGCGTAGTTCACACGCCACCCACACACTTAGGATTTTTGGCAATTATGCGCACTTAGCTTCTTTATTTCGAAGATTTCTAAACTTTGTCTCTTCTTCATTTTCAGGTTCACCCATGGGACGCAGCGGCTCATACTATGATGACTTTCAGCGCTATGCAAGGCGTGATTCTTATGATCCCAGGCGCCATCTTCCTTCCCCTAAGGAGACTGATGAGGAAAGAGCAGCTAGGAAAGCTCGCGAAAGGCAGGCTTATGAGGAGCGTTATGGAAGGAGGGACGACCGACATGACTCTTATCATAGGGATGATGACTCCCATAAAAGAAAATCTCATGACGATAAAGGAAAGAGCCATGTAGCTGAAGATTCAAGTAAGCGGGCCAAGCTTAGTGAGAAGCCGACATCTGAAATTCCTAAAGCGCCTGCTGCTTCTATCTCTCTAGACATTCCCTCTAGCTCTCCTTCCCTTAAAGGAGCTAACATTCAAACAATCATAAATAGGCCTCCTTATCAAGTTGAGAAGCCTCCGCCTGCACTCCAGAGCCGATTTCCACATTGGTGTTTGAAAGGAGTACGCTTTGATCTGGACTTGGTTCCCATTGACAAACAGGCCATGCTGAGGAATCTTGATGCTGTAAAGCTTGATATCGAAAGAATGTCTGGCTGGCAAAAACTTGTTGACGAGCTTCAAAGAGTAAATCGCTCAAATCTCAAGGCTATGCTGACCATGGAAAATGATAAGTATGAACGGCAAAAAGTTCTTTATCAGCATGACATGGAGATGAGGAGCGTTACTGCCTATAATGAGGAACTTGAGGCTGAAATCAAAAAACTCAAAGATGATCTTGCCATCTCTTCCACTTCTTATACTCAAAAGGAAGAGGTTCTTCAAAAGCAAGTGAGAGACGCTCACGCTAGTCAACGAGACGCTGAGGCTAAACTTGAGGCGCAGCAGAGAATCGTGGAAAACTACAGCTACGATGTTGCTCAGCTGCGGGAAAAGACTAGCTCCCATGATTTGGAGATTGCAATGCTAAAGGCTCAGCTTTCTAAATTTGAAAAGGAGCGTGATTAGGCCATCGCTGGAAAATCAGCAGTTGAACAAGCACATGAGGTGACTAAGGCCAACGTCAACTCCACTCTATTCGAGTTTTACATTCACAGCGTCTTGGGGCATGGCAGTCAGTCATTTTTAGGCCCAAGGTATGAGATTACCTTAACTAAAGTGTGGGAGGCAGCAGTTGAAATGCTTAAAGGCGCCGGCTACGCTGAGGAGGGTCTTGAGGCTCATTTTTTGGATGATGAGGGTCAAGCTGCCCTTGCCAGAGGGAAAGAACAACTCGCCGAGGAACGAGCCGAAGCGGCGGAAGTAGAGCATTTAGGGAAGGTACCTTTAACCGACCCCACTCGTCTTCGGCTTCGGTTGACGTTGATATTATTGGCTCCAGTTCCCATTCTCCACCTCCGGCCAAAGCCGAAACTGAAATTACAACTGCTCATGCCGAAGGCGAGGCCCAAGAAGACATCGAAGCCCACAATTTCGAAATTGACGTGATAAAGCCAACTTCTCCAGGTAACTTCACCACTAATCCAACTCAAGTGGACTACTTGTTTGCTTCACATGAGCTCGATGAACTTCTTGCTTATTACTTAAACCTCGACGTGCCACTATCTTCTCTTTTTGCAAGAGATACTGATGTTTTAACTTTTCTTCTTCTGTAGAGAAAGCAACAAGTGTTGTACAAGCTTCGCCTCCTCTAGCTTTTGTTCCTCCATCTCTTCAAGTTACTCCTTCTGCTTCTCAATCGGGGTGGCAAGAAGAACAAATAGAAGCTCTTCAAGGCTTAGATGACCCGGCCGCTTCATAAGAGCAGAAAGCTGGAGATCTTGAGGAGGGCGAGAGAACCCCAGAGAAATTTACTGCCGATGATACAAAGTTGATTGATCTTATCACTCCATGCAGCGAATCTTCTTCAAAGAAGAAGGGAAAGCATAGCATTTCGAAGAAAAAGAAGGGCACTTCTGCTAGTGATGAGAAAGCGGAAGAGGACCCATTTGCACCCCTTTCTCCTTCTTCCCCGACTCGTTCAACCCGACTTAAGAAGTTAACCATTAGGCCAGGAGAGGGCTCCAAAGGCGGCGAGAAGAAGAAGTAATAGGTCCGATTTTATCTTTCTTGTTCTTCTTTTTTGCTTTTATTTAGAGACTTGAATTGATCGGAGATTGTGCGGGTACCGGCCCCCGCTTTTTGAGACCTACACATGTATACAAATCTTTCGTAGTATGCAATAAAATGACTCTTTTACTTGTACAATCTTTCAACTGTATTTGCAAATTCATTTATTCCTTATTTTCTTTGTATGATATTGTAATAGGCTCGTGGTATGTTGTTTGAGCGTTGCTTTTACTAATGTAGCTATATTATATTGCCCCCATACAACAGCTTTTTGCAATTTTCCCCATTTTGAGAAGACTTGTACTCTTCTTTGGAGAATAATTCTTCCATTTTGAGAACACTTGTTCCCTTACTTTGGAGAACAATTCTTCCATTTTGAGGAAATATTATTCTACTCCAGTAGAGTGTGCTTTGTATTGGAGAAGTTTTTCTCTCTTATTTTTTTTACACTTCAACTTTCGGAGATGATCACTTTTATTTTTGAGAAGTGGATTCTCCTACGTAGTGAAGCGGGCCTCCGAAGAGGGCTTTTTTTCCTTTACGCGGGAAAGCGGGCCTCCGAAGAGGGCTTTGTGCCTCAGAAGAGGGCTTTTTTCCTTTACGCGGGAAAGCGGGCCTACGAAGAGGGCTTTGTGCCTCCGAAGATGGTTTTTTGCTTCCGAAGAGGGCTTTGTTTGGCACTTCAATCTTGGAAAGTGTGCCTCCGAAGAAGGCTTTGTTTGGCACTTCAATCCTGGAAAGTATGCCTCCGAAGAGGGCTTTCTTTGGACTTCAATCTTGGGAAGTGGGCCTCCGAAGAGGGCTTTATTTGACACTTCAATCTTGGGAAGTGTACCTCCGAAGAGGGCTTTGTTGTGCCTGGAAGGTTGCATCTCACAGTTAAGTGGATCCACAGAGCAGACGCAAGCTACCTAATTGGATGTTTGTTTGGACAAACAATCACAATTAACTAGCAAGGGCCTGGAACCTTCACTTTGGGAAGGTGCCCCTTTGGTGGTTCCACCAACCTTTTTGGTTGGGAGGCAAGATTCCATTTCGGCTACTTTCTGTTTGCTTGCCCATGTCTTTTCACCATCTGCCTCCAGCGATTCCTCGTTATTGTTTTCGAGCACATGTTCTTTTCTTTTGCAAGTTGTTTGCTTTTTCCCAGAGAAGTGTATTTCATTGTTAAATGAATCCACGGAGCAGACGCAAGCTACCCAACTGGATGTTTATTTGCACAAACGATGCAAGGGCCTGGAACCTTCACTTTGGGAAGATGCCCCTTTGGTGGAATCACCAACTATTTGTGAAAAGCACTTCTTCTTATGTAGGAGTTGAATTTGGAATTTTTGTTGCTTGACATTTGTTTGTTGAGTGATTTGTAGGAATCGCTTGGCTTTGTGATGTGTTGAATAGGTAAGCTTTGCTTTGATAGCCTGCAATATTAAATTGACATTTTAGCAATATATTTAAGATATTTGCACATCAGAATGAGACAGGCATTTTATAGTAGCAGAGAACAAAAGATCTATAGTGGTTCGGCAAATAACTGGGCCTACATCCACTTTATAGTTCTTATTATTGATTTTTACAGTACAAGAATGATACATCCATAATCATTTTACAAATTTAAGCATAGCTTCTAAGTAAAATATGGACGCAAGTGATTGCTGTTCCAGGCTCTCGGAATTGGTTCTCCTTCGACAGTTGTGAGCTTGAAATTGCCATCAAGAAGTTTTTTGCCTATGACATATGGCCCTTCCCAATTTGGCCCAAACACTCCTGTTGCTGTCATGACCCTTTTCAAGACTAGATCCCCAATCTCAAAGCAGCGTTGGCGAACATTGGAATTGAAGTGCCTAGCTATCCTTTGCTGATGGGCTGCAATTCTGAGCTTAGCCTCTTCCCTTCTTTCATCAAGGAAGTCAAGTGCTTCAAGTTGCAGCTTCCCATTTTCGGCTTGGTTGAAATGAATTCTCCTGTGTGAGGGGACCTCTATTTCCACCGGAATCATTGCTTCTAATCCATATGCTAATGAGAATGGAGTGTGCCCAGTCACAATCTTGTGGGTAGTTCTGTATGACCATAGTGCTAGTGGCATCTTATCGACCCAACCACCTTTTGCTTTTTCCAGCTGTTTTTTGATGGTTGATTTGATAATTTTGTTCACTGCTTCCACTTGCCCATTTGCCTGCGGATGAGCCACTGCTGAGAAGCTTTTTTGGATCTTGAATCACTTGCAAAAGTCTATGAACTCTTCGCTTTCGAATTGGGTACCCTTGTCTGTGATTATCTTCTGAGGCACACCATACTTGCAAATGATATTCTTAGTCACAAAGTTTATCATCTTTTTAGAGGTAATAGTAGCCAACGGTTCAGATTCAGTCCATTTAGTGAAATAATCAACAGCAACAATAGCATATTTGATTCCGGACTTGGCAATTGGCAAAGGTCCAATGAGATATATCCCCCAAATGGAAAATGGTCATGGACTGACCATCTGTGTTAGCACAGTGGAAGGTGCTCTTGGGGTTTTTGCAAATCTCTAGCATCTGCCACACTTTCGGGAGTAGCTAGCAGCGTCTCGATTAATATCTGGCCAAAAATACCCATAACGGAGAATTTTCTTTGTTAGAGTTTGTCCACCTGAATGATCCCCACATTCTCCTCCATGCACCTCAGTTAAAATTGTCTTAGCCTCTTCCTTGGTTACACATCGGAGTAATGGCATCGAGGATCCCCATCTGTACTTCCGGCCATCTTGAATTACATATCTCGGGGCTTTTCTTAACATCTTCTGGCGCTCTTTTGAGTTTTCTGGCAGGGAGCCGTCGAGTAGATATTCCTTGATCGGGGTCATCCACGACTCTTGCTCTTGAGATATAGCCATAATCCAGTCAATATCCATCTCGTCAGTACTTGGAGCTGAAAAGACTTCCACAGGGACCAGTCCCAATAATTGATCTTCGCCATAGCTTGAATATTGTGCGAGAGAATCTGCCTTCATGTTCTCTTCCCGGGGTATATGGCTTATTGTATAATGATCAAAATCATCGAGAAGATCCCAGGCCTTTGACAAGTAAGCAGACAGATTTCCTCCTTTAGATTGAAACTCTTTCTTGACTTGGCGTACAATAAGCTGGGAATCACTGAAGATCTACAATACTTTGATGTTCAGTTCTTTAGCAATCTTTAAGCCGGCAATAAGAGCTTCATATTCTTCTTCATTATTTGTCGAAGGAAATTCTAATCTCAATGCATAGCACAATGATCGCCCTTCGGGGGTTTCAAGCACAACCGCAGCTCTGAAACAATAGTCATTTCTTGCTCCATCAACATATAATTTCCATCGGATTGGGATGTCATCAGTCACCTCTTCCTCACTGTCACCTTTATCTGTGTATTCTGCAATGAAATTTGCTAAAGATTGTCCATTGATTGCTCTTAGGGATGGTATGTGATATCGTATTGGCTGAGTTCAATATTCCACTTCAGAAGACGACCCGAAGTTTCAGGGCAAAATATGTAACGATCCCGAATTTTAATTTAATTTAAATTGATAATTAATGTAGATTTTGAATAAATTTTGGGATAAAATTTGAATTCGACTTTGGGATTTGACTTTGGATTCTTGAAATATAAATACGAAATGTAAATTAAAACCATTAGCATTAAAGTTAAAATAAATATTTAAGCTAGAAAATAACTTTGAAAAATCAAATAGGTATATAATAAGATAAATTATAAAATATAGAGTACCATATAGCTAAATTCAAACAACATAATTAAAATAGAAATTTATTTGCAATACAAAGTAAACCAGACAAGTAATAAAAATAACAAACAAAAGATAATATATATAAAATGTAATGCAGCAGCCTCCCACTAAAAAAAAGAACATTGACAAAGCATAAAACAAAGTAAAAACAAGCTAATAAATGCAAGCATCTTAGCCGAGACAAGCAAGAACGAAGCAAGAAAAAAGTTTTCAGATAGCAGTGCAAACCTGTTTCCAAATGGATGAGGCTCTGTCCATTTTCACACACAGTGAGTAAACATCAACTTTAAAGCTTTAAGTTTAACAGTAAGGATGATTCATTGTTTATGTGGTATTGTATATGTTTATCTTTGAAATATACTCTGGTATGTGTGTATATATATATATATACAGGTTACTCTGTATATTGTTTTTCTCTGTTATGGGTTACAGGGTTGATTATCATTTAAAACTCAATTTGTTTCCAACTGAATCAAAGTAAAACTTTCAGTTTGAAATCAAACCAGATAATGAAACTTATATTTAGACTTTGAAAGTTGATGAACCATGATTGTGGGATATCATCACTGTAACTTTGGTTACAGGCAACCAAGAAAAAAATTTTGATAAACTCAAGTATTATAAAAAGTTAATTCAAGTTCATAGCTTGAATTTTTACTGGCAGTGATGATTTTTAAAGCAAAGATCAGTTTTCAAATGCAGAGTCTGTTCTCTGCTATTCAAAACCCAAGTGAGTAACCTTTGTTTAATTTTTTTTTTAAGGAATAAATCTGTTGTACATATGCCTGAGGATAAGTGTATATATATATGTATATATATATATATATATATATATATATGTTTGTGCATATATAATCATCTGTATATATGGGTAGATTGAAAGTAGGATATACATGCTGTTGTTTAAATTGCATCTGTTCTCAGTTTAGAACTGAAACTGTTAATTCAAAAAAATCATTTACTCCTTTTCTGATTGATGATTGAACTTCAAATTCAAACAAAAGATGTTTGTATCATCATAATCTAAGTTTAAAAATTTATTTAAGATTGAAACAACTTAAGATGGTCTCTGGAAACCCAAACCATCTGAACAAAATCAAGATTTGTCCATTTTCGAATCTTTTAATTTTCGAATTCAGTTATGCAAGTTGAATCAGTAAACAATGACATGATTTTTAAACCTAATTTGATGATTTTAAATGGTGTGGTATGAGAGCAGTTTGGGTTTGTTCGATTTTTGCATTTCGAGTCGCCGGGGTCGGTCTCGTTGATCAAAGGGGTCAGGGCTTGGGATGGAGGTGGAGGAGCGAACATCGAGTATGGAAAAATTGTTGTGATGGTCGACCGATGACCATGGAAGCGACGACGATGGTTTAAAGTTTTTAAACTTAGTTTTTGAGGTGCCGAGGTTTTCGTTTCATTCGACGTCGATGGTCGATCGAGTGCCGTGGGGTCTCGGGTGGTGGTAGGGTGGGCAATGTCGAGTTCTGGGCCGGAGTTTCAGTCGACACAATGGTCGAGGTTGCGGAGGCGACGTGCTTTCCAGGTTTTCGGTGTTCGAAGTTTTTGTTCCAGGTTTTGGCTCAACTTTCGGATTTTGATTTCGAATTGATGGTGATGTATTGATGCTTGGGAGAGGATGTTTGGGTGATCGATGACTGGAGGAGATCATCGGTGATGATCGAGGAGGTGCGGCACCACCGTGCATGTGCACGGTGCACTACTTGTTGACAGAGTAGGGTCAGGTTGTATTTTTCTTTTTACAGGTTTTAACTCAAATCTGATTTGATTTGGGGTTTCAAGTTTTGGGTTTAAAATTTAAATCAAGAATTGAATCAAGATTTTAATCAAAACTTAAATATGAGGTCAGTGTTGTTTTTGGGTTTCTTTTGTAAAACCTTACAGCAATTTGGGGTTTAAAACAAATGTAAACAAAATTTAAATTTGTATGCTAGATTTAAAATCAAAATTAAGTTTAGCTTTCAAATTAACTCTTAAATCTTTAAGTTTTAAAATAAAGTTGGATTTTAAATAAAGAATTTAAAATCAAGTATTTAAAACAAGTTTAAAATCAAATAGCTTTTTTAAAAAAAATAGATTTATTTTCAAACAATTATTTAAGCCTGATTTTTGATAAACTTCCTTTATAAAAGGTCTTTAAATGAAAGTTAAATAATTTGTTTTGACTTAAATCTGTAAGTAAAAATGTAATGAAAATTTTAAATTCAAATTTGAAATTTTTACACTTAAAATATTGATGAAGTCATCAATAAGGAAATTAATTATCTTAGAAATTATTAAGGTATTAGAATGATTTAAATGAATAAAATAATTAAGGAATGGCTTATGTATTTAATTTATAAATTAATAATTTAGATTAATTTATAATTAGAGATTAATTAAGAAGTAAATTAAGAAATGATATTAGTTAATGAGGATAATTAACTATGAATTATTAAGTAACAAAATTAATGTGATAAATTTTGATAACAAATTTGATTAATTAATTAAATCAATTGTAAATTGTAAATTACTTAATGAAAGAAATTAAGGGCTTAATTACTAATTGTAATTAAATTTGAATATTTTTATTTAATCAGTGATAAAGATAAATTGGTAATTAATGATTTGTTATTATGAGATGATTGCTTAATGATAAGTAATTAAAGAGTAAATTTCTTGAAATAATTAATTAAGAAGTTAATTAATTTTATAATTGGTTCAAAAGTCAATTTAATTAATAGGATTGATTAAGGATAATTTAATTAATTAAAGTGTTTGATAAATTAATTTATATCAAACGATTTGAAATTAATAAATCAGAATTGGATAATAAGTTCATAAGAAATTAATTAATTTGAAATTAAGTTGAATTAATTAGGATTAAACAATTAATTAATCCTGTTTATAAATGATTATCAAATGGTTGACCTTACTTATGAATGATTGTATTGTATGAGATGCCTTGAATTGATTATCCTATCAGATTTGTAGTATTTTGTTCTGTAGATTGAGCTGTGTATATTTATATACATCTGTATATTATCTATGAATCTGTGAATGGGCGATGAGCGTTATAGTTTATATCGCTTATCAACTATATTTCTGTGTTTTAATCTGTGATGATTGAATGTTGTTGCACTATTGTGTTAAACCCCTGGACCACACCATACATACAACAATATAGATTTCACGAGGGAATCGATTAAGTCACAGATTTTGAAATAGTTAAAAAGTTGAATATCTGAAAGCCAAATGTTTTGGAAATGGATTGGGTTTAAAGTGAAAAGCTTTTGAAATGGAATTTCAAAGATGAAATTTATTTTGAGTAACTTGATTGAGTTTTGAAATTTGAATATTTGATTTAAAATTTGAATTCAATATTTGAAATTGGATTCTATAATTTGAAACTAGGGATTAAAGATGTTTATATATGGGTTAAACTATTTTAAATATTGATTTGGGAATGTGAATATAATTCAAGAACCTTAACTCGTATAAATAAATCAGATTTTCAAAATGAAAACTATTTGTTTTAAAAGAATAAAAGCTTCTAGATAAGGAAAGAAATTCTAGTTTAATTAAAGGAATTTAAAAGATTGAATTGAAAAAGGGTTTTCCAAGTTATGAGTAAATTCTTTTGAAAACTATGAATTGAATCTGTCTATTTTTAACAGATTTAAAATGGTGATTTGTTGACCCAATCGAAATGGAATTGTTTTGAAAACTATAAGTTGAATCCATGTTTAAAGATTTTAAATGAGTTAATCCAATCGAAATGGAATTGTTTTGAAACCTATGAATAGATCTTTATGGAACGAAGTGAACTGTGTAAATTAAATCTTTTTGTTTAAAAGATTAGAGTTGTTAATTTGTTAAACCATTTGAAAGAAAGTTTTTGGATAATAAGTTGTGACTTAATTGAAATCCCAATATCCATGTGTTTTTGAAATATTGCACTCATTATTTGGTTTAGCCGGGAGAGGACCTTTGTGTCATATATCCCATTCCGAATAACGATACGTCGTTATGGATAGCATTTGAAGACCGGTGGTGAAGACCGGATATTTTCGAAAACGAAAGGACAACTCGTCGAATGTTTTTGCATCGACTGGTCCCCCATATAGAGACAACATATGTGGTGGAAAGTCCGATCGTAATTAGAAATTATCCGGATTGCAAGGGCTTCTTTGGAAGTAACTTCGGTTCTGTTGGTACCCAGAACAGACTTGAATGGATTGTATGTCTGACACTACACTCTGAGATATAAAGCAGATTTCTTTCGAATACATTCATATTGGTGGCGGAGAATTCATTCTCTTAGCTTAACACCCTTCTCTGAGACGTACGAGCTCAGAGGTTATGTAGTTGAAGGTTATCAGCGATATATTCCCAATTTGGTAGCGTGGCATGCTAAGTGTTGCTGTGTGATGATCATTGTTTGATCATTTGTGATATGATCATTTGTTTGATCATTTATCTTTGTGATCATTACTTTGATCATTTGTTGACCCAAAGCATGGCTTTGAACCAAAGCGTAGCTTTGAGGACGAGACTTCGTCGAAACTCACACCCCGGAATGGTCAAAACAGGAAAGATGCAGTAAGGTTATTAGGGGGTAGCGCCCCTTTAGGGTGTGTTCATTTCCTTCTTGAAAAGGGTGGTATCATGGTATGGAGCCCAGATACTTACTCATGTTGAAACACTTTATTTATTACTGTATGATGTTGGTTATCGAGCGCTCGGTTAAGGGTCCCAAAGCACCGGGGGATGGCATACTCGTTTCAGTTGTTACCTAGTAAGGGGTAACCCGGCCTTGTGTTGGCAGAGATCCGGCTAGGTTCTCGGGACGTCCATCCAGAGGTGCTTCCATGTGGCAATGGGAAGTTCCTTGGCCTGACCATTTGTTGGAAATCCAAAGAAACAATACGAACCTTGTACGGTATTAGTTGTAGGACCTGCCATCTAATATGGTAGCTATAGCGGGCATAATATAATGGTACCTATGCTGGCTAAGATTTACATTCTACGTTCGAAATGTTTTCTACAATATGCACTAATAATAATAATCAAATGATTTGATTTTTGCGTAGTAAGCATCTTTGACTAACATAAGAAGAAATCTCCTCCAAGTCTGCGTTTGCATTGTGTGTGTGGTGGGAGGTCTTATGGCAGTTACATTTTCAAAAAGCATTGCGAATTGATTTTAAAATATTTCTTTTGTTGATTGTTTTAAAAGATAAAACTGTTTTTGTTGCTCACACCAGTCCCACGACTGATCCAGAGTTTATTGTTTCTATCCTAAACTCTGGGTGCTCATTATTTTCTACACGAGCAGTCTAGAGTTGGGTTTTTCAGATAGTCAGATTAGTAGGTTATATGGAGCTAGTTCAGTCTTTGGATACGGACTGCACTTGCCTATCTTTGGGAGTTCGAGCTTTTTCTGGATTGGTGCTTGAAGATGGAGATTATCCGCTGCTGATGTTATCGTTTTCTTTTCCGCTGCTATTTCATGTATCTCTGATAGTATTGATATTCAGTGGTATCATCATATTGTATTATCATTGTATCAGATATTGTGTCAATGCTGTATATAAATGTATTATTCCTTTTATTCCGCTGTGTTATTTACTTAATGTTGTTATAAGCTCCGGCGAATCGGATTTGAACGGTTGAATCTACGACATTCGAGTACGATTTGAAGTATGGATGTCGATTTTCGAGCGCGAAAGATCCGCGTCATTACATTTGGTATCAGAGCAAAGGTAAAACTTTAGCTCAGGAGTATAACACGTTGAGTAGCTCATTAGAGATAGGGTGAAGTATCCCTAGAATGAGTGTATCCCTACGATATCCGTCTGAATGCCTCAGTAAATTCTCTTACTATCCACTGATAGTGAGTACCAGTGTAAGAAGAGAACGAGATAGGGGACGGGGGAGTACGACTATAAATGGTCAATACCCTTCGACAGTGGAAACAATTTTCTTCTCAATTTCCTTTGACTCGTTTTCAACTTCTTTTGATTGCTTCGAGACAGCTCCAGAAGAAGTTCGGTGCGATGATGCTCTACGAATCGTTGTAGGAAATTCTTACTTCATATTTCATCGGTTTCTTATAAGTTTTCCATTTAAACTCTAATGAATATGAATTTGAAATTTGGAACTGAAACTTTAAATAAATCTGGAAATTTTAATTTGAGTTAAATTGAATAATATAATATGAAGGATAATTTGAATTGACTAGATAAAACGATTTCGTTTAAAACTAAATTTGAAATTCTATTATAGTTTCTTGTATCTATTGTTGATATTCTGATTTGGTGAGCCAAATGCAGAACTGATATCCAGTTTGATCTGAAAACAGATATTTTTTATCTATCTTCCTTATCTCTCTCTGGCGAATTTCGAGGACGAAATTCTTTTTAAGGGGGGAAGTCTGTAACGATCCCGAATTTTAATTTAATTTAAATTGATAGTTAATGTAGATTTTGAACAAATTTTGGGATAAAATTTGAATTCGACTGTGGGATTTGACTTTGGATTCTTGAAATTTAAATACGAAATGTAAATTAAAACAATTAGCATTAAAGTTAAAATAAATATTTAAGCTAGAAAATAACTTTGACAAATCAAATAGATATATAATAAGATGAATTATAAATATAGAGTACCACATAGCTAAATTCAAACAACATAATTAAAATAAAAATTTATTTGCAATACAAAGTAAACCAGACAAGTAATAAAAATAACAAAAAAAGATAATATATGTAAAATGTAATGCAGCAGCCTCCCACTAAATAAAAAAAGAAAGAACATTGACAAAGCATAAAACAAAGTAAAAACAAGCTAATAAATGCAAGCATCTCAGCCGAGACAAGCAAGAACGAAGCAAGAAAAAAGTTTTCAGATAGTAGTGCAAACCTGTTTCCAAATGGATGAGGCTCTGTCCATTTTCAAACACAGTGCGTAAACATCAACTTTAAAGCTTTAAGTTTAACAGTAAGGATGATTCATTGTTTATGTGGTATTGCATATGTTTATCTTTGAAATATAATCTGGTGTGTATATATATACAGGTTACTCTGTATATTATTTTTCTCTGTTATGGGTTACAGGGTTGATTATCATTTAAAACTCAATTTGTTTCCAACTGAATCATAGTAAAACTTTCAGTTTGAAATCAAACCAGATAATGAAACTTATATTTAGACTTTGAAAGCTGATTTGAACCATGATTGTGAGATATCATCACGGTAACTTTGGTTACAGGCAACCAAGAAAAAAAATGATAAACTCAAGTATTATAAAAAGTTAATTCAAGTTCATAGCTTGAATTCTTACTGCAAGTGATGATTTTTAAAGCAAAGATCAGTTTTCAAATGCAGATCTGTTCTCTGCTATACAAAACCCAAGTGAGTAACTTTTCTTTAAAAAAAATAAATTTAAGGAATAAATCTGTTGTACATATGCCTGTGGATAAGTGTATATATATGTATATATATGTATGTATGTTTGTGCATATATAATCTGTTATCCTGCATTTTAGCAAAGCCGCGACACCAAAAGATCACTCGGAAACGGAAAACAGTCAGTCTCATAATTTGATCGTACTTCGTTTCGCTATGGATATCACTGAATTTTGTCCAAGTCCGGATTGAGCTACAATTGATGGGACATGAGAAGAAAGATCATAAAAGTTATCATCCCGAATTTTAAGTCAATCGGAGTTCATACGCTCAAGTTATGATCGATTCAATTTGAAGGAAAAGGCCCGAGATTCGAACCCATCAGGTTCGAAACCATCACCTTCGAACCCATCAGGTTCGAACCCATCACCTTCAAACCCATCGGGGTGCCTCGGATTCGAACCCATCAAGTTCGAACCTACCAAGTTAATAACAATGGACCTCGAATCCATCGGAGAGTAGCTGGTTCGAATCCATCAAGCATCGGTCGTTGGACTCCATCGATAAGTCTTCGTTCGAACCCATCGTTGGAACCCAATTCGAACCCATCCAAGAAGCTTCGTTCGAATCCACTGGGTCAGCTAGCCATGGTGACGTGTCTTTCATTGGTTCGAATGCGCCGAGATATCAGGAGTCGAAGCGGTCAACTCGGAGTGAAGACCGGATCGGTTCGAGATTTGCGCTCCATGTCGCTGCGAAGGCACGTGCCACCATCGGTTCAAAACCATCGGTTCGAATGGATGGTTTCGAACCAAACCGCCATGCATAAAACGCCATTTCGAATCCATGATATCTTGCAATCCACTGATCCAAATGCCACGAAATTTTCACTAAGCTTGCATACATGTCGAAGGATGTCCACGCCAAATTTCACCTCGATTGGATGAATTCTCGATCGGTTCGAATGGAGTTCGAACCGATGACAAGATGGGCCCAAACTTCCTGAGGCTGGGCATGTGGGCCCCCTCACGTGCCAGAAGCGGTCTCCCGTGTTTTCAACGAAATATCAGCAGCCTACGCCTATAAATAGAGCCCCAGGGCAAACAGAAAAGGGACTTTTGGATTCTGAAGCGCCTAAACTCTGCCGGGTTGATATCTCCATCATTTTATATCATAATTTTGCTGCTGAATTCGAATTCCTGGCTATAATTCACTGTTGATTGCTGTATCAACTTGTAATCACTGAAAGAAAGTCAATAAAAGCATAAAAACTTCACAGTGGACGTAGGCAATACGCCGAACCACTATAAATTGCTTGTCTATGCATTTATTTACATGTTATTTTGGAGTTTTTGTTAGATAATCCTCTGTTTTAATTTGCATTCTTCATTTATTATCTCTTCAAAAACTTTCGACGAGTGTTGTGCCCAATTTTGGTACAAACACTTTGGTGCTTTCATCGAGAAAACACAGTTTTTCTCCCGCTCCCCGGATCTGTCATCGATACCGGATTGCATAAATCTAAGAGAGAGATACAAATCTCAAGCTCAGATTCCTTCTGTTCTATTCAGATTTGATAAAAGTCTAGGAAAGGATTCTATGATTCACAATGGTGAGTACCAGAACCACCTCTAACCTTGGTGACCAGGAATGCCGGGATAGGCCAAATCCCGCGCAGCTACCATCTACTCAGGACGTCACCGGGCCTTCGGAGTCATCCGGACTGGTAACGAGGCAAGAGATTCAATTGTTGCTCCAGGAGCTGACCCAGAGTCGACAACAGTTGACGGAGCAACTACGCGCTAACGCTGAATTAACTCGCCAGCTACATAGTCATAAGCGCAGGCGGTCTAGGAGGGATTACGCATCCCAGTCTTCCACGGAGAGCTCGGCTTCCTCCGATTATCATCGCCGACCTCCACGACCCCGAATGGATGGGAATTATGCACAGGCTACCGGAAACCTTCCGGCATTGATGGTCGGGCAACTATGAGTCGGCCCATCTGCTAGCTTCCATACAGCGCCTTCCTCCCGGGGAGGCACTGTCCCTCAACACACTACTGACAACCGTCCTGCAACCATTGCTACGGAGCCAGGGGTTGACATCCATACTTTGTCGGATCAGAACCGCCACCAACGACGGCAAACTCCTGAGCCGTATGTACCAGAACATGTCGAACCAAGGAGGCGAGACCCGGACCGTCGACAGCATCCGGTCCAGTCCCGCATTGTGGAACCCGACCACACCTTGGCTCAACATGCCCAGAACGCAGCTGTAACGGATCATCCGGAAATGATCAGGCAGATGATCCGTGAAAGTCAGGGGTTTACTAACGACGACTGGGGAATCTCCTGGAGTCACACCCCATTTACATATGAGATTCTGTATGCCGAACCCCCTCGGCGATTTAGGATGCCCGCGTTACCAATGTACGAGGGAAACTCGGACCCCAATCAACACATATTGAAATATGAATGGTCCATGAGCGCTGCTAGTGCGTACGATGCAGTAAATTGTAGGAGTTTCCCTAACTCTTTGGGGGGCATTGCCACGATGTGGTTCACGCGATTACCACCCCGTTCCATCTCTTCATTAAATCAGCTGGCTAGAAAGTTCGTGGAACAATTCCGCATGCATGTTGCAAGGCCTAAAGACGTCAACACTTTGTATAGCGTTACTCAAGCTCCCGGAGAAACGCTTAGACACTTTTTGGAGAGATTCCGTAAAGCTTGTGTAGAGATCACCAATCCCAATGATAACTCGATTCTAATGGCATTGATGAAAGGGATTGACCCTGATTCAGATTTTGGAAATTGGCTGGTAGGAAAACCTCCTGCGCCGTTGGACCACTTTTACTCCAAAGCCGCCCAATTCTTTAGGCGTGAGGACGCGAAGCAGTCTAGGAAGCAGGATGACGCAGGACCCAATGGAGAAGGAATTCAAAGTAATGTGGCTGCTAAACAATCGAGAGAGAGTTCTGGGAAAGTGCAGTTAAATATCCAGAACAAACAATCACAACCAAAGAATAATGGGAATCAGAGGAGGAAGCGGGATCAGAACCGTTGCCCAAGGCGTAGGGCCCCTATGTTCGACAATTATACCCCGCTGAATACATCGTTGGAGAACGTATATCTACAAACTTGTAACGCCATGCAATACAAGAAGCCTGCCCCGAAGCCATCGTCGGAGAGACAGATTCAAACAGGCAAGTTTTGTAGATTTCATAACAGTTACGGCCACAATACCAATGAATGCCGACACTTGCAAGATTTGATTGAGAAATTGATCAGAGATACGGAGTTAGATCGGTTTGTACGGGCACCATAGTCTGGTGGCGCGGGTCCGTCAAACCAAAACAATCAGTAAAATCGGCCAGGGCAGAAGAACCCGCCCGAACGGGCGGGAGGCTAGTGATAAACACAGTCAGCGGTGGTCCCCATCCAGCGGATAAGAGCTGGAAAGAGATGGAGTCATATGCTAGCTCGGTTAGGCATATGGATTTCGAATGTTGTAGTAGTTATGACGAAGGGGCTCCATCCAAACAACAAAAGACGATGACAAATGACATCGTGTTCCGGAACCGTGATGCAGACAAGGTCAAAGCCCCGACTATTGACCCGCTTGTTATATCCGCCCAGGTTGGTCCTGCTTGGATGAAGAGGATACTGGTGGATAGTTGGAGTTTAGTCAATATTTTGTTCAAGAGAGCTTACGATCAGATGAAGATGGAAGCCAAAGATCTGAAACCCTGTCAGTCCAGGATTCACGGCTTCGATGGAAGTGTTAATATACCCATGGGGGTTGTGGAGTTACCCGTGGAGTTGGGGATCGGTGAATGCAGAAGGGTACGCATGTTACAATTTGTTGTTTTGGACATACACTTACCGTATAATGCGTTTCTGGGCCGACCGGCCCTTGCTGAATTTCGGACGGCAATCGCCCCGTGGTGATTGACTTTGAAATTTCCTACCGATTGTGGTACCGGTGTGATTCATGGAGATCAGGATGCTGGACGAGCCTGTTATGTTGCGGAGCTGCGAGAGGCGCAGGGAAGAGAGAAAGGGAAGGGCGTAGAGGAATCTCTCTGCGTCCGTTCTGCCGATAATTGACAATTGGTGCCTGGGCCTCGGCCTGGGCACCACAACCAATTCTAGAAAGACCTTGACCCAAGGGACAACGACAACAATGAAGAATCTACAGAGAGTCAGACTTCACCGGCTGAACTAACTATCAATGTCCCGATCGATAATGGTGGCGATGATTCGAGAATGTTAAGAATTGGGTCTCAATTGAGCCAGGGGGCACAACGGGAATTGGTTGAATTTCTCCGGGCGAATGCTGACGTGTTCGCCTGGACGCACTCTAACATGTGTGGGATCTCGCCGGATATCGCGAGCCACACTTTAAACATTGACCCGCGTTATATCCCGGTCAAACAGAAAAGGCGTGGTATGGATCCAGAGAGATCTGCCGCCCTTAAGGAGGAGGTCGATAAGTTGAAGATGAATGGGTTCATTAGAGATGCTTTATACCCGGAATGGGTGTCCAACCCTGTGCTTGTCCGAAAACCGAACGGGAAATGGAGAATGTGTATCGATTATTCTGACTTGAACAAGGCTTGGCCGAAGGACAGTTTTCCACTTCCCCGAATCGCTCAGCTCGTTGATTCAACCGTCGGACATGAATTGTTATCCTTCATGGATGCTTACTCAGGCTACAATCAAATACCCATGCACGTACCCGACCAAGAACATACAAGCTTCGTGACTGATCTGGGACTATACTGCTACAATGTCATGCCTTTTGGATTGAAGAATGCCGGCGCAACCTATCAACATTTAGTTAACCGGATGTTTGCCGACCAGATCGGGAAGACCATGGAAGTTTATGTAGATGACATGTTAGTAAAGTCGCGGTATTCTGTTGATCACGTAAAAGACTTAGGATCGATGTTTGATATCCTCTGGAGATATGGGATGAAGCTCAATCCGCTAAAATGTCATTTTGGCGTTGCATCCGGAAAATTCCTTGGGTTCATCGTCAACGCCCGAGGGATAAAGGCTAACCCTGAAAAGATTTGGCCCATCCGGAATCTTCAAACTCTAAGGACCATAAAGCAAGTCCAGAGTCTCAATGGGAAAGTCGCAGCATAGAGTAGGTTCATCTCGAAGTCAACCGACAAATGCATCCCTTTCTTCGATTTGATCCGAAAAGGGAAACGAAACTTCGAGTGGACTGCAGAATGTGAAGGTGCATTTCAGTCACTGGTTCAACATCTTTCTACACCACCGATTCTTTCAAAGCCTGTTGATCACAAACAGTTATATCTCTACTTAGCGGTATCTGAAAGCGCAATCAGTGTGGCATTAGTCCGGGAGGAAGACCGAGTGCAAAAAGCGGTATATTATGTAAGTAAACGGCTAACCGGAGCCGAGAGAAACTATCCCAAGCTGGAAAAGTTGGCATATTGCCTAATCATTGCCTCGAGAAAGCTCCGTCCGTATTTTCAGGCTCATCCCATCACTGTATACACCGACCAGCCGTTATGACAGGTCCTCACGCGGCCTGAGACATCTGCCAGGTTACTAAAATGGAACATCGAACTGAGTCAATTCGACATCACATATACTCCTAGGAGGGCCGTACACGGTCAAGTCCTAGCAGATTTCGTTGCTGAATTCACTGTACCCGAGGACTTACCCGAGAATAGCAAATCTCCTGAGCACATATGGAAGTTATATACGGACGGTGCCTCCAATGATCGGTGTTCGGGAGCAGGGGTAGTGCTTGAAATCCCCGAAGGCCGATCCATATACTACGCTCTAAAGTTCGAGTTCCGTGCGACTAATAATGAGGCTGAATACGAAGCTTTACTTACTGGAATGAAGCTGGCCCACGACCTGAGAATTGTCGCTATAGAAATTTATTGTGACTCCCAACTGATCGTATGTCAAGTACGAGGTGAATACCAAGCTAAGGATCGAAGACTAGCTGCTTACTTAACTCAAGTCAGGAAAATTCTTGATCATTTCGATTATTACACCATTTTCTATATCCCCCGGGAGCACAATCAGAAGGCCGATTCGTTGGCAAAGTTGGCAAGTACGGGCGAAGCTCAGCGGTTGGGGCTAGTTCCCGTTGAAACCTTATCTTCTCTGAGCATTGATCAAAGTGAGGTTAGTCATGCATTTGAGGCCACCACAAGCAAGGAGTCGTGGATGACCCCTATCGAAATTACATTGAACATGGGACATTGCCTGAGCGCAGAAGTGAGAGGAGACAGGTCCTTCGAAAAGCCTCACGGTTTGTCATTCAAAACGGAGTTATGTACAGAAGGGGGTACTCTGTTCCCCTACTCCGATGTATCGCACACGATGAAATCAAATGGGTATTACACGATGTACACGAGGGAGAATATGGCGATCACGCTGGGGGGCAGGCACTCGCCAAGAAAGTACTTCGATATGGATATTATTGGCCCACTGTCAATCGGGATGCATCAGACTACGCCAAAAAATGTGACAAGTGCCAGAAACACGCTCGGATTCCTAGAGCCCCACCTACCGAGATAACCCAAATGGTTAGCCCCTGGCCGTTCGCGGTATGGGGGATCGATATAATTGGAGCATTGCCTTTGGCCAAAGGTGGCGCGAAGTACGCCATCGTCGTAGTTGATTACTTCACCAAATGGGCCGAAGCGGAGCCTCTTGCGACAATTACGACGAAGAAAGTAATCAACTTCATAGTGCGCAACATTATCTGCCGATTTGGTTCCCGCATACTATCATCACCGATAACGAAGCCCAATTCGACAGTACTGATTTCAAGAATTTCTGTCAACGATTTCACATACATAAAAAGTTTTCTGCAGTGGCACACCATCAAGCAAATGGTCAGGTCGAAGCCGTTAATAAAGTTATAAAGTCCGTTCTGAAGAAGCGACTAGAAAAGGCCGTAGGCAAGTGGGTCGACGAACTTCCTATGGCATTATGGGCCTATCGAACAACTCACAAAACTACAACCAGTCACACTCCGTTTTCTCTATCCTATGGCTCTGAGGCCGTCATTCCAGTCGAGTTGGAGGTGCACTCTCATCGTGCGACATATTATGACCCAAAGACAAATGCCATATTACTTGCTCAATCTCTGGATTTGCTGGATGAGAGGCGTGAAGAGGTTGATTTGAGGGCAGCCGCATATCGAAGTCGAGTCGCCCGAATATTCAATGCCAAGGTCCATCCGCGAACCTTTGAACTCGGCGATCTCGTACTCAAGAGAATTTATCCGGTTCCTTCGCACATGAAGCCAAATTGGGAGGGGCCATATGTGATTTCACAAAAGCTCGGAGATGGCACATTCAAGTTATCGACCGTTGACGGTCTTACCTTGCCGAGGGCTTGGAATAGCGAGAGTCTTCGTCGCTACTACATATGAAAGACTTTACTTTTTTATTTCTGTCAATTTATTCCTTTGCATTTTATTTTAGCATTCCGAGATTTAAATTTGTAATAAGGCAACTGACTTTGCCATATTTTCTCGTTTCAGCAATAAAATGCCATCTCTTCGAGCCAGAGCTGTGATTTATCGAGTATGATGTACAATATCACAACGCACGGAGAGCTAATTTCCATCATACGATGGGATTTATTCAAATAGAGAGTGGCTGCGATATGACCTGTCACTCGCTAAGTGAAACCCGAGCTCGGGGGCAGGACACTATATCAACATCTACAGGGATTGATACACGACAATCCCTCCTTTAACTCCAAATTCCCGGAGTGCAAATTGGAGTATAAAACAACTCTCGGTTCCCGAAGTGTGAACTGGAGTATAAATCCATAGCTCCCAGAGTGTGAGCCAACTCCAAATTCCCAGAGTGCGAATTGGAGTATAAAACAACTCACGGTTCCCGAAGTGTGAACCGGAGTATAAATCCATAGCTCCCAGAGTGAGACCAACTCCAAATTCCCAGAGTGCGAATTGGAGCATAAAACAACTCTCGGTTCTTGAAGTGTGAACCGGAGTATAAATCCATCGCTCCCAAAGTGTGAGCCAACTCCAAATTCCCAGAGTGCGAATTGGAGTATAAAACAACTCTCGGTTCCCGAAGTGTTAACCGGAGTATGAATCCATCGCTTCCGGAGTGTGAGCCAACTCCAAATTCCCAGAGTGCGAATTGGAGTATAAAACAACTCTCGGTTCCCGAAGTGCGAACCGGAGGATAAATCCATCGCTCCTAGAGTGTGAGCTAACTCCAAATTCCCGGAGTGTGAATTGGTGTGTAAACGTCCACTCTTGGTTCCCGGAGTGTGAACCGGAGTATAAATGTTAACTCCAAACTCCCAGGGTGCGAACTGGAGCATTAACTTTGAAATAACTCTAAGTCCCCGGAGCACGGACGACAGCATAAACAATCATTGACTCCAGATTCCCAGAGTGCGAACTAGAGTATAAACGCCGAAATAATTCTAAGTCCCCGGAGAGTGGACCGGAGTACGAGCCTTAACTCCAAGTTCCCAAGATGTGAACTGTATCATAAGCATCGATAATCATCGGGCTGTCGGGGCATGAACTGAACTATTGCTCGCGAATTATTCTAAGTCCCCACAGTGTGGACAATAGCTCAAAATTCGCAAAAAAGCACGGTCGTAAACCAATCATCACAACACTTAAGCAAAAAAAAATGGTTGGAATGAGAAAAGCAATATTTTATTTCAACTGACTAGAAACGAAGAATTACATGCAAATGAGTTCTTCCAAAAAGAATTCCTACTAGCAGGGGCCGAACCCGCATCTATACACGGCCTACTAAAGGGAAACAAAAAGCGGGTTCCTATCTACCGAAAAAATCTGCTCGAGCGGTCGATCTACTTTTTCTTCTTCGTCCGCTATATCAACGGTTCGTCATCGTCGTTGGAGTCGCTTGGAATTGAAATCCTTCATTTAGAGGGCTTCCTCTCCAACGCTTGTTCTTCAGCCGAAGGCATAATGTCGACGTCTTCCTCGGAACTCGAATCCAGATGAAGACTTCCCTCCGGGGGTGTCGGAAGGTCTGGATCCGCAACAGATGATGAGGCGGATGCCCGAGTGTCAACCTCTGTGCCGCTCGGCAATATCACACTTAAAGGCGCTGGAGCATGCGTCGTAAACCTGACCCCGGCGCTACCTTCGTGCCCCGCAGCCTCTATTTCAGCATTGATCTCGGCCAAGATTTCCTCGTCTCGAGTTGATGGGGCCTGGCTGGGGGCAACTCCGGTCTGCACAAAAGAGCTAGAGGCTGGCAGGAGCTCACTGATTATAAATGGAAAGTCTGTAGAGAAGTCTCCCTGTTGACCGAGTAGTTCACTCACCATTTGTTCGTCAAGAGACAAAGAGCTTTCCTGCGCCGCTTCGATAGACGCCGCCATTGTCACGACAGTCGTCTCAGTAGTAATAGCCTTCTGCCCTTGACTCGGCTCCTGGGTCGAAGACACTAGGGTGGTCCTGGTCACTGAAAAAAGAAGAGATGGAGTTAAACAATCACTTCAAGACGAACATTATAGCGAAAATGCACTTGAAATCTGTTCAGAATACCTTCCTCAGTTCGGCTTGTTGATGGTGGGACGACTTCGGAGACGTGCTCGCGAATTGGAGATAACCGCGGTTGCTCTGGGTCGTAAGCAGGAACGGCTTGTGAACTAACCGCGGATACAGGCTCAGACGCAGGCACGGCGGTGATTTCAAGAGCGGTGGCACGATGCTCAACACCTGACCCTTCTCCGGCCTCCAAAGATCGACCTCCAACCATCTCCTTCTCATAAGCGATTATAGCATCGTGGAGAACCTTCTTTTCATCATTTGTTAGCAACCGGTTTTCGAGCTCGAATCGATCGACCGATTCGTCCGGATGCGCCTCCTCTTCCCCTTCAACCAATCATTCCCAAGCATTGTGGAGATGCACCGGGTAATCCTGAAGCTAAGCCAAGTTTCTGTGCTTCAATACATTGGCGTTGTAGGTGATAAGCAGGTCTTCAATATCGGCCTCTAACCTGGCCTCCGCTTGTTGGACTTTCTCTTCAATCTCCGCCTCAACCGCTTGGACTTTGGCCACTGCCGCATCCCGCTCAGTCCGGAGTATCACAGCCTATTCGCACGCCTCCTGGGCTGCATTGTTTGCATCGTCCCTATCCTTGGCGATTTCGGCGAATTTGGACTTGAGCTCATTTTGCTCCTTTAGCGCCGCATCCCTCTCAGCAGTGACCAGAGTATTCCGATGGCCCATGTCCTTTACCATGGCATAATGCTCACGCTTCATTCTATCCATCGTAAGTTGGGCTTCATCGGACTTTTTGATGGCTTCCATCACTGATTTTCTGGAAGATTCGGCCTCGGTGTTAAGCACCTCAATAATGCGGCTCTTCTGGGCCAACTCCGCCTGTAACTTCTCGTTGGCGGCCCCACGCTCAAAGGCCAGCTCCAATGCCTTCTCCGCCGCTTTAAACCATACTTTATACTGAGCGTAGAAGTCGTGCACATAGTCATGCACCACCTGCTCCGCCGACGGAGGGATTCTTTTCTAGTGTGGGGAAAAAATGTAGTTGTCGAAGCAAATAGTTGGGAAGTCTTTTTTCAACTGAGCAAGCCTGAACGCCCCTTCACCCGAAATTTCCACAGGAGGCTGTTCCGCAACTACGGTGGTCGATGCCTCGCTTCTGGAGCGATGAGATTCGTGCCTAGAAGATTGAGAAGTGGACTTATGACGTGAAGGCTCGGAGGGGCGAGAAACATAGGCCGGAGGTTGTACGGGGTCTCTGGGAGGAGGAGGAGAATGCGATCGGGATCGATGCATGTAGCCCCTATCGGTGTCATATCTTTCCTGACTCGAGTATCCGGAGTATCCTTGATCATAGTCCCTGTCTCCTTCCCGTCTGCGCGATTCGCGATATGATGGTTTCCGAGCATGTCGCAGACTCCCTAGAATCGAACCGCGTTTGGACATAGTATCTGCAAGGAAAAGAAGAGAACAAAGTTAGTGGTTTCCCGAGACCGATGACCTACGACTAAAAGTTGTGTTGTGTTGTGAAAAGTGTGTGAATATGCATTCCATCCCCGACCAACCCGAAGTGTCGACCACGCTAGTAACATATGGCTCGCTCAGGTCTAGAGTACGATGGAATTCATCCAACCCGGCATCGTGTTGAAAGGACATATCGTCCGGGATTGGAACGTCGAAAAGCCCTTCAAAGAGACTTTCTTTTCTTGGGGGAGACCCCTCCGAAATTGTAATTCCGGAAGTGACCCGGGACGTGACGACTGACTTCCATCTTCCCTTTTTTGGCGATTTAAAAATGGCGGCCTTGCCTTTTCTTTGCTTCATAACATCTTGACAAACATCTGTGGGCCCGGCCGATGGCTCATCTTAAGAGTGGGTTTTTTCAGAATCAACCTCCTCTGCTATAATGACTTTGGGCTTCTTGTGCTTGACTCGTTTTTTCAAAACGATCCTTTGCGCCCCGTCGAATATTATACTCTGCCATCATTCGATTAACCTACGGGCCCGGAGATTCCTATCCGTCAATAACAGTCGATATCCTTATCGTCACTCGAGATCTCTTGGAGCACCCGTACTATCTCCTTAAAGTTTTCACCGTTGGGACGCTGGATCATCGCTGTAAAGAAGAAAATTATATAAGTTACACTTCGACTGCAATCGCCTTAGTACTTGTTTGGAAACTCAGCTGTACTCACGTCTGAATAACCATCGCCTGGCAAAGCCCGGGGGACATCTGACGTAGAACCATTCTGTCCTGTAATAGCTTAACCTGGTCCAGGACTCGGTGACCACTTGACAGTTCCGTACTGCCTCCAAGAATGTAAAAGATGGATAATCATTTCGAGTTTTGAAGTTGAACAAGTATCTGATTTCGGTCGGGGCCGGTGGTCTATGAAGGTATTCCATAAAAACGATGAACAGGCTGTTCACCGAAGCATACCCGTTCGGGTGAAGTTGGGATGGTGCGATTCCCAAAAAAGATAGCACCTCTCTTATATACTCATTGAACGGAGGAAGCGTCCCAGCCGCGCACGCATGGCGATTGAATGCGGTATACCCCTCCGGCGGATTGTGTGGCCTGTCATTTGGCCCCGGTAGTAACACGTCGTTCTGTGACAAGCCATGCCTCAGGCATATCCTCCCCAACATATCTTCGGAAATATGAGATGGGACAGAATCTGATGGATCAGCAATGAATGACGCGTTGGGAAGTTCATCCGGCACTGGGCCGATAATTTCAGGATCATTGTTCGGAACCTCTAACCTCGGGGGAGATGTACTCTGGATATCTTGTGGGTTTTCCTGCTGTTGCGAAGTCGAAGGCTCCATAACTGACTAACTCATGAGAAACCATCATTAGATGACAAGAGACCCGTGAATTCCCCAGTGTATAGTGTATGAATATGTGTTGTGCGGTGCTGTGCATTACTTGGATGAATATCACAGAATTAAAGAAAACACGCAAACCAAAAAGCTACAAAGCCCAGTTGTAATGACCGTCATCGCTGACCGTCATCGCTAAACCATTCACGTAAGGAAAATTGATTCGAATAGAAGTTGTTATAGTCCCGTTGACGAGCTTCGAAAGGTGGTCAAGTATGCAGTTTAATATGTCCAAATATGCAGGAGTGAAGCTCATCGGAATTATGCCCAGAAAATATCAAACTTTGGTATCCATTATATGGAGCTTTGAACCGATCAAAAGGAACTTGTTCGAACCAATTATCATACCCCTTTGAATCGACACGAAGGAGTGAGCTTCGAATCGATAGTCAAATGCCAAGTTCGAATCGATCAATGAAGGGTGACTACGAATCGATACAAAAGGGCACACTTCGAATCCATCAGACGCTGAGCTCGAATCGATTAGTGGGGGATAACTTCGAATCGGTCCATGGTTAATTAGTTCGTACCGATCAGGAAAACCTCAACTTAACATCAATCGAGTTCGAATCGATACCTTTCGTATCGGTCATAAAGGAATGGTTCGTATCGATGTGAAGTTGAAGGCTTCGAACTGATCAATGACCACTTTTCGTATCGATCATTTTGCACCGATACAACCCAACATCATAATTAACTTGGTTTGTCAGCTGCGTCCCCTCCAAGGGAAATCCCAAGGATCGATTCGAAATCTGAAAAGGAATGATGCTGCCCCCCATCGATTCATACATGAGCCTCTGAATCGATTCGAAGTTCCTCCAAAAGCCAGATCTGGTTTTACCAAATCCCTAGAAAGGCCAATCGATGAAGGAGTGATAGGTTCGAGGTAGCTTTGCCGTGTGGATTCGAGGTTAATTACCTAGTTTGGGTGATAGGTTCAAGGAATTAAAAACTTGGACCTTGAATGGTTCGAATATAAAACACAGTGCCCTCTTCTTTAAAGCTTCGAAACGATGCAACGCACAGTGAAAGCAAGGCGAGAGTAAAAAGTGAAAAGTGAAAAAAGTGAAACCCTCTGCTATTTATATGAAGCCTGGGATGTGACCGGGCCGCTTCGTATCCCAGTTAACCCAACCGGTCATAAACGGTCAAATGTCGGATCGATTCGAAGTCAGCCTTCGAATCCATCTGCCTAAGGCCCTATCGATTCGAAGTTCACCTCAAATTTCACCGGTGCGAAGCGCACAGCAGAGTGACAAGCCGCATCGGTTCGAAACGATCAGCGGGCACAGCGGTTCGAAGCCCCGGTCTGCATCGCCATCCACAACCTACTTTCACGAACGACGACTTAGTGCCCATCATTTTCAACCGATGCTAACTACAGTTTCGTATCCATTTTTTCTCATCGGTACGAACGAGGGTTTCGTACCCATCCAAGTCATCGGTTCGAATGAAGGTTTCGAACCCATAAATACTCCGACCCATCGGTTCGAAATATTACGTTCACACAACGCTGGGTCGTTTCCTTCGACCTTCTACATTGATTCAGGAGAGGATCGATACAAAGGAACTTATCAAGACAGCCATCGAGCGTTGTTTCAACTCAAATTTCCAAATCGGTTCAGGAGAGAATCGATACGACATTCAATGGCAAACAAAACTGACAACGACTCGTGGACACACAATGTTAACAAGGGTCATGTTGACATATGTGCATATATGTCGGACTAACATTCGATTTTAAACATTTACAGGGATCGAATACTCATCCTGTTACAGATGCAACAGCCAATGGCTAAGTATTATCATACAACATTCAATCATATCAACGCAAGGTTTCAGCAATACAGGGTATAAGTCTCAACAAAAGAGAGCAATGATTGTTTAGAGAGAAATTGCAACTATTCAAAGCACGTCATGTTCCCACAAGACGTACTTTGGGGGGAAAATTGTTATCCCGCATTTTAGCAAAGCCGCGACACCAAAAGATCACTCGGAAACGGAAAACAGTCAGTCTCAGAAATTTATCGTACTTCGTTTCGCTATGGATATCACTGAATTTTGTCCGAGTCCGGATTGAGCTACAATTGATGGGACATGAGAAGAAAGATCATAAAAGTTATCATTTCGAATTTCAAGTCAATCGGAGTTCATACGCTCAAGTTATGAGCGATTCAATTTGAAGAAAAAGGCCCGAGATTCGAACCCATCAGATTCGAAACCATCACCTTCGAACCCATCAGGTTCGAACCCATCACCTTCGAACCCATCGGGGTGCCTCGGGTTCGAACCCATCAAGTTCGAACCTACCAAGCTCATAACAATGGACCTCGAATCCATCGGAGAGTAGCTGGTTCGAATCCATCAAGCATCGGTCGTTCGACTCCATCGATAAGTCTTCGTTCGAACCCATCGTTGGAACCCTATTCGAACCCATCCAAGAAGCTTCGTTCGAATCCACTGGGTCAGCTAGCCATGATGACGTGTCCTTCATTGGTTCGAATGCGCCGAGATATCAGGAGTCGAAGCGGTCAACTCGGAGTGAAGACCGGATCGGTTCGAGATTTGCGCTCCACATCGCTGCGAAGGCACGTGCCACCATCGATTCGAAACCATCGGTTCGAATGGATGGTTTTGAACCAAACAGCCATGCAGAAAACGCCATTTCGAATCCATGATATCTCGCAATCCACTGATCCAAATGCCACGAAATTTTCACAGAAGCTTGCATACATGTCGAAGGATGTCCACGCCAAATTTCACCTCGATTGGATGAATTCTCGATAGGTTCGAATGGAGTTCGAACCGATGCCAAGGTGGGCCCAAACTTCATGAGGCTGGGCATGTGGGCCCCCTCATGTGCCAGAAGCGGTTTTCCAAGTTTTCAGCGAAATATCAGCAGCGTACACCTATAAATAGAGCCCCAGGGCCAACAGAAAAGGGACTTTTGGATTCTGAAGCGCCTAAACTCTACCGGATTGATATCTCCCTCATTTTATATCATAATCTTGCTGTTGAATTCGAATTCCTGACTGTAATTCACTGTTGATTGCTGTACCAACTTGTAATCACTGAAAGAAAGTCAATAAAAGCATAAAAACTTAACAGTGGACGTAGGCAATACACCGAACCACTATAAATTGCTTGTCTACGCATTTATTTACATGTTATTTTGGAGTTATTGTTAGATAATCCTCTGTTTTAATTTGCATTCTTCATTTATTATCTCTTCAAAAACTTCCGACGAGTGTTGTGCCCAATTTTGGTACAAACACAATCATCTGTATATATGGGTAGATTGAAAGTAGGATATACAGGCTGTTGTTTAAATTGCGTCTGTTCTCAGTTTAGAACTTAAACTGTTAATTCAAAAAAATCATTTACTCCTTTTCTGATTGATGATTGAACTTCAAATTCAAACAAAAGATGTTTGTATCATCATAATCTAAGTTTAAAAATTTATTTAAGATTGAAACAACTTAAAATGGTCTCTGGAAAACCAAACCATCTGAACAAACTCAAGATTTGTCCATTTTCGAATCTTTTAATTTTCGAATTCAATTATGCAAGCTGAATAAGTAAACAATAACATGATTTTTAAACCTAATTTGATGATTTTAAATGGTGTGGTATGAGAGCAGTTTGGGTTTGTTCGATTTTTGCATTTCGAGTCGCCGGGGTCGGTCTCGTTGATCAGAGTGGTCGGGGCTTGGGCTGGAGGTGGAGGAGCGAACAGCGAGTATGGAAAAAATGTTGTGATGGTCGACCAATGACCATGGAAGCAGCGGCGATGGTTTAAAATTTTTAAACCTAGTTTTTGAGGTGCCGAGGTTTTCGTTTCATTCGACGTCGATGGTCGATCGAGTGCCGTGGTGTCTCGGGTGGTGGTAGGGTGGGCAGTATCGAGTTCAGGGCCAGAGTTTCAGTCGACACGATGGTCGAGGTTGCGGAGGCGACGTGCTTTCCAGTTTTGGGGTGTTCGAAGTTTTTGTTCCAGATTTTGGCTCAACTCTCGGATTTTGATTTCGAATCGATGGTGATGTATTGATGCTTGGGAGAGGATGTTTGGGTGATCGATGACTGGAGGAGATCATAGGTGATGATCGAGGAGGTGCGGCACCACCGTGCATGTGCACGGTGCACTGCTTGTTGACAGGGGAGGGTCAAGTTGTATTTTTCTTTTTACAGGTTTTAACTCAAATCTGATTTGATTTGGGGTTTCAAGTTTTGGTTTTAAAATTTAAATCAAGAATTGAATCAAGATTTTAATCAAAACTTAAATATGAGGTCAGTGTTGTTTTCGGGTTTCTTTTGTAAAACCTGAAAGCAATTTGGGGTTTAAAACAAATGTAAACAAAATTTAAATTTGTATGCTAGATTTAAAATCAAAATTAAGTTTAGCTTTCAAATAAACTCTTAAATCTTTAAGTTTTAAAATAAAGTTGGATTTTAAATAAAGAATTTAAAATCAAGTATTTAAAACAAGTTTAAAATCAAATAGCTTTTTAAAAAAAAATAGATTTGTTTTCAAACAATTATTTAAACCTTATTTTTGATAAACTTCCTTTATAAAAGGTCTTTAAATGAAAGTTAAATAATTTGTTTTAACTTAATTCTGTAAGTAAAAATGTAATGAAAATTTTAAACTCAAATTTGAAATGTTTACACTTAAAATATTGATGAAGTCGTTAATAAGGAAATTAATTATCTTAGAAATTATTAAGGTATTAGAATGATTTAAATGAATAAAATAATTAAGGAATGACTTATGTATTTAATTTATAAATTAATAATTTATATTAATTTATAATTAGAGATTAGTTAAGATGTAAATTAAGAAATGTTATTAGTTAATGAGGATAATTAACTATGAATTATTAAGTAACAAAATTAATGTGATAAATTTTGATAACAAATTTGATAATTATTCAAATCAATTGTAAATTGTAAATTACTTAATGAAAGAAATTAAGAGGTTAATTACTAATTGTAATTAAATTTGGATATGTTGATTTAATCAATGATAAAGACAAATTGGTAATTATTGATTTGTTATTATGAGATGATTGCTTAATGATAAGTAATTAAAGAGTAAATTTCTTGAAATAATTAATTAAGAAGTTAATTAATTTTATAATTGGTTCAAAAGTTAATTTAATTCATAGGATTGATTAAGAATAATTTAATTAATTAAAGTGTTTGATAAATTAATTTATATAAAATGATTTGAAATTAATAAGAAATTCATAAGAAATTAATTAATTTGAAATTAAATTGAATTAATTAGGATTAAACAATTATTTAATCCGGTTTATAAAAGATTATCAAATGCTTGACCTTACTTATGAATGATTGTATTGTATGAGATGCCTTGAATTGATTGTCCTATCTGATTTGTGGTATTTTGTTCTGTAGATTGAGCTGTGTATATTTATATACATATGTATATTATCTGTGAATTTGTGAATGGGCGATGAGCGTTATAGTTTATATCGCTTATCAACTATATTTCTGTGTTTTAATCTGTGATGATTGAATGTTGTTGCACTATTGTGTTAAACCCCTGGACCACACCATACACACACCAATATGGATTTCACAAGGGAATCGATTAAGTTACAGATTTTGAAATAGTTAAAAAGTTGAATATTTGAAAACCAAATGTTTTGGAAATGGATTGGGTTTAAAGTGAAAAGCTTTTGAAATGGAATTTCAAAGATGAAATTTATTTTTAGTAACTTGATTGAGTTTTCAAAGTTGAATATTTGATTTAAAATTTGAATTCAATATTTGAAATTGGATTCTATAATTTGAAACTAGGGATTAAATATGTTTATATATGGGTTAAACTATTTTAAATATTGATTTAGAAATGTGAATATAATTCAAGAACCTTAACTCGTATAAATAAATCGAATTTCCAAAATGAAAACTGTTTGTTTTAAAAGAATAAAAGCTTCTAGATAAGGAAAGAATTTCCAGTTTAATTAAAGGAATTTAAAAGATTGAATTGAAAAAGGGTTTTCCAAGTTATGAGTGAATTCTTTTTGAAAACTATGAATTGAATCTGTCTACTTTTAACAGATTTAAAATGGTGATTTGTTAACCCAATCGAAATGGAATTGTTTTGAAAACTATAAGTTGAATCCTTGTTTAAAGATTTTAAATGAGTTAATCCAATCGAAATGGAATTGTTTTGAAACCTATGGATAGATCTTTATGAAACGAAATGAACTGTGTAAATTAAATCTTTTTGTTTAAAAGATTAGATTTGGTAATTTGTTTAAACCATTTGAAAGAAAATTTTTGGATTATAAGTTGTGACTTAATCAAAATCCCAATATCCATATGTTTTTGAAATATTGCGCTCATTCTTCGGTTTAGCCGGGAGAGGATCTTTATGTCATATATCCCATTCCGAATAATGATACGTCGTTATGGATAGCATTTGAAGACCGGTGGTGAAGACCGGATATTTTCGAAAACGAAAGAACAACTCGTCGAATGTCTTTGCATCGACTGGTCCCCTGTATAAAGACTCCATATGTGATGGGAAGTCCGATCGTAATTAGAAATTATCCGGATTGCAAGGGCTTCTTTGGAAGTGCCTTCGGTTCTGTTCGAGCCCAGAACAGACTTGAATGGATTGTATGTCTTACACTACACTTTGAGATATAAAGCAGATTTCTTTCGAATACATTCCTGTTGGTGGCGGAGAATTTATTCTCTTAGCTTAACACCCTTCTCTGAGACGTACGAGCTCAAAGGTTATGTAGTTGAAGGTTATCAGCGATATATTCCCAATTTGGTAGCGTGGCATGCTGAGTGTTGATGTGTGATGATCATTGTTTGATCATTTGTGATATGATCATTTGTTTGATCATTTATCTTTGTGATCATTACTTTGATCATTTGTTGACCCAAAGCATGGCTTTGAACCAAAGCGTAGCTTTGAGGACGAGACTTCATCGAAACTCACACCCCGGAATGGTCAAAACAGGAAAGATGCAGCAAGGTTATTAGGGGGTAGCGCCCCTTTGGGGTGTGTTCATTTCCTTCTAGAAAAGGATGGTAACATGGTATGGAGCCCAGATACTTACTCATGTTGAAACACTTTATTTATTATTGTGTGATGTTGGTTATCGAGCGCTCGGTTAAAGGTCCCAAAGGACCGGGGGATGGCATACTCGTGTCACTTGTTACCCAGTAAGGGGTAACCCGGCCTTGTGTTGGCCGAGATCCGGTTAGGTTCTCGGGACGTCCATCCAGAGGCGTTTGCATGTGGCAATGGGAAGTTCCTTGGCTTGACCATTTGTTGGAAATCCAAAGAAACAATACAAACCTTGTATGGTATTAGTTGTAGGACCTGCCATCTAATATGGTAGTTATAGCGGGCATAATATAATGGTACCTATGCTGGCTAAGATTTATATTCTACCTTCGAAATGTTTTCTACACTATGCACTAATAATAATAATCAAATGATTTGATTTTTGCGTAGTAAGCATCTTTGACTAACATAAGAAGAAATCTCATCCAAGTCTGCGTTTGCATTGTGTGTTTGGTGGGAGGTCTTATGGTAGTTACATTTTCAAAAAGCATTGCGAATTGATTTTAAAATATTTCTTTTGTTGATTGTTTTAAAAGATAAAACTATTTTTGTTGCTCACACCAATCCCATAACTGATCCGGAGTTTATTGTTTCTTTCCTAAACTCTATGTGCTCATTATTTTCTACACGAGCAGTCTAGAGTTGGGTTTTTCAGATAGTCAGATTAGTAGGTTATATGTAGCTAGTTCAGTCTTTGGATATGGACTGCACTAGCTTATCTTTGGGAGTTCAAGCTTTTTCTGGATTGGTGCTTGAAGATGGAGATTATCCGCTGCTGATGTTATCGTTTTCTTTTCCGCTGCTATTTCATGTATCTCTGATAGTATTGATATTCAGTTGTATCATCCTACTGTATTATCATTGTATCAGATATTGTATCAATGCTGTATATAAATGTATTATTCCTTTTATTCCGTTGTGTTATTTACTTAATGTTGTTATAAGCTCCGACGAATCGGATTTGAACGGTTGAATCTACGACATTCGAGTACGATTTGAAGTATGGATGTCGATTTTCGAGCGCGAAAGATCTGCGTCGTCACCAAATAGGACTGGCTTTAGAGGTTGATATGTGAGGACTTTGATAGGATGAGCCTGGAAATATGGCCTCAACTTTCTGGACGCAATCAGTGGACGAGGCGAACTTTTCCAGCTTTGAATAATTCATCTCTGCCCCAGTGAATCTTTTGCTAATATAATAAACCGGGCGCTGAACTTTTGCATCTTTCCGTACCAATGCTGCAGTGAGAGAATGAGATGAAACTACTGAATATATGAAAAGATCTTCACCATTGCTGGGCTTAGAAAGTTCTTGAGGCGTTTCCATGTGACGAATCAGTTCATCAAAAGCTTTCTGACATTCAGGAGTCCATTCAATGTTTTTCTTTCCTTTCTTCAGAGAGTCAAAGAAGGGAATGCATTTATCAGTGGCCTTGGAAATAAACCGATTCAAAGCAGCGACTTTCCCGTTGAGGCTTTGTAATTCCTTCTTTGTCCTAGGAGCTTTGACTTCTCTTAAAGCAGTAATCTGAGCAGGATTAGCTTCGATGCCCCTAGCACTCACAATGAAATCCAAGACTTTTCTACACTCTACCACGAATGAACATTTCAAAGGATTTAGCTTCATCCCATACTTTCAGAGGACCGCGAACATTTCTGCCAAATGATCCGTGTGGTCTACTGCCTTCTTTGATTTCACCAACATATCATCAACATATACCTCCATAGTCTTGCCAATCTGGGGTTTGAACATGGCATTAAAAAGTTTTTGATAAGTTGCCCCCGCGTTCTTAAGTCCGAAGGGCATGACTTTATAGCAGTAAAGACCAACATCAGTAATGAAGCTCGTGTCCTCCTGATCTGGCTCATGCATCATGATTTGATTATATCCTGAGTAAGCATCCATAAGAGACAATAATTCATGCCCGGCTGTTCCATCCACCAACTAATCAATCCTGGGTAACGGGAAACAGTCCTTGGGGCATGCCTTGTTCAAGTCTGAAAAGTCGATGCATACTCTCCACTTCCCATTTTCTTTTTTAACCAACACCGGATTAGAAACCCAATTTGGATAAGTGGATTCTCTGATGAAGCCATGTTTCATGAGCCGGTCTACTTCTTCTTTTAATGCTATCGACCTTTCAGGATCCTGGATTCTTCTTTTCTGCTTTACGGGTGTGCATTTTGGATCAATATTCAAAGCATGCACTGTGATATCTGGAGATATTGCACACATGTCGGCATGACTCCAAGCGAATACATCCAGGTTTGCTTTCAAGAATGATATCAACATATTCTGAACCGTAACACCGAGTTGTGAACCCACATTCAGCACCTAGTTTGGATCATTAAGGTCAACAGGTGTTGGCACCGTTACTTCCACTAGCACCACTCTACTCTCCCCTGCACTGGTTTATCATGTGGCTTATCATGTGGCTTATCATGTAATGATCAAAATCACCCAGGTGTTTCCAAGCCTTTGACAAGTAGGCGGGCAGATTCTCCCCTTTTGCTTGGAATTCCTTTTTGACTTGGCATACAATAAGCTGAGAATCACTGAATATCTGTAACGCTCGGATGTTTAATTCTTTAGCAATCCTTAAGCCAGCAATAAGGGCTTCGTATTCTGCTTCATTGTTTGTTTAAGGAAATTCCAATCTTAGTGCATAGCATAATGATCGACCTTCAGGAGTCTCAAGTACAACTCCGGCTCCAGAACAGTAGTCGTTTCTCGCACCATCGACATATAACTTCCACTGGATCGGGGAATTGTCGACCGTTTCTTCCTCACTGTTACCCTTATCTGTAAATTCTGCAATGAAATCCGCTAAAGCTTGTCCATTGATTGCTTTCCGGGGATGATAAGTGATGTCATACTGACTGAGTTCAATATTCCACTTTAGAAGACGACCCGAAGTTTCAAGGCGAAACAGGACTTGCTTTAAAGGTTGATCAGTGAGGACTCTGATAGGATGAGCTTGAAAATATTGCCTCAACTTCCTAGACGCAATTAGTAAGCAATAGGCGAGTTTTTCCAACTTAGAGTAATTCATCTCTGCCCAGTGAGTCTTTTGCTGATATAGTAAACTGGATGTTGAATCCTTTTGTCTTCCCGTATCAGCGCTGCACTTAAAGCATGAGATGATACTGCCAAGTATATAAGAAGATCCTCGCCATCGCCAGGCCTAGAAAGTATTGGAGGCGTCTCCATATGGCGAATCAATTCATCAAAGGCTTTTTGGCATTCGGGAGTCCAATCGAATTTTTTCTTTCCTTTCTTTAGGGCGTCAAAGAATGGGATGCATTTATCTGTGGCTTTGGAAATGAACCGACTCAAGGCGGCAACTTTTCCATTGAGACTTTGCAATTCCTTCTTTATTCTAGGAGCTTTGACTTCTTTTAATGCAGTAATTTGAGCTGGACTGGCCTCAATGCCCCTAGCGCTCACGATGAAACATAAAAACTTGCCGGATTCCACTCCAAATGAACATTTTAAAGGATTGAGCTTCATTCCGTATTTTCGAAGGACAGCGAACATGTCTGCTAAGTGTTCTATGTGATCCAGTGCTTTCTTAGACTTTACTAACATGTCATCGACGTAAACTTCCATGGTTTTGCCCAGTTGCGGTTTGAACATAGCATTAACGAGTCTTTGTTATGTTGCCCCTGCATTCTTCAACCCGAAGGGCATAACTCTGTAGCAGTAAAGACCAGTGTCGGTGATAAAGCTCGTGTCCTCCTGATCTGGCTCATGCATCATGATCTGGTTATATCCGGAATAAGCATCCATAAAAGATAACAATTCGTGTCCCGCTGTTCCGTCTACCAGTTGATCGATTCTGGGTAATGGGAAGCAGTCTTTGGGGCAGGCCTTGTTTAGATCTGAAAAATCGATGCATACTCTCCATTTTCCGTTGGCTTTCTTAACCAGCACTGGATTTGAAACCCAATTCGGATATGTAGATTCTTTGATAAAATTATTCTCCATGAGCCGATCAACTTCTTCTTTTAATGCCGCTGACCTTTCCGGACCTTGAGTTCTCCTTTTCTGCTTTACAGGTGTAAATTTTGGATCAATATTTAGAGCATGCACTGCAACTTCTGGGGATATTCCGCACATATCGGCATGAGTCCAAGCAAAAACATCCAGATTTGCCTTTAAAAAAGATATTAAGATATTCTGAATTGACGTAGTAAGTTGTGAACCCACATTCAACACTTTGTTTGGGTCCTTTGGGTCAACAGGTATTGGTATTGTCGTTTCCACCGGTACCACTCTATTTTCCCCTGCACTGAATTTTCTAGGGTCCATCTCTTTCCTTGCTCCGCTGTGCTCGCCAGTGCAGGGTCCGCCCTGTAATTGCTACAGGGCTGGTTCTTTGATGCGGACTGGGGCTGCCGCATTCTTTCCCATTTCTCCTTTTCTGGTTTCTCGTAGCTCTGTCAGATAGAACTCTCGCCCAGCATTCTGGTCACCTTTTATAACTCCTACTCCATTGTCTGTAGGGAATTTAATAGTGAGGCACCACGGGGCAAGAACAGCTTTGAACGCTGCCAGAGTTGGGCGACCAAGGAAAGCATTGTAAGCAGAAAATTCGTCGACAATCACAAAAGTTTGCTTGCGGACCACTTTTCTCTCTCCTTCTCCAAGTTCCACAAACAAATCAATGGTCCCTACCGGCTGCTTTGGCTCCCCAGTGAAACCAGCAATTTTCTGCGATGAGGCTTGCACATCAGCCATAGGGATCTTCATTTGGTCGAATGTTTTCTTAAAGAGAATATTGCAGGATGTGCCACAATCAATGAGAACTCTTCTGACAATAGCTGGTCCGATACCAGCCGAGATGACTAGAGGATCCAAAGTAGGAGCTTCAATACCTGCGGAATCCCTGGCTCTGAACACAATATCATCATCGAAAGTTCTTTGTTGCTTCAAAGGCGTAGCACCTTCCAAAACAAATATATCTTCCTCAGTCGGCACATACTTTAAAGCTCTGGTATACCTTTCCATCTCACCCCAGCTTCTGCCTGCTGGGTGAGGTCCTCCTGTAATGACATTAATAATGGGCCTTCCAAATTCATGCCCTGCAGCCTTCTCAATCGTCCTAGGCTGTTGAGTAGGAGCCTGTTGCCCCTGACTAGATGAAGCAGGATTGTTGTTATTCTTTTTCACAAATTGCTGCAGTTTGTTTTCCCTTAGCAACTCTTCAATCAGATTTTTCAACTGGCGGCATTCGTCGGTTTCGTGACCGGGTTGATTATGGAAGCGGCAGAACTTCCCACTCTGTATAGCTTTTTTCCCGGTCCTTAGAGGAGGAGGTTTAGGGAAGTCAACAGAATCTTTAATGGCATGGTAGATACGCTCTGGCGTATCTGATAAAGGAGTATACTCTGATGGCTTGAAGGATCGGGGCTTCCTCAGATTACTCTGTTTCTTCCCATTGTTATTTCCCCTTTTTTGCCCTACAGATTCATTCTTGCGTGGAGCAACAGTGTTATCTTCAGCTTTTTCCAACACTGCCTTTACCGGTACCGGACGGCTTTCTAAGCGTATGAATTCATCTGCTTTTTTATAGAATTTTTCAAGGGAATTTGGTTCCTTCATGTTTAGCCATTTCCCAAATTCGCTCGACTTGTCAATGCCCTTCATCAGATAAGTCAATATCATTCGCGGTTCTGCATTGTCCACCTCAGCTAACGCTATATTAAAGCGGTTTAAGAAAGATCTGATAGTCTCTCCTGGACTTTGCTCCAAACTTGATAGTGACATGATATCTTTGGCTTTTGAGGCATATAGTCTGAACTGCTCCTTGAACTTCCGGGTCAAGTCAGAAAACTGATCGATAGATCGGACGGGCAGCTTGGTGAACCAAAGCAGAGCTACGCCTTCGAGATACACAGGGAAATATCGGCACTTTATTTCATCAGAGGCTCTGGCACCTGTCATGTGCCAATCATATTTGTATAGGAATTCATTCGGATCACTTGTCCCCTTATAAACTGGAATGGTTGGAGGGACAAACTTCCTTGGGAATTCAGCCTTTAAGATTTTCTCAGTAAATGGAGTCTTACTTGGGGCGAAACCCCATTCTTTCTCGTCTTCGACCCTCTGCATACTCTCTTTCATAATTTGTCGGACCATTCCAGAAAGATACTCCTCATCATGTCGAGTTCTAGATCCACCAACCTCTGGAAGCGTTTGTTCAAAGGGGCTAGCAGCCCTTTCAGGAGCATTTCTTTCTTCAGCATCATGAAGGTTGCCAACAAAATTCCTCTCATTACCTGCTGGTTGACGGTTTGCCCCAAGCAAATCGTTCAACCTATTTAGAATTAGGGCATTCTGGGCATTTTGAGCCTCCAGTTGTGCATTTTGGGCATTGATCTGTTGGTTCAGCCCTAAAATTGCAGCATCCAGCTCTGCCTTTGTAACTCCGACAGCTGGAGTGGCTTGATTCGATATAGGGGAAGCGGAGGTTCCCTCTTGAATATTCCCAGATCTGACAGATCTACTCTTCCTTCCAGGAGCCATAATCTCGGATAGACTTCTGGTTTTCAAGGAAATTCTCTCTACAAACCTCTGTGAAGCAATGATGATAACTCGCCTGAGTTCAATTCTCAGTGAAAGCACCAAAAATGTTAACGCTAAAAATTGAACGCTAACACCCCTGTGTGTAGAAGGTAATTGTGAAAGCACCACCCGTTGGTACGGGAACAAAATATAAGCAGAGAAATCACAGAGAAGCTATAAAAGACACAATATTTATAGTGGTTCGGCTTAAGATCTAGCCTACGTCCACTTTAAAGCTCTTTATTGCTGATTTGGTTACAATTCTTTACAACAATCTTCAACTACAACACACTTAGACAAATAGCTCAAACTCTGATGTAGAAGAATCCTTCGAATGCATGGAGAATGAGTTAGATTTCCTCTTGAGATTTGTTGAAATGTCTTTGGTGATTGGAGTGATAGAAGTGTTGCTTGAACGTTGCTTGAAGTCGAGACAATGCAGAGTAATGGCGTCCAGGAAGTCAGTCCCAAAGTCCTTTGAATGCTCGATGTGGTCATGTATTTATAGGCAAATATCTAGGCTGAAATTGTTAAGTCATGAGTCGTGACCGACTCAAGATGAGTCGTAAGTCGTAACCGACTCAGGATGAGTCGTATGTCGTAGGCGACTCAACTGGTTGAGCCCTGACTTCATATCAGAGCGTCTCCGGTCCTCTGTATACAGCACAAGTCCTAACTCGTCTGCGAGTTAATAGGTCGTGGTCCAAGATGAGGCGGCGTTGGATTTCTACATAGTAGCTTTAAGTCGTGGACGACTCAAGCTAGGTCGTGAACGACCTATCATAAGTCGTAGGTCGGTCCTTTGTTGTTTTGGATTTTAGTCAGTTAGGTCATTTGACACCTTAGGTTGTTGAGTCGTTAGAGAACTTGAGTCGCTAGCTCCCTGAGTCGTTAACCCGTTGAGTCGGCCGGCACCTTTAAGTCGCTAAGGTTATAACCCGGTGAGTCGTTATTTCTCCTGAGTCGTTGAGTCGCAACCCTTCAAGGCCGTTGAGTCGGTAACTCCTCAAGGCTGTTGAGTCGGTAACTCCTCAAGGCTGTTGAGTCGGTAGCTTCCTGAGTCGGTAGCTTGTTGAGTCGGTAGCCTGTTGAGTCGGTAACCTGTTGAGTCGGTAGCTTCCTGAACCGTTAAGAACCTTAAGTCATGAGTCGGCCCAGACCTTGACTCGTTGCCTAAACAGAGTTAACAAACAGCAAATTGAGTGGAATCGATGGCGGGTTCGTGATGAAGGTTGAATTGAGGTTGCGGAAGGAGATTTGTTGAAGGCGGCAGTTTCGATTTTGGGATTATTTGAGGATCGAGGTGTTTGTGGGTTCGTAGTTGGGTTTCAGGCGAAGTCGAGGCCGTGGGTTGATGATTGGAGGCAGCGAGGGTGTTCGTGGAGGCCGTAAGTGATTGGGGGAAATGATTTTGGATGTAGTGGTGGAAGGTAGTATGCAGTTTGATGTAGAACAGAAGTTACAGCAGTAGTTGATGTCACCAGAGGTGCGGCTGCAATAAGTAAATAGAGGGGATTTGTTTGGTGGCTATTGTGTTTTGTGGTCAGAGGCAGTTGAATGCAAGTGAATGGTGTAGCAGCAAGTTGTTGTGGGGTTTGGCTTGAAGTTGAACTGAAGGTGGGTTGTGTGTAGTGCTGCTGGATATGTAGTAGTGGTGGAGGTGGCAGTTTGGAAGTTGCGTGTTGGAGAATTGAGTTGACAGTGAGGAATTGGAAAGAGTGTTTGTAGTGATGAAAAGTTTGGGATAGTTGATGTGGTAAGCAGCAGGCTTTCAAGTGAAGTGATGAAAAGGCAGGTCAGGTGATTGATGTTGACATGAATGAAGGAGCGGCAACAGGGGTTGTAATGGTGGCAAGTTGTGAAATGTAATAGGTGAGATGTTGATAAGGTGATAAGCTGCTCGGCAGCACAGTGCTTGGTTTCTGAGGGGATGAACAGAAGTGGTGTTGTAGATAGTATGATTGAGTTGCCGCAAATATTAATGTGTAGCAGTTTTGTTTTCTGGTGGAGGGGAATATATGGTGTTTCAGGTATGTTGCTGTCAGGGAATGGTCACTCTTCACAGTCTATATGTGAAATGTTTCGTGGTTGATATGTTGTGGAATGTTATGACATTGGTTAGAACAGTGAGTTTGGAGATGATTGTGAGAATTGGATGGATGTCACTGTTAGGAAGTGGAGATTGGTTCAGTGGAATGTATGTTTGCTGTGTATAGTGGAGGAAGCAAGCAAGGTGAAGAAAGAAAAATAAAAAGGAAGTGTTTGGCTGAGAAGAAGTTGTTTGTAAGGTGGAGGACAATGGTTGTATTAGAATGGCAGTGAAGAAGAGTTGATGTTATATGGTGATGCTATGAGGCAGTTAAGGGTGGTTGAAGGAATTGGGTAGTAGGCAAGGAATAAAGTGGGTAATCGAGTTGCAGGATGGAAGTATGTATAGTGGTTGAGACTGGTTGTGGTGTTCATGAATTTGATATGCTGTCTGAAGGCAGGCAGGTATGCAGTATGCAGTGTGGAAGTATGCTTCAGTGGATTGAGTGGATTGACCAAAGGCAATGAGCAAGTTGGTCAGTGGGAAGACAGTGGGATGATGACCGGTGGATGTGGGAATCAGTGATGGTGATGGTTGAGGTAGTGGTTTGTGCAGGAAGGTGGAGATGAAGAATGCACAGAGCAGTGAAGTGCACTGATAAGCAGTGAACAGTAGACAGAGAGAAGGGAAGTGCACTGTTTTGTAAATGTAAATCAAAATAAAAAGAATGCAAATGTAAAAGAAAAGTGAAATACAATGCAATAATTTTTAATTTTTTTTGAAATAAACTTGTGTATGTAATTTTTTTTTTCAATTATGAAAATGCAAATGGAAAAAGAAACTAGAACAACAAGCACACAAAAATCAAACAAACATACAAAATATTTTTTTTTTTGAAAAAAAAACAAACAAAATAAAAACACACAAAAATTAAACAAAAATAATTCGAAGAATAAAAAATTAAAATCAACACAATTCCCCGGCAACGGCGCCAAAAACTTGTTCGTCGACGGAAATTCTATCGGTTTAGAAAACCGTCGAACGAATTTAGAAATAAAAATAAACCGCAAGCGCACGGTGTACGAATGTAGCACGTGGCGAATACGGGTCGATCAACAGGGAATTGATGATTTTAAAATTCCATTCAATCAAATTAAACCAAGGTTGAAGAGAATGTTAAACTAGAAAAGGAGAAAAATGGTAAAAGAAAATAGATAAGAAATATAAGAGTGTTAAGACAATTTAGAGGCAATTTCCACTCTCTAGATCACATAAATCAACAAAATGAAGTTATGATCTCTCTTTTCTTGTCATTAGTGAATTAGTTGATGTGCTTATCATAAGTATAGTATATTTGTGCTATTAATTAGCCCAATATAAACCATCAAACTATAACACAACCACTAATACACATTTAACTCTCATGAAATATGACAACAAGTTGAAATAAAAAATCTATTTTAAACATAGCCTATTAACTATTGTTTAGAAATATAGGCTATCAAATTTCAATTTCAACATTCACTTCTTTGCCATAATCATATTTAGATGAAGAGGAAATTTGTGTTATGTTTGTTTAAGCATAGCCTATTTGTTATGAACAATATAGACTGTCAAATTCAAAGCTAAAACAACAAGTTAACAACTTCATACATTCTCATTAAAGCACAAAAAGAGAGTATAAAACATCAAAATGTTGAAGCTACATGATTAGAGGCTTCATTACCCCTAAATTGAAGGGATTAGCCTCTCATATTTGTTATCAAAACGACAAATATAGCTTGCAACATGAAAGAAACAAGAGGAAAAAGAGAATAAAAAGAAAGGAAAAACTAATCTACTTGCATAAAATAAAAGAGATCTACACTACTTGCATAAAAGGAAATAAACAAAGAAAGGAAAAGATCATATATTAAATTGCATAAAAAAAAGAAATTACATGTGAATAAGAATGGCTAAGTAGCCATGAAAAATAGAAGAGAGCTTTCTTTTATTTGATCTAAACTAAAGAGAGACTAAGTAAGAGGAGGAGGAGGGCTACATGAAACATAAGGGGTATTTATACAAGTTAGAAACCCTAATGCATATTTTTGGGGAGTACCCAAAATGCCCTTGGAGGAAGTGTGGTGGCCAAGTTATCATTAGCATGTTTTAATCCCCACTTAAATTTACATGTAGCCATTAAATCCATAAGCATGTGCATTAGCCTCTAGTTTGTACATTATAGTGGTGGGTAGGTGGGGTCCTCCATGTTCTTCACTTTGAATTATTTCCATCTTCATTCCTTTATATTCATTTTGTGCATGCATATTCCTTCATGAACCCACTTGAAATTGAGTTTAATTTCCTACAAAATAATATAAAAATTTCCAATTAAAATTTCTCAAATTAATATATGCACAAAAATGACCATTTTGCCCCTAGATGAAGATGGATATGTGACAATTTGGAATTAATATGGATTTGGATTAAAACAAGTTAAAATACCAAATACGATCATTTATTTGATTTAAATAGATTAAATACGGTGGTAATAATATGCACATTTACGTGCACATCATGTATGAAGTGTGAAATGTGAAAGCACCACCCGATGATTCGGGAACATAATATCAGCTAAAACTACAGAAAATACAGTAAGAGACAGCGATTTTATAGTGGTTCGGCTCAAGGAGTAGCCTACGTCCACTTTAAGTATCTTTATTACTGATCTCGTTACAAAACGATACAATGCTCTTCAAGTACAAATCTCTTTAGTTACAAAACACTTTGAACAAGAAGCTTAAGCTTCGATGTGGATGAAAGTCTTCGAATCCATGTCGAACGTGTCAAAGTCTTTCAAACTAGCTTGTAACGTTCTTTGAAACTTCAAGTATAGAGTCGGTTTAGAAGGTGGCAGATTATCAGCGCTTGAATAGATTGTCCAAAAGTCCCCTTCATGCTTGAGGCAGGTTGGTATTTATAGGAAATTCCCCCCTTGAGTCGTAAGTCGTGATCGACTTATGGTAGGTCGTGGCCGACTTATCTGGCCAAGCCCATGGTCTCCCAGAGGTTCATCTATCAGAATTTGTGTTACAAGTCCTAAGTCGCCCACGAGTCAACATCTTCTTGTATGAGTAACGCGACATCGGATTTTTGCTTAGTAGCTTTAGGCCATGGACGACTCAAGCTACGTCGTGAGTCGGTTGCGACTTAAATGCTGGGTCGAAACTTCGGAAAGGCATCCTTGCTGAACTCTGGATACATCATAAGTCCTGAATCGTGTACGAGTTAAAAGGCCACCGTGTTAAATAAGAAGCAGCGCTTCATTTGCTTAAGTCGCTCACGACACATGCTAGGTCGTAAGTCGTTGATAGCTTTAAGTCGCTAACTCATTAACTTCTTAAGTCGCGCCATCTCTTGAATCGTTAACTCATCCTGTCCTTGAGTCGTGGACTTCCTTAAGCCGTAGAAACCTTAAGTCTTGGAGGCCTTAAGTCCTGAACCATCCTTTCTCTTTTAAACCGTTAAGTCGTAGACTTCTCTATGTAGTAAGTCGCCAAGTCTTTCAACTCGTTAAGTCATTCAATGCTTAAGTCGTAGGTCGTCTACTTCCTCAAGTTGTTGACTCCTTTAAGTCGACCAATCCTTGACTCGTTAAGTCGCGTAACCTGCTGGAGTCATGCAGTTATTGAGTCGTTAGGTCGTAGAGAAAGCGGAGTTAACATTTGCCCCTCGAAGTACACGCCTAAGTCGTAGGTCGTGTGCTTCGACTTATCTTAACTCGCGCGTGCCGGTTCAAGTTCCACTGCTCCGAGATATAAAAGGCCTAAGCCATTCCCCTTACTTCCTTCTTCTCATTATTTAACCTCTAAACCGCATCTGCCATTAACGCATCTCCAAGCTTTCAAAGGCGATTTCGACTCGATTTATTCCCAACCATCTCTAGCTTCACACTACGTAAGCAATTTCCCCCCTTTTTCCAATCGTCGAACATCGCCAATCTACGAGCCCCGTTCTTCGTCTCCGATTCACCCCTTTAGCCGTGCGAGTATTGTTGCATTGGTCATCGATGGACTCAAAGCTGTTTGATTTGACTTAAAAAAACTCGCGATTTGCGGCGATTCAGTGGTGTGGTAGAACTAGGGCCGTTGTTGATCGAGAGGTAATAGGGTTAATGGGTTAAGTGTTAGAAGGTTAGCGGGTTAGGTGTTAGATGGTTAGCGGGTTAGGTGTTAGATGGGAAGGTAAGTTGGCCAAATAGAGTGGGATATTGCCTCGGGTACGATCTAGCAATTTTATGCGGCCAAGTGATCTCTGTGATTTGACTATGAACTGACCTAGCAACCTTTACGACTTAAGCCCTAAGTCGTGGCCGAGCTAGGATTGGAGAATTTCTCACTGCTTTGAACTGAAGCTTTTCTTCAGTTCCACGGCTTACGACTCAAAGCACTGCCGACTTAAAACATCAACGACCCAAATTTGAAGCAACCTAACCTGACTCGTCTCATAATCCTTAGGTCGTGGATGAGTTAGCCAAAGAACCAACGACTTAACTTAACCCGTAGGAAAAATTCTTAAGTCGTCGGCGAGTTAGCACTTAAGTCGTCGCCAAGTTAGCACTTGCACTTTTCAATTTTGCTTGAACCTTGAACTGTTAAACTTTGAACTGTTAAACTTTGCTGCATTCTTTCACATATCACTTTAACTTGCAGGCTAACAATCTGTTCAATACATCATTTATAGAAAATTGGGACGAATATACTGCCACTGACTGCCCACATCAAACGACAGATTAATCAACAACAGACAATCAACTTAAACAGATTGTGTGAACGAAGTGCTTTTAAATCATCAAATTCAAGTAAAGTATTAAAGCGACATTGAAATAGTCAACTGAAAATTGACCAGTTTGCACTAATACTATACCTGAACTTTAAATTAACAAGTCCTGAAATTTGGTAATCGATCAATTGTCGAGTAGTTTAATTCCAGTTATATTTACTTGTTATTTTTATTAGTTCTGCACAACACTTCACACTTTTAGGAAACGTGCACCTTCATATTTGAATATCCAGTTGCTTATGTAGTATGGCCTCACATCAAGAAGAAGTAACAGAACAAACTGGAGAGGCTCTTCCAATAGCTGCTCCACTGACCACTCCACCGGAAAGAATCTCGACTTCCTTGAACCAACGGACGTTTAACCTATTGCGCGCCCAATTTGGCATCGTTGAAACGGATGCTATATTGCCTGGGACAAGTGATTTTGTTGATAGACTTCCCCGTGGTTTCGTTGCTGTCAACCGCCAAATGTGCTTGTGCGGTGCTATTCCTCCCTTCAATGACTTTCTTCAACAGTTTCTACTTCGATTGACCATCTCTCCGTTTCAACTACACCCCAATGGTTATGCCATTCTGATGGGGTTGTGCGTTTTATTCATGAGAACTCTGGATCGACTGCCGAGTTTCGAAGAAATTTGTTACTTATGTTCCTTCACAAAGACTAAAGATCATCCCTCCATTGTTGTCATAAGAAGCGCTAGGAATCGCAAACTCGTTACCGATCTTTCTGAAAGCGTTCAAGGCTTCTTAAATCAGTTTTTCTTTGTTCGCTGCCTCCCAGGGTTTTACGCCATCTGGAGAGTAGGAAGTAAGATTACCTGCTTCTATTTTCCATTCTTGAGCTTTTCGAGATCTGAGTTCCTAGTTGCTAATTTCACGCTTTCCTTTTTCAGCACTTCCTCCCCCCTCTAGAGATCCAGGCCATAAGCAAGTTTTTGAGAGATTGAATGCTGTGACCGCTGAGGAGAGAAGTATAAAGTTCTTGTTGAGGGATGAACTTCTCAATCAGTATGGACTTTTACACACTTCTCGCTCTACACACCCCCATGAGGTCCCCGACTCCCTGGCTAGAGCATTAGATGCCCCAGTTTCTACTGACGCACCCATACCGAAAGGACCTGCTTCGGAGGCTTCTCTATTGAAGTGCTCTACTTCTATTGATGTTGCGGGGTCATCTGAAAAATTTGCACTTGCCCCGGTCACTGAAGAAGAAGAGCCTCAGGGATCTCCCCAACATTCAAAGAAGTCCAGTGACGAAGAAGCTGGGAAAACAAGTCCTGTCAAACAGAGTGGGGACGACACTTTCGAGGGGTTGAGCGACCTGTTTGTCACCTCACAGGAGCTCTTTAAAGACGACCCCGTTACTACTAGGGTTGCTTCTTTAGTAGTTGAAGCGACTTCTACTTTGCAACAAACTCCGCCGACTCAAGAGTTGACGTTAACAACTACCCCCACAATTCCTCCGCGATCGAAGAGTGGTTCGTAGTTTGACGTGCGTAGTTTGCACATTACACACACTTAGAATTTTTCGGCGCTTTCATGCACTTAGCTCTTTGTACTTTGAAGATTCTAAAGTTACGCATCTTTTTCGATTTCAGGTTCTCCAATTGGGCGAAGTGGTTCATACTACGACGACTTCAAGCAATATGGAAAGCGTGGTTAGTATGACTATGGGCGCTATCTTCCCACTTATTGGGAAACCGATGAAGAGAGGGCTGCTCGAAAGGCTCGGGAGAGACGTTCTTATGAAGAACGCTATGGAAGACAGGACGAACGATACGATTCTTCCCATAGAGAGGGTGATTCCCATAAACGTAAATCCCACGATGACAGAGGGAAGGGACATATGGCTGATGACCCAAGCAAACGGGCTAAAGTTAGCGAGCAATCAGTGCCTGCAATTTCTGAGAAGGCCACTGCTCCCATTACTTCTCAATCTCCTGCCCCTTCCCGTACCGATATCCAGACAATCGTCAATAGGCCGTCATATCAAGTTGGGCCAGGTCCAGGTACTCTCCAAAGCCGGTTTCCGCAATGGTGCTTGAAGGGGGTTCGCTTTGATCTCGACTTAGTTCCACTTGACAAGCCTGCCATGTTACGAAATCTTGATGCCGTCAGACTTGATATTGAAAGAATGTCGAGCTGGCAAAAACTTGTTGACGAACTCCAGAGGGTGAACCGTACGAACCTTGAAGCTATGTTAACCATGGAGAATGATAAATCTGAATGGCAGAAAATTCTCAATGAACATGATGCAGAAATGAGGAGCACCACTGCCTACAACGAAAAACTTGAAGTAGATGTTGGGAAGCTAAAAGAAGAGCTCGCCACTTCTTCCACTTCCAACACTCAAAAGGAAGAAATGCTTTAGAAACAAGTGAGAGATTCTCATGCCGGCCAAAGAGATGCCGAAGACAGGCTCGATGTGCAAAAAAGAATCAGTGAGGGCTATATTGCCGATATTGTAGAGCTTCGGAAGAAAAACAGCTCCCAAGAGGCGGAGATTCAAATGCTAAAGCTTCAACTCTCCAAAGCTGAAAGAGAGCGTGATGAGGCCGTTGCCGGTAAAATTGCGGCTAAAGAATCTCATGAGGCAACGAAGGCCAGCATCAGCTCTACATTATTTGACTTCTATCTGCATAGCGTCTTGGGACGCGGTAGCCTCGCCTTTCTCGGCCCAAAATATGAAATTACTCTGGCTGAAGTGTGGGAGGCCGCACTTGACGTGCTTGGTGCTAAAGCTGTTGGCTATGCCGAATCAGAGCTTGGAGAACATTATGTAGGTGATGGATCTCGTGCAGCCCTTGTTAGAGGAAAAGAGCAGCTTGCTAGGAAGCATGCTGGGACAATGAGAGAGGAGCATCTAGAAGGAGAAGCACCATTGATTGCCCCTGTCCCTCCTTCAATTTCGGCTGACGTTGATATCACAGGCTCTAGTTCCCATTCTTCACCTCTTACCAAAGCTACCACAGAAGGTGCAACCGCCCACAACGGAGATGAAAGCCAAGAGAGCGGTGAAGCACTGGGTTTTGAAGTCGACGTGGCAAAGCCTACTTCGCCAGGTAACCTTAATGCTGATTTTGCTCAAGTAGACTGCTCATTTGCTTCATATGAGTTTAATAAGCTTCTTGACTACTTCATGAATTTAGAAGCGCCATTATCTCCTCTCTTTACTGATTTAACTTCTTTTCTTCTGTAGAGAAAGTGCCGAGCATTGTTCAGACTCCCCCTCATCCAGTTATTCCTCCCCCGTCCCTTCAGGTTACTCCCCCTTCTGTCTCTCAACTAGGGTCACAGGAGGAGCAAATAGAAGCTCTTCATGGCTTAGATGATCCTATTGCTTCTCAAGAGCATGGGGGAGAAGGACTTGAAGAAGATGAGAAGACCCCGGAACCATCTGGTTCCGACGATCTGCCACTAACTACACTTTTCTCTCCGGGGAGTGGGTCTTCTTCACAGAAGAGAGGGAAACATGGAGTCTCTAAGAAGAAGAAGGAGGATTCTGCTAGCGGGGAGCAAGCAGGAGAAGGACCTATAGTACCGCTTTCCCCTTCCTCTCCTACCACTCGTCCCAAAAAATTAGTTATCCGGCCAAGTGACACCTCGAAGGGTGGTAGGAAGAAGAGGTGATGGGACTGGTCTCTATGCTCTTGATTTTGCTTTTGGCCTTTTGTTTGTATTGACCAGGCATTGTGCGGGTACCGGCCTCCGCTTTTCTTTTATTTTGAAACCTGTACCTGTACAAAATTTTGATAGTATTGAATAAAATGATTCTTTTTGTTTGTACAAACTTTTGTCCGTATTTGAGAATGCATTTACTCTTTGTTTTTGTACAAGTTTCTTTATATGATATTGCAGTGGGCTTGTGGTATGTTGTTCAAGCGTAACTTTTACCAATGTAGCTATACCATGTTGCCCCAATACCATAAGCTCATTGCAATATTTTCAACTTCAAGGGGACCTGTACTCTTTTTTCCTGGAGAATAATTATTCCATACTTGGAGGAATATTATTCTGCTCAAAATAGAGTACACCTCGTTTCATATGAGTTATCACGCTCCACTCTTCGAAAATATCACTTTTTCTTTTGCATATATATATATATATATATATATATATATTCACAAAGTGAACTATCCTATGTGGTAAAGTGGGCCTCCGAAGGGCACTTTAACTTTTCGAGGAGGAGTATTTTCAAGAATAGATGAAACAATCTTCCTTTGAGAGCTAAAGTGTACCTTTAACGAGGGCTTTTTCTTTTTCATTGTGCCCGGCTGGTGGGCTTCTTGATCTTTGTTTTTCATTTCTGATGAAATGCTTCTTTGGAAAGTTGTACCTCTGGAGAGGGCTTTTTCACGTTTCAACACTCGGAAGTTTTATTTCAATCTCGGTGAAACGTGTGCCTCCGAAGAGGGCTTTCCATGTTTCAACACTTGGAAGTTTTATTTCAATCTCGGTGAAACGTGGGCCTCCGAAGAGGTCTTTTTTATCATTTCAGCTTCTGGTGAAGTGGACCTCCAAAGAGAGACTCTTACACTTCAACTCCTGGTGAAATGGGCCTCCGAAGAGGGCTTTTCACGTTTCAGCACTTTGAAGTTTTATTTCAATCTCGATGAAACGTGTGCCTCCGAAGAGGTCTTTTTATCATTTCAGCTCCTGGTGAAATGGACCTCCGAAGAGAGACTCTTACACTTCAGTTCCTGTTGAAATGGGCCTCCGAAGAGGGCTTTTCACATTTCAACACTTGGAAGTTTTATTTCAATCTCGGTGGAACGTGTGCCTCTGAGTGGGGCTTCTGCCTCGGTGTTACTTCCTCATGGTTGGATGGATTCACGGGGAGGACGTGAGTTACTTGGACGTTCGTTGTGCAAACTGTCTCAACTAGTGAACAAGTGCCTTGCCTCCCCGTAGGGAAGAAGGTGTCTCCGGTCGTCTTATGGATTCCCGGGGCGAACACAAGTTACTTGGACGTTCGTTGCACAAACTCTCTCAGCCAGTGAACAAGCGCCTTGCCTTCCCATTGGGAAGGTGCCTCCAGTCATCTTTGTAACTCGGTAACTACTACACGAGTATGCCATCCCCCGGTCGTTACCGACCTTTATCCGAGCGGCTCAACACCGACAACCACAAAGCAATAGATTTGCAGCAACCACATAGGTTAAATATCTGGGCTCCACACCATGATACCACACTTTTCCTGAAGGAAATGGACATACCCTAAAGGGCGCGACCCTCATAACCTTGCTGCATTCTTCCTGTTTCGACCATTTCCGAGTTGTGAGGTGCAACGAAGTCTCGTCCACAAAGCGACGCTTTTCGCAAAAGCCATGCTTTGATCAACAAATTATCAGCAGCACTTCGTATGCCACATTACCAAATTGGGAATGCATCACTTTTGACCATCAACTACATAACCTCTGAGCTCGTACATCTTAGAGATGGCTGTGAAGCTAAGAGAATAAATTCTCCGCCACCAAAAAGAAATGTATTTAATAGAAACCAATTTTACATCTCAAAGTGTAATGTCAGACATAAATCCATACAAGTCTGTTCCACGTTCGAACAGAACTGAAGGCACTTCAAAGTAGCCCTTGCAAATCGGGTATTCACAATCCCGATCGGACTCCCCATCACATATGGAGATCTCTATACCGTAGCTACCCAGTGTGGAATCATTCGACGGGTTATCCTTTCGTTCGCGAAAATACCCGGTCTTCACCATCGGTCTTCAAATGATATTCATTACGTCGTATCATTATTCGAAAGGGGTTATAAGACATAAGGTCCCCTCCCGGCTAAACCGAATAATTTGCGCCAAATTTTAAAAGCATATGGATATATTGGGATCTTAGTTAAGTCATAATTTATTACCCAAAACCTTTCTTTCAAATGGTTTAAAAAAATTTTCCACTTTTGATCTTTTAAACAAAAAAATACACCTTTAAGATCTTCTCAATTTAAAAACTAGGTTCACCAAATCTTTCACAAAGATTCATTCACAATATTTAAACAAAAGATATATCTTTGAGATCTTCTTTTGTTTGAAAACAAAGTTCACCAAATATTTAACAAAGATTCTTTCATAGCTTTCAAAACAATTTCCATTTCAAACTTGAAATCTTTTAACAAAAACTAGAAGTTCTTTCATTATATGAAAGTCATAACCATTTGAAAACAAAGAGTTTTCGTTTCGAAAAAATCCGATCAAATATGCACAAGTTATAGCCTTTAAAGTATAAGGGTTAAATTTAAATACCAAAATAATACTTTTTAAAATACTTTAAAGATGGTTTTGAAATCCACACACACCAACACACACACACACACACACACACACACACATATTATATAACTTGTATCACCACTTTTCAAACCCTAGTTTCCAAAATAATTTCAAAACTTAAATAAGATATATCCTATTCAATATAAATTCAATTTCAAATTTCCTTTTCGAAAGCTTTTCATATTCAACCCAAATCCATTTTCAAAATCATTTTGGATTCAAAATTCAATCTTTAAAACCATTTCTTAATATTAAATTAAAATATCCGTGACTTAACCAATTTACTCGTGCAATCAATATTTGCTTGTATGGTGTAGTCCAGGGGTTTTGCACAATAGTGCAACATCTTTAATCATCATAATCCATGCACAGCAATATCGATAAGCGGTATAAACCTATAACGCTTATCTTCATTCACAATTTCACAGATAAATATTATAAATTCAACACAGATAAATAAATTACATTCATCACAGCTCAAATCAAAACAATTCATATCACAGAGCATCACACATCTGGGATATCAAACAATTCAAAGCATTCCATATAATCCAAACATCCATAAGTAAGATTAATTAATCATCTGATTAATTTAAACCAGATTAATCACTAATCCTGGTTAAGTAACATTAATTAATTACAAACAATATTAATTAATTATCTTTTAATCATTTGTTAATTAACCTTTAGTTATTAATTAATCAACCTTAATAAATCAATCAACCTTTAATCATTGAATAATTAACCTTTAATTATTTAATTATCCTTTAATTAATTATTCTATAATCACTTGATTAATCAACCCTTAATCATTAATTAATTATCCTTAATTACTTAATTACCCCTTAATTAATTTCTTGAATTAACCTTAAGTTAAATACATAATTAATTAATCCTTAATTAATTACATTTAAGTAATTATCTCTCAACAATAAATTAATTAATCTTAAATCATTAATAAATCCATTTTTATTCATAAATTAATTGATTAACATTTAATTAATCATCACCTTTAGTTAATTAATTACTTTAATTACATTTAAATAATTATCACTTTAATTAATTACCTTCATTAATTACATAATTAATTAACCCTTTAATCACTTTTGTGGAGTAATTATCCTCAATTACTTACATCAATTAACTATTCTTTAATTAAATACATTAAGTAATTATCTCTTAATTACTTTCATTAATTAACAAATCGTTAATTAATTAAGATCTTAATTGATTAAAAGATAAACCATTTTATCTTTATTAATTACTTTAATTACATCACTTAATTAAATTAGATGCTTAACATTGATTTGAGAAACCTTTGGTTAATCACTTCTTGACTTCACCATTTCATTACATTTTGGAAACACATGGAAATTTATTTAATCATCTTGATGAAATTATTACAAAATCATATTCATAAATTTAAAAAAAACTTTAAATTTGTTTTAAAACCTTGTTAAATTTACTTTGAAAAAAACTTGATTTATATCTCTTTTAAAGCTTATTTAAATTAATAAACTTTAAACTTGTTCAACATTTATTTGAAAAATTTCTTGAATCAACAAATTTTAACATAACTCGAGCCAATGTCCAGAATTCCCGAGCTTAACTTCGAATTACTCCCCTTTTCGTTTTTCCCGAGCTATTTCATGAATTTTTTGGAGTTCGACCCGAGGTCATCGTTTCTTCCTCGACTACATCAGATACAGCCATCCACGCATGCACGTGCACGATCACGAGTCACCCTTGACCTCGTCGACTAACTCCACTACCCAGTTCGACGATTACTTCACGAATTCAAAATCGAGCTAATCGGTTAATCCTGGAATCCAATTGTCGACAACACAATCTCCTCGCCTGATCACCACCGGCGCCGCGTCCAGACAATCGCCACTCACCCATGTCTCGATTCCACCCGGTCTGGTCCAACTCGATGCACCGACGACTACACAAACGCCACCCAAACCCGATGACCAAAAATAGGCTCGAAAACCCTTGTTCCCTGTCGTCTGAACACCACAGTGATTAGAAAATTTTCTAACCATTTTTCTACAAATCTCCACCACCCAGGCTACCTCCAAACTTGATCACGATACCCCTTTCAACGTTGATCGCCAGAATTTTCAAAAAAAAAACAATTTCAGTTCATCTCGAAATTTCGCCATGAATATAAACTTAAAATTCTTGATTTTTATATCAAAATTCATAATTTCCAAATACGAATTAGGTTATATACTTGAAACATGGAATTTGGATAATTGTTTTTCTAACTTGAAATTGAATATTACTGTAATATCCAAATTTAAAAATATTTAATCAATATTTCCACCTGAATTTATTTTTAAAAATGATATTACACATATGTGAACACTTTTCATTCAGAGATTAAACCCTAAAAATGTATAGGCGGGATGATTTGCATTTTTTGAACGGGTTTCAAGACCTGTTAAGTAACGACAGAGGTGTTTTTTCTATATTTATAGGCATGCACACACACACAAACTGCATATATTCATATATACAACGTATTCACATCCATGCAAACAGTTCTATTTACCATTTCACTTCATAGAATCACAGATTCAAATTTTAATAGGTTAGTTTGCTCACCTGGAAACAAAGACAAAGGACTGGAACTCGATATTTGAAACTGGAATACTAGGATCTGATTTGATCTGACACTTGAATTTGTTGACCTTGCATTTGTTCTTGAATTGTTCAGGTCGAAGCTTTGTTGTTTGATTTTGATTTTTAATCCTGAAGCTTTCTTGTTGATGATATTTGAGTTGCTTTAGGATGATGTTGTAGTTGAATCTGATTATATTTTCCTTGATCTCTGGTTTTAAGTTTGATTCAGATTTGTTTTGATCTGATTTTGGATTTAAATCAGAAACTTGCATTTGATTTTTTTGATTCTAGGTTTTTCTTTGAAAACGAGAGAAGAATGAAGCCTGGCTTCTTCTTCAACATAATGTTTATAAATTCAAACTAAAAGAAAAAATTATTTTGCCATTTGTTATCTAGGTTTACACTTGTTAATCTCATGTCACATTCTTCTTACACTTGTTAAAACAATTCAATATTTGTTTAAGCTCTTTTCTCTAATTTATTTATAAATTATGTTTTAAACCTTTTTTATTTTAAAATTTGTGAATTAATTTATGTATTTATACTTATATACACACATTTGTCCAAATTAAATTTATCTCAATTGTATTTCATATTAAAATCTCAATTTAGGTTTATACGCATATATTTTAAATCGTATACTTTCCTATTATTTATATTTATTCAACTTTAAATAGCCTTTTGAAAAATTATTACATTAATCTCAAATTATAACTTTCAAATATAAATATGTATACACATATATATTAAAATTGGAAAACAAATTTTTATTATCTTTAAAATATAGAGTTTTAAAATCCAATTCATTTTGCACATATTTATTTTTAAATTCCAAATCAAAATTCTGTTCACAATTTATTGAATTTTCAAATCAATTTCTTTATTTACCATCTTTTGATATATATGTTTATTTTGAATTTTGAAATAAATCCACAATAAATCCCAAAATTTGTATTAATTATCAAATTTAGATCTGGCTAAAACCGGGAATGTTACATATTTCCCCCTTAAGAAAATTTCGTCCTCGAAATTTGCTAGACAGGGAGACAACAAAGAACAAATGAAAGATAGAGAAATGACTTATTAGGTCAATTCGAAATATTTATTCCATATTTCGCTTACCAAATCAGAATATCAAAAATAGATACGTGGACGAATCTATTCAACACTTCACAAGACACTCGGGTCATCCAGTCTACGAAATATGCAGAGGCATTGGTTAGTCCGAAGGGATAACTAACCATTCGTAGAACATATTTGGACCCCACAGAATAGACAAATGGATGCAATTCAATTCAGTTTAATATTTAATTAACCAACTTACTTCAAATTAATTTCAAATTCATTAATGTTTAAAAACGAAAAGCTGATAGGGAACAGATGACTATAATACGAGATATGAACTTATCTACACGATTCGTAGTGCCACCACCACACCAAAGCTTCTTCTTGTAGCTGCCACAAAGCAATCAAAGAATTTGAAATTGGATGATCAACAAAGAAGATTGATAGGGAAAGTTGTTCCCGTTGTTGCTATAGGGTATTGACCATTTGTAGTGGTATTCCCTTATCCCCTATCCCGTCTTCTTCTTGCAATCATACTCACTATCAATGGATAGTAAGAGAATTTACTGAGGCATACAGACGGGTATCTTAGGGATATACTCATTCTAGGGCATTCGTAACCCTATCTCTAATGAGTTACCTAATGTATCATACTCCTGAGCTAAAGTTCTTACTCAACCTTCAGCTCTGATACCAAATGAAACGACCCTGACTTGACCTGCGAAAATAGACACTGAAATGCATCACCCGTGTTCGAATGCCTTGGATTCAAATGTCGAATCTGGTTCGTCGGAGCTTATAACTCATTAAGTACAACAACACAGCGGAAGAAAAATGAATATATCATTGATACATAACAGTAGATTAAAACAATGATACAACACATTGATACAATCGATATCAATACATATATCAGACATAGATGCAACAACGGAAAAATGAACATCGACAGCAGCAGAACAATATCTTCAATGCCAAGCTCTAAAACTCCAATCCAAGAAGCTTGAACCACCATCAAGTTGTATTAAGCAACTCCAATCCTAGAGAAACAAATGTGATCACCAAATCCAAAGGCTAGATGCTATCGACTCTACACCTACTATTTGATTATCTGAAAATCCTGACTCTAGGCTGCCCGTGTGGAAAATTGTGGGCACCCAGAGTTTTGAAAGGGAACATAAACTCTAGGTCAGTCATGAGACTGGTGTGAGCAAACGAAACGGTTTAATTTAAATAAAACAAACAAAAGAAAATAGAAAGAAATCCGCAATGCTTTTTGAAAATGAAACTACCATAAGTCCTCCCCGCGCACACACAATGCAAGCACACAATTGGAGGAGATTTCTTATTATGATAGTCAAACATTCTTGATATGCGAAAATCCTTTTGATATTATTATTAGTGCATAGTGCAGAAAACATTTGCAAGTATAATATTAATCTTAGCCAGCATATGTACCATTATAGTATGCCTATTATAGCTACCATATTAGATGGTGGGTTCTACAAATAAAACCGTACAAGGTGCGTATTGGTGATTGGATTTCCAACGAATGGTCCGGCTAAGGAACTTTTTGGGCCACATGGGTACGCCTCTGGAGGGATGCCCCAAGAACCTAACCGGATAGGTTAAATACCATCAACCACAAAGCAATAGATTTGCAGCAACCACATAGGTTAAATATCTAGGCTCCATACCATGATACCACCCTTTTCAAGAAGGAAATAGACATACCCTAAAGTGCGGGGCCCTCATAACCTTGCTGCATTCTTCCTGTTTCGAAAATTTTCGGGTTGTGAGGTCTGACGAAGTCTCGTCCACAAAGCTACTTTTTTCACAAAAGCCATGCTTTGATCAACAAATGATCAACAGCACTTCATATGCCACATTGCCAAATTAGGAATCCATCACTAGTAACCATCAACTACATAACCTCTGAGCTCGTACGTCTCAGAGAAGGGTGTTAAGCTAAGAGAATAAAATCTCCGCCACCAAATAGAAATGTAATTGATAGAAACCAATTTTACATCTCAAAGCATAATGTCAGACATACATCCATTCAAGTCTATTTCGGGTTCGAACAGAATCGAAGGCACTTCAAAGAAGCCCTTGCAATCCGAGTATTCACAATCTCGATCAAAATCCCCATCACATATGGAGATCTTTATACCGTAGCTACTCAGTGTTGAGTCATTCGACGGGTTATCCTTTCGTTCTCGAAAATACCCGGTCTTCACCACCGGTCTTCAAATGCTATTCATTTCGTCGTATCATTGTTCTGAATGGGTTATATGACACAAGGTCCTCTTTCGGCTAACCGAATAATGAGCGCTAAATTTTAAAACCATATGGATATATTGGAATCTTAGTTAAGTCACAATTTATTACCTAAAACCTTTCTTTCAAATGGTTTAATCAAATTTTCCACTTTTTATATTTTAAACAAAAAGATACAGCTTTAAGATCTTCTCAATTTAAAAACAAGGTTCACCAAATCTTTCACAAAGATTCATTCATAATATTTAAACAAAAGATCTATCTTTGAGATCCTCTTTTGTTTGAAAACAAAGTTCACCAAATATTTCACAAAGATTCATTCATAGCTTTCAAAACAATTACCATTTCAAACTTGAAACATTTTTACAAAAACAGGAATTTCTTTCGTTATATGAAAGCCATTACCATTTGAAAACAAAGAGTTTTCGTTCGGAAAAATCCGATCAAATATGCACAAGTTATAGCCTTTAAAGTATAAACTTGGGTTAAATTTAAATTCCTAAATAATACATTTTAAAATACTTTAAAGATGGTTTTAAAATCCATATATATATATATATTATAACTTGTACAACCACTTTTCAAAACCTAGTTTCCAAAATAATTTCAAAAATAAATAAGATATATTCTATTCAAACTAAATTCAATTTCAAATTTCATTTTCAAAAGCTTTTCATATTCAACCCAAATCCATTTTCAAAATCATTTTGGATTCAAAATTAAATCTTTAAAACCGTTTCATAATATTAAATTCAAATATCCGTGACTTAACCAATTTCCTCATGCAATCCATATTTGTGTGTGTATGGTGTAGTCCAGGGGTTTTACAGAATAGTGCAACATCACCAATCATCACAATCTATGCACAACAATATCGATAAGCGGTATAAACCTATAACGCTCATCTTCATTCACAATTTCACAAATAAATAATGTAAATTCAACACAGATAAATAAATTACATTCATCACAGCTCAAATCAAAAGAATTCATATCACAGAGAATCGCACATCAGGGATATCAAACAAATCAAAGCATTCCATACAATCCAAACATCCATAAGTAAGATTAATTAATCATCTGATTAATTTAAACCAGATTAATCACTAATCCTCGTTAATTAACATAAATTAATTACAAACTATATTAATTAATTATCATTTAATCATTTGTTAATTAACCTTTAATAATAAATTAATTAACCTTTAATTATTAATTAATCAACCTTAATAAATCAATCAACCTTTTATCATTAAATAATTAGCCTTTAATTATTTAATTATCCTTTAATTAATTATTCTTTAATTACTTGATTAATCAACCCATAATCATTAATTAATTACCTTAATTACTTAATTACCCCTTAATTAATTTCAAGAATTAACCTTAAGTTAAATACATAATTAATTAATCCTTAATTAATTACGTTAAAGTAATTATCTCTCAGCCATAAATTAATTAATCTTAAATCATTAATAAATCCATTTGTATTCATAAATTAATTGATTAATTTCTAATTATTCATCACTTTTAATTAATTAATTACTTTAATTACATTTAAGTAATTATCTCTTTAATTAATCACCTTAATTAATTATATAATTAATTAACCCTTCAATCACTTTTATTAAGTAATTATCCTTAATTACTTACATTAATTAACTATTCTTTAATTAAATACATTAAGAAATTATCTCTTAATTACTTTCATTAATTAATAAATCATTAATTTATTAAAATCTTAATTGATTAAATGATAAACCATTTTATCTCTATTAATTACTTTAATTACATCACTTAATTAAATTAGATGCCTATCATTGATTTGAGACATCTTTGGTTAATCACATCTTAACGTCACCATTTCATTACATTTTGTAAACACTTGGAAATTTATTTAATCATCTTGATGAAATTATTACAAAACCTTATTAATAAATTTTAAAAAAAACCTTTAAATTTGTTTTAAAACCTTGTTAATAAATTTACTTTGAAAAAAACTTGATTTATATCCCTTTTAAAACTTATTTAAATTAATAAACTTTAGACTAGGTCGACATTTATTTGAAAAATTTCTTGAATCAACAAGTTTTAACAAAACCCGAGCCAATGTCCAGAATTCCCGAGCTTAACTTCGAGTTAGTCCCCTCTTCGTTTTCCCGAGCTATTTCGTGAATTTTTTCGAGTTCAACCCGAGATCATCGTTTCTTCCTCAACTACATCAGACACAACCATCCGCGCGTGCACGTGCACGATCACCAGAACCATTTCCGACCAACGTCGCGACCACCCATGAGTCACCCTTGACCTCGTCGACGAACTCCACTACCCAGTTCGATGATTTCTTCAAGAATTCAAAATCGAGCTAATTGGTTCATTTTGGAACCCAATCGCCAACAACAAAATCTCCTCGTCTGATCACCACCGATCACCTGCGACTACGCTGCCGCATCCGGACAATCGCCACTCACCCACGTCTCAATTCCACCCGGTCTACTCCACCTCAATGCACCGACGACTAGGCAAACGCCACCCAAACCCGATGACCAAAAACCGGCTCGAAAACCCTAGTTCCCAATCGTCTGACCACCACATTGATTTGAAAATTTTCTATCCATTTTTCCACGTATCTCCACCACCTAGGCTACCTCCAAACTTGAAACACGATACCCATTTCAACGTTGATCGCTGGAATTTAAAAAAAAACAATTTCAGTTCAACTCGAAATTTAGCCGTGAATATAAACTTAAAAATCTTGATTTTTATTTCAAAATTCATAATTTACAAGTAAGAATTAGGTTAAATACTTGAAATATGAAATTTGGATAATTGTTTTTCTGACTTGAAATTGAACATTGCTATAATATCCAAATTTAAAAATATTTAATCAATATTTCCACTTCAATTTATTTTTAAAAAAGATATTACACATATGTGAACACTTTTCATTCAGAGATTAAACCCTAAAAAGTTATATGTGGGATGATTTGCATTTTTTGAACGGGTTTCAAAACCTGTTAAGCAACGACAGAGGTGATGTTTTTATATATACAGTCATGCACACACACAAACTACATATATACATATATACAACATATTCACATCCATGCAAACAGTTCTATTTACCATTTCACTTCATAGAATCATAGATTCAAACTATAATAGGTCAGTTTGCTCTCCTGGAAATAAAGACAGAGAACTGGAACTTGATATTTGAAACTGGAATACTAGGATCCGATTTGATCTGTCACTTGAATTTGTTTACCTTGCATCTGTTCTTAAATTGTTCAAGTCGAAGCTTTGTTGTTTGATTTTTATTTTGAATCCTGATGCTTGCTTGGTGATGACGTTTGAGTTGCTTCAGGTTGATGATGTAGTTGAATCTGATTTTTTCTTTGATCTCTTGTTTTAAGTTTGATTTAGATTTGTTTTGATCTGATTTTGGATTTAAATCAGAAACTTGCATTTGATTTTTTTCTTTCTAGGTTTTTCTTTGAAAATGGGAGAAGAATGAAGCTTGGCTTCTTCTTCAACATAATGTTTATAAATTTAAACTAAAAGAAAATTTTATTTTTCCATTTGTTATCTAGGTTTGCACTTGTTAATCTCATGTTACATTCTTCTTACACTTGTTAAAACAATTCAATTTATGTTTAGGCCCTTTTCTCTAATTTATTTATAAATTATGTTTTAAACATTTTTATTTTAAAATTTGTGAATTAATTTATGTCTTTATACTTATATACACACATTTGTACAAATTAAATTTATCTTAATTGTTTTTCATATTAAAATCTTAAATTAGGTTTATATGCATATATTTTAAATCATATATTTTCCTATTATTTATATTTATTCAACTTTAATTAGCCTTTTGAAAATTATTACATTAATCTCAAATTTTAACTTTCAAATATAAATATGTATACACACACACATATATATTAAAATTGGAAAACAATCTTTTATTATCTTTAAAATATAGAGTTTTAAAATCCAATTTATTTTCCACATATTTTTTTTTAAATTTCAAATCGAAATTCTATTCACAATTTATTGAATTTTCAAATCAATTTTTTTATTTACAATCTTTTGACATATATTTATTCCAAATTTTCAAATAGATCCACAATAAATGCCAAAATTTATATTAATTATCAAATTTAGATCTGGCTAAAAACCGGGAATGTTACACTAACCACTCGTAGAATATATCTAGACCCCAAATAATAGACAAATCGATACAATTCAATTTAATTTCATATTTCGTTAACCAATTCATTTCAATTTAGAATTTCAAATTAATTAAACTCAAAAGAACAGCTGATAGCAAACTGATGAAGATAATATGAATTAGGAATTTAGAACCTTTTGTACAACGATTCGTAGGGCCACCACCACACCTAAGCTTCTTCTGGGAGCTTCTTGGAAACCGCCAAAGAATTGAAATCGGATGATGAACAAAAGAGATTGAGGAGAAAAAGTTGTTTCCATTGTTGTTGCAGATTATCGACCATTTGTAGTGGTACTCCCCTGTCCCCTACCTCGTCCTCTTTTTGCACTCATACTCACTATCAGTGGATAGTAAGGGAATTTACTGAGGCATATGGACAAGGTATCTTAGGGATACTCATTCTAGAGAAATTGTAACCCTATCTCTAATGAGTTACCTAATGTATTATAATCCTGAGCTAAAGTTCTTACTCTACCTTCAGCTCTGATACCAATTCGAACGACCCTGACTCGACCCTCGAAAATCAGCACCAAATACATCACCCATATTCGAATGTCACAGATTCAAACGTCGAATCTAGTTCGCTAAAGCTTATAACACATTAAGTACAACAAAACAGCGGAAAAAAATGAATAAATTTTATTGATACACAAAAGATACAACGTTTGATACAAATGATTATCAACATTTATCAGAGATACAAGACAACAACAGAAAGATAATAGCAACAGCGGAAGAGATAACAACTTCTTCAATGCCAAGCTCCAAACTCCAAGACAGAAGTTCGTACCACCATCATGCTGAAGTTATGAAACTCCGATCCCAGAGAAACAAATGCGATCGCCAAATCCAAAGGCTCAATGCTATCGAATCTACACCAACTATTTGATTATCTAAAAAACCTGACTCTAGACTGCCCATGTAGTAAATTATGGGCACCCAGAGTTTAGAAAGGGAACAATAAACTCCAAGTCAGTCATGGAACTGTTGTGAGCAAACGAAAACAGTTTATCTTTAACAAAAGAAACAAAAGGGAAATAAAATAAATCCGCAAAGCTTTTTTTTTGGAAAATGAAACTACCATAAGGCCTCCCACCACACACACAATGCAAACACACAATTGGTGGAGATTTCTCCTTATAATACTCAAACAAGCTTGATACGCAAGATCCTTTTGATATTATTATTAGTGCATAGTGTAGAAAACATTTCGAAAGTATAATATTAATCTTAGCCAGCATACACATTTCGTAGTATGCCTAATATAGCTACCAATTAAACGGCAGGTCACCACCATAAGTAAAAGGCAGGTTATACAACTAAAACCGTACGGGGGGCGTATTGTTTCTTTGGATTTCCAACAAATGGTCAGGCTAAGGAACTTCCTGGACCACATGGGTATGCCTCTGGAGGGACGGCCGGAGTACCTAACCAGATCTCTGCCAACACAAGGTCGGGTTACCTCTGTAACTAGGTAGCTACTGACATGAGTATGCCATCCCCGGTCGTCACCGACCTTTATCCGAAAGCTCTCAACACCAACAACCACAAAGCATAAATTTGCAGTAACCACATTAGTTAAGTATCTCGGCTCCATACCATGATACCACTTTTATCCAGAGGGAAATGGACATACCCTAAAGGGTGTGATCCTCATAACCTTGCTGCATTCTTCCTATTTCGACCATTTCTGGGTTGTGAGGTCCCCCGATGAGGTCTCGTCCACAAAGCTACGCTTTACACAAAAGCTATGCTTTGATCAACAAATGATCAGCAGCACTCAGCATGCCACATTATCAAATTGGGAATGTATCGCTAGTAACCATCAACTACATAACCTCTGAGCTCATACGAGAAGGGCGTTAAGCTAAGAGAATAAATTCTTCGCCACCAAAAAGACATGTATTTGATAGAGACCAGCTTTACATCTCAAAGTGTAATGTCAGACATACATCCATACAAGTCTGTTCCGGGTTCGAACGGAACTGAAGGCATTTCCAAAGAAGCCCTTGCAATCCAGGTATTCACAATCTCGATCGGACTTCCCATCACATATGAAGATTTCTGTATCGTAGATACTCAGTGCAGAGTCATTCGACTGGTAATCTTTCGTTCTCGAAAATTCCCGGTCGTCACCATCGGTCTTCAAATGCTATCTATTTCACCGTATCACTATTCGGAATGGGTTTTATGACACAAGGTCCTCTCTCGGCTAAACCGAATAATGAGCACTAATTTAAAACGCATATGGATATAGTGGGATCTTAGTTAAGTCGCAACTTTTAACACTTGTTTCAAAACCTTTCCATTTGAAATGCTTAAAACAATTTTCCACTTTTAATCTTTTAAATAAAAGATGCACTTTGAAGAACCTCTCAATTTAAAAACAAGGTTCACCAAATCTTTCACAAAGATTCATTCATAAAATTTAAACAAAGGATCTATATTTGAGATTCCCTTTTGTTTGAAAACAAAGTTCACCAAAACTTTAACAAAGATTCATTCACAGTTTTGAAACTATTTCAATTTCAAATCTGAAATCTTTTCAACAAAAACTGGAAATTCTTTCTTTATGTGAAAGCTATTATCGTTTGAAAACAAAGAGTTTTCGTTTCGGGAAAATCTAATTTCATTTGCTCAAATTAAAGCCTTTAAAAATATAAACTTGTGTTAAATTTAAATTCCCAAAATAATACTTTTGATATACTTCAAAAGTGGTTTAAAATCCATATATATATATATATATATATATATATATATATATATATATATATATATATATATGTGGTATAACTTGTATAACCCTTTCAAAACATAGTTTCAAAATAATTTCAAATCTTAAATAAGATATATTATATTCAAACTAAATTTCAATTTCAAAACTTCCTTTTCAATAGCTTTTCTGATTTAACCCAATTCCTTTTCCAAACCATTTTGAATTCAAAATTCATCTTTTAAAATCATTTTGAATAAAATAATATTAAAATCAAAAATATCTATGACTTAACCGATTTCTTGTGAAATCCATATTTGTGTGTCTGTGGTGTAGTCCAGGGGTTTTACACACAACAATACAATATCATCAACCATCACAAGTCCAATCAAAGCAATACCGATAAGCGGTATAATCCTATAATGCTTATCGTCATTCAGAGATTGACAGACAAATGATATAAATTCATCACAGATAAATAAATTACATTAATCACAACTTAATTCAAAATAATTCATATCACAAAGCATCATACAACGGGGATATCAAACAATTCAAAGCATTCCATACAATCCAAACATCCATAAGTAAGATCAATCAGTCATCTGATTAATTTAAACCAGATTAATTACTTAGGAATAAATTACTAATCCTGGTGAATTAACATTAGTTGCAAACCAATTTGATTAATTATCCTTTAATCACTTATTAATTAACCTTTAATAATAAATTAATTAACCCTTAATTATTAATTAATCAACCTTTAATCATTAAATACTTAGCCTTTAATTATTTAATTATCTTTAAATAATTTTTCTTAATTAATTAATTAACCCTTAATTAATTACAATAAGTGATTAACCCTAATCACTTAATCAACTTTAACCATTAATTGATTACTTTTAATTAAGTAATTATCTTTAAGTAATTAGTTATCTCTAATTACTCACATTAATTAATGTTAATTGATCAATTATCCTTAATTAATTTCAAATAAGTAATTACACCTCAATTACTTACACTAATTATTTAAACTTTAATAATAAATTATCTTTTAGTTAAGTAATTATTCTTTAATCACTTGATTAATCAACCTTCAACCATTAATTAATTGTCCTTAATTACTTTCATTAAATAATTATCTTTAAATAATTAATTACCCTTAATTAATAAATCAGCCTTTGATTACATTAATTAATTATCATTACTAATAAATTACCCTTTAATATAAATTAATTACTTAATTAACCTTCAATTAAGTAATTATTAAATTACAAATTAATGATCCTTTAATCTTAAGATAACCCATTTATCTTAATTAATTACATTAACAAATTCCAATTGAAAACAATTAGGAATCACTTTGATTAATTACTTGATATATAATTATTTTAAAATCAAAATAATTGATCTTTAAACCATTTAACTTAAAACCTTTAATCCTTGAAACAAATTTATTATAAGTCCATAAATTAACTTAAACCTTTAAGTAATTAACAATTAAAACATTTCTTCTTAATTAACTTCTTAATCACCATATTATTAATAATTCAAGAATTTATTTAAGATAAAGGATATCCATTAAAATTTAATTAATTAAAATAATTACTTAAAAACCTTTAACTAATTCCCAAACATAAATACATATCATGTAATAGAATTTCTTTAAGAAATTTATTAAAACTGGATTAACCAAATTTACTTTACTTATTTAAACAAAACAATGTTAACCAAATTCATTTTTAGTTTGTTTTAAAAACTTGGTTAATTTATACAAAGCAAAAACCCGAGCCATTTTAAATTTTCCTCGAGCGAAGCATCGAGGCACTCACATTCCTCACTTTCCTTCGAGTCAAACCCTCAAACGCACGCAATCAAACCCGAGAATATTCATCTTCCGAAACCTTTCAATAGTCATCAGATACAAACGTGCACCGTGTACGTGCACTAGCCATCTGACTAACTTTGGCCATCGCTGCGTCCACCCACACATCTTCGACAACCCCGTTAACAAACCTGACAAACCATCTCCAACGATCTCGATCGGAATCGAATTTTAGCTGCCCGATACAACCTGGAATCAACCCTATTGACCAAATTGCCTCGCACCGATCTCCACCGATCGCTTGAAACAACGCCGTCGCATCCAGAAGTTCACCAGAGTCTCCTCCTACTGTTTCCCCCATATGCGATCGCTTCAATTGCCTTGACAACGTCGCAATGACCCTGAACTTGTCATCGACCAAAAGTGGTCCTTAAACCCTAAAATCTCGCCGTGCTGCCTTCCCAGTGACCGAAAAAATTACTGGTCATTTTTCCCCAACTCCGCGACCTCCAGACTACCCTCAGCCATAACCCCGATCACCTGATTAACTTCAATCGCCGGGAATCAGTAAATACCCAAAATTCGTTCAACCATGGATTTCTCAATCAATAAAATATGAAAAATCTTGATTTTACTTTTGAAATTCATGATTTTGCAAAAGGAACATGTTGATGTAAAGGAAACTAAAAATTTTGATGTTTGAATTTTTGATATTCTTAAAATCCCACCGTATTTTTTTAATTCCAAAAAATATTTTAACTTATTTTACTAAAAAATATTTTTACTACTTGAATCTTGATTATACAAGATGTTTTGTTTAGATCCTAAGACCTAACAAGAAATAGAGGAAGATAGTTTGATTGTTTTTTTGAAATAGTTTTGAAACCTGTACTAAGAACAGAGGCTTATTTCTAGACATGCACACCTAATTATATATATATATATATATATATATATGTATATGTATATGTATATATGCAGATATGTTTAAATCTATACAACATTATTCACAACCAATTTCAAGTATTCATCAAGATACACACACACACATATATATAAAAAATTCAGGTTTTAATGGGTTAGTTTGCTCACAAATTTTTGAAAGAACAGAGGCTTGGAATTTGGAAACTTGATCCTCACTTTGCCTTAAAAAGTGGATCTTTGATTTGTTTTAAATAATATGCACTTGCTCCTTGATCTGAGACTTGATGTTTGAACTGCTTTGCATTGCATTTCTGAAGTTTGAAGATGTTTGCTTTAATCAGTGTTTCCCAAGGGATTGACCAGGCAACTTAGTACTCGGCTTGACCACCGCTCGGCCTCCCAGGAAGGTCGGCATCCAAAGGCTACCCGAATACGTTCGGCCAGAGCGAATGTTCGGCTAAAATAGACGTTCGGCCTAGAAGGGTACTCGGCCACCCAAGTATGTTCGGCCAGTGCGAACGTTCGGCTAAAGTGAACGCTCGGCCTAGGAGGAGGGCACAACTACCCAAGATCGTTCGGCCGAAGTGAACGCTCGGCCTACATGGAGTATTCGGCTTAAAGTGTATTCAACATCTCTGAACGTTCGGCCCGGCCAACCTGCATTCTCACTCGGCCACCAGTGACGTTCGGCAACCAAGGATGGTTCGGCATTCTCCCTAACACCTTTGGCTTCGATTATTGTTCGGCCCACTTCTCCCACATCGTTCGGCATGAAGAAGAGAATTCGGCATTTCGACCGTTCGGCCTGTTCGGCTCGGCATACATAGAATGCCCTATTTGGACAGAGTTATTCAGCCACCTGGCCCACCAGGGAAGTCCAACCCACCTTCGACTATAAATAGAGGGGCAGGGGCACAGAAATAGAGATCAGATTTTAAGAGAACACTGGGGAGACTCTGCCACATTCTACACTCATTCAAGACTTCATCTTTTTTTTTTAGCAATTGTATTCAAGGGTTCGAAAACAGATTGTATCTGTAATCGAATATCCAGTGAAGAAATGAAGATCAACTTAAAAGTGGACGTAGGCTATTACGCCGAGCCACTATAAATTTGGTGTTCTTACTTCCTGCATTTTAATTTATGTTCTCTTCTCTGTTTTAATTTGTTTCCTTCATTATTATCTCTACATAATCTTTCTAAGGGTGTTAGTGACCAATTTTGGTGCTAACATTTTGGTGCTTTCACTGAGAATTGAATTCTCAGGCTATAGGGATCTACTTTGTAGCTACTGGATTGTATAAATCCCCCAAAGGAGATCTATAATCATTCATAAGGCATCTGTTGATTTTACTCAGAGTTATAACCAACAACTCTACCATGGGGAACCACGAACCATATTGGCCTCTCAAAGTGCAGATGTCCGTGAAACTGCTAGCATACAGCAAGATGGTCTTAGCAAGCAACAAGCAATTCGAGGCGCGGGGCCCTCCAACCAGGATCAAGCGTAAGTCGTATCCCGAGCAGAGTTCAATGATTTGATAAGAGAGCTTAAGGAAAGTAAAAGGCAACTTGCTGAACAAATGCAGGCCAACGCTGACCTCATGATTCAGTTTACTCAGCAGCAGCATCAGAATGTTGGAAGTAGCCCTGCCCCTTACTCAAAAGATGATAGTTCGACTTCAGCTGACGAACCTCCTAGGCATAGATGCCGCAAGGATGTAGGCGCACAAGCAGGTCCCACTGATCGATCGTCCAGGGATGAAGCTCGCGGGGAGACTGGACGCCAGACTCACCAAGATCCCAAAGAACCCAACCTTCCATCTTCCATAACTACCCCAGACTCGACAGCTATGGTTAGGCAGTTGATGAAAGAGAACCAAGGATTGACTAATGAAGACTGGGGAGTGTCCAAGAGTCATACTCCCTTCACAGATAACATTCTAGAGGCTGAATACCCAAGGAAGTTTAGCATGCCCACCATTCCTGCCTATGAAGGGAAAACTAGCCCTAGATAGCATGTAATGAGGTATGGATGGATGATGGATTCAGCAAGAGCCAACGACGCAACCAAGTGTAGGTTCTTCCCGATAACTCTATCCGGAATTGCCACCATGTGGTTCACTCGACTTCCCCCACGGTCAACATCCAGCTTCGACGAATTAGCGATGAAATTCATAGAACAATTAAGGATACACACCACTCGTCCAAAGGACGTACGTCCTTATCAAGTGTGACCCAACAGGAGAATCACTGAAAGCATACTTTCAGAGATTTCATGTTGCTGCTACTGAAGTGAGCAACCCTAACGACCACGCGATTTTGATGGCAATAATGCGTGGGGTGGATCCAGATTCAGAATTTGGATATTGGCTGGCAGGAAAGCCCCCAGCTACGCTGGAGCATTTTTATTCGAAATCTCATCAATTCTTAAGGAGGGAAGAAGCTCGGTGGACAAGGAAAGACAAGGCACCAAGGCCCGTTCAGGAATCTGTAAAGAGTATCATCGACGTGAAGACAACCGGCGATAACTCCAAAAAAACTCAAGCCAACGTCCAGAACAAGCCCGGGCAGTCTAAAGGAACCAGAGGTTGAAATCCCGGAAAGAAGAAGGAAATGGGGAGATGGAAGTCAAGAATCCCAACCTACAACGAATACACTGCACTGATTGCATCTCTTGAGAACATCTATTTATCGACCTGCAACACTTTTCAATACAGAAAACCACGCCCAAAGGAATCAACAGAGGAGCAGAAGCGGACTGGACATTATTGCCGCTTTCACGAGCCTTGCTGGCACAACACAGAGGAGTGCAGACAACTTCATGACGCCATTGAGAAATTGATTAGGCCAAAGATGCTACAGGAATTTGTCAAAGACTCGTCAGACGGAAGACAGGAGGCATCGGACCCAGGACGCGGGCTAGCTCCACGCCAGCCAGTGCAACCTGCTCGGACTGTGGGAAGATTGGTTATTAACACGATCGCTGGTGGACCTCATCCTGCGGATAAGAATTGGCAGGAGATGGAGCGATATGCTTACTCTCTGAGACATACGGAGTATGAGTGCTATTCAAATGTGGAGGATGGAGCTCCCGCAAAGCAGCAGCGCAGGATGAACGATGATATTGTACTGAGGAGTAGAGATGCGGATAAGGTGGAGGCTCCTACTATCGACCCAATGGTCATATCCATGACCATCGGACCAGCATTCGTAAGAAGAATTTTAATCGATTGCGGAAGTTCCGTTAACATCATCTTCAAGAAAGCGTATGACCAAATGAAGTTGGAGACCAAGGATTTGAAACCATCTAAAGCCTGAATCCATGGCTTTAACAGCACAGCAACATATGCAGTAGGTTATGTGGAGTTACCAGTGGAATTGGGACAAGGTGAACGCAGGAGAGTCCGAATCCTTCCATTCATAGTGCAGGTTGTTGATTCCCCATACAATGTATTTCTGGGACGTCCAGCCCAGGCAGAATTCAGGGCAGCTTTGGCTCCATGGTGCTTGATGTTAAAATTCCCCACAGACAAAGGAGTAGGAGTAGTGCACTGTGATCAGGCTACCGGCCGTGCATGCTATGTGGCTGAGCTCAGAGAGGCACAGCGTAGGGAGAAAGGAAAGGTCGCGGACAACTATGTCCGCGTCCAAAGTTCTGATTATTGACAACTAGCGCCCGAGCCCTGGCTCGGGCAAGATTCTCGGATTTACAGAGACATAGATCCGAGAGATGATGATGGGGAACCCAGGGAAACAAATGCAGCACCGGAAGAACTAACTATTGACATCTCAGTCAGCTGCATCGACCTATCACGAGTTCTTAAAATAGGATCCTAACTTGACCCCGTGGCAGCTGAAAACTATACTGATTTCCTCCGAGCGAACCTTGATGTTTTTGCTTGGACAAATTCTGATATGTGCGGGATTTCTCTTGCAATTGCGAGTCATATGTTGAACATAGACCCAAAACATGTCCTCGTGAAACAGAAAAACGGAGGCATGGACCCAGAGGGGTCCGTAGCTCTCAAAGAGGAGGTGGACAAACTCAAAACCAACGGGTTCGTCCGCGACTCCCTCTACCCTTAATGGGTATCTAACTCGGTGTTAGTAAAGAAGGCGAATGGAAAATGGAGAACTTGTGTTGATTACTCTGATTTAAACAAAGCTTGCTCGAAAGATAGTTTCCCGCTAACAAGAATTGACCAACTGGTCGATTCAACAGCCGGACACGAGTTGCTATCATTTATGGATGCATACTCTGGATAAAATCAAATCCCGATGCACATCCCAGACTAAGAACACACCAGCTTTGTCATAAACGTTGGGTTATATTGCTATGTAGTAATGCCCTTTGGGTTGAAGAATGCAGGAGCAACTTACTAGCGACCAGTGAACCGAATGTTCAAAGATCAGATTGGAAAAACGATGGAAGTCTATGTGGATGACATGCTCGTGAAGTCACGACAGTCAAACGACCACATCCGAGACTTGGCGGAGATGTTCGATATACTGAGACACTTCGGGATGAAGATCAATCCCTTGAAGTGTTCATTCGGCGTAGCATCGGGAAAGTTCTTGGGTTTCATTGTGAATGCACGAGGAATTGAAGCAAACCCGAAAAAGATCCATTCTATCCGAGATGTACAAGTTCCCAGAACCATAAACAGGTGCAAAGCTTAAATGGAAAGGTGGCTGCGCTAAGTCGATTCATTTCTAGAGCTACAAACAAGTGTATTCCATTCTTTGATGTTATAAAGAAGGGAAAGAGAAACTTCGAATGGACCACCAATTGCGATGAAGCATTCCGGGCTCTGGTAAGGCACCTAGAGAGTCCCCCGGTGCTATCGAAACCAGTAGACCATGAGATGTTATACGTATACTTAGCTGTCTCCCAGCATGCCATTAGCGCAGCCTTGGTCCGCGAGGAAGACCGAGTTCAAAGGCCAGTTTACTATGTTGGTAAACGCATGACGGGGGCAGAGAGTAATTATCCAAAGATTGAGAAACTCGCCTATTGCTTGGTGATTGCATCACGCAAGCTTCGTCCATACTTCTAGGCTCACTCAATCAGTGTCTACACTGACCAACCATTGCGACAGGTGCTCCAACGACCGGAAACTTCTGGAAGAATGCTAAAATGGAATATTGAGTTGAGTCAGTTCGACATTGACTACCCGCCGCGAAGGGCCATACAAGGACAAGCACTAGCCGACTTTATCGCTGAATTCACTCTGCCAGATGAATCGAGCAGTCATAGGATCATACCTCCCGTTCGATGGAAGATGTACAGTGATGGGGCATCTAACAACCTTCGCTCGGGGGCAGATATAGTCATCGTAACCCCAGAAGACCGATTAATCTACTACGCTTTGAAGCTCAAGTTTGCAGCAACAAATAACGAAGTCGAATACGAAGCATTGATTGCTGGCTTGAGACTCCTATCGAATTAGGAATAAGGACAATCGAAATCTTCTGTGACTCACAACTGGTAGTATATCAGGTGCGGGGAGACTATCAAGCAAAGGGACAGAGACTGGCCCCTTACCTTGCTCGGGCTCGAGAATTACTGGCAAGTCTCGAGTATTATGACATCTCCCATGTCCCACGCGAACAGAATAGAGAAGCTGACTCGTTAGCAAAATTCGCAAGCACCGGCGATGCACAGCAAATGGGATTATTCCCTGTTGAAACCCTACTTGCTCCAAGTATTGACATGATGGAGATAGATTTCACGTTGGAAACCGAGCTCGAAAAGGAATCGTGGTTGACCCTGATCAAACAGTACTTGCTACAAGGGGATCTACCTGAAAAAAGGAGCGAAAGACGCCAAGTCCTTCGTAGGGCTTCGCGTAATGTGGTACAGGGCAGAATAATGTATCGGAGGGGATTCTCGACCCCCTTGCTCCGGTGCGTGGCCCACGACAAAATAAAACGGGTACTGGAGGAAGTCCATGAGGGAGAGTGTGGTGATCATATCGGGGGGCAAACTTTGGCAAAGAAAATCCTCCGCTACGGATGCTATTGGCCAACCGTGAATCGTGACGCCACGGACTATGTGAGGAAATATGACAAGTACCAGATATACGCAAAAATTCCGAGAGCACCACCGACGGAACTCACACAAATGGTTAGTCCCTGGCCATTTGCAATGTGGGGAATTGACCTGAGTGGTTCTTTACCCATAGCCAAAGGAGGCGCGAAATACGCAATAGTAGCAGTAGATTATTTCACTAAATGGGCAGAAGCGGATCCTATGGCCACGATCACCACCAAGTAAGTCATTAATTTCATTGTACGAAATATCATTTGCGGTTGTAAGAAAGTCATTAATTTTGTCGGAAGTATGGCATTGAGAAAAGGTTTGCAGCAGTTGCTTACCCGAAGGCAAATGGACAGGTAGAAGTTGTAAACAAAATAATCAAGTCCATATTGAAAAAGCGTTTGGAAAAGGCTAAAGGCAAGCGGGTAGATGAACTCCCGACAGCGCTTTGGGCATATAGAACTACCCACAAGACCGCGACTTACCACACTCCATTCGCATTGGCATACAGCACAGGAGCTGTCATACCCGTAGAACTTGAAGTTCCATCACATCGGGTAACTTATTACGACCCTGCGTCAAACCAGGATCTCTTACTGGAATCATTGGACTTAATCGATGAAAAATGCGAAGAAGCTGATCTGAGAGCAGCCTCGTACAGACATCGGGTCGCAAGATATTATAATGAGAAAGTCCGACCAAGAGTCTTTGATGTGGGAGATCTCGTTTTGAAACGAGTTTTTCCAGTCCCATCTCATATGAACACCGCATGGGAAGGTCCATACGTCATCGAACGGAGGCTTGGAGTAGGAACTTTCAAGCTAGCGACCGTCGATGGTGCGACACTCCCCCGAGCATGGAACAGCGAGGACTTGCGGCGTTACTACACTTAGTCTATTTTCTTTGTGCAGTAGATGCATTTATTTCGAGTACGTTTTCATTTTCGGTTCTTGGCATGTAATAAGACAATTTAACTTGCTTTCATTAATAAAGGCTTGAAGCCATCTTTTTCATGAATGATTGATATCTCTGCGTATGATAGTCCTGTGGCAAATAATTAAAATTATGTTATTCAGGCTGGCGTACGAACGCCCATAAATAATTTAAAATCTCCAAGTCCCTGGAGCTCGTACTTGAGTACTCTAAGTCACCAGAGTGCGGACTCGAGTATAAACAATTCAAAATCTCCAAGTCCCCGGAGTGCGGACTGGAGCACTCTAAGTCCCTAGAGTGCGGACTCGAGTATAAACGATTTAAAATCTCCAAGTCCCCAGAGCACGGACAAGAGTACTTGAAGTCCCCGGAGTGCGGGCTCGAGTATAAACAATTCAAAATCTCCAAGTCCCCGGAGCGCGGACTGAAGTACTCTAAGTCCCCAGAGTGCGGGCTCGAGTATAAAAAATTCAAAATCTCCAAGTCCCCAGAGCGCGGACTGGAGTACTCTATGTCCCCAGAGCGCGGACTCGAGTATGAACAATTCAAAATCTCCAAGTCCCTGGAGTGCGGACTGGAGTACTCGAAGTCCCTCGAGTGCGGGCTCGAGTATAAACAATTCAAAATCTCCAAGTCCCCGGAGTGCGGACTGGAGTACTATAAGTCCCCGGCGTGCAGACTCGAGTATAAACGATTCGAAATCTCCAAGTCCTCGGAGTGCGGATTGGAGTACTCCAAGTCCCCAGAGTGCAGATTCGAGTATAAACGATTCGAAATCTCCAAGTCCCCGGAGTGCGGACTGGAGTACTCTAAGTCCCCGGAGTGCGGACACGAGTATAAACGATTCGAAATCTCCAAGTCCCCAGAGTGCAGACTGGAGTACTCTAAGTCCCCAGAGTGCCGAATCGCGTTTAAACGATTCAAAATCTCCAAGTCCCCGGAGTGCGGATTGGAGTACTCCAAGTCCCCAGAGTGCGGACTCGAGTATAAACAATTCGAAATCTCCAAGTCCCCAGAGCGCGGATAAGAGTACTCGAAGTCCCGGGAGTGCGGGCTCGAGTATAAACAATTCAAAATCTCCAAGTCCCCGGAGCGCGGACTGGAGTATCTAAGTCCCCAGAGTGCGGACTCAATTATAAACAATTCAAAATCTCCAAGTCCCCAGAGTGTGGACTGGAGTACTCTAAGTCCCCAGAGTGTGGACTCGAGTATAAACAATTCAAAATCTCCAAGTCCCCGGAGTGCGGACTGGAGTACTCTAAGTCCCCAAAGTGCGGACTTGACTGTAAACGACTCAAATCTCCAAGTTCCCTGAATATGAACCATGACACAAATGACTTGGATTTGTCAAGTCCCCGACATATGGGCCAGGAAATATTTTAAGTGCTTGAAGCACAGAATGGAGATTAAACGACTCCAAAGAATTCCCAAGCTATGTGAAGGCGAACTAAGAAGTCTATGTTATTCACAACAATTCAGATTCTAATCACAATCAGAATGAAAACCGGATAATAAGAATCCTTTGAAAAGACATAAAAGGAAACTAGACTTTATTCAAGAAAAGTCTTCCGGTACAAACGCTCCAGAATTCGGAGATGACAGTCTATTTACAAAGCCTACAAAGAAAAATTAAATGACTTAAACTACCTCTCGTTGAACAAGAGTAGTCATTACTTCTTGTGTCTCTTCGACTTCTTCCCGGACGGCTCCTCCTCAGAGCGTTTACCTTTGGAACCCTTCCTTGATGGAGGGGTGATGACTGAAGAAGTTGGGGGAACATTCGCTGGTTTGGATCTGCCGAGGAGAATGACCTTCAACGGTTTGTTCAAAGGATCGTCCAAATCCAAAACCCGGGGCTCAGCCTTAACCTTGGTTGTCTCTTCTTTCTCTTTATCGAGCTTCTCCTTCATACTCAACTCGGATGTATGCTCAGAGGTGCCAGTGATTTCTATTTCAAAACTCTCAGAGGAGGAGTCGGACTTTCCTTCATCTAGCGCCCCAATTACCTGAGCATCTGGTCCGGGAGCCTCGCCAGCTTGAGCAGCCTCGCTCGTCTCTTTCTCCGCCTCCTTGGTAGCATCGCTCCTCGAAGTGGGTTCGGGGTCAGAACAACCTGCACAAAATCATGAGAGGACAAATGTTAGAACACGACAACTTCTACAAAAACACAAAAAACCCTTATAAAGAAAAGAGGTTGCTTACCGGGTGCCGGCGGATTCTCAGTCGTCAGAGGGGTCTCGCCCTCTGGGATAGGAGATAAAACATGAATGCCAAGCCCGAGGGCTTCCGGGTCGTAGCTAATGTGCTGCTCGAAGGGATCAAGTGTCGGCCGAATAGCTGACTGGATAGGCACGTGAACTGGGGGCACTACACCGGATGGACCGGTAATCACTTCTTTTCCTTTCCTCAAAGGGGAGCCTTTGCTGTAAAGGGCCTTAGCCGTTGATAGGTATGAAGGCTCTTTTCCTTTCAAGAACTCTTTAATCAAAGCTTCCTCATCAACCTCTTCGACACCGCTCTCGGCCTTCCTGATTTGAATCAGGGTCTCCCACGCCTTGATCAGAGACTCGAGGTAGCCATCGCCCAAAAAGTTAAATCTCGATGCATGAGAACTCGGGCATTGAATTCAGCGATGAGAGGGTCGAATTCAGTCTTGATCTCTTCCCTACCATCCTCCATGGCCGCCTCAAGGCAAGAGCTGATGTCGGCAGTTGCTATCTTTTTGCCCTCCTTGCGGGCCTCATTCTTCAGTGCCTCGATTTTAGAGAGATCGTCCTCAAGTTTCTCCTTTAGGAGTCGGGTGGCGGCGATCTCATCGCAATAGTGTTGTGCCTCAACCTGGGCGGCCAGTTTTTCTTTCCTCTCCCTATGGAGTTGCTCTTCAAGTTCCTTAACCCGGTGACTGAGTGTGTCCCGCTCCTTCTGAACGGAGTCTTTCTCCAAAGCTAAAGCACCACACCGTCGAACAGCCTCATCGAGCTCTTTCTTACGAGTCAATTCAAGGCAGGAAACAGCCTCGGCGGTGTCCTTACCGCGCTGATTGGCAACCTCAAGCTCGGACTTATAAGTGGCTATTTCTTCATCCTAGGCCTTAATGATATCCCTATCATGAATAGCTTCAAGCTTTAGGCGGTCAATTTTGTGCTGGCGCTCCACAGATGCTTCAAAAAGTTTCTCAGCTAGATGAACAAACGCATCGTGTTGAACATAGACGTCGTTAGTGCAAGCAAGAGCGCCCTTCTTGACATGCCCAGGGATGGGATGAATAGCCGGTAAAAATTTCAAGCCGTTGAAACAGATTTTCGGGAACTTGCCCTTAAGCTCGGCCAGCCTCTATGATACCGATGGGTCAGTTGGGTGAGCGGGAGGAGACAGCTTTGAAAGTTCTCCCCTCCTATGAGAATCTCGGGACTGTCGGGTGGAAGAAGAGTCAGAGTGCTGGTCTCGGGGAGCATCAGGCTGCGACTTCTTGTGGCCGCGCTTATCTGTGCTTTGCTCCGGGTGAGAGGAGGAGTCCTGGTGGCGCTTAGGCTGATAGTACGTTTTCCTCCGAGAGGACGAATCTTGGGAATGGTAGTCTCTGTCGCCGTCGCTATCTCTATCTCGACCCTTATCGAGGCCCGAGTCCCGACCAGTCTGGCGGAGAGTCGACGAACCATGATGGCGGTCATATCCGTGAGAACGCCCCATGTCACCTGCAAAGAATTCAAACAACAGCGAATCAGCTAAAGAATAGAATGATGACAGAAAAGTAGGTGCGAAGTGAAGTGCACGTGTTCTTGTGTGTCCTAGTGTTCCCCTCGACAGACCGGTAGCTTTGCTAACAGGAGTTTTCTCTCCCTGACTTTGGGGTGGAATGCCCACATCGCCTCTGATGGGCGAAGGGAATTTGAATGCCTCCCGATTGCCAAAGTCATAGTTAAGTAGATCATCGGGGATAGAAAGATTCGACGGGCCCTTTAAAGAACTCTCCACTTGTTGTGAAGAAGCCTCTTTCTCTGCCGGGATGAGCATAACTTTGGAAGTTCCACCAACCTTCTCCTTCCTTATCCTACATATCAAGTTCTATTTCCCCTTCGAAGGGGAAGATGACGTCTCAAGGTCGTGCACTTCGACCAGTGGATCCGGAGTGGGACCCACATTCTCACCTTGTGCCTCAGGAGCTCCCTGCTCCTTAATTTCCCACTCTTCCTGCACGTCAGGGACATGGTGTGATGAGGACTGGGCCAATTTTTTCCCTTTGCCCGATGCGGGCTTGGGAATCGAGACGCCCTTAGGAAGACTAATACGGCGGCCAGGAGCTAACAATCCGAATCTTGATAATGACTCATTTGAAATGAGGGCTCAGATATCCCGTTCCTCAACAGGAAGAGCTCTGACGGCTTCAACGGCATCAGAATACCCTTGGCCCTCATGACGTGGATTGGAACCTGAAAAGATGAAACGATGAGTTAGAAAAAGCATAGCCCCGGTTGAACGCGAATGTCAACTCGGAAAAAGACTTACTTCCATCAACCCATCTCCTCGCAAAGCCTAGGGGTTAACGCACGTAGAACCATTCCTACTTGTACCGTGCGAATTTGCTGCTCCACGCCCCGGTAAAGATTTGACACTTTCGATGTAGCTTGAGGAACATATAAGAGGGACTATCTCCCCACTTCTTGATCATGTATATGTACCGAATATCGCCAGGAGTTGGGGGTCTAGAGAAAACGGTCATGAAAAGCATGTAAGTGCCGTAGATGAAGGCACGACCATTTGGATGCAGTTGCGACGGGGCAATATCAATATACTGGAACACATCCCGGAGAAATAGGTTGAATGGAGGCACGCTGCCGACCCAACACATGAACTTGTTACACACTGTATATCCGACTGGGGGCCGGTGTAGACGATCGTGCCCCGAAGGAACCAGCACGTCAGCGAAGGGAATGCCATGAATAGAACATATTCTCCGAAGAGCGGCTTCGTTAGTCTTCGAAGCCTAAGAATCTATCGGGTTATCCAAGAAAATAGACACCTCCAGGGCATCAGGGGCTAAGTTGTGAGCGGGAGAAATTGACGGGTCAGAAGAGTCTGCGACCCTTTGTTTGGAAGACGCCCTCGGTCTATCTGAGAGAGTAGCGGAGCTAGATCTTTTAGACATCTTCAGTAAACAATGTGACTGAGCACCTGTGTAAGCTATACCTGAAAAATGATCAACGTTAGAATTAACAACACGAATATCCCCCCCACGTGGTGTGTGAACTAGTGCAATCAATTGTATACAAGCATTGAAAAGTTGGAAGTCGCAAGATTACTGATACAAAACTAAGCTTGGAATCTCCGCTTCCAAAGACCGTCATTGCTGACCTTTTACAAAAGCCTTCCTTATGGCGATTACAGTTTCGGGTTCAGAAAACGCTAGAGGAAGTTATCTAGTTACATCAATTTAGGATTTGTATATGCTGGAAAGGTTATCAGTCGAAATCAGTTCGATATGCTAGCATGATAAAGTCCTTGTCATTTTTCGGCATGTTTTGTTCGACATGTTCTGTTCAGCATGTTTTGTTCGGCATGTTCTGTTCGGCATGTTTTGTTCAGCATGTTTTGTTCATCATTTATATTGGCCGGCTAAGTGTCATTTGGCCTTGTTTGATTCGGCACTTACGCCCGTTCAGAATTGTTATGGTTCGGTACTCAAGTTGGTTCGGCCAAGATGACGTTCGGCAAGGCCATCGTTCGGCCTAAAAAGAAAAAAGAAACTTGTTTGGCCAAACTCTCGTTCGGCCAAGAACCCGTTCGGCCGAAACAACACTCAGCATCCTCCACGCTAACTCATACTTCCTCCCAAACCTTCCAACCCACCGTTTGGCATACGGTATGTCATACCGAACCAGATTAACGCCGAGTTCCAATGCTCGGCACTCCTCCCATATTCCTTCTTCCACGTTGTTCGGCACAGGAAAATTATGCCAAACCACAACGTCTCTCCCAAACAACACAAACCCTACGAGTGATCATCCCTCACCACTTCTCCCTGCCTCACGTTGCTCGACCTTGGAAATATCCTAATCAGAGTTTGGGACCTCCACCCGCATAGCCCGTTCAACCACCATTCTGGCCTAAGCCAATTGATCGAAACTTATCAGGGAAAGGAACCGGATAAAGGGATTTTACCTAGTTCGTGGATCGAGCGTTAGGAAGGGTTGAGAAGTCCTTAAGTCCTTAGAGTCTGATGACAGGGGTTGTTCGAAATTGCAGAAGTGAAAGTAAAGAAAAAAAAGGAGAAAGAAGAAGAGGTCGGGTTTTATAAGGGAGAAGAAGAAGTTGAAGAGGTTCCGATCGGCTCTTCCGGTCAAAATGATATAGTTCGTTCATCTCGGTTCATTCGGCTTGGTCCAACATGGATCTACCAGCACTTGTCTCGTTCGGCTCGACTGTTCGGCATACATAGTCACTCGTGGTAACGTATATCGTTCGGCCTTCCCTACTGCGTTCGGCGAAGAGAGCCTTATGAACCCAAGGGTGATGACCAAGGTTTGATCAAAGTGTATCACGTTTGGTCACGTAATACACTTTGGGGGGCAAGTGTTTCCCAAGGGATTGACCAGGCAACTTAGTACTCGGCTTGACCACCGCTCGGCCTCCTAGGAAGGTTCGACATCCAATGGGTACTCGGCTACCCAAGTATGTTCGGCCAGAGCGAATGTTCGGCTAAAATAGACGTTCGGCCCAGAAGGGTACTCGGCCACCCAAGTATGCTCGGCCAGAGAGAACGTTCAGCTAAAGTGAACGCTCGGCCTAGAAGGAGCGCTCGGCTACCCAAGATTGTTCGGCCAAAGTGAACGATCCGCCTACAGGGAGTATTCGGCTAAAAGTGTATTTGGCATCTCTGAACGTTCGGCCCGGCCAACCTGCATTCTCACTCGGCCACCATTGACGTTCGGCAACCAAGGATGGTTCGGCATTCTCCCTAACACCTTCGGCTTCGATTATCGTTCGGCCCACTTCTCCCACATCGTTCGGCATGAAGAAGAGAATTCGGCATTTCGACCGTTCGGCCTGTTCGGCTCAGCATTCATAGAATGCCCTATTTGGACCGAGTTATTCAGCCACCTGGCCCACCAGGGAAGTCCAACCCACCTTCGTCTATAAATAGAGGGGCAGGGGCACAGAAAAAGGGATCATATTTTGAGAGAAATCTGGGGAGACTCTGCCACATTCAACACTCATTCAAGACTTCATCTTTTTTCTTAGAAATTGTATTCAAGGGTTCGGAAACGGATTGAATCTGTAATCAAATATCAAGTGAAGAAATAAAGATCAACTTAAAAGTGGACGTAGGCTATTACGCCGAACCACTATAAATTTGGTGTTCTTACTTCCTGCATTTTAATTTATGTTCTCTTCTCTGTTTCAATTTGTTTTCTTCATTATTCTCCCTACACAATATTTCTAAGGGTGTTAGTGACCAATTTTGGTGCTAACAATCAGATTTTAATTTTGATTGCTTTTGTCTTTTAGGTTGAAGATTGTTTAAGATTTTCATTTCTAGATATTTTTTTTGATTTCCTTTTCTCAGGTTTGGTTTGAAGAATGTTTGAAAAGGAGAAGATAAATGATCATCCTGTTTTAACAAATTCTCATTTGTATACATTTCAATTTCAAGAGAAAAATTGATTTTGCCACTTGTTTATTGAACTAACACATGTAATTCCATGATCTATTTCTTTTACACTTGTTTAAAACAAATAAATTTATGTTTAGCCCTTTGTTTTAATTAATTTATAATTTATGTTTTAAACCCTTTTTTTTATAATTTGTGAATCGTATTTTATGTTTTATACATTAATTTATGAATTATATCTTTATATGTTTATATTTACATATGTGTTATATATTTTAAATTTTATACTTATACTTTCAAAAGATACATACATATCAAAGCTTAATATTTATTTACTAACTATATTTATTTTCAAGTATATAAAAGAAAATTATTAAATCCAATTAAATTTTAAGATTATTTATTTTGAATTTCCAAATCCAATTCTATTTTAAAATCAACTTTTACATATAACAAACACATATCTTAATTTATTTTGGAATTATTCAAATTAATCCATAAATTATATTAATTATCAAATTAGATTTGACTCAAAAACCGAGATCGTTACACTGTGTTTGTGAGTCTGTGATTATTTTATTTACTGTATATGCTAACTTTTTCCAATTATAAATTAACAATCTGACATTTTGAGCAATTCAGGTCCGACATGTGCGAATGCGAATGGCATGAAATATCGGGATGTTACAATATAGTAACTCGAATTGCTATTAAACTGTTTATGTTTATTTTTCTAAGTTTATTTCCAGTACTAAATTATATATGTGTGAAATTTGATAAATGGATTATTTTTGAATTACGTTTTTTAATTATATCGTTAATTGAACCAGAATATATTGGTGTTTTTTATTTGGCCAAATAAACACCATCTAGCATTGAATGAAATATGGTTTGAATGATATGGTTAGAAGCAGTATAAACTTACGATATGATATAAAAATTGGGTATATGCTTAATTGATAGTAAATCAATATGGAATAAGTGCCATTTAACGAATTAATTGTTAATCATGGAATTGGATGTATATTTGTAAATGGATCATGTGGATATTGATAATTTAACTTAGATAGTTAAATTGAATATAATGGTTGTTTGTTTAAATACAATTGGAGCTATTGAGCTTATTTTGAAGTTGAAAGGTTTCTGTTTGTGTTTAACTTCAGATTTTATAATCTGAAGTAAAATGTTTATTTGGTGAATATATACCATTTTTTGTTAAGTTATTATTTAGAAATGATTTGGAGATTTATTTATAAAAGAAATATTGGTCGTTTTAATTAAATTGTGTAAGAATTGTTTTAATATTTTGAGTGTGTTACCCAGCAACTTGTCTTAGGTACGAGGTACCGGTTATTAACCTTGGGTGCCACCGGTCGGCGTCCCTCATTCGATCGCCAGCGCTCGTCTAGGGTGGCTCGGCACTCGGTCGCTCGGCATAGGCATGCCGCTCGGCCCAAGTGTCGTTCTGCCAGATCATGTCATTCGGCACAAGAGCCTCACTTGGCATCTCCCCTCGCTCGGTACAAGCCTCGTTCGACATCTCCCTTCGCTCGACACAAGCCTCATTCGGCATCTTCCTTCGCTCAACATAAGCCTCGTTCAGGATGTCCTTACACTCGGCACAAGCCTCGTTTGGCATCTCCCTTCGCTCGGCACAAGCCTCATTCGACATGAAGCCTCATTCGGCATGAATTCCTTGCTCGGCATACGAATGCCGTTTGACCTGGATATGTCGCTCGGCATACAAAGTCGTTCGACCTGCATACGTTGCTCGTCATACGAGTGTCGTTCGGCGTGGAAGCCTCCCTCGGTGTTATCCCGCCTTTTCCAACAAGGCTGTGATATCAAAAGATCGATCGGGAAAACCAAAGATAGCTCGTCTCAAAGATTGGTCAACTCAGCATCTACTCAGCATCTCAATATAGCAAGTTCTATTGAATGATTTCTCATCTAAGATCCCCTACGGAGGGGGGGTTCGGGGGGTGCCAACCCCCCAAGGTGGGGGTGCGGGGGCAACGCCACCGCTACGGTGTTCGACCTGACCGGTCCGGTCGCAAGGGTCCAGAGGGCTGCGCCCCATCCAAAACGGTATGCAACTTAGAGCATGGAGTATCCAACGACTTAGCAACTTGGCCATGTACCCGACCTAACGAGTTTGAGCTTCCAACGACCTAAGCTACAACGAAGACCTCGCGACCTAAAGCATGACCGACTTAAGCGGCTCATCGACTTAAGGCATAAAGTGGTCCAGCGACCTAAAACTAAAGGAGTTAACGACTCGTAGGAAGTCGCGACCTAAGGGTGCAGCGACCCGGCTCAGCGACTTAAGGCATAAAGTGGTCCAGCGACCTAAAACTAAACGAGTTAACGACTCACAGGAAGTCGCGACCTAAGGGTGCAGCGACCTAAAAGATATCACGACCTAAGGATGAGACGACTTAGCGACCTAAAGAAGTCCGCGACCTAGAGGCTTAGCCACATGTTCGACCTAGCGACCTAATTAGTTCGCAACCTAAACCTACCGAAGCTCATCCCCACCGACCTAACTCCTTAAGTCATTCCTTACGACCTATCTCCTTAAGTCGTTCCTTGCGACCTAACTCCTTAAGTCGTCCCCACCGACCCAATCTCCTTAAGTCGTTCCTTGCGACCTAACTCCTTAAGTCGTCCCTACTGACCGAACTCTGATTTCACTTATAAATACGCCATCTACTCCACTTGGAAGGGGGATTTTTTCGGATTTCATGGCACCTATACTCTGCTGATTTCTCGACTCTCCAAACACTACAAACACCGAAAAATCTTCATCAAGAGATCTACTTTATTCAACATGAATCCAAAGATCAACCCATCATCAAAGTTCAAACTTCTTTCTCTGATCGTGTTGTAATGGTAGGTACATGTTGTAAAAGTGTTGTAATCAAGAGATCGTGTTGTAAAAGTGTTGTAATCAAGAGATCGTGTTGTAAAAGTGTTGTAATCTTGTAAAGTGTGCTCGAAAAACATAATGGAGGATGTAAAGTGGATGTAGGCTTATGAGAAGCCGAACCACTATAAAAATCTCTGTCTCTTTTACTTTCCTGCTATTTTCTTTTCACTTTAATTCCTGTGCAAACGGGTGGTGCTTTCACTTCATCACGAGCTACACCGGGTGTTAGCGTTAAAGCTATTTTTATCGTTAGCATTTTGGTGCTTTCACTGAGAACCGAACTCAGGAATCCTATTAATCAAGACTTGAATCCGGGAGATTGAGACTGAAATCCGAAGAACTATGGTTAGGCGATCGAGTAGACTACAAAGACCAGAGAATAGTTCGTATGAAGGAAGTCAAGAGGCTTCTTCGAGAGCAAGCCAAACTTCAGCCTTTGTTACAAGAGAGAAGATGGAGGCAATAATGAAAAGGCAAGAGGATTTGATCCAGAATTTGTTTCATCAGATTGGGCAGCTCGGAGCGCAGAATCAAAGAGGAACAGAAGCCCAACCGGAAGAACAGATTCCACCGTCCCCTCGTGAACTCGGGGGGCAAGACGTAGGCCAAGGGCGAGGAATGTCACTGAGAGATAACGACAGATTAGTGGAAATGGTCAAAAAGGCTATGAGAGGTGGTTTGGTAAACAAGGACTTGGAGGATGTGAATAGGAGTCCTTTTACCACAGCAATCAGGCGAGCCAATAACCCACCAAACTTTAAGCTACCATCGCTGGACATGTATAATGGAAGGATAGACCCTACGGTTCATCTAACAAAATATATGAGGCATATGGAAGTGCTGGGGGAAAAAAAGAAAGTTATGGCCCGGTGCTTTCCATTGTACTTGACAGATATTGCGGCACTATGTTTCAGACAGTTGGAGAATGGATCGATTGAAACGTGGAATGATTTGATTGAAAGGTATATGAAGCAATTCAGGGTCCACATTTCAAGGCCCAAGAATGTTATGAGTTTGACCATACTAAAGCAAAGAACTGGAGAATCTTTGACAATCTTTTTGACGCGATTCAACGCAGCCGCGACATCGGTGGATCGACCAGATCCATCCATGGTTCTAATGGCAGCTGTGTCGGGCATAGCTGATGGCACAGAGTTTAAGAGTTCAAGCTATTTTTATCGTTAACGCTCGGCATTCTCACATTCGACCAACCTCGCTCGGCAATTGTCGTTCGGCATCCCTAGCTCGGTGTGTAGAAGCTACTTACCACGGGCTGAGATACCTCGTTCCTAGGCCCATGAGGGAAGTCCAACCCATCTCCGTCTATAAATAGAACGGCAGGGGCACAGTGAAATGGACCTTTTTTGGAGAACACTGGGGAGACTCTACCGCTTTCAAGACTCGTTCATTTCAGTTAGTACTCGTATTCAAGTCATTATTGTACGGATTGTACCTGTATTCAATCATTTGTTAAAGTAATAAAGATCAAAACCCAAAGCGGACGTAGGCAATTACGCTGAACTACTATAAATCCAGTGTTCTTGTTTTTGCAGATAATTTAGCATACAGTTCTCTATTTTTATTTACTTTCTTCATTAATCTCTATACATAATCTTTATCAAGGGTGTTAGTGACCAATTCTGGTACTAAATTTTGATGCTTTCACTGAGAACTCGAATTCTCAGGCCGCTAGGACCTGCTTTGTAGCTAATGGATTTAATAAATCCCCTGAAGCAGATCCAAGTCATTCACAGGACGTCCGTTGATTCTACTCGGAGTTCTTATCAACAACTATACTATGGGAAGACCACGTACCAGATCCACCTCTCATAATGTAGACGTCGATGAGATTTCTAGCGTACAACAAATAGGACCTAGCAATCAATAAGCAAATCTAGGTGCAGGAACCATCACTAAAAATCAAATGGAAGTTGTCACCAGAACAGAGTTCAACGAGTTGATGAGAGAGCTCATGGAAAGCAGAACACAACTTAATGAGCGGATTCAGGCTAATGCTAATCTCATGGCTCAGCTTACTCAACAACAGCATCAGAATGCTGCAGGTAGTCCTGTTACTTATTCTTCATCTGATAGCTCGACTTCGTCCGATGAACCTCCTAGGCGTAGACGCCGCAAAACTGAAACTGCACAAGCAGATGCTGCTGATCGATCAACTAGGGATCACTTACACCTTGGAGACCAAACCTAAGCTGGAACAGAAAACTTAAGATCTGGAGCACGTGTGGAAACTGGACGTCCGGCTCACCAAGACCCTAATGAAGCTGGTCCCCAAGATGCATGTTTGGTAGATCGCCAACAGAGGAGACATCAGCCTAAACGGTCCCATAGAACAGATTCCAACCTTCCATCTTCCATACAAACCCCGGACCTATCGGGTATGGTCAGAAAGACGATGAGAGAAAATCAAGGCTTGACCAATGAAGACTGGGGGATATCCAGGAGTTATACTCCATTCACTGATACTATTCTATAGGCCGAGTACCTCAGGAAGTTTAGCATGCCGACTATCCCGGCCTACGAAGGGAAAACTGATCTCCGACAACATGTGATAAGATATGAATGGATGATGGATTTAGCTAGAGCAAATGATGCAACTAAGTGTAGATGCTTCCCAATAACTTTATTCGAAATTATGACCATGTGGTTCACACGACTTCCTCCGCGGTCTATATCGAGCTTTGACGAACTGGCGACGAAATTTGTAGAACAGTTCAGGATACATGCAACTCGTCCTAAGGACGTGATGTCCCTATCTAGTGTAATCCAGGCTCCAGGGGAGTCATTGAAGGAGTACTTATAGAGATTTCACGTTGCAGCTACTGAAGTTAGCAACCTAAATGTCCATACATTTTTGATGGTTGTGATGCGAGGAGTGAATCCGGATTCGAAATTTGGAGATTGGTTGGAAGGAAAGCCTCCGACTACGCTAGAGCGTTTTTATTCAAAGGCTCACCAGTTCATAAGAAGGGAGGAAGCCGGGTGGACAAGACAAGATAAGGCACCTGGGCCTGTTCAGGAGACTGTGAAAAGCAACATCGCTGTAAAACAATCCGGCGACAATTCGGGAAAGGTTCAGGTCAATGTCCAGAACAAGCCCGGGCAATCTAAAAGGTCCGGAGGAGGAAATCTCAGAAAGAAAAGGGAAGCAGGAAAATGGAAGCCAAGGATTCCAACTTAGAATGAATATACTCCTCTAAATGCATCTCTAGAGAATATTTTCCTTTCAACTTGTAATACTTTTCAATACAGAAAGCCATGCCCAAGGGAGTCAACAGTGGAACAAAAGCAGAAGGGGAAGTACTACCGCTTCCATGAGACTTACGGGCATAATATAGAAGAGTGTAGACACCTCTACGATGCCATAGAAAAGCCGACTAGACAGAAAAAGTTGGAGGAGTTTGTCAAGAACCCGCAGGAAGGTAGGCAAGGAACATCTGACCTAGGACGCGGCCCGGCCCCACGCCATTCACAGGAACCTGCTCGAACTGTAGGTAGACTAGTCATAAACACGATAGTCGGTGGACCTCGCCCTACAGATAAGAACTGGTAGGAATTGGAGCGGTATGCTAACTCCCTAAGGCATGAAAATTTTGAGTGTTGTTCAAATACTGAGGATGGGACCCCAGCTAAGCAGCAGCGGACAATGATGGATGATATAGTATTCAGGAGCCGAGATGCTGACCAGGTGGAGGCCCCAACCGTTGACCTGATGGTCGTATCCGCAACAATCATGCCAGCATTTGTGAAGAGAATTTTGGTTGATTGTGGAAGTTCTGCTAATATCATCCTCAAAAAGTCATATGACCAAAAGAAGATGGAGATGAAGGATTTAAAGCCATCTAAAGATCGTATTCATGGCTTTAATGGTGCAGCAACCGATGCAGTAGGTTATGTTGAATTACTAATTGAACTTGGGCAAGGTGAACGTATGAGTGTGCGAATCCTACCTTTCATAGTTTTGGATGTTGATTCTCCATATAATGTATTTCTGGGTAGACCGGCCCTAGTAGAGTTTCGGGCAGCCATGGCACCGTGGTCTTTAACTTTGAAATTTCTGATAGACAAAGGAGTTGGTGTTATGCATGGCGATCAGGCGACCGGTCATGCATGTTATGTGGCTGAGCTGAGAGAGGCCTAGGGGAGAGAGAAAGGAAAGGTCGCAGGCAGCTCCGTCCGCAGTCGGATCACTGAAATTGACAAGTAGTTCCAGAGCCATGGCTCGAGCAACACGATCAGATCTATAGAGACATAGATCAGAGAGATGATTATGATGAGGAACCCAGGGAAGAAAAAGCAGCACCGGCTGAACTGACAATTGACATTTCAGTCAGCCGAGATGATCCATTTGGAGTACTTGTGATTGGATCACAACTGGACCCCTCGATGGTCGAGGACCTCACCGATTCCCTCCGAGCGAATCTAGATGTTTTAGCTTGGACACATTCTGATATGTGCGTTATTTCTCCTGCTATTATGAGTCATATGTTAAACATAGACCCGAGGTACGTACTAATAAAGCAGAAAAGGAGAGGCATGGACCCGGAGAGGTCTGCTGCTCTCAGAGAGGAGGTGGACAAACTCAAAGCCAATAGGTTCGCCCGCGACGTCCTCTACCCTGAATGGGTGTCTAACCCTGTGATAGTAAGGAAAGCAAATGGGAAATGGAAAACCTACGTAGATTCCTCTGATATGAACAAAGCATGCCCCAGGGATAGTTTTCCTTTACTCAAGATTGACTAGCTGGTTGACTCAACAGCGGCACTTGAGTTACTATCATTTATGGATGCATACTCGGGATACAATCAAATCCCAATGCACATTCCAGACCAAGAATATTCCAGTTTTGTCATGGATGTCGGGCTATACTGCTATGTAGTAATGCCTTTCGGATTGAAAAATGTAGGAGCGACCTATCAGCGCTTGATAAATTGAATGTTTAAAGATCAGATAGGTAAATAATGGAAGTCTATGTGGATGACATGCTCGTGAAGTCACGACAGTCAAACGACCACATTCGAGACTTAGCGGAGATGTTTGATATACTCAGATATTATGGAATGAAAATCATTCCCTTGACGTGTTCCTTTGGCATTGTGTTACGCATGTTTTTGGGTTTCATTGTTAATGCGTGGGTAATTGAAGCTAACCCGGAAAAGATTCAAGCTATTCGAGATATACAAGTGCTCATAACTATAAAGCAGGTACAAAGCATGAATGGAAAGGTGGCCGCGCTGAGTCGATTCATATCCAGGGCCACAGATAAGTGTATTCCCTTCTTCGATGTGATAAAAAAATGAAAGAGAAATTTTGAATGGATTCCCAACTGTGAGGATGCATTTCGAGCTTTGGTAAGGCATTTGGAAAGTCCTCTGATGATGTCGAAGCCTATAGACCATAACGTATTGTATGTGTACTTAGTTGTATCTCAGCATGCTATTAGTACGGCTTTGGTTCGCGAGGAGGACCAAGTTCAAAAGCTGGTGTACTATGTCAGTAAACGTTTAACGAGGGCAGAAAGAAATTATCCCAAGATCGAGAAACTAGCCTACTACTTGGTGATTGCATCACGCAAGCTTCGTCCGTAATTTCAGGCACAGTTAATTAGTGTTTATACCGATCAACCCTTGCAATAGGTACTCCAAAGACCAGAAACCTCTGGTAGGATGTTAAAATAGAATATCGAGTTGATTCAGTTTGATATTACCAATCTGCCATGAAGGGCCATACAAGGGCAAGCGCTAGCAGACTTCATCGGTGAATTCAACGTGTCGGACGAATTAAACAGTCACGATGTCATACCTCTCGTTTGATGGATGTTGTACACCGATGGAGCATCTAACGAACATTGCTCTAGAGCTAGTATAGTCCTTGTGACTCCCGAGAACCGGTCAATTTGTTACGCTTTGAAGCTCAATTTCTCAGCTACAAATAACGAAGCCGAGTATGATGCATTGATTGCTGGCTTGAAACTTATCGGGGAACTGAGAGTAAAATCGGTTGAAATTTTTTGTGACTCACACCTGGTGGTGTACCAGGTGCGATGGGACTATCAGGCAATGGGACAAAGACTTGTCCCATACCTTGCTCAAGTTCATGAGAAGTTAGTAGATCTAGAATATTATTATATTTCGTATGTCCCGCGTGAACAAAACAGAGAGGCCGATTCATTAGCCAACTTTGCAAGTACTAGCGATGCACAGCAAATGTGATTAATTCCCATTGTCACCTTACAAGTTCCGAGTATAAATATGATGGAGGTAGACTCCGTGTTAGAATCAGAAATCGAGGAGGAATCATGGATGACCCCGTTCAAGCAGTACTTGCTACACGGGGACCTGCCCGAAAGAAAGAACGAAAGACGGCAAGTCATTCGTAAAGCTTCACGATATGTAATGCAGGATGGAATAATGTATCGAAAGGGATTTTCGGCCCCCTTACTCTGGTGCATTGCTCATAATGAGATAAAACGAGTCCTAAAGGATGTCCATGAAGGAGAATGCGGCGACCATAATAGGGGCAGACGTTAGCAAAGAAAATCCTCCGCTATGGATACTATTGGCCAACTGTAAATCTGGATGCTGCAGACTACGTAAGGAGATGTGACAAATGCCAAAAGTATGTAAAATGCCTAAGAGCACCACCACGGAATCACACAAATGGTTAATCCTTGGCCGTTTGCAATGTGGGGGATCGATATAATCGGTTCTTTGCCCATATCCAAAGGTGGTGCAAAGTACGAATAGTTGCGGTCGATTACTTTACCAAGAGGGAAAAAGCAGAGCCCTTAGCCACAATCACCACCAAGAAGGTCATTAATTTCGTAGTGCGAAACATTATATGCCATTTTGGCCTCTCGTGAACTATCATTACAGACAATGGAACTCAATTCAAAAGTAGAGAGTTTAAAGAATTTTGTCGAAAATATGGCGTAGAAAAAAGGTTTGTAGCAGTTGCTTATCCAAAAGCCAATGGATAGTTAGAAGTTGTGAACAAAATAATAAAGTCCATATTGAAAATGCATTTGGAGAAGGCTAGAGGCAAGTGGGTGGATGAACTTCCAACAGCACTTTGGGCCTACAGAACTGCCCACAAGTGCGCGACTGACCACACTCCATTTGCATTGGCATATGGCACAGAAGCTGTTATACCCATAGAACTTGAAGTTCCGTCACATCGGGTAACTCATTATGACCCTAAGATGAATCAGGATCTTTTACTGGAATCACTGGACTTCGTTAATGAAAAAAGTGAAGAAGTTGATTTAAGGGCGACAGCATATAGGCACCGAGTCGCTCGATATTATAATGAAAAAGTCCGGTAGAGAATCTTTGATGTAGGCAACCTCATTTTGAAACGAGTTTTCTCGGTCCCGTCGCATATGAATCCCATATGGGAAGGTCCATATGTCATTGAACGGAAGCTTGGAGAGGGAACTTCCAAGCTAGCGACCATTGATAGTGCGACACTCCCCCGAGCATGGATAACGAGCTTCTACGACATTTTTATACTTAGTCTATTTCTTTCAAATTTTAGTTGCAATAATTTGCAGTATATTCCTATTTCGTTTATTCTTAGTTTTTGGCATGTAATAAGACAATTTAGTTTGTTTTCATTAATAAAGGCTTGAGGCTATCTTTTCCATGAATTATTAATGTCTTCGTGTGTGATAATTCAATGGTAGAAAATTAAAGTTACATTATTCTGTGTGACGTACGAACGCGTATAAACAACATAAAATATCTAAGTCCCCGGAGTGTGGACTGGAGTACTCTAAGCACCCAGAGTGCGGTCTAGAGTATAAACGGCTTAATATCTCTATGTCTCTGGAGTGCGAGCTGGAGTACTCTTAGTCCCCAGAGTGTGGACTAGAGTATAAATGACTTAGAATCTCCAAGTCCCCGGAGTGCGGACTAGAGTACATTGAGTCCCCGGAGTGCGGACTAGATTATAAACGACTTAAAATCTCTAAGTCCTCGAAGTGCAGACTGGAGTACTCTAAGCCCTCAGTGTTCGGACTAGAGTATAAACGACTGTAAATCTCTAAGTCCCCGGAGTGCGGACCGGAGTACTCTGAGTCCCCACAGTGCGGACTAGAGTATAAAAGACTTAGAATCTCCAAGTCCCCGGAGTGTGGACTGGAGTACTCCGAGTCCTCGAAGTGCGGACTAGAGTATAAACCCCTTAAATTCACCAAGTCCACGGAGTGTGGACTGGGGTAGTCTAAGTCCAAAGAGTGCGGACTAAAAAATATTCTAAGTACCTGTAGTGTGAATTAGAGGATGTACAATTCTAGAAAATATCCAAGTTATATGAAAATTAATTGGGGGTTTATGTAACTCCCAAGAGCTTGGTATCGACCAAAGTTATACAGTGAGTTGTACAATGTTTGGGAGACAAAGAAACTAAAATTTTATTTATTCAATCCAAAATGAGGTCCTACTACAACTCCTCCAAAGCTTGGAGTCAAAAGTCTATCTACATTGACTGTGAAAATAAATAGAAATAATTACATAATCTAAGCTAACTCTCATTGAACAAGTATAACATCTACTTCTTCGGTTTCTTTGGTTTCTTTTCCTCTCTCGTTTTCTCAAAGGACTCCTTCCTCATGCATTTATGCTTAGATGCTTTGCTTGATGGGGAAGTAACGTTCGAGGAAGGACGAGGAACTTCCAATGGCCTGGACCCACCAGAGAGGATGACCTTCAAAGGCCTGTTCAAAGGATCATCTAGATCCACAACTTGGGGCTCGACTTTGATTTCAACTTTCTTTTTCTTCTCCTTCGCAATTTTCTCCTTCGTGCTCATTTTTGAAGTGTGTCTAGAGGCGCCTGTAATCTTAATTTCATAATTTTCTTCAACGGATGACGAAGTTTCAGACTTGTCCTCGTCAAGCACCCCAATCACTTAAGCATCAGGACCAGGAGTCACTCTCGCTTGAATAGCCTCGCTCGTCTTCTCCTTCTCCTCCTTGGCGTCATCACTCCATGGAGTGGGCTCGGGGGTCAGGGCGGCCTACGCAAAATCACAAGAGACAAATGTTAGAATACAATAACCTCTCGCCGAAAACAACGGCTCTTTGAACTTTAAGAAGAAGAGTTATATACCGGTTTCTTACTGACTCTCAACCATTCGAGGAGTCTCACCCTCTGAAATGGGAGATAGAACATGAATGTCGAGGCCAAGGTCTTTCGGGTCATAACCAACGTGCTGCTCGAACGGATCAAGTATTGGCCGACCAGTCGATTGAGTAGGGGGAGGAGCTAGAGACTCGGTTCAAGACGGACCAGCAGTGTCGTTCTTTCCTTTTGATGAGGAGGAACCTTTGATATAGAAAGCCTTCGCTGCATACAAGTATAAAGGCTCATTTCCCCTGAGAAATTCATTTACTAAGCCTCCTCGTCAACCTCCTCGGTGCTCGACTCAACCTTTTTGATCTTTATCAAAATTTCCCATGCTTCAGCCAGAGATTCGAGGTAACCCTCGGCAAGAAAAGTTAGGTCCCGATGCATGAGGACACGGGCATTATATTCTGCTATAAGCAGGTCGAATAAGCACTTGATCTCCTCCCTGTCGGCCTCGGTAGCCGCCTCAAGGCGAACATCGACGTCACAAAGCGCCATATTTTTACCCTCCTCACGGGTTTCATCCTTCAGCGCCTCAACTTTGGAGAGTTTTCGTCAAGCTTTGTTTTCAGGGGTCGTGTAGCGACAATCTCATCGCAGTATTGTTGCGCCTCCTCCTGAACAGCAATCTATCCTCTTTCTCTTCAAGGAGTAGCTCTTCCAACTCTTTAAATCGCTGAGCGAATGCATCTCTCTTCTTTTGAACAGAATCTTTCTCTAAAGCTAAAGCCCTATAGCGTTGAACCGCTTCGTCGGTTTCTTTCTTATGTCTCTTCAAGATGATTAATGGTCTCTGATGTGTCTTTAGCACTTTTTTAAGCAGCTTCGAGCTGAGAATTGTATAAAGAGAGCTCTTCATCCTAAGCTTTAATGATGTCTTTTTCGTGAATAGCTTCGAGCTTCAGGCGATTGATTTCGTGTTTATGCTCAATAGAGACTTCCAAGACTTTTTCAGCTAAATGGACAAACGCGTCATGCTGAAGTAAACGTCGTTGTTACAAGCAATAGCGCTTTTTTTGACGTGTCTCGGAATGTGATGAAGCGTCGGGAGAAACTTCAGACCATCAAAGAATATTTTAGGGTACTTAGCCTTAAGCTCGGCTAGCCTCTCCAATATCGACGGATCTTTTGCGGGAATAGAGGGAGATGATCTTGAGACTTCAGATTTCTTGTGACGTTCCCGAGATTTCCTTGTGCTGGATGAACCTGAGTGTTAAATGCAAGGAGTATCGGACTGGGACCCCTTGCGGCCGGATTTCTCCCTGCCTTGCTCCGGGTGAGAGGGAGGATTGTAATGATATAAAGGCTGATCGTAAGTTTTCCTTTGAGATGATGAATCACGAAAGTGATAATCCCTGTCGCCATCTTCATCTCTATCCCGACGTCTTCCAGAGACCGAATCCCATCCAGAATGATGAAAGATAGATAATCCACGAAGACGGTCGAGTCTGTGAGTATGCCCTATATCACTTGTGCGGAAATTGAATGATGATAAGTTAGCAAAAAATAGAGTGATGGATAAAATTTAAGTGCAAAGTGGAGTGCACGTGTCTGTGTATGTCCTAGTGTCACCCCCCGAAGGACCAGCTTCTTTATCTTTGCTTATAGAAGTTTTTTCTCCTTGGTTTTGGGCTTGAACGCCTTCATTGCCTTTCACGGGTGAGTGGAGTCTTGGGGCTTCCGGGTTGTCAAAACCATAATTAAGAAAATCGTCGGGAATGGTGAGGTCCGATAAGCCTTTCAAAGAACTCTCTAAGTGTTTTGGGGAAAGATCTCTCTCCACTGGAGTGATTGTGACCTTAGAGGTTCCACCCACTGTTTTCTTCCTCAATTTGTAAGCTTATTTATTCTTTCCCTTCGAAGGGGGAGGCATTACTTTAATATCGTAAACCTCAACTACCGGCTCCCGAGCAGAACTAACATTCTCACCCGGTACTTCATGCACTTTAGCTTCTCTAATCTCCCCATCCTCAGGTATGTCAGGGGCATCACGTGCTGAACGCCCAGCTTGCCTTTTAACTTTGTTCAAGGCAGACCCGGTTATAGTGATGCCTTGAGGAAGACTTATTCAGCAACCTTCCGCGAATTTCGAGAGCAATTCATTTCAAATAATAGATCTAAAGTCCCGGTCTCCCGCGGGGATAGCTCAGACAGCTTCAACGGCCTCAGAATATCCAGAGCCTTCGGGACATGGAATGATACCTGTAAAAGTAGAGAAAGAGTTAGAAAAGGTGCAATTTCCTCCCAATGCAAGTATTGATGCAGAAGAGAAACTTACTCCCTTTCATCTATCTCCATGCAGGGGACAAGTCACGTAGAACCATTCCTGCTTATACTGGGCGAATTTTCTCCATGCCCCAGTCAAAATTTGACACTTGTTATGCGGCTCAAGAAATACGGAAGACGGGTTGTCAGTCCGCCTCTTGACACGATAAATATAGCAGATGTCGCTTAGAGTGGGGAGCCCAAGTAGAATGCTCATGAAGAGAATACACGTGCCGTATAAAAACGCATGGCTATTGGGATGTAGCTGCGATGGGGCGATCTCTATATATTGCAGCACATCACGCAGGAAGGAGTTAAATGTGGGCATGCTACCAACCCAACACATAAATTTGTTGCAGGCACTATATTCGGCTGGGGGCAGGTAGGGACGATCTTTCCCTGACGGAACCAATATATCGTCAAAAGGAATCCGTGTATTGAGGATATAAGGTGAAGAGCACTTTCGTTAAATCTTGAAGCTTGAGAATCGTCTAGATTGTCTAGAAAGATCGCTGCATCCAAGGCATCGGGAGCCAAGTCGACGGATGCGATCGTGGGGCTCGAAATATCTTGTATGGGAACTGTCGATAGATTTGAGATTCCAACCAATCCTATTCAGAAGATGGCTCAGGTCTATCCGAGACTATGGCAGAACTGGATTTTCTAGACATCTCCAATGAGTATTGGATATGATGAAACACCTATTTAAACTATACTTGAAAAACAATCAACATTAGACATAACGACAAAAATACTCCACCCGTGTGGTGTGTGAACTAGTGCAATCGTTTAAGCATAAGTGCCAAAGAATTACAGGCCATTAAGTTGATGAAATAAAGTTAGGCATTGGACTATCATCTTCGAAGAACGTTGTTAGCACCAAAATTGGTCACCAATACCTTTAGAAAGATTGTGTAGAGAGAATAATGAAGAAAATAAATTAAAACAGAGAGAGAGAATATAAATTTAAATGCAGAAAGTAAGAACACCAAATTTATAGCGGTTCAGCATAATAGCCTACGTCCACTTTGAAGTTGATCTTTGTTTCTTCACTTGATATTTGATTTCAATTACAATCCGTTCTTAACTATTCGAATACAATTACTAAATAAAAAGTTGAAGTCTTGAATGAGGGTTGAATGTGGTAGAGTCTCCCCAGTGTTCTCTAAAATCTGATCCCTTTTTCTGTGCCCCTGTCCCTCTATTTATAGACGAAGGTGGGTTGGACTTCCCTGGTGGGCCAGGTGGCTGAATAACTCGGTCCAAATAGGACATGCTCTGTGTGCCGAGCCGAACTGGCCGAACAGTCAAAATGTCGAACCCTCTTTTCAATGTCGAACGATGTCTTTGTTGTGTGGGAGAAGTAGGCCGAGCGATAATCGAAGCCGAAGGTGCTAGGGAGAATGCCAAACCATCCTTGATTTCCGAACGTCTCGGGAGGCCGAACGTTCCTTGTGTCGAATGATGTGATGCCGAGCAGTATAAGATGTTGGTTTGCCGGGCCGAACATCCGGAGATGTCGAACATACTCTACGCCGAGTATTCCTTGTAGGCCGAACGTTTGCATTGGCCGAACATTTACTTTGGTCGAACGTACTTTGTGTCGAGCGCTCCTTTTAGACTGAACGCTCACTTTAGGCCAAACGTGCTTGGGAGGCCGAGTATCCTTTGGATGCCGAACGAACTAGGCTCGTCGAACGATGGCTTCGGCCGAATGTACTCGGGAGGCCGAGCAACCTTTAGTCTCCGAATGATCTTATGCCGAACGTCCCCCTTTGGCCGAATGGTATTCAATACCGAGCGCTCTTCCAATGTCGAGCGTTCTTCTGAGGCCGAGCACACCTTTGAAATGCCGAACGTACCTGGTGCTGACTATCTAGTTGCTTGGTCAAATTTCTAGGTAACACTTTGCCCCCCAAAGTACATCATGTGATCAAACACGATGTGCTTTGAACTATGAGTTGGTGTAATGCCGAGACCGAATGACACTAAAATGCCGAACGAGATGACCCATGTTGAATGTCCTCTATGCCGAACGATGTTTTGTGCTTTGACCAGTTCTACCGGTCAGAGTCGTTTCGGCTTCTTCTCTTTTCCTATAAATCCCAGTACTCTACTCCTTCTTCTCGTTTTCACTTTTTAACCATGATTTTCCAAGAACACCTATTTCCTTTAAGTTTCAATCATCCCTTCCGTTCCTTGAGCCCAGCACGTTCCTCCTACAATCCCTTCCCAAGTTCCTACCACTACTCTTGGTAAGAATTTCCGCATATGTTTGTTTAATCACAAACTTTAGTTAGATGATAGGATCGTTAGGAGGTACGGGGGATGAGGGAGACGAGATAGTTCTTGGTCGTGCACCGAGGTTGGGACTCGATTTGACCTTGGGTGATTCCAAGGCGGGTGGAACGGAGAGGAGAAAGGTGGGATTCCGTTGGTGGTGCGTGGTATTGGAGGTTAGATCTAGTGGTATAGGTCGGCCTTGCAATGGTTAGGCATGATCTCCCCATGCCGGATGATGTTGACGAGGGAAAATCGAAGCGAAGTGGAAAAAAGACAGGAGGCCGCTCGGTATTATGACCGAATCATCCTGAATGCCGGCCCATAACGTTTCGGCCAAACATGACTTAAGCCGAACGACCATAAATGCCGAACATATCGTTTCGGCCGAACAAGACTTAAGCCGAACGATCATAAATGCCGAACATATCGTTTCGGCCAAACATGACTTAAGCCGAATGATCATAAATGCCGAATGTAATCTTGGCCAACCAATATTTCAGCCAAACGATTCCTAAGCCAAACATAACCTAAACTAATCAAGCAGTTGCCTTGCCCAATTTCATAACTGAATAGGAACAGAAACTCTAGCATATTTGCATATCGAACTAATTTGGACTGATAACATTTCCAGCAGGTATAAATCTAAACATAAATTGATGTAACCGGATAACTTCCTCTAACGTTTTCTGAACCTGTAACCGCCGTAAGGCAGACCTTTGGAGACGGTCAGCGATGATGGTCTTCAAGGGCGATGATTTGGTTTTACATCAGCGGCCTTGTGGCTTCCCAACTTTTCGATACTTGTACACGATTGCTTGCACTAGTTCACACACCACGCGGGGAGAAATATTCGTGTTGTTAATTCTGACGTCGGTTGTTTTTCAAGTATAGTTCAATCAGGTACTTTGCAGTATTCATCTCCCATCGAGGATGTCTAAAAAGTCCAGTTCTGCCACAATTTCAGATAGACCGGGGCCGTCTTCCAAACAAAGAGTTGCAGACTCTTGTGACCTGTCGATTTCTCCTACTCACGACTTAGCTCCTGTTGCCCTGGAGGCATCTATTTTCTTGGATAACCCGATTGATTCTCAGGCTTCGAAGATTAACGAAGCCGCTCTTCAGAGAATATGTTCTATCCATGGAATCCCCTTTGCTGACGTGCTGGTTCTGTCAGGGCACGATCGTCCACACCTGCCCCTAGTCGGATATACGATGTGTAACAAATTCATGTGTTGGGTCGGCAGTGTGCCTCCGTTCAACTTGTTTCTCCGGCATGTGCTGCAGTATATTGACATTGCCCCGTCGCAGCTACATCCAAACGGTCATGCCTTCATCTACGGCATTTACATGCTCTTCATGACCGTCTTCTCTAGGCCCCCAACTCCTGGCGATATTAGATACATATATATGATCAAGAAGCGGGGAGATAGTCCTTCTTACATGTTCCTCAAGAGACATTGAAAATGCCAAATCTTAACCGGGGCATGGAGCAGCAAATTCGCCCTGTACAAACAGGAATGGTTCTACGTGCGATGCCCCCCGGGTTTTGCAAGGAGATGGGTTGAAGGAAGTAAGTCTTTTCCCCGAGTCGACATTCGCGCTCGGCCTGAGCTATGCTTTTTCTAACACATTGTTCCATCTTTTCAGGTTCCAACCCACGTCCTGAGGCCCGAGGGTACTCTGATGCCGTCGAAGGCATTAGAGCTCTTCCTGCCGAGGAACGGGATATCCGAGCCCTCATTTCAAATGAGTCATTATCAAGGTTCGGGTTGTTGGCAGGAAGCCGCCGGATTAGCCTTCCTGAGGTCATCCTGATTCCCAAGCCCACATTTGGCAAAGGGAAAAAACTAGCAGAGTCCTAATCACGCCATATCCCTGATGTGCAGGAAGAGGGGGAAATCAAGGAGCATGAAGCTCCTGAGGAATAAGGTGAGAATGTGGGTCCTACTCAGGATCCGCTGGTCGAAGTGCACGATATTGAAACGTCGTTTTCCCCTTCGAAGGGGAAGGAGAAATTGACGTTTAAGATAAGGAAGGAGAAGGTTGGCGGAACTTCCAAAGTTACGCTCATCCCGACAGAGAAAGAGGCTTCTTCATAGCACATGGAGAGTTCTTTAAAGGGTCTGTCAAATCTGTCCATCCCCGATGATCTGCTCAACTACGACTTCGGCGATCCGGAGGCGTTCAAGTTTCATTCTCCTATCAGAGGCGATGTGGGCATTCCACCCCAAAGTCAGGGAGAGAAAACTCCTGTTAGCAAGGTTACTGGTTTGTCAGGAGGGAACACTAGGACACACACGAACAATTGCACTTCAATTTACACTTAGATTTTTGTCGTCATACCTCCTTTTGCTAATTCGTTGTTATTTGAATCTTGTGCAAGCGAGATGGGATGCTTATACGTATTCGATCGTCTCTGTGGTTCTTCTATTTTCCATCCATCCGGACGGGACTCGGGTCCTGAAGGACGTTGAGATAGAGATGGCGACAAAGACTATCATTCCCGGGACTCGTCATCCCGAAGGAACACGTATTACCCGCACAAGTCTCATCAACACCCCCCCTCTCATTTGGGGCAAAGTAAAGATAAACATGGCTACAAGGGGTCGCAATCTGATATCCCCCGCGACCAACACTCTGATTCTTCTTCCACTCGGCAGTCCTGAGATTCTCATAGGAGGGGCGAACTTTTAAAGTCGTTTCCTCCCGCTCCTGCAATGGACCCGACGGTATCGAAGAGATTGGCTGAGATAAAAACCAAATTTCTAAAAATCTGTTTCGACGGGCTAAAGTTCCTTCCGGCGATTCATCCTATTCCTGGAGACATTAAGCCAAACGCCATCGCCTGTAACAATGACGTCTATGTTCAACATGACGCGTTCGTTCATCTGGCTGAGAAACTTTCTGAAGTCTTCGAGGAGCGCCAACATAAATCGACCGTCTGAAGCTTAAGGCTATACATGATAAAGACATCATTAAAGCCCAAGATGAAGAATTTGCTACTTACAAATCTAAACTTGAGGTCGCCCATCAGAGCGCCAGGGAAACCGCCGAGGCCGTTACTCGTCTGGAATCAACTCACAAAAAAGAACTTTATGAGGTGGTTCAACGATGTAGGGCTTTGGCCTTAGAGATGGACTCCATTCAAAAGGAGAGGGACATGCTCAGCCTCCAGGTCAAGGAACTCGAGGAGCTTCTCAACAAAGAGGAGGAGGAGAAATCGGCGGCCCAAGAAGAGTCGCAAGGATATTGTGACAAGATTATCGCAACTCGGCTCTTGAAAGAAAAACTTGTGGACGAACTCTCTAGGGTCGAGGCGTTCAAGGGTGAGGCCCATGAAGAGGGCAAGAAGATGGCATCTGGGGACGTCGATTCCCGTCTTGAGGTAGCTAGGGAAGAAGGTAGAGAGGAGATCAAGACCGCGTTCGACCCACCCATTGCTGAGTTCAGCGCCCGCGTGCTCATGCATCGGGACTTAACTTTCCTAGGCGAGGGTTCCTTGAATCGTTGCTCGAGGCGTGAGAGACTTCGATTCGAATTAGGAAGGCCAAGCGCGGTGTCAAGGAGGTTGATGAAGGGGCTCTGATGAAGGAATTTTTGAGGGGAAACGAGCTTTCGGACTTGTCGGCGGCCAAGGCCCTTTATTGCAAAGGCTCTCCCTCAAGAAAAGGGAAAGAAGCTACCGTCGGTCCATCCGGAGTCGAGCTCATTGTTCATGTGCCTACTCGGCCGGTCAGTCGGTCGATACTTGATCCTTTCGAACGGCATATTGGTGATCCGAAAGCCCCCAGCCTGGGCGTTCACGTTTTATCTCCTATCCCAGAGGGTGAGACCCCCTAACGGCTGAAATCCAGCAGGAACCTGGTAGGCGATTCTTGTGCTTTAATATTCCAAGTGTTTTCCTAGAAGTGATCGTATTCTAGTACTTTCTTCTCGTGATTTTATGCCGGTCGTTCTGATCCTGAACCCACTCCGAGGAGCGAAGTCGCCAAGGAGATGGAGAAGGAAACGAGTGAGGCTCCTCACGTAGGTGAGGTTCCCGGTCCTGATGCTCAGGTGATCGGGGCGCTTGATGAAGGTAAATCTGGTTCCTCCTCTGGGAGTTATGAAGTTGAGGTCAAAGGCACCTCTGAGCACACATCTGAACTGAGTATGAAGGAGCGGCTTGAGAGAGAGAAGGAAGAGATGGCCAAGGTTAAAGGCGAGCCCTGAGTCGTGGATCTAGGCGATCCGTTGAACAAGCCGTTAATGGTCATCCTTCCTGGTAGGTCCAAGCCCGTAATTGTTCCCCCTACTTCTTCAGTAGTTACCCATCCATCAAAGAAGGTTTCCAAGGGTAAATGCTCTAGGGAGGAGACGTCTGGGAAGATGTCAAAGAAATACAAGAAATGACCACTATCCTTGTTCAACGAGAGTCAATCTAAGTCATGTAATAATTTTTGCAGACTTTGTAAATAGACCGTCGACTCCGACTTTGGAGCGTTTTGTAGCGGAAAGCTTTTCTTGAATAAAGTTTAGTTTCCTTTTTGTTGTCTTTTCAAAAGATTTGTATTGTTCAGTTTTCTTTGTGATTGTGATTTGAATCCACGCGGTTGCGCGTAACATAGACTTCCTGGTTTGTCTTCGCATAGCCCGTAGATTCTATGAGAGTTATTCATTTTCCTTCCATGCTTCAAGCACTTAGAATTTTCTTCATCTTGGGTTACGGGAACATAGAACATTTCAGTCCGCATTCTGGGGACTTGGAGAGTTCTAACCGTTTACACTTGAGTTCGCATTCTGGGGACTTAGAGTGCTCCAGTTGACACTCCGGGGACATGGAGATTTTGAATCGTTTATACTCGAGTCCGCACTCTGGGGACTTAGAATACTCCAGTCTGCACTCCGGGGACTTGGAGATTTTGAATTATTTATACCGGAGTCCACGCTCCGGGGACTTAGAGCACTCCAGTCCGCACTCCGGGGACTTAGAGATTTTGAATCGTTTATACTCGAGTCCGCGCTCCGGGGACTTAGAGTACTCCAGTCCGCACTACGGGGACTTGGAGATTTTGAATTGTTTATACTCGAGTCCGCGCTCCGGGGACTTAGAGTACTCCAGTCCGCACTCTGGGAACTTGGAGATTTTGAATCGTTTATACTCGAGTCCACGCTCCGGGGACTTAGAGTACTCCAGTCCGCACTGCGGGGACTTGAAGATTTTGAATCGTTTATACTCGAGTCCGCGCTCCGGGGACTTAGAGTACACCAGTCCGCACTCCGGGGACTTGGAGATTTTGATTCATTTATACTCGAGTCCGCGCTCCGGGGACTTAGAGTACTCCAGTCCGCACTCCGAGGACTTGGAGATTTTGAATTGTTTATACTCGAGTCCGTGCTCCGGGGACATAGAGTACTCCAGTCCGCACTCCGGGGACTTGGAGATTTTGAATTGTTAATACTCGAGTCCCCGCTCCGGGGACTTAGAGTCCTCTAGTCCGCACTCCGAGGACTTAGAGATTTTGAATCATTTATACTCGAGTCTGTGCTCCAGGGACTTAGAGTACTCCAGTCCACACTCTGGGGACATGGAGATTTTGAATCGTTTATACTCGAGTCCGCGCTCTGGGGACTTAGAGTACTCCAGTCCACACTCCGGGCACTTGGAGATTTTGAATTGTTTATACTCGAGTCCGCGCTCCGAGAACATAGAGTACTCCAGTCTGCACTCCGGGGACTTGGAGATTTTGAATTGTTTATACTCGAGTCCGTGCTCCGAGGACTTAGAGTACTCCAGTCCGCACTCCGAGGACTTGGAGATTTTGAATTGTTTATGAGCGTTCGTACGCCAGCTAGAATAACATAATTTTAGTTGCTTGCCACAGGACTATCATACGCAGAGACATTAATCATTCATGAAAAAGATGGCTTCAAGCCTTTATTAATGAAAGCAAGCTAAATTTTCTTATTACATGCCAGGAACTGGAAATGAAAACGTACTAGAAATAAATGCAACTGCTGCATAAAGGAAATAGACTAAGTGTAGTAACGTCGCAAGTGCTCGCTGTTCCATGCTCGGGGGAGTGTCACACCATCGACGGTCGCTAGCTTGAAAGTTCCTTCTCCAAGCCTCCATTCGATGACGTATGGACCTTCCCATGCGAGGTTCATATGAGATGGGACTGGAAAAATTCGTTTCAAAACGAGATCTCCCACATCGAAGATTCGTGGGCGGACTTTCTCATTATAATATCTGGTGACTCGATGTCTGTATGAGGCTGCTCTCTTATCAGCTTCTTCGCAATTTACATCGATAAAGTCCAATGATTCCAGTAAGAGATCCTGGTTCGACGCAGGGTCGTAATAAGTTACCCGATGTGATGGAACCTCAAGTTCTACGAGTATGACAGCTTCCGTGCCATATGCCAATGCGAATGGAGTGTTGCCAGGCGTGGTCATGTGGGTAGTTCTACAAGCCCAAAGCTTCATCGGGAGTTCATCTACCCACTTGCCTCTAGGCTTTTCCAAATGCTTTTTCAATATGGACTTGATTATTTTGTTTACAGCTTCTACCTGTCCATTCGCCTTCGGGTGAGCAACTGCTGCGAACCTTTTCTCAATGTCATACTTCTGACAAAATTCTTTGAACTCCTTGCTTTCGAATTGAGTTCCGTTGTCCGTTATGATCGTCCGTGGAAGGCCAAAACGGCATATGATATTTCGTACAACGAAATTAATGACTTTCTTGGTGGTGATCGTGGCCATAGGCTCTGCTTCTGCCCATTAGGTGAAATAATCGACTGCCACTATTGCATATTTCGCGCCTCCTTTGGCTATGGTAAAGAACCAATCAGGTCAATTCCCCACATTGCAAATGGGCAGGGACTAACCATTTGTGTGAGTTTCGTCGGTGGAGCTCTCGAAATTTTCGCGTATATCTGGCATTTGTCACATTTCCTCACATAGTGTGCGGCGTCACGATTCACGGTTGGCCAAAAGTATCCATAACAGAGGATTTTATTTGCCAATGTTTGCCCCCCGGTATGATCACCACACTCTCCCTCATGGACTTCTTCCAGTACCCGTTTTATCCCGTCATGGGCCACGCACCGGAGTAAGGGGGTCGAGAATCCCCTCCGATACATGATTCCATCTCGTACTACATAAGCGTAGCCTTACGAAGGACTTGGCGTCTTTCGCTCCTTTTTTCAGGCAAATCCCCTTTTAGCAAGTAATGTTTGATCGGGGTCAACCACGATTCCTATTCGAGTTCGGTTTCCAACACGAAATCTATCTCCATCATGTCAATACTTGGAGCAAGTAGGGTCTCAACAGGGAACAGTCCCATTTGCTGTGCATCGCCAGTGCTTGCGAATTTTGCTAACGAATCAGCTTCTCTATTCTGTTCGCGTGGGACATGGGAGATGTCATAATATTCAAGACTTGCCAGTAGTTCTCGAGCCCGGTCAAGGTATGGAGCCAGTCTCTGTCCCTTTGCTTGATAGTCTCCCCGCACCTGATATACTACCAGCTTTGAGTCACAGAAGATTTCGAGTGACTTTGCTCCCAATTCGATAACAAGTCTCAAGCCAGCAATCAATGCTTCATATTCGGCTTCGTTATTTGTTGCTACAAACTCAAGCTTCAAAGCGTAGCAGATTGATCGGTCTTCTGGGGTTACGATGACTATACCTGCCCCCGAGCGATGGTCGTTAGATACCCCATCGGTGTACATCTTCCATCGAACGGGTGGTATGACCCTGTGACTGCTCGGTTCATCTGCCAGAGTGAATTCAGCGATGAAGTCAGCTAGTGCTTGTCCTTGTATGGCCCTTCATGGCAGGTAGGCAATGTCGAACTGACTCAACTCAATATTCCATTTTAGCACCCTTCCGGAAGTTTCCGGTCGTTGGAGCACCTGTCACAATGGTTGGTCAGTGTAGACACTGATCGGGTGTGCTTGGAAGTATGGACGAAGCTTGCGTGATGCAATTACCAAGCAATAGGCGAGTTTCTCAATCTTTGGATAATTCCTTTCCGCCCCCGCCAAGCGTTTACCAACATAGTAAACTGACCTTTGAACTCGGTCTTCCTCGCGGACCAAGGCTATGCTGATAACATGCTGGGAGACAGCTAAGTACACATACAACATCTCGTGGTCTACTGGTTTCGATAGCACCAGGGGACTCTCTAGGAGTCTCACCAGAGCTCGGAATGCTTCATCGCAGTCGGTTGTCCACTCGAAGTTTCTCTTTCCTTTTTTGATAACATCGAAGAACGAAATACACTTATATGTAGCTCTGGATATGAATCGACTCAGCGTAGCCACTTTTCCATGCAAGCTTTGCACCTGCTTTATAGTTCTGGGAACTTGTATATCTCGGATAGCCTGGATCTTTTCCGGGTTAGCTTCAATTCCTCATGCATTCACAATGAAACCCAAGAACTTTCCCGATGGTACGCCGAATGAACATTTCAGAGGATTGATCTTCATCCCGAAGTGCGTTAGTATATTGAACATCCCCGCTAAGTCTCGGATGTGGTCGTTTGACTGCCGTGACTTCACGAGCATGTCATCCACATAGACTTCCATCATTTTTCCAATATGATCTTTGAACATTCGATTTACCAAACGTTGATAGGTTGCCCCTGCTTTCTTCAATCCGAAGGGCATTACTACGTAGTAATACAACCCAACGTTCGTAACAAAGCTGGTGTGTTCTTGGTTCGGGATGTGCATCGGAATTTGATTGTATCCAGAGTACGCGTGTAACAGCCCAAATTTTTAACAAGTATTTTTCACTTGTATTTTTAAAACTTTGGGGTTTATTATATAAAAATCTAAATTTTAAATTGATTAAATCAGTTAACCAAATTTTTAAATAAATAATAAGATCTCTGAAATTTTAACGTGGTTAAGAATTAACTTTAATTGGAAATTTGGGTTTTTGTTGAAGATGGTAAATAACTTAATTTTCAACAAAATCATGTTCTAATAAAGAAATTAGATTTGAAAAAAATTTAGTGTATAAATAAACTGTTTAATTACGCGTTTAAAAGGCTTGTTATTGATGGAATATTTTAACGTATATTTACTACATAAGTGAACGCGTAAATTTAAAAAGCGTTACTTTTATTATGAAAATGGGCGCGTGTTTGATTTAATTATTACGTCGGTTTTTCACGCGTCTAAATTTATTAACTTGGATATAAATAATCAAATAAATCAGTATGGGAAAGGAATAAATTTTCTTTCCGTTGACTCCATATATATAATAAATAAAACCCATTGATTTTTCAATAGCGTTCAAAGTTTTGCTTCAAATTTGGTATAAAATCTTTGATTTTTCTAACGTTCATATCCTTAATTTGCGCATTCCTTATTTTATCTATCAATGATACTTTCATCTTTTAAACTAAATCATCAATGCAAGTTTCCTGTCATGTATGCAGTATATATTTTTTTCCTATCAGCTTGCCTCCCTTATCTTCATTTTTGGTAAGATTGCGAAGCAAGACTATTTTGTAATAATAAAATATGTCAAACTTCATTTTTCTATGTACTTACTCTAGTAATAGAACCAAATTTGTAACAGCCCAATTTTGGTTTAATATTTTAATTCTTATATTTGCAGACATTGGGGTTTTATTTTCTTCTTCCAAAAGTTAAATTTTAAATTTAATTATAAATAAACACCCAAAAGTTATTAATATATGAAATTATATGATTCTTATTTTTGGTTAAGTTTAACATTTCGAAATTTAATTCTTTGAATTCTAATTTTTATCTTATGATCTAATTAATTATATGCCTAACAACGTTCATTTCACTTTTGTTCTTCTAAAAAAATTGAATTTTATATATTAAAATTTAGTAATGAATTCTTAGGAAATGGTAAGTAAATCCGAAGAATGTAAACAAGTTTTATTTCTAGTAATAACTTTTTTTTTAAAAAAAATTGTAGTGTATTAATAAACTGTTAAATTTCGCGTTTAAAAAAGGCACGATATTTAATGGGATAAATAAAAAACGTATAAATAGGAAAACGTTTAAGTTTTAAAAAGCGTTACCTCTGTATAAATTTGGGTGTATATTATTGCATCGGTTCTATGCATTTTAAAATTCATACCGCAATATATATTTGAATAAATAAATCAGTTAGAGAATTACTATAGCCAAACGTTACACTTCCCATAGCCTTCATTGGTTTTTAAAAATTTGGTAAATTCTTTTATTAGAGTAGCGTACGCCAATTTGTTAAAATTCCATTTCCGTTCAAAGGCAATTATTATTGCTTGCCGTTACTTTTCTTAATTCACTCAACCTATTTAATTTGAAAAACGCGCAACCTTTAAATAATGCAATGCAGTGAAATCATTCTCTTCCTTTTACATTCTAAATTTAAATATTCTTGCCGTTTTTATCAATCAATGCAAAATGCTTGCCCATAACATCTCCTCTAAATCAACGCGTGATTGCATAAAGATGGTATCACGCATAAATCAGATTTTCTTGCTTTGATTTTTTTTTCACGCATTTAATTTTGGCAAATAGTTACCTGAATTTTTTACATGCCGTTTCTCCACCCCAATCACTACAAACTTCTTTCTTTCTGCCACGTATGCATATCCCTGAATTAAACTTTGATTTTTATTAATTTCTTGTCATTTCTTTGCATAAATCACTTAGCTTATTTAATTCTAAAAACTCACGCAACCTATTAAATATAAAATTGCAACGAAACCAGTTATTTCCTTAAACGTTTTATCACTTGCAGTTCTTTTACGCAATCAAGTGGAAGAAATTTTCCATTTCAAAGCAATAAGTTTCTTTCCTTTATCAACTGAAATTGTATAAGCCCACACATCAAATTCCTGACCATTCAGAGAAAAAAAGTCTACATATTCTTTCTCCGAGAATATCGCAAGTTTATCTTTATATTCCAATGCACGTACGCAAATATAAATGTCTATAAAATATATATAACTTCTTGCCAAAATTGTTCCCTTGAATTGCAAAACTCCTCTGTTATAAATATATATCCCACGCATTTTTCCGTCTCCTCGTCAAAAGTTTGGCTTCAGCCTTGTGAGTGAGCAAGCATACTTCAGGTAATGGCCACCTTTTAGCTTATCTTCTTCTATTGTTTCTCCTTTTATTATTTATGCTCTTTTTTCCCGTTCATGCAAAGCTTGACCTACACCGCCACATAACTTGACTACACCAATTTATCCACCTTTCCTCTATGCCTATATTCATGTTCATGGAATTATCTAAGACTGCTTGGATAGACTGCTTGACTAGGTTAGGTAAGTTATATTTTGCGTTTATATTAGCTGATAAAGATTCATGGTTTGGATATGATACTAGGTTTTTCTACTGCTAATTAGCAAGTTTGATTTCTATGAGCTATTGAATGAAATTTGATAGGATTCACTAGCTAGAGTTAGAATGAAGCTGCATGCATCTTTATTGGATTTCAGATCAAAATTATAATATATAGTGATAAATGCTTCGATAGACTTTTTTTGTATACCTAAAAGGTGATAGTTTAGTAGCAGTGCATGCGTGCACGCATCCATTTTGGATATAGGATAGGGCCGTACCTTTGTGTAACCCAAAAATAAAAAATAAAAAATAATAATAAAAAGAGTAAGTAACGTGCATTTTGGACCAAGCCTTGAGAACGTAGTCTAGCTATGTGGTGGAGTGGTCGAGGAAATTGTGAAAATTATTATCCCTCTATTTAAATCCCGATCCAGTTTTTGTTTTATGAAATTTGTTTGTTCATAGTCCAATTCGAATACTTAGTTATTTATTTATCTTGTGAAAAGATCGAAACCAGTTTGGATCGTCTCCCAATAATTGATTCGTTCCTCTTGTACGCTATTCTGTTATGGTTACCATAGTTTTGAATCAAAAAAACTTCAGGTGCGGGAAAAGGTGAGTATTTATCACCAGACAAACGTACTTGTATATCTGTAAATTAATCACAAGTGTAATTGTAAATTTATTTTTGTTAAATTTTATCTGCTTGTGATATAAACCTATGATGTTAAAACCCCATTATTTAATTGACACATCATCAGTTGTATTATCTATTGTTATATTTTGCGGTTATACTATTTATTATTATTTACTATTTAATCCCACTACAAGTTCCCTGAAAAATAAGAGATCATTACAGGCTGAAATGATAGGCCTGAACGGCATTTATATTTCCTTTATTTATGTAGTCATTTTAACTTGGGATTGCGGGTTTGAAATGATAGAACCCGGTTTCTTTGAAATTTACGGATTGAAATGATATAGCATCCGTATCACTTAACCTAGGTTAGAAAATATTATACAGACCCGTGGTTTTATATATATATACATATATATATATATATATCTGTGTGTGTGTGTGTGTATGTATTTTGGAAATATTAAATGATTAAATAATTCTTTGTTTAAAATTGGATTTGAATGACTTTTATAAATTATGAAATTTGGTACAACTTGAATGTAAAGCAGATAAATATAAGTTAAGTTTTCTATTGAATTAAAAAGTTAGATTTGTGAAATATGAAATTGAGATTTAACTTGATTTAGAAATGGAAAGCTGTTTTGAAACAAAGGTAAGGTAAGAAATTATTTGGAAATTTGTTATTTTGAATATGGGAATTTAAATAAATTATAAGTAAAATTTACAGAAATTTTGAACTTGATTTTTTATTGAGTTAGATATTTATTTATAAGATATACTTTATAAAAATCATAATTTATCGAGTAATTTTAAATGACTATTTAAAAGGTGGAAATATGATTTTAAATTAATTGGTTTAAATTTTGTTGAAACCATATTTAAGTTGAAATTTTAAACGAACTAAGGTATAACCTTGGATGTATATTGGGTTTTATTATAACTTCACCTTTTTCAATATAGCAATTGATTTAAATATAAATATTTTGGAATTTATAACCACGGGTAATAATAACGTTGGTTGTTAAAGAGACCGGAATCGGATATGGGCATACTCTCTGTCGATACCGGAAACCACTTTGACAACCGTGTACGCGGTGGAGATTCCAGAATGAAGTAGGATGGTGGTGACGTTTTCTTGAGGTAAATACGTGGACCCGACTCCCGCGAGTTGGCATAAGGTGTCTAAAACAGGAGCGATTGAAGGATTAATGAGGTAGCACCTCTGATCGGATGCACTTCTTCGTATGCCATTCTATTACTTTGTGATTGTTTGGTGTGCACCTTCGATTTGGGAGTGTTGTTCGAGGTGGGCGGTAGTAGCAGCTACGCGTTTCCACCGGTCCGGATGCGTAATTGGTATATCTAACTTGGCATTTCCTAGTTGTGCCGTGTCACCTACCATAGCGAGCTTTGTACGAGTTTGGTTTTCCCCCATAGCCCGTGTGGTATCCTCTGGTGGCTTCCCTATCAGGAGGGACTATGATATTGGATGGACTACTGGGACTATTACTTGTTAAGGGGAATATTGGGTCACTCCTTAACGCTATTTAAAAGTAAGTTTATTTTAATATAGACACTATTATAATAACAAAAATATTACTACATAGTAAATAGTTTGAAGGATCCTTAGAGGATGGGCGGCCCCAAGTGTTTGCGCCAAAATTGGTCACAAACACCCAATACCGCGAAAGCACCCGTTTACGTACTCAAATTAATAATAATCAACACAGTTCTCAGCAACAATCAATATAGAATTCAGATCTAAGCAACTAATCACAATAATTCACAGACAATAATTACAAACACAGGATTTATAGTGGTTCGGCGTTCGTGCCTACGTCCACTTTGAAGGTTTTCTCTTTATTGCTTCACTTGATGATCTTATTCAATTACAACGGGTTGTAGCTTTGAACTTGATAATCTTAATTGATTACAACGGATTATAGCTTTGAACTCTGAACTCAACAGCAATAGTAACGAATAGGATTGAATTCAGCAGAGTCTGGACTTGCTTTCTCTCTTCTGAATCTCCTCCCCCTTTTCTGAATGACCAGGGGCTCTATTTATTGGTGTGGAAGGTCAAAATCCCGCCTAAAACCTGGAGAGGCTACTTGGCACGTGACTGGGGGCCCACAGGCCCGCGTTCTTGGAATGCGTGCCCAGTTTGGTATCGATTCGAAGTGAACTTCGAATCCATCAAAAAATTGTCCAATTGCGATGAAACTTGGCGTGGACGTTCTCCATCATGTAATCAAGCTTCTGTGAAAATTTCATGGCATTTGGATCAAGGGATTGAGAGATATGATCGATTCAAGGCGATGCATTTCGGTACGCTTGCAACTTCGAAACGATCCTATGGGTCGTTCGAACCCATATGCTTCGAATCCATATGGTTCGAACCCATAGGTTCGAATCCATATGGTTCGAATCCATACGGTTCGAAACCATAGGTTCGAATCGAACCTGTTGCATGAGGGGGCAGCGACGCTTCGAATCGATGGCTCTGGATCGATTCGAAGTTGTTTTTAACGTGTAGGGTTCGAAGACAGCATGGACTCGAAGCTTGTGATGGGTTCGAAGCTTGAGGTGGACACGAAGTGGTGATGGATACGAAGTTGATGGACGGATTCGAAGTAGTGATGGATACGAAGTTGATGGACGGATTCGAAGTAGTGATGTATACGAAGTTGATGGATGGATTCGAAGTGGTGATGGATACAAAGTTGATGGATGGATTCGAGGTAGTGATGGATACGAAGTTGATGGATGGATTTGAAGTAGTGATGTATACGAAGTTGATGGATGGATTCGAAGTGGTGATGGATACGAAGTAGTGATGGAGTCGAAGCATGAATTGGCTTGATGGATTCGAAGGGAGACGTTGGCTGATGGATTCGAACGTCGCCTCTTCCTATGGGTTCGAATATGATAGGTTCGAAACAGATGGTTTCGAACACGATGGTTTCGAACACGATGGGTTCGAATATGATGGGTTCGAACATGATGGGTTCGAACCGAGCAATGTGTACCTTCTTAACTTGAATCCATCATAACTTGAGCATATGACCTCGGATTGACTTGAAATTTGAAATGTTGGCTTCTATGGTCTTTCTTGTCATGCCTTATTAACTGTGGCCCGATCCGGGCTCGGACAGAATTCATCGATATCCATAGTGAGGTGAAATACGACCAATCTCTGAGGCGAACTATTTTCTGTTTTTGACCAATCTTTTGGTATCACGGCTTTTGCCCAAAAAGCGGGATAACACCAAGCATCTTTTAATTTACTTGCTCTATATTATAGTACACTTGAATTAGCTTACACTGTATAAGTATGTATGTCCCGACTCGAGTGTTTATGTTTTATTTTACGCTCGTGTTAGCCTGAGTTTCAGTTCAGACTTCACCTCCAGAGCTAGGACTTCAGCAGATCATCTCTTTTCAAGCTGCCATCAAGTTTCTGTTCAGTTCTTATTTTAGCCTTTGAAATCAAGACAATTCAATATTATGAGTTTTTGTGGAGATTTTAAACTATATTTGGTTTAAGATTATGTACTTTATATTTATTTGAGACTATGGATAGTGGCTTCATGAACCACTAAGTTAATTTTTAATTCCGCTGCGAGTATTCTTATTTCTGTGTTTGTGATTCAGTGATTATTTATTTACTGCATATTCTGATATTTTCCAAATTTTACTTACAATGCGGTATTTTGAATAATTCAAGTCCGACATGTGTGTCTGCCGATGCACTTGGAGGGTGCAGCATGATAGGGGGTTCTCGCATTTGGTTTGGGTAGCGAGCGGATGACTCTTACTCTTACATGTCCCTGCGGGGTTGGTGCAGTTGAGAGGCTGGCTGTAAAGGCAGAACACTGGTACCAATGTATGCTACGGTGGGCGTTACCCCACTGGCGCGGCCCGTTACATTTGGTATCAGAGCGAGGTTCTAGGCAAACTTAAAATGTATGGTAAATTTGATTTACAGAATCACTTTCATTTGAGCTTGAATGTCTTCCTTTTCGAATTTTGGAACGTTCCCCTGTGGTTCCAAAGTTCATTTGTGTCCCTCACTATTCATCCTCTTTCGATTCTGGAGTATCACATAACTCCATTTCGGATGATCTTTATAGTGAATTGACGGTCTCGCCAATATTTTAATAAAGGCGTGAAACTCCTTTACAATTGGCATTGATTCACCAGAGATTTATATTTATCCTCGGTTTAGATGCTAGTATCTTTGGTTATTTCGAACTCTATCTCTTCAGAATGAATGTAGATTTACCCCAGAAAATCCACATCGATCATACTCTTTAAGTCATGGTTGACCCGGTTAAGGTTGCCCACGATTTATATAAACTTATCCAGTTCCTTATTCTGTTATTTAATCATCGGATCTTCTGATTCCAACTTACCTTTAAACCAAAATTCTCATTGATTTGAGTCCATCAAATTTGAATCTCTATCCTTGTTTTGAAAATTTTATTCCTACATTTGGAAAAAAATTTAATATTATATATAAGTATAAATTTTCAGAATTTTTTAATTAATTTAACTAATTGTCAAGAGATAATAGTCTTTGATTTTATTTATGGTTTTGTAAACCATGGGTTTTGTCTCATATAAATAATTGAATATAAACAATGGTTATAAATTAATTTAGAAATAGAAATGAATTTAAAACAAGAACTTAAGAGTTCAATTTCCGATGGTTTCAAACCTTGTGTTTTAAGTTTTAAAAGGATATAATATTTAAATTATTTTCTAATATAAATTTGTTTCCAAAGAATTTTAAAGGTTTAAAAATCAGTGCTCTTCTCTTTGTCGCTGGAAAATAATTCCGGTGATGACTGCAACATCATCGACATTCATTTTCGAGTTTCGAAGTGAAGAGACCATTCTGTAGTCTGGCTACAGTATTACATTGAGAATTTAATTGATTTGAATCTCTAAAATATGACTTGATTTATAATGTATATAGATATATGATTTAAATTTGATTTGACATATTATGTACATATATTTATCTATCTCTAAATGGTTTGAAGGGAATCAGAAATTTAATTCTTAAGTTTTATCTTGAAGAATAATTTCAATTATATAAAAAAAATCAAAATTTTGAATAAATGATTCAAACTTGAGATAATTGAATTTGAAAGTTTTATTTGTATAATACTCAATTTCATTTCAATATAACTTACCTTTATTTTCAGAAGTTAACAATGTAACTGGATAATATACAATATAAAAAGATTTATAAATAAAATTTGAGTGGTTATAATAAATGTTATACACTTAAATTCTAGTTATCAAAAGATTAACAGAGGTAAAGAGAATAAAATGGTAATGGAATAATTTACAATATAAAATGATGTTAAAGGAACTAAGAATAAATTTAAACAGTTGTAATAAGTGTAAACATATTTAACATAGATGTTAAAAATATATTGAGAGAAATAAATTCTAGTAGCAGCTACGTGTTTCCACCGGCCCGGATGCGTAATTGGTATATCTAACCTGGCATTGCCTAGTTGTGCCTTGTCACCTACCATAGCGAGCTTTGGACGAGTTTGGTTTTCTTCCATAGCCCGTGTGGTATCCTCTGGTGGCTTCCCGATCAGGAGGGACTACGATATTGGATGGACTACTGGGACTATTACGTGTTAATGGGAATATTGGGTCACTCCTTAACGCTATTTAAAAGTAAGTTTATTTTAATATAGACACTATTATAATAGCAAAAATATTACTACATAGTAAATAGTTTGAAGGATCCTTAGAGGATGGGTGGTCCCAAGCATCCTCTAAGTTACTTGCTCTATATTACATTACACTTGAATTAGCTTACACTGTATAAGTATGTATGTCCTGACTCGAGTGTTTATGTTTTATTTTACGCTCGAGTCAGCCTGAGTTTCAGTTCTGACTTCACCTCCAGAGCTAGGACTTCAGCAGATCATCTCTTTTCAAGCTGTCATCAAGTTTCTGTTCAGTTCTAATTTTAGCCTTTGAAATCAAAACAATTCAATATTAAGAGTTTCTGGAGATTTCAAACTATATTTGGTTTAAGACTATGTACTTTATATTTCTTTGGGACTATGGATAGTGGCTTCATGAACCACTAAGTTAATTTTTAATTCCACTGCGAGTATTCTGATTTCTGTATCTGTGATTCTGTGATTATTTATTTATTGTATATTCTGAGATTTGCCAAATTTTATTTACAACGCGGTATTTTGAACAATTCAAGTCCGACATGTGCAGATGCGGATGGTTGAAAATATCGGGTCGTTACAATGCGTCCATAAATGATAGTAACTCCTGTCCGGCTGTTGAATTGACCAGTTGGTCAATCCTAGGTAGCGGGAAGCTATCCTTCGGCCAAGATTTGCTTAAATCAGAATAATCGACACAAGTTCTCAATTTTCCATTTTCTTTCTTTACCAACATCGGGTTAGATACCCATTCAAGGTAGAGGGCATCGCGGACGAACCCGTTGGTTTTGAGTTTGTCCAGTTCCTATTTGAGAGCTGCGCACCTCTCTTGGTCGATGCCTCTCCTTTTCTGTTTCACGGGGACGTGTTTTGGGTCTATGTTCAACATATGACTCGCTATTGCTGGAGAAATCCCGCACATATCAGAATGTGTCCAAGCAAAAACATCAAGGTTCGCTCGGAGGAAATCGGTAAGGTTTTCAACTGCCACGGTGTCTAGCTGTGATCCTATTTTAAGAACTCGTGATGGGTCGTTGCAGCTAATTGAGATTTTAATAGTTAGTTCAGTTGGTGCTGCATTTGTTTCCCTGGGTTCCCCATCATCATCTCTCGGATTTATGTCTCTATGGATCCGAGAATGTCGCCCGAGCCAGGGCTCGGGCGCTAGTTGTCAATCATCATAATTTTGGATGCGGACAGAGCTGTCCATGACCTTTCCTTTCTCCCTACGCTGCGCCTCTTTGAGCTCAGCCACATATCATGCACGACCGGTTGCCTGGTCACCGTGCACTACTCCTACTCCTTTGTCTGCGGGGAATTTTAACATGAAACACCACGGGGCCAAAGCTGCCATGAATTCTGCCAGGGCTGGACGTCCCAGAAATACGTTGTATGGGGAATCGACATCCAGCACTATGAATGGTAGGATTCGCACTCTCCTGCGTTCACGTTGTCCCAGTTCAACTGGTAACTCCACATATCCGACCGCGTCTGTCGCTGCGCCGTTAAAGCCATGGATCCAGGCTTTAGATGGTTTCAAATCCTTGGTCTCCAGCCTCATTTGGTCATATGCTTTCTAGAAGACGATGTTAACAGAATTTCCGCAATCAATTAGAATTCTTCTAACGAATGCCGGTCCGATGGTCGCGGATATGACCATAGGGTCGGTAGTAGGAGCCTCCACCTTATCCGCATCTCTACTCCTGAATACAATATCGTCGTTCATCGTGCGCTCCTGCTTTGCGGGAGTTCCATCCTCCACATTTGAACAGCACTCATACTCCGTATGTCTCAGAGAATTAGCATATCGCTCCATCTCCTGCCAATTTTTATCCTGAAGATGAGGTCCACCAGCGATCGTGTTAATAACCAATCTTCCCACAGTCCGAGCAGGTTGTTCTGGCTGGCGTGGAGCTTGCCCGCGTCCGTGGTCCAATGTCTCCTATCTTCCGTTTGGCGAGTCTTTGACAAATTCCTGTAGCTTCTTATGCCTAATCAATTTCTCAATAGCGTCATGAAGGTGTCTGCACTCCTCTGTGTTGTGCCCGAAAGACTCATGAAAGCGGCAATACTTTCCAGTCCGCTTCTGCTCCTCTGTTGATTCCTTTGGGCATGGTTTTCTGTATTGAAAAGTGTTGCAGGTTGACAAGTAGGTGTTCTCAAAAGATGCATTTAGTGGAGTGTACTCATTTTAGGTTGGGATCCTTGACTTCCATCTCCCCGTTTCCTTCTTCTTTCCGGGATTTCCACCTCCGGTTCCTTTAGACTGCCCGGGCTTGTTCTGGACGTTGGCTTGAGTCTTTCTAGGGTTCTCGTCGGTTGTCTTCACGGCGATGTTACTCTTTACAGATTCCTGAATGGGCCTTGGTGCCTTGTCTTTCCTTATCCACCGAGCTTCTTCCCTCCTTATGAACTGATGAGCTTTAGAATAAAAACGCTCCAGTGTAGCTGAGGGCTTTCCCGCCAACCAATCTCCAAATTCAGAATCGGGATCGAATCCATGCATTACTGCCATCAAAATTGCGTGGTCGTTAGGATTGCTCACTTCAGTAGCAGCAACATGAAATCTCTACAAGTATGCTTTCAGTGATTCCCCTGGAGCTTGGGTCACACTTGATAAGGACATCACGTCCTTTCGACGAGTGGTGTGTATCCTGAATTGTTCTATGAATTTCATTGCTAATTTGTCGAAGCTGGATATTGATCGTGGGGGAAGTCGAGTAAAGCACATGGTGGCAATTCCGGATAGAGTTATCGGGAAGCGCCTGCACTTGGTTGCGTCGTTGGCTCTTGTTGAATCCATCATCCATCCATACCTCATTACATGTTGTCTAGGGTCAGTTTTCCCTTCATAGGCAGGAATGGTGGGCATGCTAAATTTCCTTGGGTATTTAGCCTGCAGAATGGTATCTGTGAAGGGTGTATGACTCTTAGACATTCCCCAATCATCATTGGTCAACCCTTGATTCTCTCTCATCAACTGCCCGACCATAGTTGTCAGGTCCGTGGTTTGTATGGAAGATGGCAGGTTGGGTTCCGTTCCACGGGATCGTGCAGGTTGATATCCCGCCTGATTTGGGTCCTGGAGATCTGGGCGTCTAGCCTCTTCACGGGCTTGGTCTCTAGTCGATCGATTAGTGGCACCTGCTTGAGTACCTTCATTCTTACGACATCTACGCCTAGGAGTTGCGTCAGCTGAAGTCGAACTATCATCTTCAGAGTAAGGGGCAGGGCTACCTCCCGCATTTTCATGTTACTGCTGAGTAAGCTAAATCATGAGGTCTGCATTGGCTTGCATTTGCTCAGCAAGTTTCCTTTTACTTTCCTTAAGTTCTCTTATCAAGTCAGTGAACTCTGCTCATGAAACGACTTTCGCTTGATCTTGGTTGGAGGGCCCTGCGCCTCGAATTGCTTGCTGCTTGCTAGGACCATCTTGTTGTATGCTAGCAGTTTCACGGACATCTGCACTTTGAGAGGCCGATCTGGTTCGTGGTCTTCCCATGGTAGAGTCTTTGGTTATAACTCTAAGTAGAATCAACAGATGCCTTATGAATGATTATGGATCTCCTTTAGGGAATTTATGCAATCCAGTAGCTACAAAGTAGATCCCAATAGCCTGAGAATTCAATTCTCAGTGAAAGCACCAAAATGTTAGCACCAAAATTGGTCACCAACACCCTTAGAAGGATTGTGTAGAGAAAATAATGAAGAAAATAAATTAAAACAGAGAGAGAGAATATAAATTTAAATTCAGAAAGTAAGAACACCAAATTTATAGTGGTTCGGCGTAATAGTCTACGTCCACTTTGAAGTTGATCTTTATTTCTTCACTTGATATTTGATTTCAGATACAATCCGTTCTTAAGTATTCAAATACAATTACTAAATAAAAAGTTGAAGCCTTGAATAAGGGTTGAATGTGGCAGGGTCTCCCAGTGTTCTTTAAAATCTGATCCCTTTTTCTGTGCCCCTGTCCCTCTATTTATAGGCGAAGGTGGGTTGGACTTCCCTCGTGGGCCAGGTGGCTGAGTAACTCGGTCCAAATAGGACATGCTCTGTGTGCCGAGCAGAACAGGCCAAACAGTAGAAATGTCGAACCCTCTTTTCCATGTCGAATGATGTCTTTGTTGTGTGGGATAAGTAGGCCGAGCGATAATCGAAGCCGAAGGTGCTAGGGAGAACGCCAAACCATCCTTGATTGACGAACGTCTCGTGAGGCCGAACATTCCTTGTGCCGAACGATGTGATGCCGAGCAGTATAGGATGTTGGTTTGCCAGGCCGAATGTCCAGAGATGTCGAACATACTCTACGTCGAGTATTCCTTGTAGGCCGAACGTTTGCGTTGGCCGAACGTTTACTTTGGCCGAACGTACTTTGTGTCGAGCGCTCCTTTTAGACCGAACGCTCACTTTAGGCCGAACGTGATTGGGAGGTCGAGTATCCTTTGGATGCCGAACGAACTAGGATCGCCGAACGATGGATTCGGCAGAACGTACTCGGGAGGCCGAGCAACCTTTAGTCTCCGAATAATCTTATGCCGAACGTCCCCTTTTGGCCGAACGGTATTCAATACCGAGCGCTCTTCCGATGCCGAGCGTTCTTCTAAGGCCGAGCACAACTTTGAAATGCCGAACGTACATGATGGTGCTGACTATCTAGTTGCCTGGTCAAATTTCCAGGTAACAACCATCATCGCTGACCATCTCCGAGAGCATGTCGTCTGATGGTTTCTACTTTGAACTCAGCAACGACGCTATATGTGGAAGGTTATTGTTTGTTTTAATTGAGTTAAATTCAGTATTGTAGTTGTTGGGACAGAGAGATTATTCGTCCGGATTAGTTCGATATGCTTGTTTGCTAGGTCTTGTCCTTGTTTATTGTCATATGTTTAGGCATAGAAAATAAGTCCAGTCAACATGTACCATGTTTGAGTTGGGATGGTTCTGACTGTTGTAGCCTACTTCCAGACTTAATGCGGGGCGACACTGTAAAGACTTGACTAAGCAACCTCCTAGACTCTCTCACATTCCAGAGCTCATTGCTGATCCGCATTCGCCCGACTTAGATACCCAACTCCATCACACTTCTATCATATTCCCTCTTCACCGTCCGGCATGTGGGAGTCATGTCGAGCCGTGGTCATACCAAACCGCATCGCTTGGCACATTGAACCCGACTCCTACTTCACTCCTGCATTCCCTCTTCACCATTCGACATGTGGGAGCCATGTCGAGCCATGGTCGTACCGAGCTGCATTGCTCGGCATGCTAAACCCAACTCTTACTTCTCTCTTGCACTCCCTCTCCATCGTTCGGCATGCGATTCGAGTAAACTAAACACCTTCCTAAATGGCCAGTCGTACGTCACTCCAACTCACATGCCACACTCAACCAATACTCCCTAACCTCACCAATTCCTACTGGGCCATCCACACTTCCTATTCCCTTGCTCGGTAACCCAACAAGAACCTACTTCCTAAAGGCCTTCGACACCCTCTTCCTTCCTCCTCTACATTTAACCCTAAAGCATGTTTAAATCTTATGTTCATCTTCCTCGTCTAGACGAAGCCTACCATTGTAGTTTTTAAAAAAGGGTAAAAAGGATAATTATGAATATTAGTCTCGTACGAAACCCTCAATTGGGAGTGTCTGGCAGTCGAGAGATTCATACCTAAGGAATGGCTCGAAGCTTAGGGAATTCAGGATTTGGAATTGAAAACTGTTCAGGTTCGTCGATGGGAGAGGAAGTGAGGCAAAGTATTGGATTCGGAAGGAAGAGGAATATTAAGATGATAGCAGAAGTCTGGTGGAAGATGAGCTTGAAAGTCTTGTAGAGCGGAGGTAAAAGTAAAAAGGGGAAGGAGGAGAAGTGTTGGCTTTTATATTAGGAAAGGGGGAAGGTGAACATGCATAGACCAGTGGAATCGGTAAAGATATCTCGATGGTTCCGCATTCAGGCCTCACTTGGCATTCAAGCCTCGCTCGACATTCAGGCCTCGCTTGGCATTCAGGCCTCGCTCTACATTCAGGAGATCGTAAGAGTCCACTATTGAGAAGTCAGAGCAAGGGCTTAAGGGATGAAATGGATTGCTCGTGGTTCAAAGCTTATCGTGCTGATTCACACGATACGCTTTGGGGGCAGATGTTGCCCAGTAACTTGTCTTGGGTACGAGGTACCGGTTATTGACCTTGGGTTCCACCGGTCGGCATCGCTCATTCGACCACGAGTGCGCGGCTATGGTGGCTCGGCACATGGTCGCTCGGCCTAGGCTTCCGTTCGACCCAAGTGTCGTTCGGCCAGATCATGTCGTTTGGCACAAGTGCCTCACTCGGCATCTCCCCTCGCTCGGCACAAGCCTCGTTCGTCATCTCCCTTCGCTCGGTACAAGCCTCGTTCCGCACAAGCCTCGTTCGGCACAAGCCTCGTTCGGCATCTCCCCTCGCTTAGCACAAGCCTCGTTCGGCATCTCCCCTCGCTCGGCTCAAGCTTCGTTAGGCATCTCCCCTTGCTCAACCAAGCCTCGTTCGGCATCTCCCCTCGCTCGACACAAGCCTCATTCGGCAACTTCCTTCACTCAGCACAAGCCTCGTTCGACATCTCCCTTTGCTCGGCACAAGCCTCGTTCGGCATGAATTCCTCGCTCGGCATACGAATGTCGTTCGACCTGGATATGTCGCTCGACATACGAATGTCGTTCGACCTAGATATGCAGCTCGGCATACGAGTGTCGTTCGGCATGGAAGCCTCGCTCGAAATTCTCTCATTCGACCAACCTCGCTGGGCAATTGCAGTTCGGCTTCATTGGATCGTTGTGCAGAAGCTACTTATCATAGGCCGAGATGCCTCGTTCCTAGGCCCGTGAGGGAAGTCCAACCCATCTCCATCTATAAATAGAAGGGTAGGGGCACAGTGAAATGGACCTTTTTTGAGAACACCGCGGAGACTCTACCACTTTCAAGACTCATTCTTTTCAGTTAGTACTCGTATTCAAGTCATTACTGTATGGGTTGTATCTATATTCAATCATTTGTGAAAGTAATAAAGATCCAAACCCAAAGTGGATGTAGGCAGTTACGCTGAACCGCTATAATTTCAGTGTTCTTGTTTTTGCAGTTAATTTAGCATACAGTTCACTGTTTTAATTTACTTTCTTCATTAATCTCTCTACATAATCTTTCTCAAGGGTGTTAGTGACCTATTCTGGTGCTAACAAAGTGGTATTATCAATTTATGGTAATATAATTATTTGATAAATGGATTATAAAACATCGATTACTTTATTTAAACTATATCGTTTCAAATTAATTATTTAGGTGGAATTTTTAAGAATTGTTTTGAATTTATTGTAATATATTATTTGGTAATTCTTTATAAGGGTTCAGAATAAATGTTATTATTATTATAAAATGGTTTAAGGTGATATTTTTATCGAAAGAGTATTTTTAAGAAGCTATAAGTGGAAAAGTTGGGTTTTTAAAAGGGAAATTGGATAAGTGAAATATAAGATATTTTAGTTTATTTATTTTGAAAATATTAAATAAATTTTTATAAAAGAAATTCTTTATAAAAGAATTTATGGAAAGTAGGTTTATAAATTTGGAAAGAGTATTAAAATTTGAAAGGAAGTAGATTCTGAATAATTATGGAAAAGAGGAATTTTATAAATGGTTTAGGAGATTTGGGAAGAGTATCAAATAAACAAGGAGATTTGTAAGAAGATATTCTAAATGACCATGGGAAAGGTTAAAGAGAGAAAGGGTATTGTAGAATATTTATATCTTTAGTTCAAAGTATACTCGTATTTAACTATTTTAGTATGATTTTGTGATAAGTGAACCATTCAAGATAATTGGTTAAGATATTTATACCGTTTTGTAAGTATATGGGAAAGGTTCTTTAAGTTTCGAAAGGAATGATTTGAAGATGTACTTATATTGATAAGAAATTGGTTTTATTTTCTAAGTTAATTGAATATATTTCGTATTGTGAATGTACTATTTTATGAGATAAGTATATGGAAGCGATTTCCAAGTTTTGAAAAGTGATTTCTAATTAATGAAAGTGAAGCTCAGTGGTTTCCATGGGAAATGAAATGTATGATATGGATGTTTTTTGATGTGGAATATAAATTTATTCCTCCAAAATGTTCAAAGTGTCTATGCTTTGGCCACACACAAATGCAATGCATAAGAAGAAGCGTTCAAGAATCGAGGATCAAAGAAAAAACAGTGGAACAAAAAAAATAGATGGACGGGAGAGTAGTTCGGAGAAAGAGGAAAGGATTAATATATACATTATATTCAAAATGAGAAGTTGCCAGAATCATTACAAGTCCCATAAAAAGCATCAAAGGAGAATATTAACAATACATCACCAGTCACCCAGAATATACTTAGCAGTGTTATTACTGTTACTAATTCAATACATCATTATACTGTTGATAACCAAACACCCCCTGGCCGCCCAAGTTCTGTAAAGAAAATCCCTGAGAAGCAATTAGAGGAGTTGAATAATTTGGCACGGGAGAAGGAACAGGAACAGGAGCTTGATGATTTATACCAGAATGAAGACGAATCTGAAACAGTAGAGGACATCAATAAAATGAACATAAATTTGAGTTCTAGTGATGAGGAGATAAATGATGATACAAAAACAACAACTTACACTAAACCGAACCATGAATAAATAGAACAGTTCAATAAGAAAGCAAGTAAGCATGGTCCAAAGAACATTGCTCCTAGAAACTAGGAGTAATAAAGCACCACCTTCCCAATGATAATTATTTGCTGGAATTTTATAGGTCTTAATAGTGATGAAAGGCAATTAGACCTCTTTAATTTAAGAAATAAATATAAACCATCATTCCTTGGTTTACTAGAAAATAAAATGAATAATGATAACATAGATAATTTTCATTCCATTTTGGAGGCAAGTTGGAGTATATATCATAATAATTCTGATACTTGTAAAGGAAGGATAATAGTTGCCTGGTGTAATGATTTCTGGTCATGTAGTCTGACAAGCAAGGATAATCAGCAAATTACAATAAAAGCAACAAATACTGGAGGTTTGAAAATTAATATCACATTCATATATGCCAATAACCTTGCAATAAGATGATCAAGTCTCTGGAATCAAATTACAAAATTGTCAAATCAATTAGATGGTCCATGGTTAACAATGGGAGACCATAATGCAATGTTAAAAGTACAAGATAAAGTTGGTGGTCTCACATTAAAAGCATCCCAGTTGGAGGAATTCAATGATTGTGTTGTCGCTGCAGGGTTGACTGAAGTTGCCCACAGTGGACTGAAATATACATGGAGAAGAGGTGAAGTTAGAAAGATAGCTTGCAAACTGGATAGAGTTTTAGCAAATTCAGAAGCTATTAGCAATTTTCCTTCAATGAAAGCCAATATTTTGCCCTACTCTACAAGTGACCACTCCCCTCTCTTAGCTGAACTTATTCAACATAATACCGACAAAGGTAAGCCATTCAGGTATGCTAATTATTGGCCTTTATGTAAAGACTACTATAAAGCAACTTACTTTTCGAAGCTAGATATCTTTTAGGGTAATAATCCTTTTGTCCTGATTTTGATCCTTAAACATATTAAATTGAGACTCAAAGAATGGAATAAATGCAGAACAAAGCAAGGTAACAATATTGCTTAACTTCAGGAAACCCTAGGTAATATCCAATCTGAACTGGATATAGACCCTTATAATGATGAATTAAACAGGAATTTCTTTGAAGTGCAATATGAACTCAAGAATGCTTTACAAATTCAAGCTATGGAGATAAAACAAAACGCTAAGGAAAAATGGCTGACAAAGGGTGATGAAAGTTCAAAAAAAATTTACACAAAAATGTCTGTCAAATGGAACTATAACAATTTACATAATGTTATTGATGACAAAAGTGAACTGATTTCTAATCGAGGAGACTGGAAAAGGATGTAATTGACTATTTCACTGATCTTTTTAGTGGTACCTATCCTCAAAGTTACCTTACATTAAAACCAGATGCTTGGTTACTGAAAGTGGTAGGCACATGCTGTCCAGAGATATTGAATGCAGGGAAACTGAGGAAGATATGAAATCCATTCATCATGATTCCAGCCCAGGGCCAGATGGGCTGGGTTCTCATTTCTATGTAACCCACTGGGAGGATCTGAAAGAAAAACTTAAGTTAGCTTACGAAGAAGCATTAGAAACTGGAAAAATTATAAAAGAAATGAACCACACTTTCATCTGTCTAATACCAAGAAAAGAAAAATCATCTCAGATACATGATTATAAACCTATTTCATGCTGCAATGTTTCCTATAAAATCCCGAGTAAAATCATTTGCAGCAGAATTAAACCAATTTTAAATGAATGCATAAGTGAATGCCAAAGTGCATTTATTAAAGGGATAAGCATATCTGAAAATTCTCTGCTAGCTCATGAGTTGGTTAGGAATTTAAAAAAGAAGGGTGCTGGAAAAATTAGTTTAAAGGTGGATCTTCGAAAAGCTTATGATAAAATAAACATTAGCTTCATCATTCGTATGCTTAGAAGCATGGGATACCCTGTAAAATTATGAATCTTATTAAAGAATGTATATGCTCTCCTACCTACTCTATTTTAATCAATAGATTACCAAAAGGTTTTATTAATAGTAACAGGGGGCTAAGGCAAGGAGACCCCCTCTCCCCATATTTATTTGCAGTGGCTATGGAATTTTTTTCACTACAAATGGACATATATACTTATAGTAACATTATACAGCCAGTCTATAAAATCCAGCCTCAAATAACACATCTTCTATATGCTGATGATCTTATTATACGTTACAAAGCTTCAAATGCTGCAATCAGGGGAATGAAAGAAATATTTCAAAAACTTGAGAGACTAGCAGGTTTGAAAGTAAATGAACAAAATACAAAACGTTACTTCACGGAGTTCTACACAAACAAAGAACAACTTTTCTTACTCCTTAATTATGAAGAAAGTTATCTGCCTGTCAAATACCTTGGTGTGCCATTATCTACAAATATGATCACTGATAGAGAGTGTGGAGTTCTAGTAACAAAAATAAGAAATAAACTACAAAGTTGGAGCTCAAAATTACTATCCTTTGCTGGTAGGATAGAACTGGTTCACACTGTTATAACATCAATGGTAAGATTTTGGCTACGGACATTTCAGATTCCTAGTGCTTCCATTGACAAAATTGAAAGTGCCTGTGCAAATTTCATGGAGAGAGGGGATCCATAAAATATCATATCAAACATTATGCAAACCTAAAAAGGAAGGAGGAGTGGGCCACAAAAATCTCAGGGACTTAAAAAGAGCATATGCAACAAAACTGGCATGGAAAATTCTAAATGGGAAAGGTCTTTGGGTTGCCTGGATGAGAAGTAAATATCTAAAAGAAAATTTTTTGATTCAAAGAAAGGACCCAAATGCATCAGGTACATGGAAAACAACTCTCAGAGCTAGAAGTGACCTTAAAAATTTAGTAAACAGAAGGATTGCAAATGGTGAATGCACGATCTTTTGGTTTGACCTATGGCTAAATAATGAGTGTGTCATAAATAAACTAGGATGGGACAGCTTAAATGCATATGGAGGAAGAGATTTTATGTTAGGAAAATACAAGGAAAATCATGGTGTCTTCCTCCAGATTCTCCAGCAAATCAAATCAATGAGGAAATAATGAGTATTCCATTAGGTGATAACTTATCAGACACTTGGTTATGGAAACCAAACAATAAAGACTTCAGCTTAAAGACTGCTTGGGAACAACTGAGGGAAAGAATTATTGAAATTGAATGGGCACAAATTGTATGGAATAGAGCTAGTACCCCCAAAATTTCACAAACAACTTACAAGGCTCTATTATACAGACCTCCTACCAAGGGAAGACTTAAAAAGTGGGGGATTATACAGGACTCGGACTGTGTATTCTGTAAACAAGAGGAAGAAAATCATAAATACATCTTTTTTCAGTGTACATTTACTAGACAAATCTGGGATAAACAAAAATTAGTTCTGAACTGCAATTTACAAGACTATTACCTAAGTGACATTACAATTTACCTGATAAGATACTGGAAATACAAAAGCCTGATGGGGAAAGTTGCTTCCATTTTGTTGACCACTTCTGTATGGCATGTATGGAGAGAAAGAAATAGACGTCTTTTCCAAAACAAACACAAAAATGATCATGCAATTAGCGAAATGATAAGACGAGCTGTTTGAATTATTATGAAAAGAGCAGGGAAGCTCACACATCTATCAGTTGCTGAACTAGAGGCATTGAAGAAGATGGGAGTAAAAGTACATAATAGCGATATTCAGCTGGAGCAGCCAGGGATCCCTCCATGAAGAATATGAAGGAAGACGAAGAAGTTCTTTTATTATTATCTGTATGGAATGAATGTAGAATTTTCGAACTAATATCAGTTGTTTGGGTTGGGCCGACCATGCTTTGGGCTTAGTAATAAAGCTTTTACCCATTTTCAAAAAAATGAGTTGGATATTTTTATTATTTGATAGTTAGATAACCGACTATCAAATCTGGCCAAATTCGTTGACCATTTCAAAGAGACCGGGATCCGATTTAATTATCCAAAAACGACTTCGATCCGATTTGTGCGTTATGAATCATGATATCGAGAAGGCAATGAAGAATGTGATTATGGAGATTCGATCTGTCCAGACATAAGACAACTTGTATGGATGAATGCTATCATTGCATTGTTACCTGGAAAGCAATGTTAGCATTACAAGTATGAATGCTATTCAAAAGGTAAACGTAGCCTCAAGCCTCATCAACCGGGAATGCATAAAATAGGAGAGTTGCAGTAGGGCTAAGTAGGTCGCACCTAAGTAGAGTATGTTATCACCTTTCAAGATACCCTCGGATATATCATTTTAAAATCATGGATATGGTTATGCATGAAAAGAGAGTGCTCGATTAGGGTGGGAACACGTAGGGTGAAAACATATTCGATACTATCCAAGTTAGGGGTCGGCCGGTCCTGTGTTGGCAGGGGATCCAAATTAGGTCCTCGGCACATTTTTCTAGAGGTGTACCATGAAGGCGGTTACCCAGTAGCCAGTCATTGTTGGAATCCAATATCCACCACAAGCCCGTACGATTTTGATTGTATACCAAATATTACTGAAACGCGAGATACAAGCATTTCAGCTATTTTCTATTTTTTTCTATAGACACTATTATAATATAAGACGATTTTGATATAAAATGTTTTGGTTATCGTAAGGTAAAAATCCATCGTTTTTATGTGTGATGTGGTCTTACGAGATACCTTTGTTTTTTCCAAAGGATTTTGATAACTGTAATAATTCAAATTGAGTGTGTTTTCTCACATTTGTTTTCCAAACTGACTCGGGTGTTATTTTATTATAATGCTCGGGTCAGACCTAGTATTACAGATTCTTGTTAGAATGCTATGGAGCTCAGGAGACGAGCTGGTGACTGAGACATATTCTCGTATTTGTTTTATTCCGCTGCAGTGTTTGTTTGAAATTATCAGCAATTGTGAGGACATGGTGTATAACTGTCCAGGATGGTATTGATTCGTGTACTTTGATTTGGAATATGAATATTACAAATATTGATTTGTTTAGTTTTTGTATTTGTGATTTCCAAGCAGGCATTATATATTACTCCATCCGCTGTGAGATTCAGTATTTGTTTAGTTTCTTCTTTCTTCTACTTTTTTCTTCTCCCCTAACAATCTATCTTTCGGCACTAGTTTGTTCGGCATGCTATATAGTGAATGTATTGATGTCAATTTTCGATGGTCGAAAAGTCAAGTCATTACAGTTTTTATTCATTTTATCATTTTCAGGTTGATTATTGGGAAAAATATTGACTTTTATCCCATCCATGTGTCTCAATGCCCTAATTGACATAATTAATCAAGCATGTGTTTGGTTACGATGGAGTAAAAGAAATACTAGATGTTTTAATAACAAATACATTCATGTTGATATTATTTCCAGGCAGGTGTTATATATTATTCCATCCGCTGTGAGATTTTGTATTTGTTTAATTTCTTCTTTCTTCTACTTTTTTCTTTTCCCTTAACAATCTATCTTTCGGCACTCGTTTGTTCGGCATGCTATGTAGTGAATGTATTGATGTCGATTTTCGATGGTCGAAAAGTCAAGTCATTGCGATTTTTATTCATTTTATCATTTTTAGGTTGATTATTGGGAAAAATATTGACTTTTATCCCATGTGTCTCAATGCCCTAGCTGACATAATTAATTAAGCATGTGCTTGGTTACTATGAAGTGACAGAAATATTGGATGTTTTAATAATAAATACATTCATGTTGATATTATCATTAGGAAAATCATTAAGATGACTTGTTTTCTGATAGGTGGTAGCCTTTATGCACAACACCAATATTGTCATTTTGTAATGGTTATAAACGTTGGTAATCAAATTCACAACGGTTATAACCGTTGGTAGCAGGTACGTTATAATTTTTCTACATATTTTGTAATGGTTATAACCGTTGGAAAATTTTGGCATTCCTAATGGTTATAACCGGTGGAAATTTTGGAATTCCTATCGATTATAACCGTTGGGACTTTTGGCATTCCCAACGATTATAACTGTTTACAAGTTTTCCTTTTCTAATGGTTATAACCATTGTAAATTCTGTTATATTATAACATACGACTATTTTCATATTCCCAACGGTTATAACAACTGGGAATTTTTAATTTTGAATGGTTATAACCGTTGGGAATTACTCGCACACATAGGTAAAAAGAAAAATTACCAACACTTGTGTAACGATCCGCAAAACCGTACCCCTTGAGTCAAATCTAAATTACATCAATTAACTCAAGTTGAACAGAAATACGAACCGTTTTGATTAAAGAAGAAGAGGTAGAAGAAGAGAAAACAGAAAAACAACATCAGAATCTAACCATCGCAGCGGAATAAAATATAATATATAATAACAGATCTTTACACAAAGGAAACTATGTTTGTTTATACATACATCATCAGAGTACATCATCAGAGTTCAACAACATCAATAACATACAACTAGATACACAGTGGAACAATAATCATTTACGGAAGTACGTATCGCCATCCAGCTCGTCTTCTGAGCTCCACACCATCGTATCCTGTGTCCTATAATACTCGGTCTAACCCGAGCATTACAGTTAAATAACACCCGAGTCAGTCTGGAATACCAACGTGAGAAAATCACACTCAATTGATTATTAAAGTTTCAAAATCCTTTGAAAACAAAAGCATCTCGTAAGACCATGCCACAAATAAACATGTCGGGTTTTTACCTTACGATAGATAAAACATTTTTATTCAAATCCTCTAATATTGTAATAGTGTCTATTCACAAATACTTATTAAAATAGCCGAAATTGTTAAATTCATTAAATTCCAGCTACTAGCCACAACGTGGGTAATACAAACAAAACTCGTACACGGCACGTAGGGAGAATGGATTTCCATCAATGACTAGGCACTGGGGTACCACCTGTCACACTACTTGGTCTAGATTAGTGTACCGACGAGTACGCCCGCTCCCCTGCAACATAAGGCCGGAACCATTCCTTATTGGATAATTCCAAATAAACATCACCCCACGGTTGGGATCAGCAACCACAACACTAAGCCAAAATAAAGGGACATCTAGACAGGGATGACCTTACTCTCAAGTGGGGGCTACCCACGAAGCCTTGCTGCATAACCCCTGATTTTCAGTCATTCCCGGTTGATGAGGCTCGAGGCTAAACGTTACCTTTAGAGCGTATCCCTTAGAATGCTCATCGTCCACCTGACGATGTTCTGAAAGCATTCATCCATACAAGTCCGTCCCGGGTTCGAACGGAACCGAAGGCACTATTCCTGCTACATCCATTTTGGAAATATCCTCAAGATTAGTAGCGACTAGCCCTTGCACTTCACTGCTCCATCTTGGACTCCGAACTCGTTTCCCACGAAACGTTCAAACCGAATCGAAGTGGTTTTCGAGAAATAAATCCCGATCCCAATCTATTCGAAACGATTAGCGCATTGGCCAATATTGATAGTCGGTTATTTAACTATCAATTAATATTCACAAAAATCATCAACCAATAAATAATTTCCCAAATTATTTATTACCCTCAAAATATCTTCACAAGATATATTTCCACTTTTCAAACCTTTCTGAAAGCAAATTTCTAACCATTTCTCTTATGGAATAAATTCCCCAAATAATTTCGATTCCCACTGAAATCACCCAAGTACAATTACTTTAGATTTCAAAATAATTTTAACTCACTATATTTTAAAATATACCTTAATGTTTAAACTTGAAAACTACTTCAATACTTTATTAAAAATATATTTATACTATAGTAATATTTGAAAATGAGGTTACTTTATAAAATATTAAACTAGATTTTCTCTTTTAAACAAATACCAAGTCACTTTTTAAATAATTGCTATTATAATAGATTAAAGGAAACTACTTACTTTAGAATTTAAATTTTTTAGAAATAATAAATTTTCCAAAACATGCCTTTTTTAAACAACTTTAGAACTTTAGCTTATATTAAAAATTGCCTTGAAAACCATACTTGGCTATTCAGGGAAATACACTTCTCTTTCGCATCCTTTAAAAATAAATCACCATTTATTTTTAAACATATTTACCATTCAATAAATAAATTATCATCTTGAATTTATTTCCCAAATCCACTTCATTCTTATAAACTCAATCTATAAATTCCAAAATCTCACTTTTCTTTAAATTTTAAGTTTAAACACTTAAAATCAATTTATAATTGATTTCTAATTTATTTTACCTTGAAATAAATTTCCTTACTTCATTTATTCCAAAATCCATTGACTTTCAGATTTATTTTCTTAATTATGACTTAAACGTCCTTTTTAATTAGAAATTCCAATTTCATATTTCTCAAATTCCTTCTTTGTCTTCCAAATAAGTTCAAACCTTGAATTTTAAAATAAAATCTTTATTTCTCGAAATTATATCACTTGAGTCTTAAAATTCATTATTCCTCTGTTTATTAAAATCCCCTTTTTTCTATACTCAAAATTTATTTATTAGAATTTTAAAATTACTTTTATTCTTTTCCAATTCATTCTAAAATTTATTCAAATTCTCAGTTATTATTTTAGTTGAAATTTGAATCATTATTTTCTTTCCAAAAATCCAATTCTATAGATTTTGATAACTCGGAGTATCGAAATATATTCAAGCAAACCATAGCATTCAACATTCCAACTATCATAATTCACCACAGCATATCAAATATTCCTAACACAGAATATTAACAATCTAAATGATTTTGAGGTATCCAGTTGGATCCCTCCAACCTGTATCCCTGCATCCACAGATGTTAGCAAAATACCAACTCCACTTCAAGTTGGAATATCGCGGTATATGGGATTAATAAAATATCATCCGCTATTATGCGGCGCATAGGGTCTCATCCGCTATATAATGCGGGAATCAACCACTCCAATATATATTATACACTACTATATAATATACTACATCCAATCAGACCAGTCATTCAACCAAATATTTAAATTTAGCTATTTAAATTTAAATTAACCAAATGAGTGAAATTAACTCACCTTTGATTATGGTTTTTCCAATCCGATCCGAACCTTCTTGTTTTCTTCCTATTTCAGACCTTGTAAAAACATTTTATATGATTTATTAATATTGGAAATAAAATCGAACAATTAAATTTTATTTCTTTAATTTAACTCATAATTTGCTTTAAACCAATTTCCCCTTAAAATATCTTTTTGTAATTAAAATAGTTAAATAAGTTTAAATAAACAGATCCATCTCCATAATCTATTATTTACAAATAAACTAGTAAGTGAAGATATCTATATTTATTTTCTTTCCTTTGAAGCTACATATATTCTTATAAAATAAATTATGGATGTCAAAAATCTAATTCTTCATAAATCATATATTTTCCAAAATCTTATATATATAGACTTATTTCTCGTTTAAATGGAATTTCCAAATTTAATAACATCTGCCATGATTTTAAACCACCCACAATACCCTCATTTTAAATTTAAATCCATTGGGTAAAAAAAATTATAAAGTTTACTTTTAAAATTTATTATTATTATTCTCCCTGTAAAAATGAAATTGCACTCATACCTAAATTCATAAATTAACTTAGTACTTTCAGTTTTGAAATTATACACAAGTGAGTAACCAGTTCCAACTCTATTTAAATCTGGATTTAAATAACTCTTTCAGTTCAACTTAAATGAAATTGAACTGCAAGCAATCCAAATTGGCTAAAACTTTGCTAGTTAAACACATATGCATCAAAACAAAGTCCATACCAACTCTTAAATGAAACCGGCATACACTCGAACGCTTCTTCTTCCTTTCTTCCACTGCTGCAGGAGATCACCACTGTGAAGCTTAAGATTGCCAGAACTACAAGAAACACCCTCCACTTCCTCCGTCGAACCTCTGCACAGTCCCTCATCACCTACAACGACCATCCCCCCACCTTGCTGTTTGAGATCGACCGAAAAATAATCGCAACAGAACACATCGAATTGTCGTACCCTATCGCAAAAACCTTCTCCCTAAGCACGCCATCGAATGAAGAAGTCGCCGACCCTCAAACTATATGTCACGACCCAACCCAAAACTATCGAAACCCTAATTCGTTGCTAACAGATTCGAAAGAATCTCGTTCGTACGTTGATTTCTGGGAAGATTTGAATTTGAGGAATGCAAAGCGTGTTTTAAATTTTGAAATGGAAAGAGGATCGATTGCCATTTTCGATCATGAGATTTCGAACGAACGGTAGTGGGAAAAATGAATTCGATTTGATTTAAAGAGGATTGTTCAGCCATTTTATTTTCGTTTGATTTTTGAATCATTTCTTAATTCTATTGCGTGAGATTATAATAAGAAAGGTAGCGTATAGAAGTCGGCTAGCTAAAGTGAGCTGGGTGTTTGAGAATAACTGCTGATGTGAAGTGTATTTGACTAGTTGAAATATTATTTTTAAATTCTGAATCGGTTATTACTAATTAAATTTTCAACGCGTTTATGTATCGTATGCTCACACAACAACTCCAAATACTACGAAAATTGAAATCCAGTAATAATACAATATTACGGATCCAATGGAACTGTTTCGTCGAAATCTGAGACTGTTCCTCGGATGGCTATTTTTAAATTTAATTTAAACGACACATTTTTAAAATTGAACAAGGCATTTTGAAATTACATTTTAAAAGTTCTATTATCTTCAGTATAATAAATGTAAATTTTCCAAGCCTTTAAATTATTTTTAACCAGCTTAAAATACCAAATTTACTATTTTATCCAACTTCTAATAATTTAATTTAATAATTAAATTACCCAATAAATAGTGATATTTGAAATTCAAGTTGAAAACCTTTGAATATTTAAAATTAATTAAATATTCCAATTTTAAATTTTCAAAAATTCTAGGTCGTCACATTCCTTACCCCTTAAAAGAATTTCCTCCCCGAAGTTACTAGTTAAGAATAATGGTCCAATACCCGTTTACTATTTTCCCGAAACCAAGCAGTTTTAACAACTTCCCAAAACAATCCTTTTTATTAAGAACATCCTATCACAATTCCTAATTTTCCAAACTTCTTTCGTTTGGTTCCCACCAATATCATATACGCAACCATTCAAATTTCAATTTAAAACCAAATTTTAAATTTTCAAAATATCTCAAAAAAAATTTAAACTCTCTAAATATCCGAAAATTTTCGCCAGCGCCTCCTTTGCACGGCTAGCTCGGTACAACTACAAAATGGCTCTGTGGCCCCCAAATCTCAAAAAGAAAACAAAATGCCAAGTGGCTAGATCAAAAGCCCAATTATATTTCATTCAGAAATTTAAATACATACATTTTTAGTCGGGCAATTCGAATTTATCTTCTAGAATCAAAACCAATTTTTCCTTTCCTTTATAATACCTATGAATCCTATTTAGCAATAATTTCCAATCACAACATTCAAAATTATTTTATCGACTTCTTTACAAAATTCCCAATACCTATTCATTCAAGCCCGTACGATGTACATATACCATTCGTACACAATATCAAATTTGATCGCTCGCTCGATCACACAATTTCACTTCCGGACTAGTATCGTCCACCCGACTTCCTAGTGCGTACTCAGATCTGGTTCCTTGATCAGAAATCGTCATTCTCCTTGCATAGTCATAACTATGATAGAGAATTTCCAAAATCAACCAAAATTCCATATCCAGGGTTTGTCGTCGAAAATCGAGTGAAAAATCCTAACTCGGATCGATAAAACTATCTCGAAATTCTGTGCTCGAATCTTTATCAAATTTGCTATGCGAATAAAATAATATACATACATCCTACGTATTTGCCCCAATTGATTATCAACTATATCAATTTCCTTTTTATTCACATTTATTTTGATTGTTATTCACTTATTCACACTTTCCCTTGTCACAACTTCCAGTTTTAATCTTTTTGTATTCCAATTCCAAATAAATTCAATTTGCTTCAATTTGCAAATTAATTTCAAACCACAATACTTTTATTCTCATCTTTTATCCAAATTTCATTTTAAATTTTACTTGAGTTCAATTCACCTTCCAATTCAAAATATTGAGTTCAGTTCATCTCATTTCAAACAATGTTCGATTAATCATTCCTTAAATTAATTTCACTTACTAATTTGTTTTTATATCTAAATTAAAAGTTTGTTTGCAAACTTTTCTATCTTTAATTTCTTCAAACATTTCTTCGTTTTTACCTTACACAAATGTTAAACTAGATTTCAATAGTCAGTTTCAAATCTAATTGCTTACCAAATTTAAATCATATATCGTTAGCGAAAAAATTTTAAAAATTTTTTCTAACTCCCAAAATTTTCGAAATTTTTTGGCAGAGTCTCCTTTGTACGTCCAAATCCTTTGGTCGGAAAATCAAAAACAGTTCATATTTCCAATTTTTATTGCGTAGGCGTACCTTTATTTAACACTTTTAAGCAAGAGGCTTTTAATTTTAGCATTTAGCGCGTCCAAATCCAGCCAAACGGCTTCCAAAAACCTGTACTTACTCAATTACAACATGTAAGTACTAAATATATGCAGCTTATTAGCATTTCACTTATTTTAAAATAGCTAACACATTAATTTTGTAAGCAATGCACATTAAATAATCTCCACAAGCAACTTATAAGGTCCCAACCTAAATTTCAATTGCTTACAACTAATCCTCAAACCATTTTATTCAATCCTAAGTGATTACAACTCTCTTACCTGTATATAATTCTTTTTCAAACTCACTTTAAATTAATTCTATTTTATTTTATTCACTAGCATACATTCTTATTTTCATTACATTTTAAATTTACATTTTTTTTTCTTTCTTTCAATTCAATCACTTGCATTCCATTTCATTAACCAATCAAGTTTTATTCACAAACCATTTCATAAAGCTTGCCTTCAACCATTTAAAATTTACCTTCGTTATTTAGTTACTTCAAGCTATTTCCATCTCAAACTTAAGTTAATTTTCTTCCTTATAACAATTCTATTTTAATTTGATTCTAATCCAAATCAAACTCCTTCTATTTTACTAATTTAGTTCAGTTAATACACTCATCCGATTTATTTTTAATCCAAACAAGCTCACTTTCAATTTGACTCTATTCGATTTAAATTCAATTAGTGTAGTCATTCAAGCTATTTAAACTTTATTTCTCATTTCAATTTACTTCTAACTTATTATATGAATAATAAGGCCATTTCAATTTTATTCCTATTCACTTGAATTTTATTTACAACTCAACCCATCACTATTTCAATCCAATTATATTTCTATTTCCAATTATATTTAATTCACAAACAATCCAAGCTAAATTTATTTATGCTCGAGTTCATTTCCAATTTCATTAACTAATTAATTATCTATTGGTTTATTCCAATTTTATACCCAATATTTGTTTTTTATTTCAAAAACCACTTTAACTGTTTTACTGGAGTTCAATCTATTTTATAAATTAAGTTTTGGATTTTATTCATTTTCCAAAATACAAAACAAATTTATTTGGCTTATTTATTCCACTTCTAAATTTTATGAGTCATAAACTTATTTATATCCATTCTTCTACCTATTGTAAACAATTCCATTCACATTTTACTTTTATATCGAAATTATACATTTTATTTAGCCAATATATTTTTATAATTCCATAAACATTTTAAATAAGATTCCAGAGTTTAAATAATTTTCCAACATTTCAAAATCACTTTTGAAATCAACTACATCCAAAATCTTTTGGCAAATTCATTTATCCCTTTGAATTTCAAAACTAAACCCGGTTAACAAACAGTTCCAATTTAAAATATTCAGGTAGCAATTCCTCTCTTGGAAACTCGAAAATGAACACCGATGATGTCGCGATCATCATCGGAATTATTTTCCAGCGACCGAAAGAGTTTAGTGCTTTTATCTCTTTAACAACATTTCAAATTTCTTTAATTTCCAAATCTCACAAGATTTCAAATGCAACGAAAAATATTTCCGAAATAGTACTATTATTCCTCCAAATCTTTTGGAAACCGTTTTCAAACCCAAAGGAATTTAAACTTTTCCCAAAAATTCCAAATTGCAATTCCTTTAAATCTATATTCAAACATTCTCTGGAATTTCATCTCATTTCAATTTATAAATTACATTTATAATCTGTATTTCAAATTCCATTTTGCTATATAAATTTATTCTTAAACTTTGGTTATAAGTTTCAATTTCTTATTCAATTTATACACAATATTGTTAATAATTTAATATTATCACTCCTTAACAATCAAGCATCCAAATACTATAATACTTTAAAAAAATTATATCTTTTATATACAAAAATAATTTGGGTAAAATTATTTCATTTACCCTACTTTAAAACAATACTGTCTCGAATTGTTCTATTCAACTGTTTAGAGATCCCTATTAATAACGTTAATTATTCGTATTGACCAGAATCCATAAACTACTCAATAAACCAATCAACACAATATAAAATCATTTTATATCTACTAACAAATACGCGCTCATATCTATTTATACGCTCAAACTCATTCTAGAGTACTATGGACTCTATTTAATGAGTAATTCCCACCAGAGCCAAGGTTTTCTTCAACCTAAGCTCTGATACCAACTGTATCGAGCCGCAAATCCGTACCCCTTGAGTCAACTCTAAACTACGTCAATTAACTCAAGTTGAACAGAAATACGAACCGTTTTGATTAAAGAAGAAGAGGTAGAAGAAGAGAAAATAGAAAAACAACATCAGAATCTAACCATCGCAGCGGAATAAAATATAATATATAATAACAGAACATTACACAAAGGAAACTATATATTTTTATACATACATCATCAGAGTACATCATCAGAGTTCAACAACATCAAAAACATACAACTACATACACAACGGAACGATAATTAAATATGAAAGTACGTATCGCCATCCAGCTCGTCTCCTGAGCTCCACAACATCCTATCCTGTATCCTATAATACTCGGTCTGACCCGAGCATTAAAGTTAAATAACATCCGGGTCAGTCAGGAATACCAGCGTGTGAAAATTACACTCAATTGATTATTAAAGTTTCAAAATCCTTTGAAAACAAAAGTATCTCGTAAGACCACGCCACAAATAAACATGTCGGGTTTTTACCTTACGATTGCTAAAACATTTTTATTAAAATCCTCTGATATTATAATAGTGTCTATTCACAAATACTTATTAAAATAGCCAAAATTGTTACATTCATTAAATTCCATCTACTAGCCACAACATGGGTAATACAAACAAAACTCGTACACGACACGTAGGGAGAATAGATGTAACGACCCGTAAATTTCGACAATTTAATTTGTTTATTTAATAGGATTTTGTAATTAACATTTAGTAGAAATAATAAAAGGTGATAAATTTATATTGGAATGAACGCTAATTTAAAATACAACAATGGTAATTTAGGTCTATTTATAGCAAATTGCATAAGATTCAATAAATTAAGTAGTGGAAAGATTTTTACCTAGATATACTTTGAATATGAGAAAATAAAGGAAGATATTATATTGATTAATGTAATATAACATTGATTAACCGTAAATGGGAATAAATTTAAAGAATTATGTTAATGCAAGTGGATCATTTATAAACTTAAATGAAACATTCCAATTTAATAGAGTTATTCGAATGCTATGACTTATTTTAAAGGTAATAATTGGATTTAATTGGGATTTGTTATATTTGGTTTAAAAAGGAAAGGAGTATACAAAGGTAACTGTGAATAGTGAAGTCGTAACTGTAAATGGAAGAAATTGTAATAAGGGGCAGTAAACATTTAATAAATTTATAGGGATAAATGCCAACATTGAATTGTAATAAATGCAATTAAATGGAGCACTATAAATTGTCATACTAAGCTAAGAATTGATTATAAGGAAGACAAAGGAAAATAGTAAATCAATAAATGAATTTATATAGACAGTAAAGTTATGATAACAATTAGTAATTGGATGTCTTGTTCGAGGTTATAATTTTGTGTGAATTATTAATAAAGAATAACTAGAATGGGATTTCAAATTTATATAACAATAGGAAGTGTTAATTTTTTCTCTTGAGCATAAATTAACAATAAGCAATTTAAAGCAAACATTTAATTAACCAAATTCAATCCAATCCAATTGATTGAAACGACTGTTAGGTTATAATTGAATATATATTAAATATAGAAACGTACACTTAATACAAGATAGTAAGTTGGGAAATAAAAAGACGAAACCAAGAAATAAGTTACAGAGAATAGTTAATTGAAATCAATGTATCTATTTGGCAAAAAAATATTAAGTGTAGTACAATCCAAATTAATGCAAGCAAAGTGTGAAGTTCTAATTTATTGGAATTGGTAGAATTGGGAACGGATTAAAGGATATATAAATTGATGTAATGATACGTAATGAATTTTAGAATTTGAAATTTTAAATAGTAAGTTACTTGATTTAATTTCTAATAATTGGATGAATGTAATCAAGTATTTAACCATTATTTAATATAAAATTTAAGTTGAAAACAGGAAAATTATGTGGTAATTTTAAATCCAATGGTAAACCCTTATATTGGAAATTTATGAATGGAATAAATATATGTTAATTCAATAAAAAGGAAATTTTTGAAACTTATCTACAATTTCGAATTTTATGAAATTGAAGATTTATATTGATTTAATCTTTATTAAATGGACATGTAAAAAATTTTAAATCCTTTTAAATGTTTGAGAATTATCAAGTGATAAAAATTTCCAATTCTAAAACTGAAATACAAAAATTGGATTTATTTACTAATTCATAATTTATTAATTAATATAAAAATAGCCATTTTGGTCACTGACTCGTATTTCGACGAAACCAGTTTCATCGGATCCGTAACAGTGAATTATTGTAGGGTTACAAGTTTCGTAGCGATCGGATTTATCGTTTGATTGTAGAAACGCGAAATGCCTTGAAATCGATAAATTGAAATCAATTTGGAATCAATTTGAAATTATTGTTTTCAGCCTAACTTCTTCATACGATGGAATTTGGACGTGAAACATTTTCTATCGCATTCAGAATATTTTAAATTACCTATTTCGATATATGGGTTACCAAATTCCGTTCCGGGGTCAGAACGGGCTTTTTGGGCCAACTACTGTTCTACACGTTTATAATTCGGGCCCACCTATTCTATTGCAGTTTGTCTATAAATAGGCGGTTATAAACCCTAGCCTCCATCTATTTTAATTTGGTTGTACGTTCATTCATCAGCTCCTCTTATTCCTCAATGGCAACAAACAATTCTTGATCCAATTTCAAATTTCAAAAATCAAATCCAAAGCCTAAAATTTAAAGTCCTCAGGAAATTTCCAGAAAATTATATGTTGTAGATCTATTCGATACGAATCTACGCGTGGTTTCTGTTTTTGCAATCGATGCCCGATTCAACGGCAAATCGTGGACAAACACTGGAATCTTGAAACCCTATGACTAATTAGGCGTTTTTGATTCGAAAGGAAATTGGAGAAATCAAAATATTGGTATTTTAGATCGCGTCATGGGCTTCGAGACGGTGGTGGTCGCTTGTGCTATTTCGATCTAAGGAGCCGGAAATTTTGCTTTTAGGGTTCGGCAAACCCTAAGCATGGGATGGCGGCGGCCGGCACTGGAAGGGGATTCGAGGCGGGGGGAGAGGCGGCTCATCTTGGGCGAGTGGATGATCACCTTTGGCGTGGCAAACGGGGGTCGTGGCGGCCAATAGGACATGGTCAACGGTAGAAGGGGAGAGGTGGCTCGTTCAAATATTTCCTGTAGATGTTTTTGCGCGTGAATGAAGATGGGGGGGTGGTGACGTGTCCAGTTGTTGTATGTGATGTTTGTTTGATTTAAAATTTTTATTTTGTTTCTCAAACTATTAAACACGCATAGTTTTCTCTTACGAACTCCAATTCACATGAGATTTTTTTTGTTAGGATCGTAATAAATTTCTAGACGCATTGACGCTGGTTTGGACAGATTTGGAGACCGTCAAAATTTTGGGTTTAAATCGGATTTAAATTCAATTTAAATCCAAAAGGTGAGTGTTTTAACCCACTCACAACTTCTAAAATTTACTATGTTTGTTAAATTGATTTTAGATATGAGTAGAAATTTATTTATGACTGTTTGGCCTGTTTTATTCATCATCTCTGTTAAATCACATTTATTTAATTTAACTGTTAATTAATTTTATTTATTGCATATAATTTGACAGTTAAAAATTTATTTATTTGCGTATTAACTGCCTGTCATAGTTATGTTTATTTTTATTTCATATTAACTGCCAGTTAAATTTACATTTATTTATTTGCATATAAACTGCTAGTTTAACAGTTATTAAATTTATTATTGAATATAAACTGCTAGTTAATACCTGTTATTTATTTCCTGTATAATTTATATGCTCTATATCGATGATTGTTTAAATTGGATGATGATTGCAAATAATGGTTGATGATTGATATTTGGATGAATTGATGCTATATTTATATTGTATAAACTGCAAGTCATCATGGATTTTCCTTTCATTCGGGATTGCGGTTTGAAATGATATACAACCGCATTTTTATTTAAATTGCGGATTGAAATGATAAACATCCGTATCACTTGACCATAGGGAAGAAAATTTTATACAGGCACCACGGTATATATATAAAATATATTTTGAAATGTTTTTCTATGGTTTTGTTAAGCTATATATATATGGTTTATGGGATATTGATTTGGTTATTTATATATATATATATATATATATATATATATATATATATAGTAATTTCCGGTTTTTAAGCTTTGTATAAATTTGATTTGAAGTATAAAATAAAGTTTGATTTTTAAGATCAAATTTGATTAAGCATTTATTTATAATTTAATTTCTGGAGTTCTATTGACTTAAATGAGAATAAGGTTGGAAGATGAATATTAAGTTAAATTGGAATTAAATAAAAAGTTAGAATTTTTAAAGGATATGACTTTTATAAATTGATTTTTGTGTAGAGTGATTTAAATGAATATAAGGTTGATTTAAATGAATATAAGGTTGATTTAAATGAATATATAATAAATTGAAAGATTTTCCAGTTATGTTAAGTTAAAGGTTTCTTAAATTATATTGAATTCATTAAGTAAAGATTTCAAGTCTAAATAATAAGTAATTGAATTTAATATATATGGGATTGTCAAATGAGTTTGTTTTTGAAATGGTGAAATATTTAAAGCTTAGAATCCTATGAATTGAAATGGTATTTGGAAGTTTAAATCAATATTTGAAATTGATTTGGGAAATCTAAAGAAGCTATTTTGTTTTATAGAAGTACTTTAACATTTAACCATTTAAGAGATGGAAATTTGTTTCAAAGTTATGATTTTCAAGGTAGTATAATTTGGAAATATTATATTCAAGAGTTTTGATTTCTAAATATTTTACTTTGAAACACTATGATTTTTGGAAAAGAATATATTGGAAAATAAAGATGATTTCATGTTGATTTGGGTTTTAAAAAGGAAATGATGTCATATTTTTATGGTTTTGAAATGGATATTTTATTCTTGTTTTAAAAGTATAAACTATTTTGAAAAGACCGCGGTGTTATAATAACGGTTGGTTATTGAAGAGACCGGGATCGGAAGTTGTCATAGTCTCTGCCAACTCCAAAAACCACTTTAACAACCGTGTACGCGGTGGGGATTCCAGAATGAAGTAGGTTGGTGGCGACGTTCCTGTAAGGTAAATACGTGGACCCAACTCCCGTGAGTTGGCATAAGGTGGCTAAAACAGAAGCGATTCTTGGGCCAATGAGATCATACCTCTGATCGGACACTCCTCTTCGATATTATACTTTGACTTTGGATTGATTCAGTGGCCACTCTTACTTTGATTTTTGGGGAGTTTGTTCAGGTGGGCGGTAGCTGCGGCTACGTGTTTCCATCAGCCCGGATGCGTAATTGGTATATCTACCCTGGCATTGCCTAGTTGTGCCGTGTCACTTACCCTAGCGCGCCTTATACGATTTTGTTTTGTACCATATCTATGGAGTGCCCTCTGACGACGCCCAGTACGGGGGAGATTACGGTACTGCATAGACTATGGGAATATATTCTATGTTAAGGGCTATATGGGTAACCCCTTAACGCTATTTAAAAGTAAGTTTATTTTACAATTAGACACTATTATAATAGCGAAATATACTACATAGTAAATAGTTTAACGGATCCTTAAGAGATGTAAATCCCGAGCATCTCTTGAGTCACTGCACTCATATTTATTTCTGTAAATTTGACTCACATAAGATCTTTTAGTTCTGACTCGAGTTTTTTTGTCTTTTCAAATTCGCTCGGGTCAGTCCGAGCGTTTCAGGATTGAAGATTTTATTTCTAGAGGAAGAAGACGAAGATTTTATTATTATTACTATAGATTATATGGTTCCACTGCACTCATATTGTTCCGCTGCATTGTTATATGGTATGTGTACTCTGATATGTATTGTATAAATATAATCAAAGGTTTTGTAAACTGATTTATGAACTGTATATTTGATTATTATATTTTATCCTTCCGCTGTGAGATTCTGTTTAGTTTTTTTTTTTCTTTCTCTGTATTCTTATTTATCCTGTAACAATCCGCTCTTACGTATGGTTTCAATTGGCACGTGTGTCTGTTTAAATCGTGCGAAAAGGCGGGATGTTACAATGGATTTCCGTCAATGACTAGGCATTGGGGTACCGCTTGTCACGGTACTTGGTCTAGATCAGTGTACCGCAGAGTACGCCCGCTCTCCTGCAACACAAGGCCGGAACCATCCGTTATTGGATAACTAGTGTGTGGCCCGTGCTACGCACACGGACAGTGTTGGTAGTTAAGTAGGTAGTTAAAGCTGTTTTAGGGTATGATGTGTCATTGTAATATGATTATATGTAGTAGTGGAAAGTATATTTCTGGAAGATGATGGGGATGGGTGTGGGGAACTACAGTCAGTCGACATACCGATTATGTGTGTATGTATGTGTGTATGTGGTGAAGTATATGTGTGTATGAACAGAAATCAGTTACAAATTCAAATGTAAAGTAACTCCTTAAACTTTAAGGTTGGGAAGGAAAAAAAATTGAAGACAAAAACCTATGTGGAGTGCAGACCGTGTTTTTGTATTGCACACTTGTAAAAGTAATCGTTGGATAAGAGTTCGGTGCATTATTGTTATTCAAACTGCCAGCGTGAATAAGAACGGTACAATCATCAATTTGAATAAACAGAAGGGCTTCTCTGCAACTTTCTGCACACCGTAGGTTACAAAAGCTACTGTCAAGGTCAGGATTACATATGTAAATTGTAGCGAAGGCCTACAGCTGACTATCCTGACTATCCTGAAGTGTTTCGGTGCTTGCTCAGAAGTTTGCAAATAATAAAAGTATGGAAATAGTGTGTGGACCGTGCTACGCACATGGGAAGTTGTGAACTTCTCAATGCTTTGAACTATTTTGACCATTTTTTTAAATCTATTATGTGTTTATAGTTCATTCCTGATATTATTATTGTTTTCCATGACTTCATTTCAATTACTAATTATAGAAGATAATAATTAGGAAATTCACCTAGACAATGAATTTTGATGTATATAAAAATGAAATTGGTTCCATACAATTTGACAATTTAATCAGCGGAATATTGAAAAATTTTGTAGGTTAACATAAAAGTGAGATATCCTTGAATATTGATTGCACGAAAGTGCAACATGGTCGTTTTATATGTAAACATATTTACATATCAACTAAAGTCTGCGTGGTAACCAAAACTAATTATGGAATAATTAATAAGTTCATTGATCTCCCAAATTGTTTGCTTTTCCTCTCCTTTGGAATCATAGAAGGTGAGGATCATGCAAGCTCTGTAAATGGTGATGTAGAGAATCAATTCTTGCTTTATGTCTAGTTGAACTCATTTTACTATAGATTTAGCATCATATTAATAACTTTGAACTTACAGTAATAGTTAGGAAGTAATATATAAATTGTAATGTTATGCAAGTGATCACAACGTAGGTAAAGTTGACCCAGTTTAGATGCCAACTGTCACAATCCATGGGAAGTGCAATGTTAATTTCATAGTGAAGTAATAGTAAAATTTGTCATATACTGTTTGTTTTTACAAACAACCTTTGCTTGTTATATTAATGTGTATCAAGAAGCTGATAACAAAATTCATAGGTAACGATATATTTTAGTGTGTTTCTAATACCAATTGACATAAATTGTTAACTGTATGAAGCAAGTGATGCTAAAGTTGTCATGTAATTTTATTCAGCTGTCGGGATAAGACGAAAAAAAAATCCATGTTGGATGAAATATTTGTAAACAAACTGCTGAAGATAGTGAATGTGGTAATTCAAATTTGTATTTGTTTTATATTATCGTTAATAATATTAGGTTTTATGATGACAAAAGATGAGAATACTTGTCAATGGGAATATCTATATTAGACACATTCTCTACACCAGAATAATTTATATTGGACAAAAAATGAGAATGCTTGTTAATAGGACTATTGGCTGATCAAGACTACCATAACTAAGATCAGTTTTTATGAAAGTACCGTCATAGTTCAGACTATTACCTTTAATATGTAAAAAAATTACATAAGGACTGAAGCCTATGTGATATCCTTTCTTTCTCCAAGCTTCACATGCATAGGGACTTGAACTACATCACCTGTGGCCATGTTTTAATGGTATTCCAATGGTCAATTTTACATTATTATGGGTATTGAACCGAAAGTTGTCCAACATTCCAGACTAATTTTGAATGTGATTATTAGCTTAATGACCCTCTAATCTAAAATGTTCCAACCGTGCAAGGCAGTTTCCTAATGCTCAAATACCTTAATTCATTGCGTGCGGTTGAAAGAAAGAAATTAATCTTGTACAAATCAATAAAGGTAAACACTTAAGCTAATATAGATTTATTACTTCTCCATGTAAGACTACAAACTATTATATGGATTGATACTAAACTGACACGTTAAAAAATCTGCAAGTATAAGCTACCAATATCATTAACTTATGCACAAATAAGAGAAATTTTTACATCATACAAAAGGACATAATAAAAAAACCATGGCCTAATGAAAAAACGGAAATGCATGCACATTGGTCTATGCAACTCTTTGTACCAAAAGAGAATCATATTGCCCACCACATCATAGTTATTCATTAGTTGTTGAAGTGCTTATTGAATCATAGTTAAACAAACACTTTCTCAACAATTATAAACTGAAAGAACCATCTAAAACAATACATACACCATCATTTATTGTGCGCTGTGTACTTTCTTGTGCACTTCTCATCTGTGAAGCATTTGTTTTGCCTGCAACCGACACACACCATCACGGTTCACAGCTGTAACAATCACTCATATAGCAGCAGACCACCACCAACTTCCTAGTTGCAGATATCTCATCTTTTGCATGCCTCACTTCCTGTCTAGCCTGCAAACTCAATTTTCATCTAGTTGAAACCTCCCCAGCTCACCCACTTTCCAACCTATTGTGCAAGCCTCAAATGCTTCATTTTGTGCTTAGCCCATTTGTTTGCTCCTTTCATGTAGCCCCATGTCTTCAGCTTTCTGTCTCAGTCGATACAATGGGATTTCTTCCCTATCATGTAGCAGTTGCCTCTTTTCAGTATTCGATGTCTCTAGCATCAGTCCCTGGAGTTGCAATAGCAAGCTCTGCTCAAGCTTCAATTCTTGTTGATTGCAAGCTTGTCATATTTTTACATGTGCACTTCATATCTCTCGCAACTTCTCTGTCTCTTCCGTAGTAATTCACCACTGTATTGTGATAGCACCACATGCCCTCTGTTAATATTCAACAACTCACCTTACCATCTTTATACAATCATGCCGCAATAGCACCGTCGTCTGCCCTTCTATATATGTGCAACCACTATATTTCGCAGCAGGAATACGCTTCTCCTGCAAAAATAATGTATAAACTCATGTTCGTGTTAAAATAGCAAAAATAAGCATCAGTTGCTTCCAAATATATAAAAAGTATATAGTAGCTTCAAACTGCTCTAAATCGGTAAAATTTCATAGTCCAAACAGTTGATGGTAAAAACTAAATGCAGCATACTACTCGTAGAACGAACTTCTGAAATGTACTCATAATTAGCACATAGTATGCATCAAAAAAAATTGAGACTGAAATTGTCACTAAAAATTCCATCTTACATTCCTATGTATTAATAGTTAATGAATTCAAACAGAGGGATTTCAAATATGGAGAATAAAAGTATCTGTCTGCTTGTTCATTTTCGTTACTCCTTTTTAAAAAAATTCAAATCTGTCCGTCATAATAGTTCATATTTTGCTTAATAGAACCAGGCTCACTATAACAGGGTCACCAAAGTCAGCAATGCATATACTGAAAATGCTCTAAGCATCACACCTTTTAAACATAAAAGTTTATATAGATAAACGTAGACATACACACGCTCACTGTCTGTATATGCAGACAGATACATACAGACAGATGGAGTGTGTGTGTGTGTGTTTGTAGTAAGGGTATGTACAAATGTTATGCACAAATTACCTTGTTCAGAACAGGTGACAGACAGTATACCAAATCTACCAAATTTGAAGAAATGCCATAAAAAATTCACCTATTACATAAATTTCAACCAAAATTCATTATCCTATAAATCAATAATATCTATGTTCATAAAAAACTCTAAACTTAAAAACACGGTAATTTGACAGCTGAAGTTTTGGAAGCAACTCAGCTTGCAATTAGTGAATGCACTTTAATGACTGAAAAGAAAATTAAACATTCCTACCATTTAAAGGCAATTAGATACTTATGTATACATATAAATGCTGATCTGTATACGTATATGTATACATATATAGTGATATGTGTATATTTGTACATACATATACAGAGATACATGTGTGTGTAAAAACAGGATGATGCTAACGGGGGATGGTAGAGTAACTAGAAGATGAAAACTGATTAACATTTATATGCGCAGTAAAAAATTTGTTGAATGTATTAATAACTGAATGGAACTCAGTTCGAAGAAATTCTGAGCAAAAACTGTGTTGAAAAAGAAATACGGAAGGACAGAACAAAGCACGAATTGGTATGAGAAAAAGTGGCAATGATTTGCATCTGAAAATCGTATCAGCGACGTAGTTAAAAAAACAAATCAGAGATTGTAGGTGAACAACGACGTAGTGGTAATTTCCACGTAAACTCGTCGCACAGCATAAATTTTCATTAAATGTGACTATACAGGGATTGAAATTTTATTGCACAGAAGCCTTATAAATTTTCCTAGTACAACTACTAACCTGAATACTAACTTATGAAGGTTAATTTTCCAACTCAATTGACAAAGAATACCCAATTTTCCAATACTAATAGTTTAAGGGGTACTGATTTTGGCAAAAAATTTGTAGATGATCAAAAAAATGTTTTTATGTGCATTCAAGGAAACTCTTCAAGTATAGAATTCAAACATAGCAATTCAAGTATGGATAATAAAAATATCTATAAGGTTATTCATTTTCATTATTAATTATCTAAAATAAATAAATTCAAACTTGTCTCTTTCGTAATAGTACATGTTTTTCCTAACAGAACCATGCTCACTAAAACAGGGTCACCAAATTCAACATCGCATATACTGAGACCGCTCTAAGCATCACACTTTTTGAACAGAAAAGTTTATACGGATAAAAGTAGACAGACATACGCTTACTGTCTGTATACGCAGACATAATATATATGCATGCAGTAAGTGCATTTACAAATGTTACGCATGCACAATAAACAGAAATGTCATATTACCTTGTTCGGGATAATTGACAAATAGTACGCCATCTACCAAATTTGAAGAACTACCATAACACAAATTCACCTGTTACATACATTTCAACCACAGTTCAATATTCTGTAAGTCATTGATAACCTGTTCACAGAAAAACATAAATTTAAAAAACACGGCACTTTGATAGCTTAAGTAATGGGAACAACTCCGCTTGTAATTGGTAAGTATCCGCTAATAACTTACCACTTTAGATTTATGCAAAAAAAATAGTTTGAAACAGAAAGCATACATGACCTAATAGAGGAATAATAGTAGATCATGAAATTATGTTGTGCCACACATCTGGCACGGTAAACCATCAAATCTATATAGAATCCTAGATTTTAATTACAAATGTACCAAATAATGAGTTCATTAGTTATAATGATGGTTCATTAGTTAAGGTAGTTTCAGTAATAATGTGTAAAATAATGAGTAAATAAGGGCTGCTACTAAATGAGGTCTGCGTAGCAATAAACAGTAGTTTTTCTACTGAGATGATTTTATAGAATTCCCCTACTGAGATGATTTTTGATTTTCGTACTTTGAACCATACAAATTAATTTTATAGAAAAATAAGGCAAAGATAAATCATATGGTAACAACAAACATAAACTTGCATGAATACAGAAAGAATGGGGTTTAACTCTGTTGAACCTTTTTTTAGCGTTTAACAATGTTTTAAAGTGCAATAAGTTAGAAGCATATATATTAAAAAGAGGAAGTGTTAACTCCCACTTTGAAGCGACCTAAAATGTAGTGCGACCTAGCGACCTATCATTACTTTGCGACCTAGTTACCTAACACTCCGCGACCTATAACTCAGCAGCCCAACGACCTAAGAGTACCTGACGGCATAATAGTCTCAATGACCTAACTCCACAAAGCAGCTCTGCGACCTAAAGACTTAAGCATTGTCACAACCTACGACCTATGGAGACCAACGACCTAACTAGACCAACGACCTAACAGACCTAGCGACCTAAAGGATAATGCGACCTAGCGACCTAAAGTCTTAATGCGACCTAGCGATCTAAAGTCTTTATGCGACCTAGTACCTTTAGTCCTTAGCGACCTAAGAGATGGAGCGGCCTAGCGACTTAACTTATCAAGTAACCTAAAAGTAGCTGCGACCTAAGGGAAGCTGCGACCTACAGAACTCTACGACCTAAAGGAAGCTGCGACCTATGGAATTCTGCGACCTATAGAACTCTCACGACCTAAGATAGGTCGCTCACGACCTAAGGACATTGCATTAGAAGACCGCCTTTTCTATGCCGCTACTAGTAAGGTCGCTCACGACCTAGAACTTGTGTAAATCAGCATGCGTGTTCTTGTGAAAGAGAGGACAGTGTATCTAAGGTCAGTCACGAACTACGACCTAGCTTAGGTCGGTCACGACCTACGACCTAACTCCGAAAAATGCCTATAAATACGACCCTAGTTCCAACTAGAAAAGGACCTTTGGGGCTCATTCATTTCAAGCGCCGTTATTCTGCTGCATTCTGAACTACTTCAACACCTTCAAGGAACTTCACGAAGAAATCAAACATGTCAAACATGTGTTCAAAGATTTGGATCGACGCTGAAGTTTAGGCTACTTGTTCTAAGTCACTTGAAACTCAAAGTGTGTTGTAATCAAAGTGTAACTGCATTGACTTGTAATCAAATCATCAATAAAGATATTCAAAGTGGACGTAGGCTATCTCTTAAGCCGAACCACTATAAAATTGCTGTAGTCTACTGTTTTTTTTTACTACTATCTGCTTATAATCTGTTCCCGAGCTATCGGGTGGTGCTTTCACAATCTCACTTCATACACCGGGGTGTTAGCGTTCAAATTTTAGCGTTAACATTTTTGGTGCTTTCACTGAGAAATTTAACTCAGGAGAGTTATCATCATTGCTTCACAGAGGTTTGTAGAGAGAATTTCCTTGAAAACCAGAAGTCTATCCGAGATTATGGCTCCTGGAAGGAAAAGTAGATCTGTCAGATCTGGGAATATTCAAGAGGGAACCTCCGCTTCCCCTATATCGAATCAAGCCACTCCAGCTGTCGGAGTTACAAAGGCAGAACTGGATGCTGCAATCTTAGGGCTGAACCAACAGATAAATGCCCAAAATGCACAATTCGAGGTTCAGAATGCCCAGAATGCCCTAATTCTGAATAGGTTGAACGATTTGCTTGGGGCAAACCGCCAACCGGCAGATAATGAAAGGAATTTTGCTGGCAACATTCGTGATGCTGAAGAAAGAAATGCTCCTGAAAGGGCTGCTAGCCCCTTTGAACAAACACTTCCAGAGGTTGGTGGATCTAGAACTCGACATGATGAGGAGTATCTTTCTGGAATGGTCCGACAAATTATGAAAGAGAGTATGCAGAGAGTTGAAGACGAGAAAGAATGGGGTTTCGCCCCAAGTAAAACTCCTTTTACTGAGAAAATCTTAAAGGCTGAATTCCCAAGGAAGTTTGTCCCACCAACCATTCCAGCTTACAGGGGGATGAGTGATCCGAACGAATTCTTATACAAGTATGATTGGCACATGACAGGTGCCAGAGCCTCTGATGAAATAAAGTGCCGATATTTTCCTGTGTATCTCGAAGGTGTAGCTCTGCTTTGGTTCACCAAACTTCCAGTCCGATCTATCGATCAGTTTTCTGACTTAACCCGGAAGTTCAAGGAGCAGTTCAGACTATACGCCTCAAAAGCCAAGGATATCATGTCACTGTCAAGTTTGGAGCAGAATCCAGGGGAGACTATCAGATCTTTCTTAAACCACTTTAATATAGCGCTAGCTGAGGTGGACAATGCAGAACCGCGAATGATATTGACTTATCTGATGAAGAGTATTGACAAGTCGAGCGAGTTTGGGAAATCGCTAAACATGAAGGAACCAAATTCCCTTGAAAAGTTCTATAAAAAAGTAGATGAATTCATACGCTTAGAAAGCCGTCCCGTACCGGTAAAGGCAGTGTTGCAAAAAGATGAAGATAACACTGTTATTCCACGCAAGAATGAATCTGTAGGGCAAAAAAGGGAAAATAACAATGGGAAGAAGCAGAGTAATCTGAAGAAGCCCCGATCCTTCAAGCCATCAGAATATACTCCTTTATCAGATACGCCGGAGCGTATCTACCTTGCTACTAAAGATTCTGTTGACTTTCCTAAACCCCCTCCTCTAAGGACCGGGAAAAAGGCTATACAGAGTGGGAAGTTCTGCCGCTTCCATAATCAACCCGGTCACGAGACCGACGAATGCCGCCAGTTGAAAAATCTGATTGAAGAGTTGCTAAGGGAAAACAAACTACAGCAATTTGTGAAAAAGAATAGCAACAATCCTGCTTCATCTAGTCAGGGGCAACAGGCTCCTACTCATCAGCCTAGGACGATTGAGAAGGCTGCACGGCATGAATCTGGAAGGCCCATTATCAATGTCATTACAGGAGGACCTCACCCAGCAGGCAGAAGCTGGGGTGAAATGGAAAGATATACCCGAGCTTTAAAGTATGTACCGACCGAGGAAGATGTATTCGTTTTGGAAGGTGCTACGCCCTTGAAGCAACAAAGAACTTTCGATGATGATATCGTGTTCAAAGCTAGGGATTCCGCAGGTATTGAAGCTCCTACCTTGGATCCCTTAGTCATCTCGGCTGGTATCGGGCCAGCTATCGTCAGAAGAGTTCTCATTGATTGTGGCGCGTCCTGCAATATCCTCTTCAAGAAAACATTCGACCAAATGAAGATCCCTATGGCTGATGTGCAAGCCTCATCGCAGAAAATTGCTGGCTTCACTGGGGAGCCAAAGCAGCCGGTAGGAACCATTGATTTGTTTGTGGAACTTGGAGAAGGAGAGAGAAAAGTGGTCCGCAAGCAAACTTTTGTGATTGTCGACGAATTTTCTGCTTACAATGCTTTCCTTGGTCGTCCAACTCTGGCAGCGTTTAAAGCTGTTCTTGCCCCGTGGTGCCTCACTATTAAATTACCTACAGACAATGGAGTAGGAGTTATAAAAGGGGATCAAAATGCTAGGCGAGAGTGTTATCTGACAGAGCTACGAGAAACCAGAAAAAGAGAAATGGGAAAGAATGCGGCAGCCCCAGTCCGCATCAAAGAACCAGCCTTGTAGCAATTACAGGACGGACCCTGCACTGGCGAGCACAGCGGAGCAAGGAAAGAGATGGACCCTAGAAAAGTCAGTGCAGGGGAAAATAGAGTGGTACCAGTGGAAATGACAATACCTATACCTGTTGAACCAAAGGACCCAAACAAGGTGTTGAATGTGGGTTAACAACTTAATGTGTCAATTCAGAATGTCTTAATATCTTTTTTAAAGGCAAATCTGGATGTTTTTGCTTGGACTCATGCCGATATGTGCGGAATATCCCCAGAAGTTGCAGTGCATGCTCTAAATATTGATCCAAAATTTACACCTGTGAAACAAAAGAGGAGAACTCAAGGTCTAGAAAGGTCGGCAGCATTAAAAGAAGAAGTTGATCGACTAATGGAGAATAATTTTATCAAGGAATCTACCTATCCGAATTGGGTTTCAAATCCAGTGCTAGTTAAGAAAGCCAACGGAAAATGGAGAGTATGCATCGATTTTTCAGATCTAAACAAGGCCTGCCCCAAAGACTGCTTCCCATTACCCAGAATCGACCAATTGGTAGATGGAACAGCGGGACACGAATTGTTATCTTTTATGGATGCTTACTCCGGATATAACCAGATCATGATGCATGAGCCGGATCAGGAGGGTACGAGCTTTATCACCGACACTGGTCTTTACTGCTACAGAGTAATGCCCTTCGTGTTGAAGAATGCAGGGGCAACATACCAAAGACTCGTTAATGCTATGTTCAAACTGCAACTGGGCAAGACTATGGAAGTCTACGTCGATGACATGTTAGTAAAGTCTAAGAAAGCAGTGGATCACATAGAACACTTAGCAGACATGTTCGCAGTCCTTCGGAAATACAGAATGAAGCTCAATCCTTTAAAATGTTCATATGGAGTGGAATCCGGCAAGTTTTTAGGCTTCATCGTGAGCGCTAGGGGCATTGAGGCCAGTCCAGCTCAAATTACTGCATTGAAAGAAGTCAAAGCTCCTAGAACAAAGAAGGAATTGCAAAGTCTCAATGGAAAAGTCGCCGCCTTGAGTCGGTTCATTTCCAAAGCCACAGATAAATGCATCCCATTCTTTGACGCCCTAAAGAAAGGAAAGAAAAACTTCGATTGGACTCCCGAATGCCAAAAAGCCTTTGATGAATTGATTCGCCATATGGAAACGCCTCCAATACTTTCTAGGCCTGGCGATGGCGAGGATCTTCTTATATACTTGGCAGTATCATCTCATGCTTTAAGTGCAGCGCTGATACGAGAAGACAAAAGGATTCAACATCCAGTTTACTATATCAGCAAAAGACTCACTGGGGCAGAGATGAATTACTCTAAGTTGGAAAAACTCGCCTATTGCCTACTAATTGCATCTAGGAAGTTGAGGCAATATTTTCAAGCTCATCCTATCAGAGTCCTCACTGATCAACCTTTGAAGCAAGTCCTGTTTCGCCCTGAGACTTCGGGTCGTCTTCTAAAGTGGAATATTGAACTCAGTCAGTATGACATCACTTATCATCCCCGAAAAGCAATCAATGGACAAGCTTTAGCAGATTTCATTGCAGAATTCACAGATAAGGGTAACAGTGAGGAGGAAACAGTCGACGATTCCCCAATCCAATGGAAGTTACATGTTGATGGTGCGAGAAACGACTACTGTTCTGGAGCCGGAGTTGTACTTGAGACCCCTGAAGGCCGATCATTATGCTATGCACTAAGATTGGAATTTCCTTCAACAAACAATGAAGCAGAATACGAAGCCCTTATCGCTGGCTTAAGGATTGCTAAAGAATTAGACATCTGAGCGTTACAGATATTCAGCGATTCTCAGCTTATTGTATGCCAAGTCAAAAAGGAATTCCAAGAAAAAGGGGGGAATCTGCCCGCCTACTTGTCAAAGGCTTGGGAGCTCCTTGGTGATTTCAATCATTACATGATAAGTCACATTCCTCGAGAAGAAAACATGAAAACAGATTCTCTCGCAAAGTATTCTAGCACGGGCGAAGCCCAATTTCTGGGATTAACTCCAGTAGAGGTCCTGTCGACTCCTAGCATTGATAAGATGGATATTGATTGGATCATGAGCATGTCTCAAGAGCAAGAATCATGGATGACTCCGATAACAGAATATCTGCTCAATGGATCTTTACCAGGGAACTCAAAAGAACGACAAAAGCTACTGAGAAAAGCCTCTCGATATATAATCCAGGATGGCCGATTGTACAGACGGGGATTCTCAATGCCATTACTTCGATGTGTATCCAGGGAAGAGTCCAAAGCAATCCTAGCGGAGGTTCACGGAGGAGAATGTGGTGATCATTCAGGTGGCCAAACATTAGCAAAGAAAATTCTCCGATACAGATATTTTTGGCCAGAAATTAATCGAGATGCAGCAGAGTATTCCCGAAAATGTGACAGATGTCAAAGATTCGCCAAAATTCCTAGAGCTCCTTCCACTGAACTCACACAGATGGTCAGTCCATGGCCGTTTGCAATATGGGGAATAGACCTTGTAGGACCGTTACCAACTGCCAAATCTGGAATTAAATATGCCATTGTTGCTGTAGATTATTTTACTAAGTGGGCAGAAGCTGAACCACTGACTACTATCACCTCAAAGAAGATGATAAGTTTTGTGACTAAAAACATCATTTGCAGATACGGTGTGCCTCAAAAAATAATTACAGACAACGGTATTCAGTTTGAAAGTGAAGAATTCCAAGATTTTTGCAAGCAATTCAAAATTCGGAAAAGCTTTTCAGCAGTGGCTCATCCGCAGGCAAACGGGAAAGTGGAAGCCGTGAACAAAATTATTAAGTCAACCATCAAGAAGCAACTTGAAAGAGCAAAAGGTGATTGGGTTGATAAGCTACCACTGGCACTATGGGCATACAGAACCACTCACAAAACTGCGACTGGGCACACCCCGTTTTCATTAGAATACGGGTCAGAGGCAATGATTCCGGTAGAAATAGAGGTTCCTTCACACAGAAGAATCCATTTCAATCAAGCAGAAAACGAAAAGCTACAGCTTGAAGCGCTAGATCTCCTTGATGAAAAAAGAGATGAGGCTAATCTCAGAATTGCAGCTCATCAGCAAAGGATAGCCAGACATTTCAATTCCAAAGTTCGCCAACGCAGCTTTGAGATTGGAGACCTAGTCCTGAAGAGAATTATGACAGCGACAGGTGTGTTTGGGCCAAATTGGGAAGGACCATATGTCATAGGTCAGAAGCTTCTTGACGGCACATTCAAACTCACTACTGTTGAAGGAGATCAAATTCCAAGGGCATGGAACAGCAATCATTTGCGTCCATACTTTACTTGAAAATTTTGTCGAAATATTGTAAAAAGAATTATGAATGTATGATTCTTGTAATTGAAGGCAACTGTAAAACTGATGCAAGTAAATAATGAAAAAATATAAAGTGGATGTAGGCCCAGTTTCCTGGCCGAACCACTATAAATCTTGTGTTCCTTATTATTATTACATGTTTGCTTTATTTTCGATATAAAAAGTACATAGAATGTATTGCTGAAATGTCGATTCAAATTTTTGCAGACAATGGAAGTGAAACTTGCACATAATAAGACCCAGTGATTCTCGCCAAATTTCAAGTCACAAAAGCTCCAAATTCAAATCCTAGATAGGAAGTACTTCAATTGAACGGCCTATGATTTTGACAGAAACGAGCCTTTGCTAATAAACTGAGATCGTTTAAACAAACAAACATCCAATTAAGAAGCTGATGCTCGTTCTCACGAACTTGCCTGACAATGAAGTACATTTCCTTGGATTAAACAAGTCACTTGTAAAAAAAAAGGGGGATCACTGAAAAGGCATAAGCAAGTGGACAAGGGAACAACCAAAGCCATCATCGGCAGCACAAATCCTCTTCGGAGGCACAACTATTCGGAGAATAAAGACCTCTAATGGGTCATACGCCACAAAAAAGAAAGTTCTCTACTCAACAAAAAAGATTGGAGGAGTCATGACCCTCCAACCATGAGAGAGTAACTTCCAGGCGATGAAAACCCTCTCTGAGGCACATTTCACCAGGAGTTGAAGTGTAACAACCGCTCTTCGGAATTTCACTTCACCAGAGTTGAAATGTAAACAAAATAAAAGCCCCCTTCGGAGGCCCATTTCACCAGGAGTTGAAGTGTAACAACCGCTCTTCGGAATGTCACTTCACCAGAGTTGAAATTTAAACAAAATAAAAGCCCTCTTCGGAGGCCCATTTCACCAGGAGTTGAAGTGTAACAACCGCTCTTCGGAATTTCACTTCACCAGAGTTGAAATGTAAACAAAATAAAAGCCCTCTTCGGAGGCCCATTTCACCAGGAGTTGAAGTGTTACGACCGCTCTTCGGAATTTCACATCACCAAAGTTGAAATGCAAAACAAAATAAAGACCTTTCTGGAAGCCCACATTTCGTCGAGATTGAAATAAAACTTCCAAGTGTTGAAACGTGAAAAGGCTTTTTTCAAAGGCACAACTCTTTGGAGGTACACGTTTCGCCAAGATTGAAATAAAACTTCCAAGTGTTGAAACGTGGAAAATCCCTCCTCAGAGGTACAACCCCCTCCGGGGACACAATCAAAAAGAAAGACTTCTTCGGAAGCCCACGTTTCACCGAGATTGAAATAAAACTTCCAAGTGTTGAAACGTGAAAAGGCTTTCTTCGAAGGCACAATTCTTTGGAGGTACACGTTTCACCCAGATTGAAATAAAACTTCCAAGTGTTGAAACGTGAAAAATCCCTCTTCAGAAGTACAAATTTCTATTCCAAAAAAAAAAAAAGAGGAAGAAAGTTAAAGTACTCTTCAGAGGCCTGCTTTACCACATAGAAGAAGTCACTTGGCAAAATGCGTACTTAAGCAAAAGAAAAAAGTGATTTCTTCGAAGGACAAAGCGTAAAAACTTATATGAAGGAAGTTGTACTCTACGAAAAATTTCTTCAAGAATGAAATAATTATTCTTCAGAAAATAAGAGTGCGAGTCCCCACAAAGTATAAAATATTGCAGCAAACTTATGGTATGGGGGCAACATGGTATAGTTACATACAAAATGGTATAGCTACATCGGTAAAGTATGCTCAAACAACATACCACAAGCTCACGACAATATCATATAAATAAACTTATGCAAAAATGAATAATAAATGCCTTCTCAAATTCAAACAAGAGCCTGTACAAATAAAGGATCATTTTATTCAATTGCAGATACAGGTTTCAAAATAAAAAAAAGGCAGGGGCCGGTGCCTGCACAACATCCGACCATTACACAAAAAAGGAGTCAAAAAGCCCGAAGTCCGACTTTTCACTTCTTCTTGCCACCTTTGGACCCTTTGCCTGGCCGAATGATTAGTTTTTCAGGTCTATCTATAGGCATAAGGGAAGAAGGAGAGGGAGGTGCAACCGGTGCAACTTCTGGTTCCTCTTCAGTAGTGATGATTTTCTTCCCTCTCCTCTTCGATGTTCCGTGCTTCTTTCTTCTCTTCGAAGAAGACTCACTCCCTGGAGTAACAAGAGCGGACAAAACTACGTCATCAGAGGGAGTCCGCTCCGGAGAGATCTCGCCTCCTTCAAGTCCCTCATCCTTCTGCTCTTGTGAAGCAATAGGGTCATCCAAGCCGTGAAGAGCCTCAATCTGTTCCTCTTGTGACCCGGGTTGTGAAGCAGAAGGAGGAGTCACCTGAAGAGACGGAGGAGGGATAACCGGAGGAAGTGAAGTCTGCACAGCACTTGGTGTTTCAACTGCAGAAGAAGAGAAATTAAAAATATTAGTATCTCCCCGAAAGAAGGGAGATATGGGTTCGTCGAGATTCAAGAAGTAATCGAGAAGCTCATCAAACTTTTGAGGAGTAAGCAAGCGATCCACCTGAATCGGACCAATATCAAAATTACCTGAAGATGTTTGCTTCGTTAGCTCAATCTCATAATTCTGAGCCCCGATATCCTCCAAAGCCTCATCATCAGTAGGGGTGATTACCCCGGTTCTTATAGAAGGCAGCGAATGAGCACTAGAGCCTGTAATATCCACTTCGGAAGAAACTAAAGGACGTTCAGAAGTGGTAGGTGGTATTTCTTTCTCAGAACGTTCCCCTTCCGCCATTCCGGCCCGTACCTTGGCGAGTTGCTCTTTTCCCTTGGCAAGAGCGGCGCGGGCATCATCATCGAGATAATGCTCTTCAAGAGCTGTCCCAGCGTAGCCAGCACCTTTACCACCTAGCATATCAAGTGCTGCCTCCCAGACTTCAGCTAATGTAATTTCGTATTTAGGGCGTAGAAAGGCAAGGCTGCCACGCCCCAAAATGCTATGCAGATAGAAATCAAATAATGTGGAGCTAATGTCAGCTTTGGTTGCTTGATGGGCCTCTTCGGCCGCGAGTTTACCAGCAACAGCCTCGTCACGCTCCTTTTCGGCCATAGCAAGTCGAGATTTTAGCATCTCTATCTCCAAGCTTTGAGAGCCGGCCTGTTCTCGCAGCTGTAAAGTTTCAGCGCGATATTCTTCTATGACCTTCTCCTGGTGTGTAAGCTTATCTTCGACTGCCCTTTGACTGGCATGCGCATCTCGTACTTGTTGCTGAAGCATGCTCTCCTTTTGAGAATGGAAAGTAGATGAAGTAGCTAATTCTTCCTTAAGCTTTTCTACTTCCGCTTCCAACTTTTCATTATAGGAAGCAATACTTCACATTTCAGCGTCATGCTGTTCGAGAGTCTTCTTCCACTCAGCCTTATCATTCTCCATTGTGAGCATGGCCTCGAGATTGGCTCGGCTAACCCTCTGAAGCTCGTCGACAAGTTTTTGCCAGTTCGACATTCTTTCAATATCGGTCCTGACAGAATCAAGATTTCGCAGCATAGCCGATTTGTCGAGAGGAACCAAGTCGAGATCAAATCGAACCCCTCTCAGGCACCACTGAGGGAATCGACTTTGAAGAGTGGGAGGACCTTGCCCAACTTGGTATGCGGGCCGCTTGATGATTGTTTGAATGTCGGAATGAACGGGGTAGGAGATTGAGCAGGAACGTTTTGAGAAACTGTCGGCATTGTTTCTTCGGTAAGTTTAGCCCGCTTGCTAGAAGAATCTTCCATGTGTCCTTTACCTCTCTCATCGTGGGTCCTTCTTTTTTGGGTATCATCATCTCTGTAGGGAGGGTCATGTCTTTCTTGTTCTCTTCGGTGACGTTCTTCATATGCTCATCTCTCGTCTGCTTTCCTGATGGCCCTCTCTTCATCGGATTCTCTGTAAGAAGGGAGGTAACGCCTATAATCATACTGGCTACGCCTCTCGTAGCGCTGGAAATCATCATAGTACGAGCCGCTGCGCCCCATAGGAGAATCTGGAATAAAAATAATAAGCTTTAGAAATCTTTAAAGTACAAGAAGATAAGTGCGTAGAAGTGATGAAAAATCCAAAGTGTCGTGTAACGTGTAAACTACAGGCATCGAGTTACAAACCACTCTGTGGAATAGAGGTAGTGATAACTTGAGTAGGAGGAGTTGACATTTGTTGTAGAGAAGATGTCGCCTCGATTACAGAAGAGATAGTTTTGGAAACATCATCTTTGAAAAGTTCTTGAGAAGTCACAATTAAATCACTCAACCCCTCGAAAACATCATCACCATCATGTTTTTTGGGACTTGCTTTCTTGACTCCTTCGTTAGTAGATTTTTCGGAAGATCGTGGAGGTTCTTCCTCTTCGATAACTGGGGCAAGTACAGACTTGTCAGACGGCCCCGCAACATCTTTCGGAATTGAACACTTTACTAGTGAAGTTTCTATAGAGGTTCCTCCCTGCATGTGCTCTTTAGTAGGGACCGGGGCATCAGGAATTTTCATCGGAGAATCGGGAACTTCAGTCGGAACTTCATGAAGTTGAGTAGAACGAGAAGAATGTAAAAGCTCAAATCGATGAAGGAGTTCATCTGTCAATAGAAATTTTGCGCTCCTCTCTTCAGCAGCCACAATGCTTAGCCTTTCAAAGACTGGTTTATGACTGGAATCTCTAGAAGGAGGAGGAAGTGCTGTAAAAATAAGGAATGGAATCAGCATCTAGCAATACGAACCATGAAAAACTTAGAATGGAATTGAAGAAAGAAGGGAAAAAAGATCTCACTTCCTATTCTCCAGTCTGCGTAAAATTCTGCGGTGCAACGGATATAGAAGAATTGATTCAAAAAACCATGTGCACTCTCCGGCAAATCCAAAATTAGTTTACGGTTCCTCGCACCTCTTACAAGTACAATCGAAGGGTGGTCCTTGTTCTTCGCAAAAGTGCACAGGTAACAGATTTCCTCAAAACTCGGAAGACGGTCAAGAGTTCTCCTGAACAGAACGCACAATCCCATCAAAATGGCATAGCCATTGGGATGCAGTTGGAAAGGAGAGATCGTCAGTCGAAGAAGGATTTGTTGAAGAAATTCATTAAAGGGAGGAATTGCTCCACTTAAGCACATTTGGCGATTAATGGCAACAAAACCGGAAGGTGGTCTATCAGCGAAATAATTTGGTCCAGGGAGTAAAACTTCTGCCTCGGCAATGCCAAATTGAATGCATAATTGATTAAGCACCCGCTGTTTCAGAAGGGTAGGAGTTCTTTCCGGAGGGTTCTCTAGTGGAATAGAAACCGGGAAAGCCCCTTCGACGTGTTCTATCTTCTCTTCTTGTTGAGACGTCATTCTACATGAGTAACTGGATGTTCAGGTGTGAAGGTGCACGTTTCCTAAAAGTGTGAAGTGTTGTGCGAAACTAATAAAAATAACAAGCGAAATAACTGAAATTAAACTAATTGACAACTGATCGATTGTGAGATTTCAGGACTTTTTAATTTAAAACTCAAGCGCAGTGTTAATTCAAACAAAATTTTAGCTTTGCTTTAACACTTCATTTGAGTCGGTTGATTCACAGCATTTCACTCACACAGTTCATTTAAGTTGATTATTCTTTATCGACTAATCTGTCATTCGATGTGGGCGGTCAATGACAGTATATTCGTTCCATTTTTCTGCAAATGTTATGTTTAAACAGGTTGTTAGCATTAGAGATAATCTGCAAAGAAATACGACAAAATTCAAGTCCATATAGTTCAAAGTTCAAACAGTTCAATCAAAGTTGTCTCAGGATTTCACAAGTCCTAGGTCGTCCAGCGACCTAGCATAGGTCGGAACCTTCTTAGGTCACGCTGTGCAAAGTAAAGGATAAGGCTTTATAAATTCGTCCTAGTGTTAGCTCGGCCGCGACCTAAAGCCTATGTCGCAAGGAAGTTAGGTCGTGCAGTTCTTAGCTCGAGTAACTCTTAACTCATGCAAAGTCTTAGGTCGCATGAATATTAGGTCGTTCAGCGACCTAGTGTAGGTCGAAACTATTCCTTAGGTCGCAAGGGTCATTAGATCGCGAATGATCTTAAGTCGCTCAAATCCGCTAGGTCACTAACTTCCTCTCCACGCAATGCTTCACCAGACCCGATAACCCGCTATCAACTACACAGAAATCCATCATCCTCTTCGTGAAGTCCATCATCTCCACACATTACCGAATCACTTGAAAAGCGATTCAAAGAGTCTCCAATCCATCATACATTCAATACATTTTCGTGCCTACTCAAGCGGCGATCGAAAATCAATTGCAACGATTCAAAATATAGCACGATGCAAGGAATTGGGTCAAGGTCAGAAAACGGGGATTCGTAATTCAACAGTGATTATGGTGGGATGGAGATCGAATTCACTTACGTAATATGTTGGAAAAGGTGAATCGTTGATTAGCTGGGTTGAATTCGCCTTTGGAAGTTTGAAAAATTCGTCAATAAGAGTGAAAAATCGGAACAGTAAGGTAGAGAGGAAGAAACGACCAAACAGTCTATATGGGGCAAAAAGGAGAATTTAGATAGGCACGCGAGTAAGCATATGTTTTAGGTCGCTCACGACCTAGCAGAGATAGATCGAAGCACATGACCTATGCCATAGGCCGGTACTTCGAGGGGCAAGTGTTAACTCCCACTTTGAAGCGACCTAAAATGTAATGCGACCTAGCGACCTACCATTACTTTGCGACCTAGTTACCTAACACTCCGCGACCTATAACTCAGCAGCCCAACGACCTAAGAGTACCTGACGGCATAATAGTCTCAACGACCTAACTCCACAAAGCAGCTCTGCGACCTAAAGACTTAAGCATTGTCACAACCTACGACCTATGGAGACCAACGACCTAACTAGACCAACGACCTAACAGACCTAGCGACCTAAAGGATAATGCGACCTAGCGACCTAAAGTCTTAATGCGACCTAGCGATCTAAAGTCTTTATGCGACCTAGTACCTTTAGTCCTTAGCGACCTAAGAGATGGAGCGGCCTAGTGACTTAACTTATCAAGTAACCTAAAAGTAGCTGCGACCTAAGGGAAGCTGCGACCTACAGAACTCTGCGACCTAAAGGAAGCTGCGACCTATGGAATTCTACGACCTATAGAACTCTCACGACCTAAGATAGGTCGCTTACGACCTAAGGACATTGCATTAGAAGACCGCCTTTTCTATGCCGCTACTAGTAAGGTCGCTCACGACCTAGAACTTGTGTAAATCAGCATGCGTGTTCTTGTGAAAGAGAGGACAGTGTATCTTAGGTCAGTCACGACCTACGACCTAGCTTAGGTCGGTCACGACCTACGACCTAACTCCGAAAAATGCCTATAAATACGACCCTAGTTCCAATTAGAAAAGGACCTTTGGGGCTTATTCATTTCAAGCGTCGTTACTCTGCTGCATTCTGAACTACTTCAACACCTTCAAGGAACTTCACGAAGAAATCAAACATGTCAAACATGTGTTCAAAAATTTGGATCGACGCTGAAGTTTAGGCTACTTGTTCTAAGTCACTTGAAACTCAAAGTGTGTTGTAATCAAAGTGTAACTGCATTGACTTGTAATCAAATCATCAATAAAGATATTCAAAGTGGACGTAGGCTATCTCTTAAGCCGAACCACTATAAAATTGCTGTAGTCTACTGTTTTTTTACTACTATCTGCTTATAATCTGTTCCCGAGCTATCGGGTGGTGCTTTCACAATCTCACTTCATACACCGGGGTGTTAGCGTTCAAATTTTAGCGTTAACAGGAAGCATAATTCGCTATAGCAATTTTTGCAGTGCGAACCAAATGGTAAAAGCGTTATTTACGTAAATACCTCTTATAAAGTAAAAAAGCCTAATTTTTTAAGTGAAAAGGCCAAGCATAAGTAAACAACAGGACCAATGCATTTCTAACAGTGTGTTTGATTCGAAGTCCAGCACAACATTGTTTGCATCTCATATGGCAACGAAGGAATATGATGAAAACACTGCAAAAGTTTAATGTCAATTAGTGGCATACATGTTGCGCCTGTTTATAATCAAATTGCAAATTAAGTATCATATAAATAAACGTATAAGCGTGATGTTATTTCAATCAGTGGTGAGTTGTTGTAGAAGAAATGCAATAGAAAAACTGCCTTGAATAGGTGTAAACTTATGCATGCAAACCAGAAATTGCATCTAGTGCCTTTCAAAAAAGCAATTTTGAACCACCTGCAACATCTAAAACAAACTGGTGGAGAAGATGTGAACTTTAAACACCTTTGTTGCCTTGGATATGATGTATGGTGAAGGGAAGAAACTTTCTATTTCACCCAAAAATTTCGAAGTACAAAAATATTAAAATGAAGGTTGACATATAGTGTAATACCATGATTTAGATGTCAACAATAATAATGTAATAATTGCCAAAATGGTCGACTCAGTTGGTAGGTAGATCAGGCTATATATGAGATTAAAAGTCACAAGTTTGAACCTCGAGATTGACACTTGTTTGGCACTAATGAACCTTATTAAAAAAATTGTAATCTTGTTACTTCAAAATAAATATGAAAAAGGCCATAACTATCAGCTATCGCCTAATTTGCTTACACAAACAGTGCAAGTTATTTTTGTAGAAATAAAATAAAATAACTTTGAAGATACAGTGACAAAGTGTAATGAGAGTTCAGAAGAGAATATGCTAATGAGGAATTGAATTGGTAAAAACAGAAAATAGTAAGAACCAATTTACCTTGCTCCAGAAAAATAGAATTTAGCATCAAACGGGTTGAAGAAGTAAAAAAAAACACAGAGGTATGTTCTTGGAGTTGGTTCACAACTAATCATAATCCGAGGAAGCTTATTGGTTAACTGCAAACCTAGGTTATACGCAAAATCATCCTTTAGGTATTCGACCCATGGTATTATGACGCTACTCTTCTACTGATACGTTGCAATATTGCTCCTTGCAACACAAAACCATGCATTTTTATCCAGCCTTGCTTCTCTACTGGCTCATGGCTTACTCCACTATGTGATTGCATGCTCATTCCGCTAACCATTCATTATGTTCTTCGGTTTCAATCCATTCTAGTTGTTCTTCAATGGAACTCATGTAGCTTGCTCCATTGCACATTCGATTCATGTCCTACTAAGATAGGTCATATATGAACATATAGTTCTGGCGCAATTGAAGTTGTTAGGAATGAGCATATACATATGTCATAACTTGTAAGTTGATTATAGTTGTTCTAATAAATTAATAAGGTTGTACTTTGCCATGTGTTGAATGTAAAAATATATTACCACTATCGTTTCAATTTTAACTTAGTTATTAGTCAAGATCAAATTTAATACAATATCAATGGCTCATTCACTTGTTAATTTTAACATGTAAAGTCTGCACTAAATAAACTTTGATAACCTAATGTAAAGCTAATAAACTAAGGGAAACCAGTAGTTACCAAAACTTACAATTGATAGACGGTCGATCAGGGTTAGTTTTCTACTCACGAATTGCAAGGCCTTTTTCATTCCTCCACTCCTTTTTACGTTCCACTCTCGCTATCGTCTACGACTACCAGAACATTGAGACTCTCGCCTTCAAATTCACCTTCAACCTGAACCATTCGTCTTCCCATGGCTCCTCTCCTTTCCAGTTTATCTTTATTTTTGCTTATCCCACTGGAATCACTGCACCTTTCACATCTGATATGCGAAGACGGTAAGACATGTATAGAGAAGACATATTTCTTAATGCTCATAATTATAGTAGTTAAACAGTTAAAAATATCCATATACGAAAACCTAATAGTTGTTTGACCACAAACACATGTTGATGACACTCCAATTTCATTTCTGAAGCAGATAAGGACGCAATACCAAACAGCTAGAGTAGTTTGGTTTGGGTTTCCCTACCTACATATGTGCTTTTGTTCAGTTGTTTTTGTTCTAATAGCAAAAAAAAAGATTGGTATAGGACTAAAATAGCAAATCAAATTAACTACTAAATGCGTTATTGCTTTGTAATATTATGGTAAACAGTGATAGCACTACTAACAAACCACTACAATTAATTCACAGTTACGTCTGGGAGGCAAATACATAACATAGACCTAGACCAAGTTAGTGTATATGTCTTCATAAAGATGAGAAACAGAGATTTATGACAATATAATGTACAACCAGTTGATTAACATGCCGTAACACAAATAAAACTTGCAATCTCTCTATTGAACAATTGGGCATAAATAAGGAATACAAACACTGAACTGCATGCATGACCAGACACAAACAACCACAAATGTAAATGGTTTCATGTTTGCAGCAAGTGAAAGATTAACTTATTCACCTTTTAGCTTCATAAAATCGTATCATTGATTTATGATAAAACACAACTCATAGATTGTACTTAAAGATAAGATCAAGGATAAGTTCCAGACAAAGGAGTAATTAATCATTCTTTTACACTATAATTACTTGCACACATCTCAATAATTTATTTCATAAAAGCTTCTTAAAATCATAATATACATATTTTTCACAGCTAAAAATGTGGTATAATGAAAAATCTTGTTATATTTTACTCAAAGTAGCAGTCTTGGAAAACTAATATAGTACAACTCTTAAAAGTGTTTTGTAAGCAGGAATAAGAAAACGATGACCATCTTACTACAACTGGCAGTTAAATGTATTATTGTTATAAACTATGATGTTCTGTTGTGACGGAGAGCTGTAGAAATACACATAATTCGTAAAATTATCATGATTGAGGTAAATTTATCCACTGAAGTTTTTTTTAAGTACTTGGTTAGTCATACCTTATGTGGTTCCCCTTGTCTTTATAGATCCATGGTCATTAAGGGTTAACCCATTTCTTTACACCTGTTGCTGTCTTAAGCAACTCATGATGTAGATATCCTTCATCAAACCTTTCCATGTCCATCGTATTATCACAAAGCACCTACCACATTAACAAACATAATCAATACAGTTCATAGGTATACATTTAGTCAACCCAATATCCTTTAAATATCAATATTCCATAACACAATATTACATACTGCAATAAATATCAAACCTCTATTGACATATCTTACAAAATATATTTACATTTCAAATAATCATGCGAAGTCCTATTTACCATTGAATATTGTTTCAATTATCCCGTCATATATGAACTTCTGTTTTTATGGTGAAATAATGGACTTTATCATTGTGGCTTTGTCAAATTCACGATGTCTAGGCTTTCGCTTTTAGAGTTTAAAACGCATTACCCTTAATTTAGATACAGAAAATTTTATCGTAAACCTTTTTGTTCATAATATTTTGTACCATATAAGAGTTTAAGTGTAACGATCTCGATTTAATGATGAATTTAAATTATAATCTAAATTGATTTTTTTGAATTAAATAATGGATTTGTTTGAATTTTTCAATTTTAATAAGAAATGTATACTTATTGGCCTTTGAAATTGGATTGAAACTCAAAAATGAATATTTTCAGTTGAATTGAATTATAAGTAAAGTGTTTAAAATAAAATAGAATAAAACTACTTACCAATACTAAGTGGAAAATATAAAATAAAATATACGTTATAAAATTTAATACTTATGTTAGAAATATAATTAGAAGATAAATTACAAAACAATACAATATATTCAAGCGTGAACAATAAATTAGATAAGTTCAAACCGTATGTGGATAAACTTTGTAAAATATAAAGTAAATACTAAAGACAAAAGTGAGGAAAAAAAATAGAATATAAAGCATAAAACAGATATGAAAAGTAAACAAACAAAGATAAAGTATATATAGATTGTACAAAGCAAAAGTACATATGAACATACATATACAAAGCAAACAAAACTGTGCTACATAACAAAGTATAAGCTGTAGACAAATAAACAACTTAATTAATGCAGCCACCATAAAATCATTTCAGTTGAGAAACAAAATGTATTAAGGCTTGCAAATGAATACAACAAACAAAATATAATATCCACAAAACTGTATATGCATGATTCACATAGCATAGCTGTAAATAAAGACAATTACATTTAATGCTTTCATCTCCTTAACACAAAACATATCTTTCAGCCGAAATAAGATATGCAAAGCATTAAATGTAACATAAGCAAGAACTTTAGCTACGGAGTGCAACACATTAGATGGCTCATTAGACATAGGGTGAACTATACCCTAGAATGAGTACAACCAGTGGAACCAATCTAAATTTCTTAATCTATTCTTTTATCTGTTGTTATTCTCTAAGATATTTCGTCCGAATGCCTAAATCGGTTTTGTTACTATTCACAGTTAGTAAGAATGAGTGGAAGAAGAGGACGAAATAGGAGACGGGAAAGTACTACTTAAACTGGTCAAAGCCCTGCAACGACTGATATTCCTATTCAATCTCAATTAAATTTGGCTGATCTATGTCGAAGTTTTTCTAGACTAGGTGGAAAGCCGTTCACTGGCAAAGAATCTGTTATCGAAGCACAAGCGTGGATTCGATCATGTGAAAATATTTTTAAAGGACTAAAATTAGAAGATGATCAGATGCGATTGATAGCTTCTTGGCAACTCCAGGAAGATGCTTTAATTTGGTGGGAAACTGTTACCGTGGATGAGTCGGCAGATGAATTTACTTGGAGTCGTTTCAAGGAAGTGTTTGAGCAGCGATATATCCCGTCTACTGGTATCTCTAGACTATACCAGGAGTTTATGGATTTAAAGCAAGGAAGTTTATCATTTGAGGAATACTTGAACAAATTTATTGAATTATCTCGATTTGGTCCAGAATTGGTGAATACACCGTTAAAGAAGAATGAAAAGTTTATTCGGGGAATGAACAAGGAATTTCAGGAATGGATGACTACTCACGTCAAGGAATCTTTTTCTGAATTAATTGATATGGGCTATCGATATGATACTCTAGAAAAGCAAAAAGATCCAGAGGAGAATGGAAGTACAAGTAAATTGAATTGGAGAAAAAGGAAGTTTGGCAGTAAGAAACCAAAGAAAAATAAAGGAAAGAAGGATGTACAGAAGAAAAAGAAGAAGGATGTTACTTGTCTCAATTGCTTGGGGAAAGGTCACTACTCAGATAAATGCAAGAGTGATTGGAAGGAAGGATTGAGAGAACCATTTATGAGGCCAGATCAGGAATCTACGGGATGCTATAAATGCCGCAAGCCGGGACACAGGATCAACAACTGTTCAGCTTATAAGCAACTCTAGAAAAAATATGCAATCAGAGACGATTCTTCAACCTCAAAAGCTAATTAAGGAAAAGGAATTTTATAAGGTAATCTTTCCGTTTACGGTTAAAAATTGTTTGAATTTTTGTTCGACATGAAAACTATCCTTAGTTTTATTTTTCAGCAAATCGTAAACAAGTTAAATCTTGAATCTGAGATCGTAATCGAATCTATTTCTGTCTATTTCATTGGGTTTTGATATATTCTACGAACGGTTAGTTATCCCTTCGAACTAACCAATACTTTGTATACTTCGTAGATCAGATAACCCAGTTTCTTCGCAATTGATTGTGTTTGTTCTCATATCTATTGTTGATATTCTAATTTGGTAAGCCAAATGCATAATTGATATCCAGTTTGATCTGGAAAGATATTTCCCTATCTTTCATCTATCTTTGTTATCTCCTTGGCAAATTTCGGGGACGAAATTTTTTAAGGAGGGGAATCTGTAACGATCTCGATTTAATGACAAATTTAAATTATAATTTAAATTGAATTTTTTTGAATTAAATTATGGATTTGTTTGAATTTTTCAATTTTAATAAGAAATGTATACTTATTGGCCTTTGAAATTGGATTGAAACTCAAAAATGAATATTTTCAGTTGAATTGAATTATAAGTAAAGTGTTTAAAATAAGATAGAATAAAACTACTTACCAATACTAAGTGGAAAATATAAAATAAAATATACGTTATAAAATTTAATATTTATGTTAGAAATATAATTAGAAGATAAATTACAAAACAATACAATATATTCAAGCGTGAACAATAAATTAGATAAGTTCAAACCATATGTGGATAAACTTTGTAAAATATAAAGTAAATACTAAAGACAAAAGTAAGGAAAAAAAATAGAATACAAAGCATAAAACAGATATGAAAAGTAAACAAACAAAGATAAAGTATATATAGATTGTACAAAGCAAAAGTACATATGAACATACATATACAAAGCAAAGAAAACTGTGCTACATAACAAAGTATAAGCTGTAGACAAATAAACAACTTAATTAATGCAGCCACCATAAAATCATTTCAGCTGAGAAACAAAATGTATTAAGGCTTGCAAATGAATACAACAAACAAAATATAATATCCACAAAACTGTAAATGCATGATTCACATAGCATAGTTGTAAATAAAGACAATTACATTTAATGCTTTCATCTCCTTAACACAAAACATATCTTTCAGCCGAAATAAGATATGCAAAGCATTAAATGTAACATAAGTAAGAACTTTAGCTACGGAGTGTAACACATTAGATGGCTCATTAGAGATAGGGTGAAGTATACCCTAGAATGAGTACAACCAGTGGAACCAATCTAAATTTCTTCATCTATTCTTTTATCTGTTGTTATTCTCTAAGATATTTCGTCCGAATGCCTAAATCGGTTTTGTTACTATTCACAGTTAGTAAGAATGAGTGGAAGAAGAGGACGAAATAGGAGACGGGAAAGTACTACTTCAACTGGTCAAAGCCCTGCAACGACTGATATTCCTATTCAATCTTAATTAAATTTGGCTGATCTACGTCGAAGTTTTTCTAGACTAGGTGGAAAGCCGTTCACTGGCAAAGAATCTGTTATCGAAGCACAAGCGTGGATTCGATCATGTGAAAAGATTTTCAAAGGACTAAAATTAGAAGATGATCAGATGCGATTGATAGCTTCTTGGCAACTCCAGGAAGATGCTTTAATTTGGTGGGAAACTGTTACCGTGGATGAGTCGGCAGATGAATTTACTTGGAGTCATTTCAAGGAAGTGTTTGAGCAGCGATATATCCCATCTGCTGGTATCTCTAGAATATACCAGGAGTTTATGGATTTAAAGCAAGGAAGTTTATCATATGAGGAATACTTGAACAAATTTATTGAATTATCTCGATTTGGTCCAGAATTGGTGAATACACCGTTAAAGAAGAATGAAAAGTTTATTCGGGGAATGAACAAGGAATTTCAGGAACGGATGACTACTCACGTCAAGGAATCTTTTTCTGAATTAATTGATATGGGCTATCGATACGATACTCTAGAAAAGCAAAAAGATCCAGAGGAGAATGGAAGTACAAGTAAATTGAATTGGAGAAAAAGGAAGTTTGGCAGTAAGAAACCAAAGAAAAATAAAGGAAAGAAGGATGTACAGAAGAAAAAGAAGAATGATGTTACTTGTCTCAATTGCTTGGGGAAAGGTCACTACTCAGATAAATGCAAGAGTGATTGGAAGGCAGGATTGAGAGAACCATTTATGAGGCCAGATCAGGAATCTACGGGATGCTATAAATGCCGCAAGCCGGGACACAAGATCAACAACTGTCCAGCTTATAAGCAGCTCTAGAAAAAATATGCAATCAGAGACGATTCTTCAACCTCAAAAGCTAATTAAGGAAAAGGAATTTTATAAGGTAATCTTTCCGTTTACGGTTAAAAATTGTTTGAATTTTTGTTCGACATGAAAACTATCCTTAGTTTTATTTTTCAGCAAATCGTAAACAAGTTAAATCTTGAATCTGAGATCGTAATCGAATCTATTTCTGTCTATTTCATTGGGTTTTGATATATTCAACGAACGGTTAGTTATCCCTTCGAACTAACCAATACCTTGTATACTTCGTAGATCAGATAACCCAGTTTCTTCGCAATTGATTGTGTTTGTTCTCATATCTATTGTTGATATTCTGATTTGGTAAGCCAAATGCATAATTGATATCCAGTTTGATCTGGAAAGATATTTCCCTATCTTTCATCTATCTTTGTTATCTCCTTGGCAATTTCGGGGACGAAATTTTTTAAGGAGGGGAATCTGTAACGATCTCGATTTAATGACGAATTTAAATTATAATTTAAATTGAATTTTTTGAATTAAATTATGGATTTGTTTGAATTTTACAATTTTAATAAGAAATGTATACTTATTGGCCTTTGAAATTAGATTGAAACTCAAAAATGAATATTTTCAGTTGAATTGAATTATAAGTAAAGTGTTTAAAATAAAATAGAATAAAACTACTTACCAATACTAAGTGGAAAATATAAAATAAAATATACGTTATAAAATTTAATACTTATGTTAGAAATATAATTAGAAGATAAATTACAAAACAATACAATATATGCAAGCATGAACAATAAATTAGATAAGTTCAAACCATATGTGGATAAACTTTGTAAAATATAAAGTAAATACTAAAGACAAAAGTAAGGAAAAAAAATAGAATACAAAGCATAAAACAGATATGAAAAGTAAACAAACAAAGATAAAGTATATATAGATTGTACAAAGCAAAAGTACGTATGAACATATATATACAAAGCAAAGAAAACTGTGCTACATAACAAAGTATAAGCTGTAGACAAATAAACAACCTAATTAATGCAGCCACCATAAAATCATTTCAGCTGAGGAAAAAAATGTATTAAGGCTTGCAAATGAATACAACAAACAAAATATAATATCCACAAAACTGTATATGCATGATTCACATAGCATAGTTGTAAATAAGGACAATTACATTTAATGCTTTCATCTCCTTAACACAAAACATATCTTTCAGCCGAAATAAGATATGCAAAGCACAAGCTTGTAAAAGAAGATAAAATAAAAAGATTAGTATAGCTTGTACACCTAATAGCTCATGCATTTAATGCCAAATCTTTTCAGCATGTAAAAGATCTTCCCAGCCGAAACAAAGCATTGTTGTCAACAAAAGAAAATACTTGATAGCCTTCCCTTATACACATTGTCCTCTCTATATATTTATATGTATATGTCTGCCTTATTTCATTTAGTTCAAAACCAAATTTACCAAGACTAGAGAAAAAAGAAAAAAATCAACTGCAGTCTTCAAATAAAAGCTTCCTCTGTTCAAATCTTGTTTTCAGGTGAGCAAACTCTAAAATTTATGAATATACCATGGATCGAATGTGATCAATATTGATTGTGTGAAATGTGAATGGTATGAGTATGGTTATGTTTGTATATATATGACTGTAAATACATATATGTTTGTTGCAGGGATATCTCCCCCTTTCTTCTTCCTCTGTTTAACTTTTTAACAGACCAAAGCCTTAAAGGAATTCAAATACTTCTTCCTCGATGTGTTTTAGGTGTTAAATTTTGAACAGAAGTTGATTCTAACAACACAATGCTAATTTTAAAAAAAGAAAAAAAATATATTTCCAACTGCATTTGTGAAGGGTTCATTTCTAAAATTAACTATACAGTAAACTCCTTGGAAATGATAAAAATAAATGATTTTTATTTCGAATTTGGAATGCATAAACTAATTTGTACTATAGAATGATGAATTTAGAAAATAAAATCGAGATCCTTTGTTTGTTAAATTTTGAGAGATTACGAGTTGAATGAAAATGACACTTTGGTCAATTTCTATCGAACGGCGAAATGAAATTCGTTGTGTTTGGCTTTGATGATGGATCGAGCATCAAGGATCAATGGAAAAATACAATTTGAATTTATAAAAGATCGAGGCAAGGAAACGATGATGTTTTAGGTTTTTAAAAGCTAGTTTGCTTGTCTGTGTTTGAAGTGTAATTGCATTGTCGTCGTGGTGATTTAGGTGATCGGACAAGAGGGGATAGGAGCTGGAGTGGTTGACGCTGCTCTGGGTAGGCCGGTGTGGGTACATGTGATCGGTGGCGCTGGCATGGAATGGTTTCTCCGATGGGTTGCGTTCGAATTTTTGGTCGCAGCAGCTCGAACGTGATTTCGAGTTGAAGGTGATGGTTTGATGGTTGGGGATGGTTGCGGTGAAGTTGGTCGATGTGTCGGAGGGTTCGTCAGTGGTGGGAGTTGGCTCGGGTGCTGGTGCACGTGCACGAGCTCACTGTATCAGGTTCAATGGTTATGGCGAGTTACTGATGCTTTTAAACTTAGGCTTAAAAATCAATTTACTGGAAAAACAAAATATAAAGAAAGAAGAAGAAGGAGGAGGTTTAATAGGGGAGAGTCTCGAGATAAGGCATTAAATACTCGAAGTACAACCCGAGTAAAACGCAGGAGGGTCTCGGGTCCATTTTATTGAGGTAGGAATAGTTTCATGTTTAATTAATACTTTAGAATGTTTTTTTAAACCTAATTAAATACGTTATTTAAGTAGTGAATGTAAAACAAGTGTTGGAAGTTAACTGACATTTAAAGTTTTAAATTTAGTAACAATTGATTTCAAAGTGAAGGAAGATTTTAAATATTATTAATTGATTAAAATGGGTAATTAAGATGATTAATTAAATTTAAATTTGTAATTAATTAAGTAACTAAAGATTGGTCGAGTTGAAATTAAAGAATTTGATTTATTCACAATTAAGGATTTAATTTATTTGTAATTACAAATTTTAATTAGATAACTTAAGAGAATTAATGATTAGTAGTTAATTAAGATAATTAATTTAGGAGAAAAAAATAATTAAGGATTTGATTAACTTATCATTAAGAATATTTAATCGCTGATTTAAATAAACCAACAAAAATAGTCATATAGTTAATTCTTTTAAATCATCCGTACCTTAAATTGAAAAATGATTGACTATCATAAGATGTCGAGTATTGAATAGATATTTCTGTTCGTGATTGTGATACCATGTGATGTGAATTGTCTGATGCTGTGCTGTGAACTGTGATTGTTTCTGTATATATATGTGGAAAAAAAACCTTTTTCCGTAAAACGGCATTTTAATTTCGATGCGACAGGGATTCGGATTCCAGTTGGTTATCCGAAACCCATATCGAATCTTAATGACGAATCTTTGTGATTGATAAATCTATTTATTTATGAATCTGTAAATAAAGATAAGCGTTATTAATTATATCGCTTATCGATGTTGATGTATCTGTGATGATTGATGTTGTGCACTATTGTGTAAAATCCCTGGACCACACTATATAGACACACAAATATGGATTTCACGTGGAAATCGGTTAAGTCATAAATTTTTATAATAAGTTTGAATTGGAATTTTAAATTCAAATAGTTTTGGAAATAAACTAAGTCTAATATGAAAAGCTTTTGAAAAGCTATTTTAAGAATAAAAGTTATTTTTGAATAACTAATAAAGATTTGAAAATTTAATAATTGGATTTAAATTGAAATTCAAAAAAAATCTGGAATTGAATTCTATATTCAATACTTATGATTTACAAAGGACTTTACAAGTCATACAGGTTTAAACCGTTTTTAAGCGTTGATTTGAAAATTTGAATTAAACCAAAGACTGTAACTTGTGTAAATGGAATCGGGTTTTTTCCGAAATAAAACTATTATTTCTAAGTGATAAAAAGCTTTCATATGAGTAATGAATTTCTAATTTATATTAGAAGGATTTCAAGTTTGAGTTAAAAATGATTTTTCCAAGTTATGAACGAAGCTTTGGAGACAAATTTTGAAAGCTATAAGTTAAATCTTGATTTTAAGATTTAATTGAGTTAATCTAATTGAAACGGAAATTGTTTTGAAATCCGTAAATGGATCTTTGTGAAACTGAGTGAACTTTGTGAAATAAATCTTTTGTTTAAAGGATTTGAAATGGTAATTGGTTTAAACCATTTGAAAGAAAGTTTTGAATCATTAAGTTGTGACTTAATTGGAATCCAATATCCATATGTTTTAAATGTTGCGCTCACTATTCGGTTTAGCCGGGAGAGGACCTTTGTGTCGTATAACCCATTCCGAATATAATACGTCGTTATGGATAGCATTTGAAGACCGGTGGTGAAGACCGGGTATTTGCGAGAACGATAGGATGATCTATCGATTGTCTCTGCACTGAGTCGCGCCGGTATAGAGATTTCCTAAGTGATGGGAATCCGATCGGGATTGTGAATACCCAGATTTGCAAGGGCTTCTTTGGAAGTGCCTTCGGTTCTGTTCGAACCCGGAACAGACTTGTATGGATTGTATGTCTAACATTACATTTTGAGATATAAAGCATATTTCTTTCAAATACATTTCTGTTGGTGGCAGAGAATTTATTCTCTTAGCTTAACACCCTTCTCTGAGACGTACGAGCTCAGAGGTTATGTAGTTGAAGGTTATCAGTGATATATTCCCAATTTGGTAATGTGGAATGCTGAGTGCTGCTGATCATTTATTGATCGAAGCATGGCTTTGTAAAAAGCGTAGCTTTGTGGACGAGACTTCGTCGAGCCTCACAACCTGGTAATGGTCGAAAAAGGAATTGTGCGGCAAGGTTTCAGGGTAGCTCCCCTAGGGTATGACCATTCCTTCTGGAAAAGGGTAGTATCATGGTATGGAGCCCAGATACTTACTCATGTGGACACACTTTATTTATTACTGTGTGATGTTGTTGGTTAGAGAGCTCTCGTATAAAGGTCCCAAAGGACCGGGGGTGGCATATTTGAGGTTCTGTATATTCCCCGGGAAGGGGGGTAGCCGGCCTTGTTTGGCAGAGATCCGGTTAGGTTCTCGGGGCGTCCCGCCAGAGGCATTCCCATGTGGCAATAGGAAGTTCCTTAGCCTGACCATTTGTTGGAAAATCCATTCATCCAATACGAGCCTTGTACGGTTTTAGTTGTATTACCTGCCATTCACTTATGGTGGCGCCCCACTGTTTGGATGGTAGCTATAGTAGGCATAGATCGAAATGTCTATGCTGGCTAAGATTTATATTCTACTTTCGAAATGTTTTTCTGCACTTGCACTTATAATAATAATATCAAAGAAATTTTTCTGCGTATCAAGCATGTTTGACTATCATAAGGAGAAATCTCCTCCAATTCTGCGGTTGCATTGTGTGTGTGGCGAGAGGCCTTATGGTAGTTTCATTTTCCAAAAGCATTGCGATTTTGAAATTTAAATCTTTGATTGTTTTTAAAGACCAAACTGTTTTCGTTTGCTCACACCAGTCCCATGACTGACCCGGAGTTTATTGTTCCTTTCCTAAACTCTGGGTGCCCAAAATTTTCCACACGGGCAGTCTAGAGTTGGGTTTTTCAGATCGTTAGGGTTAGTATATTATCTGGAGCTAGTTCAGTTTTTGGATATGGACGATACTTGCTTGGCTTGGTGCAATCTTGATGGTGGATCGAGCTAAGGGTTTTGGAGCTTCGTCTTTGGAGCTTAAGGATCATAGTTGTAGTATTGGATTCTGTTGAAGACTTATTTCATATTGTGTCGTGTTCCGCTGTATTTTGCATATGTATATTCTCTGATGTTGATGATTATCATTGTATCATATTGATGTATCAGATATGGTATTCATGTTATATCAGTGATATCATCTTGTTTTTCCACTGTGTTATTTATCATCTAATGGGTGTTCCAAGCTCCGGCGACACGAATTTGATGTTGTTATCGGACATCGAGTTCGGGTCGTCACATTAAGTAACCATAAAGCATTATTGTGTATTCAGAATAGGCTAAATGTATAAACTTAAAGGATAATGTCTTACAAATAACAAACCTATTAACGATTATCAGAAAACTAAAAGGATTACACTAAATATTGTATAAGAATAATTCAAATATTATATAATAATCCAGCGTTTTTGTTTTACCTCAGACCTTCTCCTTCCTCAAACATAAGCTCTCATACATATTAAACCATAACAATAGTGAGATAAAACAAAAGGATACCCAAATGCAATATTTGAATCGAAAACATGTAATGAATAAAATAAAATTTAGGAAACAAAGAGAATTGTTTTAGTCTGTCATTAGTTATGACAGAAACAGACTTTTGCTTATTCATGAAGTCATCACATGATAGTCGGTATGATGTTGCATTTACTGCAAATTACTTATTTAGATTGAAGAAAAATGCGTAATGCGGACAAAATTAGAACTTTACCTAAAGTATTCAAAATTGTAGAAACATCAAAAACTGACCGAATTACAATTCAAACAGACTGCACAAAGTATAGATCCTGACGACGGTGATGAATCATCCATCCTATCTACCGTAAAACTAAAATGAGTAGTAGTCACAAAAGGGGAAGTGGATTTAAAAAGACTAAATTCATAAATATCATAGTGAAACTCGGTCGCTTTAAAATCCCCAGAACTAGCGCTTATCTCAACTGAATTGTGGATACCCAAAATTCAATAAAGAAATCAAAATTACTTACGTGGAAAGCCCTAGTTTTCAAAATCGTCGTAGAGTAGTTTGGTTTGGGTTTCTCTACCTACATATGTGCTTTTGTTCAGTTGTTTTTGTTCAAATAGCAAAAACAAAGATTGGTAGAGGACTAAAATAGCAAATCAAATTAACTATTAAATGCGTTATTACTTTGCAATATTATGGTAAACAGTGATAGCACTACTAACAAACCACTACAATTAATTCACAGTTACGTCTGGGAGGCAAATACATAACATAGACCTAGACCAAGTTAGTGTATATGTCTTCATAAAGATGAGAAACAGAGATTTATGACAATATAATCTACAACCAGTTGATTAACATGCCGTAACACAAATAAAACTTGCAATCTCTCTATTGAACAATTGGGCATAAATAAGGAATACAAACACCGAACTGCATGCATGACCAGACACAAACAACCACAAATGTAAATGGTTTCATGTTTGCAGCAAGTGAAAGATTAACTTATTAACTTTTTAGCTTCATAAAATCGTATCATTGATTTATGATAAAACACAACTCATAGATTGTAGTTAAAGATAAGATCAAGGATAAGTTCCAGACAAAGGCATAATTAATCATTCTTTTACACTATAATTACTTGCACACATCTTAATAATTTATTTCATAAAAGCTTCTTAAAATTATAATATATATATTTTTCGCAGCTAAAAATGTGGTATAAAGAAAAATCTTGTTATATTTTACTCAAAGTAGCAGTCTTGGACAGCTAATATAGTACAACTCTTAAAAGTGTTTTGTAAGCAGGAATAAGAAAACGATGACCATCTTACTACAACTGGCAGTTAAATATATAATTGTCATAAACTATGATGTTCTGTTGTAACGGAGAGCTGTAGAAATACACATAATTCGTAAAATTATCATTATTGAGGTAAATTTATCCACTGAAGTTTTTTTTGAAGTACTTGGTTAGTCATACCTTATATGGTTCCCCTTGTCTTTATAGATCCATGGTCATTAAGGGTTATCCCATTTCTTTACACCTGTTGCTGCCTTAAGCAACTCATGATGTAGATATCCTTCATCAAACCTTTGCATGTCCATCGTATTATCACAAAGCACCTACCACATTGACAAACATAATCAATACAGTTCATAGGTATACATTTAGTCAACCCAATATCCTCCAAATATCAATATTCCATAGCACAATATTACATACTGCAATAAATATCAAACCTCTATTGACATATCTTACAAAATATATTAGCATTTCAAATAATCATGCGAAGTCCTATTTATCATTGAATATTGTTTTCAATTATCCCATCATATATGAACTTCTGTTTTTATGGTGAAATAATGGACTTTATCATTGTGGCTTTGTCAAATTCACGATGTCTAGGCTTTCGCTTTTAGAGTTTAAAACGCATTACCCTTAATTTAGATACAGAAAATTTTATCGTAAACCTTTTTGTTCATAATACTTTCTACCATATAAGAGTTTAAGTAACCATAAAGCATTATTGTGAATTCAAAATAGGCTAAATATATAAACTTAAAGGATAATGTCTTACAAATAGCAAACCTATTAACGATTATGAGAAAACTAAAAGGATTGCACTAAATATTGTATAAGAATAGTTCAAATATTATATAATAATCCAGCCTTTTTTTTCCCTCGGATCTTCTCCTTCCTCAAACATAAGCTCTCATACATATTAAACCATAACAATAGTGAGATAAAAAAAAAGGATACACAAATACAATATTGGAATCGAAAACATGTAATGAATAAAATAAAATTTAGGAAACAGAGAGAAATATTTTAGTCTGTCATTAGTTATGACAGAAACAGATTTTGTTTATTCATGAAGTCATCACATGATAGTCGGTATGATGTTACATTTACTGCAAATTACTTATTTAGATTGAAGAAAAATGCGTAATGCAGACAAAATTAGAACTTTACCTAAAGTATTCAAAATTGTAGAAACATCAAAAACTGACTGAGTTACAATTCAAACAGACTGCACAAAGTATAGATCCTGACGACGGTGATGAATCATCCATCCTATCTACCGTAAAACTAAAATGAGTAGTACTCACAAAAGGGGAAGTGGATTTAAAAAGACTAAATTCATAAATATCATACTGGAAACTCGGTCGCTTTAAAATCCCCCGAACCAGCGCTTATCTCAACTGAATTGTGAATACCCAAAATTCAATAAAGAAATCAAAATTACTTACGTGGAAAACCCTAGTTTTGAAAATCGTCGTTATAGCAGCAGAGGAATACCATCAGCGCGAGCGTATGTGTGGTAGGATTATAAGGCAAGGAAAGCAACGCTGGCAAGCAAGGGATTTTCGGACAGTTGGTCACAATGGTGTCTAGTCACGATGCAGTTGCTGGAAAAGAGAATGTCTAGGAATGGAAGACGCGTATTAGTGAATTTTGTTTTGTTTATTTAGATAGAAAAGGGTGTACCGTTGAAAAAGGAAGGACAGGTGTCATTACGAAAACAATTTGGTTTCTCTTTTCCTATATAAGTAATAGATTCCGAATAAAAATCACCCCACGGTTGGGATCAGCAACCGCAACACTAAGCCGAAATAAAGGGACATCTAGACATGGATGACCTTACTCTCAAGTGGGGGCTACCCACGAAGCCTTGCTGCATAACCCCTGATTTTCAGTCATTCCCGATTGATGAGGCTCGAGGCTAAACGTTACCTTTAGAACGTATCCTTTAGAATGCTCATCGTCCACCTGACGATGTTCTGAAAGCATTCATCTATACAAGTCTGTCCCGGGTTCGAACAGAACCGAAGGCACTGTTCCTACTACATCCATTTTGAAAATATCCTCAGGATTAGTAGCGACTAACCCTTGCACTTCACTGCTCCATCTTCGACTCCGAACTCGTTTCCCACGAAACGTACAAACCGAATCGAAGTGGTTTTCGAGAAATAAATCCCGATCCCTGTCTCTTCGTAACGATTAGCGCATTGGCTAATATTGGTAGTCGGTTATTTAACTATCAATTAATATTCACAAACAATCATCAACCAATAAATTATTTCCCAAATTATTTATTATCCTCAAAATATCTTCACAACATATATTTTCACTTTTCAAACCTTTTTGAAAGCAAATTTCTAACCATTTCTCTTATGGAATAAATTCCCCAAATAATTTCGATTCCCACTGAAATCACCAAGTACAATTACTTTAGATTTCAAAATAATTTTAAATCTCTATATTCTAAAATATACCTTAACGTTTAAACTTGAAAACTACTTCAATACCTTATTAAAAATATATTTGTACTATAGGAATATTTGAAAATAAGGTTACTTTATAAAATATTAAACTAGACCTTCTCTTTTAAACAAATACCATGTCACTTTTTAAATAATTACTATTATAATAGATTAACGGAAAATACTTACTTTAGAATTTAAATATTTTAGAAATAATAAATTTTCCAAAACATGCCTTTTCTAAAACAACTTTAGAACTTTAGCTTATATTTAAAAATTGCTTTGAAAACAATACTTGGCTATTCAGGGAAATACACTTCTCTTTCGCATCCTTTAAAAATAGATCACCATTTATTTTTAAACATATTTACCACTCCATAAATAAATTCTCGTCTTGAATTTATTTCCCAAATCCACTTCATTCTTATAAACTCAATATATAAATTCCAAAATCTCACTTTTCTTTAAATTTTAATTCTAAACACTTAAAATCAATTTATAATTGATTTCTAATTTACTTTACCTTGAAATAAATTTCCTTACTTCATTTATTCCAAAATCCATTAACTTTCATATTTAATTTCTTAATTATGATTTAAAAGTCCTTTTTAACTAGAAATTCCAATTTCATATTTCTCAAATTCCTTCTTTATCTTCCAAATAAGTTCAAACCTTGAATTTAAAAAAAAAATCTTTATTTCTCGAAATTATATCACTTGAGTTCTAAAATTCATTATTCCTCTATTTATTAAAACCCCCTTTTTTCTATACTCAGAATTTATTTATTAGAATTTTAAAATTACTTTTATTCTTTTCCAATTCATTCCAAAATTTATTCAAATTCTCAATAATTATTTTACTTGAAATTTGACTCTTTATTTTCTTTCCAAAAATCCAATTCTACAGTTTTTGATAACTCGGAGTATCGAAATATATTCAAGCAAACCATAGCATTCAACATTCCAATTATCAATAATTCACCACAGCATATCAAATATTCCTAACACAGAATATTAACAATCTAAATGATTTTGAGGAATCCAGTTGGATCCCTCCAACCTGTTTCCCTGCATCCACAGATGTTAGCACAATACCAATTCCACTTTAAGGTGGAATATTGCGGTATATGCGATTAATATAATATCTTCGGCTATTATGTGGCGCATAGGGTCTCATCCGCTATATAATGCGGGAATCAATCTCTCCAATATATTATATACTACTATATAATATACTACATCCCATCAGTACTATCATTCAACCAAATATTTAATTTTATCTATTTAAATTTAAATTAACCAGATGAGTGAGATTAACTCACCTTTGATTTTGGTTTTGCCAATTCGATCCAAACCTGCTTGTTTTCTTTCTATTTCAGACCTTGTAAAAACATTTTATATGATTTATTAATATATGAAATAAAATCGAACAATTAAATTTTATTTCTTTAATTTAACTAATAATTAGCTTTAAACCAATTTCCCCTTAAAATATCTTTTAGTAGTTAAAATGATTAAATAAGTTTAAATAAACAAATCTATCTCCATAATCTATTATTTACAAATAAACAAGTAAGTGAAGGTATCTATATTTATTTATTTTTCCTTTGAAGCTACATATATTCTTATAAAATAAATTATGGATGTCAAAAATCTAATCCTTCATAAATCCTATATTTTCCAAAATCTTATATATATATATATATATATATATATAGACTTATTTCTCGTTTAAATGGAATTTCCGAATTTAATAACATCTACCCTGATTTTAAACCACCCATAATACCCTCATTTTAAATTTAAATCCATTGGGTAAATAAAATTATAAAGTTTACTTTTAAAATTTATTATTATTATTCTTCCTGTAAAAATGAAATTGTACTCATACCTAAATTCATAAATTAACTTAGTACTTTTAGTTTTGAAATTATACATAAATGAGTGACCAGTTCCAACTCTATTTAAATCTGGATTTAAATAACTCTTTCAGTTCAACTTAAATGAAATAGAACTGCAAGCAATCCAAATTGGCTAAAACTTTTCTAGCTAAACACATATGCATCAAAACAAAGTCCATACCAACTCTTAAATGAAACTGGCATACACTCGAACGCTTCTTCCCCCTTTCTTCCACTGCTGTAGGAGATCACCACTAAGAAGCTTAGGATTGCCAGAACTACACGAAACACCCTCCACTTCCTCCGCCGAACCTCTGCACCGTCCCTCATCACCTACAACGACCATCACCCCCACCTTGCTGTTTGAGATCCACCCAAAAATAATCGCGACAGAACACATCTAGTTGCCATACCTTATCGTGAAACCCTTCTCCCTCAGCATGCCATCGAATGAACGAAGTCGCCGACCCTCGAACTATATGTCACGACCCAACCCAAAACTATCGAAACCCTAGTTTGATGCTAACAGTTTCGAACGAATCTCGTTCGTACATTGATTTCTGGGAAGATTTGAATTTGAGGAATGAAAAGCGTGTTTTAAATTTTGAAATGGAAAGAGGATCGATTGCCATTTTCGATCTCGAGATTTCAAACGAACGTTAGTGGGAAAAATGAATTCGATTTGATTTTAAAGAGGATTGTTCAGCCATTTTATTTTCTTTTGATTTTGAATCATTTCTTATCTCTGTTGCGTGAGATTATAATAAGAAAGGTAGCGTATAGAAGTCGGCTAGCTACAGTGATCTGAGTATTTGAGAATAATGGCTGATGTGAAGTGTATTTGACTAGTCGACATATTATTTTTAAATTCTGAATCGGTTATTACCAATTAAATTTTCAACGCGTTTATGTATCGTGTGCTCACACAACAACTCCAAATACTACGAAAATTGAAATCCGGTAATAATACAATGTTTCGGATCCAATGGAACTGGTTTCGTCGAAATCCGAAATTGTGCCTCGGACGTCTATTTTTAAATTTAATTTAAACGATACATTTTAAAATTTTAACAAGACACTTTGAAATTCCATTTTAAAAGTTCTATTATGTTCATTATTATCAATGTAAATTTTCCAAGCCTTTAAATTATTTTTAACCAGCTTAAAATACCAAAATTGCTATTTTATCCAACTTCAAATAATTTAATTTAATAATTAAATTACCCAATAAATTGTGATATTTGAAATTCAAGTTGAAAATTAACCTTTGAATATTTAAAATTAATTAAATAATCCCATTTCAAATATTCAAAAATTTCGGGTCGTCACAACTTATAAGTGTCACAAATTTGTTATAGTTGAACCATATCTTATTCAACATCTAATAGTATTTCATTAAATTATATCTATACGATTTTATAACAATAGAAAACATGAAACTAAATTTCAAAACTAACATATCACTAAATTATAAAAAAACAACAAACGTACGCAGTAGTATACATCAAATTCTACAAAGTTCATTGTGACAACTTCAAATTTCACTACTACAACATATCCAGAATCTTACAAACAATGAAAACAACACTCCAGACAAACTACAAAACCACCATCAACCAACTCGAACAATGTATAATGACTATTCTGATGCGCATCAAAAAGTGGCTTGTTTGGATTAAGAACTTCTTCCATCCGAACAACCTTATCTCTATCTCCAACCTTTCTACCATGACGAATCTTTTGCACTCCAAGATGACCTTTAACTACCACTTCTATTTTTCGTGACAGTCATCTCCATTTTCCATTGGTTATCTTCACTCTTTGTAATTGATAATTGTTTTTGAAGCTTGTGATAGTTTGCACCCACACTAAAAAAGTGATAAAATTAATTATTTATATTGAACGTTACATACACACACAATATATATATATATATGGATGCATATATGCATATATATATATGGATGCATATATGCATATATATATGCATGTATATATATATGCATATATATATATATAACTGCATATATATATATATAACTGCATATATATATATATATGCATCTATACATATATATTTACACAACCACAACATACATATAGAAAGAAGATTATATTAACTTGCTGTTTAATCTTGTCATAATTCATTAATATTAGAAATGCCATCAGTTTTGAAAGCAGGTTGGTTTTTCTCAGAATAAAATTTAATTCTGATTCTCAAAACTTCTCGCTAAATTTTTCTTAGAATAGATATGCCTGAATTGGAGAGTGGAATTTTGATCAATGCTGGTGGCCTATTTCTGTTGCCGCTTTTCAGACTTCAAGACAACAAGAATAATCACATATGTGACATATCTATGTCAGTACTTCCATTTCATTTAATTATGAATCTTTCAGAGTAACTAATGCATATATAAGTATGCCAACAAGTAGTGTGTGTCAAGTCTAGAACTACAATATTTGTATACTATAAATTTTTTTTTTTGAAAGGCAAGGAGGGTTGCATGGACCCTAACCATGTTTATTAAACACACAAACACCAAAACAAAACAAAGCAGGGCAAAACAGCACCCAAACACAGTGAAGCAACATGGAAAAGAAAGAATACAAAAAGACACACAAGCAAGAACACAAGAACTAAACACCGACTCCCTAATCCATGGTATCATAAGCAGAATGATGAGAAGACTTCTCCCTAACCCTTGCAGTAATAACACTGATCAAGGCAGTAGCAGTCTTCCTTTTATTGTCAAATACCCTTGCATTTCTCTCAGCCCAAATTACAGTCACATAAACTTTCAACATCAACAAATGCCAAAAGGTTGCAGTATTCTTCCACCTTGTCTTCCTGAACATCCTATTCCACCCAGCATCACCTTGAAGTATAGGATCATTGTAACCAGCACTTGAGAGACATGCTTTCCAAATTTTTGCAGTAACCCCACAGCCAAAAAATAGGTGGGCAGTATCTTCAGCATCAACATTGCAGAAAACACACTTCAAGTCCACTATGAATCCTCTACTGCATAATTTAACTTTGGTCATCAAAGCATTTCTGAGAGTCTTCCATAAAAAAAATTGAGGCTATGAGACGTTAAGCTATTCCATACTCTTGTATGCCATCTATAAACCGGGTTACTAGCATCTCCTTTTAAGGCTTTGTAAACGCAAGCTGTGGAATGCCTTTCATGTTTAGCAGCCCAAACATAACCAATTCCAACAGAGGTTAACTTGTAGCCTTTTACAGACTCCCATACAAGATTAATGCTAGGGTTGGAAGTGTAAGGCAACACAATCACACCATCAACACAGTAATCATACGCACTAGCATTCATAGGGATGCAGTTTGAATTTTCTGCTCATAAGAAAGCAAGTCATACAATATAACTCCTCTACTCACCCAAGGATCAAACCAGAACTTTGCATCACTGCCAGGGCTAATTAACAGCTGGACATGGGGAAGTAAAATGCTTCTAAGATTAAGGATAGCTCTCCAAACCCAGCCACATAGAGGAGAAGGAACCATTTGCCAGAAATTTTTATTGCCAAGGTGATGTTTCCTTGCCCACTTGACCCACATGTTAGGTCTGTCATTGATCAGATTATCAAAGTGCTTAGAAAAGGCAGCTTGATTCCAAATAGGCAAGCACTTGAAACCCAACCCACCATATTTAAGTGGTTTTTCCAATTTGGCATAAGCTATAGGAATAAATTTGGTTGAATACATATCTCTGGTACATAGAAAGTGATTCATAGCTTTCCTGATTCTCAATAATAGAGCAGATGGCAGGATAAAACATCTGCTCCAATACACAGTCATGGCTTGTATTGTAGATTTAATGATAGTGGATCTACCAGCCTGAGATAACTTATTGCTAGCCCACCTGTTCATTGCCTCAGTTATTCTTTCAAAAAGAGGTAAACAAGAAGTGGAACCAATTTTCCTAGAGGACAAGGGAATGCCCAAGTGCATGGTACCATCAGGGAGGTTGGGTAATTGACTTTTTTGATAAATGGACTGCACGTCAATGTCATTAAGACCAGCCACCAAGAGGTAAGACTTACTGCTATTGACTTGAAGACCAGTGCAATTCTCAAAGGTGGTTAGGATGCCTTTGAAACAGTTAATAGTTGAGACAGTAGGCTTCATGAAAAGAATCACATCATCAGCAAAGAGCAGTGAAGTAATGTTAGGATTCCTGCATTTGGGATGCAACTCAAATTTATTTAGTCTGACTTGCTTGTTAATTAGTTGTGTAAAAAATTCCATGACAATTATGAACAAATAGGAAGACATAGGATCTCCCTGCCTTATACCGCTTTTACTTCTGAAATATCCAACAGTGCCCCCATTGTAACACAAAGAGTAAGAAACAGTGGATATACAAGTATATATCCAACTAACAAAATGGCAAGGAAAACCCATTAAACTCATATTACCAGTCAATGCTTCCCAACACACAGTGTCATTTGCTCTTCTAATGTCAAGCTTCATCATTGCTCTAGGAGATACATGGGTACGACCATACCCATTAAGAAGTTCATGAGTGACTAGCACATTATCAAGGATGCATCTATTATTCAAAAATACAGATTGGTTCTCAGATATAACAGTTGGAAGCACATGCCTGAGCCTAGAAGCAATGAATTTAGAAATGCATTTGTATATAATGTTACAACAAGCAATTGGATGAAAAGCATGTAAAGTTGCAGCATGTTTAACTTTAGGCACTAAACACAGATTGGTAGCATTGGTGGGTAAAGGAAATTTATTATGTGAAAAGAAATTATGCATTGCAGCTAAAAGGTCAACAGCTATAATATCCCAACAGTGAGTAAAGAAAACGGCATTAAAGCCATCAGGGCCACCACATGAATCTCTCTTCATACCAAACATAGCGTTATATATATTTCTTCATTAGTCACCAGTGAAGATAAAACCAGGATATCATCAGCAAACAAAACTGGCATAGGGGTTGACAAGAGCTCATGAGTACAAGGGGACCATGTATCAATGGGGGAAAACAAGTCAGTGTAATGGTTGATGAAAGCTTTGTCAATATCATCAGGCTTATTTAAAATGATACCATCCTCACTCTGAATTTGGAATATGTTTCTTTTGGCATTTTTAATTTTAAGGGTGGTGTGATACAACTCAGTATTCCTATCACCATACAGATCCCACTCCTTCCTCAACTTTTGTTTCTTCATGCTTTGCTCAGCAATCAGGGCATCAGATAGACGCTGAGTTAACTCATGTTCCTGCTCTGAAATACTGATATTACTTGGGTCATCAAGCATCCTCAACTGGATAGTTGATAGCTCTCTCTACAGGACAGAAGAGTACTTGTTACCATCGCCATACTTGTTCTTGGCCCATGTCTTTTATGCTTCCTTGGTGGCCTTCAGTTTACGCTGCAAAATAGACATTTTGTTAGCACTTTGAGGGCATTTCCAAACTTTAATAACTAAAGGCTTAAATTCCGGATCATTGATCCAGGAATTAAAAAATTTAAAACTTGAGTTTCTTTTAATGGCATCGCATTGAGGAGCTAAATAAACAGGAGAATGATCTGGGAGAAGAGGGGGGAGGATATGATTAAGAGAGTTGGGGTATTGAGTTAAGGCCTTAGTGTTTAGAAAGGTCAAGTCCAATCTACTCATGGTTCTCACACAAGATCGACTTTTGTTATTCCAAGTGTATTTTGGACCAACAAAGGCAGCTTCATGTAAATTTGAGGCAGTGATAGCAAGGTTGAGAGGGGCAATGTCAAAGATTGAAAGTGGTTTGCCACCACAGCTGTCATCAGCAGAAAGCATACAGTTAAAGTCACCCAAAACAAACCAAGGTTGAGTTTCCTGCCTAAAATGAGGTAAATAGTCAAGCATTTCCTGCCTTGCAGCTGGGTGGTTATCTCCATAGATAAAGGTCAGGTAGAAGGTAGTAGAGGTTGGATGATGTAATGCTTGAAAATGGATGAATTGCTTATGGGATAAAATTGGGGTAAGGGTGTAAAAGTTAGGGTCAGAAAGCACCAAGATTATACCATATGGGGACTCATGTAAATTATGATGTAAACTCCATAATGGGTTGATAAAATTTGCGGCTCTGTGGGTAAGTTCATAGTTAAGTTTGGTCTCAAGAATGCCAAAAATGCCTAATTTATTCCTAGAGATAAAGTGTTTTGCTTGCACAAGTTTGATATCCAAATGTGCACCTCTTATATTCCAAAACCCAAAATTGTGTAACATGGGAAAATTATGGTATTGGGTTTTGTAATCTCGTAAACCTACGAAGGCCTGAGTTTGGGGTTTTTTCCTTTTCAGGTAAGGTTTCACCATATTCAACAAAGTTGCCTTTATCAAAGTAAGACAACATGTATACTATAAATTATTAAATGGAGATTATGAGTAACTAATCACGTATGTAACTTCAAACAACATGCTTACCATGATGCATGGTGGTTTGTTTATTGTAAATTTTGAGTGAAAAAATCATCGTGGGATTTGCTCTTAAAGGAAAAAGAATGCACTTATAGATAAACTAACAAGTCATCATATACACCTATAAACAAAATACAAACAACAAAGCATAAAAAATAACCCAACCATATGTCAACAATCATCAACTAATTTTAATCCTCAACCCAAGTGAACCGTTTGACAAATCAATTTCTTAATAGTGTTGAAAGAACTTAGGGTTTCCATTTGTAAAAGATAAGTGCAGAGTAAATTATGCTTTTCGTATGATTGAAGTTGTAACAACCCGGAATTTTGTAGTTTATTTTAATTGTTTATTTTGATTATTTTATTTGAATTTCTGATTTAAAAACTTTATTATATTTATTAAAATGAATAATTTTTGTTATTGTAATTATATATTTTGATTTTATGCGAGTTAAAATCCCAAACATGAATAAATAGAATATTTCCAGAAAAAGTGGATTTTTGGTCAATCTGGTCAAACTTTGACTTTTAAATTTAAAATTTAAATATTTATGTTAACGCTAAAATTTGAACGCTAACATCCCGGTGTGTGAAGTGTAGTTGTGAAAGCACCACCCGATAACTCGGGAACAGATTATAAGCAGATAATAGCAGAAAAGCAGTAAACAACAGCAATTTTATAGTGGTTCGGCTTGAGGGTATAGCCTACGTCCACTTTAAGTATTTTTACTGATGATCTCGTTACAAGCTGATACAATTCTTCCCAAGTACAATACACTTTGAATTACAAGACACTTTGAATGAGTAGCTCAAACTTCAATGGAGATGAGAGTCTTCAAATCCATGTTGGATGTATGTGATCTCTTCTTGAAGTTGGTTGTAGCGTTCTTCGTGTCTTGAGAGCTTCGAGTGTTGGATTGGTTTGGAATGCAGCAGAGTATCGGCGCTTGAAGAGAATGAGGCAAAAAGTCCCCTTTCTGTTGGAGTTATGGGCGTATTTATAGGCATCTTTGGAGTTAGGTCGTAACTCGTATACGACTCACGATGAGTCGTAACTCGTGTACGACTCATGATGAGTCGTAACTCGTATACGACTCATGGTAGGTCGCGGCTGATTTACTGGGTTCATGGCTTGGCCCAGAGTTATGCACCCATCTGAATGAATGATACAAGTTCTAAGTCGTTCACGAGTTAACCAAATGCAGTTTCCTTTATGCTAGCATGAGTCGTACACGACTCATCATAGGTCGTAAGTCGTCAGCGATTTTTCTTACTACAGCGTGGTGTTGAACTTGTCTCCAAGTCTTAGGTCGTGAACAACTTATCTTTTGAGCCGTAGACTTCCTGTCACGCCATCTTCTAACTCGTAAGATTGTTAACTCGTAGAGTCTTTAACTCGTAGTGGCCTTAACTCGTAGATCTTTTAACTCGTAGGTCGTTCAGCCCTTGAATTTTTAGGTCGTGAAGACCTTGAGTCGCACAGTTCTTGAGTCGTTGATCCACTGAGTCGGCCTGTCTCATGAACCGTTAACCCTCTTGAGTCGTTCCATTCCTCTAAGTCGCCTTGAACCTTAACTCGTTAAGTCGTGGCACTTCTTAGGTCGTCCAATCCTTGAGTCGTTAAGCTTATTGAGTCGGCAACCTTGTTAAGTTGGCAACCTTATTAAGTCGGCAACCTTATTAAGTCGGTAAGTCATGCCACTTGTTAGCTCGTTAACCCGCTTCATCAGTTAGGTCGTTGACTTCGAGTAGAAGATAGGTCGCTCCATTCTCTAAGTCGTATACCGTTTTGGACGGGGCGCTGCTCCGCACCCCGCCGGGGGCGCTGCCCCCTGGACCCCTGCGACCTGACCGGGCAGGTCGATCACCGTAGCGGTGGCGTTGCCCCCGCACCCCCACCTTGGGGGGTTGGCACCCTCTGGACCCCCCTCCGTAGGGGATCTTATCTGAAAAGTTATTCAACAGAACTTGCTTTGTTGGGATGCTGAGTTGACTATTCTTCGAGACGAACTATCATTGGTTTCTCGGTCGATTTTTGATATCACGGCCTTGCTGAAAAAGTGGAGTTAACACTTGCCCCTCGAAGTATACGCCTAGGGACTAGGTCGTGTGCTTCGATTCTTCTTAACTCGTGCTTTACTGAGCTGCTGAGCTTGTACTTAGGCAACTTTGCTTTGTTTTGACCTGAAGCCTTTTAAACTTGACCAATGTGATCCAATGGAACTTTGACCTGAACTTGTTGCATCTCTTTACAGATTATTTTAACAACCTGTTAAACGCACCATTTGCAGAAAAATAAGGCGAATATACTCTTCACCGATTGCCCATATCGAGTGATGGATTAGATCAAAGAACTGGTATTTTACTGTAAGCAAATTAGTATGGTCTTGATGAAGTGTTGCGAATCAATTATCTTGAATGAAGTATCAACACAAAGTTTACACAGTTATAACTGCTATCTGCATTGACACCGCACTTACTTTCAAATAACAAGCCTTGAATTCTTCTGAATTGACATATGCCAACCAGTATTATTTCAGGTATTGCTTTATTTACTTGTTATTTTAGTAGCTTTGCACAACACTTCACACGCTTTTAGAAAACGTGCACCTTTACTTTTGAATATTCAGTTCTTCATATAGAATGTCTTTTCGATAAGAAGAGTAGTGGGGCAAACTGGATCTTCCCATTTCTGGGATTTTCAAAATCTGAGTTGTCCGGTACTAATTTCATTCTTTACTTTTGCAGCACTTCCTTCCTCTTTTCGAATATTCCAGTCAGAAGTCAATTTTTAAAATACTAAGTGCTGTGACGGTTAAGGAGAGGAGCGTTAAATTTTTTGCTGAAAGATGGATTTTTGCACTAATTCGGACTTTTGCACTCTTTTTGGTTGACTAAGCTTCACGATGCCCCTGGTTTTCAAGAAGAAACTTCAGATGTCCCAGCTTTCGCAAAGGAACTTGCATCAATGGAACCTATTGCGGAAGCCTTATTGGTGTAATGTTTTACTCCATTTGACGGTGTGGGGTCATCCTTCTTGTTTTGCCTTTTGAAACCCGCACGTGCACAACAAATTTTATAGAAACTTTTGTCTGTATTTGAGAATGTATTTATTCCTCATTTTCATACAAGTTTCTTTATTCTTTTTGGATGATATTGCAGTGAGCTTGTGGTACGTTGCTTGGGTACTGCTTTTATTAATGTAGCAATATTATATTGCCCCCATACCACAACTCATTGTAATATTCTCCATTTTGAGGAGATTTTGGAGAACAATTCTTCTGTTTTTAGAAGACTTGTACTCTTACTTTAGAGAATAACTCTTCCATTTTGAGAAGGCATGCACTCTTTCTTTAGAGAATAATTTTCCATTTTTGAGGAAATATTATTCTTGCTTTAGTAGAGTGTGCCTTGTGTTGGAGAAGCCTTTCTTTTTTTTCTTTTTCTTTTTTGCGCCTCGCTGGAGGGCTTTGATTTGACATTTCAACTCTGGAGAAGTGGGCCTCCACAGAGATTGCACTTCATCTCCGGTGAAATGTGCCCCCGAAGAGGTCTTTATTTGGCATTTCAGTTCTGGGGAAGTGGGCCTCCGAAGAGTTTGCACTTCAGCTCTGGTGAAATGTGCCCCCGAAGAGGTCTTTGTTTGGCATTTCAGTTCTGGAGAACTGGGCCTCCGAAGAGTTTGCACTTCAGCTCTGGTGAAATGTGCCCCGAAGAGGTCTTTAATTGGCATTTCAGCATTGGAGAAGTGGGCCTCCGAAGAGTTTGCACTTCAGCGGTGAAATGTGCCCCCGAAGAGCTCTTTATTTGGCATTTCAACTCTAGAGAAGTGGGCCTCCGAAGAGTTTGCACTTCAGCTCCGGTGAAATGTGCCCCCGAAGAGGTCTTTATTTGGCATTTCAGCTCTGGAGAAGTGGGCCTCCGAAGAGTTTGCACTTCAACTCCGGTGAAATGTGCCCCCGAAGAGGTCTTTATTTGGCATTTCAGTTCTGGAGAAGTGGGCCTCCGAAGAGTTTGCACTTCAGCTCCAGTGAAATGTGCCCCCAAAGAGGTCTTTATTTGGCATTTCAGCTCTGGAGAAGTGGGCCTACGAAGAGTTTGCACTTCAGCTCCGGTGAAATGTGCCCCCGAAGAGGTCTTTATTTGGCATTTCAGCTCTGGAGAAGTGGGCCTCCGAAGAGTTTACACTTCAGCTCGGGTGAAATGTGCCCCCGAAGAGGTCTTTATTTGGCATTTCAGCTCTGGAGAAGTGGGCCTCCGAAGAGTTTGCACTTCAGCTCCGGTGAAATGTGCCACCGAAGAGGTCTTTGGCATTTCAGCTCTGGAGAAGTGGGCCTCCGAAGAGTTTGCACTTCAACTCTGGTGAAATGTGCCCCCGAAGAGGTCTTTATTTGTTCCCAGCCTGCTCACCCATGTCTTTTCACCATTTGATCCTCAGTGATTCCCCGTTATCATTTCCAAACCCACATTTCCTTCTTTTGGAAGTAGTTTATTTTATCAAAAGAAGTGTACTTCATTGCTAAGTGATCTCGCAGGGGCGGACACAAGCTACTTAATCGAATGTTCGTTTGCACAAACGATCTTAATTAGTTTGCAAGGGCCCACCTCCGGTTTAATCACTCACTGTTTGCTTGAAGCACTTCTTATGTAGGATTTGGGTATGGAATTTTTGTGGCCTAATATTCGCCTGTTGAGCGATTTGTAGGAATCGCTTGGCTTTGTGATGTGTTGACTAGGTGAGCTTTGCTTTGATTGCCTGCAACATTAAATCGACATTTTAGCAATATATTTTAAGATATTTGCATATCGAAATGAAACAAGCATTTTATCGTAATAGAAATCTCAAGATTTATAGTTCCTATTATTTATTTGCACTGTTTTTACAACGGCATTTTATACAGGAATCATAAATCCAGTATTATTCTATGAATTTTAAGCAAAAGCCATTAAGTGAAATATGGCCATTAGGCATCATCTTCTAGAACAAGGATATTCTCTCCCTCCGGGGCTTGTCACAAAGCACGAGCATATCTTTCCATCCCGTCCCAACTTCTGTCCGCTGGGTGAGGGCCCCCTGTGATAGCATTAATGATAAGCCTCTCAGATCCCTGCGTTGCAGTTCTTTCATTTGGGCCGTAATGATGAGTGAGAAGTATTTGCCCTTGAGTGGATGAGGATGGATCATTCCTGTTTCTCTGGACATATTGCTGAAGTTTATTCTCTTTCAACAGCTTCTCAATCAGATCCTTCAAATGGAGACACTCGTCAGTGTCATGGCCAGGTTGATTGTGGAATTTACAGAATCTTTCACTTTACGTGGCATTTTTCCTTAGTCTCAACTTTTGTGGTTTAGGATATTCAACAATATCCTTTGTTGCCAAGAAAATGTTCTCTGGAGTATCAGTTAAGGGAGTATAATTCGACGGTTCAAAGTGGCGGTTTTTCTTTGGATTTCCCTGCCTTTTCCCATCATCATTCTTCCTTTTCTTTCCTCTAGATTCTCCTTTATTAGAAGCAACATTGACATTCTGAATTTCGATCACGACTGCTTTTGTTGGCACAGGAAAGCTTTCCAAGCGCATAAACTCGTCGGCCTTCTTATAGAATTTCTCAAGTGAGTTTGGCTCCTTCATTTTTAGCCATTTGCCAAATTCACTTGATTTATCGATAGCCCGCATCAGATAAGTCAAAATCATCCATGGCTCTGCGTTATCAACCTCGGCCAAGGCTATATTGAAGCGGTTTAAGAACGATCTGATAGACTCCCCGGGATTTTGTTCCAGACTAGAGAGTGACATTATATCCTTGGCCTTTGTAGCATATAGCCTGAACTGATCTTTGAACTTTCATGTTAAGTCAGAAAATTGATCCACGGATCAAACTGGCAGCTTTGTGAACCAAAGTAAGGCCACTCCCTCTAAGTATACCGGAAAGTATCGGCACTTGATTTCATCTGTTGCTCTTGCCCCGGTCATATGCCAATCGTACTTGTACAGGAATTGATTAGGGTCACTTGTGCCTCGATAGGCCGGGATAGTAGGAGGTACAAATTTCCTTGGAAACTCTGCCTTCAAGATCTTTTCGGTGAACGGTGTCTTACTTGGAGCAAACCCCCAATCATTTTCATCCTCTTGCCTCTGCATGCTCTCTTTCATAATTGAGCGAATCATCCCTGATAGGTACTCCTTATCGTTCAGAGGCTTTGCCGGGCAGAAGTCAGCTGCTCTTTCAGAAGTTTGCCTGGGAAAATGTTCGCGAAAATTTGGCTGCGGCCTTGAACCTTCAGCTTGAGAAGGTGCCCCTGTGGCGGTGCCAACTCCTCTTTGAGGGATACCTTTCTCTCGGGAATCATGGGCATCATCTGCAAAGGTCTCTTCATTATTTTCTGCTTGATGGTTGCCTCCAAGTAAAGCATTCATTCTTTCCAGCATTAGAGCGTTATGGGCTTCCATTTGCTGATATAACCCAGAAACTGCAGCATCAAACACCTCTTGTGTAATTCCAACACTCGGAGCTGCTTCATTTGGAGCTGCTTCATTTGGAGCAAGAGAAGTGGTAGTATTCTCATGAGCATCACCGGATCTGTCAGATCTGAGCTGTCTTCTAGTAGCCATTATCTCGGATAAACTTCTGGTCTTTAGAGAGATTCTTTCAACAAACTTTCGCGAAGCAATGGTGAAAGTATTTCTAAGTTGGGTTCTCAGTGAAAGCACCAAAAATGCTAACTCTAAAATTTGAACGCTAACACCCCGGTGTGTGAAGTGTAGTTGTGAAAGCACCACCCGATAACTCGGGAACAGATTATAAGCAGATAATAGCAGAAAAGCAGTAAACAACAGCAATTTTATAGTGGTTCGGCTTGAGGGTATAGCCTACGTCCACTTTAAGTATTTTTACTAATGATCTCGTTACAAGCTGATACAATTCTTCCCAAGTACAATACACTTTGACTTACAAGACACTTTGAACGAGTAGCTCAAACTTCAATGGAGATGAGAGTCTTCAAATCCATGTTGGATGTATGTGATCTCTTCTTGAAGTTGTTTGTAGCGTTCTTCGTGTCTTTAGAGCTTCGAGTGTTGGATTGGTTTGGAATGCAGCAGAGTATCGGCGCTTGAAGAGAATGAGCAAAAAAGTCCCCTTTCTGTTGGAGTTATGGGCGTATTTATAGGCATCTTTGGAGTTAGGACGTAACTCGTATACGACTCACGATGAGTCGTAACTCGTGTACGACTCATGGTGAGTCGTAACTCGTATACGACTCATGGTAGGTCGCGGCTGATTTACTGGGTTCATGGCTTGGCCCAGAGTTATGCACCCATCTGAATGAATGATACAAGTTCTAAGTCGTTCACGAGTTAACCAAATGCAGTTTCCTTTATGCTAGCATGAGTCGTACACGACTCATCATAGGTCGTAAGTCGTCAGCGATTCTTCTTACTACAGCGTGGTGTTGAACTTGTCTCCAAGTCTTAGGTCGTGAACAACTTATCTTTTGAGCCGTAGACTTCCTGTCGCGCCATCTTCTAACTCGTAAGATTGTTAACTCGTAGAGTCTTTAACTCGTAGTGGCCTTAACTCGTAGATCTTTTAACTCGTAGGTCGTTCAGCCCTTGAATTTTTAGGTCGTGAAGACCTTGAGTCGCACAATCTTGAGTCGTTGATCCATTGAGTCGGCCTGTCTCATGAACCGTTAACCCTCTTGAGTCGTTCCATTCCTCTAAGTCGCCTTGAACCTTAACTCGTTAAGTCGTGGCACTTCTTAGGTCGTCCAATCCTTGAGTCGTTAAGCTTATTGAGTCGGCAACCTTGTTAAGTCGGCAACCTTATTAAGTCGGCAACCTTATTAAGTCGGTAAGTCATGCCACTTGTTAGCTCGTTAACCCGCTTCATCAGTTAGGTCGTTGACTTCGAGTAGAAGATAGGTCGCTCCATTCTCTAAGTCGTATACCGTTTTGGACGGGGCGCTGCCCCCTGGACGCCTGCGACCTGACCGGGCAGGTCGATCACCGTAGCGGTGGCGTTGCCCCCGCACCCCCACCTTGGGGGGTTGGCACCCCCCTGGACCCCCCCTCCGTAAGGGATCTTATCTGAAAAGCCATTCAACAGAACTTGCTTTGTTGGGATGCTGAGTTGACTATTCTTCGAGACGAACTACCATTGGTTTCTCGGTCGATTTTTGATATCACGGCCATGCTGAAAAAGTGGAGTTAAAAATTTAAGTTCTTGAATTTTATCTTTTATTATGAAAATAGATGAAAATTTAAGAATATTGCTTTTTTTTCGTTGAAATCTGATTTATATTGTGAAAGTTATGCCTTTTACACTATTGTGTGAAATTTGCTGTATTTAACAAAATTGTTATTTTTATTTTTCTATAAATAATATTTTGTTTGTCATGTTCAAATTTATATTTACATGTGTAACATGAAGTTATGTATATATTTTAGTTTTAAAACATTTTCGAAGTGTTATTGAAATTTTCCAATGTCAGTTGGATTCTGGTTATAATTTCTAATTTCCAACTTCAATTAATTTAAGGAATTCTTTATTTATTTTTCTATTTTCCCAAGATCTTATTATATTCTCATTCCCACTTTATTTTGTTCCTTATTTATTTTATTTATTTTACATTTTACTTTTTTTAAAGTGAAATAAAAAATTTCTAGACCCAATGGTATTTTATTTGTAATTTTCATGTCCTGTTTACAATTTTTAAACAATTTCTCTAATTATTTCTCTATTTTCTCTAAATTTAATTATTTATTCCACTTTTAACATGTTTAAAAAATTATTTTATTTCAAACTTTTTCTTTAGAATATTTTTAAAATGAACTAGATATTTTTCAAAGCCAATGATGATTTAATTGTAATTTTTGAACCCTGTTTTGAATTTTAAGCAATTTCTTTAGTTCTTTTTCCATTTTCTTTAAAATTTATTATTTATTTTATTTTATATAACTTTTTTTCGGTTTTTAAAGTCAAATTACTGATTTTAGTCTTGTTTTAATTGAATTAAATAATAAAAGAAATATGAAGAGTTTTGAAACCTTTCACTTACCCATGACCCTTGGTTTGCACTTGCCTTTTCAATTGCCACATGCATTCAATTTTTTGGCCGACCTTATCTTTTCTTCAGCTGATCAATTTTATTCCATTTTCATGCACAAGAAACTTCTCTTCTTATCAAAATTTTGGCCTCTACATCTGAAACAAAAATTTGTAAAGTTTTCACTTTTTTTCTTATTTTCTTCTTGTTTTATGCATGGATCTTGCCTTGTTTTCACTTAGCTTGTTCGGCCTATAGCCTCCACCTTCACCACCACCTCCACCACCATCATTCTCAGCTGCAAACACCTCAATCACCTCTGTCCTATGTTAATTCCGCTTTATAAGGACCTACAAGTAGCACGACCTAAAAGTAGCACGACCTAACGACCTAAAAGTAGCACGACCTAACGACCTAAAATTGGAACGACCTAACGACCTAAAAGTGAAACGACCTAATGACCTAAATTGGAACGACCTAACGACCTAAAAGTGAAAGGACCTAACGACTTAAGTAATTCACGACCTAAAAAGTTAAAGCGGCAGCGACCTAATGCTATCGCGACCTAGCGAGCTAGCATCTTCACACGACCTCTTTTATTAGGTCTCTCACGACCTAAATCATAACCGACCTAATCCTTAGGTCGCTGATAACTTGTTAGCTCGCTTAGAAGAGACCAACGACCTATCCTAGGTCGTCCACGACCTACTACTTCATTCAGAAGAGACCAGTGCAACCAGGAAGAGCTGAAGCTTCCATCTGTTAGGTCACTCATATGTGATCCTCGACCTAGCTTAGGTTGCAACATTCGACCTACGACCTACCTTAGGTCGCTCACGACCTAAGGTCCATCCAGAACTGCCTATAAATACGGCCTGAGCTCTAACATTGAGAGGACTTTTTTGGATCATTTCTTCAAAGCATCAACACTCTGCCATTTTCATCAACTCGAGCAACACTTCAAGCACTCACCAAGGACGCTACAACAAACTTCAAGAGATAATCTACATCATTCAACATGAATTCAAAAGATTATTCTACATCGAAGATTGAGCTACTAGTCCAAAGTGAATTGTAATTGAAGGAAATTGTAAAGAATTGTAATCATATCAGCAATAAAGAAGATTGAAGTGGACGTAGGCTTGATTATAAGCCGAACCACTATAAACTCTCAGTCTTTTACTGCTTTTTTCTGTGAATTCTCGCTTATTTCTGGTTCCCGTACTAACGGGTGGTGCTTTCACTTAATTTCAATTTACACCGGGGCGTTAGCGTTCGATTTTTACGTTAACATTTTTGGTGCTTTCACTGAGAATTGAACTCAGGCTGTTTTCATCATTTCTCCACGAAAGTTTGCTGAAAGAATCTCTCTAAAGACCAGAAGTTTATCTGAAATCATGGCTCCAGGAAGAAAGAGTAGATCTACCAGATCCGGGAATGCTCACAAGGGAACCTCCGCTTCCCCAGCACCAAATCAAGCAACTCCTATCGTTGGAGTCACAAGAGCTGAAGTAGATGATGAAGTGTCTGGATTGTTCCAACAAATGGAAACTCGGAATGCTTTGGTTATGGACAGGTTAAACGCCCTGCTTGGGGCAAATCGCCAAAGACAAGACAATGAAACAACCTTTGCCGAAGATGCTCGTGATTCCCAAGAGAAAGGCATTCCTCAAAGAGCAGATGGCATCGCCAAAGGGGCACCTTCCCAAGCTGAAGGATCCAGGCCACGGCCAACTTTTCACGAACATTTGCCCAGACAAACTTCCGAACGAGTAGTTAACGTCTGCCAGGCAAGGCCTCTGAACAACGAGGAGTACCTATCAGGGATGATTCGCTCAATTATGAGAGAAAGCATGCAGAGGCAAGAGGTTGAAAGGGATTGGGGATTCGCCCCGAGCAAGACTCCATTCATCGAAAAGATCTTAAAGGCAGAGTTTCCCAATAAATTTGTACCTCCTACTATCCCAGCCTACCGAGGGACGAGTGACCCTAATAAGTTTCTATATAAGTACGATTGGCATATGACTGGGGCACGAGCATCAGATGAGATTAAATGCCGAGACTTTCCAGTGTATTTGGAAGGAGTGGCTTTGCTTTGGTTCACCAAGCTACCAGTTCGGTCCATAGATCAATTCTCCGACTTAACCCAAAAATTTAAAGAATAATTCAGGTTGTATGCATCAAAGGCGAAAGATATGATGTCACTGTCCAGCCTTGAACAAGCACCCGTAGAATCCATCAAGTCTTTTTTGAACCGTTTCAATATAGCTTTGGGAAGTAGATAACGCGGAGCCCCGAATGATCCTGACATACTTGATGCGGGCCATCGACAAGTCAAGCGAATTCGGGATATGGCTGAAAAATGGAGGAACCAAACTCACTTGAAATTTTTTATAAAAAGGCCAACGAATTTATGCGCTTGGAAAACTTTCCCGTGCCATCAAAAGTAGTCGTAGCCGAAATTCAGAATAACAATGTTGCCTCTGATAAAAAAGAATCCGGAGGACAGAAGAGGGAGAATGATGGTGGGAAAAAGCAGAGAGACTTGAAGAAAGCTCGCCGTTTTAAACCTTCAGACTTTACTTCCTTAACTAAAACTCCAGAAAAGATCTTTCTCGCAACGAAGGATGCTATTGAATATCCCGAGCCACCTGAAACGAAGGTTAGGAAAAATGCTATGCAGGGTGGGAGATTCTGTCGGTTCCACAATCAACCTGGCCATGACACTAACGAATGTCGCCACCTAAGGAATTTGATTGAAGAACTAATGAAACAGAATAAACTTCAACAATATGTGAAGAGGAACAGAAACGACCCGACTTCATCAACTCAGGGGCAACAGAATCCTGCTCGTCAATCCGACTCAAATAAAAGAACTGCAATACAGGGAGACGAGAGGCCTATCATTAATGTCATCACAGGGGGTCCACACCCAGCAGGCAGAAGTTAGGGCGAGATGGAAAGATATGCTTATGCCTTGAGGAAAGCCTCAAAGGAAGAGAATGTTTCTGTCCTAAAAGATGCTGCTATCTAGCCCCTTCATAGCGTAGTTTCAATCTCGAAAGCTTGGGACAACAATCATTTGCATCCATGTTTTACTTTAAGGCTTTGTTATAAAATTGTAAAAGAATGATGGATGTATCATTCCTGTATTAAAAGCCATTGTAAAAAACATTGCTAATGAATAATAGTAACTATAAATCTTGTGCTTTCTATTACTATAAAATGCCTGTTTCATTTCAATATGCAAATATTTTAAATATATTGCTGAAATTTCGTTTTAATATTGCAGGCAATCAAAGCAAGGCTTACCTAGTCAACACATCATAAAGCCAAGCGATTCCTACAAATCATTCAACAAACAAACGTCAAGCCAGAAAAGTTCCAAATTCAATTCCGGCATAAAAAGTGTTCCTCACAAACAGTCGATTCCTCCAAAGAGGCACCTCCCCAACGTGAAGGTTCCAGACCCTTACTAACCAATAGTGATCGTTGTGCAAAAAGACATCCAATTGGGTAGTTTGAGTTTGCCCCGTGGATTCACTTAATAGTGAAGTGCACTTCTCTGGAAAGAAAACAAATAACTGGCAGAGAAAAAAGCATGGGCGTGGAAATGATAACGAGGAATCGTTATGGAGCGAATGCTGAAAGGACATAGGGCAAGCAGACAAAACGGCCAAAAGGAAGTCTTGTCCCTCAACAATAAAGTTGGTGGAACCACTAGAGGAGCACCTTCCTAAGACGAAGTCACATGGCTTTTGTAAACCAATTGCAATCGTTCGTGCAAACGAATATCCAATTAAATAACTTACGCCCGCTCCTGTGGATCCATTTAGCTGCGAGAAAATAACTTTCAAGTATATCAAAGACCTCTTCGGAGGCACACTCCAAAGTTTGAAGTGCGAAATCAAAGTCCTCCAATGAGGCACACTTCCAAAGTTTGAAGTGTGAAATCAAAGTCCTCCAATGAGGCACACTTCCCAATTTTGAAGTGCAAAATCAAAGTCCTCCAATGAGGCACACTTCCCAAGTTTGAAGTGCGAAATAAAGACCTCTTCGGAGGCACACGTTTCACCGAGATCTGAAATAAAACCTCTCAATTGCTGAAACGTGAAAAGCCCTCTTCGGAGGCACATTTCACCAGGAGCTGAAGTGCAAAAATCTCTCTTCCGAGGTCCACTTCACCAGAGTTGAAATGCAAAACAAAAACAAAATAAAGACCTCCAGTGAGGCACACTTCTCTAAAGAAAAGTGCCAAAGAGGCCCGCTTCACCGTGTAGGAGGTTCCACTTCTTAAAAACAAAAGTGACCATCTTCGAAGGATGAAGTGTAAAAAAAATAAGACAAAACTTCTCCAATGCAAGGCACACTTTACTAAAGTAGAGTAACATTTCCTGAAAAATGGAAAAATTATTCTCTAAAGTAAGAGTGCACGCCTTCTTAATGTAGAAGAGTTATTCTCCGGAGTAAGAGTGCAAGTTTCTCAAAGCAGAAAAATTGTTCTCTAAAGAGTTTGCAATAAGCTGTGGTATGGGGGCAATATAATATAACGAAAGTAATAAAAGCAACGCTCAAGTAACATACCACAAGCTCACTGCAATATCACATAAAGAAAATAAAGAAACTTGTATAACAATGAAGAATAAATGCATTCTCAAATACAGACGGAAGTTTGTACAAATAAAAGGAATCATTTTATTCAATCCTATCAAAAATTTATACAGGTACAAGTTTCAAAATTAAGGAAAGCGGGGGCCGGTACCCGCACAATCTCCGGCCAGTACAAGCAAAAAGAAAGAATGCAAAATGAGCAAAGTAAAGCCGAATTCATTTCTCCTATTTCCCGTTCTACCCGCCACCCTTGGAGCACTTAACCGGCCTAATGATTAGTTTCTGAGGACGACTTGGACGGGTCGGGGAGGAAGGAGAAGGAGGTGTAGCTGGATCTTCTTCTGTTTTTTCTTCACCAGCAGAAGCGCTTTTCTTCTTCCTCTTTGAAATTGAACGCTTCCTTCTCTTCTTTGAAGAAGACTCAATTCCCGGAGTAATTAGTGAAGAAAGTTTTGTATCATCATCATAAGGTTGCCCTGGAGTCTTCTCACCTTCCTTAAGTTCCTCCACCTGCTGCTCTTGAGAAGCACCAGGATCGTCCAAGTTTTGAAGAGCTTTTATCTGCTCCTCTTGCGATCCTGGCTGAGAAACAAGAGTGATTTGAAAAGACGGAGGAACAACAATTGGAGGAGGAGAAGTCTGAACTACGCTTGCCGCTTTCACTACAGGAGAAGAGAAGTTAAAATCAGTATTCCTCGTAAAAAGAGGAGATAACGGCTCATTGAGATTCAAGAAATAATCAAAAAGTTCGTCAAACTCATGAGAATCGAACAAGCAGTCCACTTGAGCTAATTCGACAGTGAAGTTTCCTGGAGAAGTTGACTTTCTAACGTCAATTTCACAGGCTTGTGCTTCAGTACTTTCTTCGCCTTCATCTCCATCCTGTGTGCTTGTAATCTCAGTTATGATTTTAGAAGGGGGCGGAGAATGGGAACCGGAGCCTATGATATCAACGTCGGCCGAAATCGAAGGAGGGACAGGGGCAATTAAAGGTACTTCCTTCTCTGGATGTTCCCCTCCCATCGTTTCGGCTCGTACTTTAGCAAGCTGCTCCTTTCCTCTGGCAAGAGCAGCGTGAGTATCATCATCAAGGTAATGCGCCTCAGGTTGATCTTCAGAATAACCGGCGCCTCCAAGCATATCCATTGCAGCTTCCCATACTTCGGCCAAAGTGATTTCATATTTAGGCCCCAAAAATGCAAGGCTGCCACGCCCCAAGACGCTCTGGATGTAAAAATCAAACAGAGTAGAACTGATGCCGGCCTTTGTCTCTTCATGAGATTGTTCAGCTGCTCATTTTCCAGCTATTGCCTCATCGCGCTCTCTTTCAGCTTTAGAAAGTCGGATTTTTAGCATCTCAATCTCCATGTCCTGAGAGCTAGTCTTCTTTCGGAGCTCTGCGATGTCAGTGAGATAACCCTCATTATTTCTTTTCTACACATCGAGCCTAGCCTCGGCATCTCATTGGCTGGAATAGGCGTCCCTCACTTGCTTTTGTAACACTTCTTCCTTTTGGGTAAAAGAAGTGGAAGAAGCGGCCAGATCGTCTTCAAGTTTTTTAACTTTAGCTTCGAGCTCCTCATTATAAGAAGCAATACTTTTCATCTCTACATCATGCTGCTCAAGAACCTTTTGCCATTCAGATTTATCGTTCTCCATGGTCAGCATAGCTTCAAGGTTCGCGCGGTTTACTCTCTGGAGTTCGTCGACAAGTTTTTGCCAACTCGACATTCTCTCAATATCAAGTTTGACGGCATCAAGATTTCGCAACATGGAAGGCTTGTCAATTGGAACCATATCAAGATCAATGCATACCCCCTTCAAGCACCATTGTGGAAACCGGCTTTGAAGAGTAGCCGGACCTTGTCTAATTTGATACGAAGGCCTATCAATAATTGTCTGGATGTCGGTACGGGTAGGGGCAGGAGATTGAGAGGAAACGGGAGCAGCGACCTTCTCAAAAATTGTAGACGCTGGTTGTTCACTAAGTCTAGCCCGTTTGCTTGCATCATCGACCATATGACTCTTTCCTTTGTCATCATGGGATTTTCGTTTGTGGGAATCATCCTCTCTATGTGAAGAGTCATATCGTTCATCCCCTCTCCCGTACCGTTCTTCATACGCTCTTCTTTCCTGAGCTTTTCGAGCTGCCCTCTCTTCATCAGTTTCCCTATGGGCGGGGAGATGGCGCCTATAATCATACTGGCCACGCTTTCCGTATTGCTTAAAGTCGTCTTAGTACGAACCACTTCGCCTCATTGGAGAACCTGAAATTGAAAAAGAAGCATAACTTGAGAATCTTCAAAGTACAAAAAACTAAGTGCATATAAGTGCCGGAAAATCATAAGTGTGTGTGATGTGCAAACTACGCGCATCAAATTACGAACCACTCCTAGATTGGGGGTGATGATGGATTTTACAGCTAATGTCAACTCTTGGGATGACGGAGTTTGTTGCAAAGTGGATGTCGCTTCAACCGCTGGAGATATAATTTTAGCAGTGGTAGGATCATCTTTAAAGAGCTCCTGTGAAGTAATCATCAAGTCGCTCAACCCTTCAAAAGTGTCATTACCACTGTGCTCAGCAGGGCCCTTCCCCTCAGCTCCTTTATCATTAGTTTTCCCAGATTGTTGAAGAGGTTCTTCTTCTTCGATGACCAGGGCCAGTGCAAGTTTGCTGGATGACCCCGCAACGTCGGTAGAAGTAGAACATTTCACTAGTAAAGTCTCAGTGGTAGGTTCTTTCAGTGTAGATTCTTCAACAGAAGCTGGGGCATCTGGTGTCTTTGCCGGGGAGTCCGAAACTTCGTGAGGCTGAGTAGAACGAGAAGCATGCAAAAGTCTGAACTGGTGTAAAAATTCGACCGTCAGCAAAAATTTGATGCTTCTTTCCTCAAACGCCACAGCACTTAATCTCTCAAAAGTTGATTTGTGGCTGGAGTCTCTGGAAGGAAGAGGAAGTGTTGTAAACATGAAGAATGAAGTTAGCACTTAGCAATACGGATTTTGAAAAACTCAGAATACAGGGAGAACGAAGAAAAAACAATCTTACTTCCTACTCTCCAGATGGCATAGAATCCTAGAGGGCAGCGAACAAAGAAGTATTGGTTTAGAAACCCGTGTACACTATCATAAAGATCAGTAATCATCTTACGCTTCCTGGCACTTCGCACAAGAATTATAGAAGGATGGTCTTTATTCTTTGCAAATGTGCATAAGTAACAAATCTCTACAAAGCTCGAAAGGCGATTAAGTGTTCTCTTGAATAGAACGCACAATCCCATCAAGATGGCATAGCCATTGGGATGCAATTGAAAAGGAGAGATAGATAATCGGAGAAGGAGCTGTTGAAGAAAGTCGTTAAAAGGAGGAATGGCACCACACATGCACATTTGGCGGTTAACAGCAACAAAACCACGAGGTGGTCTGTCAGCAGAATCATTCGGTCCAGGCAATAAAGCATCCGCTTCAGCAATGCCAAATTGAATGCGTAATTGATTAAACACCCGTTGACTCAAGGTGGTTGGAACTCTTTTCGGAGGATCATTCAGTGGAACGGCTATCGGAAAGGCCCATCCAGCTTGTTCTATCACTTCCTCTTGATGAGAAGACGTTCTACACAAGGAATGGGATGTTCAAATGTGAAGGTGCACGTTTCCTAAATGTGTGAAGTGCTGTGTAAAACTAACAAAGCAACAAGCAAATATAACTGAAATTAAACTAACAGGCATTTGTCAATTATAAAGTTTCAGAGTTTGTTGTTTTAAGTCCAAATACAAGTGCAATGTTGATGCAAACAAATCAGTTTTAGTTAAACGATGCTTTGCTTTAATACTTCACTTGAGTTTGTTGATTCACAGCATTTTATATAATCTCTTTAAGTTGATTATCCTTTATCGACTAATCTGTCATTTGATGTGGGCAATCAGTGGCAGTATATTCGCCCAAGTTTTCTGCATATGTTGTATTTAACAGGTCATTAGCATTAAAGTTGATATAATCTGTTAAGAAGTATAGCAAGGTCATGCAAGTTATCTTGGCAGTTCAAAGTTCAAGTTGGAAGTGCAATCAAGTTCTATCAAAATTTTGAAGCTTTCAAGTTGCTCAAGTCCTAGGTCATATGGTTTGAGTTAAAAAATGCAAGGCATGGCAATGCGCATTCAAGTCCTAGGTCGCTCACGACCTAACAAGAAGGTTGAAATAGGTGTAACGACCCGGAAATTTCGATCCCGAAATTTCCAGATAGTTAGAGAAAAGAAGAGAAGTTAGAAGAAGAAGAATAGAAAAGAAACACACAATCGCAACGGATAAAATATAATATTTAATAATAATAACAGTTATACAAGGAAAACTGTATTTGTAAATTACACTTTTAAATATCAGAGTTACATCATACACACAACACCAGATAGTCTAAACAACAAGACCCAATTACACAATAATATATCACAGCGGTAAAGCGCTCCATACGCTTCAGCTCTCCAACTCGCCTCATGAACTCCAGAACTTCCTTACCTGAAAATCTGTAATACTCGGTCTGACCCGAGCATTACATCAAAGTAACACCCGGGTCAGGCTGGAAACCAGTGTGAGTAAATCCATCTAACATGAAATACAAAAGCATGCAACTTATATAAACCCGGGGTAATTTATCAATTTACAACTTCACAAACTGTTATAATCATTACTTACATCACACCTTAATTTCTAAGTACCAAACTCAGATTAAATGGTCCAATTCACTTTAATCATTCTATTTCAGCTTATTGATTTCACATATCAGTCTATAAAGAATCGAAGTAGTTTCGGGTATTTACTATACCCGGCTCCGGTCTCTTCGAATTCAATACTATCCTTACCCAGTTATTCAAGTGAAAATACAATTCGATTTTAAATACAAGATATCACTTTTACACAACACTTCATCATCAATACATAACCACATCATCACAGTTTAAATCAAACATATCTTATCACATAGCATCACGAACCACATATTAGGGATAACAATTATTCAAAGGCTTCCAATATCATTCTATTTATCCTTTAATTACATTTAAGCAATTAACCCTTAATTAATTTCACAAATTAATTATCCCTAACCAAATACAGTAATTAACCTTAATTTTATTAATTAATTATTAACCATAATTATTAATCACCCTTTACTAATAACATTCAGTAATTAACTATCCTTAATTACTACATCAAATTGATTAAATACTCCTTAATTAATTATCTCTAATTAATTCCTTGATTAATTATATAAGGCAATTTAATCCAAATTATTCCCATTAATAATCACCCTGATTAATTAACCTTCAATTATTTCCCCTAAGTAATTATCCCTTTATTAATCTCACAAAGTAATTTAGTCCAAATTACCTCTACCTTATAAATCATCCCTTTATTAATTACATCCTGTAATTAATTATTAACCATCCATAAACAAGTTTGAACCAACTTAATTAATTTAATTTATCCTTAATTAAATTAATTCTTACTTAATCACTTGGATTTATCATCAATCCAACTTCTCATTAATTAATTAAACATCACTTAATTATCCTCTTTAATTAATCATCCTGATTAACTACTACTTAATTACTTTAAGTAATTATTTCTTAACTACAATTTAGTTAATCATCTTGATTAATTACTACTCAATTATCCCAATAATTACCTCTTAATTACCCTTTTCAAATTAATCATATCCGGTAATTATCCACTAATTACTTCACTAAGTAATTATACCTCATTAACTACCTTAAGTAATTGTACTTAATCTTTAATTAATTATATTTATTAATCACCTCTACTAAGTAATTTTTCTTCATATAATTTACCCCCTCTAATTAACCCTAAACTAATCACTTTACTTAGTTTTACACTTTATAAACCTCATTAAGTAATTAAACTCAATCCCATCATCAAGTGATTTTATTTAATTTTATTTAACCAAAAATTAACTTAACAATCACATTAATTAATTACATAGGGTAATCAATCCTTTTACTTACTCCTATTAAGTAATTATATTTTAAACAATTCCACAAACAATTACTTTCAAATTAACTGATTTCTACTTAAACTACTTCGTTAATTTAATTAATCATTTATTATCCAAGACCCTTATCAACTTTAAAGATAAATCTTAATTAATTTCTAATAAATCCTAAAATCACTTATCATTATAATACAAAACATAAACTCCTCTACTTACCTACTTGATTCCATATTTAACTTAAGTTTAAAATAAACTTAAGATTCTATTTTAAATTATTTAAGTAGAGTATCATACAACTTCTTAAACCAATATTTAAGCTATTATCATACAAAGGGATAGTATTAACTTTAAAGTCGGGTTAATCCTGATTTACTTTAAAATCTAAAAACTTGTTTCCGTATAACTTTAGAAACTGTTTCAAAAATTATTCTTCGGGTTCAACCCACCACATGCTCGAGTTATCACTCGAGAAATCCACATCTTCTTTACTTTCAAGATCTTATTTTAATTTGTATAACAACTGGAACCAATACATCCTCAAATCACTCGAGAGTTTACTCGAGACAAACCCCACAAACTCCGAGTCCTACTTCGCACAAAATCCTGATCCTGAAATAAAATTCCCAAATCAATACCGTGCTTCATCACTTCTTCTTCCCACTGTGTACAGTAGGATACGGTGCACATGTACGCCCTCTTCCAATCGACGATCTTGTCACCGACCATCCCAGTTCATCACCCCCGAGCTTCATAGGCTCCCTTACCTCTCAATTCCATGCAGCAACAAATTAATCCAAAATTCAATCTTTCAACAACACAAGAAACAACTCAGATCCCCTTCCTCCACTTCAACCGGTCATCACCGATCACTGCCCTGCCTCGAACTTTGCCAATACCCTCGTCATGAACCTCCCTTACTTCCTATCCCATATCGCAACCTTAGATTCTTGCCACGACACCACAATTTGACTTGAACAACCCTCCACCCCACGAAGTCCCAAAACCCTACACTGCCCTCTCGCCGCCACCACCGTATCATATAAATTGTGCCACCAATTTTCCTACGAACCCAGTACCACAACCTCCCTCTAACATAAACCACGACCCCTCTGAGTTTCCCAGTCACCTAAATTTCAACTAAGACCCAATTCCGTTCAATCGAAAAGTCCTCTACTACTACAAACTTAAAAATCAAAAGGCCCATACCTAAAATCATCATTTTGAAATATGATTCTGATTAAGTAATCAAATTTTAAAATTCTCATGTTTGATTTTTCTGATAATCATGATTTTACTAAAAAAATCATTATTTATCAATATTTACTTAATATTTTTATCCACGGTTCTTTTTAGAAATGATATTACATAGCTAGGGTCATTTTTCCTTTAAAGATCATAGCCTAATTTCCACTGTAGAAAGAGAAATTAAATTTAATCTTGGTTTAAAATCCTGTAACCAAGATCAGGGATTTCATACAGGCATACATATTCAAGTATTTGCATATATACAAACATAAAATCCTCATGCAAGCAATTTTCCACAGTGTTATTCAGTGTTTATTCTTAAGCACTAATTTATCAGGGTTAAGTATAATTAAATGCAGAAGTCTACTCACCAATTCTAAATTTACATAGCAGGGTTTCTTCTTTTCCCAGGCTTTGAACATTCATCTGGAAAATGTTCTGATGCTTTTGATTGCTGGAAAAAAAACTCTACTGCATGCCTCGAATTTGATGATTTAGAAGTTGTAATTGGCCTTAAAGCTGCTGAGTTGATCATCATTCCATTTGAATTTGTAGAACAATAGAATTGCAGGTTTTTTTAAAAAAAAAATATTCAGATTCTACTTTGCTTCTCTTTTGTTTTTTTTTTTAAATCTCAGGTTTCATTTTGATGTTTGTTTATATATTTTTTTTTTAAACTTGAAGATGGAAAAAAAGAAGATAAAATTAAGACACTTGTCCTTTTATTATTCTTAATTCAATGACACTTGTTATTGTTGCATGTAAATAATCTTAACATTTGTTAAGCTTATAATGTATTCCTCTTACATTTGTTTAAATGTATTTTTTTTTTTCATGCTTACACTAGTAATTTTTTTCTCATGTTATAATGCATTTAATTAATTTAAGTATTTACACTAACATAGGGTTTAAAATTTATAAATTATGCATTAAATGTTTATACACAAATTTATCTATTATGTTTTATTAAATGATGTTCTTTAAATATACAACTATATATTCAAGTAATATTTTCAATGTATTTGTTTGAAATTTCAAATTCAAATTCAAATTCCAAATCACAATTCATTTATAAACCACACAAATCCTATATTATTATTTTTTCTCGAGTTCAAATTTAATTCAAAATCAACTCATATCTATTCTTAAACGAACATATATTTTTATTTTATTTTATTTGAAAATAATAATTTTGCCCCATTTAAATATATATATATTAGGAGATTATCAAATAAATATTTATCTAGATTTAAATATTTAGTATCAGATTTATTTGTACAACTTATAAATCAGCGTTTTCAAATGTTTAAAAACCAGATAATTATCCAATTATCAGGTATCCAAAGTACGGGTTGTCACATTCCTCTCCCCTTAGTATCTTTTCGTCCTCGAAAAGGAACGAAACTAGAATTTATTAAACATTTTAAAACCAGTTAAAATATTCTTTGATCGTTTTAAAACACTTTATAAAATCTATATAATATTTCCAAAATAGTTTTATAAAAATACTTTTATAACTCGATGTATCAATAAGTCCATCCTCGTTCTCATAGAAATTCGGTCATACTTTGATCAGGCGTAAAACTGAAAATCTATAAATACTTAGCAGACTCATTTTCAACATCCAGTAAAAATATTTGGAAAAATAATTTTAATGAAAATATAGAAATTTTTTTATTTTTTTTTGAAAATAGAGGATATATCTTTGGTGAGAATGCTCTGGAAATCATCACCCCCATCCATGGTCACAGTTACACCCAGGGTTACGTTGTCGTCGCAGCAAAAGTCCATGTAACTGTAGGCTCCCAGCGGCCTCTCGATTACGCCATGGATCCCCACACACAACAGATCACAGTAACACCTAGGGTTACGTTGCCGTCGCAGCAAAAGTCCATGTAACTGCAGGCTCTCAACGGCCTCTGATTTTTGTTGTCCAAATGAAACTTCTCCACTCCAACATAGGTCGCAGTCTGCTGATATAAAATCAAACGCAGACCGTTGGCTCTCAGCGGCACACACGACTTTCGCTATGTTATACCATAGATCGCGGTCTACCGATATAAAATCAAATGTAGACCTTGGCTCTCAGCGACACACACGACTTTCGCTATGGTATACTCTACTCAAAATCCCCAGGAACTAGTTTCCTCCGGACTCCTCACAGGATCAACTTTAGAACCACCCTTGGGGCTCAAGGCAGCACCACCCAATGGTACTTCTGAGAAGTTCATTCTAAGGGAGCGCCTTTTCCCCAGAGCCATCATCAAAACATTTTATATTATACATATAGTATCTGCAAATCATACACCTAGTATGATATCATACAAAGCTCCTTTACACAAAATTGATTATCCCAAAATCGATAATTCTCAAACTAGGCTTTCCAAATTCAATATTGATATTACCTAAAAATCAAAAGCCTTTTCCAAATCCAAAGGTTCCCAAAACCTTTTTCCAAAATCCTCATATGATCCTTTATATATGTAGATATATATAAAATCCTTAATAAAAATCTTTGGATCATTATAAACTTGTATAAAATCCGTTTATACTTCAAACACTTCCAAAAACCCTTTTCTTCGGGCAAAAGATTCAACAAGGGGAGTTTTATTATATAAAACAAAGATACTTAACTTTGTTTACTCAAAATCAAATACCCAAATTTGATTACTCTTTTCAATATCATTCTTATTCAAATCCGTACGATGTACACATATCATCCGTATGTTATACCAATTTGATCGCTCACTCGATCACAAAATTTCACTTCCGAACTAGTATCGTCCACCCGACATTCTAGTGCGGACTCAGATCTGGTTTCTTGATCAAAAACCGTCATTCTCCTTGCATAGTCATAACTATGATAGAGAATATCCAGAACCAATCAACAATCCATATCCAGGTTCGCCGTCGAAAATCGAGTGAAAAATCCCACTCGAATCGATATATCTATATCGAAATTCTGTGCTCGAATCTGGATCAAATTACTATGCGAATAGAATAATCATACGTACACCCAACGTATTTGTCTTGTTGGTTATTAGCCAAATTAATTTCATTTCTATTCACATTTACTTTAATTTTCATTCACTTACTCTCAATTGCTCCAATCCATTTCGATTATCACCTCTATTCTTTTCTCGATTGGGTATCCATCCAATAACAGTTTAAACTCCGTCCAGTTTAAATTTAGAAAATAACTTGAAAAGTTAAAGAAATAGATAAGTAGTTGAAAAATAATTACTAGTTTTTAAAATAGCTGTAAAATAGTTCAGTAATTGTAAAATAATTTGAAATAGTTAAATAGTCATAGAAATTTTAAATAATTGCAGAATACTATAAAATAGAAATTAGTAGTTGAAAACAGTAATTAGTTTATAAAACAGTTGGAAAACAGTTTCAAAAATAATTGTAAAACAAGTATAAGATAGTTTGGCTTTTAAAAGAAAAGTTGTATACATAATAAATAGCTTGGAAAAATATGTTTATATTAGAACAATTTATATTAAAAATAGTCCAGAGTCAAAACTGTTCACTTCCCAATCTCTATTTCCATCAATTCAATTTAAATTTCTCTTCCATTTAAATTGACCCAATTCCAACTTAAATAACTTCAATTTCCATTGAAATTGATTTAATCCCAAATCAGGTTGAATTAACCTCGATTCCTTTTCAATTTAAATCAAATTCCATTTGATTTTAAACATATTCAACTTAAATTACCATCCCAAGTTATTCCAATCACTTTGGACTAATATCCATTCAATTGAACCCACTTCAATTTCAATCCATTTCAACTCCAGTTTGAATTAATTCCAATTTCAAATTCCATTTCCAAATCAGGTTGAATTATTCTTGATTTCCTCCCAAATTCAATTCAAATTCCATCTGAATTTAAAACTATTCAACTTTAAATACAATTCCAAATTATTCAAATCAAATCGATTCAAATTTTCCATTTGAATCTTATACTCATACATCCTCAATCACAATTTCAATAACTTTATATCAAATTCAATTTGAACTAATTTCATTTCAAATTCCAGATTTTAACCATCTCGAATTATATAAATTCGAATTAATTTTACTAAGGTTGGTTTAACCCTTTAAACCTAGTTAACCTTTATTAAAAGCTTTTAAACAACTTAATATCGAGTCAAATTCTCGAAATTCCATTTTAAATTATATCTATAATGGATATATTACCACACTTCACTTCTCATTCATTCAAACAAATCCAATTCACAATTTAAAGATTATTAATAACAATAGGATGATATTATCTAATTTATTTTAAAACATCCATTCATTTTCAACTTCTAGATCTCAAACCCAGTTTGAGATCATTCAAACTCCCTAATTCAAATCAACCATTTAACATTCCAAGTTAAATCTTAATTTCATCTTAAAATTTACAAATCAGGTTGAACATCCCAACATATTTAGCTTTTGCCAAATTAAACTCAATTCACTTAATCCAGTCAACCTTACCCAATTTGAACTTCCATTTCAAATTTTGAACTTCTCATAAATAATCTTTCCATTTAAAACTTATCACTTTGGGTATCATATCTCATTCCAAATTGAAAACTCAATATTTAGAGTTTATCTCAAACCATTTTTGATATTATGTATATTCACGTATATACATATTAACTTCTTTTACATACCAAATTTTACTTTAAAATTTTAAACCACCTTTTGTTTTTAATTCAAAACAAATTTCTTTTAAATTTTCAAACAACTCTTGTTTGAAATAGGACCATTTCATTCAATTGCATTAAATAATATTATTTATTATTTCTTTAAATTAATTACATCATTAATTAATTCCAATTAATCACACTCGGTAATTAACTTATTTCTTAATTACCTTCATTAAGTAATTGTCCATTAAATTACTTACCTCTAGTAACTTCATTAAGTAACTTCTTCTTAATTTATCATTTCCAATTATTATCCATTAAATAATCTCATTGACATAAATTAATTGATTATCCTTATCCTGCAACCTTTCCCAAATTCAAGATTTAATTCCAGTTTGAATCCATTTCAAACTTGTCTTTAATTAAATTTTCAATTTGGTTGTAATTCTATTACCTCTTAATTCTTACTATTACTTTTAGTTTAATTTATACTACAACCAATTTCATTAATATACTAGATAATATATTTCTTATGTAAGATTCATTTACTTTTGAAATCATTTAAAAACCTTTATATAAGAAAATAACAAGTACGTTCTCTCATATATATATATGCACACTCTACTCATTCTAGGGTACCACTTACCCTATTCCTAATGAGTAATCCCACCAGAGCCAAGGTTCTCGCTTAACCTTCTGCTCTGATACCAAATGTAACGACCCGGAAATTTCGATCCTGAAATTTCCAGATAGTTAGAGAAAAGAAGAGAAGATAGAAGAAGAAGAACAGAAAAGAAACACACAATCGCAGCGGATAAAATATAATATTAAATAATAATAACAGTTATACAAGGAAAACTGTATTTGTAAATTACACTTTTAAATATCAGAGTTACATCATACACACAACACTAGATAGTCTAAACAACAAGACCCGATTACACAATAATATATCACAGCGGTAAAGCACTCCATACGCTTCAGCTCTCCAGCTCGCCTCCTGAACTCCAGAACGTCCTTACCTGAAAATCTGTAATACTCGGTTTGACCCGAGCATTACATCAAAGTAACACCCGGGTCAGGCTGGAAACCAGCGTGAGTAAACCCATCTAACATGAAATACAAAAGCATGCAACTTATATAAACCTGGGGTAACTAATCAATTTACAACTTCACAAACTGTTATAATCATTACTTACATCACACCTTAATTTCTAAGTACCAAACTTAGATTAAATGGTCCAATTCACTTTAATCATTCTATTTCAGCTTATTGATTTAACATATCAGTCTATAAAGAATCGAAGTGGTTTCGGGTATTTACTATACCCGGCTCCGGTCTCTTCGAATTCAATACTATCCTTACCCAGTTATTCAAGTGAAAAGACAATTCGATTTTAAATACAAGATATCACTTTTACACAACACTTCATCATCAATAGATAACCACATCATCACAGTTTAAATCAAACATATCATATCACATAGCATCACGAACCACATATTAGGGATAACAATTATTCAAAGGCTTCCAATATCATTCTATTTATCCTTTAATTACATTTAAGCAATTAACCCTTAATTAATTTCACAAATTAATTATCCCTAACCAAATACAGTAATTAACCTTAATTTTATTAATTAATTATTAACCATAATTATTAATCACCCTTTACTAATAACATTCAGTAATTAACTACCCTTAATTACTTCATCAAATAGATTAAATACTCCTTAATTAATTATCTCTAATTAATTCCTTGATTAATTATATAAGGCAATTTAATCCAAATTATTCCCATTAATAATCACCCTGATTAATTAACTTTCAATTATTTCCCCTAAGTAATTATCCCTTTATTAATCTCACAAAGTAATTTAGTCCAAATTACCTCTACCTTATAAATCATCCCTTTATTAATTACATCCTGTAATTAATTATTAACCATCCATAAACAAGTTTGAACCAACTTAATTAATTTAATTTATCCTTAATTAAATTAATTCTTACTTAATCACTTGGATTTATCATCAATCCAACTTCTCATTAATTAATTAAACATCACTTAATTATCCTCTTTAATTAATCATCCTGATTAACTACTACTTAATTACTTTATGTAATTATTTCTTAATTACAATTTAATTAATCATCTTGATTAATTACTACTCAATTATCCCAATAATTACCTCTTAATTACCCTTTTCAAATTAATCATATCCGGTAGTTATCCACTAATTACTTCACTAAGTAATTATACCTCATTAACTACCTTAAGTAATTGTACTTAATCTTTAATTAATTATATTTATTAATCACCTCTACTAAGTAATTTTTCTTCATATAATTTACCCCCTCTAATTAACCCTAAACTAATCACTTTACTTAGTTTTACACTTTATATACCTCATTAAGTAATTAAACTCAATCCCATCATCAAGTGATTTTATTTAATTTTATTAAACCAAAAATTAACTTAACAATCACATTAATTAATTACATAGGGTAATCAATCCTTTACTTACTCCCATTAAGTGATTATATTTTAAACATTTCCACAAATAATTACTTTTAAATTAACTGGTTTCTACTTAAACTACTTCGTTAATTTAATTAATCATTTATTATCCAAGACCCTTATCAACTTTAAAGATAAATCTTAATTAATTTCTATTAAATCCTAAAATCACTTATCATTATAATATAAAACATAAACTCCTCTAGTTACCTACTTGATTCCATATTTAACTTAAGTTTAAAATAAACTTAAGATTCTATTTTAAATTATTTAAGTAGAGTATCATACAATATCGTAAACCAATATATAAGCTATTATCATACAAAGGGATAGTATTTACTTTAAAGTCGGGTTAATCCTGATTTACTTTAAAATCTAAAAACTTATTTCCATATAACTTTAGAAACTGTTTCAAAAATTATTCTTCGGGTTCAACCCACCACTTGCTCGAGTTATCACCCAAGAAATCCACATCTTCTTTACTTTCAAGATCTTATTTTATTTTTATAACAACTGGAACCAATACATCCTCAAATCACTCGAGAGCTAACTCGAGACAAACTCCACAAACTCCGAGTCCTACTTCGCACAAAATCCTGATCCTGAAATAAAATTCCCAAATCAATACCGTGCTTCATCATTTCTTCTTCCCACTGTGTACAGTAGGATACGGTGCACATGTACGCCCTCTTTCGATCTACGATCTTGTCACCGACCATCCCAGTTCATCACCCCCGAGCTTCATAGGCTCCCTGACCTCTCAATTCCACGCAGCAACAACTTAATCCAGAATTCAATCTTTCAACGACACAAGAAACAACTCAGATCCCCTTTCTCCACTTCGACCGGTCATCACCGATCACTGCCCTGCCTCAAACTTTGCCAATACCCTCGTCATGAACCTCCCTTACTTCCTATCCCATACCGCAACCTTAGATTCTTGCCACGACACCACAATTTGACTGGAACAACCCTCCACCCCACCATGTCCCAAAACCCTACACTGCCCTCTCGCCGCCACCACCGTATCATAAAAATTGTGCCACCAATTTTCCTACGAACCCAGTACCACAACCTCCCTCTAACATAACCACGACCCTACTGAGTTTCCCAGTCGCCTAAATTTCAACTAAGGCCCAATTCCGTTCAATCGAAAAGTCCTCTACAACTACAAACTTAAAAATCAAAAGGCCCATACCTTAAATCATCATTTTGAAATATGATTCTGATTAAGTAATCAAATTTTAAAATTCTCATGTTTTATTTTTCTGATAATCATGATTTTACTAAAAAAAATCATTATTTATCAATATTTACTTAATATTTTTATCCACGGTTCTTTTTAGAAATGATATTACATAGCTAGGGTCATTTTTCCTTTAAAGATCTTAGCCTAATTTCCACTGTAAAAAGAGAAATTAAATTTAATCTTGGTTTAAAATCCTGTAACCGAGATCAGGGATTTCATACAGGCATACATATTCAAGTATCTGCATATATACAAACATAAACTCCTCATGCAAGCAATTTTCCACAGTGTTATTCAGTGTTTATTCTTAAGCATTAATTTATCAAGGTTAAGCATAATTAAATGCAGAAGTCTACTCACCAATTCTAAATTTGCAGAGCAGGGTTTCTTCTTTTCCCAGGCTGTGAACATTCATCTGGAAAATGTTCTGATGCTTTTGATTGCTGGAGAAAAAAAACTCTACTGCATGCCTCGAATTTGATGATTTAAAAGTTGAAATTGATCTTGAAGCTGCAGAGTTGATCATCATTCCATTTGAATTTGTAGAACAATAGAATTGCAGGTTTTTTTAAAAAAAAATATTCAGATTCTACTTTGCTTCTCTCTTTTTTTTGAATTTTAAATCTCAGGTTTCATTTTGATGTTCATTTATATTTTGTTTTAAAAAAAACTTGAAGACGGAAAAAAAGAAGATAAAATTAAGACACTTGTCCTTTTATTATTCTTAATTCATTGACACTTGTTATTGTTGCATGTAAATAATCTTAACATTTGTTAAGCTTATAATCTATTCCTCTTACATTTGTTTAAATGTATTTTTTTCCATGCTTACACTAGTAATTTTTTTCTCATGTTATAATGTATTTAATTAATTTCAGTATTTATACTAACATAGGGTTTAAAATTCATAAATTATGCATTAAATGTTTATACACAAATTTATCTATTATGTTTTATTAAATGATGTTCTTTAAATATACAACTATTTATTCAAGTAATATTTTCAATGTATTTGTTTGAAATTTCAAATTCAAATTCAAATTCCAAATCACAATTCATTTATAAAACACACAAATCCTATATTATTATTTTTTCTCGAGTTCAAATTTAATTTAAAATCAACTCATATCTATTCTTAAACAATCATATATTTTTATTTTATTTTATTTGAAAATAATAATTCTGCCCCATTTAAATATTTATATTAGGAGATTATCAAATAAATATTTATCCAGATTTAAATATTTAGTATCAGATTTATTTGTACAACTTATAAATCAGCGTTTTCAAATGTTTAAAAACCAGATAATTATCCAATTATCAGGTATCCAAAGTACGGGTTGTCACAATGGGTCTAGGTCGCAAGAAGTAATTTGGAAGTAAAAATTGTTCAAGTACTAGGTCGCTCACACGACCTAAAAGTTAAGTCACAAAAAAATGGTGCTGCAAGAAGTTAGGTCGCGAATTCGAAGGTCGCTTAGTTTCCTTCAGGTCGCAAAAGTTCTTAGGTCGGTCGACTCATAAATCGTGCAAGTTTGTTAGGTCGCAAGAACTTTAAGGACGTTCTGAAACCCTAGGTCGCCTCTGGTGTTACTCCGCGATTTCAAGTTATGTCCTTAACCCACTAACTCTTCTCTAATCGACAACCCGATAAACCGTTATCACCATCATCCTCTCAGCTAAGTCCGTTATCCATTCATACCACCAACTCACCCAACTCCGATTCGAATCATCTCAAATCCATCTCACTGCTTTGCTCCCATGAATAGCAACAGCAGCATAGCTAATCGCGATCGAAAGTGAAGCGAGGCACACAAAGTTGGATTGGGTCAGAGGATGGGGATTCGTGGTTCAAAGGTAATCGTGATTGGATAAAAGTTGAATTCACTAATGCGATGTGAAAGTAGGGATGAATCGACGGCTTGATTGGAGCAGATTTGCCTTTGGAAACTCGAAAAATCGCTAATCGTAGAGAGGGTTATGGAAGCAGTTAAGTAAGGAGAAAGAAACGAGCTGACAGTTATTTAAGGCAGAGGCAAATGAATGTACGAGTTAAGTTATCTCTTAGGTCGCTCACGACCTATTAGAGTTAGGTCGAAGCACACGACCTACGACCTAGGCGTGTACTTCGAGGGGCAAGTGTTAACTCTGCTTTCTAACGACCTAAAAGTAGCACGACCTAAAAGTAGCACGACCTAACGACCTAAAAGTAGCACGACCTAACGACCTAAAAGTAGCACGACCTAACGACCTAAAATTGGAATGACCTAACGACCTAAAAGTGAAACGACCTAATGACCTAACTTGGAACGACCTAACGACCTAAAAGTTAAACAACCAAACGACTTAAGTACTTCACGACCTAAAGAGTTAAAGCGGCAGCGACCTAATTCTATCGCGACCTAGCGAGCTAGCATCTTCACACGACCTCTTTTATTAGGTCGCTCACGACCTAAATCCTAGCCGACCTAATCCTTAGGTCGCTGATAACTTGTTAGCTCGCTCAGAAGAGACCAATGACCTATCCTAGGTCGTCCACGACCTACTACATCATTCATAAGAGACCAGTGCAACCAGGGAGAGCTGAAGCTTCCATCTGTTAGGTCGCTCATATGTGATCCACGACCTAACTTAGGTCGCAACCTTCGACCTACCTTAGGTCGCTCACGACCTAAGGTCCGTCCAGAACTGCCTATAAAGACGGCCTGAGCTCCAACATTGAGAGGACTTTTTTGGATCATTTCTTCAAAGCATCAACACTCTGCCATTTTCATCAACTCGAGCAACACTTCAAGCACTCCAATTACCAAGGACGCTACAACAAACTTCAAGAGATAATATACATCATTCAACATGAATTCAAAAGATTATTCTACATTGAAGATTGAGCTACTAGTCCAAAGTGAATTGTAATTGAAGGAAATTGTAAAGAATTGTAATCATATCAGCAATAAAGAAGATTGAAGTGGACGTAGGCTTGATTATAAGCCAAACCACTACAAACTCTGTGTCTTTTACTGCTTTTTTCTGTGAATTCTCGCTTATTTCTGATTCCCGTACTAACGGGTGGTGATTTTACTTAATTTCAATTTACACTGGGGTGTTAGCGTCTGATTTTTACGTTAACATCCTACCAGGCCATGGCCATCCCAAAGTTGAAACTCCACAAAAATGCATGCACCACTTGAAAACAACCCAAGCCGAGCTCACCAATGCCATCACCACCTCATACAACTCCTTGGCCAACCTTTGCACCACCTTCTCCAGCACCTACCTGACCCATATACCTCTTCCACATTAGTAGCTGACCTCACCAGGCCTGGTCGTGCCTATGCATGCCATGGCCGTGACTTATGTTGCACCAAAATTTGCCTTTATTTGCCTTGTGTTGTATTTTCATGCATATCCACTTCCATACCACTTCTACCTCTTCACTTCCCTTGCTAGGCCGACCATATATGACCCATACCTGACCAAATATACCCCATGGCAGTACCTTATCACCCTATAGGCTGAGCATAGTGATAGCGGAAGAAAGTGCAAGTGGTTTGGTTCTTTGTTGTGCATTATTTCTAGAGTTGTTCAATGTTATATTTGGTGTTGAAATTCATGTGCTTTATATTGTTTTGTTTGATATGTAACAAGATAATTATTTTGGCTCTCCCCTCACTTGAATCCGTATTCGTGCCTTCGTCCTTTCTGGGTCTCTGCTTGTGTCTCAGAATATGTTGTCTCCAGCTTGTAGAGGTGAGTATTTCTCACCAGACATTCCGTGCTTATATAAGTAGTAAATTGACATCCTGTGAATCTGTAGTTCATATTATCATATTATACCCGACTGTATTATTATTTATACGATGATCACCCTATTTATTCACCTGTCATATCATATGTTATTGTTGTATGATGCTATTTTGTTTATTTATATTAGTTTATCACACTGAAAGTTCCATGTAGAATAGAATCACTATAGGTTGAAATGATACATACCCGAACGGACTTTAGAATAGGGAAAAATCGTTATGGGCTGTGTTTGTGTCAAAATTGGGCACAACACTCTTCGGGAGTCGTTGAAGAGATAATAGTCAAGAATGCAAGTTCAAAACGGATATTATCTAACAAAAACTCCAATCAACAGTAAAGTAAATGCGTAGACAAGCGATTTATAGTGGTTCGGCGTGTTGCCTACGTCCACTGTGAAGTTTTTTGATGTTTTATTGATTCTCTTTCAATGATTACAAGTTGTTACAGCGATCCACAGCAAGTTACAACTGGAAATTCGAAATCAACAATAGAATTATGATGTTGGATGATGGAGATCTTGATCCGGCAGAGTTTCGGCGTCTCAGAGTCAGAAGATCCCTTTTCTGTTGGCCCTGGGGCTCTATTTATAGGTGTAGGCTGCTGGTATCTCGCTGAAAACTCGGGAGACCACTTCTGGCACGTGAGGGGGGCCCACACGTACGGTCTCGGGAAGTTTGGGCCCGCTTTGGCATCGGTTCGAACTCCATTCGAACCGATCAAGAATTCATCCAATCGAGGTGAAATTTGGCGAGGACACTCTTCAACATGTATGCTAGCATCTGTGAAAATTTCATGACATTTGGATCAGCAGATTGGGAGATATGATGGGTTCGAAATAGGATTCACGGCACGGCTGTTTGTTTCGAACCCATGGTTTCGAAACGATGGTTTCGAATCCATCACGGCACGCGACTTCGTGGTGACGTGGAGCGCAAGTTTCGAACCGATCCAGACTTCGCTTTGTGTTGACCGCTTCGACTCCGTGTATCTCGGTGATTTCGAACCGATGGAAGACACGTGGGTTGACCCAGTGGGTTCGAACAAGGCAACACAGGATGGGTTCGAAGAAGGCCTTTGTGATGGGTTCGAAGCATGGCTCTATGATGGGTTCGAACACGACTTCAGGGATGGGTTCGAACGAAGCTTATGTATGGGTTCGAAGCATGCATGTCCGATGGTTTCGAACTGAGGCAGCCGAGCATGGGTTCGAAACAGCTACTCTCTGATGGGTTCGAGGTCGAGGCATCCCGAGGGTTTCGAAGGTGATGGTTTCGAACTTGATGGGTTCGAAGTGATGGTTTCGAACTGGGGCGTGACGATGGATTCGAAGACAACCATCATCATGGGTTCGAAATCAGTATGTTCCCTCCAAGTTGCCTCGATCATAACTTGAGCATACGAACTCGGATCGACTTGAAATTTGAAATGCTGACTCCTGTGGCCTTTCTTGCAGTGTCCCATCAATTGTAGCTCATTCTGGACTCGGATAAAATTCAGTGATATCCATGGCGAAGGAAAATACGATCAACCTCTGAGGCGAACCGTCCTTCCTTTTCAATCGCTCTTTTGGTATCGCGGCTTTGCCAAAAAGCGGGATAACATTTTGCCCCCCAAAGTACGTCTTGTGGGAACATGACGTGCTTTAAATAGCTGCCATTTCTATCTGAACAATCATTGCTCTCTTTTTTGTTGAAACTCGTATGCTGTATTGCCGTAACCTTGCGTTGATATGATTGATTGCTGTATAATAGTTCTTAGCCGTTGGCTGTCGCATTTGTAACAGGAATAGTATTTGATCCCTGTGAATATTCAAAATCGAATGTTAGTCCGACATGTATGCACATACGTTAATTTGGACCTTGTTAACGTCGTGCGTCCACGAGTCGTTGTCAGTTTGGTTTGCTGCAGAGTTTCGCATCGATTCTCTCCTGAACCGATTTTGAAATTTGAATTGAGACAACGCTTGGCGGTTGTTGTGGAAATTTCCTCCGTATCGATCCTCTCCTGAACCGATATTGAAGGTTGAAGAAATAGAATTTGTATTGCGCAAGTGTAATGTTTCGAACCGATGCACTTGAGCGTTGATGGGTTCGAAATTCATGTTTGTATGGACGCGGTATGCCCGTGCAATGATGGGTTGTGTGAATATGAGATTTCGAATCGATGCATTGGAGCATTGATGGATTCGAAACTGACATTCGAAACGGTCTGAAGGTATGGAGTATACTTGTGTGGTGATGGGTTCGAAATTGTCATTCGAACCGATGTGAAAGGATGGTTTCGAATTAGTAGTTCGTTCCTGTGGTTTCGAAAATGATCTTCGAATCGATGATTTGGATGGGTACGAAACCATTGTTCACGGCAGTGGTCCGTGTGCTTCACACGATGGAGCCTCAAGCGTATGGGTTCGAAGATTGGTTTCGAAACGATTCTGCATTATGACCTGTTGCAATCGGTCAACTTCACCGGAACTCGAATCGTCCCGGTCATCATCAACCCTCCATATAAATAGCAGTGGACCTCCCACTTTTTCACTTTTTACTTTTTCACTGCACTCTTCATCGCTTCGAAGCTTCCAAGGAGAAAACACTGCGTCGCGTTTTCGAATCCATCAAGATTTAAGACTTAAATCTCTCGAATCCATTGCTTAAACTAGGTAATTAGCTTCGGATTCAAGCGACGAAGTTATTTTGAACCCATTTCTCTTCATCGATTGCATAGCTTCGAGATTGGCAAAACCAGATCTGGTTTGGGAGGGATTCGAATCGATGTGTGGGCTCGAGTTCGAAGTGATGACGGTGGTGTGTTTCCATTGGATTTTGAATCGATCCTTGGAATGTCCTTGTTGGGATGCGTAGTTCGCACCGATTGGGGGATTCGAGGGATCCTTTCGAATCGATGGATTCGAACCCATAGGCTATCGCTTCGAAGTCTACAACCTCGTATCGATTCGAAGTGGATCGTTTCGAACGCGACCGATGTCAAGTTAAGGGTTTCTGTATCGGTTCGAATTTGTCATTTGGCCATCGTTTCGAAGCGCGCCTGAATGCATGGTTTCGAAACGACGTCAGGATGGGTTCGAACGCATGGGTTCGAAGCAATGTCATGATGGTTTCGAACGCATGGGTTCGAACGAAGTTTGGATGGGTTCGAAGGAAGCCTCTGTAATGATTTCGAACCCTATATGATGGACTCCAAAATTTGAAATTTTTCAAGCACACCTCCGACGAGCTTCATTCCTGCATATTTGGACTTGGATATTGAACTGCATATTTGATTGCATTTTGAAGCTCGTCGATGGAACTATAACAACTTATATTCGAACTGACTTCCATCATATAAACGATTTAGTGATGACGGTCAGCGATGACGGTCATTATTGCTGAACTTCGTAGCTTTGTCGTTTGAATGTTCACTTTAACTCTGCAACATTTGTTCAAGTAATGCATGGCACGGTACCACACACATTCATACACTTTACACTGGGGAACACACGGGTTCTTTGTCGTCTAATGATGGTTTCTCCTGAGTTAGCTAGTTATGGAACCTTCAAGTTCACAGCAGCAGGAGATTCAAGGTACAGCCCCTCCGAGGCTAGAAGTTCCGGATATAGATCCTGAGATCATCGGTCCGGCTCCGGACGAACTTCCTGATGCGTCGTTCATTGCCAATCCATCAGATTCCGTTCCATCGAATATCTCTGAAGACATGTTGGGAAGAATTTGTTTGAGGCACGGCTTGTCACTGGACGATGTGTTATTGCCGGGGCCGAATGATAGACCACATAATCTGCCAGAAGGGTATACAGCATTTAATCGCCACGCGTGTGCGGCCGGGACACTTCCCCCGTTCAACGAGTATATAAGGGAAGTATTGTCGTTTTTGAGGATCGCCCCATCTCAGCTGCATCCGAACGGATATGCGTCGATCAATAGCTTGTTCATTGCATTTATGGAATGTCTCCATCGACCGCCGCTTCCAATCGAAATTAGATACTTGTTCAACTTCAAAACTCATGGTGATTATCCTTCTTTCACATTTATGGAGGCGGTGAGAAATTTTCAAGTGGTCACCGGATCCTGGACAAGGCTGAGTTACTATAGGACAGAATGGTTTTATGTCAGGTGCCCTCCAGGCTTTGCTCGACGATGGTTATTCAGACGTGAGTATAACCAAGTTCTTAAATAGTTGCTACAACAATTGCTGCCGAAGTGGAACTTATATTAATTTTTTCTTTTTACAGCAACGATCCCGAGACCCGAAGGTGAAGAGTTTAAGGAGATGGTGCGAGTACTTCGAGAAGTCCCGAGCGAAGATAGGGACATCGAGTTGCTTTTGACCGATAGGAATCTCCGGACTTATGGGCTGATTGAACGAAGGCAGAGTATAAGATTTGAGGTGGCACAAAGGATCGTTCCTAAGAAACGAGTCAAACATAAGGAGCCCGAAGTTGTCATAGCCGAGGAGGCTGATTCTGAAAGAACTCACACTGATGATGAGCCGCTGACTGATCCTACGGATGTGGCTTCGGATGTCGCGGAGCAGAAAAAAGGCAAGGCTGCCATGGTTAAGCCAACTAAGCGGGGGAGACGGAAATCGGTTGTCATTGCCCGGCCCTCTTCCGGAGTTAGAATCTCTGAGATGTCTCCTCCGCGTACTGAAAGTCTCTACGAAGGGCTTGCCGACCTTCCAATCCCGGAAGATGTGTCTTTTCAACATGATGCCGGGTTGGAGGAGTTCCATCGTAATCTAGAATTGAGTGAGCCTCTTATTACTAGCGAGGTCGACATTTCTGGTTGGTCGGGGGGAATGCATATTCACACACACTTCACGACACTGCATAACCTTTGATTGTAAACTACCTGATTCGAAGAGTGACTAATTCGATTTTACTTTGCTTTGTAGATACTATGTCTAAACGAGGTTCAATGCTAGGGAGTCTTCGACATGCCCGCAAGTCTTCTTATTATGATTCGCGCAGGCGAGAGGGGGATAGAGACTATGACCAAGGACGCTCCAGGTATTATGACCAGGGATGTTCCGGATATTCTAGTCATGAGAGATACGATTCGGACAAGGGCCATAGGCATCGATCGCGATCGCGCACCCCTCCTCCTTCCAGAGATCCCGTACAACCTCCCGTTCGTGTCCCTCTTGATTCTTCTCGACATGTGTCGGTTTCTCAAGCTTCTAGATCTGAGGCATCAGCGCCGATAGTTGCGGAGGAACCTCCTACTGAAATCACGGGAGAAGGAGCGATTAGGCTTGCGCAGCTGAAGAGAGAGTTCCCGAATATCTGCTTTGACAATTATGTCTTTCCTCCGAACTTGAAAAGAATCCCACCGGAGGCCGAGCGGTGGGCGCTTGATTATGTGCACGATTTCTACGCACAGTATAAGGTGTGGTATAAGGCAGCTGAAAAAGCATCGGCCTTGGCCTTCGAACGAGCGGCCACCATTGAAAAATTGCAAACCGAGTTAGCACAAAAGGATCGCATCATTCAAGTGCTGAATACTGAGGCTGAATCATCCCGCAAATCTGAAATAGAGGCCACTAAAAAAGCCGATGAAGCCCAGGCAATCATGGATAGGATGAAACGCGAACACTACGCCACGGTTGAGGACATGGGTCATCGAAACACATTGGTTACTGCAGAGAGGGACGCAGCCCTGAAGGAGCTGAACGAGCTTAAGTCAAAATTTGCTGAAATCGCCAAGGAAAGGGATGATGCGAATAGCGCAGCTTAGGAAGCGTGTGAACAAGCTGTGATTCTTCGCACCGAAAGGGATGCTGCGGTGGCGAAAGTTCAAGCGGTCGAGACAGAGGTGGAGGAGAAAGTTCAACAAGCAGAGGCCAGGCTAGAGGCCGATATCGAAGATCTGCTTATAACTTATAACGCCAACGTGTTAAAACACCGAAATTTAGCCTGGCTTCAAGATTATCCCGTTCACCTTCGCAGCGCTTGGGAACGATTGGTCGAGGAAGAGGGGGAAGCGCACCCGGGCGAATCGGTTGACCGATTCGAGCTTGAGAACCGGCTATTAACTGAGGATGAAAAGAAGGTCCTTCACGATGCTATCATTGCTCATGAGAAGGAGATGGTGGGTGGTCGTTCCCTGGAAGTTGGAGAGGGATCGGGTGTTGAGCACCATGCGGATGTCACTGAAGTCACCACATCGCCTTTGCCAGTGCCTGTGTCTGCGGTCAGCTTGCCACCTGTTCCTGCTTACGACCCGGAGCGGCCGCACTTATCTCCTATCCATGAGCACACTTCCGAGGTCGCTCAACCGTCTGCGAGTCAAACTGGAGAAGGTATTTCGAAGTTATCTCAAGTGTTTTCTAAATAAAGAGTTTGTTTTGAAGAAGTTACTAATAACTTATTGTTTTTTTGCCTAGTGACGGAGGTTGCGCCGACAGTCGCGGCTCAAGAATCAAGCCAAAGGGATAAGGCCATCGCTACCGAGGCTATTGCTGTAACTGCGGCATCGATCGAGGCGGCACAGGGGAGTGGTTTATCTCTCGAGGAACAGATGGTGAGCGAGCTGCTCGGTGAGCCGGGCGGTTTCTCCACGGACTTACCGTTTATCATCGTCAGTGATCCCCCGCCGACCTCAAGCTCTTCGATGCAAGCTACGGATGCCCCCAGCCAAGCCCAAGCGACTCGAGAAGAGGAAATTTTGGCTGAAATCAGCGCTGAAATAGAAGCTGCGGGGCACAGTGGTAGCGCCGGTGGCAGCACGACGGCGCATAGTCCAGCGTCTGTTAGGGTAGTGTCATCGGGTGGCACTATCCCATCTTCCGTCATAGATCCAGTCCCCCCTACTCCTCCGGCGGGAAGCCTCCCCGTTGATTTGGGCTCTGAGGAGGATATCGATATGATGCCCCCAGCCGAAGAGTCACCGCCGAAGAGGAGGCACTCAAAAAGAATTTCTGTCGCTAGTGATTCTGATATTGATGAACCACTAATAAGGAAGACGAAAAAGAAGAAGAAGTAGATCGGCTTTACAAGTAGATGTTTTGGTGGATAAGTACTTGTTTTTGTTTTTTATTAGTGAGCCGTGTATAGATGCAGGTTCGGCTCCTGCTAGTAGGGATTGTTTTTGGGAAAACTTTTTCATATGTAAGCCCTCATTTTTGGTTAGTTGAAATAAACTTTAGTTTCTTTGTTTCAACTCTTGTTTTATTTGTGCTTAAGTACTTGCAATGCCTTGTTTTCGGTCCGGTGTACTTGTGGTGTTTTTACCGTTTAAGTAGAGCTCGTTTCATTTGCCACGCCTGAGAACCTTGGTCACAAGTTGTGATTGATGAATGAGTTGAACTTCGGACGTTGTATCACTTCGGTGAGTGATTGACACTTAGCTTTCGTGCCCCCCAGTCTTGGGGAACAACACTTATATTTTTGGCAGTCGATTGCACTTGTTGCAAATCTTAAGTACACGTCCGCCTTCCGGGGACTTAGAGTAATTTGAGATCGATAACCTGGTTTGCATTCCAGGAGTTCAAGTGTTATTGATACTTGTAACATGGTTCACGCTCCGGGAACTTGGGGATGGTGTTCACATTCCAACTTGCACTCTACTAACTCGGAGTTAGTATTAACGCTTTAGTTCGCACTACGGGAACTTTGACTTGGTGTTGGTGCTCCAATTCACACGCCGGGAGCTTGGATGAAACATGTATGTTTGGGCTCGTACTTCAGGAACCCGGAATTGACATTTATACTCCAACTCGCATTTCGGGAATATGGAGTTTGCACGGATGCTTCGGTTCGCGCTCCGGGAACCCGCAACTTATGTTTATACTCCAATTCACACTCTGGGAATTTGGAGTCCGCATTGATGGGTTGGTTCGCGCAGTGGGAACGAATTATTGAATGCTTATACTCTAATTCACGCTGTGGGAAGTTGGAGTCCGTACGCACTTCGGGAACGAATTATTAAGTGTTTATACTCCAATTCGCGCTCTGGGAATTTGGAGTCCGCTCGCACTCCGGGAACGAATTGTTAAATGTTTATACTCCAGTTCACGCTACGGGAAGTTGGAGTCCGTTCGCACTCCGGGAACGAATTGTTAAATGTTTATACTCCAATTCACGCTGCGGGAAGTTGGAGTCCGTTCGCACTCCGGGAACGAATTGTTAAATGTTTATACTCCAATTCACGCTATGGGAATTCGGAGTCCGTTCGCACTCCGGGAACGAATTGTTAAATGTTTATACTCCAATTCACGCTGCGGGAAGTTGGAGTCCGTTCGCACTCCGGGAACGAATTGTTAAATGTTTATACTCCAATTCACGCTGTGGGAAGTTGGAGTCCGTTCGCGCTCTGGGAACGAATTGTTAAATGTTTATACTCCAATTCACGCAGTGGGAAGTTGGAGTCCGTTCGCACTCCGGGAACGAATTGTTAAATGTTTATACTCCAATTCACGCAGTGGGAAGTTGGAGTCCGTTCGCACTCCGGGAACGAATTATTGAATGTTTATACTCCAATTCACGCTGTGGGAAGTTGGAGTCCGTTCGCACTCCGGGAACGAATTGTTAAATGTTTATACTCCAATTCACGCTGTGGGAAGTTGGAGTCCGTTCGCACTCCGGGAACGAATTATTAAATGGACTGTCGTGTGTTGGTCCAGTTCAGCCTTCGATGTGTTGGTTTGCCCCCGAGCTGGGGTTTCACTTAGTGAGTGGCCGGTTGTAACGCAATCACTCGCTATTTGAATAAATTCCATTGTTCGATGGAACTTAGCTCTTCGTGTGTCGTGATTGTTGAATGTTGTATTCGATGAATCACAGCTTTAGCTTGAAGAGATAATGTTTTATTACTGAAATGAGAAAATATGGCAAAGTCAGTGCCTTATTACAAAATCAAATTTCAGAATGTAACTGAAATTGCAAAATATTCATAGATTGAATGAGCCTGTCATGTGCGACAGTGACGAAGATCCTCGTCGTCCCAGGCTCCTGAGAAAGTCGGTCCGCCACTGATGGCGTTTATCACCAATCTCCCGCGAGGACCATTGGAGTCCTCATGCCTCGGTTGATCGGGTTCATTGATTTGATTTGATGGACCTGCTTCCCTAGGTTGCGGTGTCCGCACAAATCGATCGAGTTTCCTTTCCCTGATCAGTTTTTCAACAAGATCCTGTAGGTGACGACACTCGTTCGTATCGTGTCCGTAGCCTTCATGGAACCTGCAAAATTTTCCCGTCTGGATTTGTTTCTCCGACGACGGTCTTGGAGCAGGTTTTTCATATTGAATCGCATTACAGGTCCGCAAATACAAGTCCTCCAATGAAGTATTCAAAGGAGTATAACTGTCGAACTTCGGATTTTTGCGTTGCGGACCGCGATTTTGATCTTGTTTTTTAATTTGATTCACGCTCTCTCTTCGCCGAGCTTGTTTATTTTTAATGTTCAACTGAACCTTTCCAGAGCTCTCACCGGATTGTTTTATTGCAACATTGCTTTGGGTTCCTCCCGCGTTTGATCCTGCGTCAGTTTGCTTCCTAGACTGTTTCGCGTCTTCCCGTCTCAGGAATTGAGCTGCTTTGGCATGGAAATGGTCCAATGACGCAGGTGGTTTTCCAGCTAGCCAATTGCCGAATTCAGAATCGGGGTCGATCCCCTTAGTTAACGCCATAAGGATGGAGTTATCATTTGGATTACTAATCTCCGCACATGCAGTGTGGAATCTTTCTAAGAGTGTCTGAGCGTCTCTCCGGGAGCTTGTGTGACAATAGATAGAGTGTTGACATCTTTCGGCCCCGCGACGTGCATGCGGAATTGCTCAACGAATTTTGTGGCTAACTGGTCGAGTGATGAGATGGATCGAGGTGGCAATCGAGTGAACCACATGGTAGCGATGCCCCCCAAGGATATGGGGAAACTTCGACACTTTACTGCATCGTCAGCACGGGCTGCAGTCATCGACCATTCATATTTTAGGATATGTTGGTTGGGGTCGGAGTTTCCTTCGTACATGGGTAAAGTTGGCATCCGGAATCGCCGTGGGGGTTCAGCATTAAGAATGTCGTCCGTAAAGGGAGTGTGACTTCGGGAAACTCCCCAATCGTCGTTTATGAATCCCTGACTCTCACGAATCATCTGTCATATCATAGTTGAAAGATCCGCATTTGCGCCGGAGTATGGTCACGTTCCATACTTCGAGTTTGAACCGGATATCGCTGACGGTTCACATCTTGCCTTCTCGGCTCATAGTCCTCTGGGACGTATGGTTCGGGAGTATGACCGCTTTGACGACGGTCCGGGTCCGACTGATCTCGAGCGTCGACCCCTGGTTCAGCCGCAACGCTAGCAGTGCGGTATTCAGCGGCGTGGTGAGGAATGGCACCCCCTCGGGAGGAGGGTCCGGTTTGGAAGCTGGCTGACGGATCAACTCTTATTTGTCCAACGGTCAATATCGGTTGGTTTCCAGCGGATGGCATACGACCCTCATCTAACCGGGGTCGTGGGGGTCGGTTATGATAATCAGAAGATGAAGAACTTTCGCTAGAGGAGCGATAAGCACGATCTCTCGTGGATCGTTTTCGTTTCTGGCGATCGAGCTGGTTGATTAGCTCAGCGTTGGCGCGTAGCTGTTCTTCTAGTTGTCGCCGACTCTGGGTCAGCTCTTGAAGTAACAACTGCAATTCTTGTCGGGTAACCGGACCCGACGGTTCGGAGTGCCCAGCGGCATCTTGATTAGGTGGAGGCAGAGGGGCAGGATTCTGTCTATCCTGTCCTTCTTGATTGACGGCGTTCGAGGTGGTTCTTGTGCTAACCATTTTTACAGTTGAGTTCCTTTCCTAGACTTTATGCAAATCTGAATAGAAGGGAAGGAAGTTGGATTTAACAATCTGGATCTCTCTCTTAGATTTATTCAATCCGGTATCGATGACAGATCCAACGAGTAGGAGAAAATCTGGGTTTTCTCAGTGAAAGCACCAAAGTGTTTGTGTCAAAATTGGGCACAACACTCTTCGGGAGTCGTTGAAGAGATAATAGTCAAGAATGCAAGTTCAAAACGGATATTATCTAACAAAAACTCCAATCAACAGTAAAGTAAATGCGTAGACAAGCGATTTATAGTGGTTCGGCGTGTTGCCTACGTCCACTGTGAAGTTTTTTGATGTTTTATTGATTCTCTTTCAATGATTACAAGTTGTTACAGCGATCCACAACAAGTTACAACTGGAAATTCGAAATCAACAATAGAATTATGATGTAGGATGATGGAGATCTTGATCCGGCAGAGTTTCGGCGTCTCAGAGTCAGAAGATCCCTTTTCTGTTGGCCCTAGGGCTCTATTTATAGGTGTAGGCTGCTGGTATCTCGCTGAAAACTCGGGAGACCACTTCTGGCACGTGAGGGGGGCCCACACGTACGGTCTCGGGAAGTTTGGGCCCGCTTTGGCATCGGTTCGAACTCCATTCGAACCGATCAAGAATTCATCCAATCGAGGTGAAATTTGGCGAGGACACTCTTCAACATGTATGCTAGCATCTGTGAAAATTTCATGACATTTGGATCGGTAGATTGGGAGATATGATGGGTTCGAAATAGGATTCACGGCACGGCTGTTTATTTCGAACCCATGGTTTCGAAACGATGGTTTCGAATCCATCACGGCACGCGACTTCGTGGTGACGTGGAGCGCAAGTTTCGAACCGATCCGGACTTCGCTCCGTGTTGACCGCTTCGACTCCGTGTATCTCGGTGATTTCGAACCGATGGAAGACACGTGGGTTGACCCAGTGGGTTCGAACAAGGCAACACAGGATGGGTTCGAAGAAGGCCTTTGTGATGGGTTCGAAGCATGGCTCTATGATGGGTTCGAACACGACTTCAGGGATGGGTTCGAACGAAGCTTATGTATGGGTTCGAAGCATGCATGTCCGATGGTTTCGAACTGAGGCAGTCGAGCATGGGTTCGAAACAGCTACTCTCTGATGGGTTCGAGGTCGAGGCATCCCGAGGGTTTCGAAGGTGATGGTTTCGAACTTGATGGGTTCGAAGTGATGGTTTCGAACTGGGGCGTGACGATGGATTCGAAGACAACCATCATCATGGGTTCGAAATCAGTGTGTTCCCTCCAAGTTGCCTCGATCATAACTTGAGCATACGAACTCGGATCGACTTGAAATTTGAAATGCTGACTCCTGTGGCCTTTCTTGCAGTGTCCCATCAATTGTAGCTCATTCTGGACTCGGATAAAATTCAGTGATATCCATGGCGAAGGAAAATACGATCAACCTCTGAGGCGAACCGTCCTTCCTTTTCAATCGCTCTTTTGGTATCGCGGCTTTGCCAAAAAGCGGGATAACAGGCTGAAATGAAAGGCTTGAACATTTTTATTTATTTCGTCTAACTTGGGATTTCGGAGTTGAAATGATAAAACCGGGATTTTTCCTTTGCAAATTACGGATTGAAATGATATATTATCCATATCATAGGACTTAGGTTAGAAAATTTTATACAGACTGTGGTTAAATTATATTTTTCTAAAATTTTTAAATATTTTAAAAACGTAAATATTATGATTTTGAATTTTAATTTAAAATGATTTTATAAAGTGTTATTGATTTTTAAATAAATTAAAAATAGTCAAATAAATAAATGTTTAAAGGTTGAAATTTGAAGTATAAGTAAACTCGAAAAATGTGAAAGTGTTTTAAAAATAAAAGTTAAGTTAAGAAAATAAAATGGAATTTAAATAAAATTATGAAATAATAAACTTAATTAAAACGTTAAGTAAATGAAATGTTATAAAATTTGATATTTGTTTTATAAATGAATTATTAAAGATTTGATAATTATTTGTGAAATTTCACCTTGTAAAATCATAAATTAAGGGGTATTTAAATGATTGTTTTAAAGTGAGAAAATATGATTTTTATAAGTTAAAATGGATTTAAATAAATTTTAATTGTTTATGAAATTGTAGTGAAAGTTAGGAATTTAAATTGACAGCATTCCTGAAATGCTATCATTTCTAAAGATAAAGATATTACATCATTTCGTAAATGCTGTAATTGATATAAATGAACTAAATGCTAAAATGAACTAAGGGCCATTAAAGCACTTTGTAAATGTTGTAGTCGCTGAATTTAACTAAAGTTTTACTTGAAATCTAAACCTATTACAGCATTTTAAATGTTGTCTTTTGCTAATTGAATTGTTTTTAAACATAACTTTCCGTGGCATTTTCTAAATGCAGCGAAAGTGAAATTTCACTGTATGAATAAATTGACGAGAATAAATGAATTCTGAAAATAGTAAAACTTTAAGAATTGAATATTTGATTATTAAATATAATAACTTCATTTTTAAATAATTTAAATGGAATATTTAATTGGTTTAATTGGAATATGTAATTGGTTTAATTGGAATATTTAATTGGTTCAAATGGAGTACTTTGATTTGAAATATAAATCATTTGAAATGTGATTTGGAATGGTATTTAAACTAAATAAAAATGAATTTGGTTTTGGAAAGGTATGATATTTTGATATCTTGAAATGAATTTCAAGCGATATTGAAATTTCAAATGATATTTGATTTAGAAGTATAAATTACCATTTTGGAATTTTAACCACGGGATGTGTTTAATTGATGGTTTAACTGATCCTTAGAGGATGGACGATCCAAAGCATACTTTAAGTTATTGTGCATTACTACTACAGTTCACTTGAGTTGGTTTACATTATATAAGTATGTATGTCCTGACTTGAGTGTTTTGTGTTTACTTTATGCTCGGGTCAGCCTGAGTATTTACAGCTTAGCTTTGGATTTCTTTTCTGGAGCTAGGAATCGCTGGAGGTTCTGCTTGTCCGGTTATCTATTCCCTTTCAGTTTCAGTTGTTCTATTTCAGCTCTGGTATTTATAAACTTCTATGTATTTGAGATTTCTATTGTATATGTTTTTTTCAGACTGATATTATTTATTATGTTTTAAGAGTTTGTTATAGTAGCTTCATGGACTACTATGGTATGTTGCGAGTTATTCTGATATTTCTGTGTCTGTGATTCTGTGATTGTATTTCATTTGCTTCAAATTTATTTACGTTGCGTTATTTTGAGCAATTCAAGTCCGACATGTGTGGATGCGAATGGCTGAAAATATCGGGTTGTTACAGTTGGTATTAGAGCTTTGGTTTTAGGCAAACCATAGTCTGCGGAGCAAAAACTCATAAGAGATAGGGTAGAAATACCCTAGAATGAGTGATATCGATCTCAAAATCATTTTTTTGTGAGAGATCGTATTTTCGAAGTATAAAATGATTTCCAAATGATTTTAATGGATTTTCAATATTATATTGGTATAAATAATTTACCTTATTTTGAAATCAAGATTTTTCGAACGTCATCCCTTCGGTATCCACCTTGTTAGAAATCTTTTTGTAATGACCCGCTATTTTGGACCATTCGCATCCGCACATGTCGGACTTGAATAACTCAAAATACCGAATTGTTAAATTAAATTTGGCAAACTGAGCATATACAGTAAATAAATAATCACAAATCATAGACACATAGTAATAAATGCAGCGGAAACAAAAGATAGTAGTTCATGAAGCTACTATATACATATCAGAGTAAAATAAGGTACAATAGAAGTCTCGAATACAATAGTCAAATACAATATCAGAATACATCATTGGAATCAACTGGATATCTGAAAGCTGGATAAATAGTCGGATCTCCAAGCGAAGCTCCTACTCCAAAGGTGAGTCTCGAATACTGGTACACTCAGTCTGACCCGAGCGTAAAGCAAAACACAAAACACTCGAGTCAGGATTAACATTATTATATCAATAAATCCAACTCAAGTGAAATAACAGCTGAAATACAAGTAACTCAAGGATGTTTGGGATAACCATCCTTTAAGGATCCGTTAAACTATCTACTATGTAGTAGTGTACGCTAAGTAGATAATGCCTATCAGTAATATAAAGTATCATAATAGTGTTAAGGCGTTATCATTATCCCCCTTAACGCATTTTATATAAGCATCATAGTCTATACAGCTGTAACAATACGGATTTTCGCGTTCGAAAATCGACATCCATACTTCATTCGTACTCGAATGTCCTAGATTCGATCGTTCAAATCCGAGTCGCCGGAGCTTATATCACAATTAAGTATAACAACACAGCGGAATAAAAAGAATAATACATTGATATATAGCATTGATCAAATATCTGAAACAACAGATGATACAATAGATATCAGTATACATCAGAGATGTGATACAAGAAATAGCAGCGGAAAAGAGAACGATAACACCAGCAGCGGAACAAAATCTTCAAGATATTCTTCAAAAGAGAACTCCAAGGCACCAATCCAGAAATAGCTCGAACTCCCAATAACGATGCACAAACATAAGCAAGTGCAGTCCATGTCCAAAGACTGAACTAGCTCCAGATAGTCTACTGAACCTAACTATCTAAAAAACCCAACTCTAGACTGCTCGTGTAGAAAAATTTTGAGCACCCAGAGTTTAGGAAAGAAACAATAAAATCCGGATCAGTCGTGGGACTGGGGTGAGTAACAAAAACAGTTTATCTTTTAAAAACAAAAAACAAGAGAACTTTAAAGTCAATTCGCAATGCTTTTGGAAAATGAAACTACCATAAGGCCTCCCGCACGCACACATAATGCAAATGCAGAATCGGAGGAGATTTCTCCTTATGATAGTCAAATATGCTTAATACGCGAATTTCCTTGATATTATTATTATAAGTGCAAAGTGCAGAAAACATTTCGAAAGTAGAATATAAATCTTAGCCAACATACGACCATTATCGTATGCCTACTATAGCTACCATCCAAATAGTGGGGGGCCACCATAAGTGAATGGCAGGTTATACAACTAAAACCGTACAAGGCACGTATTGGGTGAATGGATTTCCAATAAATGGACAGGCCAAGGAACTTCCCATTGCCACATGGAAACGCCTCTGGAAGGACGTCCCGAGAACCAAACCGGATATCTGCCAAACAAGGCCGGCTACCCCCCTTCCCGGGAAATATACAAAACCTCAGATATGCCACCCCCGGTCCTTTGGGACCTTTATACGAGAGCTCTCTACACCAACATCACACAGTAATAAATATATTGTGTCCACATGAGTAAGTATCTGGGCTCCATACCATGATACTACCCTTTTCCAGATGGAATGGTCATACCCTAGGGAAGCTACCCCTGAAACCTTGCCGCACAATTCCTGTTTCGACCATTACCGGTTTGTGAGGTTCGACGAAGTCTCGTCCACAAAGCTACGCTTTTTACAAAAGCTACGCTTTGATCAACAAATGATCAGCAGCACTCAGCATGCCACACTACCAAATTGGGAGTATATCGCTGATAACCATCAACTACATAACCTCTGAGCTCGTACGTCTCAGAGAAGGGTGTTAAGCTAAGAGAATAAATTCTCCGCCACCAACAGAAATGTATTTGATTGTTCTGCTTTATATCTCAAATGTAATGTCAGACATACAATCCATACAAGTCTGTTCTGGGTTTGAACAGAACCGAAGGCACTTCCAAAGAAGTCCTTGCAATCCGGATAATCCCTAATCACGTCTGGATTTCCCATCACACATGGAGATCTCTATACCGGGGATCGGCCAGTGCAGAGACAATCTACAACAAACCCTTTCGTTTTCGAAAATATCCGGTCTTCACCACCGGTCTTCACATGCTATCCATAACGTCGAATCACATATTCGGAATGGGTTATACGACACAAAGGTCCTTTCCCGGCTAAACCGAATAGTGAGCGCAACATTTAAAACATATGGATATGGGATTTCAATTAAGTCACAACTTAATAATTAAAACTTCCTTTCAAATGGTTTAAACAAATTACCATTTCAAATCTATTAAACAAAAAGATTTAATTCACAAAGATCAATTCATTGATTTCCAAAACAATTTCATTTTGATAGGATTAACTCACTAAATCTTTAAATCGAAGATTTAGCTTATAGCTTTCAAACCGTTTTCCAAACTTGGAAGTCATTTTCATTTTCAAACTTGAAATTCTTTTTAATGCAATTTGGACATTCATTTCTTATGTGAAAGCTTTTATTATTTGAAAACAAAAAGTTTTCGTTTCAGAAAAAAAACAAATTATATCTACATGAGTTAAAGCCCTTGAATTAAATTCACATTCCCACATTAATGTCTTTAAATTGGTTTAACCCATATATAACTAGTAGAACATCTTTAAATCCTTAGTTTCAAATCATAAAATTCAATTCCAAATTTGGAATTCAAATTTGAATCCAATTATTTAAATTTCAAAACTCAATCGGGTTATTCAAAATAAATTTTATCTTTGACATTCCATTTCAAAAACTTTTCACTTTAAACCCAATCTCATTTTCAAACCATTTGAATTTAAAAATTCAAATTCAGAACTATTTTCAAAAATCTGTGACTTAATCGATTTCCTCGTAAAATCCATATTTGTGTGTGTATAAGTGTGGTCCAGGGGTTTAACACAATTAGTGCAACATCATCATCATCACAGATTCACAGATAGTATATATATCATCAATAAATGAATAAATTATACATACCACAATCTACAGAACAAAATGTCACAGATAAGATAGGACAATCAATTCAAGGCATCTCATACAATACAATCATTCATAAGTAAGGTCAAGCATTTGATAATCATTTATAAACAGGATTAATTAATCGTTTAATCCTAATTAATTCAATTAATTTCCAGTTAAATTAACTATTTATGAATTAATTATCCAATTCTGATTTATTAATTACAAATCGTTATTTACCAATTTATCTAATGATTTTCTTAAATTAATTAACTTGAACTAATCAAAATATCCATAATTAATTACAATAAGTGATTAATCCTTAATTACTTTCATTAAGTAATTTCATTTAAACAATTTATAATTGATTATCCAAATTAATTAATTATTTAAAATTATCCATCTTAATTAATACTTAATAATCTTTAGTTAATTATCTTCATTAACTAAGAACATTTCTTAATTTCTTTTAATTAATGTCTAATTATAAATAAATCCAAATCATTAATTTGTAAATTGAATAAATTATCCCTTAATTATCATATTAGTTAAATCACTTAATTAACTTAATTATCTCTAAGGTAATTCATTTCTTTGTTAATGACTTCATTAATATGTAAGTGTAAAACATTGCACTTTTGAATTTAAATTTAAATTATATTTGAATTTAAGTTTCTAAATGATTATTCTTTTAAACATAAATACAATTTAAAAATCCATTTATAATCCAAAAAAAATGTAAATAACATCTATTGCTTATATAAGAGAAAGCTTTTGATTCATAACTTTGATTTAATTTGCTTTTAAAACATTGAATTTAAAATTTGATTTAAAAATCCAAATTCATTTTTAATTCTTAAGATTCAAAAGTTTATTTGAAAACTAAACATAACTTTGAATTTTAATTTAGTATAGAAATTTAAATTTGGTTTAAATTTGTTTTAAATCCCAAATTGCTGTCAGGTTTTACGAAAGAAACCTGAAACAACAACTGACCCGAGGCAACAAAATTTGCTTTGAGTCAAATGCCATAAAACTTCGAACAACAACCCAAGCGGTTTTTCTTCTTCTTCCTAGTTAAGTTTAAACTTAATTTTTTTTTCTCTTTTTTTTTCTTCCTTTCAGTTAAACATTCCCAGTCAATACCAACAAGAACTCGAGCCATCCGAAAAAAACTAACTCGAAATAGTTACTTCTTCTCCCAAGCACGCTCTTAAGAACCCGAACCCAAAACACTCAAACGTGCACACGATCGACTGTGCACGTGCACGTGCACTCGCCATTGGCGAACCTCCGTCACCCGAGTCGATTACCCATAAGTCGTCTAGCGACCATCCATACGATCCCGATCCTCCACTTGAGATTGCAGAGCCTAAATCAAAAAAACCCCTTCCAGTTGAAACAGGAAGTCTACCCACTCACTAGAAACCACCCCGCTCAGGAAATCTCGACCACCGAAACCCTCGAGACTTCGCCGACCCCTACATTTAAGCCTCAGGCACCTTCCCTCCAGATCCGGTCAAGCTCGATCAACCAGTGGTGAAGGAACACTTCCTCTCCGTCCTCAACCAAAACGACTACTAAAACCCTAAAGTTGCTTCGCCACAAAAATCCTTGCAATAGAAAAAAAAATTTACATTTTTTCTGAAATCAATAAGGACCCAGCATACTTCATATGAAATTTTATCATCTAAAAAGTTTTCAGTTAACAGGAATGGATCAAAGTATGATTTGGTTCATATATGAACTACACCCTGTATAATTATCTAGAAACCATAATTCTTGTTTCAAAAATCCTATTTTAGTATAAGAATTAATGCGATATATTTGAAATAACAATTCATCATGTTCGAAATTTCCATTTTTGTAAATTTTCCTGTAACATTTTGAATTTTCGTGCTGTAAATTATTTTTTTCTTCTTGAACTATTTTAAAAATATAATTCTTACTCAAATACACTCTTTTGTATTTAAACCCAAACTTGATAATGATCAAAACATGAGGGATTGAATTTTTATTTTTATTCATTTCATACTGAACTCAAAGAACAGATGAGGGAAATCAATTCACAGAACTTCAAATGTTTAACAGCATGATTTAATTATCACAACAACTCAATCTAACATGGTTGTAGATAAATTATGTTTGGGTATGAAGGATAACTTTTTTACTCACCTGGGTTTAGCAAAGTAGAGAGGAACGGAGAAATTTGCTTGGAAACGATTTGTTTGAACTTAGATTTGAGTCTAGTACTTAATGCTGCATTTGCTTTTGATTTCCATATTTCTGAAATTGCTTGTTTACTGAGTTGCTTCTTTGTTTAATTTTTAGATGATATTTACTTTAATTTTTCTCATCTTTTCAATGCACGAAATGAAATGGAAGATCGATATATATAAATGAGTTACAGGTGACGTATGGTTTGAACAATACAAAGCATGGCTGAAGATGCTTGTACAGGTGATAATATTGTACAGGGTGATGTCTGTTCGTACCATAAGCATGTTTTGTACTTATATTTATTTGTTTGCCTAGTTTGTTTTTTTTTATTTTGTGGTGGCTGAAATGATTTCCAGTAAGTACATACGTTTCTTTCTTTTGCCTTGTTATTTTACCTTTGTTGCTTCATTTTTTTATACTTTATTTGTTTCGCTTTTCGGCTGATGGATGTTATAATGTGTACTAACGATATTTCCATTTATTACTTAATTCCTTTGATCTTTTGTATGAAGACATTTTGGTTTTTATATCAAACAAATTTATAAAGAAATATTCGATATGCTTTTGTTTTGTTCAACTCAGCTGATACTTCTTTTACTTGATGGCTGATAGTTTTGGTGTGGTGGCTGCATTTATTACTTAGCCTGGTTTCATATTTGTGAATATTTATATTTCATTTGTTTCTTAGCTTTGCATTCTACTCTACAGGCTACATATCTTATATGCCTGGCTGCTTCCATACATTTTGTTTGCTTTATTATTTCTTTAGATACATAGATATCTACTTTACTTTGTTTTATTTTCCTGCATATTTATTTTTACCAGTTTTGTTTTCTACACTTCATGTATATTATAAAGTTGTTTTACCTTTTGCTTATGAATTTTAACCTAAGTATTTAGTTCCATTTCAAACATGTGTGTTTATTTTTATTTTTCTTTTATTTTAAACTTAAACCATTAAGCACTAAATTTATATATTATTTTGTAGTTTATATAATTCTAGAATTATTTAATGTGTTCATTTCATATTTTATATAATTAAAAATCTATTTAAATATTTTGTTTAACATCAGATCCAAAAGTCCAAACACAAATTTATTTTCTTAGACATTTATATTTAAATCCCAATTCAAATTTAAATTAAATATTCGAATTTTAAATTTATTCCAAAATTTATTCAAAATTTACATTAACTATTAATTAAAATAAATTCCAAAATTTGGGGTCGTTACAGACTTCCCCCCTTAAAGAAATTTCGTCCCCGAAATTTGCCGGCACGAAAACAACATAGAGATAGATAGATTCTATCTCCTATAATTCCTTAAACACAAGATATGGATTCCAAATTCAAATCAAAATGTTCCAAAGTATACATAACTTGTCCTTCTTCGGACTTCAATATTCACAATAAATTACAATAGAATTTCAAATTCGGTTTTAAACAAAATCGTTTTATCGCTATAATTCAAATTTATCCTTATATTTCATTACCCAATTTAACTCAATTGAAACTTTCCAATTTATTCAAACTTTTAATTCCAAATTTCCAATTCATTAAAGTTTAAATAAAAAACTGATAAGAATCTGATGAAATACGAAGTAAGGATTTTCCTACCACGATATGTAGGGCCATCATCACACCGAAACTTCTTTCTATAGCTGTCACGAAGAAATCTAAAGAATTTAGAAACGATTCGAAGGAGATTGATAAGAAAATTATTTCCACTGTTGCAGGGTATTGACCATTTATAGTCGCATTCCCCTATCCCCTATCACGTTTTCTTCTTGCACTCATACTCACTATCAGTGGATAGTAAGAGAATTTACTGAGACATTCGAACGGATATCTTAGGGATACTCATTCTAGGGTTTACTTCACCCTATCTCTAATGAGCTACTTAATGTGTCACACTTCTGAGCTAAAGTTCAACCTTAGCTCTAATACCAACTGTAACGATATAGATTTTTCGCGTTCGAAAATCGACATCCATACTTCATTCGTACTCGAATGCCGTAGATTCGATCGTTCAAATCCGAGTCGTCGGAGCTTATATCACGATTAAGTATAACAACACAACGGAATAAAAAGAATAATACATTGATATACAGCATTGATACAATATCTAAAACTACAGTTGATACAATAAATATCAATATACATGAGAGATGTGATACAAGAAATAGCAGCGGAAAAGAATACGATAACACCAGCAGCGGAACAAAATCTTCAAGATAGTCTTCAAAAGAGAATTCTAAGGCAGCAATCCAGAAATAGCTCGAACTCCCAATAACGATGCACAAAGATAAGCAAGTGCAGTCCGTGTCCAAAGACTGAACTAGCTCCAGATAATCTATTGAACCTAACTATCTGAAAAACCCAACTCTAGACTGCTCGTGTAGAAAAATTTTGAGCACCCAAAGTTTAGGAAAGAAACAATAAACTCCGGATCAGTCGTGGGACTGGTGTGAGTAACAAAAACAGTTTATCTTTTAAAAAAAACAACAAGAGAACTTTAAAGTCAATTCGCAATGCTTTTGGAAAATGAAACTACCATAAGGCCTCCCGCACACACACATAATGCAAACGCAGAATCGGAGGAGATTTCTCCTTATGATAGTCAAATATGCTTAAATACGCGAATTTCTTTGATATTATTATTATAAGTGTAAAGTGCAGAAAACATTTCGAAAGTAGAATATAAATCTTAGCCAACATATGTCCATTATCGTATGCCTACTATAGCTACCATCCAAACAGTGGGGCGCCACCATAAGTGAATGGCAGGTTATACAATAAAACCGTACAAGGCACGTATTGGGTGAATGGATATCCAACAAATGGTCAGGCCAAGGAACTTCCCATTGCCACATGGAAACGCCTCTGGAAGGACGTCCCGAGAACCAAACCGGATCTCTGCCAAACAAGGTCGGCTACCCCCCTTCCGGGGGAATATACAAAACCTCAGATATGCCACCCCCGGTCCTTTGGGACCTTTATATGAGAGCTCTCTACACCAACATCACACGGTAATAAATATAGTGTGTCCATATGAGTAAGTATCTGGGCTCCATACCATGATACTACCCTTTTCCAGAAGGAATGGTCATACTCTAGGGAAGCTACCCCTGAAACCTTGCCGCACAATTCCTGTTTCGACCATTACCAGTTTGTGAGGTTTGACGAAGTCTCGTCCACAAAGTTATGCTTTTTACAAAAGCTACGCTTTGATCAACAAATGATCAGCAACACTCAGCATGCCACACTACCATATTGGGAGTATATCACTGATAACCATCAACTACATAACCTCTGAGCTCGTACGTCGCAGAGAAGGGAGTTAAACTAAGAGAATAAATTCTCCGCCACCAACAGAAATGTATTTGAAAGAAATCTGCTTTATATCTCAAATGTAATGTCAGACATACAATCCATACAAGTCTATTCTGGGTTTGAACAAAACCGAAGGCACTTCCAAAGAAGTCTTTGCAATCCGGATAATCCCTAATCACGTCTGGATTTCCCATCACATATGGAGATCTCTATACCGGGGATTGGCCAGTGCAGAGACAATCGACAAGAAACCCTTTCGTTTTCGAAAATATCCGGTCTTCACCACCGGTGTTCACATGCTATCCATAACGTCGAATCACATATTAGAAATGGGTTATACGACACAAAGGTCCTTTCCTGGCTAAGCCGAATAGTGAGCGCAGCATTTAAAACATATGGATATGGGATTTCAATTAAGTCACAACTTAATAACTAAAAATTCCTTTCAAATGGTTTAAACAAATTACCATTTCGAATCTTTTAAACAAAAAGATTTAATTCACAAAGATCAATTCATAGACTTCGAAAACAATTTCATTTTGATTGGATTAACTCACTAAATCTTTAAATCAAAGATTTAGCTTATAGCTTTCAAACCATTTTCCAAACTTCAAAGTCATTTTCATTTTCAAACTTGAAATTCTTTTTAATACAATTTGGACGTTCATTTCTTATGTGAAAGCTTTTATTATTTGAAAACGAACAGTTTTCGTTTCAGAAAAAAATCCAATTATATCTACACTAGTTAATTCCCTTTAATTAAATTCAAATTCCCAAATTAATGTCTTTAAATTTGTTTAACCCATATATAACTAGTATAACATCTTTGAATCCTTAGTTTCTAATCATAGAATTCAATTCCAAATTTTGAGTTCAAATTTAAATCCAATTATTTAAATTTGAAAACTCAATCGGGTTATTCAAAATAAATTTTATCTTTGAAATTCCATTTCAAAAACTTTTCACTCTAAACCCAATCTCATTTTCAAACCATTTGAATTTAAAAATTCAAATTCAAAACTATTTTCAAAAATCTGTGACTTAATCGGTTTCCTCGTAAAATCCATATTTGTGTGTGCATAAGTGTGGTCCAGGGGTTTAACACAATTAGTGCAACATCATCGTCATCCCAGATTCAGAGATAGTATATGTATCATCAATAAATGAATAAATTATATATACCACAATCTACAGAACAAAATGTCACAGATCAGATAGGACAATCAATTCAAGGCATCTCATACAATACAATCATTCATAAGTAAGGTCAAGCATTTGATAATCATTTATAAACAGGATTAATTAATCGTTTAATCCTAATTAATTCAATTAATTTCCAATTAAATTAACTATTTATGAATTAATTATCCAATTCTGATTTATTAATTACAAATCATTAATTACCAATTTATCTCATGATTTTCTTAAATTAATTAACTTGAATTAATCAAAATATCCATAATTAATTACAATAAGTGATTAATCCTTAATTACATTCATTAAGTAATTTCATTTAAACAATTTATAATTGATTATCTAAATTAATTAATCTAATTAATTATTTAAAATTATCCACCTTAATTAATACTTAATAATCTTTAGTTAATTATCTTCATTAACTAAGAACATTTCTTCATTTCTTTTAATTAATCTCTAATTATAAATAAATCTAAATCATTAATTTATAAATTGAATAAATTATCCCTTAATTATCATATTAGTTAAATCACTTAATTAACTTAATTATCTCTAAGGTAATTCATTTCTTTGTTAATGACTTCATTAATATTTAAGTGTAAAACATTTCACTTTTGAATTTAAATTTAAATTACATTTGAATTTAAGTTTCAAAATGATTATTCTTTTAAACATAAATCCAATTTAAAACTCCATTTATAATCCAAAATAAAATAAATGTAAATAACATCTATTGCTTATATAAAAGAAAGCTTTTGATTCACAACTTTGATTTAATTTGCTTTTAAAACCTTGAATTTAAAACTTTATTTAAAATCCAAATTCATTTTTAAATCTTAAGATTCAAAAGTTAATTTGAAAACTAAACTTAACTTCGAATTTAAATTCAGTATACAAATTTAAATTTGGTTTAAATTTGTTTTAAATCCCAAATTGCTGTTAGGTTTTACAAAAGAAACCTGAAACAACAACTGACCCGAGGCAACAAAATTTGCTTTGAGTCAAATGCCATAAAACGTCGAACAACAACCCAAGCAGTTTTTCTTCTTCTTCCTAGTTAAGTTTAAACTTAATTTTTTTTTCTCTTTTTTTTTCTTCCTTTCAGTTAAACATTCCCAGTCAATGCCAACGAGAACTCGAGCCATCCCAAAAAAACTAACTCGAAATAGTTACTTCTTCTCCCAAGCACGCTCTCAAGAACCCGAACCCAAAACACTCAAACGTGCACACGATCGACTGTGCACGTGCACTCGCCACTGGCGAACCTCCGTCAACAGAGTCGATCACCCACAAGTCGACTAGCGACCATCCATATGATCCCGATCCTCAACCTGAGATTGCAGAGCCTAAATCAAAAACACCCCTTCCAGTTGAAATAGGAAGTCTACCCACTTGCCAGAAACCCCCTCGCTCAGGCAATCTCGACCACTGAAACCCTCAAGACTTCGCCGACCTCTACGTCTACGCCTCAGGCACCTTCCCTCCAGATCCGGTCAAGCTCGATCAACCAGTGGTGAAGGAAACACTTCCTCTCCGTCCTCCACCAAAACGACTACTAAAACCCTAAAGTTGCTTCGCCACAAAAATCCTTGCAATAGAAATTTTTTTTACATTTATTCTGAAATCAATAAGGACCCAGCAAGCTTCATACGATATTTTATCATCTAAAAAGTTTTCAGTTAACAGGAATGGATCAAAGTATGATTTTGGTTAATATATGAACTACACCCTATATAATTATCTAAAAATCATAATTCTTGTTTCAAAAATCCTATTTTAGTATAAGAATTAATGCGATATATTTAAGATAACAATTCATCATGTTCGAAATTTCCATTTCTGTAAATTTCCTGTAACATTTTGAATTTTCATACTGCAAATTATTTTTTTCTTCTTGAACTATTTTAAAAACATAATTCTTACTCAAATACACTCTTTTGTATTTAAACCCAAACTTGACAATGATCAAAACATGAGGGATTGAATTTTTCTTTCTATTCATTTCATACTGAACTCAAAGAACAGAGGAGGGAAATCAATTCACAGAACTTCAAATGTTTAACAGCATGATTTAATTATCACAGAAACTCAATCTAACATGGTTGTAGATAAATTATGTTTGGGTATGAAGGATAACTTGTTTACTCACCTGGGTTTAGCAAAGCAGAGAGGAACAGAGAAATTTGCTTGGAAATGATTTGCTTAAACTTAAATTCGAATCTAGTACTTAATGCTGCATTTGCATTTGATTTCCAGATTTCTAAAATTGCTTGTTTACTGAGTTACTTCTTTGTTTAAATTTTTAGGTGATATTTACTTTAATTTTTCTCTGCTTTTGAATGCACAAAATGAAATGGAAGATTGATATATATAAATGAGTTACAGGTGATGTATGGTTTGAACAATACAAAGCATGGCTAAAGATGCTTGTACAGGTGATAATATTGTACATGGTGATGTCTGTTCGTACCATAAGAATGCTTTGTACTTATATTTATTTGTTTGCCTAGTTTGTTTTTTTTATTTTATGGTGGCTGAAATGATTTCCAGTAAGTACATATGTTTCTTTCTTTTTCCTTCTTATTTTACCTTTGTTGCTTCATTTTTTTTATATTTGTTTTGCTTTTCGGCCGATGGATGTTATTGTGTACTAACGACATTTCCATTTATTACTTAAGTCCTTTTATCTTTTGTCTAAAGACATTTTGGTTTTTATATAAAACAAATTTATAAAGAAATATTTGATATGCTTTTATTTTGTTCAACTCAGCTGGTACTTCTTTTACTTGATGGCTGATAGTTTTGGTGTGGTGGCTGCATTTATTACTTAGCATGGTTTCATATTTGTGAATATTTATATTTTATTTGTTTCTTAGCTTTGCATTGTACTCTACAGGCTACATATCTTATATGCCTGGCAACTTCCATACATTTTTTTTTCTTTATTATTTCTTTAGATACATAGATATCTACTTTACTTTGTTTTAATTTCCTGCATATTTATTTTTACCAGTTTTGTTTTCTGCACTTCATGTATATGATAAAGTTGTTTTGCCTTTTGCTTATGAATTTTAGCCTAAGTATTTAGTTCCATTTCAAACATGTGTGTTTATTTTTATTTTTATTTTATTTTAAACTTAAACCATTAAACACTAAATTTATTTATTATTTTACAGTTTATGTAATTCTAGAATTATTTAATATGTTCATTTCATATTTTATATAATTAAAAATCTATTTAAATATTTTGTTTAACATCATATCCAAACGTCCAAACACAAATTTATTTCCTAAGATATTTATATTTAAATCCCAATTCAAATTTAAATTAAATATTCAAATTTTAAATTTATTCCAAAATTTATTCAAAATTTACATTAAATATTAATTAAAATAAATTGCAAAATTTGGGGTCGTTACAACAGCACTGTAAACTCCACCGTAAACTAGTGGGATATCAGGGAGTACTCCATAGGTATAACACAAAACAAATCGTAGTGGTCGCGTATATAGGGATTCAAGTATGACATGGCACATGAGGCAATACCCAAGGTAGTGAAACTACCATTTGCCTGACCCGAACTGGTGAGAACGCATCGCCGCAACGATCGCAACACCGCGAAACAACACTCCCAAAATTTCGACGGTGCACACCAATCAATAACAAGTAATGAGTAGTTTACGAAGAAGTGTGTTCGCTTGAGGTGGCTAACCTCATTTGGTCTGGCACGGCTCCTGTTTTAGTCATTTCCAATTTGACACAAGTGTCAAGGCTATCCATTATCGTTCTCTTTCTTCGGTCATCACGTACATCATTCCAACCACTTCATTCTGGATCACACTTCGCGTATAGTTATTAAAGTGGTTTTCAGTTTATACGGAGAGTATGTCCACAACCGATCCCGTTTTTTAATAAATTTTGTAATTATTACACCGGTTGGTCGTTTTATAAATTTCAAAAACCAAATCAAATTCAATTTCAATTAGAATTTGAAAGGCCAGCATTTCATTTGTCTTTCAATATCAATTTCCAAAATTTACTTTTCAAAACTTCCAAATTACTATTTCAAAATCTTATAATTCAATTTTTATTTTTATTTTAAAATAATTCAAATATTGATTCAAGTTCGTATATAAGTTTCATTCCGTAATCATTTAAATAAATTTAATTTAACATTCAAATCAATTTAAATTCATTGATCGATTTCATTCAGCATTCGTTAAGTTAATTTATCATTCAAAACAAATTCTATTTAATTTCCAATTCATTAAATCAATTACTTAAGTTCAACTCCATTATATCAACACTTATAAATTGAATTAAATTAGATTCGTCAAAACAAATTCTTTAAATTTCAAGTCTTACATCAATATCAATAAATCACATTTTTTAATTTCTTGTTAAAGAAATTGAATTTCACTTATTTATTTACTTAGTTTCAAGTTTCAAAACTCAATTAATAAAGAAACTTAATTTCACTTATTCAAGAAGTTCCATTTCACTTATTAAAGAATTCGATTTTATTTAATTATTAGATAATTCATCTTATTTAATTATTAAATAATTTCAAAACTTAATTATTAAATAATTTCAAACTTAATTATTAAAAATTTCCAAATTTTAAAACAACATTCTTTCATCAACTACTATGTTAATATTTTGATTCAGATTTATTAAATGTTAACATTTTCCTTTCATTTAAAATTCAAATTCCAACTTCATTTCAAAACCTTATTATTTATTCAAATAAAATCATTATTTTATTTTTAAATCAAATTATCGACCAATCGGGTTTTATTTAATTCTCTATCCTAAGTCAATATTTTATTTGGGTATTTATCATTTCCACCCAATTCCATTTCAATTCAAAAATCAAAGAATAGCAAAGGGAACTTGCAGTGTGATAACTAGGATGGTGTTAAAGTAAATAAACAAGCAATAACAACAATCAATAGCAATCCAATAATTAATTCAAATAATCCCAAAATAATCGTATTAATTCACATTGTTATTTGTGCAAATTAATATAATTATTTCTAGAATCTACACTATCATTTAATGTAGATTAAAGATTATTACACTAATATTTATATGGTTCTTCACTTGATATCTATTATTCAATTTCATATTACATCAATTAAACGACATACATTTAAATGGTTCAAGGTGTAATTAACCATATTTCTACATGTCAATTTATTTAAACATTTAAAGGGGTCATATTATGCAAATGTCATCTACTCAAATTTAACACATATATCAAATCTAACTATCCTATGTCAATTTCAATTTCAAATTATTTATCACTTAAACATTAACAATTTAACGTCTAATGCCAACATCAAACAAACAATCATTTAACCACCAAACTGGATTATCATTGTATGAATAATAGATAATAGTGTAAGATGTCACAGGTGAACCGATATAGGTAATAACAGATATGTAAAAGTGTAAATAACTAACAGCCACATATTTCAATTATCGTTTCTATTGAAATCAAATTTAATAAATAAAAGAACATTAATCGTGATTGATTGCTCACCTTTCGAGGCTAAAGCGATAGACGATGAAATTTAGTTATGAACTCTAGGCACGAAACTCAAACGGGCAAGATAGAACTCGAATCGACGAACGAAACTGATAATAAAGAATTGACGAAACCAATCAGAACTAGATCGATAAAGGTAAATGGTATTAATAACCTTATAGCATAACCAAATATAACTATTTATATAAAATCATATTTTAAAATTCAAACATACATTAAATTAAATATGTATATGTATTTCAAAATTGTTGTTTTAAACCAAACTTAAATAGTAAAGTCCATACATATAAAATAAATTTTGAATCAATGCATCAAACTTTAACAGTTTAATATATATTTATATAACTAAAGCTCGTATAAAACAAATGTTCTAACACTATATTTAGATATAATGGTATGACAAACTTTTAAGAAACTATATAGATTTTGTAAATTGTACACTTATATATAAATAACTTTAACTATACTTTAATATATTTCTTTACTCTTGACTAAAAATAAACAGTAAGGTGAATACGCTTTTGTTACTTTCTAAACTAACCGATTTTATAATACAGTATGACACACTACTATCTTATATATAAATAGGCTATATACAAAATATATATACAGTGTAGACATATTCATAGTTTATATAAATCTATATATAGCATAATACAAATACCCATATAAATCTATCATGTGTAGTACAGACCCATATATATAATATATAAGCATATATAAACTACAATTATGTTATATCCTTTTACATATATAATACGAAAATAAAATGAACTGGTATAGAATATGTATACAACATATTTATACTCACACATATAATATACAACTATATTAGAAATCAATGTATATGTACTTACGGTAACACATCATATAAACCAACACAAAATACAAAGATCTATACATAATATAAGTATACATATATGGACTATACGAATATATTATAAACTAGCGGTACAAATTATTGTCAACAACTACAACCTGACTATCTATATATAGCTTCAAATCTGGTATAGTACAATAGATATATATAAAATTCTATTTTATTATATATATTATATATATAGATAATTTTTTCTTTTCGTTAAAGAAGACACAGCCTAAATTAAAATTCATAATATAACTGACGTATCAGGTACTATAGACCCAACAAACAAGATGCAAACTCATTCTTACTTTATATTATACAATTTAGAAATATGTGTTAATAAAATATATAGAGTATTTACTAATATATACTAAACATATATCATATAACTCATATAACTAACCCAACCTACATGCAAAGTTTATTACTTACTGTATAATAACATACATACACGAAACACAATCTTACAGAACTAAAAAAATAATATACGAAAATATAATAAAATATATATAACATACAATACAAAACCAAGTTGCCAATGGTGGAAAAATGAAGGTGAGCCGCCGAGTAGCTTGGCCGAGCTAGGTGGCAGCTGATGCGAGCAATAGAGATAGGTGGAGCACGGGTTGTCGTGTGTGGCTGGCGACTAATGGGTAAGTGGTTGCGGCACTGGGAGGAGGGGAGAGTGAGTTGGCGTGGGTCACACATGAATGGCTAGGAGAGAAGATAGGCGGTTGGCAGCCAGAAGGCCGGATTTTAAAGTTGTTGATGACCGATGCGGATGTGGTGCGAAAGGAAGAGGCTGTGGCATAACGAAGTGGCGGAGGATATTTGGTGGAAGCTCGGTTGATAGATCAGGCATGCTAGGAGGAGAGGCAACAAATAAAGGGTTGTTGTATCTTGTTTGAAGGGTGGTAGATGGAAAGGTGGAGTAACGTACAGTATTTGAGTCAATGAAAAGAAACGAAGCAATATACAACTTTATATATTAAAACATAAAATTTTATCTTGGTAGCTAAACCAAAGTTGTATAAAAAAAAATTAGAAGTAGTAAAAGCCAATTGAATTGAATTTAGGGAAACAATAAAAGCTGGTTTCCATTGGAATTTACACGGTGGGATATTGAAAGGTCAAAAGAAACGAAAAGTCGTACCGATATAGTTAACCGTTACTGTGGATTCCGCTGCGAACCGGGCTTCAAAACATAGCATTGAATACACCGTAGAGATCACTACGATGAGACGATTAAAATGGTATATGGATATCAGTGGTATGATTGAATTATAAAAATTCGAATTTTCTACTAGCGGAAAATGCAGCAAAAACGTAGAAAAGTAAGATCGACGGAACTAAAGACGCCCGAATTTGAAAAAACGGAAAATGATGTCTCCATCAAAAGATGATTTAGAATTTTGCTATATAAAAATATTTAGGTTTTGAAAACATTTTGTTTTCATCAATTCCTAACTGATTGAATTGAAACAAAATTACACACGAAAATAAACTTTCATATTTTCGGATGAAAATTTACCAGTTACTATGTTTGACTAGATGCATTTCAAATATTAAATATTTATTTCAAAATTTTATTTTTAAAATTTCACGAATAATCAATTAATCACATTATTAAAACAGTTAAAATTTACGGGTCGTTACACTCTCGTCCACTCAAAACTTTTTGTCCCCGAAAAGGAAGGAGGTAGGATAATAGGAACAACCGGAAAGAAAAACAGATTTGAAATACAAAATCGAAGAATTAAATTTAAAACCATATAAATTTCAACTGAATTAATTAATATTCAATAATTGATTTTAAACTCAAGGAATTTCATTTAGTTGATTCAATTGTTAATTTATTAATCCCTTCAAAGCAAAATTTGATTTAATTTATCCTATTTATTCATTATCTTATTATCCAATTATCCTTTAACATAAATTTAAGAATTAAATTTTCGGATAACTTCAAATTTATTTGAAGATAAGTAAATATATATTATATATCAAATCAAATTTTAAAACATACATCAATATATATTACAAATCAAATCATACTTTAAGAAATTCTGTGACGACCAGGAATTTTTAACAATTTCAATTGAAATAATTAATTGATTTTAAAATATTTAAAAGGTAATTTTTAACTTGAATTCAAATATTATTATTATTTAGCAATTAATTTATTAGATTTAATAAACTGAAATTGGGTAAATTATTGAATCCGAAGTTTTAAGCCTGTTAAAAATAATTTGAAGGCTTGTAAAATTTATAATGATGATACTGAAGATAATAGAATGGTTGAAATTTAATTTAAAGGTAATTTGTTCAATTTTAAAAATATGTCGTTTAAATTGAATTTAAAAATAGCCTTCCGAGACACAGTATCGGATTTCGACGAAACCATTTCCATTGGATCCATAATAGTTAGTTATTATCGGATTTCTGTTTTCGTAGCAATCGGAGTTGTCGTCTGACCCTGGCAGCTCAAAATGCTTAGAAACTATTTTAATCGATTTAATTTAAAATTGATTGTTTACTTCCGTAACTCGCGCATATGATCGAATTAGCTTTCGAAACACGTTCCAATGTGTTCGGAATATGGGTAAAACCTTATAAACGCCTGTCGGCATGTCCGATTCGGGGTTCGGGGTTTCGCGTTCTGCTTAACGAGATATTTTGGAAATTTAATAATTTTAAAAATATAAAAGTCAACCAGCCACCCTATTCTATACCTATGTAAGCATTGCCGACTTAACCTTTCCCTTCGTTCAAATCAATGTCCCTCCTTTCCTTCAAATCTCGTCTCTTTCCTCCTTTTCCTTCTGATGGAAGTCACGAGAAAAAAATCTATATACCAAATCTCGTTTCAGAATTAAACCCAAGTTCACAAAATCAAGTACATAAATGGCCAAAGACCTTCGTTCAAAATAAAAAAGAGGGGAGGCAAAAGATTTTCGTTCGAAAATCAATTAAAGACAGAGCCGAGATTCCCCTTCCTTTCAAAATTCGAACCGGCTATAAAAAAAGAAGGGATTAAATCACGAGCCGTGTTCCTGCTCGTCCTCGTTCTACAGCAATGGCGCTCATGATTTAGGGGAGGAAACAGCGAGGGAGCGGTCGCGAGGATGGGAGGCGTTCTATTGGGAACTAGGGTTTCGGTGGCAGCGGCTTGCTTTTAGCTCGAGCTGATTATGGGATGTCATTCGCTCGTCGCGGATGTTGTTGGGCTTGGTGTGAGTTGCCGAGTGGGTCGCGATGGCGGTAAGTTGGATTGCCGAGAAATCTCGTTCGACGAACCCTGGGTCGCGCGTGGACTTTGATGGCTAAGCGAGCATAAGGGAAAAGCAAGAGGCTCGTACGATGGCTTTGAGTGGATCGATGATGCGTGAACTTCGCCTGGTTCGAGACCGCGTAGTCGTAATGCGGGGCTGGGTTCGTTATAGATGAATAAATTTGTGGCAGCGATTGCTGGGATGACCGTGGGGGTGTTCGCAGTAAGGTATCTTATTTTATTTTATTTTATCTTAGTTTATTTCAGTAAATGAATATGTATATATATAAGTTGGGAAGATATAGAAATTTTAAGAAGATACATAGGCATATTTTAAACTTAGTAGTTTATTTTAAAATGTGTTTAGGGTGATTAGTTGATTTTATAAAACTAATTTAATTATTTTAGTACTAAAAATAATGTATTAAAGAAAATTTAGTTTTAAATATAGTATTAGTTGATTCAATCTATCAAATGGAAATTAATTGTTCAATTAGTTCAGATATTAATGAAATCATATAAATGTTTATACAAGGTTGAAAATCGTGGAATCAAATCGAGAATGAAGTGGATTGCAAATTTAAGGGGCAAAGGTGAGTAAATCTCACTTTGTTGGGTTATTGTTTAAATTTGAATGGTTAAATTTAAATAATTAGTTGAGTGATTAAATTTATTGGATGTGCACTAATGATGATGTGACTTTGGTTTCGGTTGGTTCTCGAGTTAAATGTGGTTTGACTCGAAGTATTTGGGTTTTAAATTGTTTTAAACTTAAGTCACAAAAAAAGAAAATGTTTTCATTTTAATGATGATAAGGACTTAATGATTTGTGATTCATCAAATTAGCAGGGTAATAAAAATGGATAATTAATTAATTCAATTAATTAATGATTTGGGTTAATTAATTTAGTAATTAAGAGTTTGAATTAATTAATTAAGTATTAAGTTGATTAATGAAGTTTAATTAAATTAGAATAATCATTGGGTGGTTTAATGAGTAATTACTTAAAGTAATAAATAAAATATAATTACTTGCAAAATTAATCAAGAGGTTAATTAAGATAATTAATTAAGAAGTAATTAATTTATTAATGAAATAAATGAAAAGATAGTTAATTACAAGTTGAGATTAATCGAGAATGATTAATATTGTGGTTGAATTATAGTAATTAATTTAGATTAGAATAAATTAAAATATAATTGGAAATCATTAATTTTTATAATTAACGATGTAATTAAAGATTGATTAATTAAGATGAATTAAATCAATAAATAATGACTTATGAGAAGTAAATTAATATAAGAAATCAAGGATTAATGTAATTAAAATAGTTAATTAATTCATGAAGTAATTAAGATTACTTATTGATTTTGGTTAAGAATAATTAATATCGTGAAATTAATTAAAGATAATTACTTGAATGCAATTGAGAGATAATTAATCCAGTGTGATTAATTAAGATGAATAATGAAGGGTTGATTAATTAATTGATTTGTAATTAATTTATATTGAATGAAGGAATCTAAGTGGATGAGGTTAGTAATTAAATCAGGATTAATTTAATTAATTTGGAAGTGATTAAGCTTTCCTTATGGACGATTGAATGGTATTGAATGCTTTGAATGAGTTGATATCGCTGATATGAAATGTTGTGTATTTCATTTGGATAACTTGGGATAGGATGGCATGAGACTCGAAGAGGCCGGGGTCGGGTATTAGGAAATACCTGAAACCACCTCGAATTTTTGTAAATTGATTTGTGAAATCAAAAGGCTGGAATGAAATGATTTAAGTGAATTGAATTATTTTATCTAAGTTTGTTACTTAGAAATTGTTAACGCTAAAATTGAACGCTAACACCCTGGTGAGAGTAGAAATAAAGTGAAAGCACCACCCATTGGTACGGGAGCTAGAAATAAGCAGAAAATAACAGAAAGCGGTAAAAAGGCAATAGTTTTTATAGTGGTTCGGCTTTAAATCAAGCCTACGTCCACTTTGATCTTCTTTATTGCTGATTCAAGTACAACTGCTGATTCAAGTACAACTCTTTACAATTATCTTCGATTACAACACACTTAGACAAGTAGCTAGAACTCCGTAGAAGAACCCTTCGAATTCATGTCGAATGTGTTCGATCTCCTCTTGAAGTTCGTTGAAGCGTCTTTGGTGTTTGAAGAGTCGGATGAGTCGAGAAAACAGCAGAGTATCGGCGTTCCGGAAGTGAGCCAAAAGTCCCCTCTTAGTTGGAGTAGGTGGGATATTTATAGGAGAATTATGAACTAAGGTTAGGTCGTAGGTCGCACCTGGTCCTCTCTAAGCGGGTTAGTAGGTCGTGGGGGACCTAGGGGAGAGTGGTAGGAAGTTTTCTTGGTTTGTTTAGGTCGTGAGCGACCTAGGGGAGAATAGTCGACGACTTAAGGTTGGGAGCGGCCTATAAGCAAGCGGCTTCATTCTGTGATAACTCGCTAGGTTGCTGGATCTTTTAGGTCGCTGGGTCGTTGGGTCATTGCTTCATTGAGTGGATTAGGTCATTTAGCTACTAGGTCGCTAGGTCGTCCTTTTCTTACCCCGTTAGGTCGTTAGGGCCCCTTAAGCCATTGAGTCGCGTCTTGTTGTGACGTTTCATGATTTAGGTCGTTAAGTCGCTAGACCCTTTAAGTAATTAGGTCGTTAGGTCGCTTTATTCCATAGGGTGTTAGGTCGTGATAACTTTAGGTCGTTATACCTCTCAACCCTCTAGGTCGCTGAGCTTCTTAGCTCGTTAGGTCGCTATAACTTTAGGTCGTCAGACTCTTTAATCCATTAGGTCGCTTAGTTGTGAAGTAGAGGAGTTAACACTTGCCCCTCGAAGTACACACCTAGGGGTTAGGTCGTGTGCTTCTGTACCTCTTAACTCGCACTATTCTGAGTTGTTAGGTCGTAAGCGACTTATGAGAAAGTAAGGTCGTTTGTGCCGATTCGAGTTCCATTGCTCCGGTACATAAATAGCTTAGGTCGTTACTTCTTCACTTCATCTGCTCTAACATTCCATCCTGCCATTAACAAGTTTCCGAGCTCTCGAAGATGATTCCAATTACTCACCCATCGATTATCTCCATCATCATATTGCGTAACTGAATTCAATCAGTATTCAACCACGTTCATCATCAAATCGCGAATTCTCCACTTGCCGTCCCTAATCCAACTTTGTATTCCGCGCTTCGTCATGAATCGTGTCACAATCGATCCTCGACTACCTTTGGTTGCGGTATCATTGTAATTCTTGAAAACGCTGTAGCATACTGGATCCACGATGGATCTGAGGTGATTTGAATCGATTCTGGGTGATTTGGTGGTGTGGTGAGACGGTGGATTTCACGGTAGAGGTGATAATAGGTTATCGGGTTAACGGGTTTGCTCGTTAGGCGATTTGCTGAGTGGAGAGGAGCAAAGAGAGTTAGGAAATGATTGGTTTAGGAACTTCGGCCAACCTTGGGCTTATCTGTTTGATTGTGAAACACGTGACCTAACTTTCTTGCGACCTAACTTGCTTACGACTTATCTTGCTCGAATAACATAAAGCTTAAAGTAGAGCGACTTAACAAACTAACGACCTAACTCTCTGCGGCATAAGTTTTAGGTCGCGGCCGAGCTAGTACTTAGATAGATATGCATTATCTTGACCTGAAGCCTTATTCCTTCATATGCATCATAACTTTAACTTGTAGGAACTTGAATAATGAACTATTTGACTTGATCAGAATGACTTAATGGAACTTCGACCCATGCTTAGTTGCCTGAGCTTGATTACTTACAAAAATATCACAGCATTTGAATCCTCAACCTGAACTGTCGAGATAACTTGCCTGAACTCGTTGCATTTCTTTACAGATTATATTAAGTTTAACGCTAATAACCTGTTAAACACAACATTTGCAGAAAAATGGGACGAATATACTCATCGTCCACCGCCCACATCGAATGATGGATTAGATTAAAGAACTGATAAAGAATAATCAACTTAAAAGGACTGTATGAATAAAATGCTGTGCATCGACAAGTTCAAGTGAAGTATTGAAGCAAAGTTAAATTAATCAACTAAAGCTGATCTGTTTGCATCAACACTGTACTTGGACTTAAAACAACAAGCCCTGAAGCTTTATAATCGATAAATATCAGCTGGTTTAACTTCAGTTTTATTTGCTTGTCATTTTATTAGTTTTGCACAACACTTCACACTTTTTAGGAAATGTGCACCTTCATATTTGAATATCCAGTTTCTTGTGTAGAATGGCTTCTCAACAAGAAGAAACAATAGTGCAAGCTGGAGAAGTCTTCCCAGTAGCTAATCCGTTGATTGATTCCCTAGAGAGAACTTCAACTACCTTGAATCAAAGGGTTTTTAGTCAACTATGCGCCCAGTTCGGTATTGCTGAAGCAGATGCCCTACTTCCCGGGAGGAGTGATACTGCTGATAGGCCGCCTACCGGCTTTGTAGCGGTCAATCGACAAATGTGTCTGAATGGCGCCATTCCTCCCTTTAATGATTTTCTTCGAACGCTTCTCCTCCGGTTGACTATTTCTCCATTCCAACTGCACCCCAATGGTTACGCCATTTTGATGGCGTTGTGTGTACTATTCAGGAGAACACTTGATCGTCTTCCAAGCTTCGAAGAGATTTGCTATTTATGCACATTTGCGAAGAACAAGGATCATCCTTCCATCACACTTGTGAGAAGCACCAGGGGCCGTAAATTGATCACTGATCTTCCCGAAAGCGCTCACGGGTTTTTGAACCAGTATTTCTTTGTTCGTTGCCTCCCAAGATTTTACGCCATCTGGAGAGTAGGAAGTAAGATTGTTTATCCTCGTTCTTTCCACTTTTGAGCTTCTCGAGATTCGAGTTGTCGAGTGCTAATTTCATCCTTTACCTTTGTTGCACTTCCTCCTCTTTCTAAAGATTCGAGCCATAAACCGACTTTTGAAAGATTAAGTGCCGTGGCGGTTGAGGAGAGAAGCATTAAATTTCTGTTGAAGGATGAATTTTTGCACCGATTCGGACTTTTGCATCCTTCCCAATCCACTCAGCTCCATGATGCCTCTGGTTCTCCAGTAGAGACTCCAAATGCCCCAGTCTCCGCCGAAGAACTTACACCGAAGGAACCTACTACCGAGGCTTCATTGGTGAAGTGTTCTACTTCTGTTGACATCGCGGGGTCATCTAGCAAACTTGCACTTCTCCCGGTAATAGAAGAAGAGGAACCTCCTCAACATTCCGGGAAAGCTGACGAAGAAGAAGATGAAAGAAAGAGTCCCACTAAGCATGACGGTGACGATATTTTTGAGGGATTAAGCAACCTGATGATTACTTCACAAGAGCTCTTTAAAGACGACACTTCCACAACTAAAGTTACATCTCCAGCAGTTGAGGTGACATCTGCCTTGCAGCAAATTTCGTCAGCCCAAAAGTTGACTCCTGCTTTAAAATCTGTCATCACTCCTCGACCGAAGAGTGGTTTGTTGTTCGACGCGCGTAGTTTGCACGTTACACACACTTAGGATTTTTTGGAAATTAAGCACACTAAATTTCTTTATTTCGAAGATTTCTAAACTTTATCTCTTCTTCATTTTCAGATTCTCCAATGGGCCGCAGCGGCACATACTGTGATGACTTCCAACGCTATGGAAAGCGTGACTCCTATGACACTAGATGCTATCTCCCTACTCATAGGGAAACCGATGAAGAAAGAGCTGTCAGGAAAGCCCATGAAAGGCGGGACTATGAGGAGCGCCACAGGAGAGGAGATGAATGACATGAATCATCCCAGAGAGATGATGATTTCCATAAAAGAAAATCTTATGATGTCAAAGGGAAGAGTCATGTCACTGACGATCCAAATAAGCGGACCAAGCTTAGTGAAAAGCCAGCATCTGCAATCTCTGAAAAGACCGATGCTCCCATCCCTTTAGATATTCCTTCTAGTTCTCCCGCTCTCAAAAGAGCTCATATTCAGTCAATTATTAACAGGCTTCAGTATCAAGTCAGGAATGCTCCGCCTACACTCCAAAGTCGATTTCCAAATTGGTGCTTAAAGGGAGTACACTTTGATTTGGACCTGGTTCCCATTGATAAGCAGGCCATGCTAAAGAATCTTGACTCTGTTAAGCTTGACATCGAGAGAATGTCTAGGTGGCAAAAGCTGGCTGACGAGCTTCAAAGGGTTAATCGCTTCAATCTCGAGGCCATGCTGACCATGGAGAATGATAAGTCTGAATGGCAAAAGGTTCTCCAACAACATGATACAGAGATGAGAAGCATTGCTTCTTATAATGAGGAGCTCGAAGCTAAAGTTAAGAAACTTGAAGATGATCTTGCCGCCTCTTCTACTTCTTTTACCCAAAAGGAAGAGGTGTTACAAAAGCAAGTAAGAGACGCCCATGCCAGCCAAAGAGATGCTGAGGCTAGATAAGAGGCACAGGAGAAAACTGTAGACAATTACCGCACTGATGTTGCTCGGTTGCGAGAAAAAACTAGCTTCCAAGACATGGAAATCGAAATGTTAAGAGCTCGACTTTCTAAAGTTGAAAAAGAGCGTGATGAGGCCGTTGCCGACAAAGTGGCAGCCGAAGAATCTCATGAGGCAACTAAAGCCAACATCAGCTCTACTTTATTCGAGTTCTATGTTCACAGCGTCTTGGGGCGCAACAACCTTTCATTCTTGGTCCCAAAATATGAAATTACATTGGCCAAAGTGTGGGAGGCGGCTATGGATACTTTCAAAGACACCGGCTATGCTGAGGCAGAACTTGAGGCGTTTTACTTGGATGACGATGGTCGCGCTGCCCTCGCTAGGGGAATGGAGCAACTTATTAAAGAGCGAGCCGGAGTTGTGGAAGGGGAGCATTCAGGAAGGAAACAACTTTGACCGACCCTAACCATCCTTCAGTTTTGGCCGACAGTGATATTATTGGCTCTAGTTCCCTTCTTCGCCTCCTGCCAAAGCCGAAGCCAAAGCTGCTACTGCTCACACTGAAGTCGAGGCCCGGGAAGACATCGGGGCACAAGATTTTGAGGTTGATGTGGTAAAGCCAACTTCACCGGGTAACTTCGACATTGATCCAGCTCAATTGGGTTACTTGTTCACTTCACATGAGTTTGATGAACTTTTTGACTATTTCTTAAACCTCAACGAGCCTCTATCTCCTCTCTTTACGAGGAATACTGATTTTAACTTTCCTTCTTCTGTAGAGATAACATTAAGTGCTGCACAGACTTCTCCTCCTCCCGCTATTGTTCCTCCATCCTTTCAGGTTACTCCTCTTTCTGCTTCTCAATCAGGGTCACAAGAAGAAAAGATAGAAGCGCTTCAAGGCTTGGATGACTCGGGTGCTTCGCAAGAGCAAAATACGGAAGAACCTGAAGCGGGCTAGAAGACCCTGGAGAGATCTTATGCCGATGACACAAAGCTGTCTGAACATATTACTCCTGGCAGCGAGTCTTCTTCAAAGAAGAAGGGGAAGCGCGCTATTTCAAAGAAGAAGAAGAAAAGCACTTCTGCTAGTGAAGAGAGAGCGGAAGTAGACCTAGTTGCACCCCTTTCTCCTTCTTCCCCAACTCAATCATGCCAGCCCCTGATGCTAATCATTAAGCCTGGTAAGGGTTCCAAAGGTGGGGGGAAGAATAAGTAATAGGTGCTGCTTTATCCGTCTTGTTTTGCTTTTTTCTTTTTTGCTTGTATATGAAAGCTTGCATTGACCGGAGATTGTGCAGGTACCGGCCCCCGCTTTTTGAAACCTGCATATGTATAAAACTTTCATAGTATGGAATAAAATGATTCTTTTTAACTTGTACAAACTTTCGTCTGTATTCGAGAATGCATTTATTCCTCATTTTCATACAAATTTCTTTATTTGCATGATATTGCAGTGAGCTTGTGGTATGTTTCTTGAGCGTTGCTTTTATTAATGTAGCTATATTATATTGCCCCCATACCACAGCTCATTGCAATCTCTTTGGAGAACAATTCTTCTGTTTTGAGAAGACTTGCATTCTTATTTTGGAGAACAACTCTTCCGCTTTGAGAAGACTTGCACTCTTACTTTGGAGAACAACTCTTCCATTTTAAGAAGGCATGCACTCTTACTTTAGAGAATAATTTTTCCATTTTTGAGGAATTATTACTCTGCTTTAGTAGAGTGCGCCTTGTATTGGAGAAGTCTCTCTTATTTTCTTTTACACTTCGACCTTCGGAGATGGTCACTTTTATTTTTAAGAAGTGGAATCTCCTACGCGGTGAAGCGAGCCTCTGAAGAGGGCTTTCTTTGGCACTTCTATCTTGGGAAGTGTGCCTCCGAAGATGGCTTTATCTTGCACTTCAAACTTGGGAAGTGTGCCTCGTTGGAGGTCTTTATTTGCACTTCAAACTTGGGAAGTGTGCCTCCAAAAAGGTCTTTATTTTGCACTTCAAACTTGGGAAGTGTGCCTAGTTGGAGGATTTTTTATTTATTTATTTGGGGTAGCGGGCCTCAGAAGTGGGCTTTGACATTTCAACTCTGGTGAAGTGGGCCTCCGAAGAGAGATTTTTGCACTTCAGCTCCGGTGAAATGTGCCTCCGAAGAGGTCTTTTTGGCATTTCAGCTCTGGTGAAGTGGACCTCCAAAGAGAGATTTTTGCACATCAGCTCCGGTGAAATGTGCCTCCGAAGAGGTCTTTTTGGAATTCCAGCTCTAGTGAAGTGGACCTCCGAAGAGAAATTTTTGCACTTCAGCTCTGGTGAAATGTGCCCCCGAAGAGGTCTTTTTGGCATTCCAGCTCTGGTGAAGTGGACCTCTGAAGAGATATTTTTGCACTTCAGCTCCGGTGAAATGTGCCCCCGAAGAGGTCTTTTTTTGCATTTCAGCCCTGGTGAAGCGGACCTCTGAAGAGAGATTTTTGCACTTCAGCTCCGGTGAAATGTGCCCCCGAAGAGGTCTTTTTGGCATTTCAGCTCTGGTGAAGTGGACCACCGAAGAGAAATTTTTGCACTTCAGCTCCGTTGAAATGTGCCTCGTAAGAGGTCTTTATTTGCCTCGGGAGAGGGCTTTTTGTGCCTCGGGAGAGGGCTTCTTCCTCCGAAGAGTTATGCCTCCGAAGAGGGCTTGTGCCTCCGGAGAGGGCTTTTTACTTGTCTGCTCACCCATGTCTTTTCGTCATTTTCTCATCAGTGATTCCTTGTTATCATTTACAAGCACAAGTCCCTTTCTTTTGTAAGTAGTTTGTTTTATCCAAAGAAGTGTACTTAATTGTTAAGTGAGTTCGCAGGGGAAGACACAGGCTACTTAATCGGATGTCCGTTTGGCACAAACGATCGCAATTAGTTAGCAAGGGCCTGGAACCTCCGGCGGAATCACTAACTGTTTGCTCGAAGCACTTCTTATATGGGATTCGAATCTGGAATTTTTGTGGCTTGACATTTGTTTGTTGAATGATTTATAGGAATCGCTTGGCTTTGTGATGTGTTGACTAGTTAAGCTTTGCTTTGATTGCATCCATCATTATTTCACAAATTTGTAACAAGGCCTTTAAGTAAAATATAGATGCAAGCGACTACTGTCCCAGGCTTTCGGAATTAAATCTCCGGTGTGAGGGGACTAGATGGCAGCGTCTTTCAGAACAGGAACATTCTCTCCCTCCGGGGCTTTTCTCAAGGCATGAGCATATCTTTCCATCTCGTCCCAACTTCTGCATGTTGGGTGAGGGCCACCTGTGATGACATTAATGATAGGCCTCTCATCTCCCCGCATTGCAGTTCTTTTATCTGAGCCGTATTGATGAGCGGGAACTAGTTGCCCATGAGTGGATGAGGATGGGTCATTCCAGTTTCTCTTGACATATTGTTGAAGTTTATTCTCTTTCAACAGCTCCTCAATCAGATCCTTCAGATGGCGACACTCATTAGTGTCATGGCTAGGCTGATTGTGGAACTTACAGAATCTTCCACTCTGCGTGGCATTTTTTCCAAGTCTCAACTTATGTGGTTTCGGATATTCAACAGTCTCCTTAGTTGCAAAGAAAATATTCTCTGGAGTATCACTCAAGGGAGTGAAATTTGAAGGTCCAAAGTGACGAGTTTTCTTCGCATTTCCTTGCTTTTTCCCACCATCATTTTCCCTCTTCTGTCCTCCAGATTCTCTTTTATTAGAAGCAACATTGTTATTCTGAATTTCGGCAACGACTGCTTTTGTTCGCACAGGAAGGCTTTCCAAGCGCATAAATTCGTAGGCCTTCTTATAAAATTTCTCAAGTGAGTTTGGCTCCTTCATTTTTAGCCATTTTCCAAATTCAGTTGATTTGTTGATAGCCCGCATCAAATAAGTCAAAATCATTCATGGCTCTGCATTATCAACCTCGGCCAAGGCTACATTGAAATGGTTTAAGAATGATCTGATAGACTCCCCGGGGTTTTGTTCCAGACTGGAGAGTGACATTATTTCCTTGGCCTTTGAAGCATATAACTTGAACTGATCTTTGAACTTTCGTGTTAAGTCGGAGAATTGATCCACGGATCAAACTGGCAGCTTTGTGAACCAAAGGAAGGCCACTCCTTCCAAGTACATCGGAAAGTATCGGCACTTGATTTCATCTGTTGCTCTGGCCCCGGCCATATGCCAGTCGTACTTGTATAGGAACTGATTTGGATCGCTTGTCCCGCGATAAGCTAGAATAGTGGGGGGAACAAATTTCTTTGGAAATTCCGCTTTCAGGATTCTCTCAGTAAAAGGAGTCTTGCTTGGAGCAAACCCCCATTCTTTCTCATCTTCATTCCTCTGCATGCTATCTTTCATGATCTGTCGGATCATTCCCGAAAGGTATTCCTCCTTATTCAGAGACCCCGTAGGACAGACATCAGCCATTTTCTTAGAAGTTTGTCTGGATGAACGTTCATAAAGAGTTGGCTGCGGCCTTGAACCTCCGGCTTGGGGAGGTGCCCCTTCGGCGGTGCTAGCTGCCCCTTGAGGAATATTCTTTCCTTGAGAATCATGAGCATCTTCGGCGAAGGTTTCTTTGTTGTTTTCTGGTTGGCGGTTACCTCCAAGCAAAGCATTTATCCTGTCCAACATCAAAGTGTTCTGGGCGTCCATTTGCTGATATAACCCAGACACTACAGCATCCAACTCTGCCCGCATAATTCCAACACTAGGAGCCGCTTCATTGGATGCGGGAGAAGTGTCAGTGTTGTCACAAGTATCTCCAGATCTAATAGATCTCCTTTTTCTTCCGGGAGCCATGATTTCAGATAGACTTCTGGTTTCGAGAGAAATTCTTTCAACGAACTTTTGCGAAGCGATGATGAAAACAGCCTGAGCTCGATGTTCTCAGTGAAAGCACCAAAATGTTAACGCTAAAATTGAACGCTAACATCCTGGTGAGAGTAGAAATAAAGTGAAAGCACCACCCGTTGGTACGGGAACTAGAAATAAGCAGAAAATAACAGAAAGCAGTAAAAAGGCAACAGTTTTTATAGTGGTTCGGCTTTAAGTCAAGCCTACTTCCACTTTAATCTTCTTTATTGCTGATTCAAGTACAACTGCTGATTCAAGTACAACTCTTTACAACTATCTTCGATTACAACACACTTAGACAAGTAGCTAGAACTTCGATGTAGAAGAACCCTTCGAATTCATGTCGAATGTGTCTGATCTCCTCTTGAAGTTTGTTGAAGCGTCTTCGGTGTTTGAAGTGTCGGATGAGTTGAGAAAACAGCAGAGTATCGGCGTTCCGGAAGTGAGCCAAAAGTCACCTCTTAGTTGGAGTAGGTGGGATATTTATAGGAGAATTCTGGTCTAAGGGTAGGTCGTAGGTCGCACCTGGTCCTCTCTGAGCGGGTTAGTAGGTCGTCGGCGACCTAGGGGAGAGTGGTAAGAAGTTGTCTTGGTTTGTTTAGGTCGTGAGCGACCTAGGGGAGAATAGTCGGCAACTTAAGGTTGGAAGCGGCCTATAAGCAAGCGGCTTCATTCTATGATAACTCGCTAGGTCGCTGGATCTTTTAGGTCGCTAGGTCGTTGGGTCATTGCTTCATTGAGTGGCTTAGGTCATTTAGCTACTAGGTCGTTAGGTCGTCCTTTTCTTATCCCGTTAGGTCGTTAGGGCCCCTTAGGCCGTTGAGTCGCGTCTTGCTGTGCCATTTCATGATTTAGGTCGTTAAGTCGCTAGACCCTTTAAGTAATTAGGTCGTTAGGTCGCTTTATTCCATAGGGTGTTAGGTAGTGATAACTTTAGGTCGTTATACCTCTCAACCCTCTAGGTCGCTGAGCTTCTTAGCTCGTTAGGTCGCTATAACTTTAGGTCGTCAGACTCTTTAATCCATTAGGTCGCTTAGTTGTGAAGCGAAGGAGTTAACAGAAATTGATATGTGAAATAAGTGTTGTCTATAACAAATTATGAATTTGTTAAATTGATATAAGTTACCCCGGGTTTATATAAGTTGTTTGCTTTGGTATTCCATGTTAGATGGGTTTACTCATGCTGGTTTCCAGCCTAACCCGGGTGTTACTTTGGTGTAATGCTCGGGTCAGACCGAGTATTACAGATTTCAGGTAAGGACGTTCTAGAGCTCAGGAGGCGAGCTAGATGGCAAGAACGTATGGAGTGTTTCCACTATATTATATTATTTCTGAGACATGATGATTATGTATATCCAGTGTCTGTATATATGTGTAACTCTGATGTATTAAAATGTAATCGACAGATATAATATTCTTTTGCAAATTGTTATTATTTATTATTATATTTTATCCGCTGCGAATGTGAGATGTTGATGTTTCTGATATTCTTCTTCTTCTTCTTCTATCTCTTTCTTCTTTTCATAACTATGTGGAATTTTCGGGATCGAAAATTCTGGGTCGTTACAGTTGGTATCGGAGCTGAAAAGTTAAGCGAGAACCTTGGCTCTGGTGGGAATTACTCATTAAATAGAGTCTGTAGTACTCTAGAATGAGTTGACTATATACATATGAGAGCGTACTTATTATTTTCTTATATAAAGGTTTTAAATGATTTTATATTAAAATATATCTTGATATATAAAGTAATATTTCCTTCTAATAAATATTAAGGTGATTGGTTGTTAAATTAATGGAATTAAATTAAGCGGTAATATAATACAACCAAATTGAAATCTTGAACTGGAATTAAATTAAGTGGTAACAGAAAATACAACCAAATTAAAATTTAAATTAATTAAAAATGAAATTCTAGAATTAGAACTCAAAAATTAAATTGTTTAAAAACATTAAATGAACAAAGTTAATTTGGTTTAAAAAGGTTAAACCAACCTTTGAGAATTTAACTCGAATTTATATAATTCAAGATGGTTTAAAATTTGAAATTGGAATTGAATTCATTCAAATTTAATCTGATTCGAATTAATTGGAATTAAGATTTAAGATGTATGAGTTTAAAATTTTCAATGGTAAATTTGGATTAGGTTAAATTGAAATGATTTGAACTTGAAGTGGGTTCAATTAATAATAGTCCAAAATTTATTGGAATAATCTGGAATTGAAATTAAGGCGAGTAGGATTAAAATCAAATGGAATTTGATTTGAAGTTGGAAAGAAATTAAGGATTAATTCAACTTGAATTGGGAACAAATCAAGTCCAATGGAAATTGGAGTTATTTAAATTGGAATTGGGACAACTAAAATGGGAGTGGAAATTTAAATTAAATTGATGGGAATGTGAACAGTCACTACAACAAAAAGGACTTTTTATAGCGTGTAGAAACCGCTATAAAAACTTTCTATAGCAATTCTATAATCGCCATAGATCAACATGTTGTAAAAAGTCTGGTAGATACTACAGCGTGTCATACTAGCAATGAAAAACGTATTTTTCTTGCCATCTAAAATAGGTCATATTGGTGCAACTACTTTTCTATAGCATTATGAAACGTGCTATAGAACTTTTTATGCCGCATTTTAGTTGCTATAAATATGTCGACATGCTATATTATTGCATTTGAACGCGCTATGGAATCATCGTGTCCACCTTTTATGACACATTGAAATGCTATAGAAAATTCATTACTATCTATTATAGCACCGTCTTATTGCTATGAAAACTATTTACTCTTTGCAAAATATTTTTATAGCACTAACATGATGCTATAGTATAACAAAGCTGAACAATTTTTCTTTTTATTGCATAGTTAGAACGCTATAAAAAAATTCTATTGCATATTTTTTGCTGCCATAACATTCAAAGCTTACAATTTTCAATTCTACTTATATATTATAACTCAAAAAACCACATTCATCACATTAACATAAGTACACAAATTGAGTCATAAGCCAAATCACAAAATATATATATCCATAATATTTCATACATGAAGAATTAAACATAAATATTTGTGATAAAATTAAACATAAGTACACAAATTGAGTGTAGCATACCAAAACGATACATACTAAAAATATTTTAATGACCGTCGATAAGCATGACCGATTTAAAGGAGAAAGAGTGCGACATCATGTATCAACCTCAAAAGCATCATACAACACCTGTGAAGAAGAAACACAAACATACATATATGTTAGTCAATATATACAAGTATGTATAAGTACAAAAGATGCATCGCCAAAGACTAAGTTACTCAAACTAGCATAACCCCCAATGAACCTGTTATTGTGGTCAATCTATACCCTAATATGGTACATAAAAATGAACTAAATCAGTCAATCTATACCCCTAATCATTTACACTCCATCTGTCAATGTCATGCACAATGAACTAAAGCATTTTTCATTTGTTTTCTCCACCTCCGCCTAGCAATCTACGTCGATCGCCATCACCTCCATCCACCCAGACCTCACCGAGGCAGCCTTCATAAACCCAACAGAAACCACATTATCCACTAATCAGCCGACCCTTCCTTATCTCCAATACGAATACGAAATCTAGCACATTAACCTCTCCACCATCCCACTGCTGACTAATATCACTAACAAAATCACATGCAATAACCTTATCAAAAGACTGAACATCAGAATCCCAGTTAAGATTCCTGCTTCAATGCAAATCTATTCCCCCTTACACCTACGTACTAGAATTCATACTGCCCTAAAAACCTAACAAAATCTAAAATCAAAAGGCAGCAGACCTCTCTACCTTCTTGACTAATGAAAACCAAATTGGGATAAACATACTACGGAATCCCATTGAAACTATCACTCTACTGAAACTATCACCACTACTGCACTACCACTCTTCACCTTCTGCTCCTCTACCAAAATAGTTACCTACACACTACACTCCAACACATTGAACTGTACCACCTAGGCACAGTACACTCCAACACACATAAAATCACACACACACTACACTGTCAAACAGATGAATTTTTCTAAAAAAATTTGAAGCATTTTGAAGCATTTTTTATCAAAAATGAGTGTTATCTGGACTATGATTCAACTGAAATATTGAAGCATTTTGAAGGCTATGCTAGAGTTTACATGGACTATGAAACAACTGAATATAAAAAATGCTTACACATTTCAGTATGAAATTACTGAAGTGACAAAACACATGAATTTTTTAATAAAAAATGGACTGATTGCTCAAAGTCAAGGATACAATGCAATGTGTAATACATGTAAAGTATATGAGCTAGAGTTAAAATGCAATGTGTAATAAATAATTACTGTAATTATAGTACACAATTTACTGTAATTAAAATGCAGTTGGTACTTTCCAAGACAACAACAAAATAATACCTTTCACGTGGAATCATCGGCCTTTTACTTTTTACTATTGGGATAATGATGCTTGATAAGCAGTGATTTTTAGCCCACCCAATTACTTTCTCGGCTTCTGTGATCATAAAACAGAAATATTTTAATATAAAATGTGCGGAACAAAATGAATTTTTGTAAATATCCTCTGTTCGAAAAAAAGGAATGCCAATGCAGTGGTTAGGACATGTAATTACAAATATCCTCTGTTCGGAACAAAATGATTTTTAACCCACCTAATTACTAAACTCCCAATGTGGTGCAGTGGTTAGGACATGTAATTACAAATATGAAGATTGAAGTAAAACTACACTGTTCTATAGTAAGTTAAATTTGACGAGATGGTATAATATTTGCAAAATGACCTACAATGGAAAATATCTGTAACCAAAAGTACAATCATGTATATCTATGGTGGAGTCCACTCTGTTGTAATAAAAATCACGTTCCAACAACAACTATGACTGTCACTAGTCACCTTATACATTTTTGGCCCCCAATACATTTTATTTCGATGCTATTATAAAAAGATCATGTTCAGACATAAATGGTAATTGTGCAATTTACATAGGAATCCAGTATTATTTAAATGTACATTTGTATGATCAACCTGTTACATTCATTTTTCGCTAGAATCTAGAAATTTAGCATTAGGGCAAAAGAGACATTATAAATAGGCAGTATTTTATTTAAAATACATACAAAATGGAGCAAATATATATTTTATACAGATCTTATATGCATTAGTACCAATCAAAACCAAAGGGCTATATATATATAGTGTTTAATCTAATTGATTAGTTGCATAAGGGACCGTCTTGCGCATGTCTTATACTAGTTCTGGCATATATCGGTATGTTATATGTATGCGTGTTCACATAAAATTGAACTACTCCCCTTCACTATGCACACAGAAAGCCCTTCACACAACCATACACATATCCAACTGGAAGACACGCACCCACTCACAAATCACAAATGAACACAATCTCTTTTGCATTAACTCACACCCCTGACATGCATACATGAAAAATCCACTGTCACACGCATGCACGCACGCGCGCGCACACATAACACACAATAATTGGTTACTGAACTATAGTGTTGTATTCATAATATATATAACTATACCAGTAAGGACTGAAACTATAAGTAACAATGTAATACAATGTTCAGCTAAAACTATGATTGATTATAGGCAGGCAAGAACTGAAACTATAAATCGTTTTATATGTAATATGATATAGCAAGTATGTTTTACAGCATGGTCGAAAGTTCCTGTAAAACTCAACATATATTGTAACTATGGGTTAATCACTTTTTGGTCTGGGATAATTGTACTCAGCGTTCCATTAACTAAAACATGAAAAGCATACCTATAACATTCAATACTAGTTAAATCGGTACAATGTAAAACTTGGAGGAGAAAATGTTATTTTATTACTTTGTATATTGCTGAATACATTTTACACAACAGTGTCCAATTCTATATACTCATTTGCAATGTTGCTTAATCTTAATTTCTTTTACATAGAAAAAAATTACAGTATGTTTACGTTACATCCAAATTTTGATATTAGTCTTCAAGCCTTGAACAAATATTTAAGTTTATCAGATAGTATTAAAATAGAAGATGGAATGTCTATTGATTAAAGAAAGGAAAATTGCATAAGAAATGACGATTACATAGAGAAAGATTACGTTCGGCAGCCTTAAAAAGTGATGATAACAGAGTAACTTTGAAAAATTGGTTCATATAGTTTATTTAATCATGCATGTTCATTGCATCAAGAAACTTGTCTTCATCGACAAACAACTTGTATTCATCATAGATCCATCTTTAGTATAGATACTGTTAACGCTAAAATGTGAACGCTAACACCCCGGTGTGTAAAGTGTAGTTGTGAAAGCACCACCCGATAGATCGGGAAAGAATTACAAGCAAAGAATAGTGGAAAAGCAGTAAACAACAATGATTTTATAGTGGTTCGGCTTAAGGGTATAGCCTACGTCCACTCTAAATACTTTTATTAATAATCCCGTTACAAACTGATACAATTCTTCTCAAGTACAATACACTTCAAGTTACAAGTGATTTGGAACAAGTCTTAAGCTTCAATGTCGATTAAAGTTCTTAGATTCATGTTGAAGATGTGTGGTTTCTTCGTGAATTTCTTTGATGTATTCCTCTAATCTTGGAAGCTCTAAGTACTGATGAAGTTCTCAATGCAGCAAGGTAACGGTGTGTGAAGAGAATGCGCCAAAAGTCCCTTGAATGTTGGAGATGGGTGCCTATTTATAGAGAGTTCTGATTCTGAAATTTGCCAAGTCCTAAACCGCGGCCGACTCAAGTTAAGACGCAGCCGACCTAAGTTGAGTCGTGACCGGTCTAAGGTCGCCTCCGAGTCAACACCACCTCTTCTCAGTAATGCGGCATCGGACTTATATTCAGTGGCCTTGGGTCGTGAACGACTTAACATAGGTCATAGGTCGGTCGCGACTTAGGCGTAGTTCATGATCTTGTCCCTGTCCTAAGTGGTTGGATCGGTAAATTCTCTGGATGGTTAGGTCGTCTTCTGTCTTAGGTCGGTAGCTATCTTAGGTCGGTAGCCATCTTGTTAAGTTTTAGGTCGGCAACTGTTTAGCCCTAAGTCGGTATCCATTTGGGCCTTAAGTCGGCATCTCCTTAGCCTGTTAGGTCGGCACCTCTTCGAGTCTTAAGTCGGTCTCCCTGATAAGGCAGTTAGGTCGGCAACCAGTTGAGTCGGTAGCCTTGTTAAAGTGTTAAGTCGGCATACCCTTAGGCCTTAGGTCGGCATGCTTCTAACTGTTAGGTCGGTAAGTCATGGATGAGGCGGAGTTAACATTTGCCCCTCGAAGTATACGCCTGAATGTTAGGTCGTGTGCTTCGATAGTCCTTAACCCGTCCCCTCTTAGGTCAGTAGGTCGTACGCGACCCAACAGTTAGACCGCATCTGCCGCTTCAGTTCTCCCTACCGTAAGGTATAAAACATCCATCTTCTTCTTCCTTTTCATTACCTATTTCTTCGATTCCGCCATTAAAAATCTTCCGAGCTCCAAAAAAAAGGCGATTTAATTTCAATCAACTACTGAAAACATCTGCTATTCATCACGTAAGTGATTTCATTCTTTTTTCGACCGTAGATCGCTACTGATTCGTGAATTCTGTTGCTTAAACTCGAACCGCCTCCCTATATGATGCTTCATCACGAATCCCATCACGTTCATAGCTGATGAAGCCTAGGTTGCTCAATTCGGCTTCAGATGACCGCTGATACAACGAAGGTGACTTATCACCTTAGGCTCGATGATCTCTGATGGTAGGGTATTGGATTTGTGACAACTTCGAACTGTTGTATTGGGTGATTTGATAGCATGAATGAAGGCTGTTGTTGATGGAGTGGTTATCGGGTTAATGGGTAGATGGAGTGTGATGTTGGTTCGGGAGCGAGTCAGTGATTTTGGGTGGCTTATCCTTTAGCCGACCTGGCTCTTAGCAACCTTAAGTCGTGGCTGAGATAGTGCTTGAAGAACACTTGCCGATTTAAACTTTAAGGCCTGAATCGTGACCGAGTTAATACTTGGAAAAGTCCCTGTCTTTCGGACCGGAGCTTACATTCTTATCTCTCCCTTGCGACCTAGAGGACTGAGTTGCCAAATAAAAATGCTTAGACTCTGACCCGCTACCGACCTAGCCTTATCTCGCGAAAAACTTTTGAACCGTAGCCGACTTAATACTTGGGGAAATCTGCCGATTTAACCTTCTACTGATTTAACCTTGAACCGCAGCCAAGTTAACCCCTAAGTCGTGACCGAGCTAAGCCCTTAAACCGCTGCCGAGTTGGCTCTTAAACCGCTGCCGAGTTAACACTTAGGCTTTGGGCATGCTGACTTTTTGAGAGCATAGATCCACTTTGAATTTCTGACTCGAACTGCCTAACTAAGTTGCCTGAATTTTGAACTGCCCCAACTTTAAATTTGCTTGAATCTCATTGTATTATTTCACAGGCCGCATTAACTTATAAGCTGCTAACCTGCTGAAAATGACAAACAAAGAAAACCAAGGCGAAAATACTGCCATTGACTGCCCACGTCAGATGACAGATTAGTCAAGACAAGACGAGCAACTTAACTATATTGCATGAAATGTTTGTGAATCAATCAACTAAAGTTAAACATTAATGCAAAGTATCAATAATCTGAACTGATTTATCTGCATCAACATCTTACTTGCGTATTTAGGCTTAAAACAATAGTCCCTAAATTTCATAACTAACGAATGCTTGCTAGTTTTCATTCCAGTTACATTTGTTCACTGCTTGATTGATTTTACACAACACTTCACACACTTTAGGAAACGTGCACCTTCATGTTTGAATACCCAGTTGTTTATGTAGAATGACTTCCCACCGAGAAGAAGAAGTGATAACTCCAGAGGAAGAAACTTTTCCGATAGCTGTTCCCATAGAGAATCCTCCGGAGAGAACCCCGACTATTCTAACTTCGAGAGCATTCGTCCAGCTGCGCACTCAATTTGGCTTTGCTGAAAGTGATGTTCTTCTCCCTGGGCCAAGTGATACTGCTGACAATCCTCCCTATGGCTTTGTTGCAGTCAATCGCCAAATGTGCTTAAGTGGGGCGATTCCTCCTTTTAATGACTTCCTTCGAACTCTTCTCCTTCGATTGACAATCTCTCCGTTTCAACTTCATCCCAATGGCTATGCCATCTTGACGGGGTTGTGTGTTTTGTTTAGAAGAACTCTTGATCGCCTACCGAGTTTTGAAGAAATTCGTTATCTGTGCTCGTTTGCAAAGAGTAAAGATCATCCTTCCCTTATTATTGTGAGAAGTGCCAGAAACCGCAAGCTCATTTCCGATCTTACTGAAAGCGTTCATGGATTCTTGAACCAGTTTTTCTTTGCCCGCTGTCCCTCAGGCTTTTATGCCATCTGGAGAGTAGGAAGTAAGATTAGTGTTTCTATTTTCTTCGTTTTGAAACTTTTTCGAGATCCGAACTTTCAGTTGCTAATTTCATTCTTTATTCTTTTCAGCACTTCCTCTCCCCTCTAGAGACCCAATTCACAAGCAAGTTTTTGAGAGGTTGAGTGCCGTGGCCACAGAAGAGAGGAGCATAAAATTTCTGTTGAGGGATGAATTTTTACATCAACATGGGCTTCTACACACTTCTCGCTCTATGCATGCTCATGAAGTTCCAACGGAAGTCCCCGATTCTCCGATAAAGACTCCTGAATCTTCGCTGGTGAAGTGCTCCACTTCTGTCGATGCTGCGGGGCCATCTGGTAAACTTGCCTTGGTTATCGAGGAAGAAGAGCCTCAGGGATCCTCTCACCATTCACAAGAATCTGGTGAAAAGGCTAAGAAATCCAGTCCTGTCAAGCAAAGCAGGAACGATACCTTCGAAGGATTGAGCGACCTCTTCGCTACTTCACAAGAGATCTTCAAAGATGACCCTGCTACTGCCGGGATTTCTTCTTCAGTAGTTGAAGCTACTTCTATTTTGCAACAGCCGTCGTCGACTCAAGAGTTGACGTTAACTATTACACCCACAACCACTCCCCAAATAAAGAGTGGTTCGTAGATTAATGCGCGTAGTTTGCACAACACACACACTTAGAATTTCTCATCACTTCTATGCACTTATCTTCTTGCACTTTAAAGATTTCTAAAGCTTATTATTTTAATTCCAGATTCTCCTATGGGGCGCAGCGGCTCGTATTATGACGATTTCCAGCGCTACGGGAGGCGTAGCCAGTATGATTACAAGCGTTACCTTCCTTCTTACAGAGAGTCGGATGAAGAGAGGGCTGCCCGAAAGACTCATGAAAGGAGGATTGAAGAAGAACATCGCGAAAGAAGGGAGAGAGAAGAGCGCCATGATTCCTGGCAAAAAGGCGATGACTCCCACAAGTGAAAATCTCATGACGATCGGGGAAAAGGTCACATGAGTGAAGACTTAAGCAAACGAGCCCGTCACAGTGAAAAGCAGGCCTCTACTACTCCTGAGAAAGTTACTATTCCTACCTCGCTCGACATTCCTTCTGACTCTCCCGCTCTTGGGAAATCAGATATTCAAACGATAATTAGCAGGCCCAAATTTCAAGTTGGACCGGGTCCTGCCACTCTGCAGAGCCGATTTCCTCAATGGTGCCTTAAGGGAGTGAGGTTCGACCTAGACTTGGTCCCCGTCGACAAGTCTGCCATGTTGCGCAATCTTGACGCCGTCAAACTTGATATCGAGAGGATGTCAAACTGGCAGAAGCTTGTCGATGAGCTTCAAAGAGTTAACCGTGCCAACATAGAGGCCATGCTTACTATGGAAAACGATAAGGCCGAATGGCAAAAGGTCGTTGAGCAACACGACACCGAAATGAGGAGCATTGCTTCTTACAATGAGGAGCTTGAAGCAAAAGTCGAGGAATTGAAACATGAGCTTGCTGCTTCCTCTACTTCCTATTCTCAAAAAGAAGAAGTGCTCCTGAAACAAGTGAGAGACGCTCACGCTAGCCAAAGGGATGCCGAAGACAGGCTCGAAGTACAAAAAAGAATCAGTGAAGGCTATGCTACTGATGTTGCTGAGCTCCGAAAGAAAAACAACTCCCAGGAGGCGGAGATACAAATGCTTAAGCTTCAGCTTGCCAAAACTGAAAGGGAGCGTGATGAGGCTGTCGCCGGCAGAATCGCAGCTGAAGAATCTCATGAGGCGACCAAAAACAGCATCAGCTCAACATTATTCGACTTCTACTTGCACAGCGTCTTGGGGCGTGGAAGCCTTGCCTTTTTAGGCCCCAAGTATGAAATCACACTGGCTGAAGTTTGGGAGACAGCACTTGATATGCTCGGTGGTAAAGGTGCTGGATATGCTGAGTCAGCCCTTGAAGAGCATTATCTTGATGACGAAGCCCGTGCCGCTCTTGCCAAGGGTAAGGAGCAGCTTGCCAGAGCGCGGGCCGGGATGGCGGAAGAGGAGCGTTCTGAAAAAGAAGTACCGCCTACCATCTCCGAACGTCCTCTAGTTTCTCCCGAGATGGACATTACAGGCCCTAGTGCTCATTTGCCGCCTCCTACAAGAACTGGGGTAATCACCCCTACTGATGAAGAGGCTTTGGAGGACATTGGGGCTCAGAATTATGAGATTGAACTGACAAAGCCAATATCTTCAGGTAATTTCGACATTGGTCCGATTCAGGTGGATTGCCTGCTTATTCCTCAAAAATTTGATGAGCTTCTCGATTACCTCCTGAATCTCGATGAACCCATATCTCCCCTCTTTCGGGAAGATACTAACATTTTCAATTTTTCTTCTTCTGCAGTTGAAACAACAAGTGCCGTGCAGACTTCGCCTTCTCTGGTTATTCCTCCTCCATCTCTTCAGGTGACTCCTCCTTCTGCTTCACAACCTGGGTCACAAGAGGAGAAAATTGAGGCTCTTCATGGTTTGGATGACCCTGTTGCCTCGCAGGAGCAAAAAGATGAGGGACTCGAAGGAGGCGAGATCTCTCCGGAGCGGACTCCTTCTGACGACGTAGTTTTGTCCGCTCTCGTTACTCCGGGGAGTGAGTCTTCTTCGCAGAGAAGAAAGAAGCTTGGGACATCGAAGAGGAGGGGGAAGAAAATTATCACCACTGAAGAGGAACCGGAAATTGCGCCAGTTGTACCTCCCTCCCCTTCTTCCCTCATGCCTTCAGACCAACCTGGAAGACCCGAAAAGCTAACCACTCGGCCGGGTAAAGGGTCTAAAGGGGGCAAGAAGAAATGAGGAGTTGAGCTTTTTGATTCCTTTTTTGTGTAATGGTCGGATGTTGTGCAGGTACCGACCCCTGCTTCTTATTTTGAAACCTGTATCTGCAATATCTGCAATTGAATAAAATGATTCTTTATTTGTACATACTTCTGTTTGAATTTGAGTATGCATTTATTATTCATTTTTGCACAAGTTTATTTATATGATATTGCAGCGGGCTTATGGTATGTTGTTTGAGTATTACTTTACTGATGCAGCTATACTATTATACCATGTTACCCCCATACCTTAAGCTTGCTGCAATATTTTATACTTCGAGGGGACTTGCACTCTTATTTGCTAAAGAATAATTATTTTATTCTTTAAAGAAAATTTTGGTAGAGTACAACTCCCTTCGTATAAGTTTCTACGCTTTGTCGTTCGAAGAAATCACTTTTCTCTTTTGCTTATGTGCATATTTTACCAAGTGAATTCCTCTATGTGGTAAAGCGGACCTCTGAAGGATACTTTAACTTCTTTTCTTTTTCTCTCTTTTTTTTTTTTTTTTTTTGACGATCATTTTCCATAGTAGGTAAATTACTCTTCCTTTGAAAGTTAAAGTACGCCTTTGATGAGGATTTTTTTTTTTTTTTTACAAAGTTGTACCTCTGAGGAGGGATTTTTCACGTTTCAACACTTGGAAGCTTTATTTCAATCTCGGTGAAACGTGTACCTCCAAAGAGTTATGCCTTAGAAATCCTTTTCACGTTTCAACACTTGGAAGTTTTATTTCAATCTCGGTGAAACGTAGGTTTCCGAAGAGGTCTTTCTTCTTAATTGTGTCCCCGGGAGGGGGTTGTACCTCTGAGGAGGGATTTCTCACGTTCCAACACTTGGAAGTTTTATTTCAATCTTGGTGAAACGTGTACCTCCAAAGAGTTGTGCCTTCGAGGAAAGCCTTTTCACGTTTCGATACTTGGAAGTTTTATTTCAATCTCGGTGAAACGTGTACTTTCAGAAAGGTCTTTATTTTGTTTTGCATTTCAACTTTGGTGAAGTGAAATTCCGAAGAGCGGTTGTTACACTTCAACTCCTGGCGAAATGTGCCTCCGAAGAGGGCTTTTATTTTGTTTGCATTTCAACTCTGGTGAAGTGAAATTCCGAAGAGCGGTCATAACACTTCAACTCCTGGTGAAATGTGCCCCCGAAGAGGTCTTTGTTTTGTTTGCATTTCAACTCTGGTGAAGTGTAATTCCGAAGAGCGGTCATAACACTTCAACTCCTGGTGAAATGTGCCCCCGAAGAGGTCTTTATTTTGTTTGCATTTCAACTCTGGTGAAGTGTAAATCCGAAGAGCGGTCATAACACTTCAACTCCTGGTGAAATGTGCCCCAGAGATGGTTTACATTGCCTGGAAGTTACTCTCTCATGGTTGGTGGGTCATGACTCCTCCAATCTTTTTTGTTGAGTAGAGAACTTTCTTTTTTGTGGCATATGTCCCATTAGAGGTCTTTGTCCTCCGAAGAGTTGTGCCTCCGAAGAGGAGCATTTTGCCTCTGAAGAGGGCTTTGGTCTCTGAGGAGAAGCATTTGGTCCCCGTAGAGAAGCATTTTGCCTCTGAAGAGGGCTTTGGTCTCTGAGGAGAAGCATTCGGTCTCCGTAGAGAAGCATTTCGCCTCCGAAGAGGGCTTTAGTCTCTGAGGAGAAGCATTTGGTCTTCGTAGAGAAGCATTTTGCCTCCGAAGAGGGCTTCGGTCTCTGAGGAGAAGCATTCGGTCTCCGTAGAGAAGCATTTCGCCTCCGAAGAGGGCTTTAGTCTCTGAGGAGAAGCATTCGGTCTCCGTAGAGAAGCATTTCGCCTCCGAAGAGGGCTTTAGTCTCTGAGGAGAAGCATTTGGTCTCCGTAGAGAAGCATTTTGCCTCCGAAGAGGGCTTCGGTCTCTGAGGAGAAGCATTTGGTCTCCGTAGAGAAGCATTTCTCCCCCGAGGAGAGCTTTTCACATTTCATCTCACGGGAGTATGTCGACCGGGTGTGGTGAAATGCGTGCCCCTAAGTAGGGTTATTGTCAGGAAGTTTGGAGTTTCCTTTTCTCGGTTGGATGGATTCTCGGGAGTGTGTCGACCGATAACTCCACGACTTTGTAACGAGAAAGACGCCTTTTTTTTTTTTTTGTGGTGAAGCCCGCTTGAGGTTTTTATCCTCTGAGGAGTTATGCCTTCAAAGAGGGCTTGTGCTTCTGAAATATTCTTTTTGTTGGCTGACGCTTGCTCTCGCATGTTTCTTTGCCATTGATTCATGTTGATAATCCCCATTGCTTCGCAAGTGTCACCACTTTCAGCTGCCAAGCCTCTCCCTTACCCAAAGGAGTATATTTTATAGTTAAGCAAATTGGTGGTGGCAGATATAGGTTCTTTAACTTGCTGTTTGTTTGTTCAAGCATTTGTAGTTAGCCATATATGATCTGCTTCTATCCACCTTGCTTACTTTCGTCTGAAGTTCTCCTTTTGTAGGATTTGAATATGGGAATTTTGAATGGCTCAGTGCTTGATTGCTGGATGATGTCGCGGATCACTTAGTCTCGTGACTGGTAAGCTTTGTTTTTATGGCCTGCATTATTAAATCGTTTTTTTTAGTAACACGATTAACGTATTTCATATGCCGAAATAAAACAAAGCAGTTTATAATAGTAGGGAACATAAGAATTATAGTGGTTTAACCGAAACTGGGCCTATATCCACTTTATAGCTTTTGTTATTCGCCTGCCTTGCAATTGCCCTTAACAAGAGAATCACATATTTGTAAATTCTTTGCAATATCTTAGCAAAGTTTTCATGTAAGATATGGATGTAAATGGTTGCTGTTCCAAGTTCTTGGAATTGGTTTTCTTTCGACAGTTGCGAATTTGATTGATTATATTAGTAATTCCTTAGTGCCGTCTTTAAGTGTGCATCATCTTCTTCTGTTGGCGGGTGGTTTTAACTGAAGAAACATACTCTAGCCAAATTTTATTTGTTTGCTTAGAGTACTTCTTATTCAGGATTTGACCCTGGAATTCTGTTGTTTAAGGCTTGCTTTTGAATGCTACCAAGGGTTGCTTGATATTGCAATGAATCAGCTTGGTATTGATTGCCTGCAAATTTAGATCGATAATCTTAGTGATATTCTCAGAATATTTCACATATCGAAATAAAATAAGCGACTCGTAATAATAGGGAAAGCAAGACTTATAGTTTTTATTATTTATTGGCGTTGTTTTTACTACAGATTTTGAAACAAGAATCATTGGATCAGCATTCTTTTACAAATTTGAAACAAAGTGTTCAAGTAAGGTATGGAAGCAATTGCTGCCCCAGGCTTTAGGAATTGAATTTTTTGGCATAAGAGGACTGGATGGCAACATCTTTCAGAATCGAAACTTCCTTTCACTTTGAAGGTATCCTTGGAGCGTGAGTGCATCTTCCCGCCTCATCCAATTTTTCCCTGCCTGGTGAGGGCTTGCTGTGATGACACTGATGATAGGACCTTCATCTCCCTGTGCCACGGTTCTCTTACTTGAGCTACATTGTTGAGCGGGAACCAGCTGCACCTTAGAGGATGAGGAGTAGTTAATTTCATCTTTTTTCACATACTGTTGCAGTTCATTCTGCTTGATCAATTCTTCAATCTCCTTCCTTAGATGGCGACATTGGTTAGTTTCATGGCCAGGTTGATTGTGAAATTGACAGAATTTCCCATTGTCTGTCGCGCTTCTCCTCATCAGAGATGGTTTGGGGTAAACAAAACATCCTTTGTTGCCAAGAAGATACTTTCCGGAGTGTCGGTCAAGGGAGTGAAGTTGGAGGGTATGAAGCGTCGACCTTTTTTCAAGAGTTTCTGTTTTCTTCTTCCCCCATTCTTCTCTTTCTGTTCAATCATTTCCGGCATGTATTCTTCATCGTTACCAGGACTCAATGGGTAATCATCAATTATTCTTTCAAAAGTTCGCCTTGACAAACGTTCGTGGATAATTGGTCGTGGCCATGAATTCTCTGTTTGGGGGAATGTTCCAATAGTAATGCCAGTTGCTCGTTGAGGAGCATTCCATTCTTCTGAAACCTGGACCTCTTTGGCAATGGTTTTTATATCACTTTCTAGTCGATGGACTTCTTCCTGCAATGCGTTCATCTTATCCAGTATCCTATTGCTTTGAACTTCCATGTGTTGATATATTCCTTATATCACGGCATTTAATTCAGCCCTTGTGACTCCAATACTTGAAGCTGTTTCACTTAGCGTGGGAAGAGCAATGGCATTGCTGCAAGTACCTTCAAACCTTAACAACTTCCGTTTCCTTTCTGAAGCCATGGTTTCTGTTAGAATTTTGTTGAACAATGGTTGAAGTTTGCCCCTGAGTTCAATTCTCAGTGAAAGCACCAAAAATGTTAACGCTAAAATGTGAACGCTAACACCCCGGTGTGTAAAGTGTAGTTATGAAAGCACCACCCGATAGATCGGGAAAGAATTACAAGCAAAGAATAGTGGAAAAGCAGTAAACAACAACGATTTTATAGTGGTTCGGCTTAAGGGTATAGCCTACGTCCACTCTAAATACTTTTATTAATAATCCCGTTACAAACTGATACAATTCTTCTCAAGTACAATACACTTCAAGTTACAAGTGATTTGGAACAAGTCTTAAGCTTCAATGTCGATTAAAGTTCTTAGATTCATGTTGAAGATGTGTGGTTTCTTCGTGAATTTCTTTGATGTATTCCTCTAATCTTGGAAGCTCTAAGTACTGATGAAGTTCTCAATGCAGCAAGGTAACGGTGTGTGAAGAGAATGCGCCAAAAGTCCCTTGAAAGTTGGAGATGGGTGCCTATTTATAGAGAGTTCTGATTCTGAAATTTGCCAAGTCCTAAACCGCGGCCGACTCAAGTTAAGACGCAGCCGACCTAAGTTGAGTCGTGACCGGTCTAAGGTCGCCTCCGAGTCAACACCACCTCTTCTCAGTAATGCGGCATCGGACTTATATTCAGTGGCCTTGGGTCGTGAACGACTTAACATAGGTCATAGGTCGGTCGCGACTTAGGCGTAGTTCATGATCTTGTCCCTGTCCTAAGTGGTTAGATCGGTAAATTCTCTGGATGGTTAGGTCGTCTTCTGTCTTAGGTCGGTAGCTATCTTAGGTCGGTAGCCATCTTGTTAAGTTTTAGGTCGGCAACTGTTTAGCCCTAAGTCGGTATCCATTTGGGCCTTAAGTCGGCATCTCCTTAGCCTGTTAGGTCGGCACCTCTTCGAGTCTTAAGTCGGTCTTCCTGATAAGGCAGTTAGGTCGGCAACCAGTTGAGTCGGTAGCCTTGTTAAAGTGTTAAGTCGGCATACCCTTAGGCCTTAGGTCGGCATGCTTCTAACTGTTAGGTCGGTAAGTCATGGATGAGGCGGAGTTAACAGATACTACTGATGCTGGCAGTGAACAATTGAAGAACACAAGTGAAGCAAGATCCACAACATTTCAACTTCAAAAGAAACTTATAAGTTGTGCAAAGTTACTATAGGATGTGAGACTGACAATAAATCCAATTCCAATATAGAGAAATAATATAAGTATTCAAATGAAGAAAACTCAACGCATACATTTTGAATAAAGGATTTTTAATATGTGACATCAGCTGCACTTTAAAAGCAAGTTAAATCAAACATAAACTGTAAAATGCAAGGACCATTAAGGTGATTTAAGTATTTTAAGACCTATACATTCAATATAATATACAAAAGTATACAAGTTTATGACAAACCTTACATTTTAGACTTGCATTCCACAACAGCAGCAATGAAGGATACAAATCCTATGTAAGAACAGACAGGAGAGTAAATGAATTTAAATTATAAGCAAGTTTCCACATTAAAGGAATGGTAATGAACCCATTCATAAAAATATGAAATTGTTTCTATTTTTCATTATATATGCAGTTTTAGTTGATATAAATAAAATTATAACTCTAGAGATGGATTCTAAACTTTTTATACGTTAATCAAAATTGCCCTCCTCAATTGCTACACCAAAAACAAAAAGGTCAAAAACATAAATGGAAAACAATACCACATATTGTTGTTGCTCTATTTCGGGCATCTATCTCCATTGTTTCACAATTAGAGGCCATCAATGAGCTGCATAAAAATTCGAACTGAATGGCGAAGAAGTCTCCTTTCAGTTGGCTACACAATACTTATTTAACCCTTAATCTATACATAAGAATGCAGCGTAAGAAATCTAATCAATTCTTACTCTGAATTGATTAGAAAAGGCAAATTTAAGAGACGACAAGCAATTACCTGGATCTATAAATCAGTGTATCGCGGATGTGAGCAAAAGAAATAAGAAACTGTGTTTATTTATCTTCGTACAAAAGATCATGGCGCTGAAGAACGGCACAGGGAAAAAGATAGAGATGCGGGGTATCGATCCTCGTACCTCGTAAATACTAATCAGAAGTTCAACAGGCTGGATGTGAGAAGAGAGTGGCATAGCTTCAGCGAAGTTTATGGATTTTAGATTGAACAAGAGCGCTCGTAGATTAGGGATTTTGGAATTAAAGGGTGGAAGGAGAGATACGTGAAAAGGAAAAAGAGAGAGGGAAAGCAAAAATTACCACCGAATTTTTAGTTTTATTAATGATAGCGTGTACATGAGCTATATATTTTTTCTAAATGACTACTAAATAGTTAACAATTGCAAGACACATTTTGATGCTATTGATGTTTGCCATTAATAGGTTATTTTCTTGTAGTGAGTGTTGACTCTGGACTATTTTCAATATAAATTGTTTTAATATAAAACTTATTTTTCTAAGCTATTAAATGTATACAACATTTCTTTTTTAAAGCCAAATTGTTTTATACTTGTTTTACAATTATTTTTGGAGCAATTTAACCATTTTTCAACTGTTTTCTAAACTAATTACTATTTTTCAACTATGTTACAAATTAATTACTATTTTACAACTAATTTGCAATTATCTAAAAGTTCTGAAACCATTTAGCTATTCTGTAATTATTTTACAATTAGTTGACTATTTTATAGCTATTTTGCAAACTAATAATTATTTTTCAACTACTTATCTATTTTTAAGATTTTCAAGCTATTTTCTAAATATAAACCGGTCGGAGTTCAAATTGTTATTGATTAAATACCCAACTGAGATAAGGATTGAAGTGATAATCCAAATGGGATTAAGGCAAATGTGAATAAGTGAATGAAAATTTAAGTGAATGTGAATGGAAAGGAAATTGATTTGGCTAATAATCAATGAAGTTAAATACGTATATTATTTTGTTCGCATAGTGATTTGATCCAAATTCGAGCACAGAATTGCGAGATGGTTATATCGATCCGAATGGGGTTTTTTTCACTCGATTTTCGACGGCGAACCTGGATATGGATTGTTGATTGGTTCTGGTTATTCTCTATCATAGTTATGGCTATGCAAGGAGAATGACGGTTTCTGATCAAGAAACCAGATCTGAGTCTGCACTAGAAAGTCGGGTGGACGATACTAGTTCGAAAGTGAAATTGTGTGATCGAGTGAGCGATCAGATTGGTATAGCATACGGATGATATGTGAACATCGTACGGATTTGAATGAAGTGATATTAAAAATAGTAAACAAATTTGAATATTTGATTTTGAATAAACAAAGTATATATCTTTGTTATATAAGATAAATCTCCACTTGTTGTATCTATTGACGGAAGAAAAGGATTTTGAAGGTGTTTTGAAGTATAAATGGAATTTTATACAAGTTTGAAATGATCCAAAGTTTTAAATTTTATATATATATATATATATATATATATATATATATATATATATATATATATATATATAAAGGATCTTATGAGGATTTTGGAAAAAGGTTTTGGGAACCTTTGGATTTGGAAAGGCTTTTGATTTTTGGGTAAAATCAATATTGAAATTTGGAAAGCCTACTTTGAGAATTATCGATTTTGGGATAATCGATTTTATGTAAAGAAGCTTTATATGAGATCATACTAGGTGTATGATTTGAAAGATACTATATGTGTATAGTATATAGTGTTTTGATGATGGCTCTGGGGAAAAAGGCGCTCCCTTGAAATGAACTTCTCAGGAGTGCCACCGGGTGGTGCTGCCTTGAGCCCCGAGGGGGGGGGGGGGGGTTCTAAAGTTGATCCTGTGAGGAGTCCGGACAAAACTAGTTCCTGATGAATATGAGTAGTGTACCATAGAGAACGTCGTGTGCACCGCTGAGAGCCAATAGTCTGCGTTTGATTTTATATCGGTAGACTGCGACCTATGGTAACATAGGGAAAGTCGTGTGTGCCGCTGAGAGCCAACAGTCTGCGTTTGATTTTACATCGGTAGACTGCGACCTATGTAGGAGTGGAGAAGTTTCATTTTGACGGCGTAATCGAGAGGCCGCGGAGAGCCTGCAGTTACATGGACTTTTTCTACGATGGCAACGTAACCCCGGAATGTAACTACGATCCGTCGTGGGTTCCATGGCAAAATCGAGAGGCTGCGGAGAGCCTGCAGTTACATGGACTTTTGCTCTGATGGCAACGTAACCCTGGAATGTAACTGCGACCATGGATGGGGGTGATGATTTCCAGAGCATTCTCACCAAATATATTTCCTCTGTTTTCAAAAACTGGATTCAATATTTTCAGTAAAATTATTTTTGAAGTATTTTCATTAGATGTTGAAAACGGGTTTACCAAGTACTTATAGATTTTCAATCCTACGCCTGATCAACGTATGACTGAATTTCTGTGAGAACAAGGATGGACTGGTTGAGACATCGAGTTATAAGAAGTATTTTTATAAAAAGCTATTTTAAATAGTATTATGTGAATTTAAAAGCATTTCTAAATTTTTAAAATAAAAGTGTTGGAATTTTGGAAAATGAATGAAAATCCAAACTGGAATTACAAAATAAATTTTGAACTCAGGAAATCTAATGAAGTGATTTTTGTAATAAAAGTTGGAAGTAAGCTAATTAGCTAAATAATTATTTGATAGAGTATATTAATAAAATTTAACTCGGTTAAATAAAATGGATTGTAAGTTAATAATGGAGTTTGGATATGAACTTGAGTTAAATAAAATAGAGTTGGATCGAAATAGTGATGATTTGAATTACAAATAAAATTCAAGTGTGATTTAAATAATATTTAACGTAATTTGCTAGTAAATTAGATATAATGAAATTGTTGACGAATGAAATGAAAATGAATTATAATAGAAATTGTTTGAGTGGCAAAAGGTAGGTGGAAATAAATTGAAAATGGCCTTGTAATTAGTTTAATGAGTCGTGAATGAATTGAATTTGGAAATTTAATTTATGATAACTAATCAAATGAATTTGTAGAATGAGATGAGATTTGATTTAAATAGAATCAAGTTAAGGTGAAAAAGAAAATTTATCTGCAAACGATGTGAGCTTAAGTTATGAAGTTGAAAAAATAAATTTGAAGAAAAAAAAATTAACTTAAGTTTAAAATTAATAGAAATTTGGCTTCGAGCAAAAATTAAAGATCATAAAAGTTTGGGTTAAATTAATTTGGAAATGGTTATTAATTTATAAGTATTGAATGCGCCAAGCTTAATAAATTGTTTTGAAATGAAACAATTGCGGAAAAGAAATGAAATGCAATGAATGGTTGGTGAATAAATTAGAAATGAAATGAAATTACATACAGAATGAGTTGAAAATTAATTTGAAGTAGTTATAAATTAAAATAGATACTCTGTTAAGCAAATATCGCCAAATTTACATAAAAATAGTTGCCGTTTAACGTAAAACAAGGTAATCAAATTTTACGAGTTGATAAAGAGTAAATAAATTGTTTTTAAAATAAGTTGAAGTGAATATGAGCTTGTTTGAAAAATAAATTGAATGTAAACAATTTAGTTGTAAACCATTAAAATTGAATGAAATGACATATGAATTGGTTGGAAGCAACTGAATTAGCTTTAAATCATATAAATCGCTTATGTAAAGCGTTTGGTGCTTGTTGCTTATGAAATGCTTATGTTTAGCTATTGAAAGTAAGTGAAATGCTAATAAAATTTCTATATATGACACTTACTGTAATAACCCAGTTTTTGAGTAACAGTTAATGGGATAATTAACTGATTTTTAACTATTGAGTTACTAATTTTATTTGAACTAAATAAATAAAATTTGATAATTTAGGATGTCAAGATGCATATAGGTAAATTTGGAACTATTGAATTAAAATGATAAATTCAATAGTAAGTCATTAATATATAAAAAGATAGGTGTAAACTCTATTATTTTTTAAAATTGTAAGTGTTTACATATACAAGCATAAGTGTGTGTACATATACATGTGGTTATTAATTTAAGTGTTAATGACTTAAGACTATAAGAATCAAATTAATATAGGGTTTTAAATTAATTCTTCTAAATAATATCTTGAAATTAAATTTACAACTAATATATATATATATATATATATATATATATGATTTTTAATTGATTTTAAAACTTTTCTATAAAAGTTATAAGAATAAATAAGAAGAAAAAAAGGAAAAAAAAAAGAGTTTACCATATATAAATTTAAAACCAATGAGAAATATAATGTAAAAACATTTGTAAACTTTGTATGCATTCAAATTGGCATGTGTAAATACATGGAAGCTTGTTTAAAACAATTGTTAAATGATAAGCTATAATTAACGACAAGTGGTGAACCTTTAACAAGTGTCCTTCAAAATTTTCATTTCTTCTTTTAATTAAAATCACAAATTAACTTATATAAACATATGCTTCCTTATTTTCAACTTCTTTTTAATATTCTCTTCAACTCGAAGACAAGAGAACTTCAGCCTGAAAAATAACTCAAAACAATATATAATCAATACTTCCTCATACCAGAAGCAAAATTGTCACATCCCGGAATTTTTAACACGGGATTTGTGAACATTTAATTCATTTTAAATGTTTACTATGGGTTTAAGATTTATTTTGAACGAAAAGAATTGGTTTAAATTAAGATAACAAGTTAGAATTTCTAATGTGGACATTCAATTTGAAATTGAATAATAATAATTAAATATTGGACTGAGAGAATTTGGGAAATTGGATGTGAATTGTTGTAAAAATGATGTTTAAATGTATTTTTAAGTTCAATTGGTCATAATTGATATTATTGGATTTTTGGAAGAATTTAAAAGTTGATAAATTAATATTTGGAATTTTATATTAATTTAAAAATGAATTTAATATTATTAAAATGCAAATAATCAGATTTTGGTCCGGAATGAGCCGAAATGATTTTTAATGTGCTTATAAATTTTATTGAATTATTGTTAAGTTAATAAAATTTTAAAAGTGAAAATTTAAAGCGTTTTGATAATTTCAGCAAATCGCTTGATTTAATAGACGAGTTAAAATAGCCTTCCGGGGCACAGTCTCAGAATTCGACGAAACCAGTTCCATTGGATCCGTAATAGTTAGTTATTATCGGATTTCAATTTTCGTAGCAATCGGAGTTGTCGTTTGACCCCGGCAGCTCGAAATGCATAGAAATCGATTGAATCGGTTTAATTTAAATTTGATTGTTTAATTCCATGACTCACACGTATGACCGAATTAGCTTACAGAACCTATTCCATTGTGTTCGGAACGTGGAAAAACCTTAGGAACGCCTGTCGGCACACGTTGTTTGGAGATCGTTTGAAAAAGTCACTTTATAATGGGTTTTATATTAAAATAATATTATTAAACATTGATATATACACAAGAATTTGGGGCCGAAACCCTAGTATATTTCTCAGCCGCCACTTCTATGCTTTCAATGGCCGAAGTCGCATGGCATTAATCTCTCGATCTCTCTTCATTCAAGCTTTAATTCGTAAATCTTCCAACATGAGGATCGTAGAGAGTGAAACCAGCTTCACATACGTACGGTGGAATAGCTCGAAGTACATCGTGGTGGTCGAAATCGTGCGAGGAAGCACAGCCGTTCGTCCTCGTTTTTCTCGCTGTGGTGTTGACCGAGCTCCATGTGCCTTGGGTCGAGCATAGAGAAGGTTGTGAGCTTCGTTGTGGTAGCTTCCGATCGAGGTGGAACTGCTTGTGAGTGGCGGCGAATTCGAGCCCTAGATGGCAATGTTGGGTTTCTCGGTCTGTAGCTAGTTGCGTGAGGAAGAAACAGATTTGTGGCCGTGTTTTGGTAATTTTTTTTATTTTTTAAAAAAAAAAATTTGTTCTAAAATTCGATTCAAACTTCATAAAATCCTAATTAGTTCATACGTAGTCAGATTCGTACGAAATTGGTGGCGTTGGAATCGCAGAGATGAGCACTACGCGATGGTGCAGATCTGGAGTCATTCCGGGGAGGTAGAAATTTAAGTTAAATCGGACATCGTTCGGCTTAATTTAAATTTCGAACGCTCGCCGAAACTCAAGGTGAGTTATTCTCATTCACATCTGGATATTGGCTGATTTAAATGTTAAATATTTAAATATCTGTGTAATAGGTTGCATATTATTGGTATTATCAGTCTAGATTGATATATATATATATAGTTGTGCTAATATTTGTGGATGCAGGGAAAACAGGTTGGAGGGATCCAACTGGATTCCTCACAATATAGTGTTAGTTTTTATAATTGATGTTGATGCCTGTTTATATATTATGATGGATAAATTTGGAATTAAATTGTATTGAGATATTGTGGGATAAACTACAAGTTTAATTATAAAGGAAATAAATTGGGTTTCAAAGAAATTAAGAAATTAATAAATAAGGAATTTAAGGGAATACAAACATTTGAATCTGTTTGGATGGAAAAACTGAAATAAAATTGTATTGGAATGTTGCTGAATAAATTATAAATCCAAAATCTAATTTAAAATGGATAAATTGAATTTTAGAGAAATAAGTGATATTATTAAATAATGAATTTAAAAGAATTAAAATTTGAAATCTATTTAGAATGGAATTGGAAAAATGTAAATCTGGAATGATTAATAAAGAGAAAGGTTATTAGTTGGTAAATGGGAAAATAAAATTTATGTTATTAAAACATAAAACTAAATTAAAATAGTTTGACAGAAATCGTGAGAAAGATTTCTGTGATGTTTAAGTGGAAATGAGTTCCCTAGGAAAACCAAGTTCGAGTTTAAACTGATTTTATAAAAAGGAAGTTTTGAAAATTCAAACTTGTTTAAAAGTGGTTGGAAATTATTATTTTAAAATAATTATTAATAATTAGCAATATTAAATTTTATAAATACCTTAATAATTATTTTTACAAATGGATTTGTTTAAAAGACTAGTTTTGGACTTAAGTCATTTGAAATTAGCATTTATCTTATTAAAAACACTATTTTAAATTTAGTTTATTAAAAACCTTATTTAAAATCAAAGTTTATATCTTAATAAATGGTTTTCTGTACATATGTTGAAATTATATTTTGAGTAAATAACTAGTAGTAAACTTCCATATTTTAAAAGTATATTTTGGAATTAAGTGTTTTTAAATTGTTTTTAAAATCTAAATGTTTTGAACTTGGTTATTTCCAATGGGAATATATGGTAAAGGATTTACCTTGTAATGGAAGAATTTTGGGAAATTGTTTTCAAATGAGTTTTGAAACTTTGGAAATATATCTTGTAAAGATATTTGAGTAAAATAAATAATATGGGAATTATTTATTGTGTGATGGATGCTTATGGATGTTTATGAATATTAATTGATAGTTAAATCACCAACTATCAATATTGGACAAATGCGTTGATCGTTTCGAAGAGACCGGGATCGAGATTTATTTCTCGAAAACCACTTCGATCCGGTTTGAACGTTTCGTGCGAAAAACGTGTTCGGAGTCGAAGATGGAGCAGTGAAGTGCAAGGGCTAGTCGCTACTAATCCTGAGGATATTTCCAAAATGGATGTAGTAGGAGTAGTGCCTTCAGTTCCGTTCGAACCCGGGACGGACTTGTATGGACGAATGCTTGCGAAACATCGTCAGGTGGACGATGGGCATTCTAAGTGAAAACGTTCTAAAGGTAACGCTTAGCCTCAAGCCTCATCAACCGGGAATGACTGAAAATCAGGGGATATGCAGCAAGGTTAGGTGGGTCATGCCCAAGCAGGACAAGATATTTCTCCTGTCTAGATGTCCCTTATACATATTTCGGCTTAGTGGGTGGTTGGTCGCGCCAACCACGGGGTTTATCCTGTTCGGGACTGTTCAGTAAGGAATGGTTTCGGCCTTGTGTTGCAGGGGATGAAGGGAGTAGTCCTCGGTACGGTGATCTAGGCCCCGTACTGTGACAGGTGGTACCCCAGTGCCTAGTCATTGTTGCAAATCCATTTTCCCTACGAGCCTTGTACGAGTTTTGTTTGTATTACCCACTTTTGTTGCTAGTAGCTGGAATTTAATACTTGTAACAATTTCGGCTATTTTATAAGTATTTGTAAATAGACCCTATTATAATATCAGAGGATTTCTATAAAAAGTGTTTTAGCTATCGTAAGGTAAAAACCCGACATGTTTATTTGTGGCGTGGTCTTACGAGATGCTTTTGTTTTCAAAGGATTTTGAAACTTTAATAATCAATTTGGATGCATTATTATCAGCTGGTATTCCAGACTGACTCGGGTGTTATTTCATTATAATTCTCGGGTCAGACGGAGTATTATATGTTCAGGGTAGGTTGCTATTGAGCAGGAGAGGAGCTGGAGTCCGAGACGTATATATATACACATATATATATATTCCGCTGTTGTTATTGTATGGTATGTCTGATTGGTATTTGTTGATGTATGAGATACTCTGATGATATGATGTATAAGACAGTAATAGATTTCATTTAGTGTAAATTTCTATATTTACTATTATATTTTATTCCGCTGCGACTGTGAGATTCTGATATTGTTTAGTTTCTTCTTCTTCTATCTCTTCTTCTTTAACCCTAATGGTACGTAATTCTGTGCCACTTGAGTTAATAGAGGTTGAATAGTGTTGATTCAAGGGGTACAGATTTGCGGGCTGTTACACTTGGTATCAGAGCTTAGGTTGGCGACAACCTAGGCTTTGGTGGGACAATTACTCATTTAATAGAGTCAATAGTACTCTATAATGAGTTGAGTGTATTAATAGATATGAGAGCGTACTTGTTAGTGCATATAAAAATGTTTTTATACTGTGTTTGACTTATCGGTTGAGTGTTTATGAATTCTGGTCGGTGCGGGAAGTACAACCGTATCGATAGGGGTTTCTAAACTCTTGAAAAAGATAAACCGACATAGAATTGTTTTTAAAGGTGGGTAAATGAAATAATTTTACCCAAAATTATATTTTGATATAAAAGAAATAATTTTCTGAAATTATTATATATATTTGGATGATTGGTTGTTAATGTCTAAATCAAATAAGAATCTAAAAATTTAATCTGGAATTTGAAATAGTTATAATGAAAATAAAATTCTACAAATAAATTATGTAAAAGGAGGAATAACTAGATTTGAATTAAACCAGAATTTAAATCCCGGAAGTTTTGGGAAGGATTTTAAATAAAATAAAAATAAAGGTTTGGAGATTTAAAATCCTGGGAAAGTTTGAAATGTTTGTTGAGATTTGAAGGTGTTTGAAGGCAAATTGGAATATTGTTTAGGGAAATATTTTTTGTAAATGGAAACTGTTTTGAAATGAATTTAGAAAAGTAAGAAGCATTGAACTCACTTCAGTCGTTGGAAAATAATCCTGATGATGCTGGCCACATCATTAGAATTCATTTTCGAGTTTCTAAAAGTGATGGATTGCTTCCCTAGTATTTTGTTATGGTATTGTTTGGATTTTGGGTATGCTAGTTGTTTGGGAAATCTCAAAGAAGGAAATTTGTTTTGGTATAAACAAATTGTTTTGGAAAGCTGGTAATTTGATTGATATACCAAATAGGAATATATATTGATTATTATTTCCAAATGGTTTTGAAACAAATCCGGGTAAAATGAATTCTGGAAAATTCTATTTAAATGAAGAGTAAAGTTAAAATGCATCAACTAACGAACTTATTTTGGTGAAGCTGATGTTAATAAGAAAGAAATGAAAATTTTAATCTTGAAATTAAAATTCAACTTAAGTAAATGAAAGTAAATAAAATATATTGAAGTAAATATAAATTTGAATTTAACTTGGATAAGATAAATAAATTGAACTTAAATAAAGTTGATTTGGATTAAATTAAAAGGTAAGCTGACTTTGAAATTGTGGTTCATTGTGAAATGGATGGTACCCATGATCTATTACTAAGTGTTGTGCTTAAATTTTGAAATTGTGATTATATGATGTGAATGGATTAAAAGAGAGCTATATAAGCTTTTAAGTAAATAAGTTGGTGAACTTATAAATAAGAAGTGGAAATTATAATCGCAATGGGAAATAGTGGAATGGTATGGTGAGTCCAAACTTAATCTCAAATTAAATATGAATTGAGATAAGGTAAAGTGGGATATAAAGAAGTGAATGAACTTCAGTTAGTAAACAAGTTTTGAACTTGTATTTGGAAAATTAAAATTGTGAATTTGGAATATAATTAAATCTAAAAGAATTAGCATTAAAGTAAATGGATATAAAGGTGAAATATAAATTGTTTATAATTGCATAAAGAAATTCACATACTTAAGTTATTAAGTGTTATAATTTAAATTTGTGAATATAAAATGGAAGTGAACTTAAATAAGAAATCTAAACTCTTGAATAAAAGTGAAACTGAAAATTTATAAAATGAAAGGGTTAAAGGGTGTGGCAAATTTAAAATTTGACCATAAATGAAATGCAAAGTCTAATGAAGCAAAGTGAGCACATAAATGTGGATGTTCTTAAGTTAGCAAATAAGTCTTGGATTTATGAATGGGGAACTGGAATTTGTTTTGGTACTGGAACTGAAATTTAAATTTCAGTTGAGTAACAAATAATATTGAAAGGAATTTAGATCCTATTTAAAGAGGTATAAGGAAAGGTAGGAATTTAAATTGTTAAATGAAATAATGGGAAAATGGTGATATTATAAATGGATTCAGAGTAAATTGGGAAAATGAATTAAAAACCTAATATGGATTAGGTTATTGACTGAATTAAATCACAAATTAATGGAATTTGTATTGTAATGGATAGAATTTGATAGTCAGTCAAAGTTTGAAGGTAAATAAAAATCCAATTGTGGCATGGGATTTAAATTTGTGGTAACAAATATTAATGTGTGAATGAAAATGGAATTAGATTATATTGGGATAGTTGGATTGTAAATAAAATTCAAATGAGTAAAATAACTGGACGTGGTCTCTTTGTGAACAAAATAAATCTAAATTGGATTGGATAAATAGACAAAGAGCATTAAAAATTTGTAAATGAAATGAGATTTGATTGGATGGGAATATAAAAGGGAAAAATAAAATAAATTTGAGGTAAGAAGATAATGAAAATTTTGTGAAAAGCACTTAAGCAAATTGAAAGGAAAAAAAAAGGAATGTGAATGAGCTTTATTAGATAATTTTGAATGAAATTTGTTAGATAATAAATTAGAAATGCATGTGTAATTGTATTAATTAATTATTGTGCTGAATTAAGGATGTATAGGATGTAAATAATCCAGGATGGAATGATATAAAATAAACTTGAATGTAAATTATTCAAGTGAAATAAAATGAAGTTAGTTTGGATGAAAGTAGAATGAGCTAAAATCTTAATAAATGGATTTGTATGTAAATGTAGGTGAATTAAAAAGAAAAAGTAAATGAATCAAAAGCTTATATTTCTTTTATTGAAGTGAATGTGAATCCAACATTTGCAACTCGGATGTAAGTCATTCGAGTGAAATATAATGAAGTTTGAATTTGGAAAGGAAATAAAAATAAAACAAATTGGAAGTAAATTAGATGGTGAATCAATTTGAATTGAATTGATGCAATTAAGGCTTATCAACCAATTTGTTGTGGATATGGATTAATTGGTGCAAAGATGAATTGGTTATGGGATATGAATTGGTGGTAGTAATTATAAATTGAAAATGGTAAATTTATATGTAAATCATTGTATGAAGTAAAATGGAGCTTGGAATCAGAAAAGAAACTTTGTGCATGTTATAAAAATATGGATTTACTTTTGAAATTATACAAAGTGTTGTTTGGAATGAAAATGGATATGTTGGCTTATATTTTATTGGTAATGTTGTTAAAAATGCTCATACTTTAGAAACTAATGTGTTTGTTGAGTATAGCACAGGTGCGGGAGGCGTTTGAGAGAGTTGGAGTAAGTATATGCATTATATTAGCTGCTTGCTATTAAAATTTGCTAAAAAGGTACGCCTACGCAAATATAATTGGGAAAATGATATATATATTGTGTTATATTTTGGTTTCCGGCCGTGTGGGCCGATGTATATATATTTGTTTGTATCGCGATATCGCGAAAGCTCCTCCGTGCAGGGGAGACTCTGCCAAAATTTTCCGGAAATTTTGGGAGTTAGAAACTTTTTGGGGTTTTGGGAAAAGTTAATTAACTTGGAAAGTTACAAATTAAAATTAAAGCTTTAAAGTAATTGAAACACATGGGTTTGGGAATTGAGCTAAAGGATTTTGGGAAGAGTATATAAGCTTTTAACTAAGCAAATTGGGTAAGTAAATGGGTTTGAGAGTATGTTCTACCTTATACAAATTTCGGGGACGAAATTTTTATAAGGGGGGAGGAATGTAACATCCCGGAATTTTTAACATGGGATTTGTGAACATTTAATTCATTTCAAATGTTTACTATGGGTTTAAGATTTATTTTGAACGAAAAGAATTGGTTTAAATTAAGATAACAAGTTAGAATTTCTAATGTGGACATTCAATTTGAAATTGAATAATAATAATTAAATATTGGACTGAGAGAATTTGGGAAATTGGATGTGAATTGTTATAAAAATGATGTTTAAATGTATTTTTAAGTTCAATTGGTCATAATTGATATTATTGGATTTTTGGAAGAATTTAAAAGTTGATAAATTAATATTTGGAATTTTATATTAATTTAAAAATGAATTTAATATTATTAAAATGCAAATAATCAGATTTTGGTCCGGAATGAGCCGAAATGATTTTTAATGTGCTTATAAATTTTATTGAATTATTGTTAAGTTAATAAAATTTTAAAAGTGAAAATTTAAAGCGTTTTGATAATTTCAGCAAATCGCTTGATTTAATAGACGAGTTAAAATAGCCTTCCGGGACACAGTCTCGGAATTCGACGAAACCAGTTCCATTGGATCCGTAATAGTTAGTTATTATCGGATTTCAATTTTCGTAGCAATCGGAGTTGTTGTTTGACCCCGGCAGCTCGAAACGCATAGAAATCGATTGAATCGGTTTAATTTAAAATTGATTGTTTAATTCCATAACTCACACGTATGACCGAATTAGCTTACGGAACCTGTTCCATTATGTTTGGAACGCGGAAAAACCTTAGGAACGCCTGTCGGCACACGTTGTTTGGAGATCGTTTGAAAAAGTCATTTTATAATGGGTTTTATATTAAAATAATATTATTAAACATTGATATATACACAAGAATTTGGGGCCGAAACCCTAGTATATTTCTCAGCCGCCACTTCTATGCTTTCAATGGACGAAGTCGCACGACATTAATCTCTCGATCTCTCTTCATTCAAGCTTTAATTTGTAAATCTTCCAACATGAGGATCGTAGAGAGTGAAACCAGCTTCACATCCGTACGGTGGAATAGCTCGAAGTACATTGTGGTGGTCGAAATCGTGCGAGGAAGCGCAGCCGTTCGTCCTCGTTTTTCTCGCTGTGGTGTTGACCGAGCTCCATGTGCCTTGGGTCGAGCATAGAGAAGGTTGTGAGCTTCGTTGTGGTAGCTTCCGATCGAGGTGGAACTGCTTGTGAGTGGCGGCGAATTCGAGCCCTAGATGGCAATGTTGGGTTTCTCGGTCTGTAGCTAATTGCGTGAGGAAGAAACAGATTTGTGGCCGTGTTTTGGTAATTTTTTTTATTTAAAAAAAAAAATTGTTCTAAAATTTGATTCAAACTTCATAAAATACTAATTAGTTCATACGTAGTCAGATTCGTACGAAATTGGTGGCGTTGGAATCGCAGAGATGAGCACTACGCGATGGTGCAGATCTGGAGTCATTTCGGGGAGGTAGAAATTTAAGTTAAATCGGACATCGTTCGGCTTAATTTAAATTTCGAACGCTCGCCGAAACTCAAGGTGAGTTATTCTCACTCACATCTGGATATTGGCTGATTTAAATGTTAAATATTTAAATATCTGTGTGATTGGTTGCATATTATTGTTATTATCAGTCTAGATTGATATATATATATATAGTTGTGCTAATATTTGTGGATGCAGGGAAAACAGGTTGGAGGGATCCAACTGGATTCCTCACAATATAGTGTTAGTTTTTATAATTGATGTTGATGCCTGTTTATATATTGTGATGGATAAATTTGGAATTAAATTGTGTTGAGATATTGTGGGATAAACTACAAGTTTAATTATAAAGGAAATAAATTGGGTTTCAAAGAAATTAAGAAATTAATAAATAAGGAATTTAAGGGAATACAAACATTTGAATCTGTTTGGATGGAAAAACTGAAATAAAATTGTATTGGAATGTTGCTGAATAAATTATAAATCCAAAATCTAATTTAAAATGGATAAATTGAATTTTAGAGAAATAAGTGATATTGTTAAATAATGAATTTAAAAGAATTAAAATTTGAAATCTATTTAGAATGGAATTGAAAAATTGTAAATCTGGAATGATTAAAAAAGAGAAAGGTTATTAGTTGGTAAATGGGAAAATAAAATTTATGTTATTAAAACATAAAACTAAATTAAAATAGTTTGACAGAAATCGTGAGAAAGATTTCTGTGATGTTTAAGTGGAAATGAGTTCCCTAGGAAAACCAAGTTCGAGTTTAAACTGATTTTATAAAAAGGAAGTTTTGAAAATTCAAACTTGTTTAAAAGTGTTTGGAAATTATTATTTTAAAATAATTATTAATAATTAGCAATAGTAAATTTTATAAATACCTTAATAATTATTTTTACAAATGGATTTGTTTAAAAGACTAGTTTTGGACTTAAGTCATTTGAAATTAGCATTTATCTTATTAAAAACACTATTTTAAATTTAGTTTATTAAAAACCTTATTTAAAATCAAAGTTTATATCTTAATAAATGGTTTTCTGTACATATGTTGAAATTATATTTTGAGTAAATAACTAGTAGTAAACTTCCATATTTTAAAAGTATATTTTGGAATTAAGTGTTTTTAAATTGTTTTTAAAATCTAAATGTTTTGAACTTGGTTATTTCCAATGGGAATATATGGTAAAGGATTTACCTTGTAATGGAAGAATTTTGGGAAATTGTTTTCAAATGAGTTTTGAAACTTTGGAAATATATCTTGTAAAGATATTTGAGTAAAATAAATAATATAGGAATTATTTATTGTGTGATGGATGCTTATGGATGTTTATGAATATTAATTGATAGTTAAATCACCGACTATCAATATTGGACAAATGCGTTGATCGTTTCGAAGAGACGGGGATCAAGATTTATTTCTCGAAAACCACTTCGATCCGGTTTGTACGTTTCGTGCGAAAAACGTGTTTGGAGTCGAAGATGGAGCAGTGAAGTGCAAGGGCTAGTCGCTACTAATCCTGAGGATATTTCCAAAATCGATGTAGTAGGAGTAGTGCCTTCGGTTCCGTTCGAACCCGGGACGGACTTGTATGGACGAATGCTTGTGAAACATCGTAAGGTGGACGATGGGCATTCTAAGTGAAAACGTTCTAAAGGTAACGCTTAGCCTCAAGCCTCATCAACCGGGAATGACTGAAAATCAGGGGATATGCAGCAAGGTTAGGTGGGTCATGCCCAAGCAGGACAAGATATTTCTCCTGTCTAGATGTCCCTTATATATATTTCGGCTTAATGGGTGGTTGGTCGCGCCAACCACGGGGTTTATCTTGTTCAGGACTGTTCAGTAAGGAATGGTTCCGGCCTTGTGTTGAAGGAGATGAAGGGAGTAGTCCTCGGTACGGTGATCTAGGCCCCGTACTGTGACAGGTGGTACCCAAGTGCTTAGTCATTGTTGGAAATCCATTTTCCCTACGAGCCTTGTACGAGTTTTGTTTGTATTACCCACTTTTGTGGCTAGTAGCTGGAATTTAATAGATGTAACAATTTCGGCTATTTTATAAGTATTTGTAAATAGACCCTATTATAATATCAGAGGATTTCTATAAAAAGTGTTTTAGCTATCGTAAGGTAAAAACCCGACATGTTTATTTGTGGCGTGGTCTTACGAGATGCTTTTGTTTTCAAAGGATTTTGAAACTTTAATAATCAATTTGGATGCATTATTATCAGCCGGTATTCCAGACTGACTCAGGTGTTATTTCATTATAATGCTCGGGTCAGACCGAGTATTATATTTCAGGGTAGGTTGCTATGGAGCAGGAGAGGAGCTGGAGTCCGAGACGTATATATGTACATATATATATATTCCGCTGTTGTTATTGTATGGTATGTCTGATTGGTATTTGTTGATGTATGAGATACTCTGATGATATGATGTATAAGACAGTAATAGATTTCATTTAGTGTAAAGTTCTATATTTACTATTATATTTTATTCCGCTGCGACTGTGAGATTCTGATATTGTTTAGTTTCTTCTTCTTCTATCTCTTCTTCTTTAACCCTAATGGTTCGTAATTCTGTGCCACTTGAGTTAATAGAGGTTGAATAGTGTTGATTCAAGGGGTACGGATTTGCGGGCTGTTACAAAAATCATCAAACTGTACATTTTCAATGTCAAGAATAAAGCCTGCAAGCAAACTTGAGATAAATCAAAGCAGATCATCTTTGTCTCAGAACTAAACCATCTCTTCAACAAGTTCCTGTAACAAACAATTTCAGTTTATAAGTCAAAGAAGCTATTTTTAGCATGCAGTTTTCAAGTTTCTATTTCAAGTGCAATGATTTCAAGTTGCAACAACAAGCTTCTAACAAGCTCCAGATTTGAACTTAAAACCCTGTGACCTGTCCTCTGTTTTTTTTAGGCAAAGTGACTCTTTTCCAAAGTATGTTTTGGTATATCTGAATTCTCTGTGTATATATAGATGTAGGATTGTGTGCATGCCTGTTGAATCTGTGACTTCACTGTTTTTAGTTTCCAACTTAGATTTCCAACAGAATTCATGTTCTGTTGATCAAATCTCTGATAGGCCTTGGACTTAAAAACAAAATTTGTTTGTTTAATCATAAAGAAGTTTTAAAATTTTATTTAAGTTAAAATTAGTTCGAAAACTTACTGGAAAAAAAAGGGGGCTGACTAGAGATTATGTAAAAATTCAAAATTTTTAATTCATTAATTCAGGTTTATATTCTGAAATCTTATCTATAAGCTTGATTTTTAGAAGTGAAATCAAGATTTTTAGTTTGGTAATCTTTGGGCTAATCGAAATTGGGGTTTTTTTGGGTTTATTTCCAATTCACGGCGTTCGACGAGTTGATCAGAGTAGAGATTTTGCCAAGAGTTAATTTATAGGAGGATGGTTCCAGGAAAAATGTTGGTAAATTTTTCTGATGGATGTTGTGGCCGGGGGAGGCGATTTAGGGTTCAAAGGGATGTTCTAGGTCGAGCATTTTAGAAACTTCGTACGGCGTTGAATGATCACCGGAAGCAATCGTGATGGGAAATTTTGGTTCATCTGAGCATGGGGTAGCGTCAGGTGGGTCGGTAGGCGTTCTAGTGATCTGAGGTGGTGGTTTGGGTCACATTGTTCGATTGGATTTGCTCATGCTTAGTGTCGAAGTGTTCATTTTCAATTTCGCTGATGAATCGAGGAAGTTGGGGTTTGGATAGTTAGAGGATGGAGACGCCGACTTGGGGTAGGTCGCGACGTTGACTATAGGAGGCCGGAGCCACCGTGTATGTGCACGGTGCATTTTTGGTGTCAGGAATTTGAAGTGAGTTTGGGACGAAGTTGTTCCTCAGGGTTGTTTTCGTGTAACCAGTGGGTATTCACGAAGCAGTTACGCGAGTGACTCGAGCAAAGGGAAGATGGTTCGCTATTTATTTAAGACATGATTCTGAATTTGAATTAACTTGTTTTTTTTAAAGAAAAAAACTCTTAACATTTCTTCTATATAAGAAAAGTGGTTCTTAATATTTTATTTAAAGGCTTTGAAAAGTTGCTTAAATTTTGTTAAAGTTAAATTTGTTAATCGTTTTAAATTTTAAATATGAAAATGACTTTCAAAGTTAAATTTAAAAGTGTAATGTTATAAATGAACATGTTTATGACAATTTGGTCATAATAAGGAAAATATTTTATCTTAAGTTAATTGAGATTTAATGATTGAGATTCATTGAATTAGTAGGGAAATAAAGGAGAAATTAACTAATTTAATTAATTAATGATTTAGTGTTAATTAATTAAGTAGTTTATGGGTTAATTAAATTGTATTTTGTGATCATTAATTATACAAGTAAGTTTTTATTTATTTATTTATGATTAGAGATTAATTAATTAAAGATTAATTAAGTTATAATTAAACACTTAATTAATTGAGTAATTAGAGATGGATTGACCGGTAATTAAGAATTAATTACCTTGTAATTAATAATGGTTAATTTTAAGCTTAATAACTTAGAGAAGTAAATAGAGAATTGTTAATAGTTAATGAAGATCATTAACTAAGGATTATGAAATAATTAATTAATGTGATTACTTTAAGTTAATTGTTTAGGTTAATTAATTTAAGATAATCACCGGCTGATTGGTTGAGTATAACTGCTAAATGTGATTAATAGAATACAATTACTTAGTGAAGTAATTGATGAGTAATTACTGAGCGTGATTAATTGAATATTGGTAAAAATTTGGTGTAATTGAGAAAAAAAGAAAGAAAGAAAGAAAAAGAGGATAATCACTTAATGTAAGCAATTAAGTGTAATTAATTTAAGGACTGGTTGATTAAGGAAACTAACAAAGTGTTAGTTAATTAATGATTATGATTATTTATAGGATAATCGATCAATGTAAGTGATTATAGGGAATTTGATTTGCGTAATTAATGAAGAGTTAATTACTTATTATAATTCCAGGATAATTAATCAAGTTTGATTAATTTATATGGATAATTAAGGGACGATTAATTAAATTGATTTGTAATTAATCAATGATAAATAAAGAACTAAGTGATTAAGGATTAGTAATTAATATAATTAGTGATAAATTAAATTAATATTGGAAATGATCCATCTTTCTTATGAGTGATTGAATAATGATTAAATACTTTGAATTGATCAATATCTCTGATATGAAATGTTTTGTGATATGATATGATTTTATTGAACAGTGATAACGGGGTTACCTATTGATGATGAATTGATGTGAGAAAAGAGTGACATCCTATATTTGAAGCTTGAATTACATTTCATTTGAATAACTTGGGTTAAAGATGTCATTGGATTCGAAGAGACCGGAGTCGGGTATTAGTTAATACCCGAAACCACTTCGATTCTTTATAATTTGATGTGTGGAATCAATAGAATGAAATGGAATGATTAAAGTGGTTGGACCATTTAATCTAAGTTATGATACTTAGAAATTGATGTGTTATGTAAGTAATGTCTATAATGTCTTGTGAAGTTGTAAATTGATATAAGTTCCCCGAGTTACCCCGGGTTTATATAAGTGGTATGTTTTGGGATATTCCTTGTTAGATGGGTTTACTCACGCTGGTTTCTAGCCTGACCCGGGTGTTACTTTGATGTAATGCTCCGGTCAGACCGAGTATTACAGATTTCTATGTAAGGACGTTCTGGAGCTCAGGAAGGCGAGCTGGATGGCTGGAACGTATGGATCGTACCCGCTGTGATATATAGTTATATCTATGACATGTTCTTTTATAACTGTCCTGTATTTTGTAAATGTTATAACTCTGATATATGAAAATGTAAATGTACTGATACTGTTCTTTTTGTAAACTATTATTATGTGATATTATATTTTGATCCGCTGCGAATGTGAGGTACCTGTGTCTTGTTTCTGTTTCTTCTTCTTCTATCTCTTCTTCTTTTCTCAAACTATCTGGAATTTTCGGGATCGAAAATCCCGGGTCGTTACATTTGGTATCAGAGCAGAAGGTTAAGCGAGAACCTTGGCTCTGTTGGGATTACTCATTAAGGATAGGGTAAGTGGTACCCTAGAATGAGTTGAGTATATATATGAGAGGGCGTACTTGTTACTTTCTTATATAAAGATTTTAAATGATTTTATATAAGAATATATTTTGATATATATATATAAAGCAATATTCCTTTCTAATAAATATCAAGGTAATTGGTTGTTAAATTATTGGAATTAAATTAAGAAGTAATGGAAATACAATCAAACTGAAATTGAAATTTGTTGAATATGCACTTATATGATTTTTGTTTGATGATAATAAACATATATACATTCGTTTAAATGTATTTGTTAATATACTATTCTATTTTCACAGTTTAAATAAATATTTGTTGAATAAAATAAATTACACAGAATTTGAATTCAAACAGATATTTTATTCAAATAAATATTTATTACATTTTTGAATAGTACAATTTCAAGCTCTCACTATAACTATACAACTTTGATTACATCACATTTTTCACATTTGCATCAGCACCTCACTACATATCACTCACACTCGTATTTATCTTCAACTGCATTCCAGTTTGAATCCAGCATCTGAGTAATCTGCAAAAATATTCTCAAACGCAGTAAAATTGAAAGAGAAATATTTTTGAAATTTGAAAGAAACGATGATTTTGAAAACATTGTTTGCCTCAGTTATTTGGGTTGTTCATCATCATTTAAATTTGAATTCATCATACACGAACAACTTGTGACATACACAGTATATCACTGTATATGCCACAAGGCCGTGCACACCAATATACACTCGATTGATTTACAGGGACAGGTGAGCACAGGTCAAACCCAAAAAAAAGACGGGTTCAACTCAGGTGCAGTATAAATAAAATCTCGACACACGCACAAGGTCAAACCCGAACTATTAGCTGGGTTCAACACAGGGCAGGTGTACAAGCTACAACCACAACAAATTCAGTGACATGCACGAAACAGTGGAATCAACCAGGCTACAGAGATGAACCATCACAACAGTATCAAACTCATGTATGCAGACCAGTGTAAACAACAACATGAAATACATGAAGACAAAGTAGACCAGAAGTACAAACTAAAGATCACAAGTGTGCGACAACTCAACAATTTCAAGTGACAACCAGAATAAAGACCAGCTGCAACATAAAGTAAAAACGCTCAAAGCCACCAGGTAAACTGGCAACAAACATGAAGTGAATAGAAGTCATGAAAAATGCACAATGCATCAAAGCACAAATACATGAGAAATGCAGTAACAACCAGACCACTGACAATCAATACAAAATGAAGATGCATGTCCAACAGGTGCAACAAGACTTCTAATGATACAAAACATACAAACAAGCACACGAACTAACGAAGACTGCATAATGATGCAAGACCAGAGAAATGCAAGTTCATATGTACAGCAAGCTACAAGTTATGCAGAATCAAAGTGAACAAATGTCAACGAAAGAACAACCTCAAACATGAGAAGACTAATATGCAGTGTACTGTAATACAACAGTGAGCACATTCATATGTACAAATGCAAAGAACAGTGGTGATGCAGTGCAACATCTACGACAGCAAGTACATGAATGCAAACAACAGGAATGAATATCAAGTAATACAACTGCAAGTATCAAGACCAGTGAACAGAGCTAAGATACTCGAGCTTCAAAAAGCTACAGCAACAATGCACCAATAAAGTCGAGACAAAGCAATGCAACATGACAATGAAAGCTCAAGTCTAAGTGCATACAACTCAAATGAACACACGATAATGGAATGCGCAGGTCAGAGATGCAACAATGGAACCAACACAAAATCATCAATGCAATAACAGCAATGCAACAAACAAGTCAGTGGAAAGCTACAAACTCAAGTGCATGCGATAGTGAAAAAGCATACTGGAATCGAACCAACAAGTGTAGCATCTATTACCGTGAAAAAGCCAAGTCAAGATAAACAATGAAAGTATTGACGAAGTCAAAAATCAACACTGTGATGAACAAGGCAATTTCAAAGCCGTGAGTAGCAAGTAAAGCATCAAATATACGATTGTGAACAAGTCAGAAAACATCTCAATCATCGAAGTATAATCAAGCGGCCAGAGACGAATAATTGACAAATTCAAATAAAATATATACGACGAAAATACAGGGGGGTCGAACCCTATAAAAGTAATTAACATCATCGGCAATTGAGGTATTCGAGTTCGAGCATAACAAAGAACAAATCATCCAACTCGAATCACGATCGAGTTCAAGCATCAACCCAGTAAAGCAAAAAGATAAAATTACATACCGAAGCAAGGAGTCAAACTTGATCGAACAACGAAGCAGCCGAAGAGAGCAACGAGAGAAGGTCAAAGCTACTCGCGCATTATTAATCAAACATAAAGTCGGCAGCTTCAAACCCTAATTTGGAGTAGAAGAGACGAAGCCCTAATTTCAGAAACAGGACGAAGCCGCCATTATTCTCACAAGCAAAGGAACGAGACAAAAAGGAACGGGCTAGTGAAAGAAAACAAAGGGGCCGACCTATTTTCTTAAAGAATTTTTAATTAAGGGTTTTAAAATTAGGGTTATTTGTTTATTTGTTTTTTAATTGCTGTTTTTATTTTTTTAAGTCAAAGAATTTGTAAATCACCACCTAGGGATTAGGTCGTGTCAGATTGTCTAGTTAGAATTAGTTCAGTGAGCAGGGTGTGCGAGTTTGCAGAGCTCTATAGGCGGGAGCAGTGTTTGCGAGTAATCAAAGCTCTATAGGCGGGAGCAGAGTTTGCGAGTAATCAAAGTTCTATTGTAGGCGGGAGCAGAGTTTGCGAGTAAATGAAACTCTATAGGCGGAAGCAGGGTGTGCGAGTCTAGTAGAGTGTATGTGAGCGGGAGCAAATGTTTGCGAGTCTAGTAGAATGTTTGTGAGCGGGAGCAAATGTTTGCGAGTCTAGTAGAGTGTTTGTGAGCGGGAGCAAAAGGGTCTGCGAGTCTAGTAGAGTGTTTGTAAGCGTGATACTGTTTAATTCTAATAGAAATCTGTGAATGCAGCAGTAGGCAGCGGTTGCCGAAGCTGCGTAAATTTTGTGTGTGATTTACTTTTTCAGCATATTTATTTTTGCAGTTTATTTCTGTGTTTATACCGAGAAAATTTGCTATAACCCTATTCACCCCCCCTCTAGGGTTAATTTAGATCCTACAAAATTGAATAAAGATAAGTTTGAAATGGATTAAAACTAAAATTGAAATCTTGAATTGGAAAAGTATTTCAAAATAAGATGAATTAGAATTGGTTTCAAACTAAAGAAATAGATGGGTATTGTGTTTAATAATGGAATGATTGTTCTTCAATAAACAATAAAATGTTTTAAGGAAGTAAACCATTTAGATAAGTATGGGATATAAATTGAAATTGAAGTTGATCTAAATTGTGAAGTTTGAATCTTAAGATTTAAAAAAATTTGAAATTTGGTTTCAAATTATTAAAAGAAATAATAAGTAATATTATTTGAATAAGAGAGTTTGATGCAAACAAGAATTGTTGAAAGATTTAAAGGAATTTGTTTTGAATTAAAATCAAGGGTGGTTTAAATTTTAAAATTTGACTTGTTGGGCCAAGAAATAAATATGTATATATGTATGGATATACATGATATCAAGGATAATTGGAAATAAACTCTAAATATTGAGTTTTAAATTGGGAAGGAGATATGATACCCAAAGTGATAAGTTTTTGAACTTAGTAAGTGGGAAGATTATAGATTATTTATGAGAAGTTTAAAATTTGAAATGGAAGTTCAAATTGGGTAAGGTTGACTGGATTAAGTAAATTGAGTTTGACTTGGGGAAAAGTTAAATAAGTTTGAATGATCAACCTGATTTGAAAATTTCAAGATGAAATTGGGATTCAACTTGGAAGGTTAAATGGTTAATTTGAATTTGGAGTTTGTGTGATCTCAAAATAGGGTTGACATCTGGAAATTGGAAATTGATGGATGTTTTAAAATTAATTGGATGATATCATCCTATTGTTATTAATAATCTTTAAGCTGTGAATTGGATTTGTTTAAAGAAATGGATGTGGTAATATATCCATTATTAAGATATGAAATTCCTTTGAACTTAAGATCTGAAAAATTGTTTGGAGCTCTTACTTGAACCTTGTAATGAGTTAGGTAAAGATAATTTAAAATGGAATTTTGAAATTTGAACTCAGAATTGAATTGTTTTAAAACTTTAAAGGAAAACTGATTTAAAGGAATTAAATCAACATTTGAAGTATTAACTCAAATTTATATAATTCGAGATGATTTGAATTAGTTAAAATTGAATTTGATTTGAATTAATTGGACTTGGGATTGAAGATGAATAAGTTTAAAAATTAAAATGGAAAATTTTAAATTAGTCCAAATTGATTTGAATAATTTGAAATTGTAATTAAAATTGAATAGTTTTAAATTCAAATGGAATTTGAATTAAATTTGGGAGGAAATCAAGAATAATTCAACTTGATTTGGAAATGGAATTTGAAATTGGGATTAATTCAAACCGGAGTTGAAATGGATTGAAAATGAATTGGGTTCAATTGAATGGATATTAGTCCAAAGTGATTGGAATAACTTGGGATTGTAATTAAAGTTGAATATGTTTAAAATCAAATGGAATTTGATTTAAATTTGAAGAGGAATTGAGAATTAATTCGGCTTGAATTGGGAATAAATCAAGTCCAATGGAAATTGGAGTTATTTAAAAGTGGAATTGGGTCAATTTAAATGAAAGTGGAAATTTAAATTGAATTGATGAGAATGGAGATTGGGAAGTGAGCAGTTTTGACTCTGGACTATTTTTAATATAAATTATTTTAATACGAACCTATTTTCCAAGCTATTCATTATATATATAACCTTTCTTTTAAAAGCCAAATTATCTTATACTTGTTTTACAATTATTTTTGAAACTGTTTAACGATTTTCCAACTGTTTTACAAACTAATTACTATATTTCAACTATTTTACAAAACTAATTACTATCTTACTATTATTTTGCAATTATCTAAAATTTCTATAATTATTTCAACCTATTTTCTAACTATTCTACACCTATTTTACAAACTAGTAATTATTTTTCAACTACTTATCTATTTCTTTAACTTTTCAAGTTATTTTCTAAATTTAAACTGGACAGAGTTTAAACTGTTATTGGTTGAATACCCAATCGAGATAAGAATAGAGGTGATAATCAGATGGATTGAAGTAATTGTGAGTAAGTGAATGAAAATCAAAGTGAATGTGAATAGAAATGGAATTGATTTGGCTAATAACCAATAAAGATAAATACGTAAGGTGTACGTATGTTATTCTATTCGCATAGTAATGTGATCCAGATTCGAGCATTGAATTTCGAGATAGTATGTCGATCCGAGTTGGATTTTTCATTCGATTTTCGACGGCGAACCTGGATATGAGTTGTTGATTGGTTCTGGATATTCTCTATCATAGTTATGGCTATGCAAGGAGAATGACGGTTTCTGATCAAGAAACCAGATCTTGTCCGCACTAGGAAGTCGATTGGACGATACTAGTTCGGAAGTGAAATTGTGTGGTTGAGTGAGCGATCAGATTAGTATAGCATACGGATGATATGCGTACATCGTACGGATTTGAATGAAATTGATATTGAAAAGAGTAATCAAATTTGAATATTTGTTTTTGAATAAACAAAGTTATATATCTTTGTTATATAAGATAAAACTCCTCTTGATGAATCTTTTGCCGGAAGAAAATGGTTTTTGGAGGTGTTTGAAGTATAAAGGAGTTTTATACAAGTTTGAAATGATCCAAAGTTTTAAAATTTATATATATATATATATATATATATATATGTAAAGGATAATATGAGGATTTTGGAAAAAGGTTTTAGGAACCTATGGATTTGGAAAGGCTTTTGATTTTTGGGTAAAATCAATATTATATTTGAAAAGCCTAGTTTGAGAATTATCAATTTTGGGATAATCGATTTTGTATAAAGGAGCTTTGAATGAGATCATACTAGGTGTATGATTTAAAGATACTATATATATAGTATAAAATGTTTTGAGGATGGCTCCGGGGAAAAAGGCGCTCCCTTGAAATGGACTTCTGAGGAGTACCACCGGGTGGTGCTGCCTTGAGCCCTAAGAGGGGTTCTAAAGTTGATCCTGTGAGGAGTCCGGACGAAACTAGTTCCTGAGGATTATTGGGTAGCGAAAGTCGATGGCGCTGATGCCTACAGGGGCATTTGGGTTATGCTGTGACGATAGTGTAACTCGATGTCGCTGCGATCTACTGTGGGGACCATAGCGAAAATCATATGGAGGATGAGTGTCAACGGTCTACACTTGATTTTGCCGGGAAGGCAACGCAATGTTAACGTGAAAATTGGACGCTAACACCCCGGTGTCAATTGAAGTTGGATGAAAGCACCACCCGTGTACACGGAAACTGCAAGCAAGTAGAGAAATCACAGAAAAAGCAGAAAAGACAACAGTTTTTATAGTGGTTCGGCTTAGAGCAAGCCTACGTCCACTTTAAGTCTCTTTATTACTGAATTTGGTTACAACTTGTTACAACTTCTCTCAAATACAATTCAATTCAATACAAAAGACAAGTAGCTAGAGAAAACTTCAATACAACAAAGTTCTTCGAATTCATGGTTGAATGTGTCGAATCTTTGTGTGAAGTGGATCTAATCGTCTTGCGTATGCTTGAAGTGTTGAAATGTAGATTGTCTTGAAGATAGTAGAGTCTTAATGCCTTGAAGAAAGTGATCCAAAAGCCCCTTGAATGTTGGAGGTGGTCGTGTATTTATAGGCGTGATTCTGGACATGATTTATCTTTCAAGTCCTAGGTCGTGGACGACCTAAGTTAGGTCGTAGGTTGTAGGTCGGTGACGACCTAAGGAACCTTCCATATCTGTTGCATTTTAAACTTGTCTTCGCCTGCTTAGGTCGCGAGCGACCTATCATAGGTCGTAGGTCGCGAGCAGTGTTAGAATTTTAGTAGGACAAGGTTGCACTCTAGTCTGGAATGGGTTAGCAAGTTATAGGTCGTAGACGACCTATGAGAGTGGCTGGCGATCTTGTAGTGCTGAGGCATCCAATGTAGCGACCTAAGCTAAGTCGTTCACTTGTTAGGTCGCTAAGTCTTCTTATCTCGGTAGGTCGCTGAGTCTTCTTATCTCGGTAGGTCGCTGAGTCTTCTTAGCTTGGTAGGTCGCTGAGTCTTCTTAGCTCGGTAGGTTGCTGCTATAGTTAGGTCGCTGCTATAGTTAGGTCGCTGCTATAGCTAGGTCGCTAGTACTCTTAGGCCGTTGATATTCTTAGGTCGCTAGGTCGCATAAGTTTTAGGTCGCTTCAGAAAATAGGTGTTAACACGTGCCCCTTGAAGTACGGGCCTATGTCATAGGTCGTGTGCTTCGATCTGACTTAGCTAAGTCGTGAGCGACCTAATACTTGTACCAAATTGCGTGCCTATTCGTCTTCCCCTTTTTACCTCATATAAATTTGTTAGGTTGCTAACTCTTCCTCACTCTATTACTCTGACCTCCCACTGCCATTAACGATTCTCCAAGCTTCCAAAGGAAAATTCAATCCATTCAGTCACTTTCATCTTTAGCATTATATATTGTAAGCGAGTCTGATCTCTATCCTACCATATTCGTCGTTAAATTTTGAATCCCCACTTTCTGACCTCAGTTCAACCCCGTGTGTCATGCTTCGTTTCGAGTGATTGTTACGATCGACTTTGGATCACAATTAGTCTGATTTAGGAAGGCATGGCAATGCGTTGCATCTGTGATGGATTGGGGATGTTATTTATTATCTTTTGAATTGTTTTTTTTAAGTGATCTGGTGGTATGAATGGATGGTGTATATCATGAGGAGGACGATGAATTCCTTTGAGTAGTTGATGGCGGGTTATCGGGTTCAGTGTGGGGAGGAAGTTAGCGACCTACTGAATTTGGATGTCATAAAATAATTCACGACCTAAGGACACTTGAGGCCTAAAGAAAACTTCCGACCTATGCTAGGTAGCTGAACGACCTAAGGCTTGCACAATCTAAATCTCGTACGACCTAATGATAGTTGAACGACTTAAAGAATTGACGACCTAATTTATTGCGGCATAGGCTTTAGGTCGCGGCCGAGCTTGGACTTGAACAAACTTGCATTGCCTTGGACCTTTTTAACTTGCATAGTGCGACCTAAGGAAACTCTGACCTATGCTAGGTCGCTTGACGACCTAAGACTTGTGAAATTCTGAGAAGACTTGGCTGAATTGTTTGAACTTGAATTTTGTTGTATTTCTTTGCAGATTATTTTAACTTTTAAAGCTGTCAACCTGTTAAATACAACATTTACAGAAAAATGGGACGAATATACTGTCATTGATCGCCCACATCAAATGACAGATTAGTTGACATAGAATAATCAATTTAAATGAACTATATGAACGAAATGCTACGAACTAATGAATTCAAGTGAATTATTAAGGCAAAACTAAAACATCCAGTTAAAGCCGATTTGTTTGCATTAACACTACACTTGAGTTTTATATTAACAAGTTCTGAAACCACATAGTCAACTAATTGTAAACTAGTTTAATTTCAGTTATGTTTGCTTTATGTTTTTGTTAGTTCTGCACAACACTTCACACTTTTAGGAAACGTGCACCTTCTTATTTGAATGTCTGGTTCCTTGTATAGAATGACTTCTCAACAAGGAGAAACAGAACCGGCTGAAGAGACTTTCCCAATTGCTACTCCATTGGTTAATCCTTCAGAGAGAGTTTCAACCACACTAACATACAAAGTTTTCCGCCAACTGTGCGCTCTGTTTGGCATTGCTGAAGCAGATGCCATTCTTCCTGAGAGAAGCGATACTGCTGATATACCACCTTCTGGTTTTGTAGCAGTTAATCGTCAAATGTGCACGAGTGGAGCTATCCCTCCTTTTAACGACTTTCTCCAACGGCTTCTTCTCCGATTAGCTATCTCCCCCTTCCAGCTGCACCCCAATGGCTATGCTATTCTGATGGGGTTATGTGTGCTATTCGGAAGGACGCTAGATCGCCTTCCGAGTTTTTATGAAGTTTGCTATTTGTGCACATTTGCCAAAAATAAAGATCACCCTTCCATCATTCTTGTGAGAAGCGCTAGGAACCGTAAATTAATAATTGGCCTTCCCGAAAGTGCTCACGGTTTCCTAAGCCAATTCTTCTTCATTCGCTGTCCTCCGGGATTCTATGCTACCTGGAGAGTAGGAAGTAAGAGCATTTATCTTTGTTCCTAATGCTTTTCTCTGAGCTTTTCATAGCCCGAGTTATCAAATGTTAACTTCGCCTTTTACTTTTCAGCGCTTCCTCCTCCTTCTAGGGATTCTAGTCATAAACCAACTTTTGAGAGGCTTATGGCCGTGCCAGTTGAGGAGAGAAGTATTCAATTTCTGTTGAAAGACGAATTTTTGCATCAATACGGACTTTTGCATACCTCTCGCTCTACACATCCTCATGAAATCCCGGACTCCTCGGCTAGAGCATCGGATGCCCCAGTTTCTACCGACGCATCCATACCAAAAGGACCTGCTCTCGAGGCTTCACTAGTGAAATGTTCCACTTCTGTTGGTGTTGCGGGGCCATCTGACGAACTTGCCCCGGTTACTGAGGATGAAGAGCCTTAGGGATCTCCTCAACGTTCATAGAAATCCGGTGAAGGAGCCGAGAAAACCAGCCCTGTCAAGCAGAGCAGGGACGACACTTTCGAAGGGCTGAGCGACCTCTTTGCCACCTCACAAGAGATCTTTAAAGATGATCTTATCACTACCGGGGTTTCTTCTTTAGTAGTTGAAGCGACTTCTATTCTGCAACAGACTCCGTCAACTCAGGAGTTGATGCTAACTACTACACCCACAACTACTCCTCAATTAAAGAGTGGTTCTTAGTTTGATGCGCGTAGTTTGCACATCACACACACTTAGAATTTTTCGGCACTTTTATGCTTCTGACTCTTTGTACTTTGAAGACTTCTAAAACTTATCTCTTTTTATTTCAGATTCTCCGATGGGACGCAGCAGCTCATACTATGATGACTTCCAGCGCTACGGGAGGCGTAGCCAATATGATTATAGGCGCTACCTCCCCTCTTACAGAGAAACCGATGAAGAGAGAGCCGCCCGAAAGGCTCAGGAGAGGAGGGCGCAAGAAGAGCGTTCTGAGAGAAGAGAGAGGGAGGAGCGCCACGATTCTTCCCATAAAGGCGATGATTCCCATAAGAGAAAATCCCACGATGACCGGGGAAAAAGTCATATGGTTGAGGAACTAAGCAAACGTGCTCGACACGGTGAGAAGCATACTTCTACAACTCCTGAAAAGGTCACTGCCCCCGTCTCGCTTGACATTCCTTCCGGCTCTCCCGCTCTTGGGAAAACAGACATCCAAACAATAATTAGCAGGCCTAAATTCCAAGTTGGACCGGGCCCAGCCACTTTGCAAAGCCGGTTTCTACAGTGGTGCCTGAAGGGAGTGAGGTTCGATCTTGACTTGGTCCCTATCGACAGGCCTGCCATGCTACGAAACCTCGATGCCGTCAAGCTTGATATTGAAAGGATGTCGAACTGGCAAAAGCTTGTAGACGAGCTTCAAAGGGTCAACCGTGCAAATATAGAGGCCATGCTTACTATGGAGAACGATAAAGCCGAATGGCAGAAGGTTCTTGAGCAGCATGATACTGAAATGAGGAGCATCGCTACTTACAATGAAGAGCTTGAAGCGAAAGTTGAGGAACTTAAACAAGAGCTTGCTACTTCTTCTACCACATATACTCAAAAAGAAGAAGTATTTCAGAAGCAAGTTCGCGATGCTCACGCAGCTCAGCGACATGCCGAGGCACAACTTGAAGCTGAGCAGAAAACAGCAGGAATGTATCGTGCTGAGGTTACAGAATTACAGTAGAAAGTCAGCTCTCAGGAGGCGGAGATCCAAATGCTAAAGCTTCAACTCTCCAAAGCTGAAAGAGAGCGTAATGAGGCTGTTGCCGGTAAAATTGCCGCTGAGGAATCTCATGAGGCAATGAAGACTAATATCAGCTCGACGCTGTTTGACTTTTACCTGCACAGCATCTTAGGGCACGGTAGTCTCGCCTTCCTAGGCCCCAAATATGAAGTTACATTGGCCGAAGTGTGGGAGGCTGCACTTGACATGCTTGGCGGTAAAGGTGCTGGCTATGCCGAGTCAGCTCTTGAGGAGCATTATTTTGATGACGATGCTCGCGCTGCTCTCGCCAGGGGGAGGGAACAGCTTGCGAAATTAAGGGCCGAAATGGCGGTAGGGGAACATTCAGGAAAAACTATCTCAACTGCTCCGATTCGGCCTTCTCCTTCGGCCGAAATTGACATTATCGGGTCCAGTTCCCATTCTCCATCCCCTACTAAAGTTACCACCGAAATCACAAGAATACAGGGTGGAGACGAAGGCGACGAGAGTGCCGAGGCACAGGCTTATGAGGTTGATGTCAGGAAACCGACTTCTCCAGGTAACTTTACTGTTAATCTTTCTCAAGAAGACTGCTCATCTGTTTCTTACGAGCTTGATGAGCTTCTTGACTATTTTCTGAACCTCAGCGAGCCTTTATCTCCTCTCTTTACTGACTTTAACTTCTTTACTTCTGTAGAGAAAGCACCGAGCATTGTTCAAGCTTCTCCAATTATTCCTCCTCCATCTCTTCAGGTCACTCCTCCTTCTGCCTCGCAACCGGGATCACAAGAGGAGCAAATAGAAGCTCTCCAAGACTTAGACGATCCTATTGCTTCACAAGAACACAAGGGAGAAGAAACTGAAGGGAGTGAGAAGACCCCGGAACCAACTGGCTCCGATGATGAACCATTAGCTAAACTTCTTTCTCCAGGGAGTGGGTCTTCCTCCAAGAAGAGAGGAAAGCAGGGAGTCTCCAAGAAGAAGAAGGAATCTTTAACTGGCGAAGAAAAAACGGAAGAAAGTCCGACTGAGCCCCTTTCTCCTTCATCCCCTACTCTCACAAGCCGACCTAAGAAGTTGGTTATCCGGTCAGGTGCGGGCTCAAAAGATGGACGGAAGAAGAAATGATGCTCTGGTTCTATGGCTTTCATATCGTTTTTTGCTTTTGTGCATGTACTGACCGGAGATTGTGCGGGTACCGGCCCCTGCTTTTCTTTTACTTTTTACTTTGAAACCTGTACCTGTATAAAATTTTAACAATGTTGAATAAAATGATTCTTTCTCTTTGTACAAACTTCTGTCTGTATCTGAGAATGCATTTATTATTCATTTTTGTACAAGTTCCTTTGCACGATATTGCAGTGAGCTTATGGTATACTGCTCGAGCACAATTTTACCGATGTAATTATACCATGTTTCCCCTATACCATAAGCTCGTTGCAATATTTTATATTCTGAGGGAACTTGTACTTTTATTTTCTAGAGAATAATTATTCCATACTTGGAGGAATATTATTTCGTTAAAAAACAGAGTACAACTCCCTCCAAATAAGTTTTTACGCTTCATCCTTCGAAGATATCACTTTTTCTTTTGTGCATATACACATTTTACCAAGTGAATTCTTCTATGTGGTAAAGCGGGCATCTGAAGGGTACTTTAACTTCTTTTTGATGAAGAGAATTTTCCAGAATAGGTGGATCATTCTTCCTTTGAGAGTTAAAGTGTGCCTTTGAAGATGGCTCTCTGTTTTCTTTATGCCACAGTAAAGGGCTTTTTGATTTTTGCTTCTTTGAAAATTTGCACCTCCGAGGAGGGCTTTTTCACGTTTCAACACTTGGAAGTTTTATTTCAATCTCGGTGAAACGTGTGCCTCCGAAGAGTTGTGCCTCCGAGGAGGGCTTTTTCACGTTTCAACACCTGGAAGTTTTATTTCAATCTCGGTGAAACGTGTGCCTCCGAAGAGGTCTTTCTGCTTGCTTGTGCCTCCGGGAGGAGGTCTTTTCATTTCTGCCTCTGGAAAGAGGTCTTTCTGTCTTGTTGTGCCTCTGGGAAGAGGTCTTTTTGTTTCTGCCCCTTAGGAGAGGCTTTTATTTTTCCCTGTTCGCTGGGAGGCGGGGCTCCGAAGAGGGCTTTCCACATTTCAACACTTGGAAGTTTTATTTCAATCTCGCTGAAATGTGTGCCTCTGAGTAGGGTTACTGCCTGGAAGTTTGGAGTTTCTTTCTCTCGGTTGGACGGATTCACAGGAGTGTATCGACCGATCATTCCGCAACTTTGTAACGAGAAAGATCTCTCTTTTTCTGGTTGGCCCGCTCGAGGTCTTTTAGCATTTCAACTGTGGTGAAATGGGCCTCCGAAGAGGGCTTTTCACGTTTCAACACCTGGAAGTTTTATTTCAATCTCGGTCAAACGTGTGCCTCTGAGTAGGGCTTTTGCCTGGAAGTTTGGAGTTTCTTTCTCTTGGTTGGACGGATTCACGGGAGTGTATCAACCAATCATTCCGCAACTTTGTAACGAGAAAGATCTCTCTTTTTCTGGCTAGGCCCGCTCGAGGTCATTCTCCTCCGAATAGTTGTGCCTCCGTAAGGGGCTTGTGCCTCCGAAGAGGTCTTTTGCTGATTGATGCTTGCTCGCCCATGTCTCTTTTGCCATCCATTCACGTTGGCGATCCCTGTTGTCTTTTGCAAGTGTCATCACTTTTTTAGTTGCCAATGATTTCCCTTATCCAGAGAAATATACTTCATAGTTAAGTGAGTTGGTGGTGGTGGACATAGTTTATTTAACTGGCTGTTTGTTCAAACATGTGCAGTTAGTTAGAGATGGTCCACTTCCATCCACATTGCCCACTTTTGTTTGAAGCACCTCTTTTGTAGGATTTGAGTATGGAAATTTTGCATGGTTTAGTGTTTGTTTGCTGAGTGATGTCGGGAATTGTTTGGTTTTGCGATGGGTAAGCTTTGCTTTCATGACCTGCATTATTAAATCGACATTTTAATGACACAATTAATGTATTTTATATGTCGAAATAAAACAAAGCAGTTTATAATAGAAGAGAACACAAGATTTATAGTGGTTCGGCCAAAAATTGGGCCTACATCCACTTTATAGCTTTTCATTATTCACTTGCTTTACAATTGTTTTCAATACAAGAATCATATATTTGCAATTCTTTTACAACATTTCAGCAAAGCTTTCAAGTAAAATAAGGACGCAAATGATTGCTGTTCCAAGCTCTTGGGATTGGTTCTCCTTCGACAGTTGTAAGTTTGAATGTGCCGTCAAGAAGCTTCGTGCCTACAACATATGGCCCTTCCCAGTTTGGCCCAAACACACCTGTATCTTCCATGATTCTTTTCAGAACTAGGTCCCCAACTTCAAAGTTGCGCTGACGAACTTTGGAATTGAAGTGCCTGGCTATTCTTTGTTGATGAGCTGCAATTCTAAGTCTAGCCTCTTCTCTTCTTTCATCAAGGAGGTCAAGTGCTTCCAATTGAAGTTTTTCATTCTCATCTTGATCAAAATGGATCCTTCTGTGTGAGGGGACTTCAGTTTCCACCGGAATCATTGCTTCTGATCCATATGCCAATGAAAATGGAGTATGCCCAGTTGCAGTTTTGTGTGTGGTTCTGTAGGCCCATAGTGCAAGAGGTAACTTGTCGACCCAACCACCTTTCGCTTTTTCCAGCTGCTTTTTGATGGTTGATTTGATGATTTTGTTTACTGCTTCCACTTGCCCGTTTGCCTGCGGATGAGCCACTGCTGAGAAGCTTTTTCGGATTTTGAATCGTCTGCAAAAATCCTGGAATTCCTCACTTTCAAACTGAGTGCCATTGTCTGTGATTATCTTCTGAGGCACACCATACCTGCACATGATATTCTTAGTCACAAAACTTATCATTTTCTTAGAGGTAATAGTGGCTAAGGGTTCATCCCCATCCCATTTAGTAAAATAATCAACAACGATAGTATATTTAATCCCTGATTTGGCAGTTGGCAAAGGCCCAATGAGATCTATTCCCCAGACAGCAAACGGCCATGGACTGACCATCTGTGTTAGCTCAGTGGAAGGTGCTCTAGGAATTTTAGCGAATCTCTGGCATTTATCACATTTTCGGGAATAGTCAGTAGCATCCTGATTAATTTCTGGCCAAAAGTATCCATAACGGAGGATTTTCTTTGCTAAAGTTTGACCACCTGTATGATCTCCACATTCCCCTCCGTGTACTTCAGTTAGCATTGTCCTAGCTTCTTCCTTTGTCACACATCGGAGTAATGGCACTGAAGATCCTCGTCTGTACAAACGACCATCTTGAACTATATATCTGGAGGCTTTGCTCATCAGCTTTTGTCGTTCTTTTGAATTTTCTGGCAAGGAACCATTGAGTAGATATTCAAGTATCGGAGTCATCCATGATTCTCGCTCTTGGGATACATTCATAATCCAATCAACATCTATTTCATCTGTGCTTTGAGCTGACAAGACTTCGACGGGAACTAAACCCAATAGATGAGCTTCACCAGTACTTGAATACTTCGCGAGAGAATCCGCCTTCATATTTTCTTCTCGAGGGATATGGTTTATCGAATAACGGTCAAAATCTTGAAGGTGCTCCCAGGCTTTAGATAAATAGGCTGGTAAATTTCCTCCTTTAGCTTGAAATTCCTTCTTGACTTGACAAACAATAAGTTGAGAATCACTGAAGATATGCAATGCCTTGATATTTAGTTCTTTAGCGATTCTTAAACCAGCGATGAGAGCTTCGTATTCAGCTTCATTATTTGTCGAAGGGAATTCTAGTCTCAGTGCATAACATAGTGATCTCCCTTCTGGGGTTTCAAGGACAACCCCTGCTCCGGAACAGTAATCATTCCTTGCGCCAACGACATACAATTTCCATTGGATTGGGATTCTATCAATGACTTCTTTCTCACTATCACCTTTATCCATACATTCTGCGATGAAATCTGCTAAAGCTTGTCCATTGATTTCTTTCCGAGGATGATAAGTGACCTCATACTGGCTGAGTTCGATATTCCATTTCAAAAGACGGCCGAAAGTCTCAGGACGAAATAGGACTTGCTTTAGAGGCTGATCAGTGAGGACTTTGATAGGATGGGATTGGAAATAAGGCCTCAATTTTCTTGATGGATCAACAAACAATAGGCGAGCTTTTCTAATCTGGAATAGTTCATTTCTGCCCCAGTGAACCTTTTGCTGATATAATAGACTGGGCGTTGAATCCTTGCATCTTCCCGTACCAATACTGCACTGAGAGCATGAGACGAAATTGCCAAATATATGAAGAGATCTTCACCACTGTCAGGCTTTGAAAGTATCGGAGGCACTTCCATATGACGAATCAACTCATCAAATTCTTTCTGACATTCTGGAGTCCACTCAAAGTTCTTCTTTCCTTTCTTCAGAGCATCAAAGAATGGAATGCATTTGTCAGTAGCTTTGGAAATGAACCTACTTAAAGCAGCAACTTTTCCATTGAGACTTTGCAATTCCTTCTTCGTTCTAGGAGCCTTGACCTCTCTCAGGGCAGTGATTTGAGCTGGATTGGCTTCAATGCCCCTAGCGCTCACAATGAAACCCAAAAACTTTCCGGACTCCACTCCAAATGAACATTTCAGGGGATTAAGCTTCATTCTATACTTTCGGAGTACTGCAAACATTTCTGCCAAGTGATCCATGTGGTCCACTGCTTTCTTAGACTTTGCTAACATATCATCGACATAAACTTCCATTGTCTTGCCAATCTGTGGTTTAAACATGGCATTCACAAGCCTCTGGTAAGTTGCCCCTGCATTCTTGAGTCCGAAAGGCATGACCTTGTAGCAGTAGAGTCCAACATCTGTGATGAAGCTTGTATCCTCTTGATCCGTCTCATGCATCATAATCTGGTTATATCCGGAGTATGCATCCATAAAAGATAACAATTCATGTCCCGCTGTCCCATCCACCAACTGATCAATCATGGGCAGCGGGAAACAGTCTTTGGGGCAGGCTTTGTTCAGATCTGAAAAATCAATGCACACCCTCCACTTTCCATTAGCATTTTTCACCAACACTGGATTTGAGACCTAATTTGGATAAGTAGATTCTCTAACGAAACCGTTCTCCATGAGCCGATCCACTTCTTCTTTTAACGCTGTAGTTCTTTCAGGACCCTGAGTCCTTCTCTTCTGTTTCACAGGTGTAAACTTTGGATCAATGTTCAGAGTATGTACTGCAATCTCTGGGGATATTCCGCACATGTCAGCATGAGTCCAAGCGAACACATCCAAATTAGCCCTTAAAAATGAAATCAGAACATTCTGGACTGTCGGATTGAGTTGTGAACCCACATTAAGCACTTTGTTTGGGTCATTTGAGTCAACAGGCACCGGTACTGTTACCTCTACTGGTACCACTCTATTTTCCCCTGCACCGGCTTTCCTTGGATCCATCTCTCTTCGTGCCCCACTACATTCACCAGTGCAGGGTCCACCCTGTAATTGCTACAAGGTTGGTTCTTTGATGCGGACCGGAGCTGCCGCACCTTTTCCCATCTCTCTCTTCCTGGATTCTCGCAATTCTGCAAAATCACATTCTCGCCCCGCATCTTGGTCTCCCTTAATCACGCTAACTCCGTTATCTATGGGGAATTTTAGAGTCAAGCACCATGGGGCGATAACAACTTTGAATGCAGCAAGAGTTGGTCGGCCTAGAAAGGCATTGTGGGCAGAGAATTCTTCAACAATTATAAAGGTTTGCTTTCGAGCCACCTTCCTCAGTCCCTTTCCGAGTTCTACGAACAAATCTATGGTCCCAATCGGCTGTTTGGGTTCTCCAGCGAACCCAGCGATCTTAAGTGAAGAAGCTTGAACGTCAGCCATTGGAATTTTCATTTGATCAAAGGTCTTCTTGAAGAGGATGTTACATGAAGCTCCACAATCAACTAGAACTCTTCTCACAGTTGCCGGCCCAATACCAGCAGATATGACCAAAGGGTCAATGGTCGGAGCTTCGATACCCAAAGAATCCCTGGCACTGAACACAATATCATCTGTGGAAGTCTTTTGTTGCTCTAAAGGCGCATCATTCTCTAAAACAAAAACATTCTCTTCAGCTGGTACATGCTTCAAGGCCCGGGCATACCTTTCAATCTCGCCCCAGCTTCTGCCTGCTGGGTGAGGTCCTCCAGTTATTGTATTGATGACAAGCCTTTCCGATTCATGTTCCACGGTCTTCTCACTTGAGCCAGGACGGTGAGCGGGAACTTGCTATTCTTGAGTTGACGGAGCTGAGGCATTTCTATTCCTTTTCACATACTGCTGGAGCTTGTTTTCCTTTAAGAGTTGTTCAGTTACTTCTTTCAATTGGCGGCATTCGTTGGTATCATGGCCGGGTTGGTTGTGGAACCGGCAATACTTTCCACTTTTTTCCATCTTAATGGCAACTCTCATTTTAGGTGGTGCCGGATAATTGACATCATCTTTAGTTGCAAAGTAGATGTTTTCAGGGGTATCGGTCAAGGGTGTGAAATTGAAGGAACGACCTTTCTTAGCGTCTCCCTTTTTCTTTCCATCATTGTTTCCCCTTTTCTGAGTGTTTGGTTCCTTCTTGTTCGTAGCAGCACCATTGTCCCCGGCTTGCACTGATACCACCTTAGCTGGTGCTTGGAGGCTCTCCAAGCGCATGAATTCATCCGCTTTCTTGTAGAATTTGTCAAGTGAGTTTGGTTCTTTCATTTTCAACCATTTTCCAAATTCGCTTGACTTGTCAATTGCCCTCATCAAGTATGTCAAGACCATGCGTGGCTCAGCATTGTCCACCTCAGCCAATGCTATGTTAAAGCGATTCAAGAATGACCTGATAGATTCTCCCGGATTTTGCTCTAGACTTGACAGCGACATTATTTCCTTTGCTTTAGAAGCATACAATCGAAATTGCTCCTTGAATTTCCTGGTCAAATCGGAGAATTGATCGATGGACCTGACCGGCAGCTTTGTAAACCACAATAGAGCTACACCTTCTAGATAAACCGAGAAGTATCGGCATTTAATTTCATCAGACGCCCTGGCACCAGTCACGTGCCAGTCGTATTTATACAGAAACTCGTTAGGATCACTCGTCCCCTTGTAAGCCGGAATAGTAGGGGGAACGAATTTCCTTGGAAATTCTGCCTTCAAGATCCTTTCAGTAAATGGACATTTGCTTGGAGCAAATCCCCACTCTTTCTCATCTTCATCTCTTCGCATATTTTCTTTCATGATTTGACGAACTGTTAACTCCTCTGCTCAAGTGACTCAAACCAGGCTCACGACTCACAATGATTACCGACTCAACAGCCTTAGCTTGTTGCCGACCTAAAATGAATGACGACTCAACTGATTGACGACTTAACGGCTCAGAAGGAACAGCGACTCACCGGGTTATAACCTTAATGCCTCAAAGGTGTTGGCCGACTCATGGAGTTCACGACTCATGGGGCAGACCGACCTTAGGCCTATGATAGGTTGTTCACGACCTAAGCAAGTGGACCGGATACCTCATCATGTTACATCGTGGCCCCTTAACTCGTACACGACTCATGACCTGGCGTGAGTAGTCCACGACCTAAAGCTGCTGAGTAGAAATACAAGGCCGTGATACTCAAGTCGCATTCTATTGACTCGTTCACGACTTTGGACCGTGGATTCGCCTCTATAGGTCGGCCGCGACTTAGCCTAAGTCGGTCACAACTCAGGACTTAGGTGAAAAATTCTTATCCAGATTTACCTATAAATACGTGACCATCTCCAACATTCAAGGGGCTTTTGGATCATTTTCTTGAAGGCATTGAGACTCTACTATCTTCAAGACAATCTACATTTCAATACTTCTAGCATACGCAAGACGCTTAGATCCACTTGACACAAAGATTCGACACATTCAACCATGAATTCGAAGAGCTTTGTTGCATCAAAGTTTTCTCTAGCTACTTGTCTTTTGAACGGAATTGAATTGTAATTGGAAGAGATTGTAATAAGTTGTAATCCAATCAGCAATAAATGGATTGAAGTGGACATAGGCTTGATCATAAGCCGAACCACTATAAGCTCTGTGTTCATTTACTGCATTTTTTGTTACTTACTGCTATTTCTTGATTCCCGTATTCACGGGTGGTGCTTTCACACTGTTTCTACACACACCGAGGTGTTAGCGTCAGAATTTCACGTTAACATTTTTGGTGCTTTCACTGAGAACCCAACTCAGCAAACTTCCACTATTACTTCGCAAAGGTCTATTGAAAGGATTTCTTTTAAAACCAGAAGTTTATTGGAAATAATGGCTCCTGGGAGAAAACGAAGTTCTGCAAGATTCGACAACGATCAAGAGAATACTGCTACCTCTCCTCCTTCAAGTCAAGCAGCTCCAACTGTTGGAGTTACTCGAACAGAGTTGGACGCATTGTTTTGGGATTGAATCAACAATTGAATGCTCAGAATGCGTAATTGGAAGCCCAGAATGCCCAGAATGCCTTGATTTTGGATAGGTTAAACGCCCTGCTTGAGGCAAATCACCAACGACAGGATAATGAAACAATCTATGCTGAAGATGCCCGTGACCCCCAAGTGAAAGGTATTCCTCAAAGAGCAGACAACACCACTGCAAGGGCACTCCCAAGCTGAAGGGTCAAGGCCACAACCAACTTTTCAAACTTCCGGAAGGGCAGCTAACTTCTGCCAGGCAAAGTCTCAAAACGATGAGGAATATCTATCAGAAATGGTCCACTCAATCATGAAGGAAAGCATGCAGAGGCATGAGGATGAAAACGATTGGGGGTTCGCTCCGAGCAAGACTCCGTTCACCGAAAGGATTTTAAAGGCGAAGTTTCCCAGAAAATTTGTGCCTCCTATCATCCCGGCCTATCGAGGGACAAGTGACCTTAACCAATTTCTATACAGATACGATTGGCATATGACTGGGGCACGAGCATCGGATGTGATTAAATGTCGATATTTTCCAGTATATTTAGAAGGGGTGGCTTTGCTTTGGTTCACCAAGCTACCGGTTCGATCCATAGATCAATTCTCCGATTTAACCCGAAAATTTAAAGAACAATTCAGGTTGTATGCGTCAAAGGCAAAAGATATAATGTCATTGTCCAGTCTAGAACAAGCACCCGGAGAACCTATCAAGTCTTTTTTGAACCGTTTTAATATAGCTTTAGCCGAGGTAGACAACGCAGAACCCCGAATGATCCTCACATACTTAATGCGGGTCATCGACAAGTCAAGTGAATTCGGGATGTGGCTTAAAATGAAGGAACCGAACTCACTCAAAAAGTTTTATAAAAAGGCCGACGAATTCATATGCCTAGAAAATCTCTCGATGTCAGAAAAAGCAGTGGTGGCCGAAATTAAGAATAACGATGTCTTCTCTAACAAGGGAGGATTTGGAAACCAGAAAAGGGAAAGTGATGAAGGAAAGAAGCAGGGAAACAAGAAGAAACCTCGACGTTTTAATCCTTCAGATTTCACCCCTTAACTGATACACCGGAAAAAATCTTCTTGGCAACAAAGGATGTTATCAAGTACCCTAAACCACCTGAGATGGGAAGAGGGGCAGTGCAAAATGGGAAATTCCGTCGATTTCACAACCAACCCGGTCACGATACTGATCAATGTCGCCAGTTAAAGAGTGTGATTGAAGAATTGATGAAGCAGAATAAACTTCAACAATATGTGAAGAAAGACAAAATTGACCCAACCTCGTCCACTCAGGGGCAACCATGTCCTCCTTATCGACCCGGTTCAACCAACAGAACTACGGAGCAAGAATCCGAGAAGCTGGTCATTGACTGACACGTGAATCGCAAAATCATGGGATAACATTCATTTACACCCATATTTTACTTAATAGCGTTGCTTAACTTTGTAAAATGATCATGAATGAATAATTCTTGTGCTGTTAACCACTGTAAATGTGATGTGAATCAGTAATGAGCAACCATAAATCTTGTATTCTTTGATGCCGTTAAAATGCCTGTATCATTTCGATATGCAAATATTACTGAAAATCTCGATTTAGTATTGCAGGTTATCGAAATAAAGCTTGCTCATCCAACACATCACAAAGAAAAGCGATTCCTACAAATCATGGAATAAACGAATGACAAGTCGAAAATGTTCCGAATTCAAGTATTTCGAAAGAAGTGCAATTTGCAAACGATTGAGGACTCCACAAAAGAGGGCACCTTTCTAATAAGAAAGTTCTGAGCTTTAGCTAACCAACCACGATCGTTTGTGTAAATGAACATCTGGTGGAGCAGCTTGCATCTGCCCCATGGATTTACTCAGCAATAAGGCACATTTCTCTAGCAAAAGCAATCGAAAGAGTGGGACATGAACTTGATGTGATTGTGAGGAATTGCTAAGAAGCACAGGGTATAAAGATACAAGCGCCAATGCTACTCTTTAGAGTTCAAAATACTCTTTAGAGTCCAAATGCTTCTCTTCGGAGACCCAATGCCACACTTTAGAGTTCAAAATACTCTTTAGAGTCCAAATGCTTCTCTTCGGAGACTCAATGCAACTCTTTAGAGTTCAAAATACTCTTTAGAGTCCAAATGCTTCTCTTCGGAGACTCAATGCAACTCTTTAGAGTTCAAAATACTCTTTAGAGTCCAAATGCTTCTCTTCGGAGACTTAATGCAACTCTTTAGAGCTCAAAATACTCTTTAGAGTCCAAATGCTTCTCTTCGGAGACCTAACGCTACTCTTCAGAGTCCAATGCTTCTCTTCGGAGTCCAAACGCTACTCTTCATAGTCCAATGCTACTCTTTAGAGTCCAAATAAAAGACCTCGAGCGGGCCAACCAGAAAAAGAGAGATCTTTCTCGCTACAAAATTGCAGAATGATCGGTCGATACACTCCCGTGAATCCGTCCAACCGAGAGAAAGAACAAATTTCCAAGTAGTAACCCTACTCAGAGGCACACATTTCACCAAGATTGAAATAAAACTTCCAAGTGTTGAAATGTGGAAAGCCCTCTTCGGAGGCCCGCTTCCCAGCGAACAGGGAAAAATAAAAGCCTCTCCCAAGGGGCAAAAACAAAAAGACCTCTTCCCAGAGGCACAACAAAAACAAAAATACCTCTTCCCAGAGGCACAACAAAACAAAAATACCTCTTCCCAGAGGGAGAAATGAAAAGACCTCCTCCCGGAGGCACAATCAAACAGAAAGACCTCTTCGGAGGCACACGTTTCACCAAGATTGAAATAAAACTTCGAGGTGTTGAAACGTGAAAAAAGCCCTCCTCGGAGGCACAACTCTTCGGAGGCACACGTTTCACCGAGATTGAAATAAAACTTCCACGTGTTGAAACGTGAAAAAGCCCTCCTCAGAGGTGGAACTTTTCAAAGAAGCAAAAATCAAAAAGCCCTTTACTGTGGCATATAAAAAAAAAGAGAAGCCGTCTTCAAAGGCACACTTTGACTCTTAAAGGAAGAATGATCCACCTATTTTGGAAAATACTCTTCCTCAAAAAGAAGTTAAAGTACCCTTCAGATGCCCGCTTTACCACATAGAAGAATTCACTTGGTAAAATGTGTATATGCACAAAAGAAAAAGTGATATCTTCAAAGGATGAAGCGTAAAAGCTTATATGGAGGGAGCTGTACTCTGTTTTTAAACAAAATAATATTCCTCCAAGTATGGAATAATTATTCTCTAGAAAATAAAAAGTACAAATCCCCTCAAAATATAAAACATTGCAACAAGCTTATGGTATAGGGGCAACATGGTATAACTACATTGGTAAAATTGCGCTCGAACAATATACCACAAGCTCGCTGCAATATCGTGCAAAGAAACTTGTACAAAAATGAATAATAAACGCTTTCTTAGATACAGACAAGAAGTTTGTACAAAGAAAAAGAATCATTTTATTCAACACTGTTAAAATTTTGTACAGGTACAGGTTCCAAAGTAAAAAGTAAAAGAAAAGCGGGGGCCGGTACCCGCACAATCCCCGACCAGTACGTGCAAAAAACAAAAAGCTAAAAACTGGAATCTTCATTTCTTCTTGCCACCTTTGGACCCTTCACCCGGCCGGATGGTTAGCTTTTTGGGTCGATCTGTAGGCATGAGGGAAGAAGGAGAGGGAGGTACAACTGGTTCAACTTCCGGTTCCTCTTCAGTAGCAATGATGCTCTTCCTCCTCCTTTTTGATGTTCCACGCTTCTTTCTCCTCTTTGAAGAAGACTTACTTCCTGGAGTAACAAGTTTAGACAAAGTTATGTCATCAGAAGGAGTCCGCTCCAGAGATATCTCACCTCCCTCAAGTCCTTCGTCCTTTTGCTCTTGCGAAGCAGCTGGGTCATCCAAGCCCCGGAGGGCACCTATTATTTCTTCCTGTGATCCCAGATGAGGACTAGGAGTGATTGGGGGAGACAGAGGAACAGTAACTGGAGGTGAAGAAGTTTGAATGACGCTCGGCGCTTTCTCTACAAAGGAAAAGTTAAAAATGTCAGTAATTCCCGCAAAAAGAGGAGACAATGGCTCGTCGAGATTCAAGAAATAATCAAGAAGCTCGTCAAATCCGTAAGAAACTGGCAAGTTGTCCCCCTGAGCATTATTAGGGTTACCTGGAGAAGTTGGTGGTATCACATCAATTTCGTAGTCATGAGCTTCAACACTCTCTTGTGGCTCATTTACGGCTTGTGTAATTATGGCTTCGGTATCAGCTTTGGTAGGAATCGGTGTATGAAAGCTAGAACCAACAATGTCAACATCGACCGAAGTTGAAGGAGGGACAGGGGCAGTCAAAGTTGTTTCTTTTTCTTGATACTCTTCCCCCATCATTTCAACTCGCGATCTAGCAAGTTGCTCCTTCCCTCTAGCAAGGGCTGCGCGGGCTTCGAAGTCTAAGTAGTGCACCTCTAGCTCCTCTTCAGTGTACCCGGTGCCTTTAAACATATCAAGCGCGGCTTCCCATACTTCAGCTAGGGTAACCTCATATTTGGGGCCCAGAAATGCAAGACTGCCACGCCCTAACACACTTTGCAAATAGAATTCAAATAATGTCGAGCCGATGTCAGCTTTGGTAGCTTCATGAGTTTCTTCAGCTGCAATTCTACCAGGGATAGCCTCATCTCGCTCTCTTTCAACTTTAGATAGTTGAGCTTTCAATTTTTCAATTTCTGCAACCTGAAAGCTAGTTTGCTCTCGTAACTTAGTAATATCAGTACTGTAGCCCTCTACAAGTTGCTCCAACCCATCAGCCTTGGCCTCGGCATCCCTTTGCGCAGCATGAGCATCCCGCACCTGCTGCTGGAGCACACTCTCCCTTTGAGAATAAGAAGAGGAGGAAGTGGCAAGCTCCTCTTTGAGTTTCCCAACTTCCGCTTCAAGTTTTTCATTATAATCGGCAATGCTCCTCATTTCTGCATCATGCTGCTTAAGGGTCTTTTGCCATTCGGTTTTGTCATTCTCCATGGTCAGCATAGCTTCGAGATTGGCCCGGTTCACCCTTTGGAGCTCATCAACAAGTTTTTGCCAATTTGACATCGGCTCAATGTCAATTCTAACGGCATCAAGGTTCCATAACATGGCATTTTTATCTATAGGAACCAGGTCAAGGTCAAAGCAAACTCCTTTTAAACACCAATTTGGAAATCGGCTTTGGAGAGTGGTTGGACCTGGTCCAACTTGGTAGGAAGGCCTGTTGATAATTGCCTGGATATCGGTACGGGAAGGGGCAGGAGACTGAGAAGGAGTAGGAGCAGTAGTCTTTTCAGAAGTTGTAGGCATTGGTTGCTCACTGACTTTAGCCCGTTTACTCGAGTCATCAGTTATGTGACTCTTCCCTCTATCATCGTGAGATTTGCGTTTGTGGGAGTCACCCTCTTTGTGGGAAGAATCGTATCGGTCACCCGGTCTTCCATAACGTTCTTCATGGGCACGTCTCTCCCGAGCCTTTCGAGCGGCCCTCTCTTCATCAGTCTCTCTGTGAACAGGAAGACAGCGCTTATAATCATACTGGCCGCGTCTCTCGCATCGCTGGAAGTCATCATAATACGAGCCACCTCGCTTCATTGAAGAGCCTGAAATTGAAAAAAGCACAACTTTAGAATTTTTAGAAAGTATGAAGAGCTAAGCGTATAAGATGTCAAAGAGTCCTAGTCATGTGTGATGTGTAAACTAAACGCGTCAGACTGGACTACGAACCGCTTGTCGGTTGAGGGGTAACGACAGGTTTTATAGCTAATGGCAACTCTTGGGATAAAGGAGTCTGTTTAAGGACGGATGTTGCATCAATCGACGGAGATATAACTTTGACACTGGCAGAGTCATCTTTAAAGAGCTCTTGAGAAGTGATCATTATGTCACTTAAACTCCCAAAGATTTCATCACCATTATGCCTAACCAGGCTCCCTCCATCGACTCCTTCCTCAACATTCTCCCCGGTTTGATGAAGGGACTCTTCTTCTTCAATCACTGGAGAAAGTGTAGGCTAGTCAGATGGCCCTGCAGCATCTTTCGGAGTTGAACACATCACTAGTGAAGCCTCGGGAGCAGGTCCTTTTGGCATTGATGTGTCGGTAGAAGCTGGGGCATCCGACGCTCTAGCCGGGGAGTCTAGGATTTCATGAGGATGTGTAGAACGAGAAGTATGCAAAAGTTCGTACTGATGCAAAAATTCGTCTTTCAACAGAAATTGAATGCCTCTCTCCTCAACTGGCACGGCCTTAAGCCTCTCGAAAGTTGGCTTGTGACTGGGATCCCTAGAAGGAGGAGGGAGCACTGAAAATAAAAAAGAAGCGGAGTTAACACTTAGCGATTCAGTCTCGCAAAAGTCGGATAACAAATGAAGTAAGAATGGTTAATCTTACTTCCTTCCCTTCATACAGCGTAAAACCCCGGGGGACAGCGAACATAGAAAAATTGAGTCAAAAACCCATGAGCACTGTCAGGAAGACCGACGATCAATTTACGATTTCGAGCACTTCTCACGACAGTAATAGAGGGGTGATCTTTAGTCCTGGTGAAAGAGCATAGGAAGAAAATCTCGTCAAAGCTTGGGAATCGATCAAGCGTCCTCCTAAACAGTACACACAACCCCATTAAAATGGCATAGCCATTGGGGTGTAATTGGGATGGGGCGATGGCCAATTGACGAAGAAGTTGTTGGAAAAAGTCATTGAAAGGAGGAATGCCCCCACTCAGGCACATTTGTCGATTGACCGTTACAAAGCAGAAGGCGCCACATCAGAAGTGTTGGTTTTATCAGGAAGAATCGCATCTGATTCAGCAATACCAAACTGAGCGCACAATTGGCGAAAAACTTTGTATGATAAAGTAGAAGAGGCTCTTTCAGGAGGATTGATTAATGGAGCTGGAATAGGAGCGACAACTCCAGCCTGTGTTGTTATCTCTTCTTGTTGGGAAGTCATTCTACACAAGCAACTGGATATTCAAATGTGAAGGTGCACATTTCCTAAAAAGTGTGAAGTGTTGTGCAAAACTAATAATGACAAGTAAATATAACTGAAGTTAAACTAATTGACAATTGATCGATTACTAAATTTCAGGACTTGTTAATTTAAAAAAGGAATTTAAAAAAGGTTCAAGTGCAGTATTGGTGCAAACCGGTCGATTTCAATTGACTATCTCAATGTTGCTTTAATACTCTACTTGAATTCGTTGAATTGAAGCACTTCGTTCACACAATCTATTTAAGTTAATTACCTTCTGTCAACTAATCTGTCATTTGATGTGGGCAGTCAATGGCAGTATATTCGCCTTGGTTTTCTGTAGTTGTTATTTTCAGCCGGTAGTTAGCTTATAAGTTAACAGGATCTGTGGAATAATGCAACAAAGTTCAAACAATTTAAAGTTTGGGCAATTCAAAGTTTAAGCAATTCAGTCCGGTAATACAAGTTAAATAATCAAGTTAGGATTATGCTTTTAAGTGACAACTCGTTCACGACCTAAGGGGTATGCGGCGAGTTAAGTTAAGATCTGTAAGTCGTAATGTGCATGGAGGAAAAAGCCTCAAATTAGAAAAAAACAAATTTCTCGAAGTCCTGTCTCGGCCGCGACTCAAAGCCTACATCTCATCTACTTGAGTCGGTCGAAGGTTAAGCCACAAGGAGCAACTCGGTATGGAAAATAGCCCAAGTGCTGAGTCGTTCACGACTTATGGCTTGAGACGTTCACGGTCTAAAGGATAAGTTGTAGTAAGGATCTAAAGGGCCGAGTCACTCGTACGACCTAAGTCCTAAATCGTCAGGAAATCAACACGACCCAAAAAGTAGGTCGTGGACGGATGAGATTGCAAGGCCTTCCTAAGTCGGTAGATCCAAAAAACCTACTAAGTCGTGAGAATTCTAGGTCATCTCCTCAACCAGTTAACTCCTTTCTAACCCATTAACCCGCTAAGGACCTTCTCATCTCCTCCAAACTCACAGACCAGTTAATTCAAGACACTGTAATCCATTGTCTTCTCCTCACATGGTCAGAAATCACCCAAAAAACCAATTCGAATCGCTTCAAGTTTGCGACAAATCTGATGCACTACTATGTTATCACGAACGATAACAACAATATGATCGATGACAGTCGCAAATCAATCAGAAACGTGGTTCGCGATGGAACACGGTACAAAAATGAATTGGAGTCAGAAAATGGGGAGTCCAGATTCGTGAGTCAATGGCGATCGTGGATTGAATAGAAGGTGAATTCACTTACGCAATATAAAGGTAAGATGAGTTGACGACTGATTAGCTTGGATTCGTCTCTAGAAACTTGAAGGATCGTTAATGGTAGGATCAAATAAAACAGATAAGCAGTAAAGTGAGGAGGAAGGACGACTCAACGGCTTATATACGAAACGGGGGGAAGATGGAAAGACTAACGAGTCATGAGCCACTTTGAGTCGTTTACGACTCATGCACTGAGTCGAAGCACACGACTCACGATTTGAGCATGTACTTCGAGGGGAAATTGTTAACTCCTCTGCTCAAGCGACTCAAACCAGGCTCACGACTCACAATGATTACCGACTCAACAGCCTTAGCTTGTTGCCGACCTAAAATGAATGACGACTCAACTGATTGACGACTTAACGGCTCAGAAGGAACAGCGACTCACCGGGTTATAACCTTAATGCCTCAAAGGTGTTGGCCGACTCATGGAGTTCACGACTCATGGGGCAGACCGACCTTAGGCCTATGATAGGTCGTTCACGACCTAAGCAAGTGGACCGGATACCTCATCATGTTACATCGTGGCCCCTTAACTCGTACACGACTCATGACCTGGCGTGAGTCGTCCACGACCTAAAGCTGCTGAGTAGAAATACAAGGCCGTGATACTCAAGTCGCATTCTATTGACTCGTTCACGACTTTGGACCGTGGATTTGCCTCTATAGGTCGACCGCGACTTAGCCTAAGTCGGTCACAACTCAGGACTTGGGTGAAAAATTCTTATCCAGATTTACCTATAAATACGTGACCATCTCCAACATTCAAGGGGTTTTGGATCATTTTCTTAAAGGCATTGAGACTCTACTATCTTCAAGACAATCTATATTTCAATACTTCTAGCATACGCAAGACGCTTAGATCCACTTGACACAAAGATTCAACACATTCAACCATGAATTCGAAGAGCTTTGTTGCATCAAAGTTTTCTCTAGCTACTTGTCTTTTGAACGGAATTGAATTGTAATTGGAAGAGATTGTAATAAGTTGTAATCCAATCAGCAATGAAAGGATTGAAGTGGACATAGGCTTGATCATAAGCCGAACCACTATAAACTCTATGTTCATTTACTGCATTTTTTGTTACTTACTGCTATTTCTTGATTCCCGTATTCACGGGTGGTGCTTTCACACTGTTTCTACACACACCGAGGTGTTAGCATCAGAATTTCACATTAACACGAACCATACCCGAAAAATATTCTTCGTCGTTCAAAGGCTCTGGAGGGTGCACATCAGCTACTCTCTCTGAATTCTGCCTTGACAATCGTTCGCGGAGAGTTGGTTGTGGCCCTGATCCGCCAGCTTGAGGAGGAGTTCTTTCTACTGGGTCCGCGGCTCTTTAGGAGATGTTCCCTTCAACATCCTGAACTTCCGGAGTAGGGTTTCCATCATTATTACTCGGTTGACGATTCGCCCCAAGTAGATCATTCAATTTATTGAAGATCAAGGCATTCTGAGCATTCTGTGCTTCTAATTGTGCATGTTGAGCATTCAACTGCTGATTCAGTCCCAAAACCACGACGTCCAGCTCCGCTCATGTAACTCCAGCAGTCGGAGCTGCTTGACTTGAAGGAAGGGAGGTAGCTGTATTTCCATGAACATTATCGGACCTTGCAGAACTTCGTCTTCTTCCAGGAGCCATTATTTCCAATAAACTCCTAGTTTTGAAAGAAATCCTTTCAACAATCCTTCGCGGAGCAATAGTGGAAGTTTCTTGAGTTCAGTCTTCTCAGTGAAAGCACCAAAAATGTTAACGTGAAAATCGGACGCTAACACCCCGGTGTCAATTGAAGTTGGATGAAACCACCACCCGTGTACACGGGAACTGCAATCAAGTAGAGAAATCACAGAAAAAGCAGAAAAGACAACAGTTTTTATAGTGGTTCGGCTTAGAGCAAGCCTACGTCCACTTTAAGTCTCTTTATTACTGAATTTGGTTACAACTTGTTACAACTTCTCTCAAATACAATTCAATTCAATACAAAAGACAAGTAGCTAGAGAAAACTTCAATACAACAAAGTTCTTCGAATTCATGGTTGAATGTGTCGAATCTTTGTGTGAAGTGGATCTAAGCGTCTTGCGTATGCTTGAAGTGTTGAAATGTAGATTGTCTTGAAGATAGTAGAGTCTTAATGCCTTGAAGAAAGTGATCCAAAAGCCCCTTGAATGTTGGAGGTGGTCGTGTATTTATAGGCGTGATTCTGGACATGATTTATCTTTCAAGTCCTAGGTCGTGGACAAGGTTGCACTCTAGTATGGAACGGGTTAGCAAGTTATAGGTCGTAGACGACCTATGAGAGTGGGTGGCGATCTTGTAGTGCTGAGGCATCCAATGAAGCGACCTAAGCTAAGTCGTTCACTCGTTAGGTCGCTAAGTCTTCTTATCTCAGTAGGTCACTGAGTCTTCTTATCTCGGTAGGTCGCTGAGTCTTCTTAGCTTGGTAGGTTGCTGAGTCTTCTTAGCTCGGTTGGTCGCTGCTATAGTTAGGTCGCTGCTATTGTTAGGTCGCTAGTACTCTTAGGCCGTTGATATTCTTAGGTCGCTAGGTCGCATAAGTTTTAGGTCGCTTCAGAAAATAGGTGTTAACACGCAACATCGGTAGACTGCGATCTATGGTCAAGTGGAGTGGAGAAGTTTCATTTTTTGGCAGCGAAATTCGGCGCTGATGCCTACAGTTATATGGGTTTTTGCTGTGATAGCTACGTAACCCCAGTTGTAGCTGCGATCTGTAGCAGGTTCCATGGTGTAATCGAGGGGCGCGGAGGCCTACAGTTATCTATGGATTTTGTCGGGACGGCAACGTAACCATCGGGTTAACTGCGACCATGGATGGGGGTGATGATTTCCAGAGCATTCTCACAAAAAGATATATCCTCTATTTTCAAAAACTGTTTTCTATATTTTTAATAAATTATTTTCCAAGTATTTTCACTGGGTGTTGAAAACAGGTCTGCTAAGTACTTATAGATTTTCAGTCGTACGCCTGATCAACGTATGACCGAATTTCAGTAAGAACAAGGATGGACTGATTAAAACATCGAGTTATAAAAGTATTTTCATAAAAACTATTTTAAAATATTATATACATTTTCAAAGTGTTTTAAAAAAATGATCAAAGTATAATTTTTCTGATAATAATCATTTTAATATATTCTGGCTTCGTTTCTTTTCGAGGACGAAAAAATTCTAAGGGAGGAGGAATGTAATAACCCGGTTTTTGAGTAACAGTTAATAGGATAATTAACTGATTTTTAACTATTGAGTTACTAATTTTATTTGAATTAAATAAATAAAATTTGATAATTTAGGATGTCAAGATGTATATAGGGAAATTTGGAACTATTGAATTAAAATCATAAATTCAATAGTAAGTCATTAAATATATAAATAGATAGGTGTAAACTCTATTATTTTTGAAAATTGTAAGTGTTTACATAGACAAGTATAAGTGTGCGTACATATATATGTGGTTATTAATTTAAGTGTTAATGACTTAAGACTATAAGAATCAAATTAATATAGGGTTTTAAATTAATTCTTCTAAATAATATCTTAAAATTAAATTTACAGCTAATATATATATATTATTTTTAATTGATTTAAAAACCTTTCTTTAAAAGTTATAAGAATAAATAAGAAAAAAAAGAAAAAAAAAGAGTTTACCATATATAAATTTAAAATCAATGAGAAATATAATGTAAAAACATTTGTAAACTTTGTATGCATTCAAATTGACATGTGTAAATACAAAGAAGCTTGTTTAAAACAAGTGTTAAATGATAAGCTATAATTAATGACAAGTGGTGAACCTTTAACAAGTGTCCTTCAAAATTTTCATTTCTTCTTTTAATTAAAATCACAAATTAACTTATATAAACATATGCTTCCTTATTTTCATCTTTTTTTTTCTATTCTCTTCAACTCGAAGACAAGAGAACTTCAGCCTGAAAAATAACTCAAAACAATCTATAATCAATACTTCCTCATACCATAAGCAAAATCATCAAACTGTACATTTTCAATGTCAAGAATAAAGCCTGCAAGCAAACTTGAGATAAATCAAAGCAGATCATCTTTGTCTCCGAACCAAACCGTCTCTTCAACAAGTTCCTGTAACAAACAATTTCAGTTTATAAGTCAAAGAAGCAATTTTTAGCATGCAGTTTTCAAGTTTCTGTTTCAAGTGCAAAGATTTCATGTTGCAACAGCAAGCTTCTAACAAGCTCCAGATTTGAACTTAAAACCCTGTGACCTGTCCTCTGTTTTTTTAGGTGAGTGACACTTTTCCAATGTATGTTTTGGCATATCTGAATTCTCTGTGTATATATAGATGTAGGATTGTGTGCATGCCTGTTGAATCAGTGACTTCACTGTTTTTAGTTTCAAACTTAGATTTCCCACAGAATTCATGTTCTCTTGATCAAATCTCTGGTAGGTCTTGGACTTTAAAACAAAATTTGTTTATTTAATTTTAAAATTTTATTTAAGTTCAAATTAGTTTGAAATCTTACTGGAAAAAAAAGGGGGCTGACTAGAGATTATGTAAAAATTCAAACTTTTTAATTCATTAATTCAGGTTTATATTCTGAAATCTTATCTATAAGCTTGATTTTTAGAAGTGAAATCAAGATTTTTAGTTTGGTAATCTTTGGGCTAATCGAAATTGGGGGTTTTTGGGTTTATTTCCAATTCACGGCATTCGACGAGTTGATCAGAGTAGAGATTTTGGCCGGAGTTAATTTATAAGAGGATGGTTCCAGGAAAAATGTTGGTAAATTTTTCTGATGGACGTTGTGCCTGGGGGAGGCGATTTAGGGTTCAAAGGGATGTTCTAGGTCGAGTGTTTTAGAAACTTCGTACGGCGTTGAATGATCACCGGAACCAATCGCGATGGGAAATTTTGGTTCATCTGAGCATGGGGTAGCGTCAGGTGGGTCGGTAGGCATTCTAGTGATCTGCGGTGGTGGTTTGGGTCACATTGTTCGATTGGATTTGCTCCTGCTTAGTGTCGAAGTGTTCATTTTCGATTTCGCTGATGAATCGAGGAAGTTGGGGTTTGGATAGTCAGACGATGGAGTCGCCAACTTGGGGTGGGTCGCGACGTTGACTATAGGAGGCCGGAGCCACCGTGCATGTGCATGGTGCATTTCTGGTGTAAGGAATTTGAAGTGAGTTTGGGACGAAGTTGTTCCTCAGGGTTGTTTTCGTGTAACCAGTGGGTATTCACGAAGCAGTTACGCGAGTGACTCGAGCAAAGGGAAGATGGTTCGCTGTTTATTTAAGACATGATTCTGAATTTGAATTAACTTGTTTTTTTAAAGAAAAAAAACTCTTAAAATTTCATCTATATAAGAAAAGTGGTTATTAATATTTTATTTAAAGGCTTTGAAAAGTTGATTAAATTTTGTTAAAGTTAAATTTGTTAATCGTTATAAATTTTAAATTTGAAAATGAATTTCAAAGTAAAATTTAAAAGTGTAATGTTTTAAATGAACATGTTTATGACAATTTGGTCATAATAAGGAAAATATTTTATCTTAAGTTAATAGAGATTTAATGATTGAGATTCACTGAATTAGTAGGGAAATAAAGGAGAAATTAACTAATTTAATTAATTAATGATTTAGTGTTAATTAATTAAGTAGTTTAAGGGTTAATTAAATTGTATTTTATGATCATTAATTAGACAAGTAAGTTTTTATTTATTTATTTATGATTAGAGATTAATTAATTAAAGATTAATTAAGTTATAATAAAACACTTAATTAATTGAGTAATTGGAGATGGATTGACCAGTAATTAAGAATTAATTACCTTGTAATTAATAATGGTTAATTTTAAGCTTAATAACTTAGAAGTAAATAGAGAATTGTTAATAGTTAATGAAGATCATTAACTAAGGATTATGAAATAATTAATTAATGTGATTAGTTTAAGTTAATTATTTAGGTTAATTAATTTAAGATAATCACCGGCTGATTGGTTGAGTATAACTGCTAAATGTGATAAATAGAATACAATTACTTAGTGAAGTAATTGATGAGTAATTACTGAGTTTGATTAATTGAATATTGGAAGAAATTTGGTGTAATTGAGAAAAAAATAAAGAAAGAAAGAAAAAGAGGATAATCACTTAATGTAAGAAATTAAGTGTAATTAATTTGAGGACTGGTTGATTAAGGAAACTAACCAAGTGTTAGTTAATTAATGAGTATGATTAATTATAGGATAATCAATCAATGTAAGTGATTATAGGGAATTTAATTTGCATAATTAATTAAGAGTTAATTACTTATTATAATTCCAGGATAATTAATCAAGTTTGATTAATTTAGATAGATAATTAAGGGACGATTAATTAAATTTATTTGTAATTAATCAACGATAAACAAAGATCTAAGTGATTAAGGATTAGCAATTAATTTAATTAGTGATAAATTAAACTAATATTGGAAATGCTCCATCTTTCTTATGATTGATTGAATAATGATTAAATACTTTGAATTGATCAATATCTCTGATATGAAATGTTTTATGATATGATATAATTTTATTGAACAGTGATAACGGGGTTACCTATTGATGATGAATTGATGTGAGAAAAGAGTGACATCCTATATTTGAAGCTTGAATTACATTTCATTTGAATAACTTGGGTTAAAGATGTCATTGGATTCGAAGAGACCAGAGTCGGGTATTAGTTAATACCCGAAACCACCTCGATTCTTTATAATTTGATGTGTGGAATCAATAGAATGAAATGGAAAGATTAAAGTGATTGGACCATTTAATCTAAGTTATGATACTTAGAAATTGATGTGTTATGTAAGTAATGTCTATAATGTCTTGTGAAGTTGTAAATTGATACAAGTTCCCCGAGTTACCCCGAGTTTATATAAGTGGTATGTTTTGGGATATTCCTTGTTAGATGGGTTTACTCACGCTGGTTTCCAGCCTGACCCGAGTGTTACTTTGATGTAATGCTCGGGTCAGACCGGGTATTACAGATTTCCAAGTAAGGACGTTCTAGAGCTCAGGTAGGCGAGCTGGATGGCTGGAACGTATGGATCGTACCCGCTGTGATATATAGTTATATCTATGACATGTTCTGTAACAACCCCCAATCTCGTACCATTCAAATCGACAATAATCCACATATGTCAGACTTGAATGACGCGAAATAACAGACTGTAAATAAATTTGGAGCAAATGAAATCAAATAATCAGAATCACAGACACAGAAAAATCAGAATAACTCGCAGCGGAACATAAAATAACATAGTAGTTCATGAAGCTACTATAACAGAGTCTCAAACCAAATACATAATATAGTCTGAAAAACAACATAATAGAAATCCCAAATACATAGAAGTTCACTAATACATGAGATAAACTAATACAGGTGAAACATCAAAAGAAATTTATGTAGATAAGCAGAAACTCCAGTGAAAGACCAGCTCCAGGAAGAGAATCCAAAGCTGTGAATACTCAGGCTGACCCGAGCGTAAAGCAAAACACAAAACACTCGAGTCAGGACAATATATACTTATACAATGTAAACCAACTCAAGTGAACTGTAATAAAGATACAAGTAACTTAAAGGATGCCTGGGACTGCCCATCCTCTAAGGATCCGTTAAACTATTTACTATATAGTAATATTTCGCTATTATACTAATGTCTACAGTAAAATAAACATACTTTTAAATAGCGTTCCGGGCTACCCATATTACCCTTCACACATAGTAGTCCCAGTAGTCCATCCAATATCATGCCATCTCCACTCCGGGTGACTGTCAGAGGATACCACACGGGCTACGGGAGGAAAACAAACTCGTAGTATAGGCTCGGTATGGTAGGTGACACGGCACACAAGGCAATGCCAGGGTAGATATACCAATTACGCACACAGGCTGGTGGTAACGCAGCAGCCACATACGCACACCCCGAACAACACTCCAAAAATCAAGGGGTGCACCCAATCGATCACAACAGTAATAGAATGGTATCGAAGAAGTGTGTCCGGCCAGAGGTGCTACCTCCTTTGGCCCGAGATCGCTCCTGTTTTAGCCACCTTATGCTAATTCACGGGAGTTAGGTCCACGAAATGTACCTTAGGAACGTCGTCACCATCCTACTTCATTCTGGAATCTCCACCGCGCACACAGTTGTTAAAGTGGTTTTCGGTATCGACAGAGAGTATGTCCATATCCGATCCCGGTCTCTTTAACAACCAATCGTTATTATAACCCGTAGTTATAATTTCAAAAATGGTATTTATTTCTCAAAATCCAATATCATTTCAAATCCATTTCAAAATATCAACTTATCATTTCATTTGAAAAACATATTCATTTTTATTCAATTTAAAAATACCATTCACATTTCAAAATAGCTCAATTCCAACAAATTACTTCATTTAAATCCTTTACAGGTGAAGTTATTACATTTAATAATTAAATTATTAAACTTCCAAAATTTTCAACTTTCAATGTTCATTCATTCACTTAATTTTATCAAAACAGTGAAAATTCATCTTCCGCAGCATTTGGAAATTGCTACAGAAAGTTTTATTCAAAACAGTTAAATTTAACAAAGACAGCGTTTAAAATGCTGTAATAGTGTTAAATTAGTTTCAAAGAAGAAAAAAAACTTAGTTTAATCCAACAATTATATTTTCTATAATTCACTTTTAACTTATAAAATCACATAATTTTACTTTTATAACCATCATCTAATTTTCTTTAATTTCATGATTTCATAAAGTTAAATTTCCATTTAAAAATTCATATTTAACACTAATTCACTTATTAAATTGCAGTGTCCAATTTTAAATTCATTACATTTAAATTTCAACCTAACACTTAAGTTCAAATTCTCAAATATAACTTAGTTTATATTTTTATTTACTTGATTAAAAATTCACTTTTAAGTCAATTCCAAAAATTTCCAATTTTAGTTATAATTCAAAATTTCAACTTAAATATTCATTCATTTCAAATTTCAACTTTATTAAAATCATTAATATGATATAAAATCACTTTAAATTCCTTTAAATTCAAATTATCATAAATTTATCATGCTTTCATATTCTATTTAATTTCAAATTATAATTAAATCAAATTTCCCAAAATAGCTTACATTCAAAATTTTCTAACCTTTTCGTTAATTTATTTCACTTGTAATTATTCAAAAAATCAATAATATTTTACCAAAAATCATTTTTAATTAGGTTTAAATCAAAATATTTTAATATTTACATTTCTAAAATAATTTTAAAATTTTTTAGAAAAATATATTAACTACGGGTCCTTATATAATTTTCTACATTAGGAAAAGTGATACGGGTAATATATCATTTCAACCCGTAATTTACAAAGAAAAATCCGGGTTTTATCATTTCAAACCCGCAGTCCCAAGTAAATGAAATAAATTTGAAAATCATTCAGGCCTATCATTTCAGCCCATAATGATTTTCCCTTATTCTAAAGTCTGTTCGGGTATGTATCATTTCAACCCATAGTGATTCTAATCTAAAGGGAACTTGCAGTGTGATAAACGAATAAAATAGCAGAACAGCATAATATAACAGTAATAAATGTCATAATAGGTGTTTAAGCATGGGTGAACATCATATTATAGTGACATAGCAAATAATAATATAGTGATGCAGTTTATATATTCACAAGTGATCAATTTACTATTCATATAAGTATAAAACTGTCTGGTGAGAATAACTCACTGTTTTGAGCTGATGACACAACGACGAATTGCACAAACGGGATCTACACAAGCACAAAAGCACGACACAGATACGAATGGAGGAGCCAAGGATTAATTCCCTTGAATACCAATCAAACAAACAATACAACAATTATAAGGTTTCAGACCAAAAATACGATAAACTATGCTAGAAATAACTTCATAAAACAAAGCTGAAATGCTTTGCACTTGCTTCCGACATCCAATAGGCTTGGCCAGAGGTGGAGTACAGGTCTAAGGCAATGGTTTTGGGTCAGGTCTGGGTTGCTAAGGTCGGCCTAACATGAGTTTGTTGATGGCAAAAGTTATGGAGATGGAACAACAACACAACAAGGCGTAACTACTAACAACATCACAAGTTTCAAGCAAACAAAGCTCGGCCAAGGCTGCTGTGGTCACGGCCAGAGGAGTGGGGTCCATTGTGGTGACGTGGCAGAGGGTGCTGGAGGAGCTGGAGGTGGTGGTGGTCATGTAGGTGGCGGCCATGGGTGGTGGAAGTGGTGGATGTGAAGGCTTGTGCTTGGCTAGGTCAAGATGTTGGAGTTTGGTGAACTTGGTGAAGGAACTACCACCAAGGGTGGTACGGATGGGGATGGTCAGTGAGGAGGAGGTGCTGGTGGCGTGCTCAGGTGGTGGTGGTGGTGGCAGGGGCTGGAGAGGGGCATGGCCGATCCTATGATAAAGAAGATCAAGTGCAAATCAAACGAAAAATCAGCATAAGTGAACAAAAGGAGATAAAAGAAAAATAGAATTTTACCAACTTCTCAACAAGTGATGGCCGAAATTTTTTTTAATGAGATGAGAAATGATGTACGTGAATGAATAATGGAGGTAGGCAGCTGAAGTATGTGAGTTATTATGGCTAATTGATGGCAAAAGTAAGTTAAAAATGTGAAAAGGCAGGAAAATCAAAAGTCATTAGAAATAAAAGGTCACAAACCCTTTCAATTTACCTATAATTATTTATAAAAGTTTATATATTCTGAAATAACAATATTATTAGATAAAATTTCGAAACTTTAAAAAAATATAAAAATATATATACCATTTATCAATTATATAGATTAAAATTAAGGAAAAATAGTTAAAACAGTGAACTAGACTAGAAAATTTTAAATGAAATGAAATAATTTGTAGAAAATTAATATGAGCTTGTAAAGTATTTTTAAACATAAATAATAACATAAAACAAAATTTTATTCACAAAATAAATATTTAAAATTTAATTTAAATATAATTTTTAATGTAGAAAATAGCAAAAAAGGGGAAAACAGCCCTTAAAAATAGGAAATCAATACAGTAAATTTTGAAAAAATTCTATTATTATTTTTAAAATATTTAGAGATGAAATTTCACAAATAAAACAAATTAAAAATAAAATAAAGAAATTTAAAATGAAGAAAATGGCAGAAAATTAGAAAACAGCCTTTAAAAATAGGAAATAAATACAGTAAATTTTGGAAAAATTACATTTTCATTTTAAGAATGTTTAGAAATGATATCACACAAATAAACAAATTTAAATAAATTTCAAAATTAAATAAAGTCAAATTTAAATATATAGTCAAAATCTAGGGTTGTTACATGTTCTTTTATAACTGTCCTGTATTGTGTAAATGTTATAACTCTGATATATGAAAATGTAAATGTACTGATACTGTTCTTTTTGTAAACTGTTATTATGTCATATTATATTTTGATCCGCTGCGAATGTGAGGTACCTGTGTCTTGTTTCTGTTTCTTCTTCTTCTATCTCTTCTTCTTTTCTCTAACTATCTGGAATTTACGGGATCGAAAATCCCGGGTCGTTACACTTACATGTTTAAATTGAGTAAGTACAGGTACCTGAAGGCCGTTTGGCTGGATTTGGATTGCACTAATTGCTAAAATAAATAAGCTGCTTGCTTAAAATGCTAAATAAAGGTACGCCTACGCAATAAAATAGGAAATATGAACTGTTTTAGTTTTTCCGACCATATGGGTCGATGTATATATATTTATATCTCTTGTCAAACTGCAAAAGCACCTCCGTATAAAGGAAAATCTTCCAAAAAATTTCGAAAACTTTGGCAGTTAGAAATTTTTTGTTAACGTCAAAACGATTTCAAATTGGAAATTAAAATAAATTAGTAGATGAAACTAATATGAATCAGTTATAAATGAAAGTTAAAATTCAATATTCAAAATTGAAAATAAATTGAATTCATATGAAAACGGGGAAAGCTAATTTGAATAGAAGTGGATATGAAAACTTCTATAAGGAAATATATAAAATGATTTGAAAAGTTACGATTGTATATTATTGTCAAGTAAGATATGCAGGTGTTATAAAGGGAAAAAGAAAATTGGATTTGATTTCGGGAGATAATTTGAATTGCCCGACTAAAAGGTATTTATTTAAATTTCTGTATGAAATTGGAATGGGTTTTTGATCTAGCCACTTGGCTTTTGTTTTCTTTTGGAATTTGGGAGCCCGTAGAGGCATTTTGTAGTTGTACCGAGCTAGCCGTGCAAAGGAGACGCTGAATTTTTTTTTGGAAATTTAGAGAGTTAGAAAATTTTGAGGAAGTTGTGATAGTTTAAATTTGAATTTTAAATTTAACTTTGAATAAGTGGAGTAAATATTGTTGTTGGAAACTATAGATTTAACATCCCGCCTTTTAGCACGACTTAAACAGACACATGTGCCAATTCAAAACATACGTAAGGGCGGATTGTTATGGGATAAATAAGAAAAACAGAAAAGAAAGAAAACTAAACAGAATCACACACCAGAAGGATAAAATATAATAATCAAAATATACAGTTCATGAAGTTGTTTTACAAAACCTTTGATTATATATATGCAATACATATCAGAGTACACATACCATATAACAATGCAGCAGAACAATATGAGTGTAGTGGAATATAATTAACAATGATAATAGAAATCACCGTCTTCGTCCTCCAGAGCTAAAGTCTTCGATCCTGAAACGCTCGGACTGACCCGAGCAAATTTGAAAAGACAAAAGCACTCGAGTCAGAACTAAAAGATCTTATGTGAGTTAAATCAACAGAAATAAATACGAGTACAGTAACTCAAGAGATGCTCAGGATTTTCATCTCCTAAGGATCCGTTAAACTATTTACTATGTAGTATATTTCGCTATTATAATAATGTCTAATTGTAAAATAAACTTACTTTTAAATAGCGTTAAGGAGTGACCCAATATTCTCCTTAACACAAATAATGCCAATAGTTTATACAGTGCCTGCATATCTCCTGATCGGGAGACTACGAGAAGACACTCCATAGGTACGACACAAATAGAAACTCGTACAAGGCGCGATAGGGTTGGTGACACGGCACAACTAGGCAATGCCAGGGTAGATATACCAACTGCTATCCGGGCTGGTGGAAATGCGCAGCGCGCAGCTACCGCCCACCTCGAACAAACTCCCCCTAAAATCAAAAGTAAAAGTGGCCACTGAATCAATCCAAAGTCAAAGTATAGTATCGAAGAGGAGTGTCCGATCAGAGGAATGACCTCATTGGCCCGAGAATCGCTCCTGTTTTAGCCACCTTATGCCAACTCACAGGAGTCGGGTCCACGTATTTACCTTACAGGAAACGCCGCCGCCAACCTACTTCATTCTGGAATCTCCACCGCGTACACGGTTGTTAAAGTGGTTTTCGGAATTGGCATAGAGTATGACAACTTCCGATTCCGGTCTCTTTAACAACCAAGCGTTATTATAACACCGCGGTCATTTAAAATAATTTATACTTTAAACCCAGGATAAAATATCCATTTTAAAATTATATAAATGCGGTATCATTTATATTTATTAAAACCCCAAATAAATACGATATCATTTAGACCAAAATCATTTTATTTTCCAATATATTCTTTTCCAAAAATCATAGTGTTTTCAAAGTTTAATATTTAGAAATCAAAACTCTTGAATATAATATTTCCAAATTATATTACCTTGAAAATCATAACTTGAAACAAATTTCCATCTCTTAAATGGTTAAATATTAAATTACTTTTATAAAACACAATAGCTTCTTTAAATTTCACAAATCAATTCCAAATATCGATTTAAACTTCCAAATTCCATTTCAATTCTTATGTTTCAAAGCTTTAAATATTTCACGATTTCAAAAACAAACTCATTTGACAATCCCATATATATTAAATTTAACTACTTATTATTTAGACTTGAAATATTTACTTAATGAATTCAATATAATTTAAGAAAAACCTTTAACTTCACCTAACTGGATAATCTTTCAATTTATTATATATTCATTTAAATCAACCTGATATTCATTTAAATCACTCTACACAAAAATCAAGTTATAAAAATCATATCCTTTAAAAATTCTAACTTTTTATTTAATTCCAATTTAACTTAATACTCATCTTCCAATCTTATTCTCATTTAAGTCATTAAAACTCCAGAAATTAAATTTTAAATAAATTCTTAATCGTATTTGATCTCAAAAGAAATCAAACTTTATTTTATACTTCAAATCAATTTTATACAAAGCTTAAAAACCGGAAAGTACTATATATAAATAACCTTTATCAATAACCAAATCAATATCCCATAAACCATATATATATAGCTTTACAAAACCATAGAAATCGCTTTAAAATATTATTATATATATATAGACCGCAGTGTCTGTATAAATTTTTCTATCCTATGGTCAAGTGATACGGATGTTTATCATTTCAATCCGCAATTTTAAAAATTAAAAAAGCGGTTGTATATCATTTCAAACCGCAATCCCGACTAAAATGAAATGCATGATAACTTGTAGATTTTTAAAATATAGTACACATCATCCATTCACCAAACATCAATCAACAACCATTAATTATAATCATCATCCAATTTTAAACAAAGATCAATATAGAGCATATAAAATATAACAGGGAATAAATAACAGGTATTAACTAACAGTTTATATTCAGTAATAAATTTTATAACTGTTTAACTAGTAGTTTATATGAAAATAAATAAATTCTAACTGTCAATTTATATGCAATAAATAAAATTAATTAACAGTTAAATTAAATAAATGCGATTTAACTGAGATGATGAATAAAACATGCCAAAAAGTCTTAAATAAATTTCTACTCATATCTTAAGTCAAATTAACAAACATAAGAAATTCTAGAAGTTGTGAGTGGGTTAAAACACTCACCTTTGAATTTAAACTGAATTAAAATCCAATTTAAACCCAAAAATTTGACCACCTCAGAATTCGTCCAAACTAACGTCATCAGGTCCGGAATTTTAGTACGATCCTAACAAAAAAACCGTGCATGAAACGGAGTTCTTATACGAGAGTTATAGCAATAATTGCGATTGAATTTTAGATTTAAAAATAACAAAAGAAAGAACACATTTACATATTGCCACCTCATCACCTTTGCTCATGCGCACTCCTTTGTTCCAAAACCAGGCACGCTACAGAAAGATAACGCACGCAATGAAAACAGCCTCCACAAATTCGAAACCCAAATCATGATTTGCCGCCAATCCGATCGTCAATTCACCTCCAAACTTCGCCAATGAACAACGCGCTAGCACCTCCATAAAACCCAGAAGGGATTTTCCGATCAGACGCACAAATCAAAAACGCCCAATTCAATTTTGACCGCGATTTCTGGTCAAATGATGCATCGAATTGAAAAACGAATTACACCATTGAATTACGCTCGTCGAGAGCTTCAAATTATATTATTTTGAGATTTTTCTGAGGACTTTGAATTTTTGACTCTGATTTTGAAATGGATCTGGATCTGAAATTTTATCTGCCATTGAGGAGGAGAAAGAGCTGAAGAAATTTTACATGCGGACAAATGAGAATAGGCGGAGGCTAGGGTTTAGCGGGGTATTTATAGATGAAGTTGGAAAATGAATGGAAAGAAATAAGGTAAATATGAACAAACTTGGTTTTGAAATATAGTTAAAAAGAGGTAATTATTAATTAGAAAGGGAATGAATGGACTAACTCTATACTGTAAACAAACTTTTAGAATTCAAATTTCAAAACAATTGTTTACTTAATAAATTTTGTTAACCCTAAACACACCAAAATTAACTTCATTAACTCAAGTAATATTTGAATTTCTACGCATTTGGGTTTTTGTCTAAGCATAATAATTTTTTATATTCGTTAAATAAATTTATTATTAAATCAACTTCCAAATTTTAAAATTTAAAACTCACAAATTTTATCACCATATATATTCTCAGTTATTTACCATGACTTAAACAAATCTTTATGTAAATTTAGAGTTGATAAATCTATCAATTGCAGTTCCAAAGCTTCTATTTCATTATATTCAAAATTATAAATTAAGTTCTCCAAAATTTATATTAAGTTCAACAATCAATGATTATTCCATTTATTAATTTTAAGTAGATGGATTCAAATGTTGGGTTCATAAACTATTATTTCAATATTCTCGAATTTCAGTTAAATCTCTATAAACGTAATACTTTAAACGTTAAATTTCATTTATTTTGCAATACTTCAATTAAATTAATAAATATTGCTACCTATTAGCTCTTAATTTTATTCTTAAGTTTGTTACCTATCAATTTCGATTATACTTCCATCTATAATGCAAATCCAATCTCCTCTAACTGCATAAATTAGGGCAATTTATTGCAATTGATTTCCCATTAAACTTCATAAATTATCAAATTGAAACCTAGAAAAAAAGTTTATTTATTTAAAATCTTGTTGTTTAATTAAATTGACGCTTCACAGGTATAATTTACATTGATTTCCAATTATTACTTAAATACATCATAAAACGTTAAATCTATATTCATAACAATTTGTTACCAAAATTTATTTAACGAAATCAATTACGCCCTTTAAAATATTTCTATTCATTCATTAATTGCTAATTGTTACTCAATTAAACCCATTCATTTGATTTCCCTATTATGCATCAATTATAAACCCATCAACTTAAAGGTGATGTCAACATTTCATACTATAAATTTACCCTTTTATATTCCAATATAAATAAATGCTCACACACAAATTAAGATTCTAAATCCAATTAATTATTCCATCCAGGTTCCATTCCTTTTTACATCAACCATCACTTTGTGAGTAAATTAGCATTTCCTATTCATTTTGCTACATTCACTTATATTTACTTTCTGAGTGAATTGGTATTCCATTTAATCCATTAATTTATTAACTTTAATTATTGCCATTCATTGTCTAACATAAATTTGAATCTATTTTCTAATTTACACCTTTCAATTAATTAACACCTTACAATTGTTAATAAAAAAGGATTGTACTAAAAAAAATTATTTTCTTTGATGAATTCAATACTTGCCTTTATTTACTTATTTCTAACCTTATATCCAATTGCAATAATTTCCACTATTACAATTAATTGCAATATATAATTCAATTAGTGTAACATTCATTTATTTTATTATCACTTACTACAGATTCTAATTCCATTAACAAATAAGCAGGTAATTTATAATATATGTTACAAATTTTTGAATTAATCACTATTCATTATTATTTACTTTAATTTACCATTACTTACATTGCATTAACATTGTAACTTAAAATCCCTATCAAATTTCAATAAATATCCTAATGAGTACATTTACTCTATTTGGTATGTTATAAATTATCAACCAAGAAACGTTTAATAATTTCAACAACAATGTAATTACTAATTACCTACATTGATTGTATACGTTTTCCGTTATTATCATTTATTAGAATTCTATTCAACTTTCCATCTTATGCATATAGTTAACCTTTATAGTGATTTTACCTTCAAAATTTTCAGTTATTTTCTTAACTTAAGGCAATGACTAATTTCATTTAATCACTATTAATTACATGCATTGGTAACGGACAATAGTTGTCACCATTTTACAATTTATAACATTTGAAATTTATTCTCTACAACAATTATTACCTATCAATATTATTTCGCCCATAAATACAAAACTTGCAATTGTTCTTATTATCATATTCCATTTACTGTTAACAATGTCTATTACATTATATCAGTTTAATATTTTCTTAAATTCCTCATATTCAATTCATATACAAGTAAAAAAAAATTCACTACATAAAATCATTTGAATTAACTTCGAATTAACTATAAGTAGGTTTTTTGATTTATATTTTTTTCTTCTAAATTTAATTACAAACTTATTAATTTAACCAAATTAAATCCATGGAATTTATGGGTCGTTACACTCTCCCCCACTCAAAACTTTTCGTCCCCGAAAAGCAAAAGAAGGGAAAATAAGAATTAAATAACCATACATATTATTCAAAATATTTAACTTATAAACAGTAATTTACTAAATTTATTGCCTTAAATAAAATATACCCGTTTAATAATCATTATATCTTTTTATACATAAATAAATAAAGTTTGGAAAAATATTTTCAAAATAATTTATAAGTCCAAAATTTTCGAAAAAATTTTGGCAGATTCTACTTTGTAGGGAGAGCTCGGGAGAAAATATAATATCAAAATATAACAATCATATTCATATATTATCCAAAATATTATATCCCAACTCGAGAAAATATATAAAATAGCGCTAAAACCGTAATCCGAAACGTACCTATTTGTCGGGCAAATAACGCTAAATTTATGAAACCAAATTCAGTAGCAATTGCTTCCATAGCCTGCATTTTACTTATATAAACCAAAGGGTTAACAATTTGTATAAAGTGAAATATTTAAATGGTTTCAGTCACTACAACAAATCAATACAACAACCATCAATTTCAACAAACAGCATACACAACAAATACAAAACAACCATTCAATCAACCAAACAAATAGTTGTTCGGGTTCAAAACCTTTAAATTGTACGGAATGAAGAATAAACTACTAGCGCATCATTTACTCAACAGTCTTAGATAAAACTAAGTAGATTATTCATTCACCCATTCCAATTTTAAATTATCCTTGCTCAAACAACCATCAACTAAGCAACAACAAATCCAAACAACAATCAATTTAACTTATTATTAATTTCATTTCTTACCTTTGTTGTTTGATTATCTTTTTATTCATAAAGTGATTTATCGTTTTAATTTACATTTACTCATTAAATGTTTGTTTCATTTATTTTTCTTATTACTTACAATTATTCAATCCCATTAACTCAGGTCATTCCAGTTCCTTTTTATTTCGTTATAACTATTCATTCATTTATTATTGCATGATCTTATTTATTCATACTTTAATTACTTAAGTTTATAATCATCCATTTGTCATACTTACCTTTAATTATATTTACTTAGTAAAACTTCAATTATAACTTAAGTTTATAGCATTAAATTATAATCTAACAGCAATTTCATTGAATTCTTTCATTATTTCAAATTCCTACTTGTATAATATTCTACTCCAATCTCTTATTAAACATTTCAACTTTTAATATTTGATAAATTATATATGTTATTTAAAGGTGTAATTGAAAGTTATACAAGTTTCTCATTTCTTTTAATTAATTCATCGTTCAATAAATTTTTACCCTTTGGTCTTATAAGTTACCATTTCAACTTCCTTTTATTTCCTTTATAACTTGGCACCAAATCTCTTACCTAAATTAGAGGTTTTAATTATTAATTACTTACCTTTCATTTCATTACAATAATTGAAACAATTAATTAATGGAAATATAAGAGTTAAATACCGGGTTAAATTTTCAATTTATTTTAAAATAATCGATAAATATATTCTTACAACTTATATATCTCTAATCATGTTTAAAACAATTCAAAATTTATATAAATTTTTCAACAATGAATCTGTAGTAGAACTACTACATTGGCCTTCCCCCTTCGAAACTCGAAAATGAAAGTCGATGATGCGACCGCCATCATCGAAATTATTTTCTTGCGACAAAGAGGGGAGTACAACTTTATCTTTCCAAAATTCCTTTAAAACAGTTCTTCACATTATATAGTCATACTTATATCAGAAAGTACTTCCTTTATTAATATTATTATTTATATTTCAAAATCATTCAAAAGAAATTTCAAAACCCTGGACTTAAGTTCTAAATTTCCAAATTTCATTTACTTTATTTTCTATCTTATTTGACCTATTATTTATACACTTTATTACTTAACAACCAATCTATTGCAGCCAAATATAGATATCAATTGAAAAACTATATTTTATATATAGAAAATAAAATAGGCAAAATTATTTCATTCACCTATATTAAAAACAGATATTATGTCGGTCTGTCCTATTAAGTGTTTAGAAATCCCTATTGATGTCATAGCGTCCCATGCACCAACTAGAATTTATAAATACGAAACGGAACAAATTAACACAATATAAAACCTTTTTATAGCACTAACAAATACGCTCTCTCATATATATATACGCCCAACGACTCCCATAGGGTATTACTACCCTATTAACAAAGAGTCAAACCCCACAAAGCCAAGGTTTTATCGCTAAACCAAAGCTTTGATACCAACTGTAAGACACATGTCGATTCAAACCATACGTAAGGGCGGATTGTTATGGGATAAATAAGAAAAACAGAGAAGAAAGAAAACTAAACAGAATCTCACAGCGGAAGGATAAAATATAATTATCAAAATATACAGTTCATGAAGCTGTTTTACAAAACCTTTGATTATATCTAGACAATACATATCAGAATACACATACCATATAACAATGCAGCGGAACAATATGAGTTTAGTGGAATATAATTAATAATAATAATAGACATCACTGTCTTCGTCCTCCAGAGCTAAAGTCTTCGATCCTGAAACGCTCGGACTGACCCGAGCGAATTTGAAAAGACAAAAACACTCGAGTCAGAACTAAAAGATCTTATGTGAGTTAAATCAACAGAAATAAATACGAGTACAGTAACTCAAGAGATGCTCAGGATTTTCATCTCCTAAGGATCCGTTAAACTATTTACTATGTAGTATATTTCTCTATTATAATAGTGTCTAATTGTAAAATAAACTTACTTTTAAATAGCGTTAAGGAGTGACCCAATATTCCCCTTAACACAAATAATGCCAATAGTTTATACAGTGCCTGCATATCTCCTGATCGGGAGACTACGAGAAGACACTCCATAGGTACGACACAAATAGAAACTCGTACAAGGCGCGATAGGGTATGTGACGCGGCACAACTAGGCCATGCCAGGGTAGATATACCAACTGCTATCCGGGCTGGTGGAAACGCGCAGCGCGCAGCTACCGCCCATGTAATGACCCGGCTTTTTCAACAGTTAATTTGTGATATTTAAAATAAATTTAAATAATTAATTTGAAACATAATTTGTCTTCAATATGAAAAGTTGGTTTGATTTGATAAAAAGAACTCATAATTTAAATATAACAATTAATTAAATAAATTAAATAACAATTGACAATTGGGTAAATTATTTAAATTTGGAATTGTAAGCTTATTGAAAATATTTTAACGGCTTATAAAATTTATATTAATAATACTGAGAATAATAGATGGATTAAAATTGTATTTAACTGCGGTTTGTTCAATTTTAAATTTACATTGTTTAAATAGACAGTTGAAAATAGCCTTCCGAGGCACAGTCTCGGAATTCAACGAAACTAGTTTCATTGGATCCGTAATATTGAATTTTTGCCGGATTTTAAATTTCGTAATTTTTGGAATGACCGTGTGATTGCACGATAAGAGTACGCGCTATATTTTATATTGAATTCGAGAAGGTTTATATAACGTTTAAAAATAAAATAATCAGCGTAGCTCCCTCAACACACCATCGTTCGTCTTCCTGAATACGCCTCCCATCTTCTTTATTATTTCGATGCTTCTCGTTTATATCTTCGTTCAGAAACAAAAATCAATATTCATGGCCGCCTTCTCCTTTTAATCGCGTGCTTTCCCCTTCTCAGTAACCCTTCCTCCTTGCTTATAAATCCCGAAACCCCTATCCTTTCCCTTTTCTCTTCAAGTCCGAATTCACGACAGTTAAAAAAAATGATGAAGATAAAAACCTAAATCTATTCGCGTTCGATTCGCGCGAGTGCAAATTAGATTTCACGACTTGGATTGTGATGAATTCCTGTGGCGAGCGTCGCGAGGCGCGCGGCGTGTGAGAGTCGATCTGGGAGCATGGCGAGGCGTCGTGGTTGTTCACGAGTGGGGGAAGGGCTTGCGTGCGCGAGAGGGTTCGAGCGATGTCGATGTCGTGGTCGCGAAGAAGAAGAGGGGCGCGATTTCATGGGTGTTCGCGCGGCAGCCAAGGATCTGGGGAAAACTCAGTGGCGTGTGATGCAGGAGGGCGGAGGCGATAGTCGCGGGGCAGTGAGGTACGATTCCAGATTCAAAATTTTGTTAAAATGCATAGGGATTAAGTTGCTTTCAGATTGAAATTGATTTATATAAAAAAAAATAAAGGGAAAGAAACTGTGCAGTTAGGAAATTTATTTTCGTAAGTATATATATAAATTTTTGGGTTTAATCTTTATATATATGCAAACTGGAATTTTTTTTGGAACTGCAGTAAAGTTTATGGCTTTTAAAATTGTATATAAGTATACACATATGCAGATTTTTATAAATATTTTTACTGTAAAATTTAAATCTTTTCTGTTTTAAAATTTAAATTATATAAAAAAAATATAAAAAATAATAATTTATATTCTTCAGAATAAATATACCTATATTTAAGCAAAATATGATTTTTATATCTATAAGGCTTTGGAAGAATATAAAGATTTGATTTTTAAAATAAATATAAGTCATTTTGGCAAAGGAAATTACAAAGAAGAAAATTAAAATAAATATATACCTCGGCATTTTTAATGTTGCTAGTTCGTTCGATAATAAATTATTTAGGTGATTAATTTGTTTAATTAGTCACTAGAGGATTTTCTTTACAAAATTAGTTTAAAATTTAATTATTTATTGAAATAAATCATTAGTTAGAATTAAATTTTTAGGGTTAAAGATTAAATGGAAATAACTTGCTCGATTTGTTCTAATATTGATAAATTCATATAATTGTTTATACAAGGTCAAAAATATGGGGACAAGTCAAGGTGGGGCTGGAGTAGCAAAATAAAAATCAAAGGTGAGTTAATCTCACTCAGTTAAGTTTAAAAATTAAAATTGTTGAATTTGGATTTAATTGTTGAATTGATTGAATGATGTTTGATTGTTGAAGTAGTGAATAATTGAATAGACTTTATACACCGCATAATAAGCGGATGTTAGAAATATTAAACCCATATACTGCGATATTTCACATTGAAGTGAAATTGTTATTCTATTGTGCTAACATCTGTGGATGCAGGGAAAACAGTATGGAGGGATCCAACAGGATTCCTCAAAGCATTTATTTCTTATTTATATATGTTGTGTTATGAATAGATGGATTCATTGATATGGGTTTGTGGATGAATTAAATTCATTGAGAATTAAATTTCATTTAAATTGAAGTTTGAAATTATAAATTTAATTTAATTTGACAAAGTCAAACAAAACTAAATAGAAAATATTTTTGTAATGTGAATCTACTTCAAATTTGAAAATGAATGAAGAAATTAAAGTATCTCATAAACTGCAATCAGTTGAGTTGAGTTTTTGGAAGATTATTTATATATATACTTAATAATTGAAAAATTATTGACCTTGAAATCAATAAGTGAAATTTTATTAGAAATAACAAGAAGATGTTATTAAGAAAAACGAAAGAAATTATATTAAAAATTAAAGAGAATTTTATTATGAGATAAAAAGGAAATATTTATTTAGAAAAAAATAAAATTTATTGAAAAGGACAATATGGAAATGTAGGTTTGTAAAAGAAATAAATTATAAACATGGATTTTCTTTAATAAAACTATTTTTATAAATAAAGGGAATCCAAGAAGAATTTGATAAATTTCATAAAGAAAGATGATAAATGAAATAGAAAATATCAAATGTATATTTGGAAGATAAGTTAGGTGAACTTATACTGGAATATGAAATTTGTTAAATGGAAATAGCAGGATATTTCCAAAGGTAAATGTGGACAAGAGGCATTTATAATGGATATGGGATTTTCTAAAATTATAATTTATTTAAAATAAAAAAATATTTTAAAAATTACTATACTATATAAATCTTTGTATAAACTATAATTTGAATGTAAAATATTTTCGAATTAGTTATTTTAAAGGTTTAGCTATTATTTATTATAAACTCTAAGTTTTCTAAAACCAGCTTTGAAATTTATAAATAACTAGATATAAATTTTAATATTTTACATTACTTCTTATTTTATAAATCTATATGGTTTCAAAATGTTTTTAAAATCCAATTAAAATCCTCTTGTGATGGTAAGCAAATAAATTTAAATGGGATAAGATTTAGGAGAAATCTTTTTAAGTGGAGAAAGTGAAATTGAGAAATTATAAGGAAAGTGTAAATTGGTTTTTGAAAATGGAATGAGAAATAAATGATATTTCCAAAGGGTAAACCAATGGAGTGAGTATAAGAAATCAATTAAGTGATTTCATGGGAATAAAGAGCTTTGAAAATTTATTCCAAAAGGGTTAAATGGGAATATTATCTGAATGATAATTAGGGTAAATAATTTGTAGAAATTATTTGATGGTTGCCTGTGTGTGATTAATTGATAGTTAAATAACCGACTATCAATAGTGGACAATGCGCTGATCGTTTCGAAGAATCCGAGATCGGATTTAATTATCCAAAAACCACTTCGATCCGGTTTGAACGATTACGAATGAAGACCGTGAAGAGTTGAAGACGATGATTCGGTTTGTCCAAACCCAGGGCAACTTGTATGGATTGAATGCTTCCAAAACGTCATCAGGTGGACGATGAGCATTCTAAGTGATTCGTTCTTAAAAAGGTAACGTTAAACCTCAAGCCTCATCAACCGGGAATGGCTAAAACAGGGGTGGTGCAGCAAGGTTAGGTGGGTCATGCCCAAGCAGGACAAGATATTTCCCCTGTCTAGATGTCCCTTTTTGTTTTCGGCTTAGTGGGTGGTTGGTCGCGCCAACCACGGGGTTTATCTTGTTCGGGACTGTTCAGTAAGGAATGGTTCCGGCCTTGTGTTGCAGGGGATGAAGGGAATAATCCTCGGTACTCTGATCTAGGCCAGGTACTGTGACGGGCGGTACCCCAGTAGCCCAGCCATTGATGGAAATCCATTCTCCCTACGAGCCTTGTACGAGTTTTGTTTGTATTACCCACTCTGTGGCTAGTAGCTGGAATTTAATAGAAGTAACAATTTCGGCTATTTTATAAGTATTTGTATATAGACCCTATTATAATATCAGAGGATTTCTATAAAAATTATTTTAGCTATCATAAGGTAAAAACCCGACATGTTTATTTGTGGCGTGGTCTTACGAGATGCTTTTGTTTTTAAAGGATTTTCAAACTTTAATAATCCAATTGAGTGTGATTTTCTCACGCTGGTATTCCAGACTGACTCGGGTGTTGTTTATATGATGCTCGGGTCAGACCGAGTTAAACAGGATTCAGGTTTTATACTAGAGCTCAGGAGATGAGCTGGTGACGGAGCGTATCTACGTATTTGCCTATTATTTCCGCTGTATATGATCTTATAGTAGTTGTCTCTGTATGAGTTGATTGATGTACTCTGATGATGGTATGTTTGTATATGTATACAGTACAGATTTCTTGTATTTAAACTGTATTCTATATATTATATTTTATTCCGCAGCGATATGAGATTTTGATGTTGTTTTTCTTCTTCTTCTTCTATCCCTTTCTTCTTTTCATAACTATCTAGAGTTTTCGGGTTCGAAAATTCCGGGTTGTTACACTTGGTATCAGAGCTGAAAGGTTAAGCGAGAACCTTGGCTCTGGTGGGGAATTACTCATTAGGAATAGAGTCTATGGTACTCTAGAATGAGTTTGAGCGTATTAATAGATATGAGCGCGTATTTGTTAGTGAATATAAAAGGGTTTTATATTGCGTCGATTGATTTATTGAGTGGTATATGAACCTTCGTCGGCACAGCCTCGAAAACTGTATCGAAGGGGTTTCTAAACACTTAAATAGAGCAATTCGATACAATATTGATTTTTAAAAGTGGGTGAATGAAATAATTTCATCCAAAATATAATTTGATATAAAAGGAATATTTTTCTGTAATTATTATTATAACTTGGATGTTGGATGCTATATGTAGACAAATGAGATTTTAAAATCCGAAATAGTTTATATAACCCAGGAAATCATTAAATTTGATTTCTTGGAATTTAAAATCAAGTGAAGGTTAGAAATGAGAATTTAACTTGGATTTGAGATCAAATTTTTGAAATGTAATTAATGAATAAGAAAATTTAGTTGTGATTGAAGTAAGATGAAAAATATATATATATATATATAAATAATGTGGAAGAAGTAAATAAAAATTTAGAATGTGAATGAGTTGAGAAGAGAAATAAACTTAAGTGGATTGAAATTAATTCAAGTTATGTGAAAGAAAGTGAATTGAATTAAACTGGAAAATAAATTCAGTTGTATTTGATTTAAAAACGGAATTTAGTGATGAAACCTGAATTATAAATAGAAATTCCATTGTAATGGTAAGTCAAATTTAATATGAATCTCAATTATTATAAATTGGATTAAAAGAAAGATAGTTTGAATTTACAAATTAAATCCAAATCAAGTATTGATGGAATAAATTGGACTTGGATGGCGAATTAAATTACATGGGATTTGATCTAGATGAGTATCAAAATCAATTGCAATGAATTTAAGTAAGAAGTTGCAATAATTAAATTAACTGAAGATGTAAAATTTATGGATAGGTGATTTCGAAGAAAGGGGAAGTTCATTAAATAAAATAGATGGGGTTGTGAATTTAAGTGAATGGTAGAAAGGGAACTTGAATTATAAATATAAAATTCAACTTGGATTGGTTGGTAAATAAATTGAAATTGGATTAAATATGATGGTTAGAAGTATAAACAAAATCCAAATGTGTATAAATAAAGTGAAAGTGGTCTTGTAATAAGTTAAATAAGTTCGAGAATGAATCGAACATGGAAATTGAATTTTTAAATGAAATAAATTTAAGTTATGAAAGTTAAATATTTGAAGTAACTTAACTTAAGTTTAAAATTCAATGAAGTATGACTCATGTAAATTTGAGACATGTTTGTTAAATTTTAAACATTGAAGTTGTCGAGCTTAATAAAAACGGTGTTGAATAAAATTAATGCAAAGATATGGTTTATAAATAATTAGAAATGGAATGAAATTTCATATAACTGGAGTTGGAATTAATTTTTTTAAAAGAGTTATAAAATTAAAGTAACTGTTTGATTGTATGAATATTGTTGTAATTTGCATAAAAATATATATGTAATAATTGTTGTTGACGTAAACATGATTGAATACAGTTCTATGGAATGATAAAAGATAAAAGTAAATAAATTTGATTCTTGTATAAAATTGCCATGAATACAAATTAGTTTGCTTTAAGAATGGATTGAATAAAAGAATGATCTTGGAAATCATTCTGAATTGAATATGATGTTATTAATTGAGTAAAAGCAATTGGATTTAGTTGGAACCTTATCAATGATTTATAAAACTGGATTTGTGTCTAAATGTTTATAAAATATGGATTTGAATTGATAAGAAGCAGGAATTGATTTTTGAAATCAATAAAATGGAGAATAGGTTTGTTTGGGCATAATTATGAATTAGAGTTAAGTAAATGTGTGGTAACCCATTTAAAGTTGGATGCAAATGGTGTTTGTGTCAGTTAGAAACAATTGGAATTAGTTTGGAAACTATATAAGTTTGTTATGAAGTTATTTATATTGCATTGCTTATGTTTTTGATGTGTTGTAGTTGTTTAAATGAATGCAATGCTATAAATCTTCATAAATATGTTACTAATGTTTATAAATCGAGTAAGTACAGGTACCAGAAGACTATATAGCGGGATTTTGGGCGCGTAAATGCTAAAATTAAATAAGCCGCTTGCTTAAAATGCTAAATAAGGTACGCCTACGCAATACAAACTAGGAAATATGAACTGTTTTTGATTTTCCGACCGTGTGGGTCGATGTACATATATTTATCTCTATTGTCAAATTGCAAAAGCTCCTCCGTACAAAGGGGACTCTGCCAAAAATTTTCAGAAATTTTGAGAGTTAGAAATTTTTGAAATTTTAGAAAATTTTGTTAACGAGAAATGTTTGCGAAATTGAAAATGGATAAAGTAGAGAATGAAACTAATTTAAAATTTAAGACATGAATTTGATATAAATGAAAATGAGAACTTGAATATTTAGAGTTATAGATAAATTAAGTTCATATGGGAATGAAAGAATAAATTGAATAAGGATGAATACAAACTAAAGTGGTAAGATGAAAGTAAATATAAGAAATACAAAAAAATGCTTACACTAACTTGAGTAAGGAATATTGCATTCTTAATCGAGAATTAATATTTCGAATATAATTTAAGAATTGAATGAATAGATATGGACATTTGTAAGGATGTCGATAAAATGTTTTTGTATATTGTGATTGGATATATTGCTGTGTAAGATTTGCAGGTAATATAAAGATTAAGAGAATTGAGTTTGGTTTCAAGGATAAAATTGAAATGCCCGACAAAAAGGTATGTGTTTGAATTTCTATATGGAAATTGATTGGGATTTTGATTGAGCCGCTTGGCTTTTTGTTTTCTTTTGAGATTTGGGAGGCCGTAGAGCCATTTTGTAGTTGTACCGAGCTAGCCGCGCAAAGGAGACGCTGGAAAAATTTTCGGGAATTCAGGGTGTTAGACAAATTTTGAGAAAAATTTGATAAGTCAAAATTGGAGTTTAAATTGAACTTGGATAGTTAAGCATATAGTATAGTTTGAAACTAAGGAAAAAAAAAAGTTTAGAAAGTTATTAAGAAGGGTAATGCATCTTTTATTAAAAAGGGTAGTTGGTAGGATGTTGAATTGTTGATTGTGAAGTAATAATAACGGGTATTGTACCATTCTTCCTAACTAGTAATTTCGGGGACGAAATTCTTTTAAGGGGGGAAGAATGTAATGACCCGGCTTTTTCAACAGTTAATTTGTGATATTTAAAATAAATTTAAATAATTAATTTGAAACATAATTTGTCTTCAATATGAAAAGTTGGTTTGATTTGATAAAAAGAACTCATAATTTAAATATAACAATTAATTAAATAAATTAAATAACAATTGACAATTGGGTAAATTATTTAAATTTGGAATTGTAAGCTTATTGAAAATAGTTTAACAGCTTGTAAAATTTATATTAATAATACTGAGAATAATAGATGGATTAAAATTGAATTTAACTGCGGTTTGTTCAATTTTAAATTTACATTGTTTAAATAGACAGTTGAAAATAGCCTTCCGAGGCACAGTCTCGGAATTCAACGAAACTAGTTTCATTGGATCCGTAATATTGAATTTTTGCCGGATTTTAAATTTCGTAATTTTTGGAATGACCGTGTGATTGCACGATAAGAATACGCGCTGTAATTTATATTGAATTCGAGAAGGTTTATATAACGTTTAAAAATAAAATAATCAACGTAGCTTCCTCAACACACCATCGTTCGTCTTCCTGAATACGCCTGCCATCTACTTTATTTTTTCGATGCTTCTCGTTTATATCTTCGTTCAGAAACAAAAATCAATATTCATGGCCGCCTTCTCCTTTTAATCGCGTGCTTTCCCCTTCTCAGTAACCCTTCCTCCTTGCTTTTAAATCCCGAAACCCCTATCCTTTCCCTTTTCTCTTCAAGGCCGAATTCACGATAGTTAAAAAAAAAATGATGAAGATAAAAACCTAAATCTATTCGCGTTCGATTCGCGCGAGTGCAAATTAGAATTCGCGACTTGGATTGTGATGAATTCCTGTGGCGAGCGTCGCGAGGCGCGCGGCGTGTGAGAGTCGATCTGGGAGCATGGCGAGGCGTCGTGGTTGTTCACGAGTGGGGGAAGGGCTTGCGTGCACGAGAGGGTTCGAGCGATGTCGATGTCGTGGTCGCGAAGAAGAAGAGGGGCGCGATTTTATGGATGTTCGCGCGGCAGCCAAGGATCTGGGGAAAACTCAGTGGCGTGTGATGCAGGAGGGCGGCGGCGATAGTCGCGAGGCAGTGAGGTACGATTACAGATTCAAAATTTTGTTAAAATGCATATGGATTAAGTTGCTTTCAGATTGAAATTGATTTATATAAAAAAAAATAAAGGGAAAGAAACTATGCAGTTAGGAAATTTATTTTCGTAAGTATATATATAAATTTTTGGGTTTAATCTTTATATATATGCAAACTGGAATTTTTTTTGGAACTGCAGTAAAGTTTATGGCTTTTAAAATTGTATATAAGTATACACATACGCAGATTTTTATAAATATTTTTACTGTAAAATTTAAATCTTTTCTATTTTAAAATTTAAATTATATAAAAAAATATAAAAAAAATAATTTATATTCTTTAAAATAAATATACCTATATTTAAGCAAAATATTATTTTTATATCTATAAGGCTTTAGAAGAATATAAAGATTTGATTTTTAAAATAAATATAAGTCATTTTGGCAAAGGAAATTACAAAGAAGAAAATTAAAATAAATATATACCTCGGCATTTTTAATGTTGCTAGTTCGTTCAATAATAAATTACTTAGGTGATTAATTTGTTTAATTAGTCACTAGAAGATTTTCTTTACAAAGGAGAATTAGTTTAAAATTTAATTATTTGTTGAAATAAATCATTAGTTAGAATTAAATTTTTAGGGTTAAAGAATAAATGGAAATAAATTGCTCGATTTGTTCTAATATTAATAAAATCATATAATTGTTTATACAAGGTCAAAAATATGGGGACAAGTCAAGGTGGGGCTGGAGTAGCAAAATAAAAATCAAAGTTGAGTTAATCTCACTCAGTTAAGTTTAAAAATTAAAATTGTTGAATTTGGATTTAATTTTTGAATTGATTGAATGATGTTTGATTGTTGAAGTAGTGAATAATTAAATAGACTTTATACACCGCATAATAAGCGGATGTTAGAAATATTAAACCCATATACTGCGATATTTCACATTGAAGTGAAATTGTTATTCTATTGTGCTAACATCTGTGGATGCAGGGAAAACAGGTTGGAGGGATCCAACAGGATTCCTCAAAGCATTTAGTTCTTATTTATATATGTTGTGTTATGAATAGATGGATTCATTGATATGGGTTTGTGGATGAATTAAATTCATTGAGAATTATATTTCATTTAAATTGAAGTTTGAAATTATAAATTTAATTTAATTTGACAAAGTCAAACAAAACTAAATAGAAAATATTTTTGTAATGTGAATCTACTTCAAATTTAAAAATGAAGGAAGAAATTAAAGTATCTCATAAACTGCAATCAGTTGAGTTGAGTTTTTGGAAGATTATTTATATATATACTTAATAGTTGAAAATTTATTGACCTTGAAATCAATAAGTGAAATTTTATTAGAAATAATAAGAAGATGTTATTAAGAAAAACGAAAGAAATTATATTAAAAATTAAAGAGAATTTTATTATGAGATAAAAAGGAAATATTTATTTAGAAAAAAATAAAATTTATTGAAAAGGACAATATGGAAATGTAGGTTTGTAAAAGAAATAAATTATAAAGATGGATTTTCTTTAATAAAACTATTTTTATAAATAAAGGGAATCCAAGAAGAATTTGATAAATTTCATAAAGAAAGATGATAAATGAAATAGAAAATATCAAATGTATATTGGAAGATAAGTTAGGTGAACTTATACTGGAATATGAAATTTGTTAAATGGAAATAGCAGGATATTTCCAAAGGTAAATGTGGACAAGAGGCATTTATAACGGATATGGGATTTTCTAAAATTATAATTTATTTAAAATAAAAAATATTTTAAAAATTACTATACTATATAAATCTTTGTATAAACTATAATTTGAATGTAAAATATTTTCGAATTAGTTAAAGGTTTAGCTATTATTTATTATAAACTCTAAGTTTTCTAAAACAAGCTTTGAAATTTATAAATAACTAGATATAAATTTTAATATTTTACATTACTTCTTATTTTATAAATCTATATGGTTTCAAAATGTTTTTAAAATCCAATTAAAATCCTCTTGTGATGGTAAGCAAATAAATTTAAATGGGATAAGATTTAGGAGAAATCTTTTTAAGTGGAGAAAGTGAAATTGAGAAATTATAAGGAAAGTGTAAATTGATTTTTGAAAATGGAATGAGAAATAAATGATATTTCCAAAGGGTAAACCAATGGAGTGAGTATAAGAAATCAATTAAGTGATTTCATGGGAATAAAGAGCTTTGAAAATTTATTCCAAAAGGGTTAAATGGGAATATTATCTGAATGATAATTAGGGTAAATAATTTGTAGAAATTATTTGATGGTTGCCTGTGTGTGATTAATTGATAGTTAAATAACCGACTATCAATAGTGGACAATGCGCTGATCGTTTCGAAGAATCCGAGATCAGATATAATTATCCGAAAACCACTTCGATCCGGTTTGAACGATTATGAATGAAGACCGTGAAGAGTTGAAGACGATGATTCGGTTTGTCCAAACCCAGGGCAACTTGTATGGATTGAATGCTTCCAAAACGTCGTCAGGTGGACGATGAGCATTCTAAGTGATGCGTTCTTAAAAAGGTAACGTTAAACCCCAAGCCTCATAACCGGGAATGGCTAAAACAGGGGAGGTGCAGCAAGGTTAGGTGGGTCATGCCCAAGCAGGACAAGATATTTCCCCTGTCTAGATGTCCCTTTTTATTTTCGGCTTAGTGGGTGGTTGGTCGCGCCAACCACGGGGTTTATCTTGTTCGGGACTGTTCAGTAAGGAATGGTTCCGGCCTTGTGTTGCAGGGGATGAAGGGAGTAATCCTCGGTACTCTGATCTAGGCCAGGTACTGTGACGGGCGGTACCTCAGTAGCCCAGCCATTGATGGAAATCCATTCTCCCTACGAGCCTTGTACGAGTTTTGTTTGCATTACCCACTCTGTGGCTAGTAGCTGGAATTTAATAGATGTAACAATTTCGACTATTTTATAAGTATTTGTATATTGACCCTATTATAATATCAGAGGATTTCTATAAAAATTGTTTTAGCTATCGTAAGGTAAAAACCCGACATGTTTATTTGTGGCATGGTCTTACGAGATGCTTTTGTTTTCAATGGATTTTCAAACTTTAATAATCCAATTGAGTGTGATTTTCTCACGCTGGTATTCCAGACTGACTCGGGTGTTGTTTATATGATGCTCGGGTCAGACCGAGTTAAACAGGATTCAGGTTTTATACTGGAGCTCAGGAGACGAGCTGGTGACGGAGCGTATCTACGTATTTGCCTATTATTTCCGCTGTATATGATCTTATAGTAGTTGTCTCTGTATGAGTTGATTGATGTACTCTGATGGTGGTATGTTTGTTTATGTATACAGTACAGATTTCTTGTATTTAAACTGTATTCTATATATTATATTTTATTCCGCGGCGATGTGAGATTTTGATGTTGTTTTTCTTCTTCTTCTTCTATCCCTTTCTTCTTTTCATAACTATCTGGAGTTTTCGGGTTCGAAAATTCCGGGTTGTTACAGCCCACCTCGAACAAACTCCCCCTAAAATCAAAAGTGAAAGTGGCCATTGAATCAATCCAAAGTCAAAAGTATAGTATCGAAGAGTAGTGTCCGATCAGAGGAATGACCTCATTGGCCCGAGAATCGCTCTTGTTTTAGCCACCTTATGCCAACTCACGGGAGTCGGGTCCACGTATTTACCTTACAGGAAACGCCGCCACCAACCTACTTCATTCTGGAATCTCCACCGCGTACACGGTTGTTAAAGTGGTTTTCGAAATTGGCAGAGAGTATGACAACTTCCGATCCCGTTCTCTATAACAACCAAGCATTATTATAACACCGCAGTCATTTAAAATAATTTATACTTTAAAACCAGGATAAAATATCCATTTTAAAACCATATAAATGCGGTATCATTTATATTTTTTAAAACCCCAAATCAATACGATATCATTTAGACCCAAATCAATATAATGTCATTTTATTTTCCAATATATTCTTTTTCAAAAATCATAGTGTTTTCAAAGTATAATATTTAGAAATCAAAACTCTTGAATATAATATTTCCAAATTATACTACCTTGAAAATCATAACTTGAAACAAATTTCCATCTCTTAAATGGTTAAATTTTAAATTACTTTTATAAAACACAATAGCTTCTTTAAATTTCACAAATCAATTCGAAATATCGATTTAAAGTTCCAAATATCGTTTCAATTCTTATGTTTCAAAGCTTTAAATATTTCACCATTTCAAAAACAAACTCATTTGACAATCCCATATATATTAAATTTAGTTACTTATTATTTAGACTTGAAATATTTACTTAATGAATTCAATATAATTTAAGAAAAACCTTTAACTTCACATAACTGGATAATCTTTCAATTTATTATATATTCATTTAAATCAACCTGATATTCATTTAAATCACTCTACACAAAAATCAAGTTATAAAAATCATATCCTTTAAAAATTGTAGCTTTTTATTTAATTCCAATTTAACTTAATATTCATCTTCCACTCTTATTCTCATTTAAGTCATTAAAACAACAGAAATTAAATTATAAATAAATTCTTAATCGTATTTGATCTCAAAAAAAAGTCAAACTTTATTTTATACTTCAAATCAATTTTATATAAAGCTTAAAAACCAGAAATTACTATATATAAATAACCTTTATCAATAAACAAATCAATATCCCATTAACCATATATATATATAGCTTTACAAAACCATAGAAATCGCTTTAAAATATTATTATATATATATATAGACCGTAGTGTCTGTATAAAGTTTTCTATCTTATGGTCAAGTGATACAGATGTTTATCATTTCAATCCGCAGTTTTAAAAATTAAAAATGCGGTTGTATATCATTTCAAACCGCAATCCGGACTAAAATGAAATGCGTGATAACTTGCATATTTTTAAAATATAGTACACATCATCCATTCACCAAACATCAATCAACAACCATTAATTATAATCATCATCCAATTTTAAACATACATCAATATAGAGCATATAATATGACAGGGAATAAACAACAGGTATAAACTAACAGTTTATATTCAGTAATAAATTTTATAACTGTTTAACTAGCAGTTTGTATGCAAATAAATAAATTCTAACTGTCAATTTATATGCAATAAATAAAATTAATTAACAGTTAAATTAAATAAATGAGATTTAACTGAGATAATGAATAAAACATGCCAAACAATCATAAATAAATTTCTACCCATATCTTAAGTCAAATTAACAAACATAAGATATTCTAGAAGTTGTGAGTGGGTTAAAACACTCACCTTTGAATTTAAATTGAATTAAAATCCAATTTAAACCCAAAAATTTGACCGTCTCAGCATTCGTCCAAACAAGCGTCATCAAGTCCGGAATTTTAATACGATCCTAACAAAAAAACCGCGCGTGAAATGGAGTTCGTATGCGAGAGTTATAGCAATAATTGAGATTGAATTTTAAATTTAAAAATAACAAAAGAGAAAGAACACATTTACATATTGCCACCTCATCACCTTTGCTCATGCGCACTCCTCTGTTCCAGAACCAGGCACGCTACAGAAAGATAACGCATGCAATGAAAACAGCCTCCACAAATTCGAAACCCAAATCACGATTTGCCGCCAATCTGACCGTCAATTCGCCTCCAAACTTTGCCAATGAACAACGCGCTAGCCCCTCTATAAAACCCAGAAGGGATTTTCCAATCAAACACACAAATCAAAAACGCCCATTACAATTTTGACCGCGATTTCTAGTCAAACGATGCGTCGAATTGAAAAACGAATTACACCATTGAATTACGCTCGTCGAGAGCTTCAACATATATTATGTTGAGATTTTTATGAGGACTTTAAATTTTTGACTCTGATTTTGAAATGGATCTGGATCTGAAATTTTGTCTGCCATTGAGGAGGAGAAAGAGCTGAAGAAATTTTACATGCAGACAAATGAGAATAGGCGGAGGCTAGGGTTTAGCGGGGTATTTATAGATGAAGTTGGAAAATGAATGGAAAGAAATAAAGTAAATATGAACAAACTTGGTTTTGAAATATAGTAAATATGAACAGCCTTTTTAAAAGTAGCAGGTATTAATAAGAGGTAATTATTAAATAGAAAGGGAATGAATGAACTAACTCTATACTGTAAACAAACTTTTAGAATTCAAATTTCAAAACAATTGTTTACTTAATAAATTTTGTTAACCCTAAACACACCAAAATTAACTTCATTAACTCAAGTAATATTCGAATTTCTACGCATTTGGGTTTTTGTCTAAGCATAATAATTTTTTATATTAGTTAAATAAATTTAAAATTTATTATTAAATCAATTTCCAAATTTTAAAATTTAAAACTCACAAATTTTATCACCATATATATTCTCAGTTATTTACCATGACTTAAACAAATCTTTATGTAAATTTAGAGTTGATAAATCTAACAATTGCAGTGCCAAAGCTTCTATTTTATTATATTCAAAATCATAAATCAAGTTCCCCAAAATTTCTATTAAGTTAAATAATCAATGATTATACCACCTATAAATTTTAAGTAGATGGATTCAAATGTTGGGTTCAGTAACTATTATTACAATATTCTTGAATTTCAGTTAAATCTCTATAAACGTAATACTTTAAACGTTAAATTTCATTTATTTTGCAATACTTAAATTAAATTAATAAATATTTCTACCTATTAGCTCTTAATTTTATTCTTAAGTTTGTTACCTATCAATTTCGATTATACTTCCATCTATAATGCAAATCCAATCTCCTCTAACTGCATAAATTAGGGCAATTTATTGCAATTTATTTCCCATTAAACTTCATAAATTATCAAATTGAAACCTAGATAAAACGTTTATTTATTTAAAATCTTGTTGTTTAATTAAATTGACGCTTCACAGGTATAATTTACATTGATTTCCAATTATTACTTAAATACATCACAAAACGTAAAAACTATATTCATTACAATTTGTTACCAAAATTTATTTAACGAAATCAATTACGCCCTTTAAAATTTTTCTATTAGTTCATTAATTGCTAATTGTTATTCAATTAAACCCATTCATTTGATTTCCCTATTATGCACAATTATAAACCCATCATCTTAAAGGTGATGTCAACATTTCATACTATAAATTTACCCTTTTATATTCCAATATAAATAAATGCTCACATACAAATTAAGATTCTAAATCCAATTAATTATTCCATCCAGGTTCCATTTCTTTTTACATCAACCATCACTTTATGAGTAAATTCGCATTTCCTATTCATTTTGCTACATTCACTTATATTCACTTTCTGAGTGAATTGGTATTCCATTTAATCCATTAATTTATTAACTTTAATTATTGCAATTCATTGTCTAACATAAATTTGAATCTATTTCCTAATTTACACCTTTCAATTAATTAACACCTTATAGTAGTTAATAAAAAAGGATTGTACTAAAAAAAATATTTTCATTGGTGAATTCCATACTTGCCTTTATTTACTTATTTCTAACCTTATATCCAATTGCAACAATTTCCACTATTACAATTAATTGCAATATATAATTCAATTAGTGTAACATTCATTTATTTTATTATCACTTACTACAGATTCTAATTCCATTAACAAATAAGCAGGTAATTTATAATGTATGTTACAGATTTTTGAATTAATCACTATTCATTATTATTTACTTTAATTTATCATTACTTACATTGCATTAACATTGTTACTTAATATCCCTATCAAATTGCAATAAATATCCTAATGAGTACATTTACTCTATCCGGTATGTTATAAATTATCAACCAAGAAACGTTTAATAATTTCAACAACATTGTAAGTACTAATTACCTACATTGATTGTATACGTTTTCTGTTATTATCATTTATTAGAATTCTATTCAACTTTCCATCTTATGCATATAGTTAACCTTTATATTGATTTTACCTTCAAAATTTTCAGTTATTTTCTTAACTTACAAAAAGGCAATGATTAATTTCATTTAATCACTATGAATTACATGCATTGGTAATCGACAATAGTTGTCACCATTTTACAATTTATAACATTTGAAATTTATTCTCTACAACAATTATTACCTATCAATATTATTTCGTCCATAAATACAAAACTTTGAATTGTTCTTATTATCATATTCCATTTACTGTTAACAATGTTTACTACATTATATCAGTTTAATATTTTCCTTAAATTCCTCATATTCAATTCATATACAGGTAAAATTCTTTTCACTACTTAAAATCATTTGAATTAACTTAGAATTTACTATAAGTAGGTTTTTTGATTTTTATTTTTTCTTCTAAATTTAATTACAAATTACGGGTCATTACAATAGAGGTTTTGGGAAGATGGTTAAAGTAATAGTGGGTCTTTAGTAAAAGATAGGTTATGTCAAGTTGATAAAACCCTGTTTAGTTTTGGGTAAATAGTAATGGTATTGAACCATTCTTCCTAACTAGCAATTCTGGAGACGAAATTCTTTTAAGGGGGGAGGAATGTGACGACCCGGAATTTTTATTAATTTCAATTGGAATAATTAATTGATTTTAAAATATTTAAAAGTTAATTTTTAACTTGAATTCAAATATTATTATTATTTATCAATTAAGTTATTAGATTTAATAAACTGAAATTGGGTAAATGATTGAATCTGAAGTTTTAAGCCTATTAAAAATAATTTGAAGGCTTGTAAAATTTATAATGATGATACTGAAGATAATAAAATGGTTGAAATTTAATTTAAAGCTAATTTGTTCAATTTTAAAAATATATCATTTAAATTGAATTTAAAAATAGCCTTCCGAGACACTGTCTCGGATTTCGACGAAACAGGTTCCATTGGATCCGTAATAGTTACTTATTATCGGATTTCAATTTTCGTTGCAATCGAAGTTGTCGTTCGACCATGGCAGCTCAAAAAGCTTGGAAACTATTTTAATCGATTAATTTAAAATTGATTGTTTACATCCGTAACTCACACATATGATCGAATTAGCTTTCGAAACACGTTCCAATGTGTTCGGAATGCAGGTAAAACCTTATAAATGCCTGTCGGCATGTCTGTTTCGGGGTTCAGGATTTCGCATTCTGTTTAACGAGATATTTTGGAAATTTAATAATTTTAAAAATATAAAAGTCAATCAACCACCCTATTCTATACCTATGTAAGCATTGTCGACCTAACCTTTCCCTTCGTTCAAATCAATGTCCCTCCTTTCCTTCAAATCACGTCTCTTTCCTCCTTTTCCTTCTGATGGAAGTCACGAGAAAAAAATCTATATACCAAATCTCGTTTCAGAATTAAACCCAAGTTCACAAAATCAAGTACACAAATGGCCGAAGCCCTTCGTTCAAAATAAAAAAGGGGGGAGGCGAACGATTTTCGTTCGAAAATCAATTAAAGATAGAGCCGAGATTCCCCTTCCTTTCAAAATTCGAATCGGCTATAATAAAAAAAAGAAGGGATTAAATCACAAGCCGTGTTCCTGCTCGTTCTCGTTCTACATCAATGGTGCTCATGATTTGGGGGATGAAACAACGAGGGAGTGGTCGCGAGGTTGGGAGGCATTCTATTGGGAACTAGGGTTTCAGTGGCGGTGGCTCGCTTGTAGCTCGAGCTGATGATGGGGTGTCATTCGTTAATCGCGGCTGTTGTTGGGCTTGGTGTGAGTTGCCGAGTGGGTCGCGATGGCGGCAAGTTGGATTGCCAAGAAATCTCGTTAGATGAACCGTGGGTCGCGCGTGGACTTTGATGGCTGAGCGAGCATAAGGGAAAAGCAAGATGCGCGTACGATGGCTTTGAGTGGATCGATGATGCGTGAACTTCACCTGGTTCAAGACTACGTAGTCGCAATGCGGAGGTGGGTTTGTTATAGATGAATAAATTTGTGGCAGCGATTGTTGGGATGACCGTGGGGGCGTTCGCAGTAAGGTATCTTAATTTATTTTATGTTATCTTAGTTTATTTCAGTAAACGAATAGTATATATATATATAAGTTGGGAAGATATAGAAATTTTAAGAACATATATAGGCATATTTTAAACTTAGTAGTTTATTTTGAAATGTGTTTAGGGTGATTAGTTGATTTTATAAAACTAATTTAATTATTTTAGTACTAAAAATAATGTATTAAAGAAAATTTAGTTTTAAATATAGTAATTAGTTGATTCAATCCATCAAATGGAAATTAATTGAAACAACCCACATATTTTACGATTGTGTATTTAAATGTTTTATTTAAATATTTTAATCGTTAGTCGGATTTTAGTCCGAAAAGCTACTTTTTGCAAATGGTCAAATTAGGACTCGAGACCACTTCCATTGAGTTCAAAATGATGTTTGCGATCTTTTTAAGTATAAACTTTGATATGTTTGGAGTTAGTGGAATTTCGCTACTTTTTCGCTTTGGACTTTGGTTTGGACTAGGCTATCAGACCCAACATCCACCCACTCTTCTCTTCATTCCTTCATAAATTTCCTAACACTCAAGCTTCATTAAATGGGGAGTGGAATGGGAAATTAAAACTCCAAGGCCTTGTTCTCTTGCAAATCCATCATCCAACTCCAAATCTAGAGAGAAGCCATTGATTCAAGCTTCTTGTGTTGAGATTGAAGTGGGATTGCTTCTTCCTTTGCTTTCAAGCTTGGTTTCCATTAGAATTGTGAATAGGTGAAATTTTTATCTCACATTCTTGTCTATAACTATCTTTGATTGTTGGGTATGAATTCCTAACACTTGAGCATGTGCATTTGCATTTGGTTTGGATTGAATTGGTGAAAAACCCCAATTTTTAGTGTTTTCGGCAAATTCTGGGCTATAGGTCGCTCTGCATAGCTCTCGGCCTTGAAAAGTCTCACCTGTAGATAGGTCATCCCTCCTTAGGTCGTTCGGCAATGCTAGGTCGCTCGCATCCTTAGGTCGTTCACCATGTTAGGTCGCGCCATGCCTTAACTCGCTCGCCCGCTTGCACATACTACATCTAGTAACTCGTTCGGCCTAAGGCTAGCTCATTCTAGTAAATGTGATAAATGCCAGAGATTCGCTAAAATTCCTAGAGAACCTTCTACTGAGCTAACACAGATGGTCAGTCCATGGCCGTTTGCTGTCTGGGGAATAGATCTCATTGGGCCTTTGCCAACTGCCAAATCAGGGATTAAATATGCTATCGTTGTTGTTGATTATTTTACTAAATGGGATGGGGATGAACCCTTAGCCACTATTAACTCTAAGAAAATGATAAGTTTTGTGACTAAGAATATCATGTGCAGGTATGGTGTGCCTCAGAAGATAATCACAGACAATGGCACTCAGTTTGAAAGTGAGGAATTCCAGGATTTTTGCAGACGATTCAAAATCCGAAAAAGCTTCTCAGCAGTGGCTCATCCGCAGGCAAACGGGCAAGTGGAAGCAGTAAACAAAATCATCAAATCAACCATCAAAAAGCAGCTGGAAAAAGCGAAAGGTGGTTGGGTCGACAAGTTACCTCTTGCACTATGGGCCTACAGAACCACACACAAAACTGCAACTGGGCATACTCCATTTTCATTGGCATATGGATCAGAAGAAATGATTCCGGTGGAAACTGAAGTCCCATCACACAGAACGATCCATTTTGATCAAGATGAGAATGAAAAACTTCAATTGGAAGCACTTGACCTCCTTGATGAAAGAAGAGAAGAGGCTAGACTTAGAATTGCAGCTCATCAACAAAGAATAGCCAGGCACTTCAATTCCAAAGTTCGTCAGCGCAACTTTGAAGTTGGGGACCTAGTTCTGAAAAGAATCATGGAAGATACAGGTGTGTTTGGGCCAAACTGGGAAGGGCCATATGTTGTAGGCACGAAGCTTCTTGACGGCACATTCAAACTTACAACTGTCGAAGGAGAACCAATCCCAAGAGCTTGGAACAGCAATCATTTGCGTCCTTATTTTACTTGAAAGCTTTGCTGAAATGTTGTAAAAGAATTGCAAATATATGATTCTTGTATTGAAAACAATTGTAAAGCAAGTGAATAATGAAAAGCTATAAAGTGGATGTAGGCCCAATTTTTGGCCGAACCACTATAAATCTTGTGTTCTCTTCTATTTTAAACTGCTTTGTTTTATTTCGACATATAAAATACATTAATTGTGTCATTAAAATGTCGATTTAATAATGCAGGTCATGAAAGCAAAGCTTACCCATCGCAAAACCAAACAATTCCCGACATCACTCAGCAAACAAACACTAAACCATGCAAAATTTCCATACTCAAATCCTACAAAAGAGGTGCTTCAAACAAAAGTGGGCAATGTGGATGGAAGTGGACCATCTCTAACTAACTGCACATGTTTGAACAAACAGCCAGTTAAATGAACTGTGTCCACCACCACCAACTCACTTAACTATAAAGTATATTTCTCTAGATAAGGGAAATCATTGGCAACTAAAAAAGTGATGACACTTGCAAAAGACAACAGGGATCGCCAACGTGAATGGATGGCAAAAGAGACATGGGCGAGCAAGCATCAATCAGCAAAAGACCTCTTCGGAGGCACAAGCCCCTTACGGAGGCACAACTATTCGGAGGAGAAAGACCTCGAGCGGGCCTAGCCAGAAAAAGAGAGATCTTTCTCGTTACAAAGTTGCGGAATGATCGGTTGATACACTCCCGTGAATCCGTCCAACCAAGAGAAAGAAACTCCAAACTTCCAGGCAAAAGCCCTACTCAGAGGCACACGTTTCACCGAGATTGAAATAAAACTTCCAGGTGTTGAAACGTGAAAAGCCCTCTTCGGAGGCCCATTTCACCACAGTTGAAATGCTAAAAGACCTCGAGCGGGCCAACCAGAAAAAGAGAGATCTTTCTCGTTACAAAGTTGCGGAATGATCGGTCGATACACTCCCGTGAATCTGTCCAACCAAGAGAAAGAAACTCCAAACTTCCAGGCAGTAACCCTTCTCAGAGGCACACATTTCAGCGAGATTGAAATAAAACTTCCAAGTGTTGAAATGTGGAAAGCCCTCTTCGGAGGCCCGCCTCCAAGCGAACAGGGAAAAATAAAAGCCTCTCCCAAGGGGCAGAAACAAAAAGACCTCTTCCCAGAGGCACAACAAAAACAAAAATACCTCTTCCCAGAGGCACAACAAAACAAAAATACCTCTTCCCAGAGGCAGAAATGAAAAGACCTCCTCCCGGAGGCACAATCAAACAGAAAGACCTCTTCGGAGGCACACGTTTCACCAAGATTGAAATAAAACTTCCAGGTGTTGAAACGTGAAAAAAGCCCTCCTCGGAGGCACAACTCTTCGGAGGCACACGTTTCACCAAGATTGAAATAAAACTTCCATGTGTTGAAACGTGAAAAAGCCCTCCTCAGAGGTGCAACTTTTCAAGGAAGCAAAAATCAAAAAGCCCTTTACTGTGGCATATAAAAAAAAAAGAGAAGCCACCTTCAAAGGCACACTTTGACTCTTAAAGGAACAATGATCCACCTATTTTGGAAAATACTCTTCCTCAAAAAGAAGTTAAAGTACCCTTCAGATGCCCGTTTTACCACATAGAAGAATTCACTTGGTAAAATGTGTATATGCACAAAAGAAAAAGTGATATCTTCAAAGGATGAAGCGTAAAAGCTTATATGGAGGGAGATGTACTCTGTTTTTAAACAAAATAATATTCCTCCAAGTATGGAATAATTATTCTCTAGAAAATAAAAAGTACATATCCCCTCAAAATATAAAACATTGCAACAAGCTTATGGTATAGGGGCAACATGGTATAACTACATTGGTAAAATTGCGCTCGAACAATATACCACAAGCTCGCTGCAATATCGTGCAAAGAAACTTGTACAAAAATGAATAATAAACGCTTTCTTAGATACAGACAAGAAGTTTGTACAAAGAAAAAGAATCATTTTATTCAACACTGTTAAAATTTTGTACAGGTACAGGTTCCAAAGTAAAAAGTAAAAGAAAAGCGGGGGCCGGTACCCGCACAATCCCCGACCAGTACGTGCAAAAAACAAAAAGCTAAAAACTGGAATCTTCATTTCTTCTTGCCACCTTTGGACCCTTCACCCGGCCGGATGGTTAGCTTTTTGGGTCGATCTGTAGGCATGAGGGAAGAAGGAGAGGGAGGTACAACTGGTTCAACTTCCGGTTCCTCTTCAGTAGCAATGATGCTCTTCCTCCTCCTTTTTGATGTTCCACGCTTCTTTCTCCTCTTTGAAGAAGACTTACTTCCTAGAGTAACAAGTTTAGACAAAGTTATGTCATCAGAAGGAGTCCGCTCCGGAGATATCTCACCTCCCTCAAGTCCTTCGTCCTTTTGCTCTTGCGAAGCAACTGGGTCATCCAAGCCCCGGAGGGCACCTATTATTTCTTCCTGTGATCCCAGATGAGGACTAGGAGTGATTGGGGGAGACAGAGGAACAGTAACTGGAGGTGAAGAAGTTTGAATGACGCTCGGCGCTTTCTCTACAAAGGAAAAGTTAAAAATGTCAGTAATTCCCGCAAAAAGAGGAGACAATGGCTCGTCGAGATTCAAGAAATAATCAAGAAGCTCGTCAAATCCGTAAGAAGCTGGCAAGTTGTCCCCCTGAGCATTATTAGGGTTACCTGGAGAAGTTGGTGGTATCACATCAATTTCGTAGTCATGAGCTTCAACACTCTCTTGTGGCTCATTTACGGCTTGTGTAATTATGGCTTCGGTATCAGCTTTGGTAGGAATCGGTGTATGAGAGCTAGAACCAACAATGTCAACATCGACCGAAGTTGAAGGAGGGACAGGGGCAGTCAAAGTTGTTTCTTTTTCTTGATACTCTTCCCCCATCATTTCAACTCGCGATCTAGCAAGTTGCTCCTTCCCTCTAGCAAGGGCTGCGCGGGCTTCGAAGTCTAAGTAGTGCACCTCTAGCTCCTCTTCAGTGTACCCGGTGCCTTTAAACATATCAAGCGCGGCTTCCCATACTTCAGCTAGGGTAACCTCATATTTGGGACCCAGAAATGCAAGACTGCCACGCCCTAACACACTTTGCAAATAGAATTCAAATAATGTCGAGCCGATGTCAGCTTTGGTAGCTTCATGAGTTTCTTCAGCTGCAATTCTACCAGGGATAGCCTCATGTCGCTCTCTTTCAACTTTAGATAGTTGAGCTTTCAATTTTTCAATTTCTGCAACCTGAAAGCTAGTTTGCTCTCGTAACTTAGTAATATCAGTACGGTAGCCCTCTACAAGTTGCTCCAACCCATCAGCCTTGGCCTCGGCATCCCTTTGCGCAGCATGAGCATCCCGCACCTGCTGCTGGAGCACACTCTCCCTTTGAGAATAAGAAGAGGAGGAAGTGGCAAGCTCCTCTTTGAGTTTCCCAACTTCCACTTCAAGTTTTTCATTATAATCGGCAATGCTCCTCATTTCTGCATCATGCTGCTTAAGGGCCTTTTGCCATTCAGTTTTGTCATTCTCCATGGTCAGCATAGCTTCGAGATTGGCCCGGTTCACCCTTTGGAGCTCATCAACAAGTTTTTGCCAATTTGACATCCTCTCAATGTCAATTCTAACGGCATCAAGGTTCCGTAACATGGCATTTTTATCTATGGGAACCAGGTCAAGGTCAAAGCAAACTCCTTTTAAACACCAATTTGGAAATCGGCTTTGGAGAGTGGCTGGACCTGGTCCAACTTGGTAGGAAGGCCTGTTGATAATTGCCTGGATATCGGTACGGGAAGGGGCAGGAGACTGAGAAGGAGTAGGAGCAGTAATCTTTTCAGAAGTTGTAGGCATTGGTTGCTCACTGACTTTAGCCCGTTTACTCGAGTCATCAGTTATGTGACTCTTCCCTCTATTATCGTGAGATTTGCGTTTGTGGGAGTCACCCACTTTGTGGGAAGAATCGTATCGGTCACCCGGTCTTCCATAACGTTCTTCATGGGCACGTCTCTCCCGAGCCTTCCGAGCGGCCCTCTCTTCATCAGTCTCTCTGTGAACAGGAAGACAGCGCATATAATCATACTGGCCGCGTCTCTCGCATCGCTGGAAGTCATCATAATACGAGCCACCTCGCTTCATTGAAGAGCCTGAAATTGAAAAAAGCACAACTTTAGAATTTTTTGAAAGTATGAAGAGCTAAGCGTATAAGATGTCAAAGAGTCCTAGTCATGTGTGATGTGTAAACTAAACGCGTCAGACTGGACTACGAACCGCTCGTCGGTTGAGGGGTAACGACAGGTTTTATAGCTAATGGCAACTCTTGGGATAAAGGAGTCTGTTTAAGGACGGATGTTGCATCAATCGCCAGAGATATAACTTTGACACTGGCAGAGTCATCTTTAAAGAGCTCTTGAGAAGTGATCATTATGTCACTTAAACTCCCAAAGATGTCATCACCATTATGCCTAACGAGGCTCCCTCCATCGACTCCTTTCTCAACATTCTCCCCGGTTTGATGAAGGGACTCTTCTTCTTCAATCACTGGAGAAAGTGCAGGCTTGTCAGATGGCCCTGCAGCATCTTTCGGAGTTGAACACATCACTAGTGAAGCCTCGGGAGCAGGTCCTTTTGGCATGGATGTGTCGGTAGAAGCTGGGGCATCCTACGCTCTAGCCGGGGAGTCTAGGATTTCATGAGGATGTGTAGAACGAGAAGTATGCAAAAGTCCATACTGATGCAAAAATTCGTCTTTCAACAGAAATTGAATGCCTCTCTCCTCAACTGGCACGGCCTTAAGCCTCTCGAAAGTTGGCTTGTGACTGGGATCCCTAGAAGGAGGAGGGAGCACTGAAAATAAAAAAGAAGCGGAGTTAACACTTTGCGATTCAGTCTCGCAAAAGTCGGATAACAAACGAAGTAAGAATGGTTAATCTTACTTCCTTCCCTCCATACAGCGTAAAACCCTGGGGGACAGCGAACATAGAAAAATTGAGTCAAAAACCCATGAGCGCTGTCAGGAAGACCGACGATCAATTTACGATTTCGAGCACTTCTCACGACAGTAATAGAGGGGTGATCTTTAGTCCTGGTGAAAGAGCATAGGAAGAAAATCTCGTCAAAGCTTGGGAATCGATCAAGCGTCCTCCTAAACAGTACACACAACCCCATTAAAATGGCATAGCCATTGGGGTGTAATTGGGATGGGGCGATGGCCAATTGACGAAGAAGTTGTTGGAAAAAGTCGTTGAAAGGAGGAATGCCCCCACTCAGGCACATTTGTCGATTGACCGTTACAAAGCCAGAAGGCGCCACATCAGAAGTGTTGGTTTTATCAGGAAGAATCGCATCTGATTCAGCAATACCAAACTGAGCGCACAATTGGCGAAAAACTTTGTATGATAAAGTAGAAGAGGCTCTTTCAGGAGGATTGATTAATGGAGCTGGAATAGGAGCGACAACTCCAGCCTGTGTTGTTATCTCTTCTTGTTGGGAAGTCATTCTACACAAGCAACTGGATATTCAAATGTGAAGGTGCACGTTTCCTAAAAAGTGTGAAGTGTTGTGCAAAACTAATAATGACAAGTAAATATAACTGAAGTTAAACTAATTGACAATTGATCGATTACTAAATTTCAGGACTTGTTAATTTAAAAAAGGTTCAAGTGCAGTATTGGTGCAAACCGGTCGATTTCAATTGACTATCTCAATGTTGCTTTAATACTCTACTTGAATTCGTTGAATTGAAGCACTTCGTTCACACAATCTATTTAAGTGAATTACCTTCTGTCAACTAATCTGTCATTTGATGTGGGCAGTCAATGGCAGTATATTCGCCTTGGTTTTCTGTAGTTGTTATTTTCAACCGGCAGTTAGCTTATAAGTTAACAGGATCTGTGGAATAATGCAACAAAGTTCAAACAATTTAAAGTTTGGGCAATTCAAAGTTTAGGCAATTCAGTCCGGTAATACAAGTTAAATAATCAAGTTGGGATTATGCTTTTAAGTGACAACTCGTTCACGACCTAAGGGGTATGCAACGAGTTAAGTTAAGATCTGTAAGTCATAATGTGCATGGAGGAAAAAGCCTCAAATCAGAAAAAACAAATTTCTCAAAGTCCTGTCTCGGCCGCGACTCAAAGCCTACGTCTCATCTACTTGAGTCGGTCAAAGGTTAAGCCACAAGGAGCAACTCGGTATGGAAAATAGCCCAAGTGCTGAGTCGTTCACGACTTATGGCTTGAGACGTTCACGGTCTAAAGGATAAGTTGTAGTAAGGATCTAAAGGGCCGAGTCACTCGTACGACCTAAGTCCTAAATCGTCAGGAAATCAACACGACCCAAAAAGTAGGTCGTGGACGGATGAGATTGCAAGGCCTTCCTAAGTCGGCAGATCCAAAAAACCTACTAAGTCGTGAGAATTCTAGGTCATCTCCTCAACCAGTTAACTCCTTTCTAACCCATTAACCCGCTAAGGACCTTCTCATCTCCTCCAAACTCACAGACCAGTTAATTCAAGACACTATAATCCATTGTCTTCTCCTCACATGGTCAGAAATCACCCAAAAAACCAATTCGAATCGCTTCAAGTTTGCGACAAATCTGATGCACTACTATGTTATCACGAACGATAACAACAATATGATCGATGGCAGCGCAAATCAATCAGAAACGTGGTTCGCGATGGAACACGGTACAAAAATGAATTGGAGTCAGAAAATGGGGAGTCCAGATTCGTGAGTCAATGGCGATCGTGGATTGAACAGAAGGTGAATTCACTTACGCAATATAAAGGTAAGATGAGTTGACGAATGATTAGCTTGGATTCGTCTCTGGAAACTTGAAGGATCGTTAATGGTAGGATCAAATAAAACAGATAAGCAGTAAAGTGAGGAGGAAGGACCGACTCAACGGCTTATATACGAAACGGGGGGAAGATGGAAAGACTAACGAGTCATGAGCCTCTTTGAGTCGTTTACGACTCATGCACTGAGTCGAAGCACACGACTCACGATTTGAGCATGTACTTCGAGGGGCAATTGTTAACTCCTCTGCTCAAGCGACTCAAACCAGGCTCACGACTCACAATGATTACCGACTCAACAGCCTTAGCTTGTTGCCGACCTAAAATGAATGACGACTCAACTGATTGACGACTTAACGGCTCAGAAGGAACAGCGACTCACCGGGTTATAACCTTAATGCCTCAAAGGTGTTGGCCGACTCATGGAGTTCACGACTCATGGGGCAGACCGACCTTAGGCCTATGATAGGTCGTTCACGACCTAAGCAAGTGGACCGGATACCTCATCATGTTACATCGTGGCCCCTTAACTCGTACACGACTCATGACCTGGCGTGAGTCGTCCACGACCTAAAGCTGCTGAGTAGAAATACAAGGCCGTGATACTCAAGTCGCATTCTATTGACTCGTTCACGACTTTGGACCGTGGATTTGCCTCTATAGGTCGGCCGCGTCTTAGCCTAAGTCGGTCACAACTCAGGACTTGGGTGAAAAATTCTTATCCAGATTTACCTATAAATACGTGACCATCTCCAACATTCAAGGGGTTTTGGATCATTTTCTTAAAGGCATTGAGACTCTACTATCTTCAAGACAATCTACATTTCAATACTTCTAGCATACGCAAGATGCTTAGATCCACTTGACACAAAGATTCGACACATTCAACCATGAATTCGAAGAGCTTTGTTGCATCAAAGTTTTCTCTAGCTACTTGTCTTTTGAACGGAATTGAATTGTAATTGGAAGAGATTGTAATAAGTTGTAATCCAATCAGCAATAAAAGGATTGAAGTGGACGTAGGCTTGATCATAAGCCGAACCACTATAAACTCTGTGTTCATTTACTGCATTTTTTGTTACTTACTGCTATTTCTTGATTCCCGTATTCACGGGTGGTGCTTTCACACTGTTTCTACACACACCGAGGTGTTAGCATCATAATTTCACATTAACACGAACCATACCCGAAAAATATTCTTTGTCATTCAAAGGCTCTGGAGGGCACACATCAGCTACTCTCTCTGAATTCTGCCTTGATAATCGTTCGCGGAGAGTTGGTTGTGGCCCTGATCCGCCAGCTTGAGGAGGAGTTCTTTCTACTGGGTCCGCGGCTCTTTAGGAGATGTTCCCTTCAACATCCTGAACTTCCGGAGTAGGGTTTCCATCATTATTACTCGCTTGACGGTTCGCCCCAAGTAGATCATTCAATTTATTCAAGATCAAGGCATTCTGAGCATTCTGTGCTTCTAATTGTGCATTCTGAGCATTCAACTGCTGATTCAGTCCCAAAACCACGACGTCCAGCTCCGCTCATGTAACTCCAGCAGTCGGAGCTGCTTGACTTGAAGGAAGGGAGGTAGCTGTATTTCCATGAACATTATCGGACCTTGCAAAACTTCGTCTTCTTCCAGGAGCCATTATTTCCAATAAACTCCTAGTTTTGAAAGAAATCCTTTCAACAATCCTTCGCGGAGCAATAGTGGAAGTTTCCTGAGTTCAGTCTTCTCAGTGAAAGCACCAAAAATGTTAACGTGAAAATCGGACGCTAACACCTTGGTGTCAATTGAAGTTGGATGAAACCACCACCCGTGTACACGGGAACTGCAATCAAGTAGAGAAATCAAAGAAAAAGCAGAAAAGACAACAGTTTTTATAGTGGTTCGGCTTAGACCAAGCCTACGTCCACTTTAAGTCTCTTTATTACTGAATTTGGTTACAACTTGTTACAACTTCTCTCAAATACAATTCAATTCAATACAAAAGACAAGTAGCTAGAGAAAACTTCAATACAACAAAGTTCTTCGAATTCATGGTTGAATGTGTCGAATCTTTGTATGAAGTGGATCTAAGCGTCTTGCGTATGCTTGAAGTGTTGAAATGTAGATTGTCTTGAAGATAGTAGAGTCTTAATGCCTTGAAGAAAGTGATCCAAAAGCCCCTTGAATGTTGGAGGTGGTCGTGTATTTATAGGCGTGATTCTGGACATGATTTATCTTTCAAGTCCTAGGTCGTGGACGACCTAAGTTAGGTCGTAGGTTGTAGGTCGGTGACGACCTAAGGAACCTTCCATATCTATTGCATTTTAAACTTGTCTTCGCCTGCTTAGGTCGCGAGCGACCTACCATAGGTCGTAGGTCGCAAGCAGTGTTAGAATTTTAGTAGGACAAGGTTGCACTCTAGTATGGAACGGGTTAGCAAGTTATAGGTCGTAGACGACCTATGAGAGTGGGTGGCGATCTTGTAGTGCTGAGGCATCCAATGTAGCGACCTAAGCTAAGTCGTTCACTCGTTAGGTCGCTAAGTCTTCTTATCTCGGTAGGTCGCTGAGTCTTCTTATCTCGGTAGGTCGCTAAGTCTTCTTAGCTTGGTAGGTCGCTGAGTCTTCTTAGCTCGGTTGGTCGCTGCTATAGTTAGGTCGCTGCTATAGTTAGGTCGCTAGTACTCTTAGGCCGTTGATATTCTTAGGTCGCTAGGTCGCATAAGTTTTAGGTCGCTTCAGAAAATAGGTGTTAACACGCAACATCGGTAGACTACGATCTATGGTCAAGTGGAGTGGAGAAGTTTCATTTTTTGGCAGCGAAATTCGGCGCTGATGCCTACAGTTATATGGGTTTTTGCTGTGATAGCTACGTAACCCCAGTTGTAGCTGCGATCTGTAGCAGCTTCCATGGTGTAATCGAGGGGCGCGGAGGCCTACAGTTATCTATGGATTTTGTCGGGACGGCAACGTAACCATCGGGTTATCTGCGACCATGGATGGGGGTGATGATTTCCAGAGCATTCTCACAAAAAGATATATCCTCTATTTTCAAAAACTGTTTTCTATATTTTTAATAAATTATTTTCCAAGTATTTTCACTGGGTGTTGAAAACAGGTCTGCTAAGTACTTATAGATTTTCAGTCGTACGCTTGATCAACGTATGACCGAATTTCAGTAAGAACAAGGATGGACTGATTAAAACATCGAGTTATAAAAGTATTTTCATAAAAACTATTTTAAAATATTATATACATTTTCAAAGTGTTTTAAAAGAAATGATCAAAGTATAATTTTTCTGAAAATAATCATTTTAATATATTCTGGCTTCGTTTCTTTTCGAGGACGAAAAGATTCTAAGGGGGGAGGAATGTAATAACCCGGTTTTTGAGTAACAGTTAATAGGATAATTAACTGATTTTTAACTATTGAGTTGCTAATTTGATTTGAATTAAATAAATAAAATTTGATAATTTAGGATGTCAAGATGTATATAGGTAAATTTGGAACTATTGAATTAAAATGATAAATTCAATAGTAAGTCATTAAATATATAAATAGATAGGTGTAAACTCTATTATTTTTGAAAATTGTAAGTGTTTACATAGACAAGTACAAGTGTGTGTACATATATATGTGGTTATTAATTTAAGTGTTAATGACTTAAGACTATAAGAATCAAATTAATATAGGGTTTTAAATTAATTCTTCTAAATAATATCTTAAAATTAAATTTACAGCTAATATATATATATATGTTTTTTAATTGATTTAAAAACTTTCTTTAAAAGTTATAAGAATAAATAAGAAAAAAAAAGGAAAAAAAAGAGTTTACCATATATAAATATAAAATCAATGAGAAATATAATGTAAAAACATTTGTAAACTTTGTGTGCATTCAAATTGACATGTGTAAATACAAAGAAGCTTGTTTAAAACAAGTGTTAAATGATAAGCTATAATTAATGACAAGTGGTGAACCTTTAACAAGTGTCCTTCAAAATTTTCATTTCTTCTTTTAATTAAAATCACAAATTAACTTATATAAACATATGCTTCCTTATTTTCATCTTTTTTTTTCTATTCTCTTCAACTCGAAGACAAGAGAACTTCAGCCTGAAAAATAACTCAAAACAATCTATAATCAATACTTCCTCATACCATAAGCAAAATCATCAAACTGTACATTTTGAATGTCAAGAATAAAGCCTGCAAGCAAACTTGAGATAAATCAAAGCAGATCATCTTTGTCTCAGAACTAAACCATCTCTTCAACAAGTTCCTGTAACAAACAATTTCAGTTTATAAGTCAAAGAAGCAATTTTTAGCATGCAGTTTTCAAGTTTCTGTTTCAAGTGCAAAGATTTCATGTTGCAACAGCAAGCTTCTAACAAGCTCCAGATTTGAACTTAAAACCCTGTGACCTGTCCTCTGTTTTTTTAGGTGAGTGACACTTTTCCAATGTATGTTTTGGCATATCTGAATTCTCTGTGTATATATAGATGTAGGATTGTGTGCATGCCTGTTGAATCAGTGACTTCACTGTTTTTAGTTTCAAACTTAGATTTCCCACAGAATTCATGTTCTCTTGATCAAATCTCTGGTAGGTCTTGGACTTTAAAACAAAATTTGTTTGTTTAATCATAAAGTAATTTTAAAATTTTATTTAAGTTCAAATTAGTTTGAAATCTTACTGGAAAAAAAAGGGGGCTGACTAGAGATTATGTAAAAATTCAAACTTTTTAATTCATTAATTCAGGTTTATATTCTGAAATCTTATCTATAAGCTTGATTTTTAGAAGTGAAATCAAGATTTTTAGTTTGGTAATCTTTGGGCTAATCGAAATTGGGGGTTTTTGGGTTTATTTCCAATTCACGACATTCGGCGAGTTGATCAGAGTAGAGATTTTGGCCGGAGTTAATTTATAAGAGGATGGTTCCAGGAAAAATGTTGGTAAATTTTTCTGATGGACGTTGTGCCCGGGGGAGGCGATTTAGGGTTCAAAGGGATGTTCTAGGTCGAGCGTTTTAGAAACTTCGTACGGCGTTGAATGATCACCGGAACCAATCGCGATGGGAAATTTTGGTTCATCTGAGCATGGGGTAGTGTCAGGTGGGTCGGTAGGCATTCTAGTGATCTGCGGTGGTGGTTTGGGTCACATTGTTCGATTGGATTTGCTCCTGCTTAGTGTCGAAGTGTTCATTTTCGATTTCGCTGATGAATCGAGGAAGTTGGGGTTTGGATAGTCAGATGATGGAGTCGCCGACTTGGGGTGGGTCGCGACGTTGACTATAGGAGGCCGGAGCCACCGTGCATGTGCACGGTGCATTTCTGGTGTAAGGAATTTGAAGTGAGTTTGGGACGAAGTTGTTCCTCAGGGTTGTTTTCGTGTAACCAGTGGGTATTCACGAAGCAGTTACGCGAGTGACTCGAGCAAAGGGAAGATGGTTCGCTGTTTATTTAAGACATGATTCTGAATTTGAATTAACTTGTTTTTTTAAAGAAAAAAAACTCTTAAAATTTCATCTATATAAGAAAAGTGGTACTTAATATTTTATTTAAAGGCTTTGAAAAGTTGATTAAATTTTGTTAAAGTTAAATTTGTTAATCGTTATAAATTTTAAATTTGAAAATGAATTTCAAAGTAAAATTTAAAAGTGTAATGTTTTAAATGAACATGTTTATGACAATTTGGTCATAATAAGGAAAATATTTTATCTTAATTTAATAGAGATTTAATGATTGAGATTCACTGAATTAGTAGGGAAATAAAGGAGAAATTAACTAATTTAATTAATTAATGATTTAGTGTTCATTAATTAAGTAGTTTAAGGGTTAATTAAATTGTATTTTATGATCATTAATTAGACAAGTAAGTTTTTATTTATTTATTTATGATTAGAGATTAATTAATTAAAGATTAATTAAGTTATAATAAAACACTTAATTAATTGAGTAATTGGAGATGGATTGACCAGTAATTAAGAATTAATTACCTTGTAATTAATAATGGTTAATTTTAAGCTTAATAACTTAGAAGTAAATAGAGAATTGTTAATAGTTAATGAAGATCATTAACTAAGGATTATGAAATAATTAATTAATGTGATTAGTTTAAGTTAATTATTTAGGTTAATTAATTTAAGATAATCACCGGCTGATTGGTTGAGTATAACTGCTAAATGTGATAAATAGAATACAATTACTTAGTGAAGTAATTGATGAGTAACTACTAAGTGTGATTAATTGAATATTGGAAGAAATTTGGTTTAATTGAGAAAAAAATAAAGAAAGAAAGAAAAAGAGGATAATCACTTAATGTAAGCAATTAAGTGTAATTAATTTGAGGACTGGTTGATTAAGGAAACTAACCAAGTGTTAGTTAATTAATGAGTATGATTATTTATAGGATAATCAATCAATGTAAGTGATTATAGGGAATTTAATTTGCATAATTAATTAAGAGTTAATTACTTATTATAATTCCAGGATAATTAATCAAGTTTGATTAATTTAGATAGATAATTAAGGGACGATTAATTAAATTGATTTGTAATTAATCAACGATAAACAAAGATCTAAGTGATTGAGGATTAGTAATTAATTTAATTAGTGATAAATTAAACTAATATTGGAAATGATCCATCTTTCTTATGATTGATTGAATAATGATTAAATACTTTGAATTGATCAATATCTCTGATATGAAATGTTTTATGATATGATATAATTTTATTGAACAGTGATAACGGGGTTACCTATTGATGATGAATTGATGTGAGAAAAGAGTGACATCCTATATTTGAAGCTTGAATTACATTTCATTTGAATAACTTGGGTTAAAGATGTCATTGGATTCGAAGAGACCAGAGTCGGGTATTAGTTAATACCGAAACCACCTCGATTCTTTATAATTTGATGTGTGGAATCAATAGAATGAAATGGAAAGATTAAAGTGATTGGACCATTTAATCTAAGTTATGATACTTAGAAATTGATGTGTTATGTAAGTAATGTCTATAATGTCTTGTGAAGTTGTAAATTGATACAAGTTCCCCGAGTTACCCCGGGTTTATATAAGTGGTATGTTTTGGGATATTCCTTGTTAGATGGGTTTACTCACGCTGGTTTCCAGCCTGACCCGGGTGTTACTTTGATGTAATGCTCGGGTCAGACCGGGTATTACAGATTTCTAAGTAAGGACGTTCTAGAGCTCAGGTAGGCGAGCTGGATGGCTGGAACGTATGGATCGTACCCGCTGTGATATATAGTTATATCTATGACATATTCTGTAACAACCCCCAATCTCGTACCATTCAAATCGACAATAATCCACACATGTCAGACTTGAATGACGCGAAATAACAGACTGTAAATAAATTTGGAGCAAATGAAATCAAATAATCAGAATCACAGACACAGAACAATCAGAATAACTCGCAGCGGAACATAAAATAACATAGTAGTTCATGAAGCTACTATAACAGAGTCTCAAACCAAATACATAATATAGTCTGAAAAACAACAGAATAGAAATCCCAAATACATAGAAGTTCACTAATACATGAGATAAACTAATACAGGTGAAACATCAATAGAAATTTATGTAGATAAGCAGAAACTCCAGTGAAAGACCAGCTCCAGGAAGAGAATCCAAAGCTGTGAATACTCAGGCTGACCCGAGCGTAAAGCAAAACACAAAACACTCGAGTCAGGACAATATATACTTATATAATGTAAACCAACTCAAGTGAACTGTAATAAAGATACAAGCAACTTAAAGGATGCCTGGGACTGCACATCCTCTAAGGATCCGTTAAACTATTTACTATATAGTAATATTTCGCTATTATACTAATGTCTACAGTAAAATAAACATACTTTTAAATAGCGTTTCGGGCTACCCATATCACCTTTCACACATAGTAGTCCCAGTAGTCCATCCAATATCATGACATCTCCACTCCGGGTGGCTGTCAGAGGATACCACACGGGCTACGGGAGAAAAACAAACTCGTAGTATAGGCTCGGTATGGTAGGTGACACGGCACACAAGGCAATGCCAGGGTAGATATACCAATTACGCACACAGGCTGGTGGTAACGCAGCAGCCACATACGCCCACCCCGAACAACACTCCAAAAATCAAGGGGTGCACCCAATCGATCACAACAGTAATAGAATGGTATCGAAGAAGTGTGTCCGGCCAGAGGTGCTACCTCCTTTGGCCCGAGATCGCTCCTGTTTTAGCCACCTTATGCTAACTCACGGGAGTTAGGTCCACGAAATGTACCTTAGGAACGTCGTCACCATCCTACTTCATTCTGGAATCTCCACCGCGCACACAGTTGTTAAAGTGGTTTTCGGTATCGACAGAGAGTATGTCCATATCCGATCCCGGTCTCTTTAACAACCAATCGTTATTATAACCCGTAGTTATAATTTCAAAAATGGTATTTATTTCTCAAAATCCAATATCATTTCAAATCCATTTCAAAATATCAACTTATCATTTCATTTGAAAAACATATTCATTTTTATTCAATTTAAAAATACCATTCACATTTAAAAATAGTTCAATTCCAACAAATTACTTCATTTAAATCCTTTACAAGTGAAGTTATTACATTTAATAATTAAATTATTAAACTTCCAAAATTTTCAACTTTCAATGTTCATTCATTCACTTAATTTTATCAAAACAGTGAAAATTCATCTTTCGCAGCATTTGGAAATTGCTACAGAAAGTTTTATTCAAAACAGTTAAATTTAACAAAGACAGCGTTTAAAATGCTGTAATAGTGTTACATTAGTTTCAAAGAAGAAAAAAAACTTAGTTTAATCCAACAATTATATTTTCTATAATTCACTTTTAACTTATAAAATCACATAATTTTACTTTTATAACCATCATCTAATTTTCTTTAATTTCATGATTTCATAAAGTTAAATTTCCATTTAAAAATTCATATTTAACACTAGTTCACTTATTAAATTGCAGTGTCCAATTTTAAATTCATTACATTTAAATTTCAACCTAACACTTAAGTTCAAATTCTCAAATATAACTTAGTTTATATTTTTATTTACTTAATTAAAAATTCACTTTTAAGTCAATTCCAAAAATTTCCAATTTTAGTTATAATTCAAAATTTCAACTTAAATATTCATTCATTTCACATTTCAACTTTATTAAAATCATTAATATGATATAAAATCACTTTAAATTCCTTTAAATTCAAATTATTATAAATTTATCATGCTTTCATATTCTATTTAATTTCAAATTATAATTAAATCAAATTTCCCAAAATAGCTTACATTCAAAATTTTCTAACCTTTTCGTTAATTTATTTCACTTGTAATTATTCAGAAAATCAATAATATTTTACCAAAAATCATTTTTAATTAGGTTTAAATCAAAATATTTTAATATTTACATTTCTAAAATAATTTTAAAAATTTTTAGAAAAATATATTAACTACGGGTCTGTATATAATTTTCTACATTAGGAAAAGTGATACGGGTAATATATCATTTCAACCCGTAATTTACAAAGAAAAATCCGCGTTTTATCATTTCAAACCCGCAGTCCCAAGTAAATGAAATAAATTTGAAAATCATTCAGGCCTATCATTTCAGCCCATAATGATTTTCCCTTATTCTAAAGTCTGTTCCGGTATGTATCATTTCAACCCATAGTGATTCTAATCTAAAGGGAACTTGTAGTGTGATAAAAGAATAAAATAGCAGAACAACATAATATAACAGTAATAAATGTCATAATAGGTGTTTAAGCATGGGTGAACATCATATAATAGTGACATAGCAAATAATAATATAGTGATGCAGTTTATATATTCACAAGTGATCAATTTACTATTCATATAAGTATAAAACTGTCTGGTGAGAATAACTCACTGTTTTGAGCTGATGACACAACGACGAATTGCACAAACGGGATCTACACAAGCAAAAAAGCACGACACAGATACGAATGGAGGAGCCAAGGATTAATTCCCTTGAATACCAATCAAACAAACAATGTAACAATTATAAGGTTTCAGACCAAAAATACGATAACCAATGCTAGAAATAACTTCATAAAACAAAGCTGAAATGCTTTGCACTTGCTTCCGACATCCCATAGGCTTGGCCAGAGGTGGAGTACAGGTCTAAGGCAATGGTTTTGGGTCAGGTCTGGGTTGCTAAGGTCGGCCTAACATGAGTTTGTTGATGGCAAAAGTTATGGAGATGGAACAACAACACAACAAGGCGTAACTACTAACAACATCACAAGTTTCAAGCAAACAAAGCTCGGCCAAGGCTGCTGTGGTCACGGCCAGAGGAGTGGGGTCCACTGTGGTGACATGGCAGAGGGTGCTGGAGGAGCTGGAGGTGGTGGTGGTCATGTAGGTGGCGGCCATGGGTGGTGGAAGTGGTGGATGTGAAGGCTTGTGCTTGGCTAGGTCAAGATGTTGGAGTTTGGTGAACTTGGTGAAGGAACTACCACCAAGGGTGGTACGGATGGGGATGGTCAGTGAGGAGGAGGTGCTGGTGGCGTTCTCAAGTGGTGGTGGTGGTGGCAGGGGCTGGAGAGGGGCATGGCCGATCCTATGATAAAGAAGATCAAGTGCAAATCAAACGAAAAATCAGCATAAGTGAACAAAAGGAGATAAAAGAAAAATAGAATTTTACCAACTTCTCAACAAGTGATGGCCGAAATTTTTTTTAATGAGATGAGAAATGATGTACGTGAATGAATAATGGAGGTAGGCAGCTGAAGTATGTGAGTTATTATGGCTAATTGATGGCAAAAGTAAGTTAAAAATGTGAAAAGGCAGGAAAATCAAAAGTCATTAGAAATAAAAGGTCACAAACCCTTTCAATTTACCTATAATTATTTATAAAAGTTTATATATTCTGAAATAACAATATTATCAGATAAAATTTCGAAACTTTAAAAAAATATAAAAATATATATACCATTTATCAATTATATAGATTAAAATTAAGGAAAAATAGTTAAAACAGTGAACTAGACTAGAAAATTTGAAATTAAATGAAATAATTTATAGAAAATTAATATGAGCTTGTAAAGTATTTTTAAACATAAATAATAACATAAAACAAAATTTTATTCACAAAATAAATATTTAAAATTTAATTTAAATATAATTTTTAATGCAGAAAATAGCAAAAAATGGGAAAACAGCCCTTAAAAACAGGAAATCAATACAGTAAATTTTGGAAAAATTCTATTATTATTTTTAAAATATTTAGAGATGAAATTTCACAAATAAAACAAAATAAAAATAAAATAAAGAAATTTAAAATGAAGAAAATGGCAGAAAATTAGAAAACAGCCTTTAAAAATAGGAAATAAATACAGTAAATTTTGGAAAAATTACATTTTCATTTTAAGAATGTTTAGAAATGATATCACACAAATAAACAAATTTAAATAAATTTCAAAATGAAATAAAGTCAAACTTAAATATATAGTCAAAATCTAGGGTTGTTACATGTTCTTTTATATCTGTCCTGTATTGTGTAAATGTTATAACTCTGATATATGAAAATGTAAATGCACCGATACTGTTCTTTTTGTAAACTGTTATTATGTCATATTATATTTTGATCCGCTGCGAATGTGAGGTACCTGTGTCTTGTTTCTGTTTCTTCTTCTTCTATCTCTTCTTCTTTTCTCTAACTATCTGGAATTTTCGGGATCGAAAATCCCGGGTCGTTACACTTACATGTTTAAATTGAGTAAGTACAGGTACCTGAAGGCCGTTTGGCTGGATTTGGATTGCACTAATTGCTATAATAAATAAGCTGCTTGCTTAAAATGCTAAATAAAGGTACGCCTACGCAATAAAATAGGAAATATGAACTGTTTTAGTTTTTCCGACCATATGGGTCGATGTATATATATTTATATCTCTTGTCAAACTGCAAAAGCACCTCCGTATAAAGGAAAATCTTCCAAAAAATTTCGAAAACTTTGGCAGTTAGAAATTTTTTGTTAACGTCAAAACGATTTCAAATTGGAAATTAAAATAAATTAGTAGATGAAACTAATATGAATCAGTTATAAATGAAAGTTAAAATTCAATATTCAAAATTGAAAATAAATTGAATTCATATGAAAACGGGGAAAGCTAATTTGAATAGAAGTGGATATGAAAACTTCTATAAGGAAATGTATAAAATGATTTGAAAAGTTACGATTGTATATTATTGTCAAGTAAGATATGCAGGTGTTATAAAGGGAAAAAGAAAATTGGATTTGATTTCGGGAGATAATTTGAATTGCCCGACTAAAAGGTATTTATTTAAATTTCTGTATGAAATTGGAATGGGTTTTTGATCTAGCCACTTGGCTTTTGTTTTCTTTTGGAATTTGGGAGCCCGTAGAGGCATTTTGTAGTTGTACCGAGCTAGCCATGCAAAGGAGACGCTGAATTTTTTTTTGGAAATTTAGAGAGTTAGAAAATTTTGAGGAAGTTGTGATAGTTTAAATTTGAATTTTAAATTTAACTTTGAATAAGTGGAGTAAATATTGTTGTTGGAAACTATAGATGTAACATCCCGCCTTTTCGCACGATTTAAACAGACACATGTGCCAATTCAAAACATACGTAAGGGCGGATTGTTATGGGATAAATAAGAAAAACAGAAAAGAAAGAAAACTAAACAGAATCACACACCAGAAGGATAAAATATAATAATCAAAATATACAGTTCATGAAGCTGTTTTACAAAACCTTTGATTATATATATACAATACATATCAGAGTACACATACCATATAACAATGCAGCAGAACAATATGAGTGTAGTGGAATACAATTAACAATAATAATAGAAATCACCGTCTTCGTCCTCCAGAGCTAAAGTCTTCGATCCTGAAATGCTCGGACTGACCCGAGCAAATTTGAAAAGACAAAAACACTCGAGTCAGAACTAAAAGATCTTATGTGAGTTAAATCAACAGAAATAAATACGAGTACAGTAACTCAAGAGATGCTCAGGATTTTCATCTCCTAAGGATCCGTTAAACTATTTACTATGTAGTATATTTCGCTATTATAATAATGTCTAATTGTAAAATAAACTTACTTTTAAATAGCGTTAAGGAGTGACCCAATATTCCCCTTAACACAAATAATGCCAATAGTTTATACAGTGCCTGCATATCTCCTGATCGGGAGACTACGAGAAGACACTCCATAGGTACGACACAAATAGAAACTCGTACAAGGCGCGATAGGGTAGGTGACACGGCACAACTAGGCAATGCCAGGGTAGATATACCAACTGCTATCCGGGCTGGTGGAAATGCGCAGCGCACAGCTACCGCCCACCTCGAACAAACTCCCCCTAAAATCAAAAGTAAAAGTGGCCGCTGAATCAATCCAAAGTCAAAGTATAGTATCGAAGAGGAGTGTCCGATCAGAGGAATGACCTCATTGGCCCGAGAATCGCTCCTGTTTTAGCCACCTTATGCCAACTCACGGGAGTCGGGTCCACGTATTTACCTTACAGGAAACGCCGCCGCCAACCTACTTCATTCTGGAATCTCCACCGCGTACACGGTTGTTAAAGTGGTTTTCGGAATTGGCAGAGAGTATGACAACTTCCGATCCCGGTCTCTTTAACAACCAAGCGTTATTATAACACCGCGGTCATTTAAAATAATTTATACTTTAAAACCAAGATAAAATATCCATTTTAAAATTATATAAATGCGGTATCATTTATATTTATTAAAACCCCAAATAAATACGATATCATTTAGACCAAAATCATTTTATTTTCCAATATATTCTTTTCCAAAAATCATAGTGTTTTCAAAGTATAATATTTAGAAATCAAAACTCTTGAATATAATATTTCCAAATTATATTACCTTGAAAATCATAACTTGAAACAAATTTCCATCTCTTAAATGGTTAAATATTAAATTACTTTTATAAAACACAATAGCTTCTTTAAATTTCACAAATCAATTCCAAATATCGATTTAAACTTCCAAATTCCATTTCAATTCTTATGTTTCAAAGCTTTAAATATTTCACGATTTCAAAAACAAACTCATTTGACAATCCCATATATATTAAATTTAACTACTTATTATTTAGACTTGAAATATTTACTTAATGAATTCAATATAATTTAAGAAAAACCTTTAACTTCACCTAACTGGATAATCTTTCAATTTATTATATATTCATTTAAATCAACCTGATATTCATTTAAATCACTCTACACAAAAATCAAGTTATAAAAATCATATCCTTTAAAAATTCTAACTTTTTATTTAATTCCAGTTTAACTTAATACTCATCTTCCAATCTTATTCTCATTTAAGTCATTAAAACTCCAGAAATTAAATTTTAAATAAATTCTTAATCGTATTTGATCTCAAAAGAAATCAAACTATATTTTATACTTCAAATCAATTTTATACAAAGCTTAAAAACCGGAAAGTACTATATATAAATAACCTTTATCAATAACCAAATCAATATCCCATAAACCATATATATATAGCTTTACAAAACCATAGAAATCGCTTTAAAATATTATTATATATATATAGACCGCAGTGTCTGTATAAATTTTTCTATCCTATGGTCAAGTGATACGGATGTTTATCATTTCAATCCGCAATTTTAAAAATTAAAAAAGCGGTTGTATATCATTTCAAACCGCAATCCCGACTAAAATGAAATGCATGATAACTTGTAGATTTTTAAAATATACTACACATCATCCATTCACCAAACATCAATCAACAACCATTAATTATAATCATCATCCAATTTTAAACAAAGATCAATATAGAGCATATAAAATATAACAGGGAATAAATAACAGGTATTAACTAACAGTTTATATTCAGTAATAAATTTTATAACTGTTTAACTAGCAGTTTATATGAAAATAAATAAATTCTAACTGTCAATTTATATGCAATAAATAAAATTAATTAACAGTTAAATTAAATAAATGCGATTTAACTGAGATGATGAATAAAACATGCCAAAAAATTTTAAATAAATTTCTACTCATATCTTAAGTCAAATTAACAAACATAAGAAATTCTAGAAGTTGTGAGTGGGTTAAAACACTCACCTTTGAATTTAAATTGAATTAAAATCCAATTTAAACCCAAAAATTTGACCACCTCAGAATTCGTCCAAACTAACGTCATCAGGTCCGGAATTTTAGTACGATCCTAACAAAAAAACCGTGCATGAAACGGAGTTCTTATATGAGAGTTATAGCAATAATTGCGATTGAATTTTAGATTTAAAAATAACAAAAGAAAGAACACATTTACATATTGCCACCTCATCACCTTTGCTCATGCGCACTCCTTTGTTCCAAAACCAGGCACGCTACAGAAAGATAACGCACGCAATGAAAACAGCCTCCACAAATTCGAAACCCAAATCATGATTTGCCGCCAATCCGATCGTCAATTCGCCTCCAAACTTCGCCAATGAACAACGCGCTAGCACCTCCATAAAACCCAGAAGGGATTTTCCGATCAGACGCACAAATCAAAAACGCCCAATTCAATTTTGACCGCGATTTCTGGTCAAATGATGCATCGAATTGAAAAACGAATTACACCATTGAATTACGCTCGTCGAGAGCTTCAAATTATATTATTTTGAGATTTTTCTGAGGACTTTGAATTTTTGACTCTGATTTTGAAATGGATCTGGATCTGAAATTTTGTCTGCCATTGAGGAGGAGAAAGAGCTGAAGAAATTTTACATGCGGACAAATGAGAATAGGCGGAGGCTAGGGTTTAGCGGGGTATTTATAGATGAAGTTGGAAAATGAATGGAAAGAAATAAGGTAAATATGAACAAACTTGGTTTTGAAATATAGTAAATATGAACAGCCTTTTTAAAAGTAGCAGGTATTAATAAGAGGTAATTATTAAATAGAAAGGGAATGAATGAACTAACTCTATACTGTAAACAAACTTTTAGAATTCAAATTTCAAAACAATTGTTTACTTAATAAATTTTGTTAACCCTAAACACACCAAAATTAACTTCATTAACTCAAGTAATATTCGAATTTCTACGCATTTGGGTTTTTGTCTAAGCATAATAATTTTTTATATTCGTTAAATAAATTTATTATTAAATCAACTTCCAAATTTTAAAATTTAAAACTCACAAATTTTATCACCATATATATTCTCAGTTATTTACCATGACTTAAACAAATCTTTATGTAAATTTAGAGTTGATAAATCTATCAATTGCAGTTCCAAAGCTTCTATTTCATTATATTCAAAATTATAAATTAAGTTCTCCAAAATTTATATTAAGTTCAACAATCAATGATTATTCCATCTATTAATTTTAAGTAGATGGATTCAAATGTTGGGTTCATAAACTATTATTTCAATATTCTCGAATTTCAGTTAAATCTCTATAAACGTAATACTTTAAACGTTAAATTTCATTTATTTTGCAATACTTCAATTAAATTAATAAATATTGCTACCTATTAGCTCTTAATTTTATTCTTAAGTTTGTTACCTATCAATTTCGATTATACTTCCATCTATAATGCAAATCCAATCTCCTCTAACTGCATAAATTAGGGCAATTTATTGCAATTGATTTCCCATTAAACTTCATAAATTATCAAATTGAAACCTAGAAAAAAAGTTTATTTATTTAAAATCTTGTTGTTTAATTAAATTGACGCTTCACAGGTATAATTTACATTGATTTCCAATTATTACTTAAATACATCATAAAACGTTAAATCTATATTCATAACAATTTGTTACCAAAATTTATTTAACGAAATCAATTACGCCCTTTAAAATATTTCTATTCATTCATTAATTGCTAATTGTTACTCAATTAAACTCATTCATTTGATTTCCCTATTATGCATCAATTATAAACCCATCAACTTAAAGGTGATGTCAACATTTCATACTATAAATTTACCCTTTTATATTCCAATATAAATAAATGCTCACACACAAATTAAGATTCTAAATCCAATTAATTATTACATCCAGGTTCCATTCCTTTTTACATCAACCATCACTTTATGAGTAAATTAGCATTTCCTATTCATTTTGCTACATTCACTTATATTTACTTTCTGAGTGAATTGGTATTCCATTTAATCCATTAATTTATTAACTTTAATTATTGCTATTCATTGTCGAACATAAATTTGAATCTATTTTCTAATTTACACCTTTCAAGTAATTAACACCTTACAATTGTTAATAAAAAAGGATTGTACTAAAAAAAATTATTTTCTTTGATGAATTCAATACTTGCCTTTATTTACTTATTTCTAACCTTATATCCAATTGCAATAATTTCCACTATTACAATTAATTGCAATATATAATTCAATTAGTGTAACATTCATTTATTTTATTATCACTTACTACAGATTCTAATTCCATTAACAAATAAGCAGGTAATTTATAATATATGTTACAAATTTTTGAATTAATCACTATTCATTATTATTTACTTTAATTTACCATTACTTACATTGCATTAACATTGTAACTTAAAATCCCTATCAAATTTCAATAAATATCCTAATGAGTACATTTACTCTATTTGGTATGTTATAAATTATCAACCAAGAAACGTTTAATAATTTCAACAACAATGTAATTACTAATTACCTACATTGATTGTATACGTTTTCCGTTATTATCATTTATTAGAATTCTATTCAACTTTCCATCTTATGCATATAGTTAACCTTTATAGTGATTTTACCTTCAAAATTTTCAGTTATTTTCTTAACTTAAGGCAATGACTAATTTCATTTAATCACTATTAATTACATGCATTGGTAACGGACAATAGTTGTCACCATTTTACAATTTATAACATTTGAAATTTATTCTCTACAACAATTATTACCTATCAATATTATTTCGCCCATAAATACAAAACTTGCAATTGTTCTTATTATCATATTCCATTTACTGTTAACAATGTCTATTACATTATATCAGTTTAATATTTTCCTTAAATTCCTCATATTCAATTCATACACAAGTAAAAAAAAATTCACTACATAAAATCATATGAATTAACTTCGAATTAACTATAAGTAGGTTTTTTGATTTATATTTTTTTCTTCTAAATTTAATTACAAACTTATTAATTTAACCAAATTAAATCCATGGAATTTATGGGTCGTTACACTCTCCCCCACTCAAAACTTTTCGTCCCCGAAAAGCAAAAGAAGGGAAAATAAGAATTAAATAACCATACATATTATTCAAAATATTTAACTTATAAACAGTAATTTACTAAATTTATTGCCTTAAATAAAATATACCCGTTTAATAATCATTATATCTTTTTATACATAAATAAATAAAGTTTGAAAAAATAAAAAAAATTTCGGCAGAGTCTACTTTGTAGGGAGAGCTCGGGAGAAAATATAATATCAAAATATAACAATTATATTCATATATTATCCAAAATATTATATCCCAACTCGAGAAAATATATAAAATAGCGCTAAAACCGTAATCCGAAACGTACCTATTTGTCGGGCAAATAACGCTAAATTTATGAAACCAAATTCAGTAGCAATTGCTTCCATAGCCTGCATTTTACTTATATAAACCAAAGGGTTAACAATTTGTATAAAGTGAAATATTTAAATGGTTTCAATCACTACAACAAATCAATACAACAACCATCAATTTCAACAAACAGCATACACAACAAATACAAAACAACCATTCAATCAACCAAACAAATAGTTGTTCGGGTTCAAAACCTTTAAATTGTACGGAATGAAGAATAAACTACTAGCGCATCATTTACTCAACAGTCTTAGATAAAACTAAGTAGATTATTCATTCACCCATTGCAATTTTAAATTATCCTTGCTCAAACAACCATCAACTAAGCAACAACAAATCCAAACAACAATCAATTTAACTTATTATTAATTTCATTTCTTACCTTTGTTGTTTGATTATCTTTTTATTCATAAAGTGATTTATCGTTTTAATTTACATTTACTCATTAAATGTTTGTTTCATTTATTTTTCTTATTACTTACAATTATTCAATCCCATTAACTCAGGTCATTCCAGTTCCTTTTTATTTCGTTATAACTATTCATTCATTTATTATTGCATGATCTTATTTATTCATACTTTAATTACTTAAGTTTATAATCATCCATTTGTCATACTTACCTTTAATTATATTTACTTAGTAAAACTTCAATTACAACTTAAGTTTATAGCATTAAATTATAATCTAACAGCAATTTCATTGAATTCTTTCATTATTTCAAATTCCTATTTGTATAATATTCTACTCCAATCTCTTATTAAACATTTCAACTTTTAATATTTGGTAAATTATATATGTTATTTAAAGGTGTAATTGAAAGTTATACAAGTTTCTCATTTCTTTTAATTAATTCATCGTTCAATAAATTTTTACCCTTTGGTCTTATAAGTTACCATTTCAACTTCCTTTTATTTCCTTTATAACTTGGCACCAAATCTCTTACCTAAATTAGAGGTTTTAATTATTAATTACTTACCTTTCATTTCACTACAATAATTGAAACAATTAATTAACGGAAATATAAGAGTTAAATACCAGGTTAAATTTTCAATTTATTTTAAAATAATCGATAAATATATTCTTACAACTTATATATCTCTAATCATATTTAAAACAATTCAAAATTTATATAAATTTTTCAACAATGAATCTGTAGTAGAACTACTACAGTGGCCTTCCCCCTTCGAAACTCGAAAATGAAAGTCGATGATGCGACCGCCATCACCGAAATTATTTTCTAGCGACAAAGAGGGGAGTACAACTTTATCTTTCCAAAATTCCTTTAAAACAATTCTTCACATAATATAGTCATACTTATATCAGAAAGTACTTCCTTTAATAATATTATTATTTATATTTCAAAATCATTCAAAAGAAATTTCAAAACCCTGGACTTAAGTTCTAAATTTCCAAATTTCATTTACTTTATTTTCTATCTTATTTGACCTATTATTTATACACTTTATTACTTAACAACCAATCTATTGCAGCCAAATATAGATATCAATTGAAAAATTATATTTTATATATAGAAAATATAATAGGCAAAATTATTTCATTCACCTATATTAAAAACAGATATTATGTCGGTCTGTCCTATTAAGTGTTTAGAAATCCCTATTGATCTCATAGCGTCCCATGCACCAACCAGAATTTATAAATACGAAACGGAACAAATTAACACAATATAAAACCTTTTTATAGCACTAACAAATACGCTCTCTCATATATATATACGCCCAACGACTCCCATAGGGTATTACTACCCTATTAACAAAGAGTCAAACCCCACAAAGCCAAGGTTTTATCGCTAAACCAAAGCTTTGATACCAACTGTAACACACATGTCGATTCAAACCATACGTAAGGGCGGATTGTTATGGGATAAATAAGAAAAACAGAGAAGAAAGAAAACTAAACAGAATCTCACAGCGGAAGGATAAAATATAATTATCAAAATATACAGTTCATGAAGCTGTTTTACAAAACCTTTGATTATATCTAGACAATACATATCAGAATACACATACCATATAACAATGCAGCGGAACAATATGAGTTTAGTGGAATATAATTAATAATAATAATAGAAATCACCGTCTTCATCCTCCAGAGCTAATGTCTTCGATCCTGAAACGCTCGGACTGACCCGAGCGAATTTGAAAAGACAAAAACACTCGAGTCAGAACTAAAAGATCTTATGTGAGTTAAATCAACAGAAATAAATACGAGTACAGTAACTCAAGAGATGCTCAGGATTTTCATCTCCTAAGGAGTTAAACTATTTACTATGTAGTATATTTCGCTATTATAATAGTGTCTAATTGTAAAATAAACTTACTTTTAAATAGCGTTAAGGATTGACCCAATATTCCCCTTAACACAAATAATGCCAATAGTTTATACAGTGCCTGCATATCTCCTGATCGGGAGACTACGAGAAGACACTCCATTGGTACGACACAAATAGAAACTCGTACAAGGCGCGATAGGGTATGTGACGCGGCACATCTAGGCCATGCCAGGGTAGATATACCAACTGCTATCCGGGCTGGTGGAAACGCGCAGCGCGCAGCTACCGCACATGTAATGACCCGGCTTTTTCAACAGTTAATTTGTGATATTTAAAATAAATTTAAATAATTAATTTGAAACATAATTTGTCTTCAATATGAAAAGTTGGTTTGATTTGATAAAAAGAACTCATAATTTAAATATAACAATTAATTAAATAAATTAAATAACAATTGACAATTGGGTAAATTATTTAAATTTGGAATTGTAAGCTTATTGAAAATATTTTAACTGCTTATAAAATTTATATTAATAATACTGAGAATAATAGATGGATTAAAATTGTATTTAATAGCGGTTTGTTCAATTTTAAATTTACATTGTTTAAATAGACAGTTGAAAATAGCCTTCTGAGGCACAGTCTCGGAATTCAACGAAACTAGTTTCATTGGATCCGTAATATTGAATTTTGCCGGATTTTAAATTTCGTAATTTTTGGAATGACCGTGTGATTGCACGATAAGAATACGCGCTATATTTTATATTGAATTCGAGAAGGTTTATATAACGTTTAAAAATAAAATAATCAGCGTAGCTCCCTCAACACACCATCGTTCGTCTTCCTGAATACGCCTCCCATCTTCTTTATTATTTCGATGCTTCTCGTTTATATCTTCGTTCAGAAACAAAAATCAATATTCATGGCCGCCTTCTCCTTTTAATCGCGTGCTTTCCCCTTCTCAATAACCCTTCCTCCTTGCTTATAAATCCCGAAACCCATATCCTTTCCCTTTTCTCTTCAAGTCCGAATTCACGACAGTTAAAAAAAATGATGAAGATAAAAACCTAAATCTATTCGCGTTCGATTCGCGCGAGTGCAAATTAGAATTCGCGACTTGGATTGTGATGAATTCCTGTGGCGAGCGTCGCGAGGCGCGCGGCGTGTGAGAGTCGATCTGGGAGCATGGCGAGGCGTCGTGGTTGTTCAAGAGTGGGGGAAGGGCTTGCGTGCGCGAGAGGGTTCGAGCGATGTCGATGTCGTGGTCGCGAAGAAGAAGAGGGGCTCGATTTCATGGATGTTCGCGCGACAGCCAAGGATCTGGGGAAAACTCAGTGGCGTGTGATGCAGGAGGGCGGCGACGATAGTCGCGAGGCAGTGAGGTACGATTCCAGATTCAAAATTTTGTTAAAATGCATAGGGATTAAGTTGCTTTCAGATTGAAATTGATTTATATAAGAAAAATAAAGGGAAAGAAACTGTGCAGTTAGGAAATTTATTTTCGTAAGTATATATATAAATTTTTGGGTTCAATCTTTATATATATGCAAACTGGAATTTTTTTTGGAACTGCAGTAAAGTTTATGGCTTTTAAAATTGTATATAAGTATACACATATGCAGATTTTTATAAATATTTTTACTGTAAAATTTAAATCTTTTCTGTTTTAAAATTTAAATTATATAAAAAAAATATAAAAAATAATAATTTATATTCTTCAGAATAAATATACCTATATTTAAGCAAAATATGATTTTTATATCTATAAGGCTTTGGAAGAATATAAAGATTTGATTTTTAAAATAAATATAAGTCATTTTGGCAAAGGAAATTACAAAGAAGAAAATGAAAATAAATATATACCTCGGCATTTTTAATGTTGCTAGTTCGTTCGATAATAAATTACTTAGGTGATTAATTTGTTTAATTAGTCACTAGAAGATTTTCTTTACAAAATTAGTTTAAAATTTAATTATTTATTGAAATAAATCATTAGTTAGAATTAAATTTTTAGGGTTAAAGATTAAATGGAAATAACTTGCTCGATTTGTTCTAATATTAATAAAATCATATAATTGTTTATACAAGGTCAAAAATATGGGGACAAGTCAAGGTGGGGCTGGAGTAGCAAAATAAAAATCAAAGGTGAGTTAATCTCACTCAGTTAAGTTTAAAAATTAATATTGTTGAATTTGGATTTAATTGTTGAATTGATTGAATGATGTTTGATTGTTGAAGTAGTGAATAATTAAATAGACTTTATACACCGCATAATAAGCGGATGTTAGAAATATTAAACCCATATACTGCGATATTTCACATTGAAGTGAAATTGTTATTCTATTGTGCTAACATCTGTGGATGCAAGGAAAACAGGTTGGAGGGATCCAACAGGATTCCTCAAAGCATTTACTTCTTATTTATATATGTTGTGTTATGAATAGATGGATTCATTGATATGGGTTTGTGGATGAATTAAATTCATTGAGAATTAAATTTCATTTAAATTGAAGTTTGAAATTAAAAATTTAATTTAATTTGACAAAGTCAAACAAAACTAAATAGAAAATATTTTTGTAATGTGAATCTACTTCAAATTTGAAAATGAATGAAGAAATTAAAGTATATCATAAACTGCAATCAGTTGAGTTGAGTTTTTGGAAGATTATTTATATATATACTTAATAATTGAAAAATTATTGACCTTGAAATCAATAAGTGAAATTTTACTAGAAATAACAAGAAGATGTTATTAAGAAAAACGAAAGAAATTATATTAAAAATTAAAGAGAATTTTATTATGAGATAAAAAGGAAATATTTATTTAGAAAAAAATAAAATTTATTGAAAAGGACAATATGGAAATGTAGGTTTGTAAAAGAAATAAATTATAAAGATGGATTTTCTTTAATAAAACTATTTTTATAAATAAAGGGAATCCAAGAAGAATTTGATAAATTTCATAAAGAAAGATGATAAATGAAATAGAAAATATTAAATGTATATTTGGAAGATAAGTTAGGTGAACTTATACTGGAATATGAAATTTGTTAAATGGAAATAGCAGGATATTTCCAAAGGTAAATGTGGACAAGAGGCATTTATAATGGATATGGGATTTTCTAAAATTATAATTTATTTAAAATAAAAAAAATATTTTAAAAATTACTATACTATATAAATCTTTGTATAAACTATAATTTGAATGTAAAATATTTTCGAATTAGCTATTTTAAAGGTTTAGCTATTATTTATTATAAACTCTAAGTTTTCCAAAACCAGCTTTGAAATTTATAAATAACTAGATATAAATTTTAATATTTTACATTACTTCTTATTTTATAAATCTATATGGTTTCAAAATGTTTTTAAAATCCAATTAAAATCCTCTTGTGATGGTAAGCAAATAAATTTAAATGGGATAAGATTTAGGAGAAATCTTTTTAAGTGGAGAAAGTGAAATTAAGAAATTATAAGGAAAGTGTAAATTGGTTTTTGAAAATGGAATGAGAAATAAATGATATTTCCAAAGGGTAAACCAATGGAGTGAGTATAAGAAATCAATTAAGTGATTTCATGGGAATAAAGAGCTTTGAAAATTTATTCCAAAAGGGTTAAATGGGAATATAATCTGAATGATAATTAGGGTAAATAATTTGTAGAAATTATTTGATGGTTGCCTGTGTATGATTAATTCATAGTTAAATAACCGACTATCAATAGCGGACAATGCGCTGATCGTTTCGAAGAATCCGAGATCGGATTTAATTATCCGAAAACAACTTCGATCCGGTTTGAACGATTACGAATGAAGACCGTGAAGAGTTGAAGACGGTGATTCGGTTTGTCCAAACCCAGGGCAACTTGTATGGATTGAATGCTTCCAAAACGTCGTCAGGTGGACGATGAGCATTCTAAGTGATGCGTTCTTAAAAAGGTAACGTTAAACCTCAAGCCTCATCAACCGGGAATGGCTAAAACAGGGGAGGTGCAGCAAGGTTAGGTGGGTCATGCCCAAGCAGGACAAGATATTTCCCCTGTCTAGATGTCCCTTTTTGTTTTCGGCTTAGTGGGTGGTTGGTCGCGCCAACCACGGGGTTTATCTTGTTCGGGACTGTTCAGTAAGGAATGGTTCCGGCCTTGTGTTGCAGGGGATGAAGGGAATAATCCTCGGTACTCTGATCTAGGCCAAGTACTGTGACGGGCGGTACCCCAGTAGCCCAGCCATTGATGGAAATCCATTCTCCCTACGAGCCTTGTACGAGTTTTGTTTGTATTACCCACTCTGTGGCTAGTAGCTGGAATTTAATAGATGTAACAATTTCGGCTATTTTATAAGTATTTGTATATAGACCCTATTATAATATCAGAGGATTTCTATAAAAATTGTTTTAGCTATCGTAAGGTAAAAACCCGACATGTTTATTTGTGGCGTGGTCTTACGAGATGCTTTTGTTTTCAAAGGATTTTCAAACTTTAATAATCCAATTGAGTGTGATTTTCTCACGCTGGTATTCCAGACTGACTCGGGTGTTGTTTATATGATGCTCGGGTCAGACCGAGTTAAACAGGATTCAGGTTTTATACTAGAGCTCAGGAGACGAGCTGGTGACGGAGCGTATCTACGTATTTGCCTATTATTTCCGCTATATATGATCTTATAGTAGTTGTCTCTGTATGAGTTGATTGATGTACTCTGATGATGGTATGTTTGTATATGTATACAGTACAGATTTCTTGTATTTAAACTGTATTCTATATATTATATTTTATTCCGCAGCGATATGAGATTTTGATGTTGTTTTTCTTCTTCTTCTTCTATCCCTTTCTTCTTTTCATAACTATCTGGAGTTTTCGGGTTCGAAAATTCTGGGTTGTTACACTTGGTATCAGAGCTGAAAGGTTAAGCGAGAACCTTGGCTCTGGTGGGGAATTACTCATTAGGAATAGAGTCAATGGTACTCTAGAATGAGTTTGAGCGTATTAATAGATATGAGCGCGTATTTGTAAGTGAATATAAAAGGGTTTTATATTGCGTCGATTGATTTATTGAGTGGTATATGAACCTTCGTCGGCACAGCCTCGAAAACTGTATCGAAGGGGTTTCTGAACACTTAAATAGAGCAATTCGATACAATATTGATTTTTAAAAGTGGGTGAATGAAATAATTTCATCCAAAATATATTTTGATATAAAAGGAATATTTTTCTGTAATTATTATTATAACTTGGATGTTGGATGCTATATGTAGACAAATGAGATTTTAAAATCCGAAATAGTTTATATAACCCATGAAATCATTAAATTTGATTTCTTGGAATTTAAAATCAAGTGAAGGTTAGAAATGAGAATTTAACTTGGATTTGAGATCAAATTTTTGAAATGTAATTAATGAATAAGAAAATTTAGTTGTGATTGAAGTAAGATGAAATATATATATATATATATATGTATATATATATATATATATAATGTGGAAGAAGTAAATAAAAATTTAGAATGTGAATGAGTTGAGAAGAGAAATAAACTTAAGCGGATTGAAATTAATTCAAGTTATGTGAAAGAAAGTGAATTGAATTAAACTGGAAAATAAATTCAGTTGTATTTGATTTAAAAAGGAATTTAGTGATGAAACCTGAATTATAAATAGAAATTCCATTGTAATGGTAAGTCAAATTTAATATGAATCTCAATTATTATAAATTGGATTAAAAGAAAGATAGTTTGAATTTACAAATTAAATCCAAATCAAGTATTAATGGAATAAATTGGACTTGGATGGCGAATTAAATTACATGGGATTTGATCTAGATGAGTATCAAAATCAATTGCAATGAATTTAAGTAAGAAGTTGCAATAATTAAATTAACTGAAGGTGTAAAATTTATGGAAAGGTGATTTCGAAGAAAGGGGAAGTTCATTAAATAAAATAGATGGGGTTGTGAATTTAAGTGAATGGTAGAAAGCGAACTTGAATTATAAATATAAAATTCAACTTGGATTGGTTGGTAAATAAATTGAAATTGGATTAAATATGATGGTTAGAAGTATAAACAAAATCCAAATGTGTATAAATAAAGTGAAAGTGGTCTTGTAATAAGTTAAATAAGTTCGAGAATGAATCGAACATGGAAATTGAATTTTTAAATGAAATAAATTTAAGTTATGAAAGTTAAATATTTGAAGTAACTTAACTTAAGTTTAAAATTCAATGAAGTATGACTCATGTAAATTTGAGACATGTTTGTTAAATTTTAAACATTGAAGTTGTCGAGCTTAATAAAAACGGTGTTGAATAAAATTAATGCAAAGATATGGTTTATAAATAAATTAGAAATGGAATGAAATTTCATATAACTGGAGTTGGAATTAATTTTTTTAAAAGAGTTATAAAATTAAAGTAACTGTTTGATTGTATGAATATTGTTGTAATTTGCTTAAAAATATATATATAATAATTGTTGTTGACGTAAACATGATTGAATACAGTTCTATGGAATGATAAAAGATAAAAGTAAATAAATTTGATTCTTGTATAAAATTGCCATGAATACAAATTAGTTTGCTTTAAGAATGGATTGAATAAAAGAATGATCTTGGAAATCATTCTGAATTGAATATGATGTTATTAATTGAGTAAAAGCAATTGGATTTAGTTGGAACCTTATCAATGATTTATAAAACTGGATTTGTGTCTAAATGTTTATAAAATATGGATTTGAATTGATAAGAAGCAGGAATTGATTTTTGAAATCAATAAAATGGAGAATAGGTTTGTTTGGGCATAATTATGAATTAGAGTTAAGTAAATGTGTGGTAACCCATTTAAAGTTGGATGCAAATGGTGTTTGTGTCAGTTAGAAACAATTGGAATTAGTTTGGAAACTATATAAGTTTGTTATGAAGTTATTTATATTGCATTGCTTATGTTTTTGATGTGTTGTAGTTGTTTAAATGAATGCAATGCTATAAATCTTCATAAATATGTTACTAATGTTTATAAATCGAGTAAGTACAGGTACCAGAAGACTATATAGCGGGATTTTGGGCGCGTAAATGCTAAAATTAAATAAGCCGCTTGCTTAAAATGCTAAATAAGGTACGCCTACGCAATACAAACTAGGAAATATGAACTGTTTTTGATTTTCCGACCGTGTGGGTCGATGTACATATATTTATCTCTATTGTGAAATTGCAAAAGCTCCTCCGTACAAAGGGGACTCCGCCAAAAATTTTCAGAAATTTTGAGAGTTAGAAATTTTTGAAATTTTTGAAAATTTTGTTAACGAAAAATGTTTGCGAAATTGAAAATGGATAAAGTGGAGAATGAAACTAATTTAAAATTTAAGACATGAATTTGATATAAATGAAAATGAGAACTTGAATATTTAGAGTTATAGATAAATTAAGTTCATATGGGAATGAAAGAATAAATTGAATAAGGATGAATACAAACTAAAGTGGTAAGATGATACTAAATATAAGAAATACAAAAAAATGCTTACACTAACTTGAGTAAGGAATATTGCATTCTTAATCGGGAATTAATATTTCGAATATAATTTAAGAATTGAATGAATAGATATGGACATTTATAAGGATGTCGATAAAATGTTTTTGTATATTGTGATTGGATATATTGCTGTTTAAGATTTGCAGGTAATATAAAGATTAAGAGAATTGAGTTTGGTTTCAAGGATAAAATTGAAATGCCCGACAAAAAGGTATGTGTTTGAATTTCTATATGGAAATTGATTGGGATTTTGATTGAGCCGCTTGGCTTTTTGTTTTCTTTTGAGATTTGGGAGGCCGTAGAGCCATTTTGTAGTTGTACCGAGCTAGCCGCGCAAAGGAGACGCTGGCAAAAAATTTCGGGAATTTAGGGTGTTAGACAAATTTTGAGAAAATTTTGATAAGTCAAAATTGGAGTTTAAATTGAACTTGGATAGTTAAGCATATATTATAGTTTGAAACTAAGGAAAAAAATAGTTTAGAAAGTTATTAAGAAGGGTAATGCATCTTTTATTAAAAAGGGTAGTTGGTAGGATGTTGAATTGTTGATTGTGAAGTAATAATAACGGGTATTGGACCATTCTTCCTAACTAGTAATTTCGGGGACGAAATTCTTTTAAGGGGGGTAGATTGTAATGACCAGGGTTTTTCAACAGTTAATTTGTGATATTTAAAATAAATTTAAATAATTAATTTGAAACATAATTTGTCTTCAATATGAAAAGTTGGTTTGATTTGATAAAAAGAACTCATAATTTAAATATAACAATTAATTAAATAAATTAAATAACAATTGACAATTGGGTAAATTATTTAAATTTGGAATTGTAAGCTTATTGAAAATAGTTTAACAGCTTATAAGATTTATATTAATAATACTGAGAATAATAGATGGATTAAAATTGAATTTAACTGCGGTTTGTTCAATTTTAAATTTACATTGTTTAAATAGACAGTTGAAAATAGCCTTCCGAAGCACAGTCTCGGAATTCAACGAAACTAGTTTCATTGGATCCGTAATATTGAATTTTTGCCGGATTTTAAATTTCGTAATTTTTGGAATGACCGTGTGATTGCACGATAAGAATACGCGCTATAATTTATATTGAATTCGAGAAGGTTTATATAACGTTTAAAAATAAAATAATCAACGTAGCTTCCTCAACACACCATCGTTCGTCTTCCTGAATACGCCTCCCATCTACTTTATTATTTCGATGCTTCTCATTTATATCTTCGTTTAAAAACAAAAATCAATATTCATGGCCGCCTTCTCCTTTTAATCGCGTGCTTTCACCTTCTCAGTAACCCTTCCTCCTTGCTTATAAATCCCGAAACCCCTATCCTTTCCCTTTTCTCTTCAAGGCCGAATTCACGACAGTTAAAAAAAAATGATGAAGATAAAAACCTAAATCTATTCGCGTTCGATTCGCGTGAGTGCAAATTAGAATTCGCGACTTGGATTGTGATGAATTCCTGTGGCGAGCGTCGCGAGGCGCGCGGCGTGTGAGAGTCGATCTGGGAGCATGGCGAGGCGTCGTGGTTGTTCAAGAGTGGGGGAAGGGCTTGCTTGCACGAGAGGGTTCGAGCGATGTCGATGTCGTGGTCGTGAAGAAGAAGAGGGGCGCGATTTCATGGATGTTCGCGCGGCAGCCAAGGATCTGGGGAAAACTCAGTGGCGTGTGATGCAGGAGGGCGGCGGCGATAGTCGCGAGGCAATGAGGTACGATTCCAGATTCAAATTTTTTTTAAAATGCATATGGATTAAGTTGCTTTCAAATTGAAATTGATTTATATAAAAAAAATAAAGGGAAAGAAACTATGCAGTTAGGAAATTTATTTTCGTAAGTATATATATAAATTTTTGGGTTTAATCTTTATATATATGCAAACTGGAATTTTTTTTGGAACTGCAGTAAAGTTTATGGCTTTTAAAATTGTATATAAGTATACACATACGCAGATTTTTATAAATATTTTTACTGTAAAATTTAAATCTTTTCTGTTTTAAAATTTAAATTATATAAAAAAATATAAAAATAATAATTTATATTCTTTAGAATAAATATACCTATATTTAAGCAAAATATTATTTTTATATCTATAAGGCTTTGGAAGAATATAAAGATTTTATTTTTAAAATAAATATAAGTCATTTTGGCAAAGGAAATTACAAAGAAGAAAATTAAAATAAATATATACCTCGGCATTTTTAATGTTGCTAGTTCGTTCGATAATAAATTACTGATGTGATTAATTTGTTTAATTAGTCACTAGAAGATTTTCTTTACAAAGGAGAATTAGTTTAAAATTTAGTTATTTGTTGAAATAAATCATTAGTTAGAATTAAATTTTTAGGGTTAAAGAATAAATGGAAATAAATTGCTCGATTTGTTCTAATATTAATAAAATCATGTAATTGTTTATACAAGGTCAAAAATGGGGACAAGTCAAGGTGGGGCTGGAGTAGCAAAATAAAAATCAAAGGTGAGTTAATCTCACTCAGTTAAGTTTAAAAATCAAAATTGTTGAATTTGGATTTAATTGTTGAATTGATTGAATGATGTTTGATTGTTGAAGTAGTGAATAATTAAATAGACTTTATACACCGCATAATAAGCGGATGTTAGAAATATTAAACCCATATACTGCGATATTTCACATTGAAGTGAAATTGTTATTCTATTGTGCTAACATCTGTGGATGCAGGGAAAACGGGTTGGAGGGATCCAACAGGATTCCTCAAAGCATTTATTTCTTATTTATATATGTTGTGTTATGAATAGATGGATTCATTGATATGGGTTTGTGGATGAATTAAATTCATTGAGAATTAAATTTCATTTAAATTGAAGTTTGAAATTATAAATTTAATTTAATTTGACAAAGTCAAACAAAACTAAATAGAAAATATTTTTGTAATGTGAATCTACTTCAAATTTAAAAATGAAGGAAGAAATTAAAGTATCTCATAAACTGCAATCAGTTGAGTTGAGTTTTTGGAAGATTATTTATATATATACTTAATAATTGAAAATTTATTTACCTTGAAATCAATAAGTGAAATTTTATTAGAAATAACAAGAAGATGTTATTAAGAAAAACAAAAGAAATTATATTAAAAATTAAAGAGAATTTTATTATGAGATAAAAAGGAAATATTTATTTAGAAAAAAATAAAATTTATTGAAAAGGACAATATGGAAATGTAGGTTTGTAAAAGAAATAAATTATAAAGATGGATTTTCTTTAATAAAACTATTTTTATAAATAAAGGGAATCCAAGAAGAATTTGATAAATTTCATAAAGAAAGATGATAAATGAAATAGAAAATATCAAATGTATATTCGGAAGATAAGTTAGGTGAACTTATACTGGAATATGAAATTTGTTAAATGGAAATAGCAGGATATTTCCAAAGGTAAATGTGGACAAGAGGCATTTATAATGGATATGGGATTTTCTAAAATTATAATTTATTTAAAATAAAAAAATATTTTAAAAATTACTATACTATATAAATCTTTGTATAAACTATAATTTGAATGTAAAATATTTTCGAATTAGTTATTTTAAAGGTTTAGCTATTATTTATTATAAACTCTAAGTTTTCTAAAACAAGCTTTGAAATTTATAAATAACTAGATATAAATTTTAATATTTTACATTACTTCTTATTTTATAAATCTATATGGTTTCAAAATGTTTTTAAAATCCAATTAAAATCCTCTTGTGATGGTAAGCAAATAAATTTAAATGGGATAAGATTTAGGAGAAATCTTTTTAAGTGGAGAAAGTGAAATTGAGAAATTATAAGGAAAGTGTAAATTGATTTTTGAAAATGGAATGAGAAATAAATGATATTTCCAAAGGGTAAACCAATGGAGTGAGTATAAGAAATCAATTAAGTGATTTCATGGGAATAAAGAGCTTTGAAAATTTATTCCAAAAGGGTTAAATGGGAATATTATCTGAATGATAATTAGGGTAAATAATTTGTAGAAATTATTTGATGGTTGCCTGTGTGTGATTAATTGATAGTTAAATAACCGACTATCAATAGTGGACAATGCGCTGATCGTTTCGAAGAATCCGAGATCGGATTTAATTATCCGAAAACCACTTCGATCCGGTTTTAACGATTACGAATGAAGACCGTGAAGAGTTGAAGACGGTGATTCGGTTTGTCCAAACCCAGGGCAACTTGTATGGATTGAATGCTTCCAAAACGTCGTCAGGTGGACGATGAGCATTGTAAGTGACGCGTTCTTAAAAAGGTAACATTAAACCTCAAGCCTCATAACCGGGAATGGCTAAAACAGGGGAGGTGCAGCAAGGTTAGGTGGGTCATGCCCAAGCAGGACAAGATATTTCCCCTGTCTAGATGTCCCTTTTTATTTTCGGCTTAGTGGGTGGTTGGTCGCGCCAACCACGGGGTTTATCTTGTTCGGGACTGTTCAGTAAGGAATGGTTCCGGCCTTGTGTTGCAGGGGATGAAGGGAGTAATCCTAGGTACTCTGATCTAGGCCAGGTACTGTGACGGGAGGTACCCCAGTAGCCCAGCCATTGATGGAAATCCATTCTCCCTACGAGCCTTGTACGAGTTTTGTTTGTATTACCCACTCTGTGGCTAGTAGCTGGAATTTAATAGATGTAACAATTTTGACTATTTTATAAGTATTTGTATATAGACCCTATTATAATATCAGAGGATTTCTATAAAAATTGTTTTAGCTATCGTAAGTTAAAAACCCGACATGTTTATTTGTGGCATGGTCTTATGAGATGCTTTTGTTTTCAATGGATTTTCAAACTTTAATAATCCAATTGAGTGTGATTTTCTCACGCTGGTATTCCAGACTGACTCGGGTGTTGTTTATATGATGCTCGGGTCAGACCGAGTTAAACAGGATTCAGGTTTTATACTGGAGCTCAGGAGACGAGCTGGTGACGGAGCGTATCTACGTATTTGCCTATTATTTCCGCTGTATATGATCTTATAGTAGTTGTCTCTGTATGAGTTGATTGATGTACTCTGATGATGGTATGTTTGTTTATGTATACAGTACAGATTTCTTGTATTTAAACTGTATTCTATATATTACATTTTATTCCGCAGCGATGTGAGATTTTGATGTTGTTTTTCTTCTTCTTCTTCTATCCCTTTCTTCTTCTCATAACTATCTGGAGTTTTCGGGTTCGAAAATTCCGGGTTGTTACAGCCCACCTCGAACAAACTCCCCCTAAAATCAAAAGTGAAAGTGGCCATTGAATCAATCCAAAGTCAAAAGTATTGTATCGAAGAGTAGTGTCCGATCAGAGGAATGACCTCATTGGCCCGAGAATCGCTCCTGTTTTAGCCACCTTATGCCAACTCACGGGAGTCGGGTCCACGTATTTACCTTACAGGAAACGCCGCCACCAACCTACTTCATTCTGGAATCTCCACCGCGTACACGGTTGTTAAAGTGGTTTTCGGAATTGGCAGAGAGTATGACAACTTCCGATCCCGTTCTCTATAACAACCAAGCATTATTATAACACCGCGGTCATTTAAAATAATTTATACTTTAAAACCAGGATAAAATATCCATTTTAAAACCATATAAATGCGGTATCATTTATATTTTTTAAAACCCCAAATCAATACGATATCATTTAGACCCAAATCAATATAATGTCATTTTATTTTCCAATATATTCTTTTTCAAAAATCATAGTGTTTTCAAAGTATAATATTTAGAAATCAAAACTCTTGAATATAATATTTCCAAATTATACTACCTTGAAAATCATAACTCGAAACAAATTTCCATCTCTTAAATGGTTAAATTTTAAATTACTTTTATAAAACACAATAGCTTCTTTAAATTTCACAAATCAATTCCAAATATCGATTTAAAGTTCCAAATACCGTTTCAATTCTTATGTTTCAAAGCTTTAAATATTTCACCATTTCAAAAACAAACTCATTTGACAATCCCATATATATTAAATTTAGCTACTTATTATTTAGACTTGAAATATTTACTTAATGAATTCAATATAATTTAAGAAAAACCTTTAACTTCACATAACTGGATAATCTTTCAATTTATTATATATTCATTTAAATCAACCTGATATTCATTTAAATCACTCTACACAAAAATCAAGTTATAAAAATCATATCCTTTAAAAATTGTAACTTTTTATTTAATTCCAATTTAACTTAATATTCATCTTCCAATCTTATTCTCATTTAAGTCATTAAAACAACAGAAATTAAATTTTAAATAAATTCTTAATCGTATTTGATCTCAAAAAAATCAAACTTTATTTTATACTTCAAATCAATTTTATATAAAGCTTAAAAACAAGAAATTACTATATATAAATAACCTTTATCAATAAACAAATCAATATCCCATTAACCATATATATATAGCTTTACAAAACCATAGAAATCGCTTTAAAATATTATTATATATATATATAGACCGCAGTGTCTGTATAAAGTTTTCTATCTTATGGTCAAGTGATACAGATGTTTATCATTTCAATCCGCAATTTTAAAAATTAAAAATGCGGTTGTATATCATTTCAAACCGCAATCCGGACTAAAATGAAATGCGTGATAACTTGCATATTTTTAAAATATAGTACACATCATCCATTCACCAAACATCAATCAACAACCATTAATTATAATCATCATCCAATTTTAAACATACATCAATATAGAGCATATAATATGACAGGGAATAAACAACAGGTATAAACTAACAGTTTATATTAAGTAATAAATTTTATAACTGTTTAACTAGCAGTTTGTATGCAAATAAATAAATTCTAACTGTCAATTTATATGCAATAAATAAAATTAATTAACAGTTAAATTAAATAAATGAGATTTAACTGAGATAATGAATAAAACATGCCAAACAATCATAAATAAATTTCTACCCATATCTTAAGTCAAATTAACAAACATAAGAAATTCTAGAAGTTGTGAGTGGGTTAAAACACTCACCTTTGAATTTAAATTGAATTAAAATCCAATTTAAACCCAAAAATTTGACCGTCTCAGCATTCCTCCAAACAAGCGTCATCAAGTCCGGAATTTTAATACGATCCTAACAAAAAAACCGCGCGTGAAACGGAGTTCGTATGCGAGAGTTATAGCAATAATTGAGATTGAATTTTAAATTTAAAAATAACAAAAGAAAGAACACATTTACATATTGCCACCTCATCACCTTTGCTCATGCGCACTCCTCTGTTCCAGAACCAGGCACGCTACAGAAAGATAACGCATGCAATGAAAACAGCCTCCACAAATTCGAAACCCAAATCACGATTTGCCGCCAATCCGACCGTCAATTCGCCTCCAAACTTTGCCAATGAACAACGCGCTAGCCCCTCTATAAAACCCAGAAGGGATTTTCCAATCAAACACACAAATCAAAAACGCCCAATACAATTTTGACCGCGATTTCTAGTCAAAGATGCGTCGAATTGAAAAACGAATTACACCATTGAATTACGCTCGTCGAGAGCTTCAACATATATTATGTTGAGATTTTTCTGAGGACTTTAAATTTTTGACTCTGATTTTGAAATGGATCTGGATCTGAAATTTTGTCTGCCATTGAGGAGGAGAAAGAGCTGAAGAAATTTTACATGCAGACAAATGAGAATAGGCGGAGGCTAGGGTTTAGCGGGGTATTTATAGATGAAGTTGGAAAATGAATGGAAAGAAATAAAGTAAATATGAACAAACTTGGTTTTGAAATATAGTAAATATGAACAGCCTTTTTAAAAGTAGCAGGTATTAAAAAGAGGTAATTATTAAATAGAAAGGGAATGAATGAACTAACTCTATACTGTAAACAAACTTTTAGAATTCAAATTTCAAAACAATTGTTTACTTAATAAATTTTGTTAACCCTAAACACACCAAAATTAACTTCATTAACTCAAGTAATATTCGAATTTCTACGCATTTGGGTTTTTGTCTAAGCATAATAATTTTTTATATTAGTTAAATAAATTTAAAATTTATTATTAAATCAACTTCCAAATTTTAAAATTTAAAACTCACAAATTTAATCACCATATATATTCTCAGTTATTTACCATGACTTAAACAAATCTTTATGTAAATTTAGAGTTGATAAATCTAACAATTGCAGTGCCAAAGCTTCTATTTTATTATATTCAAAATCATAAATCAAGTTCCCCAAAATTTCTATTAAGTTAAATAATCAATGATTATACCACCTATAAATTTTAAGTAGATGGATTCAAATGTTGGGTTCAGTAACTATTATTACAATATTCTTGAATTTCAGTTAAATCTCTATAAACGTAATACTTTAAACGTTAAATTTCATTTATTTTGCAATACTTAAATTAAATTAATAAATATTTCTACCTAGCTATTAGCTCTTAATTTTATTCTTAAGTTTGTTACCTATCAATTTCGATTATACTTCCATCTATAATGCAAATCCAATCTCCTCTAACTGCATAAATTAGGGCAATTTATTGCAATTTATTTCCCATTAAACTTCATAAATTATCAAATTGAAACCTAGATAAAACGTTTATTTATTTAAAATCTTGTTGTTTAATTAAATTGACGCTTCACAGGTATAATTTACATTGATTTCCAATTATTACTTAAATACATCACAAAACATAAAAACTATATTCATTACAATTTGTTACCAAAATTTATTTAACGAAATCAATTACGCCCTTTAAAATTTTTCTATTCGTTCATTAATTGCTAATTGTTATTCAATTAAACCCATTCATTTGATTTCCCTATTATGCACAATTATAAACCCATCATCTTAAAGGTGATGTCAACATTTCATACTATAAATTTACCCTTTTATATTCCAATATAAATAAATGCTCACATACAAATTAAGATTCTAAATCCAATTAATTATTCCATCCAGGTTCCATTTCTTTTTACATCAACCATCACTTTATGAGTAAATTCGCATTTCCTATTCATTTTGCTACATTCACTTATATTCACTTTCTGAGTGAATTGGTATTCCATTTAATCCATTAATTTATTAACTTTAATTATTGCAATTCATTGTCTAACATAAATTTGAATCTATTTCCTAATTTACACCTTTAAATTAATTAACACCTTATAGTAGTTAATAAAAAAGGATTGTACTAAAAAAAAATATTTTCATTGATGAATTCCATACTTGCCTTTATCTACTTATTTCTAACCTTATATCCAATTGCAACAATTTCCACTATTACAATTAATTGCAATATATAATTCAATTAGTGTAACATTCATTTATTTTATTATCACTTACTACAGATTCTAATTCCATTAACAAATAAGCAGGTAATTTATAATGTATGTTACAGATTTTTGAATTAATCACTATTCATTATTATTTACTTTAATTTATCATTACTTACATTGCATTAACATTGTTACTTAATATCCCTATCAAATTGCAATAAATATCCTAATGAGTACATTTACTCTATCCGGTATGTTATAAATTATCAACCAAGAAACGTTTAATAATTTCAACAACATTGTAAGTACTAAGTACCTACATTGATTGTATACGTTTTCCATTATTATCATTTATTAGAATTCTATTCAACTTTCCATCTTATGCATATAGTTAACCTTTATATTGATTTTACCTTCAAAATTTTCAGTTATTTTCTTAACTTACAAAAAGGCAATGATTAATTTCATTTAATCACTATTAATTACATGCATTGGTAACCGACAATAGTTGTCACCATTTTACAATTTATAACATTTGAAATTTATTCTCTACAACAATTATTACCTATCAATATTATTTCGTCCATAAATACAAAACTTGGAATTGTTCTAATTATCATATTCCATTTACTGTTAACAATGTTTACTACATTATATCAGTTTAATATTTTCCTTAAATTCCTCATATTCAATTCATATACAGGTAAAATTCTTTTCACTACTTAAAATCATTTGAATTAACTTAGAATTTACTATAAGTAGGTTTTTTGATTTATATTTTTTCTTCTAAATTTAATTACAAATTACGGGTCGTTACAATAGAGGTTTTGGGAAGTTGGTTAAAGTAATAGTGGGTCTTTAGTAAAAGATAGGTTATGTCAAGTTGATAAAACCCTGTTTAGTTTTGGGTAAATAGTAATGGTATTGAACCATTCTTCCTAACTAGCAATTCTGGAGACGAAATTCTTTTAAGGGGGGAGGAATGTGACGACCCGGAATTTTTATTAATTTCAATTGGAATAATTAATTGATTTTAAAATATTTAAAAGTTAATTTTTAACTTGAATTCAAATATTATTATTATTTATCAATTAAGTTATTAGATTTAATAAACTGAAATTGGGTAAATGATTGAATCTGAAGTTTTAAGCCTGTTAAAAATAATTTGAAGGCTTGTAAAATTTATAATGATGATACTGAAGATAATAAAATGGTTGAAATTTAATTTAAAGATAATTTGTTCAATTTTAAAAATATATCATTTAAATTGAATTTAAAAATAGCCTTCCGAGACACAGTCTCGGATTTCGACGAAACAGGTTCCATTGGATCCGTAATAGTTACTTATTATCGGATTTCAATTTTCGTTGCAATCGAAGTTGTCGTTCGACCCTGGCAGCTCAAAAAGCTTGGAAACTATTTTAATCGATTTAATTTAAAATTGATTGTTTACATCCGTAACTCGCGCATATGATCGAATTAGCTTTCGAAACACGTTCCAATGTGTTCGGAATGCAGGTAAAAGCTTATAAATGCCTGTCGGCATGTCTGTTTCGGGGTTCAGGATTTCGCATTCTGTTTAACGAGATATTTTGGAAATTTAACAATTTTAAAAATATAAAAGTCAATCAACCACCCTATTCTATACCTATGTAAGCATTGTCGACCTAACCTTTCCCTTCGTTCAAATCAATGTCCCTCCTTTCCTTCAAATCTCGTCTCTTTCCTCCTTTTCCTTCTGATGGAAGTCACGAGAAAAAAATCTATATACCAAATCTCGTTTCAGAATTAAACCCAAGTTCACAAAATCAAGTACACAAATGGCCGAAGCCCTTCGTTCAAAATAAAAAAGGGGGGAGGCGAACGATTTCGTTCGAAAATCAATTAAAGATAGAGCCGAGATTCCCCTTCCTTTCAAAATTCGAATCGGCTATAATAAAAAAAAGAAGGGATTAAGTCACAAGCCGTGTTCCTGCTCGTTCTCGTTCTACATCAATGGTGCTCATGATTTGGGGGACGAAACAACGAGGGAGTGGTCGCGAGGTTGGGAGGCATTCTATTGGGAACTAGGGTTTCAGTGGCGGTGGCTCGCTTGTAGCTCGAGCTGATGATGGGGTGTCATTCGTTAATCGCGGCTGTTGTTGGGCTTGGTGTGAGTTGCCGAGTGGGTCGCGATGGCAGCAAGTTGGATTGCCGAGAAATCTCGTTAGATGAACCGTGGGTCGCGCGTTGACTTTGATGGCTGAGCGAGCATAAGGGAAAAGCAAGATGCGCGTACGATGGCTTTGAGTGGATCGATGATGCGTGAACTTCACCTGGTTCAAGACTGCATAGTCGCAATGCGGTGGTGGGTTTGTTATAGATGAATAAATTTGTGGCAGCGATTGTTGGGATGACCGTGGGGGCGTTCGCAGTAAGGTATCTTAATTTATTTTATGTTATCTTAGTTTATTTCAGTAAACGAATAGTATATATATATATATAAGTTGGGAAGATATAGAAATTTTAAGAACATATATAGGCATATTTTAAACTTAGTAGTTTATTTTGAAATGTGTTTAGGGTGATTAGTTGATTTTATAAAACTAATTTAATTATTTTAGTACTAAAAATAATGTATTAAAGAAAATTTAGTTTTAAATATAGTAATTAGTTGATTCAATCCATCAAATGGAAATTAATTGTAACAACCCACATATTTTACGATTGTGTATTTAAATGTTTTATTTAAATATTTTGATCGTTAGTCGGATTTTAGTCCGAAAAGCTACTTTTTGCAAATGGTCAAATTAGGACTCGAGACCACTTCCATTGAGTTCAAAATGATGTTTGCGATCTTTTTAAGTACAAACTTTGATATGTTTGGAGTTAGTGGAATTTCGCTACTTTTTCGCTTTGGACTTTGGTTTGGACTTAGCCTATTAGACCCAACATCCACCCACTCTTCTCTTCATTCCTTCATAAATTTCCTAACACTCAAGCTTCATTAAATGGGGAGTGGAATGGGAAATTAAAACTCCAAGGCCTTGTTCTCTTGCAAATCCATCATCCAACTCCAAATCTAGAGAGAAGCCATTGATTCAAGCTTCTTGTGTTGAGATTGAAGTGGGATTGCTTCTTCCTTTGCTTTCAAGCTTGGTTTCCATTAGAATTGTGAATAGGTGAAATTTTTATCTCACATTCTTGTCTATAACTATCTTTGATTGTTGGGTAAGAATTCCTAACACTTGAGCATGTGCATTTGCATTTGGTTTGGATTGAATTGGTGAAAAACCCCAATTTTTAGTGTTTTCGGCAAATTCTGGGCTATAGGTCGCTCTGCATAGCTCTCGGCCTTGAAAAGTCTCACCTGTAGATAGGTCATCCCTCCTTAGGTCGTTCGGCAATGCTAGGTCGCTCGCATCCTTAGGTCGTTCACCATGTTAGGTCGCGCCATGCCTTAACTCGCTCGCCCGCTTGCACATACTACATCTAGTAACTCGTTCGGCCTAAGGCTAGCTCATTCTAGTAAATGTGATAAATGCCAGAGATTCGCTAAAATTCCTAGAGCACCTTCCACTGAGCTAACACAGATGGTCAGTCCATGGCCGTTTGCTGTCTGGGGAATAGATCTCATTGGGCCATTGCCAACTGCCAAATCAGGGATTAAATATGCTATCGTTGTTGTTGATTATTTTACTAAATGGGATCGGGATGAACCCTTAGCCACTATTACCTCTAAGAAAATGATAAGTTTTGTGACTAAGAATATCATGTGCAGGTATGGTGTGCCTCAGAAGATAATCACAGACAATGGCACTCAGTTTGAAAGTGAGGAATTCCAGGATTTTTGCAGACGATTCAAAATCCGAAAAAGCTTCTCAGCAGTGGCTCATCCGCAGGCAAACGGGCAAGTGGAAGCAGTAAACAAAATCATCAAATCAACCATCAAAAAGCAGCTGGAAAAAGCGAAAGGTGGTTGGGTCGACAAGTTACCTCTTGCACTATGGGCCTACAGAACCACACACAAAACTGCAACTGGGCATACTCCATTTTCATTGGCATATGGATCAGAAGCAATGATTCCGGTGGAAACTGAAGTCCCCTCACACAGAAGGATCCATTTTGATCAAGATGAGAATGAAAAACTTCAATTGGAAGCACTTGACCTCCTTGATGAAAGAAGAGAAGAGGCTAGACTTAGAATTGCAGCTCATCAACAAAGAATAGCCAGGCACTTCAATTCCAAAGTTCGTCAGCGCAACTTTGAAGTTGGGGACCTAGTTCTGAAAAGAATCATGGAAGATACAGGTGTGTTTGGGCCAAACTGGGAAGGGCCATATGTTGTAGGCACGAAGCTTCTTGACGGCACATTCAAACTTACAACTGTCGAAGGAGAACCAATCCCAAGAGCTTGGAACAGCAATCATTTGCGTCCTTATTTTACTTGAAAGCTTTGCTGAAATGTTGTAAAAGAATTGCAAATATATGATTCTTGTATTGAAAACAATTGTAAAGCAAGTGAATAATGAAAAGCTATAAAGTGGATGTAGGCCCAATTTTTGGCCGAACCGCTATAAATCTTGTGTTCTCTTCTATTATAAACTGCTTTGTTTTATTTCGACATATAAAATACATTAATTGTGTCATTAAAATGTCGATTTAATAATGCAGGTCATGAAAGCAAAGCTTACCCATCGCAAAACCAAACAATTCCCGACATCACTCAGCAAACAAACACTAAACCATGCAAAATTTCCATACTCAAATCCTACAAAAGAGGTGCTTCAAACAAAAGTGGGCAATGTGGATGGAAGTGGACCATCTCTAACTAACTGCACATGTTTGAACAAACAGCCAGTTAAATAAACTGTGTCCACCACCACCAACTCACTTAACTATGAAGTATATTTCTCTGGATAAGGGAAATCATTGGCAACTAAAAAAGTGATGACACTTGCAAAAGACAACAGGGATCGCCAACGTGAATGGATGGCAAAAGAGACATGGGCGAGCAAGCATCAATCAGCAAAAGACCTCTTCGGAGGCACAAGCCCCTTACGGAGGCACAACTATTCGGAGGAGAATGACCTCGAGCGGGCCTAGCCAGAAAAAGAGAGATCTTTCTCGTTACAAAGTTGCAGAATGATTGGTTGATACACTCCCGTGAATCCGTCCAACCAAGAGAAAGAAACTCCAAACTTCCAGGCAAAAGCCCTACTCAGAGGCACACGTTTCACCGAGATTGAAATAAAACTTCCAGGTGTTGAAACGTGAAAAGCCCTCTTCGGAGGCCCATTTCACCACAGTTGAAATGCTAAAAGACCTCGAGCGGGCCAACCAGAAAAAGAGAGATCTTTCTCGCTACAAAATTGCGGAATGATCGGTCGATACACTCCCGTGAATCCGTCCAACCGAGAGAAAGAAACTCCAAACTTCCAGGCAGTAACCCTACTCAGAGGCACACATTTCACCAAGATTGAAATAAAACTTCCAAGTGTTGAAATGTGGAAATCCCTCTTCGGAGGCCCGCTTCCCAGCGAACAGGGAAAAATAAAAGCCTCTCCCAAGGGGCAAAAACAAAAAGACCTCTTCCCAGAGGCACAACAAAAACAAAAATACCTCTTCCCAGAGGCACAACAAAACAAAAATACCTCTTCCCAGAGGCACAACAAAAACAAAAATACCTCTTCCCAGAGGCACAACAAAACAAAAATACCTCTTCCCAGAGGCAGAAATGAAAAGACCTCCTCCCGGAGGCACAATCAAACAGAAAGACCTCTTCGGAGGCACACGTTTCACCAAGATTGAAATAAAACTTCCAGGTGTTGAAACGTGAAAAAAGCCCTCCTCGGAGGCACAACTCTTCGAAGGCACACGTTTCACCGAGATTGAAATAAAACTTCCACGTGTTGAAACGTGAAAAAGCCCTCCTCAGAGGTGCAACTTTTCAAAGAAGCAAAAATCAAAAAGCCCTTTACTGTGGCATATAAAAAAAAAAAGAAAAGCCATCTTCAAAGGCACACTTTGACTCTTAAAGGAAGAATGATCCACCTATTTTGGAAAATACTCTTCCTCAAAAAGAAGTTAAAGTACCCTTCAGATGCCCGCTTTACCACATAGAAGAATTCACTTGGTAAAATGTGTATATGCACAAAAGAAAAAGTGATATCTTCAAAGGATGAAGCGTAAAAGCTTATATGGAGGGAGATGTACTCTGTTTTTAAACAAAATAATATTCCTCCAAGTATGGAATAATTATTCTCTAGAAAATAAAAAGTGCAAATCCCCGCAAAATATAAAACATTGCAACAAGCTTATGGTATAGGGGCAACATGGTATAACTACATTGGTAAAATTGCGCTCGAACAATATACCACAAGCTCGCTGCAATATCGTGCAAAGAAACTTGTACAAAAATGAATAATAAACGCTTTCTTAGATACAGACAAGAAGTTTGTACAAAGAAAAAGAATCATTTTATTCAACACTGTTAAAATTTTGTACAGGTACAGGTTCCAAAGTAAAAAGTAAAAGAAAAGCGGGGGCCGGTACCCGCACAATCCCCGACCAGTACGTGCAAAAAACAAAAAGCTAAAAACTGGAATCTTCATTTCTTCTTGCCACCTTTGGACCCTTCACCCGGCCGGATGGTTAGCTTTTTGGGTCGATCTGTAGGCATGAGGGAAGAAGGAGAGGGAGGTACAACTGGTTCAACTTCCGGTTCCTCTTTAGTAGCAATGATGCTCTTCCTCCTCCTTTTTGATGTTCCACGCTTCTTTCTCCTCTTTGAAGAAGACTTACTTCCTGGAGTAACAAGTTTAGACAAAGTTATGTCATCAGAAGGAGTCCGCTCCGGAGATATCTCACCTCCCTCAAGTCCTTCGTCCTTTTGCTCTTGCGAAGCAGCTGGGTCATCCAAGCCCCGGAGGGCACCTATTATTTCTTCCTGTGATCCCAGATGAGGACTAGGAGTGATTGGGGGAGACAGAGGAACAATAACTGGAGGTGAAGAAGTTTGAATGACGCTCGGCGCTTTCTCTACAAAGGAAAAGTTAAAAATGTCAGTAATTCCCGCAAAAAGAGGAGACAATGGCTCGTCGAGATTCAAGAAATAATCAAGAAGCTCGTCAAATCCGTAAGAAACTGGCAAGTTGTCCCCCTGAGCATTATTAGGGTTACCTGGAGAAGTTGGTGGTATCACATCAATTTCGTAGTCATGAGCTTCAACACTCTCTTGTGGCTCATTTACGGCTTGTGTAATTATGGCTTCGGTATCAGCTTTGGTAGGAATCGGTGTATGAGAGCTAGAACCAACAATGTCAACATCGACCGAAGTTGAAGGAGGGACAGGGGCAGTCAAAGTTGTTTCTTTTTCTTGATACTCTTCCCCCATCATTTCAACTCGCGATCTAGCAAGTTGCTCCTTCCCTCTAGCAAGGGATGCGCGGGCTTCGAAGTCTAAGTAGTGCACCTCTAGCTCCTCTTCAGTGTACCCGGTGCCTTTAAACATATCAAGCGCGGCTTCCCATACTTCAGCTAGGGTAACCTCATATTTGGGACCCAGAAATGCAAGACTGCCACGCCCTAACACACTTTGCAAATAGAATTCAAATAATGTCGAGCCGATGTCAGCTTTGGTAGCTTCATGAGTTTCTTCAGCTGCAATTCTACCAGGGATAGCCTCATCTCGCTCTCTTTCAACTTTAGATAGTTGAGCTTTCAATTTTTCAATTTCTGCAACCTGAAAGCTAGTTTGCTCTCGTAACTTAGTAATATCAGTACGGTAGCCCTCTACAAGTTGCTCCAACCCATCAGCCTTGGCCTCGGCATCCCTTTGCGCAGCATGAGCATCCCGCACCTGCTGCTGGAGCACACTCTCCCTTTGAGAATAAGAAGAGGAGGAAGTGGCAAGCTCCTCTTTGAGTTTCCCAACTTCCGCTTCAAGTTTTTCATTATAATCGGCAATGCTCCTCATTTCTGCATCATGCTGCTTAAGGGTCTTTTTCCATTCGGTTTTGTCATTCTCCATGGTCAGCATAGCTTCGAGATTGGCCCGGTTCACCCTTTGGAGCTCATCAACAAGTTTTTGCCAATTTGACATCCTCTCAATGTCAATTCTAACGGCATCAAGGTTCCGTAACATGGCATTTTTATCTATGGGAACCAGGTCAAGGTCAAAGCAAACTCCTTTGAAACACCAATTTGGAAATCGGCTTTGGAGAGTGGCTGGACCTGGTCCAACTTGGTAGGAAGGCCTGTTGATAATTGCCTGGATATCGGTACGGGAAGGGGCAGGAGACTGAGAAGGAGTAGGAGCAGTAATCTTTTCAGAAGTTGTAGGCATTGGTTGTTCACTGACTTTAGCCCGTTTACTCGAGTCATCAGTTATGTGACTCTTCCCTCTATCATCGTGAGATTTGCGTTTGTGGGAGTCACCCACTTTGTGGGAAGAATCGTATCGGTCACCCGGTCTTCCATAACGTTCTTCATGGGCACGTCTCTCCCGAGCCTTCCGAGCGGCCCTCTCTTCATCAGTCTCTCTGTGAACAGGAAGACAGTGCTTATAATCATACTGGCCGCGTCTCTAGCATCGCTGGAAGTCATCATAATACGAGCCACCTCGCTTCATTGAAGAGCCTGAAATTGAAAAAAGCACAACTTTAGAATTTTTTGAAAGTATGAAGAGCTAAGCGTATAAGATGTCAAAGAGTCCTAGTCATGTGTGATGTGTAAACTAAACGCGTCAGACTGGACTACGAACCGCTCGTCGGTTGAGGGGTAACGACAGGTTTTATAGCTAATGGCAACTCTTGGGATAAAGGAGTCTGTTTAAGGACGGATGTTGCATCAATCGCCAGAGATATAACTTTGACACTGGCAGAGTCATCTTTAAAGAGCTCTTGAGAAGTGAACATTATGTCACTTAAACTCCCAAAGATGTCATCACCATTATGCCTAACGAGGCTCCCTCCATCGACTCCTTCCTCAACATTCTCCCCGGTTTGATGAAGGGACTCTTCTTCTTCAATCACTGGAGAAAGTGCAGGCTTGTCAGATGGCCCTGCAGCATCTTTCGGAGTTGAACACATCACTAGTGAAGCCTCGGGAGCAGGTCCTTTTGGCATGGATGTGTCGGTAGAAGCTGGGGCATCCTACGCTCTAGCCGGGGAGTCTAGGATTTCATGAGGATGTGTAGAACGAGAAGTATGCAAAAGTCCGTACTGATGCAAAAATTCATCTTTCAACAGAAATTGAATGCCTCTCTCCTCAACTGGCACGGCCTTAAGCCTCTCGAAAGTTGGCTTGTGACTGGGATCCCTAGAAGGAGGAGGGAGCACTGAAAATAAAAAAGAAGCGGAGTTAACACTTTGCGATTCAGTCTCGCAAAAGTCGGATAACAAACGAAGTAAGAATGGTTAATCTTACTTCCTTCCCTCCATACAGCGTAAAACCCCGGGGGAGAGCGAACATAGAAAAATTGAGTCAAAAACCCATGAGCGCTGTCAGGAAGATCGACGATCAATTTACGATTTCGAGCACTTCTCACGACAGTAATAGAGGGGTGATCTTTAGTCCTGGTGAAAGAGCATAGGAAGAAAATCTCGTCAAAGCTTGGGAATCGATCAAGCGTCCTCCTAAACAGTACACACAACCCCATTAAAATGGCATAGCCATTGGGGTGTAATTGGGATGGGGCGATGGCCAATTGACGAAGAAGTTGTTGGAAAAAGTCATTGAAAGGAGGAATGCCCCCACTCAGGCACATTTGTCGATTGACCGTTACAAAGCCAGAAGGCGCCACATCAGAAGTGTTGGTTTTATCAGGAAGAATCGCATCTGATTCAGCAATACCAAACTGAGCGCACAATTGGCGAAAAACTTTGTATGATAAAGTAGAAGAGACTCTTTCAGGAGGATTGATTAATGGAGCTGGAATAGGAGCGACAACTCAGCCTGTGTTGTTATCTCTTCTTGTTGGGAAGTCATTCTACACAAGCAACTGGATATTCAAATGTGAAGGTGCACGTTTCCTAAAAAGTGTGAAGTGTTGTGCAAAACTAATAATGACAAGTAAATATAACTGAAGTTAAACTAATTGACAATTGATCGATTACTAAATTTCAAGACTTGTTAATTTAAAAAAGGTTCAAGTGCAGTATTGGTGCAAACCGGTCGATTTCAATTGACTATCTCAATGTTGCTTTAATACTCTACTTGAATTCGTTGAATTGAAGCACTTCGTTCACACAATCTATTTAAGTTAATTACCTTCTGTCAACTAATCTGTCATTTGATGTGGGCAGTCAATGGCAGTATATTCGCCTTGGTTTTCTGTAGTTGTCATTTTCAGCCGGTAGTTAGCTTATAAGTTAACAGGATCTGTGGAATAATGCAACAAAGTTCAAACAATTTAAAGTTTGGGCAATTCAAAGTTTAGGCAATTCAGTCCGGTAATACAAGTTAAATAATCAAGTTGGGATTATGCTTTTAAGTGACAACTCGTTCACGACCTAAGGGGTATGCGACGAGTTAAGTTAAGATCTGTAAGTCGTAATGTGCATGGAGGAAAAAGCCTCAAATCAGAAAAAACAAATTTCTCGAAGTCCTGTCTCGGCCGCGACTCAAAGCCTACGTCTCATCTACTTGAGTCGGTCAAAGGTTAAGCCACAAGGAGCAACTCGGTATGGAAAATAGCCCAAGTGCTGAGTCGTTCACGACTTATGGCTTGAGACGTTCACGGTCTAAAAGATAAGTTGTAGTAAGGATCTAAAGGGCCGAGTCACTCGTACGACCTAAGTCCTAAATCGTCAGGAAATCAACACGACCCAAAAAGTAGGTCGTGGACGGATGAGATTGCAAGGCCTTCCTAAGTCGGCAGATCCAAAAAACCTACTAAGTCGTGAGAATTCTAGGTCATCTCCTCAACCAGTTAACTCCTTTCTAACCCATTAACCCGCTAAGGACCTTCTCATCTCCTCCAAACTCACAGACCAGTTAATTCAAGACACTGTAATCCATTGTCTTCTCCTCACATGGTCAGAAATCACCCAAAAAACCAATTCGAATCGCTTCAAGTTTGCGACAAATCTGATGCACTACTATGTTATCACGAACGATAACAACAATATGATCGATGGCAGTCGCAAATCAATCAGAAACGTGGTTCGCGATGGAACACGGTACAAAAATGAATTGGAGTCAGAAAATGGGGAGTCCAGATTCGTGAGTCAATGGCGATCGTGGATTGAATAGAAGGTGAATTCACTTACGCAATATAAAGGTAAGATGAGTTGACGACTGATTAGCTTGGATTCATCTCTGGAAACTTGAAGGATCATTAATGGTAGGATCAAATAAAACAGATAAGCAGTAAAGTGAGGAGGAAGGACGACTCAACGGCTTATATACGAAACGGGGGGAAGATGGAAAGACTAACGAGTCATGAGCCACTTTGAGTCGTTTACGACTCATGCACTGAGTCGAAGCACACGACTCACGATTTGAGCATGTACTTCGAGGGCCAATTGTTAACTCCTCTGCTCAAGCGACTCAAACCAGGCTCACGACTCACAATGATTACCGACTCAACAGCCTTAGCTTGTTGCCGACCTAAAATGAATGACGACTCAACTGATTGACGACTTAACGGCTCAGAAGGAACAACGACTCACCGGGTTATAACCTTAATGCCTCAAAGGTGTTGGCCGACTCATGGAGTTCACGACTCATGGGGCAGACCGACCTTAGGCCTATGATAGGTCGTTCACGACCTAAGCAAGTGGACCGGATACCTCATCATGTTACATCGTGGCCCCTTAACTCGTACACGACTCATGACCTGGCGTGAGTCGTCCACGACCTAAAGCTGCTGAGTAGAAATACAAGGCCGTGATACTCAAGTCGCATTCTATTGACTCGTTCACGACTTTGGACCGTGGATTTGCCTCTATAGGTCGGCCGCGACTTAGCCTAAGTCGGTCACAACTCAGGACTTGGGTGAAAAATTCTTATCCAGATTTACCTATAAATACGTGACCATCTCCAACATTCAAGGGGTTTTGGATCATTTTCTTAAAGGCATTGAGACTCTACTATCTTCAAGACAATCTACATTTCAATACTTCTAGCATACGCAAGACGCTTAGATCCACTTGACACAAAGATTCGACACATTCAACCATGAATTCGAAGAGCTTTGTTGCATCAAAGTTTTCTCTAGCTACTTGTCTTTTGAACGGAATTGAATTGTAATTGGAAGAGATTGTAATAAGTTGTAATCCAATCAGCAATAAAAGGATTGAAGTGGACGTAGGCTTGATCATAAGCCGAACCACTATAAACTCTATGTTCATTTACTGCATTTTTTGTTACTTACTGCTATTTCTTGATTCCCGTATTCACGGGTGGTGCTTTCACACTGTTTCTACACACACCGAGGTGTTAGCATCAGAATTTCACATTAACACGAACCATACCCGAAAAATATTCTTCGTCATTCAAAGGCTCTGGAGGGCACACATCAGCTACTCTCTCTGAATTCTGCCTTGACAATCGTTCGCGGAGAGTTGGTTGTGGCCCTGATCCGCCAGCTTGAGGAGGAGTTCTTTCTACTGGGTCCGCGGCTCTTTAGGAGATGTTCCCTTCAACATCCTGAACTTCCGGAGTAGGGTTTCCATCATTATTACTCGGTTGACGGTTCGCCCCAAGTAGATCATTCAATTTATTCAAGATCAAGGCATTCTGAGCATTCTGTGCTTCTAATTGTGCATTCTGAGCATTCAACTGCTGATTCAGTCCCAAAACCACGACGTCCAGCTCCGCTCATGTAACTCCAGCAGTCGAAGCTGCTTGACTTGAAGGAAGGGAGGTAGCTGTATTTCCATGAACATTATCGGACCTTGCAAAACTTCGTCTTCTTCCAGGAGCCATTATTTCCAATAAACTCCTAGTTTTGAAAGAAATCCTTTCAACAATCCTTCGCGGAGCAATAGTGGAAGTTTCCTGAGTTCAGTCTTCTCAGTGAAAGCACCAAAAATGTTAACGTGAAAATCGGAGGCTAACACCCCGGTGTCAATTGAAGTTGGATGAAACCACCACCCGTGTACGCGGGAACTGCAATCAAGTAGAGAAATCACAGAAAAAGCAGAAAAGACAACAGTTTTTATAGTGGTTCGGCTTAGACCAAGCCTACGTCCACTTTAAGTCTCTTTATTACTGAATTTGGTTACAACTTGTTACAACTTCTCTCAAATACAATTCAATTCAATACAAAAGACAAGTAGCTAGAGAAAACTTCAATACAACAAAGTTCTTCGAATTCATGGTTGAATGTGTCGAATCTTTGTGTGAAGTGGATCTAAGCGTCTTGTGTATGCTTGAAGTGTTGAAATGTAGATTGTCTTGAAGATAGTAGAGTCTTAATGCCTTGAAGAAAGTGATCCAAAAGCCCCTTGAATGTTGGAGGTGGTCGTGTATTTATAGGCGTGATTCTGGACATGATTTATCTTTCAAGTCCTAGGTCGTGGACGACCTAAGTTAGGTCGTAGGTTGTAGGTCAGTGACGACCTAAGGAACCTTCCATATCTATTGCATTTTAAACTTGTCTTCGCCTGCTTAGGTCGCGAGCGACCTATCATAGGTCGTAGGTCGCAAGCAGTGTTAGAATTTTAGTAGGACAAGGTTGCACTCTAGTATGGAACGGGTTAGCAAGTTATAGGTCGTAGACGACCTATGAGAGTGGGTGGCGATCTTGTAGTGCTGAGGCATCCAATGTAGCGACCTAAGCTAAGTTGTTCACTCGTTAGGTCGCTAAGTCTTCTTATCTCGGTAGGTCGCTGAGTCTTCTTATCTCGGTAGGTCGCTGAGTCTTCTTAGCTTGGTAGGTCGCTGAGTCTTCTTAGCTCGGTTGGTCGCTGCTATAGTTAGGTCGCTGCTATAGTTAGGTCGCTGCTATAGTTAGGTCGCTAGTACTCTTAGGCCGTTGATATTCTTAGGTCGCTAGGTCGCATAAGTTTTAGGTCGCTTCAGAAAATAGGTGTTAACACGCAACATCGGTAGACTGCGATCTATGGTCAAGTGGAGTGGAGAAGTTTCATTTTTTGGCAGTGAAATTCGGCGCTGATGCCTACAGTTATATGGGTTTTTGCTGTGATACCTACGTAACCCCAGTTGTAGCTGCGATCTGTAGCAGCTTCCATGGTGTAATCGAGGGGCGCGGAGGCCTACAGTTATCTATGGATTTTGTCGGGACGGCAACGTAACCATCGGGTTAACTGCGACCATGGATGGGGGTGATGATTTCCAGAGCATTCTCACAAAAAGATATATCCTCTATTTTCAAAAACTGTTTTCTATATTTTTAATAAATTATTTTCCAAGTATTTTCACTGGGTGTTGAAAACAGATCTGCTAAGTACTTATAGATTTTCAGTCGTACGCCTGATCAACGTATGACCGAATTTCAGTAAGAACAAGGATGGACTGATTAAAACATCGAGTTATAAAAGTATTTTCATAAAAACTATTTTAAAATATTATATACATTTTCAAAGTGTTTTAAAAGAAATGATCAAAGTAAAATTTTTCTGAAAATAATCATTTTAATATATTCTGGCTTCGTTTCTTTTCGAGGACGAAAAGATTCTAAGGGGGGAGGAATGTAATAACCCGGTTTTTGAGTAACAGTTAATAGGATAATTAACTGATTTTTAACTATTGAGTTGCTAATTTCATTTGAATTAAATAAATAAAATTTGATAATTTAGGATGTCAAGATGTATATAGGTAAATTTGGAACTATTGAATTAAAATGATAAATTCAATAGTAAGTCATTAAATATATAAATAGATAGGTGTAAACTCTATTATTTTTGAAAATTGTAAGTGTTTACATAGACAAGTATAAGTGTGTGTACATATATATGTGGTTATTAATTTAAGTGTTAATGACTTAAGACTATAAGAATCAAATTAATATAGGGTTTTAAATTAATTCTTCTAAATAATATCTTAAAATTAAATTTACAGCTAATATATACATATATGATTTTTAATTGATTTAAAAACCTTTCTTTAAAAGTTATGAGAATAAATAAGAAAAAAAAAGGAAAAAAAAGAGTTTACCATATATAAATTTAAAATCAATGAGAAATATAATGTAAAAACATTTGTAAACTTTGTGTGCATTCAAATTGACATGTGTAAATACAAAGAAGCTTGTTTAAAACAAGTGTTAAATGATAAGCTATAATTAATGACAAGTGGTGAACCTTTAACAAGTGTCCTTCAAAATTTTCATTTCTTCTTTTAATTAAAATCACAAATTAACTTATATAAACATATGCTTCCTTATTTTCATCTTTTTTTTTCTATTCTCTTCAACTCGAAGACAAGAGAACTTCAGCCTGAAAAATAACTCAAAACAATCTATAATCAATACTTCCTCATACCATAAGCAAAATCATCAAACTGTACATTTTCAATGTCAAGAATAAAGCCTGCAAGCAAACTTGAGATAAATCAAAGCAGATCATCTTTGTCTCAGAACTAAACCATCTCTTCAACAAGTTCCTGTAACAAACAATTTCAGTTTATAAGTCAAAGAAGCAATTTTTAGCATGCAGTTTTCAAGTTTCTGTTTCAAGTGCAAAGATTTCATGTTGCAACAGCAAGCTTCTAACAAGCTCCAGATTTGAACTTAAAACCCTGTGACCTGTCCTCTATTTTTTTTAGGTGAGTGACACTTTTCCAATGTATGTTTTGGCATATCTGAATTCTCTGTGTATATATAGATGTAGGATTGTGTGCATGCCTGTTGAATCAGTGACTTCACTATTTTTAGTTGCAAACTTAGATTTCCCACAGAATTCATGTTCTCTTGATCAAATCTCTGGTAGGTCTTGGACTTTAAAACAAAATTTGTTTGTTTAATCATAAAGTAATTTTAAAATTTTATTTAAGTTCAAATTAGTTTGAAATCTTACTGGAAAAAAAAGGGGGCTGACTAGAGATTATGTAAAAATTCAAACTTTTTAATTCATTAATTCAGGTTTATATTCTGAAATCTTATCTATAAGCTTGATTTTTAGAAGTGAAATCAAGATTTTTAGTTTGGTAATCTTTGGGCTAATCGAAATTGGGGGTTTTTGGGTTTATTTCCAATTCACGGCATTCGGCGAGTTGATCAGAGTAGAGATTTTGGCCGGAGTTAATTTATAAGAGGATGGTTCCAGGAAAAATGTTGGTAAATTTTTCTGATGGACGTTGTGCCTGGGGGAGGCGATTTAGGGTTCAAAGGGATGTTCTAGGTCGAGCGTTTTAGAAACTTCGTACGGCGTTGAATGATCACCGGAACCAATCGCGATGGGAAATTTTGGTTCATCTGAGCATGGGGTAGCGTCAGGTGGGTCGGTAGGCATTCTAGTGATCTGCGGTGGTGGTTTGGGTCACATTGTTCGATTGGATTTGCTCCTGCTTAGTGTCGAAGTGTTCATTTTCGATTTCGCTGATGAATCGAGGAAGTTGGGGTTTGGATAGTCAGACGATGGAGTCGCCGACTTGGGGTGGGTCGCGACGTTGACTATAGGAGGCCGGAGCCACCGTGCATGTGCACGGTGCATTTCTGGTGTAAGGAATTTGAAGTGAGTTTGGGACGAAGTTGTTCCTCAGGGTTGTTTTCGTGTAACCAGTGGGTATTCACGAAGCAGTTACGCGAGTGACTCGAGCAAAGGGAAGATGGTTCGCTGTTTATTTAAGACATGATTTTGAATTTGAATTAACTTGTTTTTTTAAAGAAAAAAAACTCTTAAAATTTCATCTATATAAGAAAAGTGGTTCTTAATATTTTATTTAAAGGCTTTGAAAAGTTGATTAAATTTTGTTAAAGTTAAATTTGTTAATCGTTATAAATTTTAATTTTGAAAATGAATTTCAAAGTAAAATTTAAAAGTGTAATGTTTTAAATGAACATGTTTATGACAATTTGGTCATAACAAGGAAAATATTTTATCTTAAGTTAATAGAGATTTAATGATTGAGATTCACTGAATTAGTAGGGAAATAAAGGAGAAATTAACTAATTTAATTAATTAATGATTTAGTGTTAATTAATTAAGTAGTTTAAGGGTTAATTAAATTGTATTTTATGATCATTAATTAGACAAGTAAGTTTTTATTTATTTATTTATGATTAGAGATTAATTAATTAAAGATTAATTAAGTTATAATAAAACACTTAATTAATTGAGTAATTGGAGATGGATTGACCAGTAATTAAGAATTAATTACCTTGTAATTAATAATGGTTAATTTTAAGCTTAATAACTTAGAAGGAAATAGAGAATTGTTAATAGTTAATGAAGATCATTAACTAAGGATTATGGAATAATTAATTAATGTGATTAGTTTAAGTTAATTATTTAGGTTAATTAATTTAAGATAATCATCGGCTGATTGGTTGAGTATAACTGCTAAATGTGATAAATAGAATACAATTACTTAGTGAAGTAATTGATGAGTAATTACTAAGTGTGATTAATTGAATATTGGAAGAAATTTGGTTTAATTGAGAAAAAAATAAAGAAAGAAAGAAAAAGAGGATAATCACTTAATGTAAGCAATTAAGTGTAATTAATTTGAGGACTGGTTGATTAAGGAAACTAACCAAGTGTTAGTTAATTAATGAGTATGATTATTTATAGGATAATCAATCAATGTAAGTGATTATAGGGAATTTAATTTGCATAATTAATTAAGAGTTAATTACTTATTATAATTCCAGGATAATTAATCAAGTTTGATTAATTTAGATAGATAATTAAGGGACGATTAATTAAATTGATTTGTAATTAATCAACGATAAACAAAGATCTAAGTGATTGAGGATTAGTAATTAATTTAATTAGTGATAAATTAAACTAATATTGGAAATGATCCATCTTTCTTATGATTGATTGAATAATAATTAAATACTTTGAATTGATCAATATCTCTGATATGAAATGTTTTATGATATGATATAATTTTATTGAACAGTGATAACGGGGTTACCTATTGATGATGAATTGATGTGAGAAAAGAGTGACATCCTATATTTGAAGCTTGAATTACATTTCATTTGAATAACTTGGATTAAAGATGTCATTGGATTCGAAGAGACCAGAGTCGGGTATTAGTTAATACCGAAACCACCTCGATTCTTTATAATTTGATGTGTGGAATCAATAGAATGAAATGGAAAGATTAAAGTGATTGGACCATTTAATCTAAGTTATGATACTTAGAAATTGATGTGTTATGTAAGTAATGTCTATAATGTCTTGTGAAGTTGTAAATTGATACAAGTTCCCCGAGTTACCCCGGGTTTATATAAGTGGTATGTTTTGGGATATTCCTTGTTAGATGGGTTTACTCACGCTGGTTTCTAGCCTGACCCGGGTGTTACTTTGATGTAATGCTCGGGTCAGACCGGGTATTACAGATTTCCAAGTAAGGACGTTCTAGAGCTCAGGTAGGCGAGCTGGATGGCTGGAACGTATGGATCGTACCCGCTGTGATATATAGTTATATCTATGACATGTTCTGTAACAACCCCCAATCTCGTACCATTCAAATCGACAATAATCCACACATGTCAGACTTGAATGACGCGAAATAACAGACTGTAAATAAATTTGGAGCAAATGAAATCAAATAATCAGAATCACAGACACAGAACAATCAGAATAACTCGCAGCGGAACATAAAATAACATAGTAGTTCATGAAGCTACTATAACAGAGTCTCAAACCAAATACATAATATAGTCTGAAAAACAACAGAATAGAAATCCCAAATACATAGAAGTTCACTAATACATGAGATAAACTAATACAGGTGAAACATCAATAGAAATTTATGTAGATAAGCAGAAACTCCAGTGAAAGACCAGCTCCAGGAAGAGAATCCAAAGCTGTGAATACTCAGGCTGACCCGAGCGTAAAGCAAAACACAAAACACTCGAGTCAGGACAATATATACTTATATAATGTAAACCAACTCAAGTGAATTGTAATAAAGATACAAGTAACTTAAAGGATGCCTGGGACTGCACATCCTCTAAGGATCCGTTAAACTATTTACTATATAGTAATATTTCGCTATTATACTAATGTCTACAGTAAAATAAACATACTTTTAAATAGCGTTCCGGGCTATCCATATCACCTTTCACACATAGTAGTCCCAGTAGTCCATCCAATATCATGACATCTCCACTCCGGGTGGCTGTCAGAGGATACCACACGGGCTACGGGAGAAAAACAAACTCGTAGTATAGGCTCGGTATGGTAGGTGACACGACACACAAGGCAATGCCAGGGTAGATATACCAATTACGCACACAGGTTGGTGGTAACGCAGCAGCCACATACGCCCACCCCGAACAACACTCCAAAAATCAAGGGGTGCACCCAATCGATCACAACAGTAATAGAATGGTATCGAAGAAGTGTGTCCGGCCAGAGGTGCTACCTCCTTTGGCCCGAGATCGCTCCTGTTTTAGCCACCTTATGCTAACTCACGGGAGTTAGGTCCACGAAATGTACCTTAGGAACGTCGTCACCATCCTACTTCATTCTGGAATCTCCACCGCGCACACAGTTGTTAAAGTGGTTTTCGGTATCGATAGAGAGTATGTCCATATCCGATCCCGGTCTCTTTAACAACCAATCGTTATTATAACCCGTAGTTATAATTTCAAAAATGGTATTTATTTCTCAAAATCCAATATCATTTCAAATCCATTTCAAAATATCAACTTATCATTTCATTTGAAAAACATATTCATTTTTATTCAATTTAAAAATACCATTCACATTTAAAAATAGTTCAATTCCAACAAATTACTTCATTTAAATCCTTTACAAGTGAAGTTATTACATTTAATAATTAAATTATTAAACTTCCAAAATTTTCAACTTTCAATGTTCATTCATTCACTTAATTTTATCAAAACAGTGAAAATTCATCTTTCGCAGTATTTGGAAATTGCTACAGAAAGTTTTATTCAAAACTGTTAAATTTAACAAAGACAGCGTTTAAAATGCTGTAATAGTGTTACATTAGTTTCAAAGAAGAAAAAAAACTTAGTTTAATCCAACAATTATATTTTCTATAATTCACTTTTAACTTATAAAATCACATAATTTTACTTTTATAACCATCATCTAATTTTCTTTAATTTCATGATTTCATAAAGTTAAATTTCCATTTAAAAATTCATATTTAACACTAATTCACTTATTAAATTGCAGTGTCCAATTTTAAATTCATTACATTTAAATTTCAACCTAACACTTAAGTTCAAATTCTCAAATATAACTTAGTTTATATTTTTATTTACTTAATTAAAAATTCACTTTTAAGTCAATTCCAAAAATTTCCAATTTTAGTTATAATTCAAAATTTCAACTTAAATATTCATTCATTTCACATTTCAACTTTATTAATATCATTAATATGATATAAAATCACTTTAAATTCCTTTAAATTCAAATTATCATAAATTTATCATGCTTTCATATTCTATTTAATTTCAAATTATAATTAAATCAAATTTTCCAAAATAGCTTACATTCAAAATTTTCTAACCTTTTCGTTAATTTATTTCACTCGTAATTATTCAGAAAATCAATAATATTTTACCAAAAATCATTTTTAATCAGGTTTAAATCAAAATATTTTAATATTTACATTTCTAAAATAATTTTAAAAATTTTTAGAAAAATATATTAACTACGGGTCTGTATATAATTTTCTACATTAGGAAAAGTGATACGGGTAATATATCATTTCAACCCGTAATTTACAAAGAAAAATCCGCGTTTTATCATTTCAAACCCGCAGTCCCAAGTAAATGAAATAAATTTGAAAATCATTCAGGCCTATCATTTCAGCCCATAATGATTTTCCCTTATTCTAAAGTCTGTTCCGGTATGTATCATTTCAACCCATAGTGATTCTAATCTAAAGGGAACTTGCAGTGTGATAAAAGAATAAAATAGCAGAACAACATAATATAACAGTAATAAATGTCATAATAGGTGTTTAAGCATGGGTGAACATCATATAATAGTGACATAGCAAATAATAATATAGTGATGCAGTTTATATATTCACAAGTGATCAATTTACTATTCATATAAGTATAAAACTGTCTGGTGAGAATAACTCACTGTTTTGAGCTGATGACACAACGACGAATTGCACAAACGGGATCTACACAAGCAAAAAAGCACGACACAGATACGAATGGAGGAGCCAAGGATTAATTCCATTGAATACCAATCAAACAAACAATATAACAACTATAAGGTTTCAGACCAAAAATACGATAACCAATGCTAGAAATAACTTCATAAAACAAAGCTGAAATGCTTTGCACTTGCTTCCGACATCCCATAGGCTTGGCCAGAGGTGGAGTACAGGTCTAAGGCAATGGTTTTGGGTCAGGTCTGGGTTGCTAAGGTCGGCCTAACATGAGTTTGTTGATGGCAAAAGTTATGGAGATGGAACAACAACACAACAAGGCGTAACTACTAACAACATCACAAGTTTCAAGCAAACAAAGCTCGGCCAAGGCTGCTGTGGTCACGGCCAGAGGAGTGGGGTCCACTATGGTGACATGGCAGAGGGTGCTGGAGGAGCTGGAGGTGGTGGTGGTCATGTAGGTGGCTGCCATGGGTGGTGGAAGTGGTGGATGTGAAGGCTTGTGCTTGGCTAGGTCAAGATGTTGGAGTTTGGTGAACTTGGTGAAGGAACTACCACCAAGGGTGGTACGGATGGGGATGGTCAGTGAGGAGGAGGTGTTGGTGGCGTGCTCAAGTGGTGGTGGTAGTGGCAGGGGCTGGAGAGGGGCATGGCCGATCCTATGATAAAGAAGATCAAGTGCAAATCAAACGAAAAATCAGCATAAGTGAACAAAAGGAGATAAAAGAAAAATAGAATTTTACCAACTTCTCAACAAGTGATGGCCGAAATTTTTTTTAATGAGATGAGAAATGATGTACGTGAATGAATAATGGAGGTAGGCAGCTGAAGTATGTGAGTTATTATGGCTAATTGATGGCAAAAGTAAGTTAAAAATGTGAAAAGGCAGGAAAATCAAAAGTCATTAGAAATAAAAGGTCACAAACCCTTTCAATTTACCTATAATTATTTATAAAAGTTTATATATTCTGAAATAACAATATTATCAGATAAAATTTCGAAACTTTAAAAAAATATAAAAATATATATACCATTTATCAATTATATAGATTAAAATTAAGGAAAAATAGTTAAAACAGTGAACTAGACTAGAAAATTTGAAATTAAATGAAATAATTTGTAGAAAATTAATATGAGCTTGTAAAGTATTTTTAAACATAAATAATAACATAAAAAAAAATTTATTCACAAAATAAATATTTAAAATTTAATTAAATATAATTTTTAATGCAGAAAATAGCAAAAAATGGGAAAACAGCCCTTAAAAATAGGAAATCAATACAGTAAATTTTGGAAAAATTCTATTATTATTTTTAAAATATTTAGAGATGAAATTTCACAAATAAAAAAAATTAAAAATAAAATAAAGAAATTTAAAATGAAGAAAATGGCAGAAAATTAGAAAACAGCCTTTAAAAATAGGAAATAAATACAGTAAATTTTGGAAAAATTACATTTTCATTTTAAGAATGTTTAGAAATGATATCACACAAATAAACAAATTTAAATAAATTTCAAAATGAAATAAAGTCAAATTTAAATATATAGTCAAAATCTAGGGTTGTTACATGTTCTTTTATAACTGTCCTGTATTGTGTAAATGTTATAACTCTGATATATGAAAATGTAAATGTACTGATACTGTTCTTTTTGTAAACTGTTATTATGTCATATTATATTTTGATCCGCTGCGAATGTGAGGTACCTGTGTCTTGTTTCTGTTTCTTCTTCTTCTATCTCTTCTTCTTTTCTCTAACTATTTGGAATTTTCGGGATCGAAAATCCCGGGTCGTTACACTTACATGTTTAAATTGAGTAAGTACAGGTACCTGAAGGCCGTTTGGCTGGATTTGGATTGCACTAATTGCTATAATAAATAAGCTGCTTGCTTAAAATGCTAAATAATGGTACGCCTACGCAATAAAATAGGAAATATGAACTGTTTTAGTTTTTCCGACCATATGGGTCGATGTATATATATTTATATCTCTTGTCAAACTGCAAAAGCACCTCCGTATAAAGGAAAATCTTCCAAAAAATTTCGAAAACTTTGGCAGTTAGAAAATTTTTGTTAACGTCAAAACGATTTCAAATTAGAAATTAAAATAAATTAGTAGATGAAACTAATATGAATCAGTTATAAATGAAAGTTAAAATTCAATATTCAAAATTGAAAATAAATTGAATTCATATGAAAACGGGGAAAGCTAATTTGAATAGAAGTGGATATGAAAACTTCTATAAGGAAATGTATAAAATGATTTGAAAAGTTACGATTGTATATTATTGTCAAGTAAGATATGCAGGTGTTATAAAGGGAAAAAGAAAATTGGATTTGATTTCGGGAGATAATTTGAATTGCCCGACTAAAAGGTATTTATTTAAATTTCTGTATGAAATTGGAATGGGTTTTTGATCTAGCCACTTGGCTTTTGTTTTCTTTTGGAATTTGGGAGCCCGTAGAGGCATTTTGTAGTTGTACCGAGCTAGCCGTGCAAAGGAGACGCTGAATTTTTTTTTGGAAATTTAGAGAGTTAGAAAATTTTGAGGAAGTTGTGATAGTTTAAATTTGAATTTTAAATTTAACTTTGAATAAGTGGAGTAAATATTGTTGTTGGAAACTATAGATGTAACATCCCGCCTTTTCGCACGATTTAAACAGACACATGTGCCAATTCAAAACATACGTAAGGGCGGATTGTTATGGGATAAATAAGAAAAACAGAAAAGAAAGAAAACTAAACAGAATCACACACCAGAAGGATAAAATATAATAATCAAAATATACAGTTCATGAAGCTGTTTTACAAAACCTTTGATTATATATATACAATACATATCAGAGTACACATACCATATAACAATGCAGCAGAACAATATGAGTGTAGTGGAATATAATTAACAATAATAATAGAAATCACCGTCTTCGTCCTCCAGAGCTAAAGTCTTCGATCCTGAAACGCTCGGACTGACCCGAGCAAATTTGAAAAGACAAAAACACTCGAGTCAGAACTAAAAAATCTTATGTGAGTTAAATCAACAGAAATAAATACGAGTACAGTAACTCAAGAGATGCTCAGGATTTTCATCTCCTAAGGATCCGTTAAACTATTTACTATGTAGTATATTTCGCTATTATAATAATGTCTAATTGTAAAATAAACTTACTTTTAAATAGCGTTAAGGAGTGACCTAATATTCCCCTTAACACAAATAATGCCAATAGTTTATACAGTGCCTGCATATCTCCTGATCGGGAGACTACGAGAAGACACTCCATAGGTACGACACAAATAGAAACTCGTACAAGGCGCGGTAGGGTAGGTGACACGGCACAACTAGGCAATGCCAGGGTAGATATACCAACTGCTATCCGGGCTGGTGGAAATGCGCAGCGCGCAGCTACCGCCCACCTCGAACAAACTCCCCCTAAAATCAAAAGTAAAAGTGGCCACTGAATCAATCCAAAGTCAAAGTATAGTATCGAAGAGGAGTGTCCGATCAGAGGAATGACCTCATTGGCCCGAGAATCGCTCCTGTTTTAGCCACCTTATGCCAACTCACGGGAGTCGGGTCCACGTATTTACCTTACAGGAAACGCCGCCGCCAACCTACTTCATTCTGGAATCTGTGACGACCGCCCATGACTCCCGCACCAAAACAAGGGAATAGTGCGCTGAAAGGTGTGCAAGGCAGCCATGGACGATAGTCAGGTTAAAATAAAATCGCAGAATCTATCGTATAACTCACAGCGCATGGATAAAATATAATAAAGAAATATAATATAGTGAAGTCTCATAACAGAAAAATCATCATATAAGCATCCCAGAAGTTTTATACAATCATCTCAACACAAATCCATACATCAAGACCTCACTACAAGCACTCAACCAAATACAGCAGCGGATACCCAGTACATATAAGAAAATAATATGCATAGCCTCCTGCTCGTCTTCGTCATCATCAGCGGAAAACTCAAAGCACAGCACCTGCCACCTGCTACCTAGTCTGCCCATCCCAAACATGGATGAACAGCCCAAGGTAATAAGAGGAGACATAAAACCTTGAGTCAGACAAAGTCTTAGTGAGCAGTAAATTAACAATCAAGCATACCAAAAGAGCATAAGGAAATAAAAGGAATAGGAACCAAATCATCCCACTCCACCTCTTTCTACAGTGATAGCCCCCAGACACACACTAAGGAGAAGCAAGCATAACATAGCAGATAAGTAAGGTAAAGCAATAATCACTCGAGTCAAGGACGATGTTTTCCAAATACAAACCCCCAAGGCCTAAACCAAGATCAGATAAGCACCCAGAAAACACCGCTCTTGAAGCCGAATGATGATACAACCAAACATCCAAACATCCATGACTCTGGCTATCACTGTTATCCTTGCTTCGAAATCACCGTTAATTGAATGACCGACTCCTTCTTGAGCCATCTGTCAAGGGCTAATGGTAACCCCGGTTCTAGACAAAGCTCCGCACACTGCCTTGTGCCTAGGACTTATCTTCTTGGCCCAGAGTACTCGACTAACTGCCTGTAGTCTTTTAGGCGTCCCTATGTACTCTTGCTTTAGGTTTGCTAGAACCTTCAATAACGATGAGATCCAAGCCTCCTTGTCATCCTTCTTGACGACTTCTTTCAACTTAGCCCAAGCTTCCTCTTGAGCAATCCATTATCAACCAACTTGAACTACCCTTCAAGTTATCAACATGCTTGGAATGATCCCTGCCTGGATTAAGCCAAGACTCACATCATACTTTGCTTCATCGTACCAAAGCAAAGTCTCAACTCAACAACATGGTTTGCCTTATCGCATCATGGCAAAGTCCCATCTCGATCTCATACTTCGCCTCTTCGCATCACGGCAAAGTCCCATCATCGAATCCATCCATATGAGCTTCCACATCCGCTTCATATGCCATCGGCAGCTTTCACCATTCAAGAGCCTTTCCACTTAGCTTTTGAATCATCTTCAACCATCTTGTTCCAAATCAACTACAAGCTAACTTGGAGCAATCAAATCTAACATACATTCAAACATTCAAGCATTCAAACAAGATATATTAAGCAATATCAACTATAATGGCAATTTCGTAATTAAGTGAGCAAAAGTCCAACATATGTGAAATCATGGTTTTTAGCATAGATCTATCAAATCTAAAACATGGGTTTTGTCTCTAATACTTGTTAATAACTTTCATAAGTAAACATCTTCAAATATGATGGATCTACATGCAGACTTAAGGGAAAATGCGAGAAAACGCTAACTTTAACACATAAACATATCACCAATCCCATATACTCCTTTGGATCCGCGTGAGAGATAACTACCACTCACCAAATCACCAAAACAACCTAAAATCAATCAACTTCAGATCTGGACAGCAAAGATCAAGGCTTGATCCGGCAATATCTCGCTCCAATCGATGAATTCTAGCTCGAACGGATGAAGATCTTCAACTTTGGCACTTGGATCTTCGATCTCGATCTTCGATCTTGGATGGATGCTAACACTTGATTGGAATGGAGAAAAGAAGATGAAGAAATGTTGTAGTCGAGCTCTCAAAATGGCAGCACTTCGTCGCTTCAAAAACCGGTGCCAAAAAGTGAGCCGAACACCTCTATTTATAGGCTGGAAACCCCCCTTAGCTCGGCCATCTTCTTAACTCGGAGCTCGCTATTAGGTCGTCCCCGACCTATCACCTGCCGACTCACGACCTAAGCAATCACCACAAACTACCGACCTAAAGACACGGCCGACCCAAGACTCATGCGACCTAACCGCTAAGTCGCCAACTTCTCCCTGCCGACCTAACCATAACACGGCCACACAACCCAACTTAGGTCGCTGCCGACCTAATCCCTAGCCGACTCAACAACACTAGGCAATACTGGGTACCTTGCCGACCTAACCTCCTACCGACCCAATGCCTCAACACATACTGCCGACCTATCACTAACCCAGATGCCGACCCAACTCTACGCCGACCCAAAGCCCTACACAACTGCTCCGAGACAACGACCTAACAAACACGGTCTACCGACCCAAACCCTACCGAGCTAACAACTACCTTACGACCTAACTCCAGACCGACTTAACTACAAGTGCCGACTTAAGCCTAAGCCTTACCCTCCTACGACTTAAAGCATATCCCGTCCACGACTTAACTACCAAGCCATGACTCGTCTACGACCTAAGACTCTAGGCCAAAATCCCACCGACCTAACTCTATACGACCCAAGCCGTAACTCGTGGACAACCCTAAGCCCCTAAGTCGGTCACTCCCCTAGGTCGGTCCAATCCACTAACCCTCCTAACTCGGCAACGTGTTAACTCGAGTAACTCTTAAGTCGGTCGCTTCCTTATCTCGGTGCAAACCCTATAAGCCGATCACTACTAGGTCGGACCAACCCAACAAGCCGCTAACTCCTAAGTCGGCTACTACCTTGAGTCGGCAACTTCCTAAGTCGGCAACATCTATGAGTCGCTCACTACTTGAGTCGGTCCCTATGAGTCGTAACCCCTACACGACCTAACCTATGAGTCGGTCACGACTCATCACTTACACTCGGGTTAACTTCTAAACGACTCAAGCTAGAGGCAACACAAACAACACTAACGACCTGCAAATTCTACGATCTATCGACACGTAAAATACGGGTCGTTACATTCTCTCCCCCTTAGGAATTTCGCCCCCGAAATTCCAAGCAAACAACAGCAATCAAGGATATTCCGCATGCCTACCACCCATAGCAATCCACAAACCATGCAACCAATTCTAGCCTAGCATGCAGAATTCTAAGACTTAGAACAAGCTACAAATTCATGAGATGTCACGACACTTTAGGGCCATACCTCGAAGAGTCCGGGATGAGCTGCCTTCATCCTCTCTTCCTCCTCCCATGTACAGTCGTTAACATCGTCACTCCATTGTACCTTGAGCAACGTAATCGTCTTCCTCCTAAGCTGTTTCGTATCGGTTTCAACAATACGAAGCGGCTTACGAGGTCTCGTAACCACTGGATCAACCTCTAAGTCTTCACAGCTATCAGCAGAAACCACCGTACTTGGGTCGTGCACATACTTCCGTAGATAAGATACATGAAAAACATTGTGCACACCCGCCATCTTTTCCGGTAACTCCAATCTATAAGCGAGCTTTCCAATTCGCTCGATAATCGGGAATGGTCCAACGAATCTCGGAGCCAACTTTCCTTTGTTCCCGAATCTAATAATATTCTTCAATGGAGAAATCTTCACAAAAACCATATCACCTATGTCGAATTCCAAATCCTTTCGACGATTATCAGCATAACTTTTCTGACGATCTTGGGCTGCCTTCATTCGTTGTCGAATGATCTCTATACAATCCGAAGTCTGTCGAATCATCTCTGGCCCAAGTATCGGCTTTTCTCCAGCTTCCAACCAACATGTCGGAGAGTTACACGGTCTTCCATATAATGCTTCATATGGTGCCATACCAATGCTAGACTGATAACTGTTGTTATAAGCAAATTCCACCAAATGAAGGTGATCTTCCCATGATCCTCCGAAGTCCAAAACACAAGCTCTAAGAAGATCTTCCAAAACCCGGTTGACTCTCTCAGTCTGACCATCTGTTTGAGGGTGGTAAGCTGTACTCAAACACAACTCAGTTCCCAAAACTTCCTGGAAGCTCTTCCAAAATCCACTAGTGAACAACGGATCTCGATCGCTCACTATACTCTTCGGAACACCATGGAATCGAACAATCCACTTCACATACAACTCAGCCAACTTCGATGCAGTTCTAGTCGATCGAACAGGAATGAACCTTGCACTCTTGGTCAAACGATCTACTATGACCCAAATCCCTTCATTCCCTGTCCTTGTCCTAGGTAGACCATCAATAAAATCCATTGACACTTGCTCCCACTTCCACGTAGGAACTTCTAATGGCTGAAGTAATCCACTGGGCTTCTTCTGCTCAGCTTTCACCAACTGGCAATTCATACACTTGGAAATAAAATTTCCAACATCCTTCTTCATACCTTCCCAGTAGTAAGCTCTTTTCATATCCCGATACATCTTATTTCCACCTGGATGAATTGTCAACTTCGAGTGATGACTTTCCCTCAGAACTTCATCCCTTAATCCATCAATATCAGGAACCACCAATCGTCCTTGCTTTCGAAGCCAACCCTCTCGATCGACTTCGAATCCCTTATCCTTCTCTGGTTCCAATCCAGATTCCAAATCACGGATAATCTTGACAAGCTTATCATCTTTCTTTTGGCTCTCGCCAATTCTTTCCACAAGAGTAGGCCTTATTGATAAGTTTGCCAACATCTCAGATTCCAACTCGCATCTAGGCCTGAAATCAAATCCAGCCAAATACTCAAGACTCTTCCATTCCGAAAACATGGCTCCCAATCCTGCATGTCTTCGACTTAACGCATCAGCCACTGCGTTACCTTTCCCTGGAGTATAGGCTATACCAAAATCATAAGATGCTAGAAACTCTAACCACCTTTGCTGTCGAAGATTCAAATCCTTTTGGGAGAACAGATACTTCAACGACTTATGATCCGTAAACAACCCGAATCTAACTCCCAATAGATAATGTCTCCACATCTTCAAAGCAAACACTATTGCCGCTAACTCCAAATCATGAGTCGGATAATTCCTTTCATGCGGCTTCAGTTGTCGACTAGCATACGCAACAACTTTATCCTTCTGCATTAGCACCGCTCCCAGTCCAGTGCCACATGCATCGGTGTAAACCACCATCTCATCATTCCCACTTGGAATAGTCAATACAGGAGCACTCGTCAGTCGCTCTTTCAGGATTACGAAAGCTTGCTCACACTTGTCATCCCATCTGAACACTTGGTTCTTCTTCGTCAATCCTGTCAATGGTGCAGCTATCTTGGAAAAGTCCTTGATAAACCGACGATAATATCCTGCTAATCCAAGAAAACTTCTCACATCAGATGCATTCTTAGGTCTAACCCAATCCTGGATCACTGCCACCTTAGCGGGATCAACCGCTATTCCATTTCCAGAGATAACATGGCCTAAGAACCTCACTTCACTCTTCCAGAAGTGACACTTCGAAAACTTAGCCTTCAGCTGATGTTTCCGCAAGATTTCCAAAACAATCCTCAAGTGCGTCTTGTGCTCTTCCTCAGTTCTGGAATAAACCAAAATATCATCCACGAACACAAGCACGAACTTATTCAACTGATCTCTGAATACTCTATTCATAAGATCCACAAAATATGCTGGCGCGTTAGTCAATCCAAACGGCATTACCAGCCACTCATAAAACCCGGATGGTGTCCTGAAAGCAGTCTTCGGCACACTATCCTTTGCCACTCTCAACTGGTGAAATCCCGTTGCCAAATCCATCTGAGAAAACACCCTAGCCTCGTGAAGCTGATCAAACAAGTCATCTATTCTCGGCAATGGATACTTGTTCTTCTTAGTCACCTTATTCAGCTCACGATAATCCACACACAACCTCAACGATCCATCCGCTTTGGTTGCGAACACAACTGGCGCACCCCATTCGGACACACTTCTCCGAATGAATCCTTTCTGCAAAAGGTCATCAACTTGCACCTTCAGCTCTTGCTGCTCCCTCGGTGCCATCCGCCTAAGAGGCATCACAACAGGTCTGGCTCCCTCAACTAGATCGATACGAAACTCGATCTCCCTATGCGGCGGCAACCCTTTGACTTCGTCAAAGACATCCTCAAATCCATTCACAACAGGCACCGATGACAGTCCATCCCGTGGAACAACCAGCGAATACATGAAGCTCATGAAGACGCCTTCTTCATGCTTACATCGTATCACAACCTTTCGCCCATCCACATTCCCGACTGTCACCTCCAGCCTCTCACAATCAATCCTAGCCGCATACTTCCTAAGCCAGTCCATACCCAAAATAATTCCGAACCCCGCAAAGTTCAGAACAAAGCAATCACAAACAAACGAGCAATCATGACTCGACACAACTAGACCACGGCATATCATACACAAACATGACGAACCCCCCACTGGATTAGTCACAACCAATGGCCTATCAACAATATCCGGTTTCATACCTAACCGGCTTACCAAATCATCACAAACAAAAGAATGCGACGCTCCAGTATCAAACAACACTCTAACTGGAACACCACAAATAGAAAGAGTACCTTGAACCACCACACTCTTCCCCTTCTCCTCAGCAGTCGGAGCTTTTGAAGACGACGGCACAACTCCCAAAGCATAGGCTTGCACAATCTGCCTATCTTTCCTCGGCTCTGGGCAATCCTTCTTGATATGTCCCAGCTTATCACAGTTATAACACTTTCCCGGCACCTTGGGATTCTTACAATCTTTGTAAAGATGGCCCTTCTGTTGGCAGTTATAACAAGTCACTTCGCCTTTCGGCTTCTTCTGGCCATCCTTACCCTTCTGATGCTGCTGCTTCCTCCTCTTATTGCCATTCTGGTGTGGTTTAGATCCTTCCCTGGTTACAGCAACAACAGAACTTTCCTTAGGAAACAAACTCTCATGCCTAAGGGCTTTCTCCACAAGCTTCTCAAATGGATCGTCCAAATGATCCACTAACTGCCTCCCAAGATAAGCATCCAGACCAGTCACAAACTTCTCATTCTTCTGATAGGGAGAATCAATGTACGATCTGGCATACTTGGACAAAGCTTCAAACTCAGAAATATACTCAAGAACTGGTCTCCCACCTTGCTTGAGCTCTACAAACCTCTTGAACAAAACAGACTTCTGAGCCGTAGAGATGAACTTGGCTTCAAATCTAACTTGGAATTGCTCCCAAGTAATCTCTTCTTCTGGGGTATCAATGGTGATAGAATTCCACCAATCAGCAGCTCTTCCCTGAAGCTGTCTCGATGCAAGCTTTCTCTTAGTTGCATCCTCAATCCCTAAGTCACCAAAGATCCTTCGACATGCATCAATCCATCTCTGCACCTCAATAGTCGACTCCGTCCCCAAGAAAGCTTTTCCTCCAAGAGAAGTATAATCCTTGCAAAGCTTAGCAAAATCCACCGGTCTTGGAGCTTGAACTTGAACTCCCACATCCACTGATGATCCTGAAGCTGGTATCCTTCTCATGATCGAAGTCATCATCGCTTCGAACATAGTTCCATAATCAACAGCTCCTTCATCAGCACGGCTTTCCCTTGCAGCTGGTCTCCCTCTTCGACTCATCCTTAATATCTGTAATAAGAATGATTAGAACACCTTAAGAAACAACTACATAAGGAGTTCAAATCCTTCTAGGCTACTATATTATATATAGTAATCATCCATCAAAATACAATTACGTCTCTCATACGTAGTTACGTCAGCGAGCGTTGGCTGAAATCGATTAACCAAAGCTCTGATACCAAATGTGACGACCGCCCATGACTCCCGCACCAAAACAAGGGAATAGTGCGCTGAAAGGTGTGCAAGGCAGCCATGGACGATAGTCAGGTTAAAATAAAATCGCAGAATCTATCGTATAACTCACAGCGCATGGATAAAATATAATAAAGAAATATAATATAGTGAAGTCTCATAACAGAAAAATCATCATATAAGCATCCCAGAAGTTTTATACAATCATCTCAACACAAATCCATACATCAAGACCTCACTACAAGCACTCAACCAAATACAGCAGCGGATACCCAGTACATATAAGAAAATAATATGCATAGCCTCCTGCTCGTCTTCGTCATCATCAGCGGAAAACTCAAAGCACAGCACCTGCCACCTGCTACCTAGTCTGCCCATCCCAAACATGGATGAACAGCCCAAGGTAATAAGAGGAGACATAAAACCTTGAGTCAGACAAAGTCTTAGTGAGCAGTAAATTAACAATCAAGCATACCAAAAGAGCATAAGGAAATAAAAGGAATAGGAACCAAATCATCCCACTCCACCTCTTTCTACAGTGATAGCCCCCAGACACACACTAAGGAGAAGCAAGCATAACATAGCAGATAAGTAAGGTAAAGCAATAATCACTCGAGTCAAGGACGATGTTTTCCAAATACAAACCCCCAAGGCCTAAACCAAGATCAGATAAGCACCCAGAAAACACCGCTCTTGAAGCCGAATGATGATACAACCAAACATCCAAACATCCATGACTCTGGCTATCACTGTTATCCTTGCTTCGAAATCACCGTTAATTGAATGACCGACTCCTTCTTGAGCCATCTGTCAAGGGCTAATGGTAACCCCGGTTCTAGACAAAGCTCCGCACACTGCCTTGTGCCTAGGACTTATCTTCTTGGCCCAGAGTACTCGACTAACTGCCTGTAGTCTTTTAGGCGTCCCTATGTACTCTTGCTTTAGGTTTGCTAGAACCTTCAATAACGATGAGATCCAAGCCTCCTTGTCATCCTTCTTGACGACTTCTTTCAACTTAGCCCAAGCTTCCTCTTGAGCAATCCATTATCAACCAACTTGAACTACCCTTCAAGTTATCAACATGCTTGGAATGATCCCTGCCTGGATTAAGCCAAGACTCACATCATACTTTGCTTCATCGTACCAAAGCAAAGTCTCAACTCAACAACATGGTTTGCCTTATCGCATCATGGCAAAGTCCCATCTCGATCTCATACTTCGCCTCTTCGCATCACGGCAAAGTCCCATCATCGAATCCATCCATATGAGCTTCCACATCCGCTTCATATGCCATCGGCAGCTTTCACCATTCAAGAGCCTTTCCACTTAGCTTTTGAATCATCTTCAACCATCTTGTTCCAAATCAACTACAAGCTAACTTGGAGCAATCAAATCTAACATACATTCAAACATTCAAGCATTCAAACAAGATATATTAAGCAATATCAACTATAATGGCAATTTCGTAATTAAGTGAGCAAAAGTCCAACATATGTGAAATCATGGTTTTTAGCATAGATCTATCAAATCTAAAACATGGGTTTTGTCTCTAATACTTGTTAATAACTTTCATAAGTAAACATCTTCAAATATGATGGATCTACATGCAGACTTAAGGGAAAATGCGAGAAAACGCTAACTTTAACACATAAACATATCACCAATCCCATATACTCCTTTGGATCCGCGTGAGAGATAACTACCACTCACCAAATCACCAAAACAACCTAAAATCAATCAACTTCAGATCTGGACAGCAAAGATCAAGGCTTGATCCGGCAATATCTCGCTCCAATCGATGAATTCTAGCTCGAACGGATGAAGATCTTCAACTTTGGCACTTGGATCTTCGATCTCGATCTTCGATCTTGGATGGATGCTAACACTTGATTGGAATGGAGAAAAGAAGATGAAGAAATGTTGTAGTCGAGCTCTCAAAATGGCAGCACTTCGTCGCTTCAAAAACCGGTGCCAAAAAGTGAGCCGAACACCTCTATTTATAGGCTGGAAACCCCCCTTAGCTCGGCCATCTTCTTAACTCGGAGCTCGCTATTAGGTCGTCCCCGACCTATCACCTGCCGACTCACGACCTAAGCAATCACCACAAACTACCGACCTAAAGACACGGCCGACCCAAGACTCATGCGACCTAACCGCTAAGTCGCCAACTTCTCCCTGCCGACCTAACCATAACACGGCCACACAACCCAACTTAGGTCGCTGCCGACCTAATCCCTAGCCGACTCAACAACACTAGGCAATACTGGGTACCTTGCCGACCTAACCTCCTACCGACCCAATGCCTCAACACATACTGCCGACCTATCACTAACCCAGATGCCGACCCAACTCTACGCCGACCCAAAGCCCTACACAACTGCTCCGAGACAACGACCTAACAAACACGGTCTACCGACCCAAACCCTACCGAGCTAACAACTACCTTACGACCTAACTCCAGACCGACTTAACTACAAGTGCCGACTTAAGCCTAAGCCTTACCCTCCTACGACTTAAAGCATATCCCGTCCACGACTTAACTACCAAGCCATGACTCGTCTACGACCTAAGACTCTAGGCCAAAATCCCACCGACCTAACTCTATACGACCCAAGCCGTAACTCGTGGACAACCCTAAGCCCCTAAGTCGGTCACTCCCCTAGGTCGGTCCAATCCACTAACCCTCCTAACTCGGCAACGTGTTAACTCGAGTAACTCTTAAGTCGGTCGCTTCCTTATCTCGGTGCAAACCCTATAAGCCGATCACTACTAGGTCGGACCAACCCAACAAGCCGCTAACTCCTAAGTCGGCTACTACCTTGAGTCGGCAACTTCCTAAGTCGGCAACATCTATGAGTCGCTCACTACTTGAGTCGGTCCCTATGAGTCGTAACCCCTACACGACCTAACCTATGAGTCGGTCACGACTCATCACTTACACTCGGGTTAACTTCTAAACGACTCAAGCTAGAGGCAACACAAACAACACTAACGACCTGCAAATTCTACGATCTATCGACACGTAAAATACGGGTCGTTACAGAATCTCCACCGCGTACACGGTTGTTAAAGTGGTTTTCGGAATTGGCAGAGAGTATGACAACTTCCGATCCCGGTCTCTTTAACAACCAAGCGTTATTATAACACCGCGGTCATTTAAAATAATTTATACTTTAAAACCAGGATAAAATATCCATTTTAAAATTATATAAATGCGGTATCATTTATATTTATTAAAACCCCAAATAAATACGATATCATTTAGACCAAAATCATTTTATTTTCCAATATATTCTTTTCCAAAAATCATAGTGTTTTCAAAGTATAATATTTAGAAATCAAAACTCTTGAATATAATATTTCCAAATTATATTACCTTGAAAATCATAACTTGAAACAAATTTCCATCTCTTAAATGGTTAAATATTAAATTACTTTTATAAAACACAATAGCTTCTTTAAATTTCACAAATCAATTCCAAATATCGATTTAAACTTCCAAATTCCATTTCAATTCTTATGTTTCAAAGCTTTAAATATTTCATCATTTCAAAAACAAACTCATTTGACAATCCCATATATATTAAATTTAACTACTTATTATTTAGACTTGAAATATTTACTTAATGAATTCAATATAATTTAAGAAAAACCTTTAACTTCACCTAACTGGATAATCTTTCAATTTATTATATATTCATTTAAATCAACCTGATATTCATTTAAATCACTCTACACAAAAATCAAGTTATAAAAATCATATCCTTTAAAAATTCTAACTTTTTATTTAATTCCAATTTAACTTAATACTCATCTTCCAATCTTATTCTCATTTAAGTCATTAAAACTCCAGAAATTAAATTTTAAATAAATTCTTAATCGTATTTGATCTCAAAAGAAATCAAACTTTATTTTATACTTCAAATCAATTTTATACAAAGCTTAAAAACCGGAAAGTACTATATATAAATAACCTTTATCAATAACCAAATCAATATCCCATAAACCATATATATATAGCTTTACAAAACCATAGAAATCGCTTTAAAATATTATTATATATGTATAGACCGCAGTGTCTATATAAATTTTTCTATCCTATTGTCAAGTGATACGGATGTTTATCATTTCAATCCGCAATTTTAAAAATTAAAAAAGCGGTTGTATATCATTTCAAACCGCAATCCCGACTAAAATGAAATGCATGATAACTTGTAGATTTTTAAAATATAGTACACATCATCCATTCACCAAACATCAATCAACAACCATTAATTATAATCATCATCCAATTTTAAACAAAGATCAATATAGAGCATATAAAATATAACAGGGAATAAATAACAGGTATTAACTAACAGTTTATATTCAGTAATAAATTTTATAACTGTTTAACTAGCAGTTTATATGCAAATAAATAAATTCTAACTGTCAATTTATATGCAATAAATAAAATTAATTAACAGTTAAATTAAATAAATGCGATTTAACTGAGATGATGAATAAAACATGCCAAAAAATCTTAAATAAATTTCTACTCATATCTTAAGTCAAATTAACAAATATAAGAAATTCTAGAAGTTGTGAGTGGGTTAAAACACTCACCTTTGAATTTAAATTGAATTAAAATCCAATTTAAACCCAAAAATTTGACCACCTCAGAATTCGTCCAAACTAACGTCATCAGGTCCGGAATTTTAGTACGATCCTAACAAAAAAACCGTGCATGAAACGGAGTTCTTATACGAGAGTTATAGCAATAATTGCGATTGAATTTTAGATTTAAAAATAACAAAAGAAAGAACACATGTACATATTGCCACCTCATCACCTTTGCTCATGCGCACTCCTTTGTTCCAAAACCAAGCACGCTGCAGAAAGATAACGCACGCAATGAAAACAGCCTCCACAAATTCGAAACCCAAATCATGATTTGCCGCCAATCCGATCGTCAATTCGCCTCCAAACTTCGCCAATGAACAACGCGCTAGCACCTCCATAAAACCCAGAAGGGATTTTCCGATCAGACGCACAAATCAAAAACGCCCAATTCAATTTTGACCGTGATTTCTGGTCAAATGATGCATCGAATTGAAAAACGAATTACACCATTGAATTACGCTCGTCGAGAGCTTCAAATTATATTATTTTGAGATTTTTCTGAGGACTTTGAATTTTTGACTCTGATTTTGAAATGGATCTGGATCTGAAATTTTGTCTGCCATTGAGGAGGAGAAAGAGCTGAAGAAATTTTACATGCGGACAAATGAGAATAGGCGGAGGCTAGGGTTTAGCAGGGTATTTATAGATGAAGTTGGAAAATGAATGGAAAGAAATAAGGTAAATATGAACAAACTTGGTTTTGAAATATAGTTAAAAAGAGGTAATTATTAATTAGAAAGGGAATGAATGGACTAACTCTATACTGTAAACAAACTTTTAGAATTCAAATTTCAAAACAATTGTTTACTTAATAAATTTTGTTAACCCTAAACACACCAAAATTAACTTCATTAACTCAAGTAATATTTGAATTTCTACGCATTTGGGTTTTTGTCTAAGCATAATAATTTTTTATATTCGTTAAATAAATTTATTATTAAATCAACTTCCAAATTTTAAAATTTAAAACTCACAAATTTTACCACCATATATATTCTCAGTTATTTACCATGACTTAAACAAATCTTTATGTAAATTTAGAGTTGATAAATCTATCAATTGCAGTTCCAAAGCTTCTATTTCATTATATTCAAAATTATAAATTAAGTTCTCCAAAATTTATATTAAGTTCAACAATCAATGATTATTCCATCTATTAATTTTATGTAGATGGATTCAAATGTTGGGTTCAGAAACTATTATTTCAATATTCTCGAATTTCAGTCAAATCTCTATAAACGTAATACTTTAAACGTTAAATTTCATTTATTTTGCAATACTTCAATTAAATTAATAAATATTGCTACCTATTAGCTCTTAATTTTATTCTTAAGTTTGTTACCTATCAATTTCGATTATACTTCCATCTATAATGCAAATCCAATCTCCTCTAACTGCATAAATTAGGGCGATTTATTGCAATTGATTTCCCATTAAACTTCATAAATTATCAAATTGAAACCTAGAAAAAAAGTTTATTTATTTAAAATCTTGTTGTTTAATTAAATTGACGCTTCACAGGTATAATTTACATTGATTTCCAATTATTACTTAAATACATCATAAAACGTTAAATCTATATTCATAACAATTTGTTACCAAAATTTATTTAACGAAATCAATTACGCCCTTTAAAATATTTCTATTCATTCATTAATTGCTAATTGTTACTCAATTAAACCCATTCATTTGATTTCCCTATTATGCATCAATTATAAACCCATCATCTTAAAGGTGATGTCAACATTTCATACTATAAATTTTCCCTTTTATATTCCAATATAAATAAATGCTCACACACAAATTAAGATTCTAAATCCAATTAATTATTCCATCCAGGTTCCATTCCTTTTTACATCAACCATCACTTTATGAGTAAATTAGCATTTCCTATTCATTTTGCTACATTCACTTATATTTACTTTCTGAGTGAATTGGTATTCCATTTAATCCATTAATTTATTAACTTTAATTATTGCTATTCATTGTCTAACATAAATTTGAATCTATTTTCTAATTTACACCTTTCAATTAATTAACACCTTACAATTGTTAATAAAAAAGGATTGTACTAAAAAAAATTATTTTCTTTGATGAATTCAATACTTGCCTTTATTTACTTATTTCTAACCTTATATCCAATTGCAATAATTTCCACTATTACAATTAATTGACATATATAATTCAATTAGTGTAACATTCATTTATTTTATTATCACTTACTACAGATTCTAATTCCATTAACAAATAAGCAGGTAATTTATAATATATGTTACAAATTTTTGAATTAATCACTATTCATTATTATTTACTTTAATTTACCATTACTTACATTGCATTAACATTGTAACTTAAAATCCCTATCAAATTTCAATAAATATCCTAATGAGTACATTTACTCTATTTGGTATGTTATAAATTATCAACCAAGAAGCGTTTAATAATTTCAACAACAATGTAATTACTAATTACCTACATTGATTGTATACTTTTTCCGTTATTATCATTTATTAGAATTCTATTCAACTTTCCATCTTATGCATATAGTTAACCTTTATAGTGATTTTACCTTCAAAATTTTCAGTTATTTTCTTAACTTAAGGCAATGACTAATTTCATTTAATCACTATTAATTACATGCATTGGTAACGGACAATAGTTGTCACCATTTTACAATTTATAACATTTGAAATTTATTCTCTACAACAATTATTACCTATCAATATTATTTCGCCCATAAATACAAAACTTGCAATTGTTCTTATTATCATATTCCATTTACTGTTAACAATGTCTATTACATTATATCAGTTTAATATTTTCCTTAAATTCCTCATATTCAATTCATATACAAGTAAAAAAAAATTCACTACATAAAATCATTTGAATTAACTTCGAATTAACTATAAGTAGGTTTTTTGATTTATATTTTTTTCTTCTAAATTTAATTACAAACTTATTAATTTAACCAAATTAAATCAATGGAATTTATGGGTCGTTACACTCTCCCCCACTCAAAACTTTTCGTCCCCGAAAAGCAAAAGAAGGGAAAATAAGAATTAAATAACCATACATCTTATTCAAAATATTTAACTTATAAACAATAATTTACTAAATTTATTGCCTTAAATAAAATATACCCGTTTAATAATCATTATATCTTTTTATACATAAATAAATAAAGTTTGGAAAAATATTTTCAAAATAATTTATAAGTCCAAAATTTTCGAAAAAATTTCGGCAGAGTCTACTTTGTAGGGAGAGCCCGGGAGAAAATATAATATCAAAATATAACAATTATATTCATATACTATCCAAAATATTATATCCCAACTCGAGAAAATATATAAAATAGCGCTAAAACCGTAATCCGAAACGTACCTATTTGTCGGGCAAATAACGCTAAATTTATGAAACCAAATTCAGTAGCAATTGCTTCCATAGCCTGCATTTTACTTATATAAACCAAAGGGTTAACAATTTGTATAAAGTGAAATATTTAAATGGTTTCAATCACTACAACAAATCAATACAACAACCATCAATTTCAACAAACAGCATACACAACAAATACAAAACAACCATTCAATCAACCAAACAAATAGTTGTTCGGGTTCAAAACCTTTAAATTGTACGGAATGAAGAATAAACTACTAGCGCATCATTTACTCAACAGTCTTAGATAAAACTAAGTAGATTATTCATTCACCCATTGCAATTTTAAATTATCCTTGCTCAAACAACCATCAACTAAGCAACAACAAATCCAAACAACAATCAATTTAACTTATTATTAATTTCATTTCTTACCTTTGTTGTTTGATTATCTTTTTATTCATAAAGTGATTTATCGTTTTAATTTACATTTACTCATTAAATGTTTGTTTCATTTATTTTTCTTATTACTTACAATTATTCAATCCCATTAACTCAGGTCATTCCAGTTCCTTTTTATTTCGTTATAACTATTCATTCATTTATTATTGCATGATCTTATTTATTCATACATTAATTACTTAAGTTTATAATCATCCATTTGTCATACTTACCTTTAATAATATTTACTTAGTAAAACTTCAATTATAACTTAAGTTTATAGCATTAAATTATAATCTAACAGCAATTTCATTGAATTCTTTCATTATTTCAAATTCCTACTTGTATAATATTCTACTCCAATCTCTTATTAAACATTTCAACTTTTAGTATTTGGTAAATTATATATGTTATTTAAAGGTGTAGTTGAAAGTTATAAAAGTTTCTCATTTCTTTTAATTAATTCATCGTTCAATAAATTTTTACCCTTTGGTCTTATAAGTTACCATTTCAACTTCCTTTTATTTCCTTTATAACTTGGCACCAAATCTCTTACCTAAATTAGAGGTTTTAATTATTAATTACTTACCTTTCATTTCACTACAATAATTTAAACAATTAATTAACGGAAATATAAGAGTTAAATACCAGGTTAAATTTTCAATTTATTTTAAAATAATCGATAAATATATTCTTACAACTTATATATCTCTAATCATATTTAAAACAATTCAAAATTTATATAAATTTTTCAACAATGAATCTGTAGTAGAACTACTACAGTGGCCTTCCCCCTTCGAAACTCGAAAATGAAAGTCGATGATGCGACCGCCATCACCGAAATTATTTTCTAGCGACAAAGAGGGGAGTACAACTTTATCTTTCCAAAATTCCTTTAAAACAATTCTTCACATTATATAGTCATACTTATATCAGAAAGTACTTCCTTTAATAATATTATTATTTATATTTCAAAATCATTCAAAAGAAATTTCAAAACCCTGGACCTAAGTTCTAAATTTCCAAATTTCATTTACTTTATTTTCTATCTTATTTGACCTATTATTTATACACTTTATTACTTAACAACCAATCTATTGCAGCCAAATATAGATATCAATTGAAAAATTATATTTTATATATAGAAAATATAATAGGCAAAATTATTTCATTCACCTATATTAAAAACAGATATTATGTCGGTATGTCCTATTAAGTGTTTAGAAATCCCTATTGATGTCATAGCGTCCCATGCACCAACCAGAATTTATAAATACGAAACGGAACAAATTAACACAATATAAAACCTTTTTATAGCACTAACAAATACGCTCTCTCATATATATATACGCCCAACGACTCCTATAGGGTATTACTACCCTATTAACAAAGAGTCAAACCCCACAAAAACAAGGTTTTATCGCTAAACCAAAGCTTTGATACCAACTGTAACACACATGTCGATTCCAACTATACGTAAGGGCGGATTGTTATGGGATAAATAAGAAAAACAGAGAAGAAAGAAAACTAAACAGAATCTCATAGTGGAAGGATAAAATATAATTATCAAAATATACAGTTCATGAAGCTGTTTTATAAAACCTTTGATTATATCTAGACAATACATATCAGAATACACATACCATATAACAATGCAGCGGAACAATATGAGTTTAGTGGAATATAATTAATAATAATAATAGAAATCACCGTCTTCGTCCTCCAGAGCTAAAGTCTTCGATCCTGAAACGCTCGGACTGACCCGAGCGAATTTGAAAAGACAAAAACACTCGAGTCAGAACTAAAAGATCTTATGTGAGTTAAATCAACAGAAATAAATACGAGTACAGTAACTCAAGAGATGCTCAGGATTTTCATCTCCTAAGGAGTTAAACTATTTACTATGTAGTATATTTCGCTATTATAATAGTGTCTAATTGTAAAATAAACTTACTTTTAAATAGCGTTAAGGATTGACCCAATATTCCCCTTAACACAAATAATGCCAATAGTTTATACAGTGCCTGCATATCTCCTGATCGGGAGACTACGAGAAGACACTCCATAGGTACGACACAAATAGAAACTCGTACAAGGCGCGATAGGGTATGTGACGCGGCACAACTAGGCCATGCCAGGGTAGATATACCAACTGCTATCCGGGCTGGTGGAAACGCGCAGCGCGCAGCTACCGCACATGTAATGACCCGGCTTTTTCAACAGTTAATTTGTGATATTTAAAATAAATTTAAATAATTAATTTGAAACATAATTTGTCTTCAATATGAAAAGTTGGTTTGATTTGATAAAAAGAACTCATAATTTAAATATAACAATTAATTAAATAAATTAAATAACAATTGACAATTGGGTAAATTATTTAAATTTGGAATTGTAAGCTTATTGAAAATATTTTAACGGCTTATAAAATTTATATTAATAATACTGAGAATAATAGATGGATTAAAATTGTATTTAACAGCGGTTTGTTCAATTTTAAATTTACATTGTTTAAATAGACAGTTGAAAATAGCCTTCTGAGGCACAGTCTCGGAATTCAACGAAACTAGTTTCATTGGATCCGTAATATTGAATTTTTGCCGGATTTTAAATTTCGTAATTTTTGGAATGACCGTGTGATTGCACGATAAGAATACGCGCTATATTTTATATTGAATTCGAGAAGGTTTATATAACGTTTAAAAATAAAATAATCAGCGTAGCTCCCTCAACACACCATCGTTCGTCTTCCTGAATACGCCTCCCATCTTCTTTATTATTTCGATGCTTCTCGTTTATATCTTCGTTCAGAAACAAAAATCAATATTCATGGCCGCCTTCTCCTTTTAATCGCGTGCTTTCCCCTTCTCAATAACCCTTCCTCCTTGCTTATAAATCCCGAAACCCCTATCCTTTCCCTTTTCTCTTCAAGTCCGAATTCACGACAGTTAAAAAAAATGATGAAGATAAAAACCTAAATCTATTCGCGTTCGATTCGCGCGAGTGCAAATTAGAATTCGCGACTTGGATTGTGATGAATTCCTGTGGCGAGCGTCGCGAGGCGCGCGACGTGTGAGAGTCGATCTGGGAGCATGGCGAGGCGTTGTGGTTGTTCACGAGTGGGGGAAGGGCTTGCGTGCGCGAGAGGGTTCGAGCGATGTCGATGTCGTGGTCGCGAAGAAGAAGAGGGGCTCGATTTCATGGATGTTCGTGCGACAGCCAAGGATCTGGGGAAAACTCAGTGGCGTGTGATGCAGGAGGGCGGCGACGATAGTCGCGAGGCAGTGAGGTACGATTCCAGATTCAAAATTTTGTTAAAATGCATAGGGATTAAGTTGCTTTCAGATTGAAATTGATTTATATAAAAAAAATAAAGGGAAAGAAACTGTGCAGTTAGGAAATTTATTTTCGTAAGTATATATATAAATTTTTGGGTTCAATCTTTATATATATGCAAACTGGAATTTTTTTTGGAACTGCAGTAAAGTTTATGGCTTTTAAAATTGTATATAAGTATACACATATGCAGATTTTTATAAATATTTTTACTGTAAAATTTAAATCTTTTCTGTTTTAAAATTTAAATTATATAAAAAAAAATATAAAAAATAATAATTTATATTCTTCAGAATAAATATACCTATATTTAAGCAAAATATGATTTTTATATCTATAAGGCTTTGGAAGGATATAAAGATTTGATTTTTAAAATAAATATAAGTCATTTTGGCAAAGGAAATTACAAAGAAGAAAATGAAAATAAATATATACCTCGGCATTTTTAATGTTGCTAGTTCGTTCGATAATAAATTACTGATGTGATTAATTTGTTTAATTAGTCACTAGAAGATTTTCTTTACAAAATTAGTTTAAAATTTAATTATTTATTGAAATAAATCATTAGTTAGAATTAAATTTTTAGGGTTAAAGATTAAATGGTAATAACTTGCTCGATTTGTTCTAATATTAATAAAATCATATAATTGTTTATACAAGGTCAAAAATATGGGGACAAGTCAAGGTGGGGTGGAGTAGCAAAATAAAAATCAAACGTGAGTTAATCTCACGCAGTTAAGTTTAAAAATTAAAATTGTTGAATTTGGATTTAATTGTTGAATTGATTGAATGATGTTTGATTGTTGAAGTAGTGAATAATTAAATAGACTTTATACACCGCATAATAAGCGGATGTTAGAAATATTAAACCCATATACTGCGATATTTCACATTGAAGTGAAATTGTTATTCTATTGTGCTAACATCTGTGGATGCAGGGAAAACAGGTTGGAGGGATCCAACAGGATTCCTCAAAGCATTTACTTCTTATTTATATATGTTGTGTTATGAATAGATGGATTCATTGATATGGGTTTGTGGATGAATTAAATTCATTGAGAATTAAATTTCATTTAAATTGAAGTTTGAAATTATAAATTTAATTTAATTTGACAAAGTCAAACAAAACTAAATAGAAAATATTTTTGTAATGTGAATCTACTTCAAATTTGAAAATGAATGAAGAAATTAAAGTATATCATAAACTGCAATCAGTTGAGTTGAGTTTTTGGAAGATTATTTATATATATACTTAATAATTGAAAAATTATTGACCTTGAAATCAATAAGTGAAATTTTATTAGAAATAACAAGAAGATGTTATTAAGAAAAACGAAAGAAATTATATTAAAAATTAAAGAGAATTTTATTATGAGATAAAAAGGAAATATTTATTTAGAAAAAAATAAAATTTATTGAAAAGGACAATATGGAAATGTAGGTTTGTAAAAGAAATAAATTATAAAGATGGATTTTCTTTAATAAAACTATTTTTATAAATAAAGGGAATCCAAGAAGAATTTGATAAATTTCATAAAGAAAGATGATAAATGAAATAGAAAATATCAAATGTATATTTGGAAGATAAGTTAGGTGAACTTATACTGGAATATGAAATTTGTTAAATGGAAATAGCAGGATATTTCCAAAGGTAAATGTGGACAAGAGGCATTTATAATGGATATGGGATTTTCTAAAATTATAATTTACTTAAAATAAAAAAATATTTTAAAAATTACTATACTATATAAATCTTTGTATAAACTATAATTTGAATATAAAATATTTTCGAATTAGTTATTTTAAAGGTTTAGCTATTATTTATTATAAACTCTAAGTTTTCTAAAACCAGCTTTGAAATTTATAAATAACTAGATATAAATTTTAATATTTTACATTACTTCTTATTTTATAAATCTATATGGTTTCAAAATGTTTTTAAAATCCAATTAAAATCCTCTTGTGATGGTAAGCAAATAAATTTAAATGGGATAAGATTTAGGAGAAATCTTTTTAAGTGGAGAAAGTGAAATTGAGAAATTATAAGGAAAGTGTAAATTGGTTTTTGAAAATGGAATGAGAAATAAATGATATTTCCAAAGGGTAAACCAATGGAGTGAGTATAAGAAATCAATTAAGTGATTTCATGGGAATAAAGAGCTTTGAAAATTTATTCCAAAAGGGTTAAATGGGAATATTATCTGAATGATAATTAGGGTAAATAATTTGTAGAAATTATTTGATGGTTGCCTGTGTGTGATTAATTGATAGTTAAATAACCGACTATCAATAGCGGACAATGCGCTGATCATTTCGAAGAATCCGAGATCGGATTTAATTATCCGAAAACCACTTCGATCCAGTTTGAACGATTACGAATGAAGACCGTGAAGAGTTGAAGACGGTGATTCGGTTTGTCCAAACCCAGGGCAACTTGTATGGATTGAATGCTTCCAAAATGTCGTCAGGTGGACGATGAGCATTCTAAGTGATGCGTTCTTAAAAAGGTAACGTTAAACCTCAAGCCTCATCAACCGGGAATGGCTAAAACAGGGGAGGTGCAGCAAGGTTAGGTGGGTCATGCCCAAGCAGGACAAGATATTTCCCCTGTCTAGAAGTCCCTTTTTGTTTTCGGCTTAGTGGGTGGTTGGTCGCGCCAACCACGGGGTTTATCTTGTTCGGGACTGTTCAGTAAGGAATGGCTCCGGCCTTGTGTTGCAGGGGATGAAGGGAATAATCCTCGGTACTCTGATCTAGGCCAGGTACTGTGACGGGCGGTACCCTAGTAGCCCAGCCATTGATGGAAATCCATTCTCCCTACGAGCCTTGTACGAGTTTTGTTTGTATTACCCACTCTGTGGCTAGTAGCTGGAATTTAATAGATGTAACAATTTCGGCTATTTTATAAGTATTTGTATATAGACCCTATTATAATATCAGAGGATTTCTATAAAAATTGTTTTAGCTATCGTAAGGTAAAAACCCGACATGTTTATTTGTGGCGTGGTCTTACGAGATGCTTTTGTTTTCAAAGGATTCTCAAACTTTAATAATCCAATTGAGTGTGATTTTCTCACGCTGGTATTCCAGACTGACTCGGGTGTTGTTTATATGATGCTCGGGTCAGACCGAGTTAAACAGGATTCAGGTTTTATACTAGAGCTCAGGAGACGAGCTGGTGACGGAGCGTATCTACGTATTTGCCTATTATTTCCGCTGTATATGATCTTATAGTAGTTGTCTCTGTATGAGTTGATTGATGTACTCTGATGATGGTATGTTTGTATATGTATACAGTACAGATTTCTTGTATTTAAACTGTATTCTATATATTATATTTTATTCCGCAGCGATATGAGATTTTGATGTTGTTTTTCTTCTTCTTCTTCTATCCCTTTCTTCTTTCATAACTATCTGGAGTTTTCGGGTTCGAAAATTCCGGGTTGTTACACTTGGTATCAGAGCTGAAAGGTTAAGCGAGAACCTTGGCTCTGGTGGGGAATTACTCATTAGGAATAGAGTCAATGGTACTCTAGAATGAGTTTGAGCGTATTAATAGATATGAGCGCGTATTTGTAAGTGAATATAAAAGGGTTTTATATTGAGTCGATTGATTTATTGAGTGGTATATGAACCTTCGTCGGCACAGCCTCGAAAACTGTATCGAAGGGGTTTCTAAACACTTAAATAGAGCAATTCGATACAATATTGATTTTTAAAAGTGGGTGAATGAAATAATTTCATCCAAAATATATTTTGATATAAAAGGAATATTTTTCTGTAATTATTATTATAACTTGGATGTTGGATGCTATATGTAGACAAATGAGATTTTAAAATCCGAAATAGTTTATATAACCCAGGAAATCATTAAATTTGATTTCTTGGAATTTAAAATCAAGTGAAGGTTAGAAATGAGAATTTAACTTGGATTTGAGATCAAATTTTTGAAATGTAATTAATGAATAAGAAAATTTAGTTGTGATTGAAGTAAGATGAAATATATATATATATATATATATATATATATATGTATATATATATAATGTGGAAGAAGTAAATAAAAATTTAGAATGTGAATGAGTTGAGAAGAGAAATAAACTTAAGTGGATTGAAATTAATTCAAGTTATGTGAAAGAAAGTGAATTGAATTAAACTGGAAAATAAATTCAGTTGTATTTGATTTAAAAACGGAATTTAGTGATGAAACCTGAATTATAAATAGAAATTCCATTGTAATGGTAAGTCAAATTTAATATGAATCTCAATTATTATAAATTGGATTAAAAGAAAGATAGTTTGAATTTACAAATTAAATCCAAATCAAGTATTGATGGAATAAATTGGACTTGGATGGCGAATTAAATTACATGGGATTTGATCTAGATGAGTATCAAAATCAATTGCAATGAATTTAAGTAAGAAGTTGCAATAATTAAATTAACTGAAGATGTAAAATTTATGGAAAGGTGATTTCGAAGAAAGGGGAAGTTCATTAAATAAAATAGATGGGGTTGTGAATTTAAGTGAATGGTAGAAAGAGAACTTGAATTATAAATATAAAATTCAACTTGGATTGGTTGGTAAATAAATTGAAATTGGATTAAATATGATGGTTAGAAGTATAAACAAAAACCAAATGTGTATAAATAAAGTGAAAGTGGTCTTGTAATAAGTTAAATAAGTTCGAGAATGAACCGAACATGGAAATTGAATTTTTAAATGAAATAAATTTAAGTTATGAAAGTTAAATATTTGAAGTAACTTAACTTAAGTTTAAAATTCGATGAAGTATGACTCATGTAAATTTGAGACATGTTTGTTAAATTTTAAACATTGAAGTTGTCGAGCTTAATAAAAACGGTGTTGAATAAAATTAATGCAAAGATATGGTTTATAAATAAATTAGAAATGGAATGAAATTTCATATAACTGGAGTTGGAATTAATTTTTTTAAAAGAGTTATAAAATTAAAGTAACTGTTTGATTGTATGAATATTGTTGTAATTTGCATAAAAATATATATATATAATAATTGTTGTTGACGTAAACATGATTGAATACAGTTCTATGGAATGATAAAAGATAAAAGTAAATAAGTTTGATTCTTGTATAAAATTGCCATGAATACAAATTAGTTTGCTTTAAGAATGGATTGAATAAAAGAATGATCTTGGAAATCATTCTTAATTGAATATGATGTTATTAATTGAGTAAAAGCAATTGGATTTAGTTGGAACCTTATCAACGATTTATAAAACTGGATTTGTGTCTAAATGTTTATAAAATATGGATTTGAATTGATAAGAAGCAGGAATTGATTTTTGAAATCAATAAAATGGAGAATAGGTTTGTTTGGGCATAATTATGAATTAGGGTTAAGTAAATGTGTGGTAACCCATTTAAAGTTGGATGCAAATGGTGTTTGTGTCAGTTAGAAACAATTGGAATTAGTTTGGAAACTATATAAGTTTGTTATGAAGTTATTTATATTGCATTGCTTATGTTTTTGATGTGTTGTAGTTGTTTAAATGAATGCAATGCTATAAATCTTCATAAATATGTTACTAATGTTTATAAATCGAGTAAGTACAGGTACCAGAAGACTATATAGCGGGATTTTGGGCGCGTAAATGCTAAAATTAAATAAGCCGCTTGCTTAAAATGCTAAATAAGGTACGCCTACGCAATACAAACTAGGAAATATGAACTGTTTTTGATTTTCCGACCGTGTGGGTCGATGTACATATATTTATCTCTATTGTCAAATTGCAAAAGCTCCTCCGTACAAAGGGGACTCTGCCAAAAATTTTCAGAAATTTTGGGAGTTAGAAATTTTTGAAATTTTTGAAAATTTTGTTAACGAAAAATGTTTGCGAAATTGAAAATGGATAAAGTAGAGAATGAAACTAATTTAAAATTTAAGACATGAATTTGATATAAATGAAAATGAGAACTTGAATATTTAGAGTTATAGATAAATTAAGTTCATATGGGAATGAAAGAATAAATTGAATAAGGATGAATACAAACTAAAGTGGTAAGATGAAAGTAAATATAAGAAATACAAAAAAATGCTTACACTAACTTGAGTAAGGAATATTGCATTCTTAATCGGGAATTAATATTTCGAATATAATTTAAGAATTGAATGAATAGATATGGACATTTGTAAGGATGTCGATAAAATGTTTTTGTATATTGTGATTGGATATATTGCTGTTTAAGATTTGCAGGTAATATAAAGATTAAGAGAATTGAGTTTGGTTTCAAGGATAAAATTGAAATGCCCGACAAAAAGGTATGTGTTTGAATTTCTATATGGAAATTGATTGGGATTTTGATTGAGCCGCCTGGCTTTTTGTTTTCTTTTGAGATTTGGGAGGCCGTAGAGCCATTTTGTAGTTGTACCGAGCTAGCCGCGCAAAGGAGACGCTGGCAAAAATTTTTGGGAATTTAGGGTATTAGACAAATTTTGAGAAAATTTTGATAAGTCAAAATTGGAGTTTAAATTGAACTTGGATAGTTAAGCATATATTATAGTTTGAAACTAAGGAAAAAAAAAGTTTAGAAAGTTATTAAGAAGGGTAATGCATCTTTTATTAAAAAGGGTAGTTGGTAGGATGTTGAATTGTTGATTGTGAAGTAATAATAACGGGTATTGGACCATTCTTCCTAACTAGTAATTTCGGGGACGAAATTCTTTTAAGGGGGGAAGAATGTAATGACCCGGCTTTTTCAACAGTTAATTTGTGATATTTAAAATAAATTTAAATAATTAATTTGAAACATAATTTGTCTTCAATATGAAAAGTTGGTTTGATTTGATAAAAAGAACTCATAATTTAAATATAAAAATTAATTAAATAAATTAAATAACAATTGACAATTGGGTAAATTATTTAAATTTGGAATTGTAAGCTTATTGAAAATAGTTTAACAGCTTATAAAATTTATATTAATAATACTGAGAATAATAGATGGATTAAAATTGAATTTAACTGCGGTTTGTTCAATTTTAAATTTACATTGTTTAAATAGACAGTTGAAAATAGCCTTCCGAGGCACAGTCTCGGAATTCAACGAAACTAGTTTCATTGGATCCGTAATATTGAATTTTTGCCGGATTTTAAATTTCGTAATTTTTGGAATGACCGTGTGATTGCACGATAAGAATACGCGCTATAATTTATATTGAATTCGAGAAGGTTTATATAACGTTTAAAAATAAAATAATCAACGTAGCTTCCTCAACACACCATCGTTCGTCTTCCTGAATACGCCTCCCATCTACTTTATTATTTCGATGCTTCTCGTTTATATCTTCGTTTAGAAACAAAAATCAATATTCATGGCCGCCTTCTCCTTTTAATCGCGTGCTTTCACCTTCTCAGTAACCCTTCCTCCTTGCTTATAAATCCCGAAACCCCTATCCTTTCCCTTTTCTCTTCAAGGCCGAATTCACGACAGTTAAAAAAAAAATGATGAAGATAAAAACCTAAATCTATTCGCGTTCGATTCGCGCGAGTGCAAATTAGAATTCGCGACTTGGATTGTGATGAATTCCTGTGGCGAGCGTCGCGAGGCGCGAGGCGTGTGAGAGTCGATCTGGGAGCATGGCGAGGCGTCGTGGTTGTTCAAGAGTGGGGGAAGGGCTTGCGTGCACGAGAGGGTTCGAGCGATGTCGATGTCGTGGTCGCGAAGAAGAAGAGGGGCGCGATTTCATGGATGTTCGCGCGGCAGCCAAGGATCTGGGGAAAACTCAGTGGCGTGTGATGCAGGAGGGCGGCGGCGATAGTCGCGAGGCAATGAGGTACGATTCCAGATTCAAATTTTTTTTAAAATGCATATGGATTAAGTTGCTTTCAAATTGAAATTGATTTATATAAAAAAAAATAAAGGGGAAGAAACTATGCATTTATTTTCGTAAGTATATATATAAATTTTTGGGTTTAATCTTTATATATATGCAAACTGGAATTTTTTTTGGAACTGCAGTAAAGTTTATGGCTTTTAAAATTGTATATAAGTATACACATACGCAGATTTTTATAAATATTTTTACTGTAAAATTTAAATCTTTTTTGTTTTAAAATTTAAATTATATAAAAAATATAAAAATAATAATTTATATTCTTTAGAATAAATATACCTATATTTAAGCAAAATATTATTTTTATATCTATAAGGCTTTGGAAGCATATAAAGATTTGATTTTTAAAATAAATATATGTCATTTTGGCAAAGGAAATTACAAAGAAGAAAATTAAAATAAATATATACCTCGGCATTTTTAATGTTGCTAGTTCGTTCAATAATAAATTACTTAGGTGATTAATTTGTTTAATTAGTCACTAGAAGATTTCTTTACAAAGGAGAATTAGTTTAAAATTTAGTTATTTGTTGAAATAAATCATTAGTTAGAATTAAATTTTTAGGGTTAAAGAATAAATGGAAATAAATTGCTCGATTTGTTCTAATATTAATAAAATCATGTAATTGTTTATACAAGGTCAAAAATATGGGGACAAGTCAAGGTGGGGCTGGAGTAGCAAAATAAAAATCAAAGGTGAGTTAATCTCAATCAGTTAAGTTTAAAAATTAAAATTGTTGAATTGATTGAATGATGTTTGATTGTTGAAGTAGTGAATAATTAAATAGACTTTATACACCGCATAATAAGCGGATGTTAGAAATATTAAACCCATATACTGCGATATTTCACATTGAAGTGAAATTGTTATTCTATTGTGCTAACATCTGTGGATGCAGGGAAAACAGGTTGGAGGGATCCAACAGGATTCCTCAAAGCATTTATTTCTTATTTATATATGTTGTGTTATGAATAGATGGATTCATTGATATGGGTTTGTGGATGAATTAAATTCATTGAGAATTAAATTTCATTTAAATTGAAATTTGAAATTATAAATTTAATTTAATTTGACAAAGTCAAACAAAACTAAATAGAAAATATTTTTGTAATGTGAATCTACTTCAAATTTAAAAATGAAGGAAGAAATTAAAGTATCTCATAAACTGCAATCAGTTGAGTTGAGTTTTTGGAAGATTATTTATATATATACTTAATAATTGAAAAATTATTGACCTTGAAATCAATAAGTGAAATTTTATTAGAAATAACAAGAAGATGTTATTAAGAAAAACGAAAGAAATTATATTAAAAATTAAAGAGAATTTTATTATGAGATAAAAAGGAAATATTTATTTAGAAAAAAATAAAATTTATTGAAAAGGACAATATGGAAATGTAGGTTTGTAAAAGAAATAAATTATAAAGATGGATTTTCTTTAATAAAACTATTTTTATAAATAAAGGGAATCCAAGAAGAATTTGATAAATTTCATAAAGAAAGATGATAAATGAAATAGAAAATATCAAATGTATATTCGGAAGATAAGTTAGGTGAACTTATACTGGAATATGAAATTTGTTAAATGGAAATAGCAGGATATTTCCAAAGGTAAATGTGGACAAGAGGCATTTATAATGGATATGGGATTTTCTAAAATTATAATTTATTTAAAATAAAAAAATATTTTAAAAATTACTATACTATATAAATCTTTGTATAAACTATAATTTGAATGTAAAATATTTTCGAATTAGTTATTTTAAAGGTTTAGCTATTATTTATTATAAACTCTAAGTTTTCTAAAACAAACTTTGAAATTTATAAATAACTAGATATAAATTTTAATATTTTACATTACTTCTTATTTTATAAATCTATTTGGTTTCAAAATGTTTTTAAAATCCAATTAAAATCCTCTTGTGATGGTAAGCAAATAAATTTAAATGGGATAAGATTTAGGAGAAATCTTTTTAAGTGGAGAAAGTGAAATTGAGAAATTATAAGGAAAGTGTAAATTGATTTTTGAAAATGGAATGAGAAATAAATGATATTTCCAAAGGGTAAACCAATGGAGTGAGTATAAGAAATCAATTAAGTGATTTCATGGGAATAAAGAGCTTTGAAAATTTATTCCAAAAGGGTTAAATGGGAATATTATCTGAATGATAATTAGGGTAAATAATTTGTAGAAATTATTTGATGGTTGCCTGTGTGTGATTAATTGATAGTTAAATAACCGACTATCAATAGTGGACAATGCGCTGATCGTTTCGAAGAATTCGAGATCGGATTTAATTATCCGAAAACCACTTCGATCCGGTTTGAACGATTACGAATGAAGACCGTGAAGAGTTGAAGACGGTGATTCGGTTTGTCCAAACCCAGGGCAACTTGTATGGATTGAATGCTTCCAAAACGTCGTCAGGTGGACGATGAGCATTCTAAGTGACGCGTTCTTAAAAAGGTAACATTAAACCTCAAGCCTCATAACCGGGAATGGCTAAAACAGGGGAGGTGCAGCAAGGTTAGGTGGGTCATGCCCAAGCAGGACAAGATATTTCCCCTGTCTAGATGTCCCTTTTTATTTTCGGCTTAGTGGGTGGTTGGTCGCGCCAACCACGGGGTTTATCTTGTTCGGGACTGTTCAGTAAGGAATGGTTCCGGCCTTGTGTTGCAGGGGATGAAGGGAGTAATCCTAGGTACTCTGATCTAGGCCAGGTACTGTGACGGGCGGTACCCCAGTAGCCCAGCCATTGATGGAAATCCATTCTCCCTACGATCCTTGTACGAGTTTTGTTTGTATTACCCACTCTGTGGCTAGTAGCTGGAATTTAATAGATGTAACAATTTCGACTATTTTATAAGTATTTGTATATAGACCCTATTATAATATCAGAGGATTTCTATAAAAATTGTTTTAGCTATCGTAAGGTAAAAACCCGACATGTTTATTTGTGGCATGGTCTTACGAGATGCTTTTGTTTTCAATGGATTTTCAAACTTTAATAATCCAATTGAGTGTGATTTTCTCACGCTGGTATTCCAGACTGACTCGGGTGTTGTTTATATGATGCTCGGGTCAGACCGAGTTAAACAGGATTCAGGTTTTATACTGGAGCTCAGGAGACGAGCTGGTGACGGAGCGTATCTACGTATTTGCCTATTATTTCCGCTTTATATGATCTTATAGTAGTTGTCTCTGTATGAGTTGATTGATGTACTCTGATGATGGTATGTTTGTTTATGTATACAGTACAGATTTTTTGTATTTAAACTGTATTCTATATATTACATTTTATTCCGCAGCGATGTGAGATTTTGATGTTGTTTTTCTTCTTCTTCTTCTATCCCTTTCTTCTTCTCATAACTATCTGGAGTTTTCGGGTTCGAAAATTCCGGGTTGTTACAGCCCACCTCGAACAAACTCCCCCTAAAATCAAAAGTGAAAGTGGCCATTGAATCAATCCAAAGTCAAAAGTATAGTATCGAAGAGTAGTGTCCGATCAGAGGAATGACCTCATTGGCCCGAGAATCGCTCCTGCTTTATCCACCTTATGCCAACTCACGGGAGTCGGGTCCACGTATTTACCTTACAGGAAACGCCGCCACCAACCTACTTCATTCTGGAATCTCCACCACGTACACGGTTGTTAAAGTGGTTTTCGGAATTGACAGAGAGTATGACAACTTCCGATCCCGTTCTCTATAACAACCAAGCATTATTATAACACCGCGGTCATTTAAAATAATTTATACTTTAAAACCAGGATAAAATATCCATTTTAAAACCATATAAATGCGGTATCATTTATATTTTTTAAAACCCCAAATCAATACGATATCATTTAGACCCAAATCAATATAATGTCATTTTATTTTCCAATATATTCTTTTTCAAAAATCATAGTGTTTTCAAAGTATAATATTTAGAAATCAAAACTCTTGAATATAATATTTCCAAATTATACTACCTTGAAAATCATAACTCGAAACAAATTTCCATCTCTTAAATGGTTAAATTTTAAATTACTTTTATAAAACACAATAGCTTCTTTAAATTTCACAAATCAATTCCAAATATCGATTTAAAGTTCCAAATACCGTTTCAATTCTTATGTTTCAAAGCTTTAAATATTTCACCATTTCAAAAACAAACTCATTTGACAATCCCATATATATTAAATTTAGCTACTTATTATTTAGACTTGAAATATTTACTTAATGAAATCAATATAATTTAAGAAAAACCTTTAACTTCACATAACTGGATAATCTTTCAATTTATTATATATTCATTTAAATCGACCTGATATTCATTTAAATCACTCTACAAAAAAATCAAGTTATAAAAATCATATCCTTTAAAAATTGTAACTTTTTATTTAATTCCAATTTAACTTAATATTCATCTTCCAATCTTATTCTCATTTAAGTCATTAAAACAACAGAAATTAAATTTTGAATAAATTCTTAATTGTATTTGATCTCAAAAAAATCAAACTTTATTTTATACTTCAAATCAATTTTATATAAAGCTTAAAAACCAGAAATTACTATATATAAATAACCTTTATCAATAAACAAATCAATATCCCATTAACCATATATATATATAGCTTTACAAAACCATAGAAATCGCTTTAAAATATTATTATATATATATATATAGACCGCAGTGTCTGTATAAAGTTTTCTATCTTATGGTCAAGTGATACGGATGTTTATCATTTCAATCCGCAGTTTTAAAAATTAAAAATGCGGTTGTATATCATTTCAAACCGCAATCCGGACTAAAATGAAATGCGTGATAACTTGCATATTTTTAAAATATAGTACACATCATCCATTCACCAAACATCAATCAACAACCATTAATTATAATCATCATCCAATTTTAAACATACATCAATATAGAGCATATAATATGACAGGGAATAAGCAACAGGTATAAACTAACAGTTTATATTCAGTAATAAATTTTATAACTGTTTAACTAGCAGTTTGTATGCAAATAAATAAATTCTAACTATCAATTTATATGCAATAAATAAAATTAATTAACAGTTAAATTAAATAAATGAGATTTAACTGAGATAATGAATAAAACATGCCAAACAATCATAAATAAATTTCTACCCATATCTTAAGTCAAATTAACAAACATAAGAAATTCTAGAAGTTGTGAGTAGGTTAAAACACTCACCTTTGAATTTAAATTGAATTAAAATCCAATTTAAACCCAAAAATTTGACCGTCTCAGCATTCGTCCAAACAAGCGTCATCAAGTCCGGAATTTTAATACGATCCTAACAAAAAAACCGCGCGTGAAACGGAGTTCGTATGCGAGAGTTATAGCAATAATTGAGATTGAATTTTAAATTTAAAAATAACAAAAGAAAGAACACATTTACATATTGCCACCTCATCACCTTTGCTCATGCGCACTCCTCTGTTCCAGAACTAGGCACGCTACAGAAAGATAACGCATGCAATGAAAACAGCCTCCACAAATTCGAAACCCAAATCAGGATTTGCCGCCAATCCGACCGTCAATTCGCCTCCAAACTTTGCCAATGAACAACGCGCTAGCCCCTCTATAAAACCCAGAAGGGATTTTCCAATCAAACACACAAATCAAAAACGCCCAATACAATTTTGACCGCGATTTCTAGTCAAACGATGCGTCGAATTGAAAAACGAATTACACCATTGAATTACGCTCGTCGAGAGCTTCAACATATATTATGTTGAGATTTTTCTGAGGACTTTAAATTTTTGACTCTGATTTTGAAATGGATCTGGATCTGAAATTTTGTCTGCCATTGAGGAGGAGAAAGAGCTGAAGAAATTTTACATGCAGACAAATGAGAATAGGCGGAGGCTAGGGTTTAGCGGGGTATTTATAGATGAAGTTGGAAAATGAATGGAAAGAAATAAAGTAAATATGAACAAACTTGGTTTTGAAATATAGTAAATATGAACAGCCTTTTTAAAAGTAGCAGGTATTAAAAAGAGGTAATTATTAAATAGAAAGGGAATGAATGAACTAACTCTATACTGTAAACAAACTTTTAGAATTCAAATTTCAAAACAATTGTTTACTTAATAAATTTTGTTAACCCTAAACACACCAAAATTAAATTCATTAACTCAAGTAATATTCGAATTTCTACGCATTTGGGTTTTTGTCTAAGCATAATAATTTTTTATATTAGTTAAATAAATTTAAAATTTATTATTAAATCAACTTCCAAACTTTAAAATTTAAAACTCACAAATTTAATCACCATATATATTCTCAGTTATTTACCATGACTTAAACAAATCTTTATGTAAATTTAGAGTTGATAAATCTAACAATTGCAGTGCCAAAGCTTCTATTTTATTATATTCAAAATCATAAATCAAGTTCCCCAAAATTTCTATTAAGTTAAATAATCAACGATTATACCACCTATAAATTTTAAGTAGATGGATTCAAATGTTGGGTTCAGTAACTATTATTACAATATTCTTGAATTTCAGTTAAATCTCTATAAACGTAATACTTTAAACGTTAAATTTCATTTATTTTGCAATACTTAAATTAAATTAATAAATATTTTTACCTAGCTATTAGCTCTTAATTTTATTCTTAAGTTTGTTACCTATCAATTTCGATTATACTTCCATCTATAATGCAAATCCAATCTCCTCTAACTGCATAAATTAGGGCAATTTATTGCAATTTATTTCCCATTAAACTTCATAAATTATCAAATTGAAACCTAGATAAAACGTTTATTTATTTAAAATCTTGTTGTTTAATTAAATTGACGCTTCACAGGTATAATTTACATTGATTTCCAATTATTACTTAAATACATCACAAAACGTAAAAACTATATTCATTACAATTTGTTACCAAAATTTATTTAACGAAATCAATTACGCCCTTTAAAATTTTTCTATTCGTTCATTAATTGCTAATTGTTATTCAATTAGACCCATTCATTTGATTTCCCTATTATGCACAATTATAAACCCATCATCTTAAAGGTGATGTCAACATTTCATACTATAAATTTACCCTTTTATATTCCAATATAAATAAATGCTCACATACAAATTAAGATTCTAAATCCAATAAATTATTCCATCCAGGTTCCATTTCTTTTTACATCAACCATCACTTTATGAGTAAATTCGCATTTCCTATTCATTTTGCTACATTCACTTATATTCACTTTCTGAGTGAATTGGTATTCCATTTAGTCCATTAATTTATTAACTTTAATTATTGCAATTCATTGTCTAACATAAATTTGAATCTATTTCCTAATTTACACCTTTCAATTAATTAACACCTTATAGTAGTTAATAAAAAAGGATTGTACTAAAAAAAAAAATTTTCATTGATGAATTCCATACTTGCCTTTATTTACTTATTTCTAACCTTATATCCAATTGCAACAATTTCCACTATTACAATTAATTGCAATATATAATTCAATTAGTGTAACATTCATTTATTTTATTATCACTTACTACAGATTCTAATTCCATTAACAAATAAGCAGGTAATTTATAATGTATGTTACAGATTTTTGAATTAATCACTATTCATTATTATTTACTTTAATTTATCATTACTTACATTGCATTAACATTGTTACTTAATATCCCTATCAAATTGCAATAAATATCCTAATGAGTACATTTACTCTATCCGGTATGTTATAAATTATCAACCAAGAAACGTTTAATAATTTCAACAACATTGTAAGTACTAAGTACCTACATTGATTGTATACGTTTTCCGTTATTATCATTTATTAGAATTCTATTCAACTTTCCATCTTATGCATATAGTTAACCTTTATATTGACTTTACCTTCAAAATTTTCAGTTATTTTCTTAACTTACAAAAAGGCAATGATTAATTTCATTTAATCACTATTAATTACATGCATTGGTAACCGACAATAGTTGTCACCATTTTACAATTTATAACATTTGAAATTTATTCTCTACAACAATTATTACCTATCAATATTATTTCGTCCATAAATACAAAACTTGGAATTGTTCTTATTATCATATTCCATTTACTGTTAACAATGTTTACTACATTATATCAGTTTAATATTTTCCTTAAATTCCTCATATTCAATTCATATACAGGTAAAATTCTTTTCACTAATTAAAATCATTTGAATTAACTTAGAATTTACTATAAGTAGTTTTTTTGATTTATATTTTTTCTTCTAAATTTAATTACAAATTATGGGTCGTTACAATAGAGGTTTTGGGAAGTTGGTTAAAGTAATAGTGGGTCTTTAGTAAAAGATAGGTTATGTCAAGTCGATAAAACCCTGTTTAGTTTTGGGTAAACAGTAATGGTATTGAACCATTCTTCCTAACTAGCAATTCTGGAGACGAAATTCTTTTAAGGGGGGAGGAATGTGACGACCCGGAATTTTTATTAATTTCAATTGGAATAATTAATTGATTTTAAAATATTTAAAAGTTAATTTTTAACTTGAATTCAAATATTATTATTATTTATCAATTAATTTATTAGATTTAATAAACTGAAATTGGGTAAATGATTGAATCTGAAGTTTTAAGCCTGTTAAAAATAATTTGAAGGCTTGTAAAATTTATAATGATGATACTGAAGATAATAAAATGGTTGAAATTTAATTTAAAGCTAATTTGTTCAATTTTAAAAATATATCATTTAAATTGAATTTAAAAATAGCCTTCCGAGACACAGTCTCGGATTTCGACGAAACAGGTTCCATTGGATCCGTAATAGTTACTTATTATCGGATTTCAATTTTCGTTGCAATCGAAGTTGTCGTTCGACCCTGGCAGCTCAAAAAGCTTGGAAACTATTTTAATCGATTTAATTTAAAATTGATTGTTTACATCCGTAACTCACGCATATGATCGAATTAGCTTTCGAAACACGTTCCAATGTGTTCGGAATGCAGGTAAAACCTTATAAATGCCTGTCGGCATGTCTGTTTCGGGGTTCAGGATTTCGCATTCTGTTTAACGAGATATTTTGGAAATTTAATAATTTTAAAAATATAAAAGTTAATCAACCACCCTATTCTATACCTATGTAAGCATTGTCGACCTAACCTTTCCCTTCGTTCAAATCAATGTCCCTCCTTTCCTTCAAATCTCGTCTCTTTCCTCCTTTTCCTTCTGATGGAAGTCACGAGAAAAAAAATCTATATACCAAATCTCGTTTCAGAATTAAACCCAAGTTCACAAAATCAAGTACACAAATGGCCGAAGCCCTTCGTTCAAAATAAAAAAGGCGGGAGGCGAACGATTTTCGTTCGAAAATCAATTAAAGATAGAGCCGAGATTCCCCTTCCTTTCAAAATTCGAATCGGCTATAATAAAAAAAAGAAGGGATTAAATCACAAGCCGTGTTCCTGCTCGTTCTCGTTCTACAGCAATGGTGCTCATTATTTGGGGGAGGAAACAACGAGGGAGTGGTCGCGAGGTTGGGAGGCATTCTATTGGGAACTAGGGTTTCAGTGGCGGCGGCTCGCTTATAGCTCGAGCTGATGATGGGGTGTCATTCGTTAATCGCGGCTGTTGTTGGGCTTGGTGTGAGTTGCCGAGTGGGTCGCGATGGCGGCAAGTTGGATTGCCGAGAAATCTCGTTAGATGAACCGTGGGTCGCGCGTGGACTTTGATGGCTTAGCGAGCATAAGGGAAAAGCAAGATGCGCGTACGATGGCTTTGAGTGGATCGATGATGCGTGAACTTCACTTGGTTCAAGACTGCGTAGTCGCAATGCGGAGGTGGGTTTGTTATAGATGAATAAATTTGTGGCAGCGATTGTTGGGATGACCATGGGGGCGTTCGCAGTAAGGTATCTTAATTTATTTTATGTTATCTTAGTTTATTTCAGTAAACGAATAGTATATATATATAAGTTGGGAAGATATAGAAATTTTAAGAACAAATATAGGCATATTTTAAACTTAGTAGTTTATTTTGTGGGTTTAGGGTGATTAGTTGATTTTATAAAACTAATTTAATTATTTTAGTACTAAAAATAATGTATTAAAGAAAATTTTGTTTTAAATATAGTAATTAGTTGATTCAATCCATCAAATGGAAATTAATTGTAACAACCCACATATTTTACGATTGTGTATTTAAATGTTTTATTTAAATATTTTAATCGTTAGTCGGATTTTAGTCCAAAAAGCTACTTTTTGCAAATGGTCAAATTAGGACTCGAGACCACTTCCATTGAGTTCAAAATGATGTTTGCGATCTTTTTAAGTATAAACTTTGATATGTTTGGAGTTAGTGGAATTTCGCTACTTTTTCGCTTTGGACTTTGGTTTGGACTTAGCCTATTAGACCCAACATCCACCCACTCTTCTCTTCATTCCTTCATAAATTTCCTAACACTCAAGCTTCATTAAATGGGGAGTGGAATGGGAAATTAAAACTCCAAGGCCTTGTTCTCTTGCAAATCCATCATCCAACTCCAAATCTAGAGAGAAGCCATTGATTCAAGCTTCTTGTGTTGAGATTGAAGTGGGATTGCTTCTTCCTTTGCTTTCAAGCTTGGTTTCCATTAGAATTATGAATAGGTGAAATTTTTATCTCACATTCTTGTCTATAACTATCTTTGATTGTTGGGTATGAATTCCTAACACTTGAGCATGTGCATCTGCATTTGGTTTGGATTGAATTGGTGAAAAACCCCAATTTTTAGTGTTTTCGGCAAATTCTGGGCTATAGGTCGCTCTGCATAGCTCTCGGCCTTGAAAAGTCTCACCTGTAGATAGGTCATCCCTCCTTAGGTCGTTCGGCAATGCTAGGTCGCTCGCTTCCTTAGGTCGTTCACCATGTTAGGTCGCGCCATGCCTTAACTCGCTCGCCCGCTTGCACATACTACATCTAGTAACTCGTTCGGCCTAAGGCTAGCTCATTCCAGTTAGGTCGATCCAATGGTTAGCTCGGCAATGCTTAGGCCGTTACGTACCTTAAGTCCCTCGGTAATGCTTAGGTCGCTCGGCCTGGTTTAAACAACATCTGCATTTAGGTCGTTCCTGGCCATAAGTCGCTCGGCCACTAGGTCGTTCACCACTTAGGTCGCTCGGCCCTTAGGTCGTTCATTACCTAATTCGCTCGGCCTGTGCAACCATTTAGGTCGCTCACCTTAAGTCGTTCACCTCCCTTAGGTCGCTTAGCCGTGTTAACTCGCGACCAATTAGGTCGTTCGGCCTCACTTACTTCAATTAGGTCGCTCGGCCGTGTTACCTTGGCTAGCTTGCAACCACCTTAGGTCGCAACCGCTTAGGTCGTTCAATTTCTTAGCTCGTTCGTATTAGGTCGCTCACCCTGTTATGTCGCACCAGTGCTTAGGCCGACCGTGTTAGGTCGCGCCATTGTAACAACCCGCATATTTATCGATTGTATATTTAAATATTTTATTTAACTATTTTATCGTTAGTCGGATTTTAGTCCAAAAAGATACTTTTTGCGAACGGTCAAATTAGGACTCGAGAACACTTCCATTGAGTTCAAAATGACGTTTGCAATCTTTTTAAGTATAAACTTTGATATGCTTGGAGTTAGTGGAATTTTGCTTCTTTTTCACTCTAGACTTTGGGTTGGGTTAGCCCAAACTATTAACTCAAGCTCCATTCCCCCCTTCTCTTCATTCCTTCATAATTCCTAACAACAAAAGCTTCATCAAAAATGGAGGAAGAGAATGGGAAATAGAAATTCCAAGCCCAAGTTCATTTGCAAATCCATCATCCAACTCCAAATTCAAAGAGAAGCCATTGATTCAAGATTCTTGTGTTGAGATTGAAGTGTGGTTGATTCTTGCTTTGCTTTAATCTTCTTCTTCATTGATTTGGGTGAAAAGGTGAGATTTTTTATCTCACATTCTTGTCTATAACTATCTTTGATTGTAGGGAATGAATTCCTATCACTTTTCATGTGCATTTGCTTATGGTGTGGATTGGATTGGTGGAAAATCCCAAATTTTTATGTGTTATTGCATTTCTTGGGCGTAGGTCGTTCGGCCAGGCGAAAAGTCGCCCCTGTATATTTAGCTCGTTCCATCGTTAGGTCGCTCGGCCTCAAAGCCGCTAGGTCGCTCAGCCTCAAAGCCGTTAGGTCGCTCGGCCTCTAAGCCGTTAGGTCGCTCGGCCTGCACATGAAGGATTCTCGGCCTGCATTTAGGTCGCTTCACATTTGGTCGCTCGGCAGTAGGCCGTAACGCCTAAGGTCGCTCCACCTAGGGTCTCTCGGCCTTGTCTCCTTTAGTTCGGCCTGTATTTTGGTCGTTCCTACCCTAAAGGTCGCTCACACCATAGGTCGTTGCTTGGCCTTGTCTACCCCTTAAGACGTTAGGTCGCTCGGCCTTCCCACCTAAGGTCGTTCAGCAATAGCTCGGGCTTTCTATACTTAGGTCGCAAGTCTTTAAGTCGCTCGGCTCTTTTTCCTTTAGGTCGTTCGGCTACGTTAAGCCGTTACCTCCTTAAGTTGTTGCACCACGCTCATCCTTAGGTCGCTCGGCCTCATCCTAAAGTCGCTCGGCCTGTTATGTCGCACCAGTGCTTAGCTCGCGCCTTGTTTGGTCGCGCCAATTTCCTATGACAAACTATGTTATGTCGTAGGCGTATTTCTACTTGGTTGGATTTGGAATTGATTTCTTTGGATTTTATTCACGTCTTCGAATGTGAATTTTAGTGGATTGATTTGTTTCTACAATCAATTTTGTGACTTGTCACTTTAAAAATATAAAGGTTTCAGTACCAGTAGTAAATATCAAAACCTTTTCTTCCAAATGATTTCAACACTATTTTATTACAAAGCTCTTTTCCTAAACCGTTTTCCAATCTATTAGTATATACAAACCTTTACCTCACTCGGATGAGAAATCTAATTAAACGGCTTAGTAAAACAAGTGGTATGAAACACTTGCGTTTGCTTCGTCAGTTAATTCTTGGACTTGTTCGACTAAACCTCTTGTGACAATTTTCTAGTGAAGATCTACAGTTTGTTCGTAAATATTTAAGTTAAGCTAGTTTTTATGGGACATGAAGCTAAACTCATATATTTACTAGATTAGTGTAATTGACACTTCTTGATGATCAATGACGATCATTTTCGTGATTTAGACTAGCAATGTGCGATGTCTCTTTGATTCGGTTCATCGGACGTTACGCTGTACGACGTCGTTGTTCCGTTTTATCGTGATTTGGTTCATCGGACGTTACGCTGTACGACGTCGCTGTTCCATTTTACTATGTGTTGGTTCATCGGATGTTATGCTGTACGACATCGTTGTTCCTTTTTATCGTGTTTTGGTTCATCGGATGTTACGCTGTACGACATTGTTGTTCTTTTTATCGTGTTTTGGTTCATCGGATGTTACGCTGTACGAAACCATTGTTCCTTTTTATTGTGCTTTGGTTCATCAGACGTTACGCTGTACGACGTCGTTGTTCCTATTTATTGTGTCTCTGGATCATCGGACGTTACGCTGTACGATGTCGTTGCTCCGAATTATATGATTTCTGGATTTCTTGTGTTGATTTATGGAATTTGTGCTTCACCAATTTTCGTGATTTTCTTTGATAATTTTTTATCAATTTTTGTGCATTGGTGAATTTGTGTAACATTATCTTTTTGTGAGTAAAAATATAAGGATTATGACATTCCTTTTTGGATCTTTGAGAAGATTCTTGTGATATCGATTTATCTCTTGTTGATGTTTATTTACATACTTATCATAGTATGTCATTGTGGTTATTATACGTTTATGCCATATCTCTTATTCTTTATCATATCTTCTGATATTTATGGCTAGACTGATCCGTTTATTATTTTCTTATTAAATAATACTCTGGTCAGACCGAGATGTTACAGGTGCTCCTGATTGACTTCTCACCTGGGGTTTATTACTCTGACTTTTGGCTAACTACTTAGATTAGTAGTTTTTGTTGTATACATTTGAGATATCGACTCATTGATGTATTCTTTTGTGTGATCTTTCAGACCACTACTCTGATAAACACTTTGATGTATATTCATATCTATTTCCGCCTTTGTGATATGGATGTCTGTGACTGATTTGTGTTATGTTTATTTCTATATTTGCTTCCGAAGATTATTTATAGCCACTGTGTAGTAGCTTTGAGTTTGTATCGGTATGTAGGATTTCCTCCTTAAATGAAATGCATGTTATACTATATGACATATCGGTGCTCGCACAAAGTAATTACATGGATGGTCGCTCCTCAATAGCCTTATTCTCCGTGCTAGTTGACAGCATTACACCGTAGTGTTCTTGGCTAGCATGGGTACAAAGGTGGGGCGTCACAGCTTGGTATCAGAGCCAAACATCAGAACAATGTAGAATAATTTAACAAGAATCATCGTCCTAAGTCCATCTTAGGAGTCGTGCCGTAGAATTTAATTCGTGTCTTCGTACCGATTCATCCTATTTTTCTTTACGATTCCTTGTTTTATCTATCAAGATTGCTTGATATTTATTTTGAGAATAATTTTTCTTCTTCTTTCTTTCTAAAAGAACAGAAATGGCTAGACCTGGCCGACCCAGCGCCGGTCAATCTAGTGCTACTTCCCAAGATGGAGTATTTATGTCTGCCCAGCAGCTTCTTGATCTTGTAAAGAACGCTCAAGCAGTCGGACCCATTCCAGAGCCTACTCATCCTAGATCCGGTTTTGCACGCTTATGCAGAGACTATACCGATTTGGGTGGAAGGCCATTCAAGGGATCCGAGAGTGTTATAGAAATTCAAGCTTGGCTCAAATCATGTGATCGCATCTTTTTTCGCATGAACCTTATTGATCTACATCGAGTCCAGGTGGCTTCTAGCATGCTCCAAGAAAAAGCATTGGATTGGTATGTGCTTTTAATTTCTGAAATCGTTGAAGCGGATCTTACTTGGGAGCAATTCTGGGAAAGATACGAATTGAAATTTATGCCGGAGGCTGAAAAAGTAACTTTAGCCCGGCGTTTTATAGACCTTGTTCAAGGTGAATCTCCTGTGACAGACTATGTCGCATCTTTCGAATCTCTTTCTAAGTACGGGGTTGAGTATATTAATAGCACGGTGAAGAAAAATCATAGGTTCGTCTATAGGTAGAATAAGAACCCCAAGAAGCCATTACTTCTGAAACTAAAAGTTTCATTTGATCAGCTTATTGATATCGCTCTTCGTCTTGAAGAGGCCGATAGAAAAAGCGATATTGAAGTTATGCTTGCCAAATAGAACTTCAACAACAACATGAAGAGGCCCATTAAATTCAAAGGCCCCAATCCCATCAAGAAAGGGAAGCAACAAACTCCGGTAGCAAAGACTCCTAACTCTAGTCGTGGACGATGCTATAATTGTGGTTCCACGGACCACTATGCAAGGGAGTGCCCGAAACCTCTCTTTTGCCGTTATTGCAAAAGTTTGGGTCATCTTATATCTACATGTCCCATTCTTCAAAGTAGGAGAGAGGGAGGGCTGAATATTGTGCAAACTTCTAGTGACACTTCTCTTGGTCAAGGTATTTCTCATTTAATCCTTGATTACATTTGTTTTGTGATTATCCTATTCGAGTTCTTTTTGATAAGGGTTCATCTCATCATTTTTATATCAAAAGAACTTGTTAATTCTTTTTCTTTAAAATATTTTTGGCTTGATGACTTATTTGAGAATTGCGAATCCGGTTGGTGGATCCGCAACACTCAGCTTGCTTTTTATTGATGTCGAAATTATTTTATGTGATCTTTCTTTCCAAATCGATTTGCATGTTATGCGTTACTTAGGCTTCGGAATTGGTTTGTGTGAAAGGATTGGCTTAATCATTATGAAGCCAATATCCTATTTTTTCGAATGGACCATTCATTTTTGACATTTTCAATCTGTTAAGCAGATTTCTATTTTTCATTTGTAATTTCGATTCCAATTTGATGGCATCATTTTTAATCTTTAAGCCCACGTGATGAGGAAAGTGCTATTTCTCTCATTTAAATAGTTTGAGGATTTTCCGGTATTTTTGGGCTTGCCTTAGGATAATCACCTAAGCAATCTTTTGAGTCGTGTTAAGGTCTTTTTAACTCAACCTTGCCACCGATTTTTAATTGCAATGAGTTGCGGAAGTTAGCATTCCACTTACCGCATTCCTCACTCTTTATGATTCATATGAATGACTTATGATATCATTAAGTTTGTCTACCTTATTTCACCCATTTTATGTATCGAGTATTCTATGAATGTCTCGGTGACTCCATTTTTGAATTTATTGATTTTGGGTGGAAACAACAATTTAAAATTTTTGCAATTCTTTTTCAGAAGATATTTTATATGTATAATTGGATTTTGTTCTTGAAACAAACAAAGAATATTCTTAAAATTTTTAAGAGATATTTTATCATATAGAAGATGATTTTGTGTTGTATTGCCCATTTAGTGCTTTAAGAATTCTGGTCGATGCGCTTGATCAACGTTATCGATAGGGATTTCCTAAACGCTTTGATGAAACAGTCAGACACAATAAATCGACTTGTAAAATGTAAATTTTTCTATAAAGGTAACTACGATTTTGAAAGTTTTAGCTTTTTGGAAAAGAAGACTAAATTCTTTCTTTTCGATACTTTTATTCTTGTGATTACCGAAGGGAACCAAGACTTTATCTTTAGTACCAATGCTAATCGTATTGGTTTGGATGTCGTTCTCTTAAAAAATAGAACGTGCAATCTCTTGTGCTTCTAAATCATTAATGCCGATCGAGACTAGGTATGCCACTCATGACCTATTGCTCGTGGCTATTGTTTTCGTTTTTAGAATTAGAGATCATCATTTTTGGGGAAGAAATTTGTTCTCTACGCTGATCATAAATCTTGGGAATATTTATTTTCTCATAAGGAACTTAATATTGGATCGAGTTCCTTGCATCTTATGATCTTGATATTCTTTGTGTATTCCCGAAAAAGGGAATCCTGTTGCCAATGCACTTTTCTGTAAACAACAAGTGGTTGATTCTTTGATGATGTCTGAGTGGAATTATCTTTTTATCAAGTTCATCGGACGTTTTGATATACTTCGTTTCATTGAGCTTTGCCTCATTTCTTTTATGGACTAGCGTCCGATATTGTTTTATGGTGTTTGGTTCATTGGACGTACCATTTTTGTACAACGTCGGTATTCTAAAATTATTCGAGCTTTGGTTCATCTGGCTTACCGTTATCATACTACGCCGTTGCACCGGCTCAATTTTCTGCTATCCTTGACGTTTTCCACGTCTTTTAACTATGGAAATGCTTCTAGGTTTCCGATTTTTATTCTTGAGCCTGGTTTTATGGTAGGAAGTGAAGTTTCACCAGATTTGACTTTTGAGCAACATTCTACTCACATCATTTCTTCGGAGTTTGAGTGCCTTTGAAATAAAGATGTTTTTCTTGTGAAAGTTCAATGGTTCTCAAATCCCAAGGATTGCTCTTGGAAAATCTAGAGAATTCATTGAGCGGACTCGTCCGGGTTTACTCTTTTGTGCTCTTTATGGTGAACTTCTTACTTCAAATTTTCTTTGTGTTGAAATGCTTTTATGGTTGTTACTATATGTTTTTTTCTTAAATATTGCGAGGACACAATTTCTTTAAGGAGGGGAGTCTGTAACAACCCGCATATTTATCGATTGTATATTTAAATATTTTATTTAAATATTTTATCGTTAGTCGGATTTTAGTCCGAAAAGCTACTTTTTGCGAACGGTTAAATTAGGACTCGAGACCACTTCCACTGAGTTCAAAAAGACGTTTGCAATCTTTTTAAGTATGAACTTTGATATGTTTGGAGTTAGTGGAATTTTTCTTCTTTTTCACTTTGGACTTTGGGTTGGGTTAGCCCAAACTATTAACTCAAGCTCCATTCCCCCCATTCTCTTCATTCCTTCATAATTCCTAACAACAAAAGCTTCATCAAAAATGGAGGAAGAGAATGGGAAATAGAAATTCCAAGCCCAAGTTCATTTGCAAATCCATCATCCAACTCCAAATTCAAAGAGCAGCCATTGATTCAAGCTTCTTGTGTTGAGATTGAAGTGTGGTTGATTCTTGCTTTGCTTTAAGCTTCTTCTTCATTGATTTGTGTGAAAAGGTGAGATTGTTTATCTTACATTCTTGTCTATAACTATATTGGATTGTTGGGAATGAATTCCTATCACTTTTCATGTGCATTTGCTTATGGTGTGGATTGGATTGGTGGAAAATCCCAAATTTTTGTGTGTTATTGCATTCCTGGGCTTAGGTCGTTCGGCCAGGGGAAAAGTCGCCACTGTATATTTAGCTCGTTCCATCGTTAGGTCGCGCGGCCTCAAAGCCGTTAGGTCGCTCGGCCTCAAAGCCGTTAGGTCGCTCGGCCTCTAAGCCGTTAGGTCGCTCCGCCTGCACACGAAGGATTCTCGGCCTGCATTTAGGTCGCTTCATATTTGATCGCTCGGTAGTAGGTCATAACGCCTAAGCTCGCTCCACCTAGGGTCTCTCGGTCTTGTCTCCTTTAGGTCGGCTTGTATTTAGGTCGTTCCTCCCCCAAAGGTCGCTCACACCATAGGTCGTTGCTCGGCCTTGTCTACCCCTTAAGACGTTAGGTCGCTCGGCCTTCCCACCTTAGGTCGTTCGGCAATAGCTTGGCCTATCTATACTTAGGTCGCGAGTCTTTAGGTCGCTCGGCTCTTTTTCCTTTAGGTAGTTCGGCTACGTTAAGCCGTTACCTCCTTAAGTTGTTGCACCATGCTCCATCCTTAGGTCGCTCGGACTCATCCTTAAATCGCTCGGCCTGTTATGTCGCACCAATGCTTAGCTCGTGCCCTGTTTGGTCGCGCCAATTTCCTGTGATGAACTATGTTATGTCGTAGGCGTATTTCTACTTGAATGGATTTCGAATTGATTTCTTTGGATTTTATTCACGTCTTCGAATGTGAATTTTAGTGGATTGATTTGTTTCTACAATCAATTTTGTGACTTGTCACTTTAAAAATATAAAGGTTTCAATACTAGTAGTAAATATCAAAACCTTTTCTTCCAAATGATTTCAACACTATTTTATTACAAAGCTCTTTTCCAAAACCGTTTTCCAATCTATTAGTATATACAAACCTTTACCTCACTCGGATGAGAAATCTAATTAAACGGCTTAGTAAAACAAGTGGTATGAAACACTTGCGTTTGCTTCGTCGGTTAATTCTTGGACTTGTTCGACTGAACCTCTTGTGACAATTTTCTAGGGAAGATCTATAGTTTGTTCGTAAATATTTAAGTTAAGCTAGTTTTTATGGGACATGAAGCTAAACTCATATATTTGCTAGCTTAGTGTAATTGACACTTCTTGATGATCAATGACGATCATTTTCGTGATTTAGACTAGCAATGTGCGATGTCTCTTCGATTCGGTTCATCGGACGTTACGCTGTACGACGTCGTTGTTCCGTTTTATCATGATTTGGTTCATCGGACTTTACGCTGTACGACGTCGTTTTTCCATTTTACTATGCGTTGGTTCATCGGATGTTACGCTGTACGACATCGTTGTTCCTTTTTATCGTGTTTTGGTTCATCGGATGTTACGCTGTACGACATTGTTGTTCCTTTTTATCGTGTTTTGGTTCATCGGATGTTACGCTGTACGACACCATTGTTCCTTTTTATTGTGCTTTGGTTCATCGGACGTTACGCTGTACGACGTCGTTGTTCCTATTTATTGTGTCTCTGGATCATCGGACGTTACGCTGTACGACGTCGTTGCTTCGAGTTATGTGATTTTCGGATTTCTTGTGTTGATTTTTGGAATTTGTGCTTCACCAATTTTCGTGATTTTCTTTGATATGTTTTTATCAATTTTTGTGCAATGGTGAATTTGTGTGTCATTATCTTTTTGTGAATAAAAACATAAGGTGTATGACATTCCTTTTTGGATCTTTGAGAAGATTCTTGTGATATCGATTTATCTCTTGTTGATGTTCATTTACATACTTATCATAGTATGTCATTATGGCTATTATACGTTTATGCCATATCTCTTATTCTTTATCATATCTTCTGATATTTATGGCCAGACTGATCCGTTTATTATTTTCTTATTAAATAATACTCGGGTCAGATCGAGATGTTACATGTGCTCCTGCTTGACTTCTCACCTGGGGTTTATTACTCTGGCTTTTGGCTAACTACTTAGATTAGTAGTTTTTGTTGTATACATTTGAGATATCGACTCATTGATGTATTCTTTTGTGTAGCACTTGTTGCTATTCTTTTGTGTTATTGTGGATCTTTCAGACCACTACTCTGATACACACTTTGATGTGTTATATATTCATATCTATTTCCGCCTTTGTGATATGGATGTCTGTGACTGATTTGTGTTATGTTTATTTCTATATTTGCTTCCGAAGATTATTTATAGCCACTGTGTAGTAGCTTTGAGTTTGTATCGGTATATTGGATTTCCTCCTTAAATGAAACGCATGTTATACTATCTGACATATCAGTGCTCGCACAAAGTAATTACATGGATGGTCACTCCTCAACAGCCTTATTCTCCGTGCTAGTTGACTGCATTACACAGTAGTGTTCTTGGCTAGCGTTGGTATAGAGGTGGGGCATCACAGCCATGTTAGGTTGCGCCAATTTCCTGTGTTGAATTATGTTGTGTTGCAGGGTTATTTCTACTTTGATGGATTTGGAACTGATTTTCTTGGATTTTATTCACGTCTTCGAATGTGAATTTTTGTGACTTATTGTTTCTACAATCATCTTTGTGATTTGTTACATTAAAGATATAAAGGTTTCAATACTAGTAGTAGATATCAAAACTCTTTCACCAAAGCGATTTCAACACTATATTATTACAAAGCTCTTTTCCTAAACTGTTTTCCAATCTATTAGTATATACAAACCTTTACCTCACTCGGATGAGATATCTAATTAAACGGCTTAGTAAAACAAGTGGTATGAAACGCTTGCGTTTGTTTCGTCGGTTAATTCTTGTACTTGTTCGATTGAACCTCTTGTGACAATTTTCTAGTAAAGATCTATAGTTCGTTCGTAAATATTTAAGTTAAGTTAGTGGTTATGGGACATGAAGCTATACTCCTATATTTACTAGCTCAGTGTAATTGACACTTCTCGATGACCAATGACGATCATTTTTGTGATTTAGACTAGCAATTGTGCGATGTCTCTTTGTCTGCGAGGGAGACTAAACCCCGTTTGTGTGATGTTTCTACTCACATATGTGGGGTAGTGACCCATGGCCTTCGGGCCGTTCTTGTGGAGCCTCGGCTCAAAATTAATGGTTAGCTACCATGGAATAGCGTTTTGCTTTGTGATACACGTGTTGGTGAGTTTTCATACTCCCGCTTTGTGATAAGCCTCCCCCTTTTTTGTGATTTCTGGATTTCTTGTGATGATTTCAAGAATTTGTGCTTCACCAATTTTCGTGATTTTCATTGATAAGTTTTATCAATTTTTGTGCATTGGTGAATTTGTGTGTCATTAGCTTTTTGTGAATAAAAGTTTAGGGTATGACATCCTTTTTTATCTTTGAGAAGATTCTTGTGATATTGATTAATCCATGGTTGATTTTCAATTGCATCTTTATTATAGTATGCCGTTATGGTTATTATAAGTTTATGCCATATCTCTTATTCTTTGTCATATCTTCGGATATTTATAGCTAGACTGGTCCGTTTATTATATTCTTATTAAATAATACTCGGGTCAGACCGAGATGTTACTGGTGCTTCTGCTTGACTTCTCCCCCAGGGATTTACTACTCTGACTTTTGGCTAACTACTTAGATTAGTAGTTTTTTTTATACACTTGAGAAATAGACTCATAGATGTATTCTTTTGTGTAGCACTTGTAGCTATTCTTTTGTGATATTGTGGATCTTTCAGACCAATACTCTGATGTACACTTTCATGTGTTATATTCATATCTTTTTCCGCCTTTGTGATATGGATGTATGTGACTGATTTGTGTTATGTTTATTTCTATATTTATTTTCGAAGATATTATAGCCACTGTGTAGTAGCTTTGAGTTTGTATTGGTATGTCGGATTTCCTCCTGAAATTAAATGCATGTTCTACTATCTGACATATCGGTGCTCGCACAAAGAAATTACACGGATGGTCGGTCCTCATCGGCCTTATTCTCTGTGCTAGTTGACAACATTACGCCGTAGTGTTCTTGGCTAGCGTGGGTATAGAGGTGGGGCGTCACAGCTTGGTATCAGAGCCAAACTTTGGAACAAAGTAGAATAACTTAACAAGGATCATCGTCCTAAGTCCAGCTTAGGAGTCGTGCGTTAGGATTTAATTCGAGTCTTCGTACCGATTCATCCTATTTCCTTTATGATTCCTTGTTTCATCTATCAAGATTTCTTGATATTTATTTTGGTGAATAACCTTTTTCTTATTCTTTCTTTCTTAAGGAAGAAAAATGGTTGGACCTGGACGTCCCAGCGTCGGTCAATCTAGTACTACTCCCCAATATGGAGTTTTTATTACTGCCTAACATCTTCTTGATTTAGTAAAGAATGCTCAGGCAGCTGGTCCTAATCAAGAACCTACTCACCCTAAGTCTGGATTTGCACGCTTGTGCAACGATTATACCAACTTGGGTGGGAAGCCATTTAAAGTTTCTGAAACTATTATTGAAGTCCAGGCTTGGTTAAGAATATGCGATCGAATCTTTTCTCGCATGAATCTTATTGATCTTCATCGTGTTCAGGTGGCCTCTAGTATGTTCCAAGAAAGAGCATTAGACTGGTACGAACTTCTTATTTCTGAAATTAATGAAGCGGATCTCACCTGGGAGCAATTTCGGGAATGCTTCGAATTAAAATTTGTGCCAGAAGCTGAGAAAGTGACATTGGCTCGACGTTTCATAGACCTTGTTCAAGGTGAATCCTCTGTGACAGATTATGTTGCATCTTTCGAGTCACTTTCTAAGTACGGGGTTGAATACATAAGCACCCCATTGAAAAAGAACCAAAGATTTTTTTATGGCTTAAGCAAAAATCTCAAGAACCCATTACTTCTAAAATTAGAAGTTTCTTTTGACCAACTCATTGATGTCGCTCTTCGTCTTGAAGAGGAGGATAGGGAAAGTGATGTTGAAGTTGCGAGTGCCAAACCAAACTTCAACAACAAGAAAAGGCCCAATAAGTCCAAAGGCCATTATCCCAATAAAAAGGGGAAACAAGCAACTCCTGCTGCAAAGACTTCCTCCCCTAGTAGTGGGCAATGCTTCAACTGTGGTTCTAAGGACCATTTTGCGAACAAGTGTTCAAGGCCCCATTCTTGTCTCTATTGTAAAAGCCCGGATTATTATATACATGTGTGCCCCATACTGCAAGACAAGAAGGAGGGAAAGATTAATATGGCTCAAGTCCCTGGCAACACATCTCGTGGTCAAGGTATATCTCATTCTATCCTTGATGGTATTATTATATTTCATGGTCAACCTATTAGAGTTCTCTTTGATACGGGTGCATCCCACTCTTTTATTTCAAAAGAACTTGTTGATACTTTTTCTTTAAGTGTTGTTTCTTTAATGACTTCTCTAAGGGTTGCGAATCCAGTTGGTGGGTCCGCAACACTCAGTTTTCTTTGTAAAGATGTGGAGATTATTTTATGTGAGTTTTTTTTCCGGGCCGATTTGCATGTTATGCACTACATAGGCTTTGGAATGATTTTAGGAATGGATTGGCTTAACCGCTATGAAGCCCATATCCTATGTCCTGAGCGGACTATTCATCTTCGACATCCTCAATCTGTTGAGCAGATTTCTATTATTCTCAAAGATTCGGATTCTAACTTGACTACATCTTTATATTCTTTAAACCCTCGTGATGATGATAATGATGATGAAGAAGATGTCATTTCTCTTATTCACGTCGTTCGTGAATTTTCCAACATATTTGAGCCCGTTTTAGGACTACCACCTAAGAGAGCAATTGAGTTCAAAATTAATCACATCCCTAGAGCTCAACCTATTAATCGTCCTCCTTATCGCATGTCCAATAAGGAAAATGAGGAGTCGCGCAAACAATTATCCAAATTGGAGACGAAGCAATTTATTCGCTCTAGTTCCTCGCCTTGGGGAGCTTCGACAATTTTCGTGAAGAAATCCGATGGTACACTTGGGCTTTGCGTTGACTATCGTAAGCTTAATGATCTTACTATTAAAAATAAATATCCTTTACCTCGGATTGATGATCTACTTGATCAACTTAGCGGTGCTAGAGTCTTTTCACAATTGGACTTGGCTACCGGTTTTCATCAGCTTGAAATTCTAGAGGATACCATTCCTTTGACATCATTCCATACTCATTATGGATCTTATGAATGGCTTGTTATGCCATTTGGTTTAAAGAATGCTCCGGCTTATTTCGTTAACCTCATGAACCGATTTTTCAAAGATTTCCTCGATCGATTTGTTCTCATCTTTATTGATGATATTCTTGTGTATTCAAAAACCGAGGAGGAGCATGAAATGCATCTTCGGATTGTGTTGGAAACTCTTAGGAGTAACCAATTAAAGGAAATTTTTTCTAAATGCCACTTTTGGCAATCTCGTGTGAAGTTTCTCGGCCATATTATTTCCGAATCCCGAAGTTCCTTGGATCCTTCAACGATTGAAGCGATTCAAGATTGGAAGAGACCAGAGAGTGTGATGGAGATTCATAGTTTTCTTGGATTGGCGGTTTATTACCGTCGTTTTATCAAAGACTTCTCTAAAAATTTTGTGCCGCTTACTAGCTTAACAAAGGAAGGCGTTAAACACATTTGGTCAGACAAATGTGAAGCTTCGTTTCAAAAATTAAGAGAACTCCTATCTGATGCTCCTATTCTTGTTGTTCCCGTAGGGAACCAAGATTTTGTTGTTTATACGGATGCTAGTCGCGTTGGTTTGGGTGCCGTTCTTATGCAAAGAGAACATGTTATTGCTTATGCTTCTAGGCAATTAAAGCCAGCCGAGACTAGACATGCCATTCATGATTTAGAGCTCGTGGCTATTTTTTTCGCCCTTCGTATTTGGCGTCATTATTTTTTGGGAGAAAAATTTATTCTATACACTGATCATAAATCTTTAAAGTATCTATTCTCTCAAAAGGAACTTAACTTGCGTCAACAGCGTTGGCTCGAATTTCTTGCACCTTATGATCTTGATATCCTTTATACTCCAGGAAAGTGAAATCGTTTTGCCGATGGACTTAGTCGCAAGCAACAAGCGGTTGTTTCCATGATGATATCCGAATGGAATGATCTCGAGATTTTATCCACTTATGAGATTCGAGATCGTGTATCTAATTTATGTTCATCTCTTGTTTTATGTAGCCTTGAGGCTCATCCTTCTCTTTTAGACCGCATTCTTGAAGCTCGAAGGCTAGATCCCGAATTGGCTCTTTCTAGTCAAAATTTTAAGGATAAAATTGATATTGAAGGTTTGAAAGACTTTCATATTGATTCTCGTGGCGGAATTCGAAAATTTGTTAGACTTATCGTGCCAAATATTAGTGATCTTCGTAAACATATTTTAGAAGATTCTCATTGTTCTAAATTTACCATTCATCCCGGTAGTAGTAAAATGTAAGCGGATATGAAGCGAATTTATTATTGGGAGGGAATGAAATCTGACATTGCTAACTTTGTTAAGTGTTGCACGACTTGCCAACTTGTGAAGGCCGAACATCAAAGGCCCGGTGGGTTATTGCGACCTTTAGAAATTCCAATTTGGAAGTGGGACCAAATCTCCATGGATTTTATAGATGGCCTTCCCCGTTCTCGTTCGGGTCATGATAGCTTATGGGTGATAGTCGATAGACTTACTAAATCCTCCCATTTTATTCCCGTTCGGTCCAACCTAACCGTTCCTCTTTTGGCCAAACTCTTTATCAAAGAAATTGTTAAATTACATGGAGTTCCTACTTCTATTGTTAGTGATCGTGATCCAATGTTTACTAGTGGATTTTGGAAGAGTCTTCAAAAATCTTTAGGAACGAAGCTTAATTTTAGCACCGCTTATCACCCCCCAGTCCGATGGACAAACCGAGCGTGTGAATCAAACTCTTAAAGACCTTCTTCGTGCTTGTGTGCTTGATTTTGGTGGAAGTTGGGAAGATCATATTTCTCTCGTTGAGTTTTCCTATAATAATAGCTTCCAATCTAGTATTGGTATGGCACCTTTCGAGGCACTCTATGGAAGGCCATGCCGATCTCCTTCTTGCTGGCTTGAGGCCGGTGAGAAGCTGGTTTAGGTCCAGATTTTATTGTGTGATTCCATAGAAAAGATTGACCTTATTCGTCATAGGATGAAAGAAGCCCAGAGTAGACAAAAGTCCTATGCCGATAAACGAAGAAGGAAGTTAGAATTTTCTGTGGGAGATTCTGTGTTTATTCATGTTTCACCCATGAAAGGTGTTGTGCGTTTTATTCGATCGAGAAAGTAAGCACCTCGATATATTGGTCCATTTCCCATCACCGAACGCATTGGTCCCGTGGCTTATCGCCTTTTATTACCGGCTCAATATTCTGCTATTCATGACGTGTTTCACGTTTCTCAATTAGGGAAATGCCTTCGAGATTACGATTCTATTCTTGAGCCTAGTGTTGTGGAAGAAATTGAAGTTCTGCTGAATTTAACTTATGAGCAACATCCTGTTCGTATTATTGCTTCGGAGGTCAAACGACTTCGAAATAAATATGTTCCTCTTATAAAAGTTCAATGGTCCTTAAATCCTAAGGATTGTTCTTGGGAATCTAGAGAATTCATCGAGCGAACACATCCGGACTTACTTTCTCATGCTCTTTGAGGTGAACTTCTTATTTCAAATTTCTTTTGTGTTAATATGCTTTGTGGTTGTTACTTTTGATTTCCATCTTATGAATTGCGAGGACGCAATTTCTTTAAGGAGGGGAGTTTATAACAACCCGCATATTTTACGATTGTGTATTTAAATGTTTTATTTAAATATTTTAATCGTTAGTCGGATTTTAGTCTGAAAAGCTACTTTTGGCAAACGGTCAAATTAGGACTCGAGACCACTTCCATTGAGTTCAAAATGATTTCTGCGATCTTTTTAAGTATAAACTTTGAAATGTTTGGAGTTAGTGGAATTACGCTACTTTTTTGCTTTGGACTTTGGTTTGGACTTAGCCTATTAGACCCAACCTCCACCCCCTCTTCTCTTCATTCCTTCATAAATTTCCTAACACTCAAGCTTCATCAAAAATGGGGAGCGGAATGGGAAATTAAAACTCCAAGGCCTTGTTCTCTTCCAAATCCATCATCCAACTCCAAATCTAGAGAGAAGCCATTGATTCAAGCTTCTTGTGTTGAGATTGAAGTGGGATTGCTTCTTCCTTTGCTTTCAAGCTTGGTTTCCATTAGAATTGTGAAAAGGTGAGATTTTTATTTCACATTCTTGTCTATAACTATCTTTGATTGTTGGGTATGAATTCCGAACACTTGTGCATGTGCATTTGCATTTGATTTGGATTGAATTGGTGAAAAACCCCAATTTTTAGTGTTTTTGGAAAATTTTGGTCTATAGGTCGCTCTGCATAGCTCTCGGCCTTGAAAAGTCTCACCTATAGATAGGTCGTTTCTCCTTAGGTCGTTCGGCAATGCTAGGTTGCTCGCATCATTAGGTCGTTCGCCATGTTAGTTCGCACCATGCCTTAACTCGCTCGCCCGCTTTCACATGCTACATCTAGTAACTCGTTCGGCCTGATGCTAGCTCGTTCCAGTTAGGTCGATGAAATGGTTAGCTCGGCAATGCTTAGGCCGTTACGTACCTTAAGTCGCTCAGTAATGCTTAGGTCGCTCGGCCTGTTTTAAGAAACATCTGCATTTAGGTCGTTCCTGGCCATAAGTCGCTCGGCCACTAGGTCGTTCACCACTTAGGTCGCTCGGCCCTTAGGTCGTTCATTACCTAAGTAGCTCGGCCTGTGCAACCATTTAGGTCGCTCACCTTAAGTCGCTTGCCTCCCTTAGGTCGCTTAGCCATGTTAACTCGCGACCAATTAGATCGTTCGGCCTCACTTACTTCAATTAGGTCGCTCGGCCATGTTACCTAGGCTAGCTCGCAGCCACCTTAGGTCGCAACCGCTTAGGTCATTCAAATGCTTAGCTCGGACGTGTTAGGTCGCTCACCCCGTTATGTCGCACTAATGCTTAGCTCGACCTTGTTAGGTCGTGCCATGTTAGGTCGCACCAATTTCCTGTGTTGAATTATGTTGTGTCGCAGGGGTATTTCTACTTTGATGGATTTGGAACTGATTTCCATAGGATTTTATTTACGTCTTCGAATGTGAATTTTTGTGACTTATTGTTTCTACAATCATCTTTGTTATTTGTCACTTTAAAAATATAAAGGCTTCAATACTAGTAGTAAATATGAAAACTCTTTCATCAAAGCGATTTCAACACTGTTTTATTACAAAGCTCTTTTCCCAAACCGTTTTCCAATCTATTAGTATATACAAACCTTTACCTCACTCAGATGAGAAATCTAATTAAACGGCTTAGAAAAACTAGTGGTATGAAACACTTGCGTTTGCTTCGTCGGTTAATTCTTGGACTTGTTCGATTGAACCTCTTGTGACAATTTTCTAGTGAAGATCTACAGTTCGTTCATAAATATTTAAGTTAAGCTAGTGGTTATGAGACATGAAGCTAAACTCATATATTTACTAGCTTAGTGTAATCGACACTTCTCGATGATCAATGACGATCATTTTTGTGGTTTAGATAGCAATTGTGCGACGTCTCTTTGTCTGCGAGGGAGACTAAACCCCATTTTTGTGATGTTTCTACTCACATATGTGGGGTAGCGACCCATGGTCTTCGGGCCGTTCTTGTGGAGCCTCGGCTCAAAATTAATGGTTAGCTACCATGGAATAGCGTTACGCTTTGTGATACACGTGTTGGTAAGTTTTCATACTCCTGCTTTGTGATAGGCCTCCCCCATTTTTTGTGATTTCTGGATTTCTTGTGATGATTTCTTGAATTTGTGCTTCACCAATTTTCGTGATTTTCATTGATAAGTTTTATCAATTTTTGTGCATTAGTGAATTTGTGTGTCATTAGCTTTTTGTGAATAAAAGTTTAGGGTGTGACATCCCTTTTTATCTTTGAGAAGATTCTTGTGATATTGATTAATCCATGGTTGATTTTCAATTGCATCTTTATTATAGTATGCCATTATGGTTATTATACGTTTATGCCACATCTCTTATTCTATGTCATGTCATCTGATATTTATAGCTAGACTGATCCATTTATTATTTTCTTATTAAATAATACTCGGGTCAGACCGAGATGTTACTGGTGCTTCTGCTTGACTCCTCAGCAGGGATTATTATTCTGACTTTTGGCTAACTACTTAGACTAGTAGTTTATTTTGTTGTATACATTTGAGACGTAGACTCCATGATGTATACTTATTCTTTTGTATAGGACTTGTAGCTATTCTTTTGTGATACTGTGGATCTTTCAGACCACTACTCTGATGTACACTTTCATGTGTTATATTCATATCTTTTTCCGCCTTTGTGATATGGATGTCTGTGACTGAGTTGTGTTATGTTTTATTTCTATATTTGTTTCCGAAGATATTATAGGCACTGTGTAGTAGCTTTGAGTTTGTATCGGTATGTCAGATTTCCTCTTGAAATCAAATGCATGTTCTACTATCTGACGTATCGGTGCTCGCACAAAGAAATTACACGGATGGTCGCTCCTCAACAGCCTTATTCTCCATGCTAGTTGACAGCATTACTCCGTAGTGTTCTTGGCTAGCGTGGGTATAGAGGTGGGGCGTCACATTAATTATTTAATTAGTTCAGATATTAATGAAATCATATAAATGTTTATTCAAGGTTGAAAATTGTGGAATCAAATCAAGAATGAAGTGGATTGCAAATTTAAGGGGCAAAGGTGAGAAAATCTCAATCTGTTGGATTATTATTTAAATTTGAATGGTTAAATTTAAATAATTGGTTGAGTGATTAAATTGATTGGATGTGCACTAATGATGATGTGACTTTGGTTTTGGTTGGTTCTTGAGTTAAATGTGGTTTGACTCGAAGTATTTGCGTTTTAGATTGTTTTTAAACTTAAGTCATAAATAAGAAAATGTTTTCATTTTAATGATGACAAGGATTTAATGATTTGTGATTCATCAAATTAGCAGGGTAATTAAAATGGATAATTAATTAATTCAATTAATTAATGATTTGGGTTAATTAATTTAGTAACTAAGAGTTTGAATTAATTAATTAAGGATTAAGTTGATTAATGAAGTTTAATTAAATTAGAATAATCATTAGGCGGTATAATGAGTAATTACTTAAAGTAATAAATAAAATATAATCACGTGCGAAATTCATCAAGAGATTAATTAAGATAATTAATTAAGGAGTAATTAATTTATTAATGAAATAAATAAAAAGATAGTTAATTAAAGGTTGAGATTAATCGAGAATGATTAATATTGTGGTTGAATTATAGTAATTAATTTAGATTAGAATAAATTAAAATATAATTGGAAATCACTAATTTTTATAATTAACGATGTAATTAAAGATTGATTAATTAAGATGAATTAAATCAATAAATAGTGAATTATGAGAAGTAAATTAATATAAGAAATCAAGGATTAATGTAATTAAAATAGCTAATTAATTCATGAAGTAATTAAGAATATTTACTGATTTTGGTTAAGAATAATTAATATCGTGAAATTAATTAAAGATAATTACTTGAATGCAATTGAAAGATAATTAATCCAGTGTGATTAATTAAGATGAATAATGAAGGGTTGATTAATTAATTGATTTGTAATTAATTGATATTGAATGAAGAAATCTTAGTGGATGAGATTAGTAATTAAATCAGGATTAATTTAATTAGTTTGGAAGTGATTAAGCTTTGCTTATGGATGATTGAATGGTATTGAATGCTTTGAAGGAGTTGATATCTCTGATATGAAATGTTGTGTATTTCATTTTGATAACTTGGGATAGGATGGCACGAGTCTCGAAGAGACCGGGGTCGGGTAGTAGGAAATACCCGAGACCACTTCGAATTTTTATAAATTGATTTGAGAAATCAATAAGCTGGAATGAAATGATTTAAGTGAATTGGATTATTTTATCTAAGTTTGGTACTTAGAAATTGATATGTGAAATAAGTGTTGTCTATAACAAATTATGAATTTGTTAAATTGATATAAGTTAACCGGGTTTATATAAGTTGTTTGCTTTGGTATTCCATGTTAGTTGGGTTTACTCACGCTGGTTTCCAGCCTAACCGGGTGTTAATTTGGCGTAATGTTCGGGTCAGACCGAGTATTACAGATTTTAGGTAAGGACGTTTTGGAGCTCAGAAGGCGAGCTGGATGACAAGAACGTATGGTGTTTTTCCACTGTATTATATTATTTCTGAGACATGATGATTGTGTATATCCAGTATCTGTATATATGTGTAACTTTGATGTATTAAAACGTAATCGACATATATAATATTCTTTTGTAAACTGTTATTATTTATTATTATATTTTTTTCGCTGCGAATGTGAGATGTTGATGTTTTTGATATTCTTCTTCTTCTTCTTCTATCTCTTTCTTCTTTTCATAACTATCTGGAATTTTCGGGATCAAAAATTCTGGGTCGTTACAAATTCAACTCAATTTATTTTTCAAAACAAACTGTAGCAAAGCTACAGAATAGTCTCTCGACTTCCAAACTCGAAAATGAATGTCGATGATGCGGCCGTCATCATCGAAATTATTTTCCAGCGACAAAATGAAGAGCATTGTTTTAAACATTTTAAAATTCTTTGGAAATGATTTCTATTCGAAATTTCTTTATGTAATATGCGTTTAAAAATTTAAACCCAAAATTTGAAACACCGAAAATTAAATTCTCAAATTCTTTATTTGAATTCATTTCAATTCCTAATTAAAATTTTAAACCATGTTCTTTAATTTCATTTATTTATCAAATTGAAATAGTCAATGGTTTACAAAACAATAAATAAAATCAAATATTACCATTTGTTGACCCATTCATTGAACAATTTAGAAAATTTACTTATATATAATATAATCACACAAAATTTATTTTATTTACTAAATTTGAAAACAATATTGTGTTAGTTTGTTCTGCTCAAGTGTTTTGAAAATCCTATCGATAGCGTTGATCAGATGAATCGATCGAAAATCCAAATCAACATCAACAAATCAAACAACACAATATTTATAAATATTTTAATATTAATTTACAAATACACTTCCTCGCTTGACGATACAAGAATGGATTTCAAAGCAAGGATGGAGATTCAAATTTTATGGACTCAAATCAAAGAGAATTTTGATTCGAAGATAGGTTCGAAACAAAGATATGGTGATTAAATAACAAAATAGGAAGATGGATAAGTTTATGTAGATCGCGGGCAACATTAACAGGGTCGACCGTGACTTCAAGAATAAGATCAATGCAGAATTTCGAGGCAAATTGTCATTTGATCTCAAGAAATAGAATTCAGGCATAGCAGGAGGTGGATAGCATCGTAAACCGAGGATACAGAAATCTCTGGTAAATCGATGCTATTGTAAAGGAGTTTCACTCCTTTACAAATCAATTTGAGATTGGCGAGATCGCTGACTCATTATAAAGATCATTCGAAGTGGAGTTATGGGATGCTCCAGAATCGAAAGAAGACGAATAGTGAGGGACACGAATGAATTTGGAACCGCAGGGAACGTTCCAAAATTCAAAGTAACCGAGCCAAGAAGGACGAGATTTAAACTTGGATGGAAGTGATTCTGTAAATATATTTACCATATATACTAAGTTTTGCCTAGAGCTACCAAAGCTCTGATACCAACTGTAACGACCCGCTATTTTGGACCATTCGCATCCACATATGTCGGACTTGAATAATTTAAAATGCCGAATTATTAATTTAAATTTGGCAAACTGTGCATATATAGTAAATAAATAATCACAGATCACACACACAGAGAAATAAATGCAGTGGAAACAAAAGATAGTAGTTCACGAAGCTACTATATACATATCAGAGTAAAATAAGGTACAATAGAAGTCTCGAATACAGTTGTCAAATACAATATCAGAATACATCACTGGAATCAACTGGATATCTGAAACTGGGTAGATAGCCGGATCTCCAAGCGAAGCTCTAACTCTAAAGGTGAGTCTTGAATAATGGTACACTCAGTCTGACCCGAGCGTAAAGCAAAACACAAAACACTCGAATCAGGATTAACATTCTTATATCAATAAATCCAACTCAAGTGAAGTAACGGCTGAAATACAAGTAACTCAAGGATGTTTGGGATAACCTTCCTTTAAGGATCCATTAAACTATCTACTATGTAGTAGTGTACGCTAAGTAGATAATGCCTATCAGTAATATAAAGTAGCAAAATAGTGTTGAGGCGTTACTTTTATCCCCCTTTAACACATTTTATATAAGCATCATAGTTTATACAGCACTGTAAACTCCACCATAAACTAGTGGCATATCAGGGAGTACTTCATAGGTATAACACAAAACAAATCGTAGTGGTCGCATATATAGGGATTCAAGTATGACAAGGCACATGAGGCAATACCCAAGGTAGTGAAACTACCGTTTGCCTGATCCGGACTGGTGAAAACGCATCACCACAACGATCGCAACACCGTGAAACAACACTCCTAAAATTTCGAGGGTGCACACCAATCAATAACAAGTAATGATTAGTTTACGAAGAAGTGTGTTCGCTCGAGGTGGCTAACCTCATTTGGCCCGGCACGGCTCCTGTTTTAGTCATTTCCAATTTGGCATAAGTGTCAAGGCTATCCATTATCGTTCTCTTTCTTCGGTCAACACGTACATCATTCCAACCACTTCAATCTAGATCACACTCCACGTATAGTTAATAAAGTGGTTTTCGGTTTAGACAGAGAGTATGTCCATAACCGATCCCGGTTTCTTTAATAACTTTCGTAATTATTACACCGATTGGTCGTTTAATAAATTTCAAAACCCAAATCAAATTAAATTTAAATTTGAATTTTAAAAGAAAACATTTCATTTGTCTTTCAATATCAATTTTCAAAATTTTTGTTTCAAAACTTCCAAATTACCATTTCAAAATCTTATAATTCACTTTCAATCATTATTTTAAAACAATTCAAATATTGATTCAAGTTCGTATATAAGTTTCATTCCATAATCATTTAAATAAATTTAATTTAACATTCAAATCAATTTAAATTCATTGATCGATTTCATTCAACATTCGTTAAGTTAATTTATCATTCAAAACAAATTCTATTTAATTTCCAATTCATTAAATCAATTACTTAGGGTCAACTCCATTATATCAACACTTACAAATTGAATTAAATTAGATTCGTCAAATCGAATTCTCTAAATTTCAAGTCTTACATTAATTTCAATAAATCACATTTTTTTATTTCTTGTTAAAGAAATTCAATTTCACTTATTTATTTACTTAGTTACAAGTTTCAAAACTCAATCAATAAAGAAACTTAATTTCACTTATTCAAGAAGTTCCATTTCACTTATAAAAGAATTCGATTTTATTTAATTATTAGATAATTCAATCTTATTTAATTATTAAATAATTTCAAAACTTAATTATTAAATAATTTCAAACTTAATTATTAAAAAAATTCCAAATTTTAAAGCAACGTTCTTTCATCAACTACTATGTTAATACTTTGATTCAGATTTATTAAATATTAACATTTTGCTTTCATTTAAAATTAAAATTCCAACTTCATTTCAAAGCCTTGTTATTTATTCAAATAAAATCATTATTTTATTTTTAAATCAAATTATTGACCAATCGGATTTTATTTAATTCTCTATCCTAAGTCAAAGTTTTATTTGGGTATTTATCATTTCAACCCGATTCCATTTCAATTCAAAAATCAAAGCATAGCAAAGGGAACTTGTAGTGTGATAACTGGGATGGTGTCAAAGTAAATAAACAAGCAATAACAACAATCAATAACAATCCAATAATTAATTCAAATAATCCCCAAAAAATCGTATTAATTCACAATGTTATTTATGCAAATTAATATAATTATTTCTAGAATCTACACTATCATCACATGTAGATTAAAGATTATTACACTAATATTTATACGGTTCTTCACTTGATATCTATTATTTAATTTCATACTACACCAATTAAACAACATACGTTTAAATGGTTCAAGGTGTAATTAACCATATTTCTACATGTCCATTAATTTAAACATTTAAAGGGGGCATATTATGCAAATGTCATCTAATCAAATTTAACACATATATCAAATCTAACTATCCTACGTCAATTTCAATTTCAAATTATTTATCACTGACAAAATTAACAATTTAACATCTAATGTCAACATCAAACAAGCAATCATTTAACCACCAGACTGGTTTATCATTATATGAATAACAAATAATAGTGTCAGATGTCACAGGTGAACCAATACAGGTAATAATAGTTATGTAACAGTGTAAATAACTAACAGCCGTATTGTCACGACCCAAAATCCAGCGTTCAAAAATCGACGTCAAATACATCACTTGTATTCGACTGCCTGAGATTCGAATGTCATATTTCAGTTCGGATGGAGCTTATAACAACATCAGATGAATATAAAATAGCAGAAACACAATGAATTTCATATATCAACAAAGATACAATATCCAATACAACATCGATCCCTAATATCAGAGTGATACAAAATATGATACAACAATAATATGACAATAGAAACTTTAACAAGTTTCCAACATACTTCACTTTGATAAGGTCTTCAAAAACTCCAACACTTCAAAAGATTTCCAAATCCAAAGCTTCCAGAAGACTTCGAATCCAAGCTAGCTCCAAAACACGGATAACCTGCTTCTAGGCTACCCGTGTGGAAAATTCTGGGCACCCAGAGTTTAGGAAAGAAACAATAAACTCCGGATCAGTCATGGGACTACTACGAGTAAACAAAAACAGTTGCTTTTAAAGAAACTATATTTATAAAAGAATTTCGGTATGCTTTTTAAAATGGAACTACCATAAGACCCCCACCATACACACAATGCAAACGAAGACTTGGAGGAGATTTCTTCTTATGATAGGCAAAAATGCTTCATTCGAGAGAACACTTTTAAATATTATTATTAGTGCAAAGTGTAGAAAATCATTTCGAAAGTACGATATAAATTTTAGCCAGCATAGACATTCGTACTATGCCTACTATAGCTACCATCTAAACATTGGTGACCACCATAAGTAAATGGCAGGTTATATAAATAAAACCGTAAAGGGCTCGTATTTGGATGATTGGATTTCCAACAATGGTCGGGCAAAGGAACTTCCCATATAAAATGGAACACCTCTGGAAGGACGTCCCTGGATCCTAACTGGATCTCTGCTACACAAGGCCGGGTTACCTCTGTATCTAGGTAACAACTGACATGAGTACGCCACTTCCCGGTCGTTACCAACCTTTATCCAAAGCGCTTCTCAACCAACAACCAAAAAGTAATAAGTTTGCAGCAACCACAAAGTAAGTATATGGACTCCATACCATGATACCACTCATAATCCAGAAGAAAATGGACATACCCTCAAAGTGCGTTACCCTCAAATAACCTTGCTGCCATGATTCCTATTTCGACCATAACCGGGTTGTGAGGTTCGACGAAGTCTCGTCCATAAAGCTACGCTTTTCACAAAGCCATGCTTTTCACAAAGCCATGCTTCAATCAACAAATGATCAGGAGCACTCAGCATGCCACACTACCAAATTTGGGAGTATATCACTAATAACCTTCAACTACATAATCTCTGAGCTCGTATGTCTCTGAGAAGGGTGTTAAGCTAAGAGAATAAATTCTCCGCCACCAACAGATATGTATTTGAAAAAATCAGCTTTAGATCTCAATTTGCAATGTCAGGCATACAACCATACAAGTCTTGTTAACCCTGTTCTTCCAACGAGATGAAACTTGGGCCGACTCATCCACTTAAGGTCTTTAACGACTCATTGGATTTACGACTCAAGGGGTTTAAGTAACTTAAGGAAAGGACCGATTCAGCTGGTAGCGACTCGATTGGCTGACGAGCTAAGGCTCAAGGCGACTTAGAGGAATGGAACAACTCATGGAGGTTAGCGGTTCATGATACAGGCCGACTCATTGAGTTACCGACTCAACGAAGTTCACGGCTCATACGAGACGACTCAGGAAGCCTCACGACTCATCGAGTCACCGACTCAATAAGTCAATGACCTAAAGCTCAGAGCGACTTAAAGGGTTACGACTCAAGAGGTTAACGGTTCACAAGGCAGACCGACTCAGTGCATTACCGACTCATCAAGGCTATCGCCTCAGCGACTCAACAAGTCCACGACCCATCATAAGAAACGACTCAAGAGGATTGACAACCTAAGAAGATAAGTCCCTAAGTCGCTTCACCTATGCACCGCTACCTGATAAGTCGTCAACGACTTAACGACTCATGACTCAAAATGACTCGTCCGCGACTTAAAGCCATTGAATCATATTCCATTGCCACAGTACCTATTCCTATGAGAACTGACTCGTAGGCGACTCATGACTTGGAATTCTGGAAAGCGAACTATTGAGAGACCAAAGGCTTAAGCAGATAAACCGGCCACGACTCAACTTGACTCGGCCACGGCTTAGCCTAAGTCGGTCACGACTCAGGACTTGGGCGAAAAACTTCTATCCAGATTTGCCTATAAATGCATGGCCACCCCCAACATTCAGGGGACTTTTGGCTGATTCATTTCAAGCGCTGTTACTCTGCTGTATTCTAGACTACTTCAACACCTTCAAGAAACTTCACGAAGAAATCAAACATGTCAAACATGTGTTCAAAGATTTGGATCGACATTGAAGTTTAGGCTACTTGTTCAAAGTCACTTGAAACTCAAAGTGTGTTGTAATCAAAGTGTAACTGCATTGACTTGTAATCAAATCGTCAATAAAGATATTCAAAGTGGACGTAGGCTATCTCTCAAGCCGAACCACTATAAAATTGCTGTTGTTTACTGTTTTTTCACTATTATCTGCTTATAATCTGTTCCCGAGTTATCGGGTGGTGCTTTCACGATCTCACTTTATACATCGGGGTGTTAGCGTTCAAATTTTAGCGTTAACATTTTTGGTGCTTTCACTGAGAATTGAACTCAGGCGAGTTATCATCATTGCTTCACAGAGGTTTGTAGAAAGAATTTCCTTGAAAATCAGAAGCCTATCCGAGATTTTGGCTCCTGGAAGGAAAAGTAGATCTGTCAGATCTGGGAATATTCAAGAGGGAACCTCCGCTTCCCCCATATCGAATCAAGTCACTCCAGCTATCGGAGTTACAAAGGCAGAGCTGGATGCTGCAATCTTAGGGCTGAACCAACAGATAAATGCCCAAAATGCACAATTCGAGGCTCAGAATGCCCAGAATGCTCTAATTCTGAATAGGTTGAACGATTTGCTTGGGGTAAACCGCCAACCAGAAGGTAATGAAAGGAATTTCGCTGGCAACATTCATGATGCTGAAGAAAGAAATGCTCCTGAAAGGGCTGCTAGCCCCTTTGAACAAACACTTCCAGAGGTTGGTGGATCTAGAGCTCGACATGATGAGGAGTATCTTTCTGGAATGGTCCGACAAATTATGAAAGAGAGTATGAAGAGGGTTGAAGACGAGAAAGAATGGGGTTTCGCCCCAAGTAAAACTCCGTTTACTGAGAAAATCTTAAAGGCTGAATTCCCAAGGAAGTTTATCCCTCCAACCGTTCCAGCTTACAAGGGGACAAGTGATCCGAACGAATTCTTATACAAGTATGATTGGCACATGACAGGTGCCAGAGCCTCTGATGAAATAAAGTGCCGATATTTTCCTGTGTATCTCAAAGGTGTAGCTCTGCTTTGGTTCACCAAACTTCCAGTCCGATCTATCGATCAGTTTTCTGACTTAACCCGGAAGTTCAAGGAGCAGTTCAGACTATACGCCTCAAAAGCCAAGGATATCATGTCACTGTCAAGTTTGGAGCAGAATCCAGGAGAGACTATAAAATCTTTCTTAAACCGCTTTAATATAGCGCTAGCTGAGGTGGACAATGCAGAACCGCGAATGATATTGACTTATTTGATGAAGGGTATTGACAAGTCGAGCGAGTTTGGGAAATGGCTAAACATGAAGGAACCAAATTCCCTTGAAAAGTTCTATAAAAAAGCAGATGAATTCATACGCTTAGAAAGTCGTCCCGTACCGGTAAAGGCGGTGTTGGAAAAAGCCGAAGATAACACTGTTGTTCCACGCAAGAATGAATCTGTAGGGCAAAAAAGGGAAAATAACAACGGGAAGAAGCAGAGTAATCTGAAGAAGCCCCGATCCTTCAAGCCATCGGAATATACTCCTTTATCAGATACGCCGGAACGTATCTACCTTGCCACTAAAGATTCTATTGACTTTCCTAAACCTCCTCCTCTAAGGACCGGGAAAAAGGCTATACAGAATGGGAAGTTCTGCCGCTTCCATAATCAACCCGGTCACGAAACCGAGGAATGCCGCCAGTTGAAAAATCTGATTGAAGAGTTGCTAAGGGAAAACAAACTGCAGCAATTTGTGAAAAAGAATAGCAACAATCCTGCTTCATCTAGTCAGGGGCAACAGGCTCCTACTCATCAGCCTAGGACGACTGAGAAGGCTGCAGGGCATGAATCTGGAAGGCCCATTATCAATGTCATTGCAGGAGGACCTCACCCAGCGGGCAGAAGCTGGGGTGAGATGGAAAGGTATACCCGAGCTTTAAAGTATGTACCGACAGAGGAAGATGTATTCGTTTTGGAAGGTGCTACGCCCTTGAAGCAACAAAGAACTCTTGATGATGATATTGTATTCAAAGCTAAGGATTCCGCAGGTATTGAAGCTCCTACCTTGGACCCCTTAGTCATCTCGGCTGGTATCGGGCCAGCTATTGTCAGAAGAGTTCTCATTGATTGTGGTGCATCCTGCAATATCCTCTTCAAGAAAACATTCGACCAAATGAAGATCCCTATGGCCGATGTGCAAGCCTCATCGCAGAAAATTGCTGGTTTCACTGGAGAGCCAAAGCAGCCGGTAGGGACCATTGATTTGTTTGTGGAACTTGGAGAAGGAGAGAGAAAAATGGTCCGCAAGCAAACTTTTGTGATTGTCGACGAATTTTATGCTTACAATGCTTTCCTTGGTCATCCAACTCTGGCAGCGTTCAAAGCTGTTCTTGCCCCGTGGTGCCTCACTATTAAATTCCCTACAGACAATGGAGTGGGAGTTATAAAAGGGGATCAAAATGCTGGGCGAGAGTGTTATTTGACAGAGCTATGAGAAACCAGAAAAAGAGAAATGGGAAAGAATGCGGCAGCCCCAGTCCGCATCAAAGAACCAGTCTTGTAGCAATTACAGGGCGGACCCTGCACTGGCGAGCACAGCGGAGCAAGGAAAGAGATGGACCCTAGAAAAGTCAGTGCAGGGGAAAATAGAGTGGTACCAGTGGAAACGACAATACCAATACCTGTTGACCCAAAGGACCCAAACAAGGTGTTGAATGTGGGTTCACAACTTAATTTGTCAATTCAGAATATCTTAATATCTTTTTTAAAGGCAAATCTGGATGTTTTTGCTTGGACTCATGCCGATATGTGCGGAATATCCCCAGAAGTTGCAGTGCATGCTCTAAATATTGATCCAAAATTTACACCTGTGAAACAAAAGAGGAGAACTCAAGGTCCAGAAAGGTCGGCGGCATTAAAAGAAGAAGTTGATCGGCTCATGGGGAATAATTTTATTAAAGAATCTACCTATCCGAATTGGGTTTCAAATCCAGTGCTGGTTAAGAAAGCCAACGGAAAATGGAGAGTATGCATCGTTTTTTCAGATCTAAACAAGGCCTGCCCCAAAGACTGCTTCCCATTACCCAGAATCGATCAACTGGTAGACGGAACAGCGGGACACGAATTGTTATCTTTTATAGATGCTTACTCCGGATATAACCAGATTATGATGCATGAGCCGGATCAGGAGGACACGAGCTTTATCACCGACATTGGTCTTTACTACTACAGAGTTATGCCCTTCGGGCTAAAGAATGCAGGGGCAACATACCAAAGACTTGTTAATGCTATGTTCAAACAGCAATTAGGCAAGACTATGGAAGTCTACGTCGATGACATGTTAGTAAAGTCTAAGAAAGCAGTGGATCACATAGAACACTTAGCGGACATGTTCGCAGTCCTCCGAAAATACGGAATGAAGCTCAATCCTTTGAAATGTTCATTTGGAGTGGAATCCGTCAAGTTTTTAGGTTTCATCGTGAGCGCTAGGGGCATTGAGGCCAGTCCAGCTCAAATTACTGCACTGAAAGAAGTTAAAGCCCCTAGAACAAAGAAAGAATTGCAAAGTCTCAATGGAAAAGTCGCCGCCTTGAGTCGGTTCATTTCCAAAGCCACAGATAAATGCATCCCATTCTTTGACGCCCTAAAGAAAGGAAAGAAAAACTTCGATTGGACTCCAGAATGCCAAAGAGCCTTTGATGAATTGATTCGCCATATGGAAACGCCTCCAATACTTTCTAGGCCTGGCGATGGCAAGGATCTTCTTATATACTTGGCAGTATCATCTTATGCTTTAAGTGCAGCGCTGATAGGAGAAGACAAAAGGATTCAACATCCAGTTTACTATATCAGCAAAAGACTCACTAGGGCAGAGATGAATTACTCTAAGTTGGAAAAACTCGCCTATTTCCTACTAATTCCATCTAGAAAGTTGAGGCAATATTTTCAAGCTCATCCTATCAGAGTCCTCACTGATCAACCTTTAAAGCAAGTCCTGTTTCGCCCTGAGACTTCGGGTCGTCTTCTAAAGTGGAATATTGAACTCAGTCAGTATGACATCACTTATCACCCCTGAAAAGCAATCAATGGACAAGCTTTAGCGGATTTCATCGCAGATTTCACAGATAAGGGTAACAGTGAGGAGAAAACGGTCGACGATTCCCCAATCCAATGGAAGTTATATGTCGATGGTGCGAGAAACGACTACTGTTCTGGAGCCAGAATTGTACTTGAGACCCCTGAAGGCCGATCATTATGCTATGCACTAAGATTGGAATTTCCTTCAACAAATAATGAAGCAGAATACGAAGCCCTTATCGCTGGCTTAAGGATTGCTAAAGAATTAAACATTCGAGCGTTGCAGATATTCAGTGATTCTCAGCTTATTGTATGCCAAGTCAAAAAGGAATTCCAAGCAAAAGGGGGGAATCTGCCCGCCTACTTGTCAAAGGCTTGGGAACTCCTGAGTGATTTCGATCATTACATAATAAGTCACATTCCTCGAGAAGAAAACGTGAAAGCAGATTCTCTCGCAAAGTATTCTAGCACCGGCGAAGCTCAATTCCTGGGGTTAACTCCGGTGGAGGTCCTGTCGACTCCTAGCATTGATGAAATGGACATTGATTGGATCATGAGCATGTCTCAAGAGCAAGAATCATGGATGACTCCGATAACAGAATATCTGCTCAATGGATCCTTACCAGGAAACTCAAAAGAACGACAAAAGCTACTAAGAAAAGCCTCTCGATACATAATCCAGGATGGCCGATTATACAGACGAGGATTCTCAATGCCATTACTTCGATGTGTATCCAAGGAAGAGTCCAAAGCAATCCTAGCAGAGGTACACGGAGGAGAGTGTGGTGATCATTCAGGTGGCCAAACATTAGCAAAGAAAATTCTCCGATACGGATATTTTTGGCCAGAAATTAATCGAGATGCAGGAGAGTAATCCCGAAAATGTGACAGATGCCAAAGATTCGCCAAAATTCCTAGAGCTCCTTCCACTGAACTCACACAGATGGTCAGTCCATGGCCGTTTGCAATATGGGGGATAGACCTTGTAGGACCGTTACCAACTGCCAAATCTGGAAGTAAATATGCCATTGTTGCTGTAGATTACTTTAATAAGTGGGCAGAAGCTGAACCACTGGCTACTATCACCTCAAAAAAGATGATAAGTTTTGTAACTAAAAACATCATTTGCAGATACGGTGTCCCTCAAAAAATAATTACAGACAATGGTACTCAATTTGAAAGTGAAGAATTCCAAGATTTTTGCAAGCGATTCAAAATCCGAAAAAGCTTCTCAGCAGTGGCTCATCCGCAGGCAAACGGGCAAGTGGAAGCCGTGAATAAAATTATTAAGTCAACCATCAAAAAGCAACTTGAAAGAGCAAAAGGTGGTTGGGTCGATAAGCTACCACGGGCACTATGGGCATACAGAACCACTCACAAAACTGCGACTGGGCACACCCCGTTTTCATTAGCATACGGGTCGGAGGCAATGATTCCGGTAGAAGTAGAGGTCCCTTCACATAGAAGAATCCATTTCAATCAGGCAGAAAACGAAAAGCTACAACTTGAAGCACTAGATCTCCTTGATGAAAAAAGAGATGAGGCTAATCTCAGAATTGCAGCTCATCAGCAAAGGATAGCCAGACATTTCAATTCCAAAGTTCGCCAACGCAACTTTGAGATTGGAGACCTAGTCCTGAAGAGAATTATGACAGCGACAGGCGTGTTTGGGCCAAATTGGGAAGGACCGTATATCATAGGTCAGAAGCTTCTTGATGGCATATTCAAACTCACTACTGTCGAAGGAGATCAAATTCCAAGGGCATGGAACAGCAATCATTTGCGTCCATACTTTACTTGAAAATTTTGTCAAAATATTGTAAAAAGAATTATGAATGTATGATTCTTGTAATTGAAGGCAATCGTAAAACTGATGCAAGTAAATAATGAAAAAATATAAAGTGGATGTAGGACCAATTTCCTGGCCGAACCACTATAAATCTTGTGTTCCTTATTATTATTATTACATGTTTGCTTTATTTTCGATATAAAAAGTACATAGAATGTATTGCTGAAATGTCGATTTAAATTTTTGCAGACAATGGAAGTGAAACTTGCACATAATAAGACCCAGTGATTCTCGCCAAATTTCAAGCCACAAAAGCTCCAAATTCAAATCCTAGATAGGAAGTACTTCAATTGAACGGCCTACGATTTCGACAGAAACGGGCCTTTGCTAATAAATTGAGATCGTTTGAACAAACAAACATCCAATTAAGAAGCTGATGCTCGTTCTCACAAACTTGCCTGACAATGAAGTACACTTCCTTGGATTAAACAAGTTACTTGTAAAAAAAAAAAAAAAAAAAAGAGGATCGCTGAAAAGGCATAAGCAAGTGGACAAGGGAACAACCAAAGCCATCATCGGCAACACAAGTCCTCTTCGGAGGCATAACTCTTCGGAGGATAAAGACCTCTAATGGGTCATACGCCACAAAAAAGAAAGTTCTCTACTCAACAAAAAAGATTGGAGGAGTCATGACCCTCCAACCATGAGAGAGTAACTTCCAGGCGATGAAAACCCTCTCTGAGGCACATTTCACCAGGAGTTGAAGTGTAACAACCGTTCTTCGGAATTTCACTTCACCAGAGTTGAAATGCAAACAAAATAAAGACCTCTTCGGAGGCACAATTCACCAGGAGTTGAAGTGTTACGACCGCTCTTTGGAATTTCACTTCACCAGAGTTGAAATGCAAACAAAATAAAGACCTCTTCGGAGGCACATTTCACCAGGAGTTGAAGTGTAACAGCCGCTCTTCGGAATTTCACTTCACCAAAGTTGAAATGCAAAACAAAATAAAGACCTTTCTGGAAGCCCACGTTTCACCGAGATTGAAATAAAACTTCCAAGTGTTGAAACGTGGAAAGGCTTTCTTCAAAGGCACAACTCTTTGGAGGTACACGTTTCGCCAAGATTGAAATAAAACTTCCAAGTGCTGAAACGTGGAAAATCCCTCCTCAGAGGTACAACCCCCTCCCGGGGACACAATCAAAAAGGAAGACTTCTTCGGAAGCCCACGTTTCACCGAGATTGAAATAAAACTTCCAAGTGTTGAAACGTGAAAAGGCTTTCTTCGAAGGCGCAACTCTTTGGAGGTACACGTTTCACCAAGATTGAAATAAAACTTCCAAGTGTTGAAACGTGAAAAATCCCTCCTCAGAAGTACAAATTTCTATTTCAAAAATAATAATATATATATATATCCTCATCAAGGGCATACTTTAACTTTCAAAGGAAGAGTGATTTACCTATACTAGAAAATAACCTTCCTCAAAAAAAAAAAGAGAGAGGAAGAAAGTTAAAGTACCCTTTAGAGCCCCGCTTTACCACATAGAAGAATTCACTTGGCAAAATGCATACATAAGTAAAAAAAAAAAGGTAATTTCTTCGAAGGACAAAGCGTAAGGATTTATGTGAAAGAAGTTGTACTCTACGAAAAATTTCTTCAAGAATGAAGTAAATACTCTTCAGAAAATAAGAGTGCAAGTCCCCTCAAAGTATAAAATATTGCAGCAAGCTTATGGTATGGGGGCAACATGGTATAGTTACATACAAAATGGTATAGCTATATCGGTAAAATACGCTCAAGCAACATACCACAAGTTCACCGCAATATCATATAAATAAACTTGTGCAAAAATGAATAATAAATGCATTCTCAAATTCAAACAAGAGTCTGTACAAATAAAGGGTCATTTTATTTAATTGCAGATACAGGTTTCAAAATAAAAAAGCAGGGGCCGATGCCTGCACAACATCCGACCATTACACAAAAAAAAAGGAGTCAAAAAGCCCGAAGTCCTACTCTTCACTTCTTCTTACCACCTTTGGACCCTTTGCCTGGCCGAATGATTAGTTTTTCAGGTCTATCTATAGGCATAAGGGAAGAAGGAGATGGAGGTGCAACCGGTGCAACTTCTGGTTCCTCTTCAGTAGTGATGATTTTCTTCCCCCTCCTCTTCGATGTTCCGTGCTTCTTTCTTCTCTTCGAAGAAGACTCACTCACTGGAGTAACAAGAGCGGACAAAACTACGTCATAGAAGGAGTCCGCTCCGGAGAGATCTCGCCTCCTTCAAGTCCCTCGTCCTTCTGCTCTTGCGAAGCGATAGGGTCATCCAAGCCATGAAGAGCCTCAATCTGCTCCTCTTGTGACCCGGGCTATGAAGCAGAAGGAGGAGTCATCTGAACAGACGGAGGAGGGATAACCGGAGGAAGCGAAGTCTGCACAGCACTTGGTGTTTCAACTGCAGAAGAAGAGAAATTAAAAATATTAGTATCTCCCCGAAAGAAGGGAGATATGGGTTCGTCGAGATTCAAGAAGTAATCGAGAAGCTCATCAAACTTTTGAGGAGTAAGAAAGCGATCCACCTGAATCGGACCAATGTCAAAATTACCTGAAGATGTTTGTTTCGTTAATTCAATCTCATAATTCTGAGCCCCGATATCCTCCAAAGCCTCATCATCAGTAGGGGTGATTACCCCGGTTCATGTAGGAGGCAGCGAATGAGCACTGGAACCTGTAATGTCCACTTCGGAAGAAACTAAAGGACGTTCAGAAGTGGTAGGTGGTATTTCTTTCTCAGAATGTTCCCCTTCCGCCATTCCGGCCCGTACCCTGGTGAGTTGCTCTTTTCCCTTGGCAAGAGCGGCGCGGGCATCATCATCGAGATAATGCTCTTCAAGAGCTGTCTCAGCGTAGCCGGCACCTTTACCACCTAGCATATCGAGTGCTGCCTCCCAAACTTCAGCTAATGTAATTTCATACTTAGGGCCTAGAAAGGCAAGGCTGCCATGCCCCAAAATGCTGTGCAGATAGAAATCAAATAATGTGGAGCTAATGTCATCTTTGGTTGCTTGATGGGCCTCTTCGGCCGCGAGTTTACCAGCAACAGCCTCGTCACGCTCCTTTTCGGCCATAGCAAGTCGAGCTTTTAGCATCTCTATCTCCAAGCTTTGAGAGCCGGTCTGTTCTCGCAGCTGTAAAGTTTCAACGCGATATTCTTCTATGACCTTCTCCTGGTGTGTAAGCTTATCTTCGACTGCCCTTTGACTGGCATGCGCATCTCGTACTTGTTGCTGAAGCATGCTCTCCTTTTGAGAATGGAAAGTAGATGAAGTAGCTAATTCTTCCTTAAGCTTTTCTACTTCCGCTTCCAGCTTTTCATTATAGGAAGCAATACTTCTCATTTCGGCGTCATGCTGTTCGAGAGTCTTCTGCCACTCAGCCTTATCGTTCTCCATTGTGAGCATGGCCTCGAGATTGGCTCGGTTAACCCTCTGAAGCTCGTCGACAAGTTTTTGCCAGTTCGACATTCTTTCAATATCGGTCCTGACAGCGTCAAGATTTCGTAGCATAGCCGATTTATCAAGAGGAACCAAGTCGAGATCAAATCGAACCCCTCTCAGGCACCACTGAGGGAATCAACTTTGAAGAGTGGGAGGACCTTGCCCAACTTGGTATGCGGGCCGGTTGATGATTGTTTGAATGTCGGAACGAACGGGGGCAGGAGATTCAGTAGGAACATTTTGAGAAACTGTCAGCATTGTTTCTTCAGTAAGTTTAGCCCGCTTGCTAGAAGAATCGTCCATGTGACCTTTACCTCTCTCATCGTGAGTCTTTCTTTTTTGGGTATCATCATCTCCGTGGGGAGGGTCATGTCTTTCTTGTTCTCTTCGATGACATTCTTCATATGCTCGTCTCTCGTCTGCTTTCCTGATGGCCCTCTCTTCATCCGATTCTCTGTAAGAGGGAAGGTGACGCCTGTAATCATATTGGCTATGCCTCCCGTAGCGTTGGAAATCATCATAATATGAACTGCTGCGCCCCATTGGAGAATCTGGAACAAAAATAATAAGCTTTAGAAATCTTTAAAAGCAGAAGATGAATGCGTAGAAGTGCTGAAAAATCCTAAGTGTTGTGTAACGTGTAAACTACACGCATCAAGTTACAGACCACTCTGTGGAGTAGAGGTAGTAATAACTTGAGTGGAAGGAGTTGACATTTGTTGTAGAGAAGATGTCGCCTCAATTACAGAAGAGATAGTTTTGGAAACATCATCTTTGAAAAGTTCTTGAGAAGTCACAATTAAATCGCTCAACCCCTCGAAAACATCATCACCATCATGTTTTTTGGGACTGGCTTTCTCAACTCCTTCGTCAGCAGATCTTCCGGAAGATCGTGGAGTTTCTTCCTCTTCGATAACTGGGGCAAGTGCAGACTTGTCAGAAGGCCCCGCAACGTCCTTCGGAATTGAACACTTCACTAGTGGAGTTTCTATAGAGGTTCCTCCCTGTATGTGTTCTTTAGTAGAGACCGGGGCATCAGGGGTTTCCGTCGGAGAATCGGGAATTTCAGTTGGGATTTCACGAAGCTGAGTGAAGCGAGAGGAATGATGAAGCCCATATTGATGTAGAAATCCATCATTTAACAAAAACTTTATACTCCTCTCTTCTGCCGCCACAGCGTTCAATTTCTCAAAAATTTGTTTATAGCATGGATCTCTAGAGGGAGGAGGAAGCGCTAAAACAGGAAAAAACAAAGAAGCCAAGTTAGCATTTAGCATCTCAGATTTCGAAAAGCCCAAGAATGGAGAAATGAAAACAGGAAAATCTTACTTCCTACTCTCCAGATGGCATAAAACCCTGGAGGGCAACGAACAAAGAAATACCGATTTAGAAATCCATGAACGCTTTCAGGAAGATCGGTGATGAGCTTGCGGTTTCGAGCACTCCTTATAACTATGATAGAGGGATGATCTTTAATTTTTGTGAATGAGCAGAAGTAGCAGATTTCCTCAAAGCTCGGTAATCGGCCCAGAACTCTATTAAATAGCACACATAACCCCATCAGAATGGCATGACCATTGGGGTGCAATTGGAATGGAGAGATAGATAATCGAAGCAGGAACTACTGAAGGAAGTCATTGAAAGGTGGTATGGCACCGCTCAAGCACATTTGGCGGTTGACAGCAATAAAGCCAAAAGGGGGCCTATCTGCAGTATCATTTGGCCCCGGCAGTAAGGCATCAGCTTCGGCAATGCCAAACTGGATGAGCAATTGGTTAAACACCCGTTGATTCAGAGTTGTGGGAGTTCTCTCCGGAGTGTTATCCAACAGGTTGGCTACTGGGAAGACATCTTCAGCCTGGCCCATCGGTTCTTCTTGTTGAGATGTCATTCTACACAAGCAATTGGATGTTCAAATGCGAAGGTGCACGTTTCCTAAAAGTGTGAAGTGTTGTGCAGAACTAATGAAAATAACAAGTAAATACAACTGGAATTAAACTGGTTGACGATTGATCGACTATGGTAATTTCAGAACTTGTTAATTTAAAGTTCAAGCATAATATTAGTGCAGGCTGGTCAGTTTCAATTGACTATTTTAGTGTTGCTTTAATATTCTACTTGAAATCGATAGCACTTCGTTCACACGATTTGTTTAAGTTAATTATCTGTTATTAACTAATCTGTCATTTGATATGGGCAGTCGATGACAGTATATTCGTCCCAGTTTTCTGTGAATGTTGTATTGAACAGATTGTTCGCCTGCAAGTCAAAATAACCTGTGAATGAATGCAATAAAATTCAACAGTTCAAAGTTTATGCAATGGTTCAAAGTTCGAGCAGAATTCATGCAAGTCCTAACTCGTTAACGGCTCAAAAATTTTGAGTCGGCAGTGCCCTAAGTCGTAAGTCGTAAGTCGCGAGTCGTAAGTCGTGTCTCGGCCACGACTCAAGGCTTAGGCCGTGGAGCATGTTGGGTCGGATCATGGTTGTTGGATCATACAAAAATGACCGAGTCGTACCTAAAGCAGTATTCGAATCAATCTGACCAACTAATCACCTAACTCCTAACCAGGTTACCTTCTAACCCATAAACCATTTCACTCCTAACTCCTAACCCGTTAATCTTCTAACTTTTAACCCATTAACCCAATAAGATCTCAATCAACAATCCTAGCTCTATCGCACCACTAAACCGCCTCGAATCGTAAACCATCAGAACAAATAACCCTAAGTCCATTGACGACCAGAGCAACCAAATTCGTAGGGCTCAAAGGGGCAAATCGAAGATGGAGATGGGGTGCATAAGCTAGGGATAATCGAAAATCATAAGGAGAGCGAGATCACTTACGCTATATGATGATAGGGATGATCAATGGAGAATTTGGTCGAAATCGCTTTTGAAAGCTTTAATGCGCGTTAATGGCAGACACGGTTTAAAGGATAGGGAATGAGAAGAAAAGGTGAACGACTCAGGTTTTTATAACGTTGGGCAGTAGAGTTTGAGTCGGCACACGAGTTAAGATAAGTCGAAGCACACGACCTACGACTTAGGCGTGTACTTCGAGGGGCAAATGTTAACCCTGTTCTTCCAACGAGATGAAACTTGGGCCGACTCATCCACTTAAGGTCTTTAACGACTCATTGGATTTACGACTCAAGGGGTTTAAGTAACTTAAGGAAAGGACCGATTCAGCTGGTAGCGACTCGATTGGCTGACGAGCTAAGGCTCAAGGCGACTTAGAGGAATGGAACAACTCGTGGAGGTTAGCGGTTCATGATACAGGCCGACTCATTGAGTTACCGACTCAACGAAGTTCACGGCTCATACGAGACGACTCAGGAAGCCTCACGACTCATCGAGTCACCGAATCAATAAGTCAATGACCTAAATCTCAGAGCGACTTAAAGGGTTACGACTCAAGGGGTTAACGGTTCACAAGGCAGACCGACTCAGTGCATTACCGACTCATCAAGGCTATCGCCACAGCGACTCAACAAGTCCACGACCCATCATAAGAAACGACTCAAGAGGATTGACAACCTAAGAAGATAAGTCCCTAAGTCGCTTCACCTATGCACCGCTACCTGATAAGTCGTCAACGACTTAACGACTCATGACTCAGAATGACTCGTCCGCGACTTAAAGCCATTGAATCATATTCCATTGCCACAGTACCTATTCCAATGAGAACTGACTCGTAGGCGACTCATGACTTGGAATTCTGGAAAGCAAACTATTGAGTGACCAAAGGCTTAAGAAGATAAACCGGCCACGACTTAACTTGACTCGGCCACGGCTTAGCCTAAGTCGGTCACGACTCAGGACTTGGGCGAAAAACTTCTATCCAGATTTGCCTATAAATGCATGGCCACCCCCAACATTCAGGGGACTTTTGGCTGATTCATTTCAAGCGCTGTTACTCTGCTGCATTCTAGACTACTTCAACACCTTCAAGAAACTTCACGAAGAAATCAAACATGTCAAACATGTGTTCAAAGATTTGGATCGACATTGAAGTTTAGGCTACTTGTTCAAAGTCACTTGAAACTCAAAGTGTGTTGTAATCAAAGTGTAACTGCATTGACTTGTAATCAAATCGTCAATAAAGATATTCAAAGTGGACGTAGGCTATCTCTCAAGCCGAACCACTATAAAATTGCTGTTGTTTACTGTTTTTTCACTATTATCTGCTTATAATCTGTTCCCGAGCTATCGGGTGGTGCTTTCACGATCTCACTTTATACACCGGGGTGTTAGCGTTCAAATTTTAGCGTTAACAAGTCTGTTTCGGGTTCGAACAGAACCGAAGGCACTTCCGAAGAAGTCCTTGCCATCCGGGCATCCACAATCCCGATTGGACTTCCAATCACTTAGGGAATCTCTATACCATAGCTACTCGGTGCAGAGACAATCAATAGGTCATCCTATCGTTCTCGCAAATACCCGGTCTTCACCACCGGTCTTCAAATGCTATCCATAACGTCGAATCATATATTCGAAATGGTTATACAACACAATGGTCCTCTCCTGGCTAAACCCAATAGTGAGCATCAACTTTTTTAAAAAAATGTGGATATGTCATTCACAAAGATTCATAGGTTCGATGTGGGTTTCGGATAACAAATTGAAATCCGATTCCCTGTCGCATCGAAGTTTAAATGCCGTTTTACGGGCAAATAGGGATTTAACATCAATCCAGAACAAATCACAATTACGGGACTGTACATGGCAATCTACATAACGCAACATCACAATCAGAACAGAAATATCAATATAGTGCACAACAATAATAAATTATGTTCCAATGTGATTTAAATAAGTTAACCACACAATTATTTGTAGTGATGTTTAAAATAAACGATTAAATTTGAATAAATAAATTAAATCTTAATTAGTTCGATTTATTGTTTCATACTTATTTATTTAATTAACCGCTAAATTTGATTTGTCGACTTTAATATATCTGAATAACCAATTCTTAATTTTACAATCTAAATTGAACGCTTAATTGTTTATCAATCAATTTTAATTTCAAATTGTATATCATTCTTAATTTCTTTAAAATCATTTATTAATACAAATTATTTACTTTAATTATCATTTAAAAATCTGTTTTACACTTTAAAAATTAACTTATGGTTACGTTGAAAATTTAAATGTAAATTAACTTTAATCCTTATTTTAAATTAAATTACTTAATTAAAGGATAAATTAAACTCTTAAAAAAAATTGTTAACAAATTTTGAACTTAAAGTAAGTTTTTAACTTAACATAAATCAATCTTGGTTGCATTGCAAATACAAAAATTACTTGGCATTGTAAATTCAAAGTTTTATTGGGCCTAACCCAATATAAAGCAACCGGAGTAACAATGCCGATGACTCAAGCCAAACTCGAGTTTTCTCCCCACACACCTGTTTCTTTTTCTTCTCATGTTCTTAAAACTTTAAAACTTAAAACTTTAACTCTTTAAAACTGTAGAATTGCAACTTAAAACTGTAAGGAAACTGCAAAGCTAAATTTCACTCGAACTCGCGTCCTACCCGACTAACAAAACCCCATACGCTCGAGAATCCACGAAGTCGCTGCACATCCACGCACCATGCATGTGCACGGTGGTTCGCCGCCCCTCCGGCGACCCACGCTGCCACCCACAAACCATAAATCGGCCCAATATTCGAAAACAAAACCCATATCTTCATAAAAAGGGCGAATCGAAAAAAAGGCCTGAAGCTTGAACTATCACTCGAACACCGCACCGGAAACCCACCACGTTCTGCCATCACCCATCACCGGAGGCCAAGCCACTTCGTCCACGCCATGGCCATACCCTCCTCGACCTTCACTAAGAACCACGCGCAACTCGATCGAGCGACGGCGACGCGATCATCAATTTACAGAACATAGAAAATTATGAACTCAAACCCTACTTTTTTTTCAACCTCAAAATCCTTGCATTGGAAAAATCTTTAAGCATTTTTCTTGGATTAAACTTGCTATATAACAAGTTTCAGCATTTATAATTGATTCAATCATGAGAAATTTATAGAAATGCAAACTTTCTTTATATACAAACTGCCCTTTAAACATTAATCTAAAAATCTTGATTTTTGTTTTAAAAATCATGGATTTCGGTATAGATTCAATATATATACTCGAATTAATATTTTTCAACAATTAATTTTCATCAAATTTCACTTGAAACCTATAAACCAAAATTCTAGCAGGGATAATCCACTAAATATTTAAATAAGCTTTGCAAAAATCTTGTTTGAGGATTAAACATCTTAATAAATTGAAAAATCAAAGCTTGACAAAGATTAACAGCAAATGAATTTTTGTTTTAAAGCAAATATACACCCTGTATATATTTTGCAGAGAACACAGAATATTATAATCAAATTTTCATACTAAAGCATGTACAAAACAATTTATAAATGAAGTTTGAACTGTTTTAAATAAATTTAGACTTTTTAAAGTTTATGTTTACTCGCTTGAAACAAGTTTTGAAACAGAGACAGAGAACACTTTCCTTTTGTTTAGAAAATCTGCAGATTGAATCTTCCTTTCTGTTTTGTTTCTTCAGTAAATTGCTTTCAAGCTTGAATATACAGTGAGTTCTTCCTTTTATTCTCTGATCTTTGTTAGGTTTTAGCATTCGAATAAATTGGAACAAAGAGTCTTGTATATAAAGAGGTGTATAGGTTTAGACAGTTTCTTTAATTAGATTATTTTTTTCTTCTTTTTACTATTTGGAATAACCTGCTTATGGGATGATGTGATCTTGTTCATGCTGGAGAGTAATAGCATTTAATGAAAGAATGTTATGTATTGTTCATGCTCCCTTTGTATGTTACAGCAAATCTTATTTTATTTTGTGCAAGTGCTTTTTATTTTGTTAATAGATTTTTTTTCTCTACCTTGAAATAGTTACAGCATATGCTTTTAATTTTTTTTACATGTACTATTGCGACTTGTTTTACTTTGCTAATTGAAAGTGTTTGTTTTATTTTACAGTTTTTTTCTTTTTGTTTATAAACTTCCTATGCAACTTGTATGATATTCACACACACACTTGTTTGCGTACATTGCTAAATGAAAGTGTGCGTTTCAACATTTATAATTCATCACATATTTTTATTTCTCTTGAAATTTTCAAATTTAAATTCAAAAGTGAAAAAATTTGCCGAATTTAATTCGTCCTCGAAATCGAAAGAGAGAGAAAAGCAAACAAAGAATATACTAATTAAGAAAAATAAAGACACGACTTGCAGTTTAAGCCAAGATGTCTACTCTGCAGTTGGGATATGATTTCTACATATTACCTTCAGTCCCCCAAGTACAGTCCATTGGTTCGCCACTCCAATGAACTTTGACCAATTTCACAACTTTGTTTCGCAATCGCTTTTCATCACGATCTACAATTTTTATCGGCTCTCTTTTAACTGCGAAGTTAGGAGTGATTTCGAGATCCTACTGAGCAGCTTCTTTAATAATACTATCTGGGTCGTGCACATACTTCAGACGATTAGAAATGTGGAACACATCATGCACGCTAGACAACCAGTTGGGTAGTTGCACTCGATATGCCAAAGGACCAATCCTTTCTAGAATTGGAAAAGGACCAACATAACGTGGTATTAGCTTTCCAGTTTTCCCAAACCTCAATAAACCCCGCATTGGAGACACTTTCAGAAATGCAGAATCTCTAACTTGAAATTCCAAATTTCTTCTTCTACGATCATAATAACTCTTCTGATGACTTTGAGCAGTTATTAATTTCTGTCGAATAAAATCTACCTTCTTTGTGGCTTCTTTAATCATATCTGGTCCAAGGACGAGTCTATCACCTGATTCGATCCAGCATGCAGGTGATCGGCACGGACGACCATATAAAGCTTCAAAAGGAGCCATTTCAATACTGGCTTGATAGCTATTGTTATAAGAAAATTCTACCAGGTGTAAATGGTCCTCCTAAGAACCACCAAAATCGAGAATGCAAGCTCGCAATAGGTCTTCTAGAATTCGGTTAACCCTTTCTGTCTGCCCATCGGATTGTGGATGATAAGTAGTACTGAGGTTCATCTTTGTTCCCAACGCGGCTTGGAATGCCTCCCAAAACCTACTAGTGAAGATCGGATCACGATCACTCACTATGTTGCTCGGAATACCGTGGAGACGAACAATCTCTTTTATATATAACTCTGCTAAGCTTGCTGCAGTCCGAGTGGATTTTACTGGAATAAAGTGAGCAGTTTTGGTTAGACGGTCCACTATAACCCAAAATGCTTCATTTCCCTTTCTAGTTCGTGGCAATCCGTCGATGAAATTCATTGATACCTGATCCCATTTCCATTTCGGTACTTCCAAAAGCTGAAGTAAACCGACCACTTTCTTTTGATCGCTTTTAATTTGTTGACAAGTAGCACAGCGACTCACATAAATCGATATGTCCCTTTTCATCGTTTTCCACCAGAAAGTTCTTTTAATATCACGATACATTTTGTTGATTCCTGGATGGATGCAAAGTTTGGACTTGTGGCATTCGTCCAAAACTTCACGTTTCAACTCCGGAATGTCAGGGACACAAATTCTTCCTTTTAATATTATTACTTCTCTACTATCCATCTCAAAACTAGTATCCTCACCTTGGCATATTCTTCTATGAATTCCCCGAACAAATTCATCTTCTTTCTGCTGTGTCGCAATCTTTTTGAGAAGAGTAGGAGTGATAACAAGATGAGCGAGAATGGCATGCTTTCTGCTCAAGGCATCGACAACTACATTGGACTTTCCGGGTGTATATAGAATATAAAGGTCATAGGATGTCAGAAATTCCAACCAACGTTGTTGTCGCAGATTCAAATCTTTCTGGGTGAAGAGATACTTTAAAGATTTGTGGTCGGTGAATAGTTCAAAATTTTCACCTAAACAGGAAAGATTTAATCAGTATATATTAAGTTAAGTTGAACTCTAAAGTTTTCTTTTAGAAAAGCCGACGGAGATTCTTACCCAGAAGATAATGTCGCCAGATTTTTAAAGTGAAAACAACAGCCAAAAGCTCCAAATCATGTGTTGGGTAGTTTCTCTCATGCGGACGTAACTTTCTACTCGCGTAGGAAATTACTTTCCCATTCTGCATTAATACTGCACCTACCCCATCACCACACGCGTCAGCATAGACAGATAAGCCTTGGTTCCCGTTAATGATAGCGAGAACAGGAGCAGTAGTCAATCTCGTTTTCAATTCCTAAAAAACTTCATCACATATGAGGGTCCGATTGAACTTGGCATTCTTCATGGCTAGCTTGGTTAACGGGCTAGCAATTTTAGAAAAGTCCTGAACAAACTTCCGGTAATATCCTGCTAAACCAAGAAAACTTCGAACTTCTTTCGGAGTCGTTGGTTGCATCCAGTCAAGAATAGCGGAAATTTTGCTCGAATCAACAGAAATCCCTTCTTCATTAACAATCTGGCCAAGAAATCTAACTTCTTTGACCCAAAACTGACATTTAGAAAATGTAGCGAATATGATATTCCTCCTCAAGATTTCTAAAACAATTCTAAGATGTCCAGCATGCTCCTCTTCGGTTTTGGAATAAATCAAGATATCATCAATAAATACAAGAACAAATTTATTCACCACCTCCTAAAACACACGGGTGATCAGATCTACGAAGTATGCAGGAGCGTTAGTTAGTCCGAAAGGCATGACTAACCATTCGTAAAACATATCCGATCTCTAAAAGCAGTTAGGTGAACACAATCTTCGGCAATTCGCAACTGATGGAATCCCTGAGCTAGATCCATCTTAGAAAAGAATCGTGCACTGTAACGTCCCGCATTTTCGCACACTTTAAATCGACACACATGCTAATTCAAACCGTACGCAAGGGCAGATTGTTATGGGGTAAATAAGAAAAACAATAAGGAAAAGAAAACAAAACAGAATCTCACAGCGGAAGGATAAAATATAATAATCAAATATACGGTACATGAAGCTGTTTTACAAAAAACCTTTTATTATATTTATATAATACATATCAGAGTTTCACATACCAATAACAATTCAGTGGAACAGTATGAGTGTAGTGCAAAAGAATAAATAATAATAATACGAATCTTCGTCTTTGTCCTCCAAAGTTAAATATTCAAATCCTAAAACGCTCGGACTGACCTGAGCGAATTGAAAGGACAAAACACTCGAGTCGGAACTAAAAGATCTTATGTAAGTTAAATCAACAGAAATAAATATGGGGCAGTAACTCAAAAGGTGCTCGGGATTTACATCTCTTAAGGATCCATTAAACTATTTACTACGTAGTATATTTTGCTATTATCATAGTGTCTAATTGTAAAATAAACTTACTTTTTAATAGCGTTCAGGGGTTACCCATATAGCCCTTAACACAAATAATGCCAATAGTCTATACAGTACTGTAATACCTCCTGATCGGGAGGCTACCAGTGGATACTCCATAGGTACGACACAAATAGAAACTCGTAGTAAAGGCTCGGTATGGTAGGTGACACAACACAACTAGGCAATGCCAGGGTAGATATACCAATTTCGCATCCGGGCTGGTGGAAACGCGTAGCAGCTACTACCGCCCACCTCGAACAAACTTCCCCAAAATCAAAGTAAAAGTGGCCACCGAATCAAACCAAAATCAGAGTATAGTATCAAAGAGGAGTGTCCGATCAGAGGAATGACCTCATTGGCCCAAGAATCGCTCCTGTTTTAGCCACCTTATGCCAACTCACGGGAGTTGTGTCCACGTATTTACCTCAAAGGAAACGCCGCCACCAACCTACTTCATTCTGGAATCTCCACTGCATACACGGTTGTTAAAGTGGTTTTCGGAGTTGGCAGAGAGTATGACAACTTTCAATCCCGGTCTCTTCAACAACCAAACGTTGTTATAACACCACGGTCTTTTCAAAATAGTTTATACTTTTAAAACCAGAATATAATATCCTTTTTCAAACCATATAAATACGATATCATTTCTATTTTAAAACCCAAATTATATAATATCATTTTATTCCAAAAATATCCTTTATCCAAAATCATAGCATTTTCAAATCTATATACTTTGAAACCATAGCTTTGAAACATAACTTTTAATACTTAATGATTTAAATACTATATTTCTTTATATACTAAAATAGCTTGTTTAATTTCAAAATAAATTCCCAATACAAATTTGAATCTCCAAATAAATCATTTTAATTCCCATATAATTCAAAGCTTAAATATCCCATATTTCAAAACTTAAAAAAAATTAGTTCATATCATTTCAATCTTTAAATATTCCACTATTACAAAATGGATTCTTTGATAATTTAGTATATATCAAATCCAATTCTTATTATTTAAATTTTGAAATGTTTACTTAATATAGCAAATATTATTTAAGTAAAACATTTAACTTCAATAACATGATATTCTTTTAATTAAATTAACTTGATAATATTCTTTCAATCAATTTGATATTCATTTAAATCCTCAAATCAAAATCAAGTTATAAAATCATACCCTTTAAATCTTAATTTTTTTTATATTTCAAAACATATTTTCGAGGATAGTTCTTAAATACTTTAATTCAAATCATATTCACATTTATCTTCATCCTTACTTTATTTTGAGTTATTATAAACTCTATATACCATAGAAATTTAAATAGATACTTAACCATATTATATAAAAGAAATCAACTTCATTATTTAGCTTATTTTAAAATTCGAAACAAATTTGTACATAGCTAGATTCAAGAATTTTACTATATATACATATATCAAAATTTAAGATTTGTTATACCGTATTCTTTTCAAAACCATAGAAAAATCATGTAACAACCCGCATATTTGTCGATTTTATATTTAAATATTTCATTTAAATATTTTATCGTTAATCGGATTTTGGTCCGAAAAGCTACTTTTAGCAAACGGTCAAATTAGGACTCTAGACCACTTCCATTGAGTTCGAAATGCTGTTTACAACTTTTTAAGTATAAACAATGATATGTTTGGAGATAGTGGAAGTTCACTACTTTTTCACTCGAGCCTTTGGATTGGGCTTTTTAGCCTATTAGACCCAACCTTCACCCCTCCTCTTCATAACTTCATTTCTGTTTGCCTAAGCCTTCAAGCTTCTTCAAAAATGGTGGTGGGAATGGGAAATTAAAATTCCAAAACACAAATTCAATTGCAATCCATCATTCAACTTCAAATTCAAGAAGAAGACATTGGATTCAAGCTTCTTGTGCTTAGATTGAAGAGGGATTGATTCTTGTTTGCTTCAAGCTTCATTTTCATTGATTTTTGGTGCAAAGGTGGGATTTTTATCTCACATTCTAGTCTATAACTATCTTGGACTGTTGGGAATGTATTCCCATCACATTAGCATGATGTGACGACCCGGAATTTTCGAGCATTTAAAATCGGAATATTTAATTGATTTTAAAGATTAAATAGAGCAATCTTAACTTAAATTTCAAATATCGTTATTTATTTGATAATTAAATAATAGAATTTAGTAATTAGAAATTGGGTAAATTGTTGAATCTAGAATTTTAAGCCTGTTAAAAATAATTTGAAGGCTTGTAAAATTTATATTGATAACATTGAAGATAATAGAAGTGATAAAATTGAATTTAACAGTGATTTATTCAGTTTTGAAATTTTATCGTTTAAATTGAGTATAAAAATTGCCTTTCGAGGCACAGTCTCGGAATTCGACGAAATCAGTTCCATTGGATCCGTAATAGTGTATTATTATCGGATTTCAATTTTCGTAGTGTTCGGAGTTGTTGTATTAGTGTATGATTAGTAAATGCGCTGCAAAATTTAATTGAGAATATATATATATATATATATAAGGGTTAAATCAGCAGCCTCCTTTCCTGAGCAAGCCGTATTCATGTTTCTCTTTTTACAACAGCATGCAGCCTCCCTTCAAATCGTGTTCCTTTTCTTTAAAGCATCGCAATGGTCAAAACACGCATCTTTCCCTTTATCATCTCAACCGAAAGAAAGGGGCAGATCCTACTTTCTTCTCTTATTCATTTTCGAAATTGAAAAAAAAAATTGCGATAGTCTTATTCTCCCTTTCCTCTTCCTAAATCAAAACCGGAGACAATTCGATTTCTCGAAAAACAAAATAGGTACGAACACAAGTCATTCGAATTCAGTGAAAATCGATTCAAGGGGAAACGAGTTTGCTCGATTCAAATTCTCAATGGTGCGCCTGTTTCGAATCGCTCGAAGGAGGGGAGATCGTGACTTCCTCACGTTCGAGCTCGCTTACGAGTTATTGCAGAGGAGATAGGAGTTGCGATTCACATAGGGCTGGGTCGCATCTCGATTTCTGTGTTCAAGGTAAGCATGGAGGGCGCGAGGTCGAGAACTAGGGCATCGAGTTGGGGTGTTCAGTGGTCTGTGATGAGGAGCACAGTGCCAACAAGCCATGTGTAGGTCTAGCATTGGGCGGTTTCAGTAGAGGGGCTCGACTCTTTATTTTGGGTTTTCTTGCATATTGATGCTGAAGTTCAGATGCACATTTGGGTAGTGGATTGATATTTATCAGATTGGCTGGGGTTAGATCAACCGAGCTGTCTTATGGGTCGTTGTCAACGATTATGGTAAGCATCTCAATTGATTCTTGTTTGCTTGTCAACTTCAGTTTTCACATTGGTTTGTTGTTGATTTTGAGTGATCGATTTGGAAATATAGAAGGGAATTGAATAACCAGAGAAACATATATATTCAGATAAGGATTCTGGGAATATAAAGTTTGGAAAAAAAATGAATATGAATTTTTAAAAATAAAATATTTAAGAGTTTATGTAAGAATTATATTTTTAATCAATACATGTTACTTTATAAGTATAAGCATATGTGTAGTTCCAAAAATAAGATGAATATAGATATACACATTTTTAAATCTACCAGTTATTTTTAAATAACGTATTATAATGACTAACTAGTTTAGAAATTTATTTACTTCTTTTGATGGGTAAAAGAATGAAAAAAATGATTAGTTAAATTTAAATTATCGGACTAGTTCAACGTTAATAAACTATATAATGTTATACAAGGTCTAAAGTTGAGAAACAAGATGGAATGAAATGGGTTGGAATGGATTGCAAAATGGAAAGTAAAGGTGAGTTAATCTCACTCAGTTAAAATTTAAATTTAAATGTTTAAATTTAAATAATTGTTTGAATGATGAATTGGTTGATGTGCTATAGTATGATATATTTTGGGACTGGAATTTATATTGTGCTAATATCTGTGGATACAGGAAAAATAGGTTGGATGGATCCAATTAGACACCTCAACATTTATTTAAATTATTTAATACCCTCTGTTGTGATTATTTGATATTCTATAATGAATTATATTGGAATATTGAATGTTATGGTTTGATTGGATACAATTGGGTATAATGAATTACCAAAATTATATAAATTGTATTTTGGAAAGATAATTAAAGAAGTGAATTTGTAAGAAAAATAATTATAGAAATTTGAATAACTTTAAGAATGAATTGGGAAAGAAATAAAGTGACTTCAAAATCCTGATAATTAAATCCTGAGTATAGGAAGGGAAATTTTTGAATAATCGGAAGATTAATGAATTTTAAACTTCTGTATTTTTATTTTAAAAGAACAAAACATTTATCTAAAATTTAAGATTTAAATTATTGAAAGGGTAAAGAAGATTTAGGAAAATTAATAATAATAAAGTCCATAACTAATGAATTTGGAAATGAATTTATTTCAAATGGAATAAATTGGAAATCAATTTCGGAAAATTGGTTTAAGTAATAGAGATTGGAAATTCTCCCTGGATAACCAAGTACATTTACAAAATAGATTTTTTATATATATAAATTAAAAGTTTTTAAGTCGTTTTTAAAAGTGAGTTTTGAAAAATATATTATTTCTAAATATTTAAATTCTAAAGTAAGTATTTTCTTTTAATCTATTACAGCAGTAAGTATTTAAAGAATGACTTAGTATTTTGTTTTTAAAAAGTGAAAATCTAGTTTTATATTTTATTAAGTGACCTTATTTCCAAATATTAAAATAGTATGTATTTTAATGAATTATTGGAGTAGTTTTTAACTTAAATGTTTTAAAATATATTTCAAAGTAAAGCTTTTGAATTATTTTAAGATTCTAATGTTTTGTGCTTGGTAATTCCAGTGGAAATAGAAATACTTGAAATTATTTCTGAGAAAGGAAGATAATTTGGAAACTGTTTTCAAAAAGGGGTTTGAAAAGTGGAAATATATTTTGTGAAGATATTTTTGAGATTAATAAATAATTTGGGAAATTATTTATTGTTGGATGGATGATTGTGAATATTAATTGATAGTTAAATAACCGACTATCAATATTGGACAAATGCGTTGATCGTTTCGAAGAGTCCGTGATCGAGATTTATTTCTCGAAAACCACTTCGATCCGGTTTGTACGTTTTTGTGGAAAACGAGTTTAGATTCGAAGTTGGAGCAGTGAAGTGCATGGGCTAGTCACTACTAATCCTGAGGATATTTCCAAAATGGATGTAGTAGGAATAGTGCCTTCGGTTCTGTTTGAACCCGGGGCGGACTTGTATGGATGAATGCTTTCGGAACATCGTCAGGTGGATGATGGGCATTCTAAGGGATACAATCTAAAGGTAACGCTTAGCCTCAAGCCTTATCAACCGGGAATGACTGAAAATCAGGGGTTATGCAGCAAGGCTAGTTGGGTAGCACCCAAGCAGGGTGAGGTCATCCCTGTCTAGATGTCCCTTTTTATTTCGGCTTAGTGGGCGGTTGCTAATCCCAACTGTTAACGTAAAAATTAGACGCTAACACCCCAATGCAAGTAGAGATTGAATGAAAGCACCACCCGTTAATACGGGAATCATAAAAAGGCAGTAATTCACTGAAAAGCAGTAAAAGACACAGAGTTTATAGTGGTTCGGCTTATAATCAAGCCTACGTCCACTTCAATCCTTTTTATTGCTTATATGATTACAATTCTTTACAATTTCCTTCAATTACAATTCACTTCGGACTAGTAGCTCAAACTTCGAAGAAGAATCATCTTTTGAATACATGTTGAATGATGTATATTCTTTCTTGAAGTTCGTTGTGGCATCCTTGCTGTTTGGAGTGTTTGAAGTATTACTCGGGTTGATGAAAATGGCAAGGTGTTGATGCTTTGAAGAAATGATCCAAAAGTCCCCTCAATGTTGGAGCTTAGGCCGTATTTATAGAGAATTTTGGATGGGCCTTAGGTCGTGAGCGACCTAAGGAAGGTCGTAAGTCGCTCGCGAGTTAAGGGGATACGAGCTACAACTTAACTAGTTCGCACTTGGTCATTTGAACTAGCTGGTAGGTCGTCACGACCTAGGGGAAAGAGGCACTATTTAATCACCAAGTACTAGGTCGTGAACGACCTAAGGCAGGTCGTATGTCGGCGGCGACCTAGGGGATGACATTTCTCATCTGCTCTCGAACTTGTCTTAATGATCTATTAGGTCATGGGCGACCTAGGGGAGTAGTTGGCAACTTAACAATGTTGAGATATCTGATGTAGCGACCTAGATTAGGTCGTTAACTTGTTATGTCGCTTTATCCATTAGATCGTTGAGTCCATTAGGTCGTTAAGACTATTCCATCTTTAGGTCGCTAAGACCGTTCTATCTTTAGGTCGTTAAGACATTAGATCGCTGGGTCCACTGGGTCGCTGGGTCGCTTATGAAGTTAGCTCGTTAGGTCGCTTAGCAATGTTTCACCTTTTAAATCGCTGGAGCTTTTAGGTCGCTGAGGACCGAAGTCACTGGGTCGTTTGCATGCGAATCCGTTAGGTCGCTAAGTTGCCAGGCCCTTAGGTCGCTGGGTCACACGAAGAGCGGAGTTAACATTTGCCCCTCGAAGTTCACGCCTATGCTTTAGGTTGTGTGCTTCGATCTGGTCTCCAGGTTGTGGGCGACTCATTGGGTTCACCATATAAATTGCTTAACTCACTTCTTCTTCATTTCATCTGTTCTAACGTTCCAAGCCGCCATTAACAAACTTCCAAGCTTAGAGACTTAGTACGAAATCCTTTTCCTCTTTCAACCGTTAATTCTATCAGCGAATTTAGGTAATCTTGAGCATTTATTTGCTGCATTGGTCGCCGATTCCCCCATATCCATTTCCACACAATTTTTGTTGTTATGTTGCAATTTGGTATTCAAATTTGCCCTTTGATTCTTATCGAATTGCTAGCGATTGCTTCGAAGCTAATAAATGCTTTGAATTCGAGAGGTTCAGTAATGGTTCCTAGAGATTCAGAGGAGAAGATGTTGCTATTAGCGGTTTGAGCAGAGGAAAGGATTCGTGGTTAATCGGGTTAATGGGTTTTAGGTTTAGACACGATGCTTCAAACGACGCAATGGTTGGTAAATACGTGGCAAAGTGTAATTGGTGAGTAGGGCATATCGGTTCTGACGGGAGATAGCTTTGGATCGCTACATCACTCCAGAAACGACCTAAAGAATCCGAGCGACCTAAAGATCTCCGCGACCTAACAGATTTGGCTGACCTGACAACTTTTGCGACCTAACTCTCTGCGACTTAGTCTTTAGGTCGCGTAGGCGACTTAACACTTGAACAAATTTGCGCTGTCGAATCGCTTCTTGCGGCCTATACCAATCTTATCCTACTCGTTAGGTCGCGAGCGACCTAGGACTTGAGCGAATTTTCACCGCCTTGATTTGAATTTTTGTGACTTAACCTTTAGGTCGTGAGCGACTTAGGACTTGGATGCACACTACCATGCCTTGTATTCTTTAACTCAAACCATACGGCCTAGGATTTGAACAACTTGAGAACTTCAAAATTTTGATAGAAGTTGATTGCACTTCCAACTTGAACTTTGAACTGCCGAGATAACTTGCATGACTTTGCTATGCTTTCTTAACAGATTATACCTACTTCAATGCTAATGACCAGTTAAATACAACATTTGCAGAAAACTAGGGCGAATATAATGCCACTGATTGCCCACATCAAATGACAGATTAGTCGATAAAGAATAATCAACTTAAAGAAATTATATGAAATGCTGTGAACCAACCAACTCAAGTGGAGTATTAAAACGAAGCATCGTTAACTAGAACTGATTTGTTTGCTTCAACATTGCACTGTATTTGGACTTAAAACAACAAACTCTGAAACTTTATAATTGACAAATACTTGTTAGTTTTAATTTCAGTTATATTTGCTTGTTGCGTTGTTAGTTTTACACAGCACTTCACACCTTTTAGGAAACGTGCACCTTCACATTTGAACATCCAGTTGCTTATGTAGAATGGCTTCACATCAAGAAGAAATGATAGTACAAGCTGGAGAGGCCTTCCAGATAGCCATCCCGCTGGAGAACCCCCCGGAAAGGACCCCGACCACCTTGACTCAACGGGCGTTTAATCAGTTACGCATTCAGTTCGGCATTGCTGAAACAGATGCTTTACTTCCCGGCCCAAGTGATACTGCCGACAGTCCACCTCATGGCTTTATCGCAGTCAATCGCCAGATGTTCCTAAGTGGAGCAATTCCTCCTTTTAATGATTTTCATCGAGCACTTCTCCTTCGGTTGACCATCTCTACATTTCAACTGCATTCCAATGGCTATGCCATCTTGATGGGGTTATGTGTTTTATTTAGGAGAACTCTTGATCGTTTGCCGAGTTTCGACAAAATTTGCTACTTATGCTCATTCGCAAAGAATAAAGACCACCCTTCCTTAATTCTTGTAAGAAGCGCAGGAATCGCAAGCTTATTACCGATCTTTCCGAAAGTGCTCATGGCTTTTTGAACCAGTTTTTCTTCGTTCGCTGCCCCCTAGGGTTTTATACCATGTGGAAAGTAGGAAGTAAGATTACCTATTTCTATTTTTTCCATTCCTGAGCGTTTTGAGATTCGAATTACTAAGTGCTAATTTCATTCGTTCCTTTTTCAGCACTTCCTCTCCCTTCTAGAGATTCAAGCCACAAGCAGATTTTTGAAAGACTGAATGCCGTGGCTGCTGAGGAGAGGAGTATAAAATTTCTGCTGAAGGATGAGTTTCTACATCAGTTTGGACTTCTACATTCTTCCCGTTCTACACAACCTCACGAAGTCCCTGATTCCCCAGCTAAGGCATCAGATGCCCCAGTTTTTACTAAAGAACCTGTACAGAAAGAACTTACTACTGTGGCTTCATTGGTAAAATGTTCTACTCCAATTGACGTTGCAGGGCCATCTGGTAAACTTGTTCTTGCCCTGGTCATCGAAGAAGAAGAACTTCCCCAGCAATCCGAGAAACCTGGTAACGAAGAAACTGAGAGAGCGGATCCCGCCAAGCATCGCGGTGATGATACTTTTGAAGGGTTGAGTGATCTGATGATAACTGCACAGGAGCTTTTTAAAATGACCCCACTACAACCAAAGTTATCTCTCCAGTAGTAGAGGCCACGTCTATCTTGCAACAATTTCCATCAGCCCAAGAGTTGACTCCCGTTCTTACTTCCAGGCCGAAGAGCGGTTTGTAGTTTGACGCGCGTAGTTTGCATGTTACACACACTTAGGATTTTTAGCACTTATACGCCCTTAACTTTTTGTTCTTCGAAGATTCTCAAGTTTTTCCTCTTTTCTCATTTTCAGGTTCTCCAATGCGGCGACGCAGCACTTACTACGACGACTTTCAGAGCTACGGAAGGCGCGGCTCTTTTGATCCTAAGAGATATCTTCCTTCCTCTTGGGTGACTGATGTAGAGAGAGCTGCACGAAAAACTCGTGAAATACATGCTTATGAAGAACAACGCGGGAGACGGGATGAGCGACATGATTCTTCCCAGAGGGAAGATGATTCTCACAAATGGAAATCCCGCGATGATAAAGGAAAAAGCCATGCTGCCGAAGATTCGAGCAAACGGGCCAAGCACAGTGAAAAGTCATCATCTGACATTCCTGAAGAGCCCATTGCTCCGTTGCCTTCTCAATCTCCTACCCTTGCTCGTACCGATGTTCAAACGATCATAGGCAGGCCCTCATATTAGGTTGGACCAGGCCCAGCTACTCTTTAAAGTCAATTTCCGAACTGATGCTTGAAAGGAGTGCGCTTCGATCTTGATTTGGTCCCAATCGACAAGCAGGCTATGCTGCGCAATCTTGATGCCGTCAAACTTGATATCGAGAGAATGTAAAGTTGGCAAAAATTTGTCGATGAGCACTAGAGGGTAAACCGCGCGAATCTTGAAGCCATGCTTACAATGGTAAACGACAAATCTGAATGGCAGGAAATTCTTGAGCAACATGACGCTGAAATGAGGAGCATCACCACTTATAATGAAAAGCTTGAGGCGGAAGTTGAAAAACTTAAAGAAGAATTTGCTACTTCTTCCACTTCCTACTCTCAAAAGGAAAATATGCTTCAACAACAAGTGCGGGATGCTCATGCTAGCCAAAGAGAGGCCGAAGATAGGCTTGATGAGCAAAAAAGAATTAATGAGGGCTATCTTGCTGACATTGCAGAGCTTCGAGAGAAGACTAGCTCGGAGAATGCGGAGATTGAAATGCTAAAAATTCAACTTGCTAAAGCTAAAAGAGAGCGCGACGAGGCCATCGCCGAAAAAGTAGCAGCCGAAGAAGCACACGAGGCGACCAAAACCGACATCAGCTCTACTTTATTTGACTTTTACTTGCAAAGCGTCCTGGGGCGCGGCAGTCTCTCTTTTTGGGCCCCAAATATGAAATTACTTTTGCTAAAGTATGGGAAGCTGCACTTGATATGCTTAAAGGCGCCGGGTATGTTGAAGAAGATCTTGAGGCGCATTATTTGGACAATCAAGCTCGTGCATCCCTTGCCAAAGGGAAAGAGCAGCTTGCTAGAGAGCGTGCCGGGACAACAGAAGGAGAAAATTTAGGGAAGGTATCTTCAGCCGACCCAACTCATCCTTCCATTTCAGCTGATATTGACATTACCGGCTCTAGCTCCCATTCTTTGATTCCTGCTAAAGCTGACACTGGAATTACAATCGCTCAGACCATCGATGAGCCTCAAGGAAGTGCTGAAGCACTAGATTATGAAATTGACGTGATAAGGTCAACTTCTCCAGGTGACTTCATCGTTGAATCAGCTCAAGTGGACTGCTTGTTCACTTCTCATGAATTTGACGAACTTTTCAATTATTTCTTTAATCTCAATGAGCGGTTATCTCCTCTTTTATGAGGAGTACTGATTTTAACTTCTCTTCTCCTAAAGTGAAAGCGCCAAGCGTAGTTCAGACTTCTCCTCCTTCAATTGTTGTTCCTCCATCTCTCCAAATCACATCTCCTGTTTCTCAGCTGGGATCGCGAGAGGAGCAGATAGAAGCTCTTCAAAACTTGGACGATCCTGTTGCTTCTCAAGAACAGCAGGTGGAGGAACTTGAGGAAGGTGAGAAGACTCCAGAGCAACCTTATGATGATGATGCAAAACTTTATTCATTAATTACTCCGGGAAGCGAGTCTTCTTCAAAGAAGAGGAGGAAGCATTCAGTTTCAAAGAGGAAGAAGAAAAGCGCTTCTGCTGGGAAAGGAAAGACAGAAGAAGATCCAGCTGCACCTCCTTCTCCTTCCTCCCCGACCAGTCCAAGTCGGCCTCAGAAACTACTCATTAGGCCGAGTAAAAGCTCCAAGGGTAGCGGGTAGAAGGAGAAATATTTGGTTTCACTCTGCTCATTATGTATTCTTGCTTTTTGCTCGTACTGGCCGAAAATTGTGCGGATACAGGTCCCCGCTTTCCTTTATTTTGAAACCTGTACCTGTATAAAATTTTCATAATATTGAATAAAATGATTCTTTTACTTATACACACTTCTGTCTGTATTTGAGAATACATTTATTCTTCATTTTTATACAAGTTTCTTTGTGTGATATTGCAATGAGCTTGTGGTATGTTGCTTGAGCATTGCTATAAGTTGTATTATATTGCCCCCATGACACAGCTTATTGCAATTTCCTTGGAGAACAATTCTTTTGCTTAGAGTAGACTTGCACTCTTACTCTGGAGAACAACTCTTCTACATTAAGAAGGCGTGCACTCTTACTTTAGAGAATAATTTTTCCACTTTTGAGGAAATGCTACTATGCTTTAGTAAAGTGTGCCTTGCATTGGAGAAGTATGCCTCATTAGAGGTCTTTTTTTGTTTTTTTTTTTGCATTTCAACTCCGGTGAAGTGGTCCCCGAAGAGAGATTTTTGCACTTCAGCTCCTGGTGAAATGTGCCTCCGAAGAGGACTTTTCACGTTTCAGCACTTGTGAAGTTTTATTTCAGATCTTGTTGAAACATGTGCCTCTGAAGTGGTCTTTTTATCATTTCAGCTTTGGTGAAGTGGACTTTCGAAGAGGGACTCTTACACTTCAACTCCTGGTGAAATGGGCCTCCGAAGAGGACTTTTCACGTTTCAGCACTTGTGAAGTTTTATTTCAGATCTCGGTGAAACGTGCGCCTCTGAAGAGGTCTTTTTATCGTTTCAGCTTTGTTAAGTGGACCTCCGAAGAGGGACTCTTACACTTCAACTCCTGGTGAAATGGGCCTCCGAAGAGGGCTTTTCACATCTCAGCACCTGTGAAGTTTTATTTCAGATCTTGGTGAGATGTGTGCCTCCGAGTATGCCTGGAAGTTGCTTTCTCATGGTTGGTTGGATTCACGGGGCGGTCGCAAGTTACTTGGATGTTTGTTTGTGGAAACGGTCTCGGGTAGTGAACAAACGCCTTGCCTTCCCATAGGGAAGGTGCCTCCGGTCATCCCATGGATTCCCGGGGCGGACGCATGTTACTTGGACGTTTGTTTGCGCAAACTATCTCAACTAGTGAACAAGCGCCTTGCCTTCTAATTAGGAAGGTGCCTCGATTATTTCATAAATCTTTTTTTTATTGTTGAGAAAGAAAACATTCATTTTCTGGCATGCCCTTTAGAGGTCTTTATCCTCCGAAGAGTTGTGCATCCGAAGATGGCTTGTGCCTCTGAAGAGGTCTTTTGCTGTTCCTGGTCTGCTTGCCCACGTCTTCTTTCTATTTGCTCATATCAGCGATTCCCCGTTATCATTTTCAACCACTTTTTGTAAGTATTTTGTTTTATCCAAATACTTCATTGTCAAGCGAGTTCACAGGGGTGGTCACATGCTACTTAATAGGATGTTTGTTTATTCAAATGATCACAATTTGTTAACAAGGGCCCACCTCCGGCGAAATCATTAACTATTCAATTGAAGCACTTCTTATATAGGATTTGAATCTGGGACCTTTGTGGCTCAGGATTTGTTTGTTGAGTGAAGTCAGGAATCGCTTGGTCCCACAATGGGTAATCCTTATTTTAATTGTCTGCAATATTAAATCGACATTTTAGCAATGCATTTAAATTATTTTACATATCGAAACAAAACAGGCATTTAATAATAGTAAAGAACACAAGATTTATAGTGGTTCGGCCAAAAGCTGGGCCTACATCCACTTTATAGCTTTTCATTATTCACTTGCTTATAATTGCTTTCAATACAAGAATCATATGTCCATAATTCTTTTACAATATTTCAACAATTTTCAAGTAAAATATGGACGCAAGTGATTGCTGTTCCAAGCCCATGGAATTGGATCTCCTTCGACAGTTGTGAGTTTGAATGTGCCGTCAAGAAGTTTTTTGCCTATAACATACGACCCTTCCCAGTTTGGCCCAAACACACCTGTTGCTGTCATAATTCTTTTCAAGACTAGATCTCCAATTTCAAAACTGCGTTGGCGTACTTTGGAATTGAAATGCCTAGCAATCCTTTGCTGATGGGCTGCAATTCAGAGCTTAGCTTCTTCCCTTCTTTCGTCAAGGAGGTCAAGTGCTTCAAGCTGCAGCTTTTCATTTTCAACTTGATTAAAATGGATTCTCTGTGCGAAGGGACTTCTGTTTCCACCGAAATCATTGCCTCTGATCCGTATGCTAGTGAGAATCGAGTGTGCCCAGTCGTAGTTTTATGAGTGGTTCTGTATGCCCATAGTGCCAGTGGAAGCTTATCGACCCAACCACCTTTTGCTTTCTCTAGCTGTTTTTTGATGGTTGACTTGATATTTTTATTTACTGCTTCCACTTGCCCATTTGCCTGCGGATGAGCCACTGCTGAGAAGCTTTTTCGGATCTTGAATCGCTTGCAAAAATCCTGGAATTCTTCACTTTCAAATTGGGTACCATTGTCTGTGATTATCTTCTGAGGCACACCATACCTGCAAATGATATTTTTAGTCACAAAATTTATCATCTTTTTAGAGGTAATAGTAGCCAATGGTTCAGCTTCAGCCCATTTAGTGAAATAATCAACAGCAACAATAGCATATTTGATTCCGGATTTGGCAGTCGGTAAAGGCCCAATGAGATCTGTTCCCCAAATGGCGAATGACCATGGACTGACCATCTGTGTCAGCTCGGTGGAAGGTGTTCTAGGGATTTTGGCAAATCTTTGGCATTTGTCACATTTTCGGGAATAGTCAGCAACATCTCGATTAATCTCTGGCCAAAAATACCCATAACGGAGAACTTTCTTTGCCTAAGTTTGACTACTTATTTGATCTCCACATTCTCCTCCGTGCACTTCAGCTAGAATTGTCTTAGCTTCTTCTTTGGTTACACATCGAAGTAGTGGCATTGAGAATCCCCGTCTGTACAATCGGCCATCTTGAATTATATATCTATATGCTTTTCTTAGTAGCTTTTGACGTTCTCTTGAATTGTACGGTAGAGATCCGTTGAGCAGATACTCTTTTACCGGAGTCATCCACGATTCTTGTTCTTGAGATATAGTCATGATCTAGTCAATGTCCATTTCATCAGTGCTTGGAGCTGACAAGACTTCCACAGGAACTAATCCCAATAACTGAGCCTCGCCAGTGCTTGAATACTTTGCGAGAGAATCTGCCTTCATGTTCTCTTCACGGGGTATATGGCTTATTGTGTAGTGGTAAAGTCATCAAGAAGCTCCCAGGCCTTAGACAAGTAAGCAGGCAAATTTCACCCTTTAGTTTGAAATTCCTTCTTGACTTGGCATACAATAAGCTGAGAATCACTAATGATTTGCAATACTCTGATGTTCAGTTCTTTAGCAATCTTCAGGCCAGCGATAAGAGGTTTATATTCTGCTTCATTGTTTGTCGAAGGAAATTCCAATCTTAATGCATAGCATAATGACCATCCTTCAGGGGTTTCAAGCACGACCCCAGCTCCAGAACAGTAATCGTTTCTTGCACCATCCACATATAATTTCCATCGAATTGGGGTGTTATCAATCACCTCTTCCCCACTATCGTCTTTGTCCGTACATTCTGCGATGAAATCTGCTAAAGCTTGTCCGTTGATTGCTCTTCGGGGATGGTAAGTGATGTCGTATTGGCTAAGTTCAACATTCCATTTTAGAAGACGATCCGAAGTCTCAGGCGAAATAGGACTTGCATTAGAGGCTGATCAGTGAGGACCTTGATGGGATGAGTTTGGAAGTATGGCCTCAACTTTCTTGATGCAATCAGTAGGCAGTAGGCGAGTTTTTCCAACTTTGAATAATTCATCTCTGCCCCAGCAAATCTTTTGCTGATGTAGTAAACCGGGCGCTGAATTCTTGCATCCTCCCGGACTAATGCTGCACTGAGAGCATTAGAAGAAATTACCAAATATATGAAAAGATCTTCATCACTGTCAGGCTTAGAAAGTATTGGAGGAATTTCCATATGACGAATCAACTCATCGAAAGCTTTCTTGCATTCAGGAGTCTAGTCAAAGTTTTTCCTTCCTTTTTTGAGAGCATCAAAGAATGGAATGCATTTATCAGTAGCTTTGGAAATGAACCGACTCGAGGCAGCGACTTTTCCATTAAGACCTTGCAATTCCTTCTTCGTTCTAGGAGTTTTGACCTCTCTTAAGGCAGTGATCTGGGCAGGATTGGCTTCACTTCCCCTAGAACTCACAATGAAACCGAAGAACATCCCGGACTCCACCCCAAATGAACATTTCAACGGGTTAACATTCTATACTTTCGGAGGACTACGAACATCTCTGCCAAGTGATCCATATGGTCCACTGCTTTCTTTGATTTTACCAACATATCGTCAACATAAACTTCCATAGTTTTGCCAATATGTGGTTTGAACATAGCATTGACAAGTCTTTGGTAAGTTGCCCCTGCATTTTTCAGTCCTAAGGGCATGACTTTGTAGCAGTAAAAACCAACATCGGTGATGAAGCTCGTGTCCTCCTCATCTGGCTCATGCATCATGATCTGGTTATATCCGGAGTAAGCATCCATAAAAGATAGCAATTCATGCCCCGCTGTTCCATCCACCAAATGATCAATCCTGGGCAACGGGAAACAGTCTTTGGGGTATTTAAATCTGAAAAGTCGATGCATACTCTCCACTTTCCATTAGCTTTCTTAACCAGTACTGGATTTGAAACCCAATTCGGATAGGTAGATTCCCTGATAAAACCATTTGCATGAGCCGATCTACTTCTTCTTTCAATGCCGCTGAACTTTCTGGACCCTGGGTTCTTCTTTTCTGCTTTACAAGTGTAAATTTCGGGTCGATATTCAAAGTATGCACTGCAACCTCTGGGGATATTCCACACATATCACCATGAGTCCAAGCGAATACGTCCATATTTGCTTTCAAGAATGATATCAAAATATTCCGAGTTGTTGCATTAAGCTGCGAACCCACATTCAACACCTTGTTCGGGTCTTTTGAGTCAACAGGTACTGGCACCGTTACTTCCATCGGCGCCACCATATTCTCCCCTGCACTGGCTTTTCTGGGATCTATTTCTCTTCGTGCTTCGCTGTGCTCGCCAGTACAGGGCCCGCCCTATAATTGCTACAGGGTTGGTTCTTTGATGCGGACTGGGGTTGCCGCATCCTTTCCCATCTCTCTCTTTCTTGCCTCTCGCAACTTTATCAGATAACATTCCCTCCCGGCATTCTGATCCCCTTTTATAACACCAACTACATCTTCCGTAGGGAATTTCATCGTCGGGCACCATGGGGCGAGAATTGCTTTAAATGCTGCAAGAGTTGGCCGGCCCAGGAAAGCATTGTAAGCAGAAAACTCGTCAACAATTACAAAAGTCTGCTTGCGAACCACTTTTTTCTGCCCCTCTCCAAGTTCCACAAACAAGTCAATTGTTCCAACCGGCTGCTTTGGCTCCCCAGTGAAGCCAACAATTTTCTGCGATGAAGCTTGTACGTCGGTCATAAATCTTCATTTGATCTAATGTCTTCTTAAGAGAATATTGCAAGAAGCTCCACAATCAACAAGTACTCTTCTTACAATACCCGGCCCAATTCCAGCAGAGATGACTAAGGGATCTAAGGTGGGAGCCTCAATGCCCATAGAATCCCTCGCTCTGAACACAATATCATCATTAAAAGTCCTTTGCTGCTTCATGGGTGCAGCATCTTCCAACACAAATACATTCTCCTCATTTGGAGCATACTTCAAAGCATGGGCATATCTCTCCATTTCTCCCCAGCTTCTTCCCCCTGGATGAGGACATCCCGTAATCACATTAATTACAGGCCTTTCCGATTCAGGCACTGCTGCCTTTTCATTTGAATTGGGTCGATGAACGGGAACCTGCTGCCCTTGGGCCGATGAAGTTGGGCCGTTCCTGTTCTTCTTCACATACTGCTGGAGTTTGTTTTCTTTCAATAGTTCCTCAATCAATTCCTTCAAGTGGCAGCACTCGTTAGTATCATGGCCAGCTTGGTTATGGAATCGGCAGAATCTTCCACTTTTCACAGCTTTTTTCCCAATTCTCAATTTAGGTGGTGTAGGATATTCGACAGTGTCTTTGGTTGCAAAGAAGATGTTTTTCGGGGTGTCGATTAAAGGAGCGAAATTGTAAGGACGACTTTTCTTTGCATCACCTTGCTTCTTCCCACCATCGTTTCCCCTCTTCTGATTGCCAGACTCCTCCTTATTTGGAGCAGCAGTATTGTTCCCAGCCTCTATCGATACCACCTTGGCTGGTGTTTGAAGGCTTTCCAAACGCATGAATTCATCAGCTTTCTTATAAAATTTCTCAAGAGAATTCGGTTCCTTCATATTTAGCAACTTCCCAAATTCACTTGATTTATCAATTGCCCTCATCAAGTATGTCAAAATCATATGTGGCTCAGCGTTATCCACTTCAGCCAAAGCAATGTTGAAGCGATTCAACAATGATTTAATAGATTCTCCAAAATTTTGCTCCAGGCTGGACAATGACATTATGTCCTTTTCCTTTGAAGCATACAATCTGAATTGTTCTTTAAACTTCCGAGTCATGTCAGAGAACTGGTCTATAGATCGGATTGGCATCTTTGTAAACCAAAGTAGAGCCACTCCTTCCAGGTACACCGGAAAGTACCTGCATTTGATTTCATCAGACGCTCCGGCACCAGTCATGTGGCAATCGTACTTGTACAAGAATTCATTAGGGTCGCTTGTCCCATTATAAGCCGGAATGGTAGGAGGAACAAACTTCCTTGGAAACTCTGCTTTCAAAATCTTTTCAGTAAACAGAGTCTTGCTCAGAGCGAAACCCCATTCCTTCTCATCATCAACCCTCTGCATACTCTCTTTCATGATTTGTCGAATCATGCCCAAGAGGTATTCCTCATTATTAACTGGATCTGCAAAACAAACATCAGCCATCTTCTCAGAAGTTTTTCCGGACAAATGTTCACGGAGATTTGGCTGTGGCCCCAATCCTCCAGCTTGGGGAGGTGCCTGTTCAACGGGGCTAGCTGCCCTTTCAGGAATGTTCCTTTCATTATTCACCGGTTGGCGGTTAACCCCAAGCAAATCATTCAGCCTATTCAAGATCAAGGCATTCTGGGCATTCTGGTCCTCCAACTGCGCATTCTGGGCATTCAACTGCTGATTCAGTCCCAAAACTACGGCGTCCAATTCTGCCCTTGTATCTCCAACAGTTGGAGCCGTCTGACTTAATGGAGGGGAAGTGGCAGTATTCTCGCGAACATCATCATATCTAACAGATCTATGCTTTCTTCCAGGAGCCAGTATCTCTGATAGAGTTCTGGTTTTGAGAGAGATTCTTTCCACAAACTTTTGTGAAGCAATGATGAAAGTAGCCTAAGTTGGGTTCTCAGTGAAAGCACCAAAAATGTTAACGTAAAAATTAGACGCTAACACCCCGATGCAAGTAAAGAATGAATGAAAGCACCTCCCGTTAATACGGGAATCAGAAAAAGGCAGTAATTCACTGAAAAGCAGTAAAAGACAAAGAGTTTATAGTGGTTCGGCTTATAATCAAGCCCACATCCACTTCAATCCTTTTTATTGCTTATATGATTACAATTCTTTACAATTTCCTTCAATTACAATTCACTTCGGACTAGTAGCTCAAACTTCGAAGAAGAATCATCTTTCAAATTCATGTTGAATGATGTATATTCTTTCTTGAAGTTCGTTGTGGCGTCCTTGCCGTTTGGAGTGATTGAAGTATTGCTCGGGTTGATGAAAATGGCAAGGTGTTGATGCTTTGAAGAAACGATCCAAAAGTCCCCTCAATGTTGGAGCTTAGGCCGTATTTATAGAGAATTTTGGACCGGCCTTAGGTCGTGAGCGACCTAAGGAAGGTCGTAAGTCGCTCGCGGGTTAAGGGGATACGAGCTACAACTTAACTAGTTCGCACTTGGTCATTTGAACTAGCTGGTAGGTCGTCAGGACCTAGGGGAAAGTGGCACTATTTAATCACGAAGTACTAGGTCGTGAACGACCTAAGGCAGGTCGTAGGTCGGCGGCGACCTACGGGATGACTTTTCTCATCTGCTCTTGAACTTGTCTTAATGAGCTATTAGGTCGTGGGCGACCTAGGGGAGTGGTTGGCGACTTAACAATGTTGAGATATCTGATGTAGCGACCTAGATTAGGTCGTTAACTTGTTATGTCGCTTTATCCATTAGATCGCTGAGTCCATTAGGTCGTTAAGACTATTCCATCTTTAGGTTGCTAAGACCGTTCTATCTTTAGGTCGTTAAGACATTAGATCGCTGGGTCCACTGGGTCGCTTATGAAGTTGGGTCGTTAGGTCGCTTAGCAATGTTTCACCTTTTAAGTCACTGGAGCTTTTAGGTCGCTGAGGACTGAAGTCACTAGGTCGTTTGCATGCTAATCCATTAGGTCGCTAAGTTTCCAGGCCCTTAGGTCGCTGGGACGCACGAAGAGCGGAGTTAACACCAACCGCGGGGTGATCTCACTCGGGATTGTCCAGAAAGGGGTAGTCCCGGTCTTGTGTTGCAGGGGAGCGGGCGTACTCCTCGGTACTGTGATCTAGGCCACATACTGTGACAGGTGGTACCCCAATGCCTAGTCATTCGTTGGAAATCCATTCTCCACACGTGCTTGTACGGTTTTGATTGTGCCCAAATATTGCTGAAACGTGAGATGCAAGCATTTCAGCTAGATTCTATTTTACTTGTTATAGACACTATTATATATCAGAGAACTTTAATAATAAGTGTTTTAGCTATTGTAAGGTAAAAACCCGACATTCTTATTTGTGGCGTGGTCTTACGAGATGCTTTTGTTTTCAAAAGGATTTTGAAACTTTAATAATCAATTGAGTGTGGTTTTCTCACGCTGGTATTCCAGACTGACTTGGGTGTTGTTTTATATGATGCTCGGGTCAGACCGAGTATTATAGGATACAGGATATGATGCTGTTGAGCTCAGGAGACGAGCTGGATGGCGATACGTACTATCGTACATGTTTTATATACATTCCGCTGTGTTGAGTAGCTGTGTATCCAGTTGTATGTTATTGATGTGAATTGATTGATGTACTCTGATAATGTATGTATAAATAGATATAGATATTCGTTTTGTGTAAAGATCATTGTTTATCTATTATATATTATTCCGCTGCGATGGTTAGATTCTGATGTTGTTTTTGTTCTCTTTTCTTCTACCTCCTTCTTTTCAATAAAATGGTTCGATTTTTCGTGCATGAAAAATCGCGGCTATTACAGTGGTATCAGAACTTAGGTTGGTGATAACCTTGCCTCTGGTGGGAATTACTCATTTAAATTAGAGTCTGTAGTACTCTAAAAGGAGTTTGAGCGTATTAATAGATATGAGCGCGTATTTGTTAGCGAATATAAATTGTTTTAATATTGTGTTGATTGGTTTATTGAGTGGCATATGAACCTTCGTCGACACAGCCTGTGCAACTGTATTGAAGGGGTTTCTAAACACTTGAATAGAACAATCGACACGGTATTGTTTTAAATGTGGGTAAATGAAATAATTTTACCCAAAAATATATTTTGATATAGGAAAAAGTTTTTGTAAATTATTTTTGCTAATATATGGTTGCTTGAATGTAAGGAATGATAATATTAAATTATTATCATTGTCGTGTAAAAATTTAACTAGAAATTGAAATATAACCAAGGGTTAAGGAACGAAATTCATTATAAAATGAAATTTATAAATATGAAATTATAAATGTAATTTATAAATTGAAGTATAATCAAATAAGAATTTGTATGAGCATAAGCTATGCAAATGACTTATGGTAAAAATTTATTTAAGTAGGATTTGGAAATTTAAATCCCGGAGATTTTGTAAGTATTTTGAAGATAAAGAATAGCACGATTGTTTTGGAGATATTTCTGAAAGGAAATTGTTTTAAAGGGATTCTGAAAGTAATATAGCACTAAAATCACTTGGATTATTGAAAAATAATTCTGATGATGACGGCCGCACCATCAATATTCATTTTCAAATTTCTAAGTGATGGATTGCTGCCAAATTGATTTGTTCGGAAAAGCTAGTTGTTTTTGAAATTTCAAAGGAAATTTGTTGGGGTAAAAACCAGGATTGGTTTAATTTTTGAGAAGTGTGATTTGAGATGTTGGAGATTTCAAAATGATTTGAAACAAAAGCCGGGTGTTTAAAAAAAATCCAGATGAAATAAGTTGTAAGCTTATAAATGGTAAGCTTATAAATTGAGATGAGTTTTAAATCAGGAAGGAAATATATGCTTTAAATGTTGGAATTTAAATTTAAAGGAAAAAGTTAATAATGAAATTTACTTGGATTGGGAAATAAAATTTAACTGAATGAAGTAATTGGGTGGGCTGAAAATAATATCCAGTTGTATTCGAATTAAGTTGAATTCGAATTGAGTTATATAAATCTGGGTTAAAATAAAATTGAATTGGAATAAAAGTTCAGTTGAGTTACTGATTGAAATTAGATTCTTACCTGAATAAATGGAAGTAAGTTGGATAAGAATTGGATTGAAATAAACAAATTAGAATAACTTGTAAAAGAATTAAAATGCTTATAAACTGAAGTGGTAAAGTGAAAATCAATATAAGAAGCATATAAAATGCTTATGCTAACTTAAGAAAGGAATGGTGTATTTTCAATTGGAAATTGATACTGCAAATATATTGTAAGTTGATATTTGAATGAACAAATACTGACAATTGTAAGTAAGTCGATAAAATGTTTTGGAATAGCGTGATTGGATATTAGTGCTAAGCAGGATATGCAGGTATTGTAAAGGAAAATTGGTTTTGATTTCAGATAATAAATTAGAATTGCCCGACCAAAAAGGTATGTGTTTAAATTTCTGTATGAAATTGGATTGGGTTTTTGATCGAGCCACTTGGCCCTTTTGTTTCCTTTTGAGATTTGGGAGGCCGTAGAGCCATTTTGTAGTAGTACCGAACTAGCCGCGCAAAGGAAACGCTGGCGAATTTTTTCGAAAATTTAGAGAGTTGGAAAATTTTTGAGAAATTTTTGAAACTTTAAATTGGGTTTAAAATTTAAATTTGAATGGATTGGGTCAATGGTATTGGTAGAAGCCTAATGGAAAGTTAGTAAGATGGATAGTGTGTCTTTAATAAAGATGGCTGGGTTGTTGTTAAAAACTGCTGGTTTTGGGAAAATAGAAAACAGGTATTGGACCATTCTTCCTAACTAGTAATTTCGGGGACGAAATTCTTTTAAGGGGGGAGGAATGTGACGACCCGGAATTTTCGAGCATTTAAAATCGGAATATTTAATTGATTTTAAAGATTAAATAGAGCAATCTTAACTTAAATTTCAAATATCATTATTTATTTTATAATTAAATAATAGAATTTAGTAATTAGAAATTGGGCAAATTGTTGAATCTAGAATTTTAAGCCTGTTAAAAATAATTTGAAGGCTTGTATAATTTATATTGATAACGTTGAAGATAATCGAAGTGATAAAATTGAATTTAACAGTGATTTGTTCAGTTTTGAAATTTTATCGTTTAAATTGAATTTAAAAATAGCCTTCCGAGGCACAGTCTCGGAATTCGACGAAATCAGTTCCATTGGATCCGCAATAGTATATTATTATCGGATTTCAATTTTCGTAGTGTTTGGAGTTGTTGTGTGAGTGCATGATTAGTAAATGCGCTGCAAAATTTAATTGAGAATATATATATATATATATACATATACATATATATATATATATATATATATATATATTATAAATATAAGGGTTAAATCAGTAGCCTCCTTTCCTGAGCAAGCCGTATTCATGTTTCTCTTTTTACAACAGCACGCAGCCTCCCTTCAAATCGTGTTCTTTTCTTTAAAGCACCGCAATGGTTAAAACACGCATCTTTCCCTTTATCATCTCAACCGAAAGAAAGGGGCAGATCCTACTTTCTTCTCTTATTCATTTCGAAATCGAAAAAAAAAAATTGCGATAGTCTTATTCTCCCTTTCCTCTTCCTAAATCGAAACCGGAGACAATTCGATTTCTCATAAAAGAAAATAGGTACGAACACAAGTCATTCGAATTCAGTGAAAATCGATTCAAGGGGAAACGAGTTTGCTCGATTCAAATTCTCGAGGGTGCGCCTGTTTCGAATCGCTCGAAGGAGGGGAGATCGTGATTTCCTCACGTTCGAGCTCGCTTACGAGTTATTGCGGAGGAGATAGGAGTTGCGATTCACATAGGGCTGGGTCGCATCTCGATTTCTGTGTTCAAGGTAGGCGATGGAGGGCGCGAGGTCGAGAACTAGGGCATCGAATTGTGGTGTTCAGTGGTCTGTGATGAGGAGCACAGTGTTAGCAAGCCAAGTGTAGGTCTAGCATTGGGCGGTTTCAGTAGAGAGGCGCGACTCTTGATTTTGGGTTTTCTTGCATATTGATGCTGAAATTCAGATGCACATTTGGGTAGTGGATTGATATTTATCAGATTGGCTGGGGTTTGATCAACCGAGCTGTCTTGTGGGTCGTTGTCAACGACGTTGATAAGCATCTCAATTGATTCTTGTTTGCTTGTCAACTTCGGTTTTCATATTGGTTTGTTGTTGATTTTGAGTGATCGATTCTGAAATATAGAAGGGAATTGAATAAGCGGAGAAACATATATATTCAAATAAGGATTTTGGGAATATAAAGTTTGGAAAAAAATGAATAGGAATTTTTAAAAATAAAATATTTAAGAGTTTATGTAAGAATTATAATTTTAATCAATACATGTTACTTTATAAGTATAAGCATATGTGTAGTTCCAAAAATAAGATGAATATAGATATACACATTTTGAAATCTCCCAGTTATTTTTAAATAACGTATTATAATGACTAACTAGTTTAATAATTTAATTACCTCTTTTGATGGCAAAAAGAATGAAAAAAATTATTAGTTAAATTTAAATTATTGGATTAGTTCAAGCGTTAATAAACTATATAATGTTATACAAGGTCTAAAGTTGTGAAACAAGCTGGAATGAAATGGGTTGGAATGGATTGCAAAATGGAAAGTAAAGGTGAGTTTATCTCACTCAGTTAAAATTTAAATTTAAATGTTTAAATTTAAATAATTGTTTGAATGGATGAATTGGTTGATGTGCTATAGTACGATATATTTTGGGACTGGAATTTATATTGTGCAAATATCTGTGGATGCAGGAAAAACAGGTTGGAGGGATCCAACTGGACCCCTCGACATTTATTTAAATTATTTAATACCCTCTGTTGTGATTATTTGATATTCTATGATGAATTATATTGGAATATTGAATGCTATGGTTTGATTGGATACAATTGGGTATAATGAATTACCAAAAATATATAAATTGGATTTAGGAAAGATAATAAAAGAAGTGAATTTGTAAGAAAAATAAATATGGAAATTTGAATAACTTTAAGAATGAATTGGAAAAGAAATAAAGTGACTTTAAAATCCTGATAAATAAATCCTGAGTATAGGAAGGGAAATTTTTGAATAATCGGAAGATTAATGAATTTTAAACTTCGGTATTTTTATTTTAAAAGAAGAAAACATTTATTTAAAATTTAAGATTTAAATTATTGAAAAGGGTAAAGAAGAAATTAGGAAAATTAATAATAATAAAGTCCATAACTAATGAATTTTGAAATGAATTTATTTCAAATGGAATAAATTGGAAATCAATTTGGGAAAATTGGTTTAAGTAATTGAGATTGGAAATTCTCCCTGGATAACCAAGTACATTTTCAAAATAGATTTATTACATATATAAATCAAAAGTTTTTAAGTCGTTTTTAAAAGCGAGTTTTGAAAAATATATTATTTCTAAATATTTAAATTCTAAAGTAAGTATTTTCTTTTAATCTATTATAGCTGTAAGTATTTAAAGAATGACTTAGTATTTTGTTTCTAAAAAGTGAAAAATCTAGTTTTATATTTTATTAAGTAACCTTATTTCCAAATATTAATATAGTATGTATTCTAATGAATTATTGAAGTGGTTTTTAATTTAAATGTTTTAAAATATATTTCAATGTAAAGCTTTTGAATTATTTTAAGATTCTAAAGTTTTGTGCTTGGTAATTCCAGTGGAAATAGAAATACTTGAAATTATTTCTGAGAAAGGAAGATAATTTGGAAACTGTTTTCAAAAAGGGGTTTGAAAAGTTGAAATATACCTTGTGAAGATATTTTTGAGATTAATAAATAATTTGGGAAATTATTTATTGTTGGATGGATGATTGTGAATATTAATTGATAGTTAAATAACCGACTATCAATATTGGACAAATGCGTTGATCGTTTCGAAGAGTCCGGGATCGAGATTTATTTCTCGAAAACCACTTCGATCCGGTTTGTACGTTTTTATGGAAAACGAGTTTGGATTCGAAGTTGGAGCAGTGAAGTGCAAGGGCTAGTCGCTACTAATCTTGAGTATATTTCCAAAATGGATGTAGTAGGAATAGTGTCTTCGGTTCCGTTCGAACCGGGGACGGACATGTATGGATGAATGCTTTCGGAACATCGTCAGGTGGAAGATTGGCATTCTAAGGGATACGATCTAAAGGTAATGCTTAGCCTCAAGCCTCATCAACCGAGAATGAATGAAAATCAGGGGTTATGCAGCATGGCTAGTTGGGTAGCACCCAAGCAGGGTGAGGTCATCCCTATCAAGATGTCCCTTTTTTTTTCGGCTTAGTAGGCGGTTGCTGATCCCAACCGCGGGGTGATCTCACTCGGGATTGTCTAGTAAGGGGTTGTCCCGGTCTTGTGTTGCAGGGGAGCGGGCGTACTCCTCGGTACTGTGATCTAGGCCACGTACTGTGACAGGTGGTACCCCAGTGCCTAGTCATTTGTTGGAAATCCATTCTCCATACGTGCCTGTACGGTTTTGATTGTGCCCAACTATTGCTGAAACGTGAGATGCAAGCATTTCAACTAGATTCTATTTTACTTGTTATAGACACTATTATAATATCAAAGAACTATAATAAAAAGTGTTTTAGCTATCGTAAGATAAAAACCCGACATGTTTATTTGTGGCGTGGTCTTACGAGATGCTTTTGTTTTCAAAAGGATTTTGAAACTTTAATAATCAATTGAGTGTGGTTTTATCATGCTGGCATTCCAGACTGACTCGGGTTTTGTTTTATATAATGCTCGGGTCAGACCGAGTATTATAGGATACATGATTTGATGCTATGGAGCTCAGGAGACGAGCTGGATGGCGATACGTACTATCGTACTTGTTTTATACAAATTCCGCTGTGTTGAGTAGCTGGGTATCCAATTGTATGTTATTGATGTGAATTGATTGATGTACTCTGATAATGTATGTATAAACAGATATATATATATATATATATATTCGTTTTGTGTAAAGATCATTGTTTAGCTATTATATTTTATTCCGCTGCGAAGGTTAGATTCTGATGTTGTTTTTGCTCTCTCTTCTTCTACCTCCTTCTTTTCAATAAAATGGTTCGATTTTTCGTGTATGAAAAATCGTGGCTGTTACACATGCACACTTGCATTTGGTTTGGATTGGATTGGCGAAAAACTCCAATTTTTAGTGTTTTTGGGGATTTTCTGGGCCCAGGTCGCACTGCCTTGAAATGTTGCCTCGGAGTTAGCTCGTAATGTCGTTGGTCGTTCGGTCGTTATCGAGCTTAGGTCGCAGGTCACTCGGCCTTCATTCCTTAGGTCATTCAACGCTACAACTCGGCCTCCATTCCTTAAGTCGCTACTAGTTAGCTCGTGCGCCTTGGAATTAGGTCATTTCCCCTAGGTCGTAGGTCGCATCGGCCATAGGTCGTATGACCACGTCTCAATTAGGTCGCTTAACCTGTGCAAATGTTAGGTCACGAGCTCCTTAGGTCGCAAACACCTCTAGGTCGCGAACCCCGCTAGGTTGCGTGGCACTCTAGGTCGCTTAACTAAACCTTTAGGTCGCTCGACCATATTCTCTTTACGTCGCTAGACCTTAAATCCCTTATGTCGTTACTCGACCTTACCTCGTTAGGTCGCTCGACCGACCTTGCCATTTTACCTTAGGTCGTTTGGCCTACAACCATCTTTAGGTCGCTTGGCCTATTTGCTTGCATAGTTAGGTCGTTCGGCTATTAGGTCGCGTACCACTTGGGTCGCATCTCCTTGACCCCATGCTCACATCACTAGGTCGCTCGACCATTTACATCACTAAGTCGATTGGCCTTATATCCTTAGGTCGCTCGACCGTTTACCATTTTAGGTCGCGTGACCTTGTTTCTGACCTTAGGTCCTTAGGTCGTAAGACCTTAGGTCGCTTCCCCTCTAGGTCGCGCCTTGGATGGGTGGTTCCATCCTCTTAAACCGTTACACCGTCAGGTCGCGACACATTAGGTCGTTTGACCCCATTCCTCTTTAACACGTTTGGCCTTGTTTAGCATTAGGTCGCATGTAACATTCCGATTTTTCGATGCCCGAAAAATTGAACTGTTCGGGTTTAAGAAGAAGAAAAGGTAGATGAAGAAGATAGAACATAAACATAACAGAATCTCACATATCGCAGCGGAAAAACATATAATAGATAAATGAATATCATTAAACAAAGAACTATATCAGTTATTACATTACATCACGTTACATTACATTATCTGAGTTTACGACAACAAACAGCGGAAAAGAAATATTACATATATATCGGATACGCTTCGCCATCCAACAGAGAAGGGTGTTAAGCTAAGAGAATAAATCCTCTGCCACCAACAGAAATGTATTTGATAGAAACCAGCTTTACATCTCAAAGTGTAATGTCCGACACACATCCATACAAGTCCTTTCTGGGATCGAACGGAACCGAAGGCAGTTCAAAAGAAGCCCTTGCAATCCGGATATTCACTAATCACGTCCGGAGTCCCCATCACAAAGGATAATAAAAATCTCTATACCGGAGCAACCCGATGCAGAGACAATCGACAGGTAATCCTTTCGCTTTCGAAAAATACCCGGTCTTCAACACCGTCTTCAAATGCAACCTCATTTCGTCGTATCGTTATTCAGAATGGGTTTTATGACACAAAGTCCTCTCCCGGCTAATCCGAATAACGAGCACTTATTTTAAAAATAAGTGTTATATTCAGATTTCAACAAACAATTTCCACTTTGATCTTTTAAATAAAAGATCTATCAAAATCACAAAGGTTCGATGTGGTTTTCGGATATCCACTTGGAATCCGACCCCCGGTCGCATCGAAATTCGAATGTCCTTTAGAAGGCAAATATTGATAGTCGGTTATTTAACTATCAATCAACATTCACAACAATCACTGGATTCCAAATAATTTTTCTCCAATTATTAGTTTCAAAATACCTCTGCAAGATACAATTTGAAAACTTCAACCATTTGAAAACAAATTTCAATTCATTTCCACGTGGAATAAAATTTTCCGAATATTTATTTAATTCCACTAAAGGTCTGCCGAGTTAAAATACTGTAAAATAAATTTAAACTGCTTATCCAAACATATATACTTGGAAAAAATTTAAAATAAAACTATTTAAAACACTTACTTAAATATTAGTTATGAAAATATTGTAAAAAAATCTCGTATAAAAATTCAAGGCCAGACTAATTTTAAAATAAAATTATTTTAAAATTAGAAGGTAGGATATAAATATTTAAATATCCGTTTCTAAAACAAATATCAATCTAATCTTTAAATAATTACTTCTATAATAAATTAAAATAAACCTTTACTTTAAAGATTTAAAACAATTCCCAAAAATAATTCCTCCAAAAATATTTTCTTCTCTTCAAATCAATTTCTAGAACTTTTAATTTATACTTCAAAAGCTACTCTAAAAATATACTCGGTTTTCCAAGGAAGAATTTTCTTTCCATTTATGTCAATTAATAAATCTTCTCGATTTATTTTAATTTACATCCCAAATCTGTAACTTTCTTTTCACACCTTTAAAAATAAACCAACATTTATTTTTTTTTAATCAAAATTCCCTTTCCTTTATAAAATTCCCATTGTGAATTTAAACTTCTAAGTATTCATTGGTAAATGATTACCAATTCGATTTCCAAATATTCATTTTCAGCACCGAATTAAATTCTAAATTGGTTTCCAAATTTATTTTCAAATACTAAATCAATTTCCAAAAATTTATTTCTAAATTAATTTCAACACCAAATTTATTATCTTTGGAAACAAATTCTTCCTTTAAATTTATTCAATTTCCTAAAATTAATTTACTATAAATTTTCTACTAAGTTTCCAAAATTAAATTTTATTTATTTCAGGTATCCTACGATACAAAAAAACATATTTGGGTAAATTATAGCCTTCAACAATTTCGATTATCAATATAATCATCCACAAATTATCAGTCAACCATATTACACATATGAAATAATATTCATACAAATTTGAGGAATCCAGTTGGATCCCTCCAACCTGTTTCACTACATCCACAGAGTTATCACAACAATTAAATACCAATTCCACTTCGAGGTGGAATATCGCGGTATATAGGATTTATAAAATATCATCCGCTATTATGCGGCGCAATAGAGTCTAAACTAATATAACTGATAACAAATCAATTATCCAAGCACACAATCAACAATTAAATTTAACTATCACAATTTAACAACCAATTAATAACTGAAATTTTCAATTATTATTTTGAGTGAGAAGATCTCACCTTAGATTTATTTAATTTGCAGTCCATTTCCATTCCCGCTCGATTTCACGATTTTTAAACCTTGTAACAAACAATTATATGATTTTATTAAATTCGAACAAATCGAATAATAAATTTCCATTCAATAGCTTTATTTAATTTAAACTAAAAATTAAATTTCTTAAACCCACTTTTCTTTTATAAATTTAAGTAACTAACAACTTTGATTTTTTTTAACTAATACTTTTCATTTTTAACCAAAAAAATTCCATTTTTTTTTAAAATAATTTAGTAATTAAAATAAATTAAATACATTAATAAAACAAATTTATCCCTAAATCCATTATTTTGTTAAAATAAACTAGAAATATTTAACATGTAGATAGTTATTATTACTATTTTTTTATTTAAAACAAAACAGTTTTGAAATTAACAAATTTAAAACTTACTGTTTCCAAAAATACCAATTAAAAATTGATTTTAACATATATTTCTGCAGTTATATTTTTTTGCAAACTAGACGAAACTCCTGCTTGACTTCATGTGTATATTTTATATATTAAGCCAAGCTTCAAATCGAAGCAAATAAATCAATACCTCACGAAAACGATCGATTGAGATATCCAAGCCTACGGATTCGAACGACACGCCCCCTTGCAGACGACATCGCCGCCGTGCTTGGCCCTCCAAGCTAACAACCTCGCGCTCTCCCCAAATCCAACCCATCGCGAAACCTTGCTCGATTCGTCGAGATTGCCAGAGCACGAATCGATTGAATTGATTGTTTCCAAACTTGAATCGAAATAGGGTTTTGATTCACCCAAGCGTCCATCGTTCGAATCAAATCGATATCGAGTAGTTGAGGGAAGGGAAGATGGAATCGATAATTATTTCTTTTTCCCTGTCGAACGAATCTCCTTTTTTTTCGAATTTGATTTGAACAGGCTTCGGCCATATTATTTTTATCAATTCGATTTCGAAATGAACATGGAATGCGGCTAATCGATTTTTATTTGAATTTTTTTTTCTTTTGAGAGCAGCGTCCATGATTTTTGTTTTGAACGAAAGAAACTTTTGTTCATTCATCATTTTTTTCTCTGAGTTCTTCCTTTTGTATCGACAGCGATGTTTTGAAAAGGTGAGACAGCGTGCCAACATTATCAGGCTACAGTGATTTGAGGTGAAACGAAAAATCTCTGATGTGAAATAATTTCAACTACAGTTGACTAATATAAATATTCTATTTAAATTCAAATTCAAACCATTCGATAAATGCAACTAAAACTTGACCTCCTATCGAGGTGTGCCGCTAGGCGTCTATAATGTTATACCCATATTCCGAACACAATGGAACATGTTTCGGAGGCTAATTCGATCATATGCGCAAGTTACAGAAGTAAACGATAAATTTTAAATTAAATCGTTCAAAACAGTTTCTATGCGTTTTGAGCTGCCAGGGACAAACAACAACTCCGATTGCTACGAAAATTGAAATCTGATAATAACTAATCATTATGGATCCAATAGAACTGGTTTCGTTGAAATCTGAGACTGTGCCTTGGAAGGCTATTTTTAAATATCGATTTAAACAATGAAATTTCAAAACTGAACAAAATAGTTCCAATTTCAATTCTAAAGCTTCCATTATCTTCAGTACTATCAATATAAATTTTCTAAGCCATCAAATTATTTTTAACAGCCTCAAAATTGAAAATTTACAATTTTACCCAAATTTCTATAATTAAATTTGATAATTAAATTTCTAACTTCATAGTTAAAATTTGAAACTCAAGCTCAAATTAACAATTCAGATATTTGAAATCAATTAAATATTTCAATTTCAAACGTTGAAAATTTTGGGTCGTCACATCGCATGTTTCTCTTGGTCGCAAGAATTGATAGGTCGCTCGACCTTATCTCTTTTAGGCCGTTAGACCTTACTTCCTCTAGGTCGCTCGACCTCACCACCTTAGGTCGCTTGAACCTTAGGTCGCACCACCTTGTGCTTACCTTAATTCGATCGACCTATTTTACTTTAGGTCGTTCCATTGCTCTTTAGCTCGGCCTTGATTATGTCGCATTGATATATCTACTTTGATGGATTTGGAAATGATTTCCTTTGAATTTATTCACGTCTTCGAATGTGAACTTTGCAATTGATTGTTACTACAATCGCTTTTGTGATTTGTCACTTTAAAAATATAAAGGTTTTAATACTAGTAGTAAATATCAAAACTCTTTCATCAAAATGATTTCAACTCTATTTTCAATACCCAACTCGTTTATAAAACTGATTTCCAATCTATTAGCTTTACCTCACTCGGATGAGAAATCTAATTAAACGACTTAGTAGAACAAGTGGTATGAAACGCTTGCGTTTGCTTCGTCGGTTAACTCTTTGACTTGTTCGATTGAACCTTTTAGTGACAATTTCCTAATGTAGATCTATAGTTTGTTCGTAAATATTTAAGTTAAGCAAGTGGTTATGGGACATGAAGCTAAACTCATATATTTACTAGCTTTGTGTGATTGACACTTCTTGATGATCAATGAAGATCATTTCTGTGATTTAGACTAGCAATGTGCGATGTCACTTTGTTCATTGGATGTACCGTTTGCACTACGTCAATGTCTTTGCATTTTGATTCATTGGATGTACCATTTGCACTACATCAATGTCTTTGCATTTTGATTCATCGGATGTACCGTTTGCCCTACATCAATGTCTTTGCATTTTGATTCATCGGATGTACCGTTTGCACTACATCAATGTCTTTGCTGTTTGATTCATTGGATGTACCGTTTGCACTACATCAATGTCTCAGCTTTTTGTTTATTGGACGTACCGTTTGTACTGCGTCGATGTTCCGAGTTACTTGTGATTTCTGGATCTTTAATGGTTGATTTCTGGAAATTATGTTTCACAAACTTTTACAAATTGGCATTGATATTTATGTCGTTGTTTGTACATTGGTGATTTTGTGTGTCATTGACTTGTTATGAATACAAGTTTAGGGTATGGTACCCTTTTCTATCTTTGAGAAGATTCTTGTGAGATTGATTAATCTCTTGTTGATTATCATTTACATACTTATAGTAGTATGCCCTTATGGATATTATATGTTTATGCCATATTTCTTATTCTATATCATGACACCTGATATTTATAGCTAGACTGATCCGTTTATTATTTTCTTATGAATAATACTAGGGTCAGACCAAGATGTTGCAGGTGCTTCTGCTTGACTTCTCCCCTAGGGATTTACTACTCTGACTTTTGGCTAACTACTTAGATTAGTAGTTTTTTGTTTTATACACTTGAGAAATAGACTCATAGATGTATTCCTTTGTTTAACACATGTTGCTATTTCTTTTGTATTATTATGGATCTTTCCAACCACTACTCTGATGTACACTTTTATTGTTATATTCATATCTTCTTTCGCCTTCGTGATATGGATGTCTGTGACTGATTTGTGTTATGTTTATTTCTATATTTGTTTTCGAAGATTATATATATAGCCACTGTGTGATAGCTTTGAGTTTGTATTGGTATGTCGGATTTCCTCCTTAAACGAAATGCATGTTATACCATCTGACATATCGGTGCTCGCACAAAGAAATTACATGGATGGTCGCTCATCTACAGCCTTATTCTCCGTGCTAGTTGACAGCATTACTACGTAGTGTTCTTGACTAGCGTGGTTATAGAGTTGGTCGTCACAGCTTGGTATCAGAGCCAAACTTCAAAACAATGTAGGATAACTTAACAAGGATCATCGTCCTAAGTCCACCTTAGGAGTCGTGCCTTAGGATAATTCGAGTATTCGTACCGATTCATCCTATTTTCCTTTATGGATCCTTGTTTTATCTATCAAGATTGCTTGATATTTATTTGGTGAATAACCTTTTTTATTCTTCTTCTTTCTTTCTAAAGGAAGAGAAATGGTTAGACCAGGCCGTCCCAGTGCCGGTCAATCTAGTACTACACCCCAAGTTGGAGTTTTTATGACTACACAGCAGCTTCTTGATTTAGTTAAGAACGCTCAGGGAGTTGGACCCAATTCGGAGCCTACTCATCCTAGATCCGGTTTTGCACACTTGTGCAGAGACTATACCGATTTGGGTGGAGGGCCATTTAAAGGATCTGAGGGTGTTATAGAAATTCAAGCTTGGCTCAAATCATGTGATCGTATCTTTTCTCGCATGAACTTTACTGATCTACATCGAGTCCAGGTGGCTTCTAGCATGCTCCAAGAAAGAGCATTGGATTGGTATGAGCTTTTAATTTCTAAAATCACTGAAGCGGATCTCACTTGGGGGAAATTCCGGAGAAGATTCGAATTGAAATTTGTGCCGGAGGCTGAAAAAGTAACTTTAGCCTGGCGTTTTATTGACCTTGTTCAAGGTGAATCTTCTGTGACAGACTATGTCGCATCTTTCGAATCTATGTACAAATACGGGGTTGAATACATTAATACCCCATTGAAGAAAAATCAAAGATTTGTCTATGGCTTGAATAAAAATCTTAGAAAGCCATTACTTCTGAGACTTGAGGTTTCATTTGATCAGCTTATTGATATCACTCTTCGTCTTGAAGAGGCCGATAACGAAGGTGATGTTGAAGTTGTGCGTGCCCAACAGAACTTCGACGATAATTTAAAGAGGCCTATCAAATTCAAAGGCCCCAATTCTAATAAGAAAGGGAAGCAACAAACTCCGGTAGCAAAGACTCCTACCTCTAGTCGTGGACAATGCTACAATTGTGGTTCCACAGACCACTATGCAAGGGAGTGTCCGAAACCCCTCTTTTGTCGTTATTGCAAAGGTTCGGGTCATCTTTTATCTTCATGTACTAAGCTTCCAAGCAAGAGAGAAGGAAAGCTGCAAGCCCCTAGCAACTCTTCTCTTGGTCAAGGTATTTCTCGTTTAAATCCTTGATTACATTTGTTTTGTGCTTATCCTTTTCAAGTTCTTGTTGATATGAGTTCACCTAAGTATTTTATATCAAAAGAACTTGTTGATTCTTTTTCTTTGAAAACATTTCTGGGCTTGATGACTTCTTTGAGGATTGCGAATCCGGATTGGTGGATCCGCAACACCCAATTTGTTTTCCACTGATGTCGAAAATTATTTTTGGTGATTTTTCTTTCAAGCCTATTTGCATGTCATGCTTTACTTAGGCTTCGGAATATATTATTGTGAAAGGATTGGCTTATTGCGAAGCCCGTATCCTATTTTTCCGAATGGACTATTCATCTTCGACATTTTTAATCTGTTAGGCAGATTTCTATTTTCCTTTGTGATTTTGATTTCAATTTGATGGCATCATTCTATTCTTTAAGCCCTCATGACAAGGAAAGTGTTATTTCTCTCATTCATATAGTTTGAGAATTTTCCCGGTATTTTTGACCTTGTCTTAGGATTCTCACCTAAGAAAATCTATTGAGTGGTGATAAGATCTTTTCATGTTCGACCTTACAACCGAATTTCAATTGCTATGACTTGTGGAAGTTAGCATTCCACTTACCGCGTACCGCACTCATTATGATTCATATGAATGACTCATTATTCATTCAGTTTATCCAGTTTATTTCATCCGTTTAATAAATCGAGTATTCTACAAATATCTTGATGACTCCATTCTTATATTTATTAGTTTCGGAAGAAAATAACAATTTAAAATTTTGCAAATCTTTTTCATAAGATTTATTTATAAGCATAATTGGATCTTATTCTTAAACGAGCAAAGAATATTCTTAAAACTTTTAAGAAATATTTTCAACATATAGAAGATGATTTTGTGGTTGTATTGCCCGTTGAGTGCTTTAAGAATTCTGGTCGATGCGCTTAATCGACGTATTCGATAGGAATTTCCTAAACGCTTTGATGAGACAATCAGACACGATATATTAACTTGTAAAATGTAAATTTTTCTAGAAAGGTTTTCACATTGAGATAATTTTATTTTTGAAGGTTTTAGCTTTTCGGGAAAGAAAATTATTTAAAAGAAGTTCTTTCTTTTCGATACTCTTATTCTTGTGATTCCCGAAGGGAACCAAGACTTTGCTATTTGTACCAATACTAGTCGTGTTGGTTTGGTTGCCGTTCTCTTGCGAAAGAGAACGAGCTATCACTTGTGCTTCTAAATCACTTGGCATCATTACTTTTGGGTGAGAAATTTGTTCTCTACCCTGATCATAAATCTTTGGAATATTTATTTTCTCATAACGAACTCCATGTTGACTCGAATTCCTGGCACCTTATGATCATGATATTCTTTTATTCCCGGAAGGGAAATCGTGTTGCCTATGCACATAGTCGTAAGCAATATGTGGTTGTCTCTTTGTTGATAACCAAATGAAATAACCTTTTTACTAAGTTCATCGGACATTTCGATATACCTTGTTTATTGAGCCCCGTCTCATTTCTTTTACGGGCTTGCGTCTGATGTTCTTTTGTGGTGATCGGTTCATTGGGCGTACCGTCATTGTGCTACACCATTGTTCTAACTTATTTGAGTTTCTAGTTTCCCGGGCGTACTGGTATTATACTACGTCGTATCACCGGCTCGATTTTCTAATTGTTCATGACGTTTTCTCACGTCTTTCTACTTTGGAAATGCCTTAGGGATTTCAATTTTTATTCTTGAGCCCGGTGTTATTGAGGAAATTAAAGTTTCACCAGATTTGACTTATGAGCAACATTCCATTCGCATCATTGCTTCGGAGGTTGAGCGCTTTCGGAATAAAGATGTTCCTCTTGTGAAAGCTCAATGGTTCTCAGATCCTAAGGATTGCTCTTGGGAATCCTGGGAATTCTTCGAGCGATCCCGCTCAAGCTTACACTTTCATGCTCTTTATGGTGAACTTCTTATTTCAAATTTCTTTTGGTGTTAATTCGCTTTTATGGTTGTTACTTTTTATTTCCACCTTATATACTATGAGGACGCAATTTCTTTAAGGAGGGGAGTCTGTAACAACCCGCATATTTGTCAATTTTATATTTGAATATTTTATTTAAATATTTTATCGTTAATCGGATTTTGGTCCAAAAAGCTACTTTTAGCAAATGGTCAAATTAGGACTCGAGACCACTTCCATTGAGTTGGAAATGCTGTTTACAACTTTTTAAGTATAAACATTGATATGTTTGGATATAGTGGAAGTTCACTACTTTTTCACTCGAGCCTTTGGATTGGGCTTTTTAGACTATTAGACCCAACCTTCACCCCTCCTCTTCATAACTTCATTTCCATTTGCCTAAGCCTTCAAGCTTCTTCAAAAATGGTGGAGGCAATGGGAAATTAAAATTCCAAAACTGAAATTCAATTGCAATCCATCATTCAACTCCAAATTCAAGAAGAAGACATTGGATTCAAGCTTCTTGTGCTTAGATTGAAGAGGGATTGATTCTTGTTTGCTTCAAGCTTCATTTTCATTGATATTTGGTGCAAAGGTGAGATTTTTATATCACATTCTTGTCTATAACTATCTTGGACTGTTGGGAATGTATTCCCATCACATTAGCATGCACACTTGCATTTGGTTTGGATTGGATCGGCGAAAAACTCCAATTTTTAGTGTTTTTTGGGGATTTTCTGGGACTAGGTCGCACTGCCTTGAAATGTTACCTCAGAGTTAGGTCGTAAGGTTGTAGGTCGTTAGGTCGTTATCGAGCTTAGGTCGTAGGTCGCTCGGCCTTCATTCCTTAGGTTGTTCAATGCTGCAACTCGGCCTCCGTTCCTTAAGTCGCTACTAGTTAGCTCGTGCGCCTCGGAATTAGGTTGTTTCCCCTAGGTCGTAGGTCGCATCGGCTATATGTCGTATGACCACGTCCCAATTATGTCGCTTGGCCTATGCAAATGTTAGGTCACGAGCTCCTTAGGTCGCAAACACCTCTAGTTCGCGAACCCCGTTAGGTCGCGTGGCACTCTAGGTCGCTTCACCTAAATCTTTAGGTCGCTTGACCTGGTTAACTTTAGGTCGCTCGACCATATTCTCTTTAGGTCGTTAGACCTTAAATCCCTTAGGTCGTTACTCGGCCTTACCTCGTTAGGTCGCTCGACCGACCTTACCATTTCACCTTAGGTCGTTTGGCATATAACCATCTTTAGGTCGCTTGGCCTATTTGCTTGCATAGTTAGGTCGTTCGGCTATTAGGTCGCGTACCACTTTGGTCGCATCTCCTTGACCCCATGCTCACATCACTAGGTCGCTCGACCGTTTACATCACTAAGTCGTTTGGCCTTATATCGTTAGGTCGCTCAACCGTTTACCATTTTAGGTCGCGTGACCTTGTTTCTGACCTTAGGTCGTTTGGTCGTAAGACCTTAGGTCGCTTCCCCTCTTGGTCGCGCCTTGGATGGGTGGTTCCATCCCCTTAAACCGTTCACCGTTAGGTCGCGACACATTAGGTCATTCAACCCCATTCCTCTTTAACTCGTTTGGCCTTGTTTAGCTTTAGGTCGCATGTTCCTCTTGGTCGCAAGAATTGATAGGTCGCTCGGCCTTATCTCTTTTAGGTCGTTATACCTTACTTCCTCTAGGTCGCTCAACCTCACCACCTTAGGTCGCATGAACCTTAGGTCGCACCACCTTGTGCTTACCTTAATTCGATCTACCTATTTCACTTTAGGTCGTTCCATTGCTCTTTAGCTCGGCCTTAATTAGGTCGCATTGATATATCTACTTTGATGGATTTGGAAATGATTTCCTTTGAATTTATTCACGTCTTCGAATGTGAACTTTACAATTGATTGTTACTACAATCGCTTTTGTGATTTGTCACTTTAAAAATATAAAGGTTTTAATACTAGTAGTAAATATCAAAACTCTTTCATCAAAATGATTTCAACTCTATTTTCAATACCCAACTCGTTTATAAAATTGATTTCCAATCTATTAGTATATACAAACCTTTACCTCACTCGGATGAGAAATCTAATTAAACGACTTAGTAAAACAAGTGGTATGAAACGCTTGCGTTTGCTTCGTCGGTTAACTCTTGGACTTGTTCGATTGAACCTTTTTGTGACAATTTCCTAGTGAAGATCTACAGTTTGTTCGTAAATATTTAAATTAAGCAAGTGGTTATTGGACATGAAGCTAAACTCATATATTTACTAGCTTAGTGTGATTGACACTTCTTGATGATCAATGAAGATCATTTCTGTGATTTAGACTAGCAATGTACGATGTCTCTTTGTTCATTGGATGTACCGTTTGCACTACATCAATGTCTTTGCATTTTGATTCATTGGATGTACCGTTTGCACTTCATCAATGTCTTTGCATTTTGATTCATTGGATGTACCGTTCGCACTACATCAATGTCTTTGCATTTTGATTCATTGGATGTACCATTTGCACTACATCAACGTCTTTTCATTTTCATTCATTGGATGTACCGTTTGCACTACATCAATGTCTTTGCTGTTTGATTCATTGGATGTACCGTTTGCACTACATCAATGTCTTTGCTGTTTGATTCAATGGATGTACCGTTTGCACTACATTAATGTCTCAGCTTTTTGTTCATTGAACGTACCGTTTGTACTGCGTCCATGTTCCAAGTTACTTTTGATTTCTGGATCTTTAATGGTTGATTTCTGGAATTTATGTTTCACCAACTTTTACAAATTGGCATTGATATGTATGTCGTTGTTTGTACATTGGTGAATTTGTGTTTCATTGACTTGTTATGAATACAAGTTTAGGGTATGATACCCTTTTCTATCTTTGAGAAGATTCTTGTGAGACTGATTAATCTCTTGTCGATTATCATTTACATACTTATAGTAGTATGCCGTTATGGATATTGTATGTTTATGCCATATTTATTATTCTATATCATGATACCTGATATTTATAGCTAGACCGATCCGCTTATTATTTTCTTATAAATAATACTCGGGCCAGACCGAGATGTTACAGGTGCTTCTGCTTGACTTCTCCCCCAGGGATTTACTACTCTGACTTTTGGCTAACTACTTAGATTAGTAGTTTTTTTTATACACTTGAGAAATAGACTCATAAATGTATTCTTTTGTTTAGCACATGTTGCTATTTCTTTTGTATTATTGTGGATCTTTCCGACCACTACTCTGATGTACACTTTTAAGTGTTATATTCATATCTTCTTCCGCCTTTGTGATATAGATGTCTGTGACTGATTTGTGTTATGTTTATTTCTATATTTTTTTCCGAAGATTATATATATAGCCACTGTGTGATAGCTTTGAGTTTGTATCGGTATGTCGGAGTTCCTCCTTAAATGAAATGCATGTTATACTATCTGACATATCGGTGCACGCACAAAGAAATTACATGGATGGTCGCTCCTCTACAGCCTTATTCTCTGTGCTAGTTGACCGCGTTACTCCGTAGTGTTCTTGACTAGCATGGGTATAGAGGTGGGGCGCCACAAATCATTTCAAAATAATTTTGTATATATATACCGTGGTGCCTGTATATAATTTTCTATCCTTTGGTCAAGTGATACAGATATTTATCATTTCAATCCGCAATTTAGAAAAAATGCGGTTGTATATCATTTCAAACCACAATCCCGAATGAAATGAAAAATGCATAATAACTTGCAGTTTATACAATATAAGTACAGCATCCATTCATCCATCATATCAATCATCAAACATTCATTAATTTATCATCCAATTCAAACAACCGCATCAATAAATAATAATTAATTATTGATAGTTAATTTTTCAATAATGAATTAAATACTATTTAATTGTAGTTTATATGCAATAATAAATAAATTTCACTAGCAATTTATATGCAATAATAAATGTAACTAAAATTTTAACAGGCAGTTATATGCAATGAGTAACTAAATAACAATTTAATTAAATAAATGTGATTTAACTGAGATGACGAATAAAAGTATGCCAAACAGCTATAAATAAATTTTTAAACACATCATAAATCAATTTAACAAACATAAGAACACTTAGAAGTTGTGAGTGGGTTAAAACACTCACCTTTGAATTTAAATTGAATTTAAATCCAATTTAAACCCAAAAATTTGACCGTCTCAGAATTCGTCCAAACCAGCGTCATCAAGTCCGGAATTTCAATACAATCCTAACAAAAAAACCGCGCGTGAAATGGAGTTCGTATGCGAGAGTTATAGCGATAAACGTGCTTGAAAACAATTTAAAAAAAAGAACACATTACCTTAGTGCCACGTCATCACTCTTCTATCACTCACGCACGCAGCTTCAATTCGCACACAGCCTATAAGGACGTACGCACAGGGACCGCCTCCACCAAATTCGAAACCCAAATCACAATTTGCCGCCAATCCGACCGTCAATTCGCCTCCAAACTTTGCCAATGAACAACGCGCTAGCCCTTCTACAAAACCCAGAAGGTATTTTCCGATTAGACGCACGAGTCAAAACGCACAATTCAATTTTGACCGCGATTTCTGGTCAAATGATGCATCGAATACAAAAACGCCAGCAGATTACGCATTTCGAGAGCTTCAACACATATTTTTTTTTGAATTTTATGAGGATTTTGAATTTTTGACTTTGATTTGGAAATGGATCTGGATGTGAAATTTTGTCTACCAATGAGGAGGAGAAGGAGCTGATGATAATTTACGCGTAGACAAATGAGAATAGGCGGAGGCTAAGGTTTAGCACGGTATTTATAGGCAAATTAAAAAATAGATGGATCTAAATTATAACGTGCTAAACGATAATTGGCCCAAAAAGCCCGTTCTGACCCCAGAACGAAATTGGGTAAACCCATATATCAAAATAAGTGTTTTAAAATATTTTAAAGTCAATGGAAAAGGTTTCAGGTTCAAATTCCGTTGTATGAAGATGTTATGCTAAAAACAATATTTTCCAAATTGATTTCAATTGCATAAATTTCAAGGCATTTCGAGTCCGTACGATCAAACGACAAGTCCGATCGCTACGAAACTTGAAACACTATTATAACTCACTGTTACGGATCCAACGAAACTTGTTTCGTCGAAATCCAATGTAACAACCCAGAATTTTGAATAATTTAATTTGGAAATATTTAATTAATTTTAAATATTTGAATGATGGTTTGACTTGAATTTCAAATTATCAGAATGAATTTAGCGATTAAATTATAGAATTTAATCTATTGGAAGTTGAATAAAAATTTGAATCTACAATTTTAAGCTGAATAAAAATATTTTAAAGACATGTAAAATTCATATTGATAATACTGAAGATAATAGAAACTTCAGAATTGAATTTGAAACTGCTTTTTTCAGTTTTGAAATTTTAATCGTTTGAATCGATATTTAAAAATAGCCGTCCGAGGCACAGTCTCGGAATTCGACGAAACCAGTTCCATTGGGTCCGTAATATTGAATTATTCTCGGATTTCAAATTTCGTATTTTTCGGAGTTTATATGTGAGCACACGACGTGTAAACGCATTAAAATTTAAGCCGAATTCAATTTAAATTTAAATTTAAATTTACATTTCAGTCAAACACAGCACGTTCTCTTCCCTACAATTATCCCTAAAATCGTGCCTAAGATCCCGGCAGTTGATCGTGCAAGCATGCCTCTTCTCGTTCAAAAGCAAAATCAACTTCAGCTTCAAAACTAAGCAAATAATGGCCGAACTAAAAAAATTCACAAACATAAACAAATAAATGGCGACATTCCTTTTCCCTTCATCTCGTTCCCCCTCTTCTATTTCTCTTCCCCAAATTAAAACAAATCGGCCGAAGCCTTCAGATTAAAAAAAAATGGGAAAAATTAAAAATCGAGCTCGCGTGTGCGCGCGCAAGGAGGCGAAGGTGGCGCTAGCATCAGAGAAGCGACGATGGCGTTCGCGATGGAGGTGACGCGCGCGTGCTTGCGCGTGGAAGGAGGCGACTTTGGGAAAGGAGAGGCGCTCGTGGCTGAACTCGCGCGCGCGAGATGATCGGTGCGACGCTCGCTAGGGAGGCTCGAGGCCGCGACGGTCAAGCAAAGTCAAATCGTGATTGGCTGGGTTCTTCACGATGGCAGTGGGTCGCAAATGGGATCTCGGTGTCACCTGAGTTGAGTTTTGCAGAGAGGTATAAGATTTTGATTTTAAATTTATATTGTGATATGTGAAGTGATAATGAAATTATTTGTTAAAATAAAATCTTGGTTAAATAAATTTAATTTAAAAAGGGAATTGAAAATTGGCAATTAATTTGATTAATTACCAATTTAATTATTTTTAGTTGTTAAAAGATTTTTAAAGAAAAATATATACACAGTAAAAATGCAGTGCTGTTATTATTATGAAAATAAATAAATTATTAGTTAATTTAAATTTGTAAAGGAAAATTTGTTAGGTAAAATAATTTATTAAAGGAAATTTGATTTTAAAACTAATTTATTAAGTCATTAATTTGAAATTAAAATAATGGATTTGGTAGAAAAAGAAAAAAAATGTTTAACTAGTTTATCCAAATTATTTTAGATACTAAAATTTGTTAAAGAAGGATTTTAAAAGGAATTAGTTTAAAACAAAACCATTGGTTAATTTAAATATCAAATAGAAGTTTGTTTAAAATTTAAGGTGTTATTTTAAAACAAAAAACTATGGGTTAATTAAAGTATTTTTTTATTCACAAAAAGATATTCCTAAAAAAAGGGAATTGATAAATAAAATTGATTAAGTTATTGAAAGAGAGTTTGGTAAATTAAATTTAATTTTTTTAGTTAAAATAAATTTTTTTTAAAGGAGAAAAATTGGGTTAAAAGGAACCATCAGTTAATTTAACTATTAAAATAAAATCACCGATGAATCGAGCTTATCAAATGAAAATTTATTTTTCGATTTGTTCGAATATTAATAAATTGTGTAAATATTTATACAAGGTATAAATCAAGAAAAACCAAGTCAAGATGGGAATGGATTGCTAAATAAAAGCTAAGGTGAGAATTTCTCACTCAAAAATTTAAAGTTGGATATGTAGTTATTTATTGATTGTTTGCTTGATTGTGATATTAGATATAGTAGGATATATCTATATATATAGCAATATATATATATATATATTGGCATATGTATATATTGCAGTTGATGATTTCCCGCATTATATAGCAGATGAGACCCTATTGCGCCGCCTATTAAGCGGATAATATTTTATAAAATCCCATATACCGCGATATTCCACCTCGAAGTGGAATGGGTATTGTGCTAATGTCTGTGGATGCAGGGAAACAGGTTGGAGGGATCCAACTGGATTCCTCACAAATATTTATTGATTTTAGATATTGTGATATTTGATTGTTTATCATATCGATATATGATGTTTGAAAGTCGTGATTGACTATTTGATGTGTTGCATCATCGGATCCAATTTTGAAGCTTAAAAATAACGATTTTGATTTTAAGGGATTTCCAAAGTGATTTTTGAAAGTATACGTCTATAAAATATTTTTGGAATTAATTCATCTTAAATAAATAAACGTTATAATTTTAATATTAAAAAAATTATGATTTTTGAGAAATACAGTTAAAAGTTGATTCTTGAAAATATGAGATTAATGATTTTATAAAATAGTTTAAACTGGGATTTCTGAATTTATTATAAATAGTTTAAATATAGGATTTATGAAATTTGATTATTTATAAACCAAAATGATGAATTATAAAGGAGTTTAAAGACGTTTCAATAGAATAATATAAATTGATCTATATAAAAGATTTATAAATTGATATTTATAAATTAAAATATTGGAATTGTAAAACGAGCTTTTATAAGTGTTAGAATGGAGTGTAAATGAATTTCGTAAATGAATGAAATTTATAGAATTATAAATGGTGAAGTTATAAATGGAATTTTATAAGCAGTAGGTTTATAAAATTTATAAAGTTATTTAAAGAATAGATGTGGATAAATAATTGAATCTTATAAGTTATAAGATTTATAATTATGAAGTTTAAAGGGAGGATTTTGCAAACAAATAAATTCTAAGTATTTATCTTATAACATGAACTTTTGGTTTATAATTGAGTTATAAATCGAATAGGTTAATAAATGAAATTTATAAGAGGAAACTGTTATAAAATAAATAGAAAAGGAATTTATAAACATTGTTTTATAAATCCGCAACTACCTATGTTGATAAGTAAATTATTGCAACTTGTTAATGGAGTTATATTCATGTTTTAGATTGTGGATAATCCTTTAAAATAAAAGGAATAGAAATAATGAAATTTGTTAACAAGTATATTCAAGTTTTTGAATAGTGAACAATATGTTAAAGAAATGGTTTTGAATGAGATGTTTTAAATAGAATTAAAACGATCTAAAGATGTCTTAAAATGTATTAACTATCGAAACCATAGATTTCAACATTCATTGTTGAAATAGACGTTTTCGAGAAATAGAAGGAAATGGTAGATTATAACACTGTTGTTATAGTAAATGATTTCCGAAAGGAAATGTTTGGTATAGTATTGGGATTTATATATCTATTTTAATTTCGAATCCCTATACTAGTGATTTTGGGTTGTCGTAACAGTGTTTTACGCAACATTCGTTTTGGCCCAAATAAATATGTTTAAGAGAATGATTTCCTTAAAGAATGAAATATATACTTAATTTCGATTAGAGTATATTGAATATTTTCCAAGTGTAGAGAATAAAAAGACTTGTGAATTACTTATAAATAAATAAGTATGGAAATGTTTTTCCAATATTAAGTGAATATAGAGAATTTATCTTTTTGAAGATAAATTGAAAATGAATATTAGAAATCGAATGGAAATCGTATATTCATGAATATTTTTGGAAATATAAGTTCAATATGGAATTTATAAATGGAATTTGGAAAATGGGTTTAAAAATAAATATTGATTTATTTTTGAAGAATGGAAAATATATATCTTGTAATGATATTTTTGGAAAATAAATAATTTTCAATCCGGTGAAGTTATGCATATCCATTGATAGTTCAATAACTGACTATCAATATTTACCTTTAAATAGGTATTTGTTGTGATTTGCTTGAATTTGAATGCCACACTTATTTTTTTTTAAACTAAGCGCTCACTATTCGGGTTAACCGGGAAAGGACCTTGGGGTCGTATAACCCATTCCGAATATGTGATACGTCGTTATGAATTGCATTTGAAGACCGATGTTGAAGACCGGATATTTTCAAAAACGAAAGGGTTTCTTGTTTGACGCAGCGGATTAATCAAGCAAAACTTCAATCGATGAAATGTAGCAATCGGTGAGTTGAAGATACCAAAATGCCCAAGTTCGTTGATCCAAAGATACCGAACTCTAGCTATCTCAAACACGTTGATAGCGCACTATACCGTGTTCAAAGATCTACGATTCTTCGCACGTTGATCCAGCGCACTAGATTCCGTGAATCGGCTTCTTCGATCGTTGAATCGAGCGTACTCGATTAACCGAAAGAGGAGATAGGAGATCACACTCAACTACCAATTGTATGAAAGCACAAAGCTAACAAAAGGAAATTTTATTCAATATTCAACCTTCTTGAAATGTACAACACTCTCCCTATTTATAGTGTTTTCGACCCAGTTTCTTAACTCGTGACCGACTCAACATCCTTAGGTCGGCACCGACTCAACTTGTAGCAACACAGCTCTTTACAACACACGCCGACTCAACTTATTACATCACTTCATACCTTCAAGACCGACTTACGACTTAACTATATACAAGACCATCGGCCGACTCAACTGAGTACAACCTCACACGCAACCGACTCAAGTATATACCGACTTAAGAAATTCACGACTTACGACTTACAACATACAACACACGACTCATCACAACAAACGACTCATCACAACCGACTCAAGCGCATGCCGACTCATCTCCTTGCCGCCTTAACTCCCTCCGACTCAAAGTCTTCACTTGCTGGGTTTTTTCGTTGCTTCATGTTAAGTCGTAGACGGCTTATGCGAATATCATTAGGTCGGAGCATCTTCTCCTGAGCTTGGTTAACTCGTATACGACTCAAATCTACCTCCTTTATGCGTCTTGAATTGTTGTTAACTCGAAACTTGCTATCTCGTGCTCCATTAAGTCGGAAACGACTTAACCCTGCCCTCCTAAGTCGTGAACGACTTAACCTCTCTATGAGTCGTGTACGGTTCATCCCTGTTAGAAATTTTGGTTGCATTTCTTCTCTGTTCTGAGCTGCATCATCCTCCCCTGGTTGAGAAAAATTCGACCTCGAATTTGTAAATTCTTTCTCAACAATCTCATCGCCATGATATGGAATTAAATGTTTGATGTTAAAAACATCAAAAGTATAAACATCATCTGGTAACTTTAATCGATAAGCATTCTCATTGATTTTCTTTAAAACTTCAACTGGACCAATTTTTCGCGCTTTCAACTTGTTATAAGCACCCACCGGAAAACGATCCTTTGTCAAGACAGCATAAACCAAATCACCTTCTTTAAATTCAACATTTCGACGTTTCAAATCTGCAGACTTCTTATACTTCTCGTTCGATTTCTCCAATCGTCCCTGAACGATTTTATGACATTCAGTCAGCTCATCAACGAAATCAGCAGCTCGTTTAATTGTTCTCTTCGACTGTGGTACAATTGCTAAATCCAACGGTCCCCTGGGTAAATTCGAATAAACAATCTGAAACGGACTGAATCCTGTGCTACGATTCATTGCATGATTATGAGCAAATTCTGCCTGGCATAGCTTCATGTCCCAACTTCTCAAATTATCCTGTACAAGACAACGCAACAAATTTCCCAATGACCGGTTAACAACTTCTGTCTGCCCGTCAGTCTGCGGATGATAAGCACTACTAAATTTCAGTTTCGTTCCCACCATCTTCCACAAACTCAACCAAAAGTGACTCCTCCTACTCAAAGCATCAGCTACTCGATTTGTCACCCCTGATTTGTGCTTAACAACAAAAGTAAACTGCTGTAAATAAGAAATCCATGACGCATGCCTCGCAGAAATCTTATCTTGCCCCTGTAAATGTTTCAAAGCTTCGTGATCAGTGTACAGAACAAATTCCTTCTGAAATAAGTAATGTCTCCAATGCTTAACAGCCTGAACAACAGCATAAAATTCAACGTCATATGTACTGTATCTCATCTTTGCCCCTGACAGTTTCTCACTAAAATAAGCAACTGGCTTTCCATTCTGGCTCAGAACTCCTCCAATACCAACCTTCGAAGCATCCGTATGCAATTCAAATAATAACTGAAAATTAGGTAGAACAAGAATTGGTGCAGACGTTAACAATTCCTTGATCTTCTCAAAGGCAACCCCTGCTTCTTCTGACCACACAAACTGTTTACCCTTCATGCAATCAGTCACTGCAGCCATCACGCTACTGAAGTGTGGAATGAATCTTCGGTAGAATGACGCTAGACCATGAAAACTTCGTACTTCTGTAATTGTCTTTGGCTGTGGCCAATTCCTGACTGCTTCAACTTTGCTCTGGTCAACTTGAATACCTTTTCCTGAAACAACATAACCCAGGAATAAAACACCAGGTGTCATAAACACACATTTCTTTGTAGCAGCATAAAATTGTTCTTCACGAAGAATAAGCAACACTTCCCTTAGATGTAGAACATGCTCCTCCGTACTCCTGCTATAAATCAGAATATCATCGAAATAAACCACAACGAACTTCCCAATGAATGGTCGAAAGATTTGATTCATCACCCGCATGAATGTACTAGGTGCATTTGACAAACCAAATGGCATAACCAACCATTCGTACAACCCCTCTCTTGTTTTGAAAGCTGTCTTCCATTCATCTCCAGGTCTGATTCGAATTTGATGGTAACCACTTTTCAAATCAATCTTCGAGAATATAGTTGCCCCACTCAACTGATCCAGCAAATCATCCAACCTCGGCATAGGAAATCTGTAACGAACAGTGATCTTATTCAAAGCTCTACTATCAGTGCACATTCTCCAAGTTCCGTCCTTCTTGGGTACCAACAATGCTGGCACAGCACATGGACTCAAACTTTCCTGAATACGCCCCTGCTCAAGCAACTCTTCCACTTGCCTTCGTAACTCCTCATGTTCCTTCGGACTCATACGGTAATGTGGTCGATGTGGTAACACTGCTCCTGGAACAAGATCAATCTGATGCTGAATGTCTCTAAGTGGCGGTAACTCCTTTGGCAACTCCTCTGGAAAGACATCTTCAAATTCTTTCAAAACTGGTTTTGCTTCTTCCGGGATTTCAACTTCTTCACTACTCTCTCTCCCAATCAACAAAAACACTTCCGGTTCTTCTTCCACTTCTTTGACAAATTCCTTCAAAGTCAACAGAGTTTTCAATTCTTCAATCTCTTCTAGTTTGCTCTCCTTCTGCTGTTGTTTCTTAGGAACCAAAGTGATTTTAGTACCCTCGAACATGAAACTGTAACTATTGGCACGACCATCATGTTGTACTGCTCTATCAAACTGCCACGGTCTGCCCAGCAACAAATGACAAACATCCATATCCACGACATCACACCAAATTTCATCTTTGTACTTCTTCCCAATAGAAAAATTAACACAAGCTCTTCGACATACTTTCACTTCTCCACCCTTCCTTAACCATGCTAGTTTGTACGGTTTAGGATGCTTCTCAGTCTTCAAGTTCAACTTTCTAACTGCCTCTGTAGAAATAATATTATCGCAACTCCCTGCATCAATAACGAATTTGCAGACTTTCCCCAGAATAGTACATGTCGACTGAAAAATATTGCTTCTCAACCAACTACAATCCTCCTCTTGCTTTGGTGTCAAACAACTTCTCCTCAACATAAGATTACATCCCTCATCTCCAAACAATTCTTCTTCCTCCTCAACATAAGGTGTATTTGAACATTCTGCCTCCTCACCATCATCCTCCTCAACTTCTGCAACCATGGTTCTCTTCTTCGGCTTCGGACATTCATTGCTTTTGTGACCCAACTCCTGACAATTATAACATTTGAAAACATTGTTAGCCTTCGCCTTCTCAACCTCTTTCACCACTGGTTTTGTAACAGGTCTAGGAACATTAGAACTTCCACCAACACCCTTCACTGGATTATTAGAGTTAGTAAACACACCACCTCCACGCCTTCCTTGTTTTTCCCAAGCTAACGCTTTCTGATGTGCCTCCGCTACAGATCTAGGATCAAACATATTAACCATATCCTGGATCTGCATTCTCAATCCCCCAATGAATCTAGCTGTCAGCTGTTCTTCTGTCTCCATAATATCGTTTCTAGCAATGAGTTGGTAAAATTCATCAGCATAATCACTAACAGACTTCGTCCCTTGCCTCAGATTCTGCAACCTTTGGTACATAAGTGATTGGTAATTATAAGGTAAGAAAGTAGATCTCATCAACTTCTTCATCTTTTCCCAAGATTCTATCTTTGACTTCCCCATTCGTTCACGAGTAAGTTTAGTTTGCTGCCACCATGCCAAAGCTCTCCCCCTCAGCCTTGTAGCAACTAACTTCACCCTTCGATTCTCTGGCACCTCCTTGAAATCAAAGATTTCCTCCACATTAGATAACCAATCTAAAAACTCCTCAGCAACCATCCCGCCTTTAAACTCCGGAATCTCCATCTTCATACCCGATTCCCAACGTCGATCATCATCAATAACCCGATACTGACGTTGTCCCTGATCTCTGTCTCTGTAATGAACACTTCCTCTTTCACCGTCAAACTCATCCTCAAAGTCAGGTGTATAGCGTTGTCGATCTCGTCTTCCAACATCTCTAACACCACTTCTACTACCAACATCCCTTCTATCGTGATCATCAACATTCCTCCTACTTCGATTGTCAACACTTCTATGCTCTTGACTTTCTCTTCTCTCCCGTTCCGAATGTGATGAAACTCTACTATTTCCACGGTTTGATTCAGGTGAAATTCTCCTTCTATTCTGACTCATATCAATCATTAATTTCTCCAATTTACCAATGCCTTCATCAAATTTTTCATTAATACGTTGTTCCAAATGCTCGGCTTCTTCTCTACGGTACAAAGCTTCAACGTTTTGATGTCGGTTAGCTCTCCTTGGTGGCATGGTTGTAAACTTCACAAGACTTCAAAAATTCAACACAAGACTTCAAGCTTTCCACTCAACAAAGCAATCTAGGCTCAACAATACACGGCTATGCTTGTCTCGGCCCACACTAACTCGGCAACGAGTTAACAATTCAAGTAAAGTCGGCTCCAACTTGTCTCGGCCTTGACACTTCACGGCTTGGTTTCACACTTACTCCAAAACCCTCCAAAAATTGGCGCGCAAACACCAATTAAAAATCCAAACAAAGTCCAACTCCTCGATCCAAAATGAAATGGATCAAACACTCCAAACTTGATGCAACTTCAATATGAACACGATGAACTCCTTCAAATTTCAAAACTTGGCTCCAAGAATCAACTTAGCTATGATTGGCTAAGTATGGCTCTGATACCAAAAAACTGACGCAGCGGATTAATCAAACAAAACTTCAATCGATGAAATGTAGCAATCGGTGAGTTGAAGATACCAAAATGCCCAAGTTCGTTGATCCAAAGATACCGAACTCTAGCTATCTCAAACACGTTGATAGCGCACTATACCGTGTTCAAAGATCTACGATTCTTCGCACGTTGATCCAGCGCACTAGATTCCGTGAATCGGCTTCTTCGATCGTTGAATCGAGCGCACTCGATTAACCGAAAGAGGAGATAGGAGATCACACTCAACTACCAATTGTATGAAAGCACAAAGCTAACAAAAGGAAATTTTATTCAATATTCAACCTTCTTGAAATGTACAACACTCTCCCTATTTATAGTGTTTTCGACCCAGTTTCTTAACTCGTGACCGACTCAACATCCTTAGGTCGGCACCGACTCAACTTGTAGCAACACAGCTCTTTACAACACACGCCGACTCAACTTATTACATCACTTCATACCTTCAAGACCGACTTACGACTTAACTATATACAAGACCATCGGCCGACTCAACTGAGTACAACCTCACACGCAACCGACTCAAGTATATACCGACTTAAGAAATTCACGACTTACGACTTACAACATACAACACACGACTCATCACAACAAACGACTCATCACAACCGACTCAAGCGCATGCCGACTCATCTCCTTGCCGCCTTAACTCCCTCCGACTCAAAGTCTTCACTTGCTGGGTTTTTTCGTTGCTTCATGTTAAGTCGTAGACGGCTTATGCGAATATCATTAGGTCGGAGCATCTTCTCCTGAGCTTGGTTAACTCGTATACGACTCAAATCTACCTCCTTTATGCGTCTTGAATTGTTGTTAACTCGAAACTTGCTATCTCGTGCTCCATTAAGTCGGAAACGACTTAACCCTGCCCTCCTAAGTCGTGAACGACTTAACCTCTCTATGAGTCGTGTACGGTTCATCCCTGTTAGAAATTTTGGTTGCATTTCTTCTCTGTTCTGAGCTGCATCATTGTTGATTGTCTCTGCACTGGCTGATCCCCGGTATAGAGATCTCCATATGTGATGGAAAATTCGGACGTGATTAGAGATTATCCGGATTGCAAGGACTTCTTTGTAAGTGCCTTCGGTTCTTTTCGATCCCGGAACAGACTTGTATGGATAGTATGCCTGACATTACAAATTAAGATATAAAGCCGATTTCTTTCAAATATATTTCTATTGGTGGCGGAGAACTTATTCTCTTAGCTTAACACCCTTCTCTGAGACGTACGAGCTCGGAGGTTATATAGTTGAAGGTTATTAGCAATATATTCCCAATTTGGTAATGTGACATGCTGAGTGTTGCTGTGAAATGATCATTGTGTTGGTTATTTGTGATAGGATCATTTGTTTGATCGTCTATCTTGGTGATCATTTCTATGATCATTTGTTGACCCAAAGCACAGCTTTTGTATAAAGCGTGTTTTTGTGGATGTGACTTCGTCGAGCCTCACACCCCGGAATGGTCAAAACAGGAAAGATGCGGCAAGGTTATGAGGGGTAGCTCCCTTTAGGGTATGTGCATTTCCTTCTGGAAAAGGGTGGTATCATGGTATGTAGCCCAGATGCTTACTCATGTTGAAACACTTATTATTATGGTGTGATGTTGATTACGAGCGCTCGGTTAAAGGTCCCAAAGGACCGGGGGATGGCATACTCGTGTCAGTTGTTACCTAGTTTGAAAGGTAACCCGGCCTTGTGTTGGTAGAGATCCGGTTAGGTTCTCGGGACGTCCTTCCAGAGGCGTTTCCATGTGGCAATGGGAAGTTCCTTGGCCTGACCATTCGTTGGAAATCCAAAGAAACAATACGAGACTTGTACGGTTTTAGTTGTAGAACCTGCCATTTAATATGGTAGCTATAGTAAGCATACTATAATGGTACCTATGCTGGCTAAGATTTATACTCTACTTTCAAAATGTTTTCTACACTATTCACTAGTAATAATATCAAATGTTTCTTCTTAATGCGTATCAAACATCTTTGACTAACATAAGAAGAAATCTCCTTCAAGTCTGCGTTTGCATTGTGTGTATGGCGGGAGGTCTTATGGTAGTCTCATTTTTAAAAGCATTGCGAATTGATTTTAAAAATATTCCTCTATTTTTGATTTTAAAGATAAATAAACTGTTTGAGTTCTCACACCAGTCACATGACTGACTCGGAGTTTATTGTTTTCCTTCCTAAACTCTGGGTGCCCACCAATTTTCACACGGGCAGTCAAGAGTTAAAGTTTATCAGGATATTCTGGAATTCAGGAGTTGCTGGAGGCAGGATGGATGGCATAGCGTATTTACTAGTATATAGTATTTCTTTTTCCGCTGTTTGTTTGTTGTTGTACACTCTGATGTAATGAAATGTAATGTGATGTATTGTAATAACTGATATAGTTCTTTGTTTAAAGATTATTCATTTATCTATTATATGTTGTTCTGCTGTGAATTGTGATATTCTAATGTTGTCCTGTTCTTTCTTTCCGTTCTATTTTCTATCTTTTCTCTCTTCATCTACCTCTTTCTTCTACCTTTTCTCTTTCTTAAAACCCTCAGTGTTCGGTTTTTTGGCATCCGACTGATCGGCATTCGATACAGTGGACGTATTGATGTCGAATTTCAAGAGTCGAAGAATCGGGTCCTGACAATGTGGTATCAGAGCATATGGATAAGCGACAACCATGGTTCTATTGGGTGTTACTCATTAGAGATAGAGTCAGTAGTACTTTAGAATGAGTTTGAGGGTGATAATAGATATGAGCGCATATTTGTTAGTGAATATAAAATTGTTTTTGAATCGGGTAAATAAGATAATTTTGCCCAAAACTATTTTTTTGATAGAAAAGAAATGATTTTCTACGAATTATTTTAGTATATGGTTGCATGATTGTTAGGAAGTAATAATATTAAATTATTATCATTAGTATATGGAATTAAATAAGAAAAAAAATGGATTGAATTCAAGTAAACTAACTTGATAAATTATTAATTCTTGGACTAATGAATTGGAATTTGAATTGGTTAAAATTAAAGTTTAGTCGTGAGGTAAATTTGAAGATAAATTTGAACTTGTATATAAATTCAAGTAAGTAAAAGAAATAAATTGAATTTCCCTTTGTTAGTAATTAAGTAAATTCGAGATGAATTGAATATGGAATTTGAAATTTAACATGAATTAATGAATGAAACTAATTCAAAGTGGTAATATGAATTAGCAAATGAAAGTTAATCGTTAGAATTCAATATTTAGAATTATGAATTGAATTCAAATAAAATTGAAATTGTGGATTGAATTGAAAGGTAAAATTGAATGAGAATAAATATGTAACTTCAATAGTGAAGTAAAAATGTATAAGAACATATGTTGAAAATTTTGTAATGAATTGGCAAAATGGTTGGAATGTGTTGGAATTGGATATTATGACTAGCAGGATATACAGGTGTATAAAGGAATTGGGATTTTGATTTCAACGATAAAATTTAATTGCTCGACAAAAAGGTACGTATTTCAATTTCAATATGAAATTTTATGGTTTTCTTCTCCAGCCACTTGGCTTTCTCTTTTCTTTTTGATTTTGAGGGGCCGTGGTGCCATTTTGTAGTCGTACCGAGCTAGCCGCGCAAAGGAGACGCTGGCGAATTTTTTTGAAAATTTAGGGTGTTAGAAAAATTTTGAGAAATTTTGAAAGTTTGAAATTTGAATTTGAATTTAAATTTGAATTGTTAGGCAAACAATGTTGATTGAAACTTATAATTGAAGTTGGAAAGCTAGTTGAAATGATAGTGAATCTCTAGTAAAAAGATTTAGGTTAGTAAATTGATAAAACTATTTAGATTGTGAAAAATGATAGACGGGATAAGGACATTCTTCTTAACTTGTAATTTCGGGACGAAATTCTTTTAAGGGGGAAAGATTGTAACGACCCAGAATTTTGAATAATTTAATTTGGAAATATTTAATTAATTTTAAATATTTGAATGATGGTTTGACTTGAATTTCAAATTATCAGAATGAATTTAGCGATTAAATTATAGAATTTAATCTATTGGAAGTTGAATAAAAATTTGAATCTACAATTTTAAGCTGAATCAAAATATTTTAAAGACTTGTAAAATTCATATTGATAATACTGAAGATAATAGAAGCTTCAGAATTGAATTTGAAACTGCTTTGTTCAGTTTTGAAATTTTAATCGTTTGAATCGATATTTAAAAATAGCCGTCCGAGGCACAGTCTCGAAATTCGACGAAACCAGTTGCATTGGGTCCGTAATATTGAATTATTCTCGAATTTCAAATTTCGTATTTTTCGGAGCTTATATGTGAGCACACGACGTGTAAACGCATTGAAATTTAAGCCGAATTCAATTTAAATTTAAATTTAAATTTACATTTCAGTCAAACACAGCACGTTCTCTTCCCTACAATTATCCCTAAAATTGTGCCTAAGATCACGGCAGTTGATCGTGAAGCATGCCTCTTCACGTTTTAAATGCTCCTCTCCCCCTTCACTCTCGTTCAAAAGCAAAATCAACATCAGCTTCAAAACTAAGCAAATAATGGCCGAACTAAAAAAATTCACAAACATAAACAAATAAATGGCGACATTCCTTTTCCCTTCATCTCGTTCCCCCACTTCCATTCCTCTTCCCCAAATTAAAACAAATCGGCCGAAGCCTTCAGATTAAAAAAAAAGGGAAAAATTAAAAATCGAGCTCGCGTGTGCGCACCCAAGGAGGCGAAGGTGGCGCTAGCATCACAGAAGCGACGATGGCGTTCGCGATGGAGGTGACGCGCGCATGCTTGCACGTGGGAGGAGGCGACTTTGGGAAAGGAGAGGCGCTCGTGGCTGAACTCGCGCGCGCGAGATGATGAGAGCGACGCTCGTTGGGGAGGCTCGAGGCCGCGATGGTCAAGCAAAGTCAAATCGTGATTGGATGGGTTCTTCACGATGGCAGTGGGTCGCAAATGGGATCTCGGTGTCACCTGAGTTGAGTTTTGCAGAGAGGTATAAGATTTTGATTTTAAATTTATATTGTGATATGTGAAGTGATAATGAAATTGTTTGTTAAAATAAAATCTTGGTTAAATAAGTTTAATTTAAAAAGGGAATTGAAAAATGGCAATTAATTTGTTTAATTACCAATTTAATTATTTTTAGTTGTTAAAAGATTTTTAAAGAAAAATACATACACTGTAAAAATGCAGTGTTGTTATTATTATGAAAATAAATAAATTATTAGCTAATTTAAATTTGTAAAGGAAAATTTGTTAGGTAAAATAATTTATTAAAGGAAATTTGATTTTAAAACTAATTTATTAAGTCATTAGTTTGAAATTAAAATAATGGATTTGGTAGAAAAAGAAAAAAAAATGTTTAACTAGTTTATCCAAATTATTTTAGATATTAAAATTTGTTAAAGAAGGATTTTAAAAGGAATTAGTTTAAAACAAAATCATTGGTTAATTTAAATATCAAATAGAAGTTTGTTTAAAATTTAAGGTGTTATTTTAAAATTAAAAACTATGGGTTAATTAAAGTATTTTTTTATTCACAAAAAGATATTCCTAAAAAAAGGGAATTAATAAATAAAATCGATTAAGTTATTGAAAGAGAGTTTGCTAAATTAAACTAAATTTTTTTAGTTAAAATAATTTTTTTTTAAAGGAGAAAAATTGGGTTAAAAGGAACCATCAGTTAATTTAACTATTAAAATAAAATCACCGATGAATCGAGCTTATCGAATGAAAATTTATTTTTTGATTTGTTCGAATATTAATTAATTGTGTAAATATTTATACTAGGTATAAATCAAGAAAAACCAAGTCAAGATGGGAAATGGATTGCTAAATAAAAGCTAAGGTGAGAATTTCTCACTCAAAAATTTAAAGTTGGATTTGTAGTTATTTATTGATTGTTTGCTTGATTGTGATATTAGATATAGTAGGATATATCTATATATATAACAATATATATGTATTGGCATATGTATATATTGCAGTTGATGATTTCCCGCATTATATAGCGGATGAGACCCTATTGCGCCGCCTATTAAGCGGATAATATTTTATAAAATCCCACATACCGCGATATTCCACCTCGAAGTGGAATGGGTATTGTGCTAATGTCTGTGGATGCAGGGAAACAGGTTGGAGGGATCCAACTGGATTCCACAAAAATATTTATTGATTTTAGATATTGTGATATTTGATTGTTTATCATATCGATATATGATGTCTAAAAGTCGTGATTGACTATTTGATGTGTTGCATCATCGGATCCAATTTTGAAGTTTAAAAATAACGATTTTGATTTTAAGGGATTTCTAAAGTGATTTTTGAAAGTATACGTTTATAAAATATTTTTGGAATTAATTCATGTTAAATAAATAAACGTTATAATTTTAATATTATAAAAATTATGATTTTTGAGAAATACAGTTAAAAGTTGATTCTTGAAAATATGAGATTAATGATTTTATAAAATAATTTAAACTGGGATTTCAGAATTTATTATAAAAAGTTTAAATATAGGATTTATGAAATTTGATTATTTTATAAATCAAAATGATGAATTATAAAGGAGTTTAAAGACGTTTCAAAAGAATAATATAAATTGATCCATATAAAAGATTTATAAATTGATATTTATAAATGAAAATATTTGAATTGTAAAACGAGCTTTTATAAGTGTTAGAATGGAGTGTAAATGAATTTCGTAAATGAATGAAATTTATAGAATTATAAATGGTGAAGTTATAAATGGAATTTTATAAGCAGTAGGTTTATAAAATTTATAAAGTTATTTAAGGAATAGATGTGGATAAATAATTGAATCTTATAAGTTATAAGACTAATAATTATGAAGTTTAAAGGGACGATTTTGCAAACAAATAAATTCTAAGTATTTAACTTATAACATGAACTTTTGGTTTATAATTGAGTTATAAATCGAATAGGTTAATAAATGAAATTTATAAGAGGAAATTGTTATAAAATAAATAGAAAAGGAATTTATAAACATTGTTTTATAAATCCGCAACTACCTATTTTGATAAGTAAATTATTGTAACTTATTAATGGAGTTATATTCATGTTTTAGACAGTGGATAATCCTTTAAAATAAAAGGAATAGAAATAATGAAATTTGTTAACAAGTATATTCAATTTTTTGAATAGCGAACAATATGTTAAAGAAATGGTTTTGAATGAGATGTTTTAAATAGAATTAAAACGATCTAAAGATGTTTTAAAATGTATTAACTACCGAAACCATAGATTTCAACATTCATTGTTGAAATAGACGTTTTCGAGAAATAGAAGGAAATGGTAGATTATAAGACTGTTGTTATAGTAAATGATTTCCGAAAGGAAATGATTGGTATAGTATTGGGATTTATATATCTATTTTCATTTCAAATCCCTATACTAGTGATTTTGGGTTGTCGTAACGATGTTTTACGCAACATTCGTTTTGGCCCAAATAAATATGTTTAAGAGAATGATTTCCTTAAAGAATGAAATATATACTTAATTTCGATTAGAGTATATTGAATATTTTCCAAGTGTAGAGAATAAAAAGACTTGTGAATTACTTATAAATAAATAAGTATGGAAATGTTTTCCAAGATTAAGTGAATATAGAGAATTTATCTTTTTGAAGATAAATTGAAAATGAATATTAGAAATCGAATGGAAATCGTATATTCATGAATATTTTTGGAAATATAAATTCAATATGGAATTTATAAATGGAATTTGGAAAATGGGTTTAAAAATAAATATTGATTTATTTTTGAAGAATGGAAAATATATATCTTGTAAAGATATTTTTGGAAAATAAATAATTTGGAAAATTATTTGGAATCTGGTGATGTTGTGCATATCCATTGATAGTCCAATAACTGACTATCAATATTTACCTTTAAATAGATATTTGTTGTGATTTGCTTGAATTTGAATGCCACATTTATTTATTTTTTAAAATAAGCGCTCACTATTTGGGTTAACCGGGAAAGGACCTTGGGGTCGTATAACCCATTCCGAATATGTGATACGTCGTTATGAATTGCATTTGAAGACCGGTGTTGAAGACCGGATATTTTCCAAAATGAACGGGTTTGTTGTTGATTGTCTCTGCACTGGCTGATCCCTGGTATAGAGATCTCCATATGTGATGGGAAATTCGGACGTGATTAGAGATTATCTGGATTGCAAGGACTTCTTTGTAAGTGCCTTCGGTTCTGTTCGATCTCGGAACAGACTTGTATGGATAGTATGTCTGATATTACAAATTGAGATATAAAGCCGATTTCTTTCAAATATATTTCTGTTGGTGGCGGAGAATTTATTCTCTTAGCTTAACACCCTTCTCTGAGACGTACGAGCTCAGAGGTTATATAGTTGAAGGTTATTAGCAATATATTCCTAATTTGGTAATGTGACATGCTGAGTGTTGCTGTGAAATGATCATTGTGTTGATTATTTGTGATAGGATCATTTGTTTGATCGTCTATCTTGGTGATCATTTCTATGATCATTTGTTGACCCAAAGCACAACTTTTGTATAAAGCGTGTTTTTGTGGACGTGACTTCGTCGAGCCTCATACCCCGGAATGGTCAAAACAGGAAAGATGCGGCAAGGTTATGAGGGGTAGCTCCCTTTAGGGTATGTGCATTTCCTTCTGGAAAAGGGTGGTATCATGGTATGGAGCCCAGATGCTTACTCATGTTGAAACACTTATTATTATGGTGTGATGTTGATTACGAGCGCTCGGTTAAAGGTCCCAAAGGACCGGGGGATGGCATGCTCGTGTCAGTTGTTACCTAGTCTGAAAGGTAACCCGGCCTTGTGCTGGCGGAGATCTGGTTAGGTTCTCGGGACGTCCTTCCAGAGGCGTTTCCATGTGGCAATGGGAAGTTCCTTGGCCTGACCATTCGTTGGAAATCCAAAGAAACAATACGAGACTTGTACGGTTTTAGTTGTAGAACCTGCCATTTAATATGGTAGCTATAGTAAGCATACTATAATGGTACCTATGCTGGCTAAGATTTATACTCTACTTTCGAAATGTTTTCTACACTATTCACTAGTAATAATATCAAATGTTTCTTTTTAATGCGTATCAAGCATCTTTGACTAACATAAGAAGAAATCTCCTCCAAGTCTGCGTTTGCATTGTGTGTGTGGCGGGAGGTCTTATGGTAGTCTCATTTTTAGAAGCATTGCGAATTGATTTTAAAAAATTCCTCTATTTTTGATTTTAAAGATAAATAAACTGTTTTGAGTTCTCACACCAGTCACATGACTGACTCGGAGTTTATTGTTTTCCTTCCTAAACTCTGGGTGCCCACCAATTTTCACACGGGCAGTCAAGAGTTAAAGTTTATCAAGATATTCTGGAATTCAGGAGTTGCTGGAGGCTGGATAGATGGTGTAACGACCCAGAATTTTTATTAATTAAAATTTTAAAATTTAATTTATTTTAAATATTAATAAGTGAATTTATATGTCGAATAAATTTTATTCGAATAATTGGATTTAATTGGATAATTAAATCGATAATTTAATATGTTAATTATAGAAATAATTGAAAATAGAGTTAAATATGATTGAAAATGATTTGTAAAATTTTATTTTGTCATATTGAAGTTAGAATGATATTTTAGAACTTTTAAAATCGAATTAAAAGTTAATTTGTGAAAATTGAATATTTTAATGTTTAAATCGACCAGTGAATATAGTCAATTTTTGAACAGTCTCAGAATTGGACGAAACTAGTTTCATCGGATCCGTAATGTGATATTATTGTAAGGTTTCAAATTTCGTGTCAATTGGATTTACCGTTTGTCCGGTACAAATTAAAACGCCTAGAAAATCGTTTAAATCGGTTTAATTTAAATCGATCGTTTATAGCCATAATTCACACAGATGTCCGAATTAGCTTTCGAAACCTGTTCCATTGAGTCCGGAACGCGGGGTAAACCCTAGAAACGCTGGTTAGGGCGCGTAAATCGGAGTTCGGAATTTCCGGATGAATAGTGTTCGTTTTTTCTCTATAAATAGCTCATAATTCTCAAAAATAAAAAAAAAGAAACTAAACCCTAATGAAAACTGCAGCCGCCTCTTTTATAATGGATGGCCAGAAAATCATCTTCTTCTCCTCCTCTTTTCTCTTCATCCATTAACAATTAGGCGAAAGTTCCAACTACAATCTTGTAGAACACACTGAGATCTACAGATCCAACAGTCACTTTTCCTTATCGTCGTCGTTTGGAGGCGTTTATGGCATGCGTTCGTGCTTAAGTCGGCACGCAACTCGAGCTCAATAAGGGGGCCGAGCTTGCTATGGTTGCAGCCGAGTGTTGCCCTTATCGTGCTCTTCAAAATGCAAGTTGCTGATCGTGTTTTCGTGGAGCGATGTGGTTGCTAAATTCAACCCTAGTTGTTGAGAATGGGTTTGGGTGGTGCGGCAATTACGTGTAGAGGGTTGCGTTGGGGAAGAACTTGCGTGTGTGGTCTTGATGCAAAGGAGATGAATCCAGTGGCTAGGAATACAGTAGGTTTAAAATTATATAATTTATGTTATATAAAAATCGTGTAAACTTCATAAATGCATAACTTTTTCATACGAGGTCGAAAAAATGCGAAACCAGTTGCGTTGGAATCGTATCGACGAGCACTACGCGATGGAATTGGATTGGAGTCGTTTGCAGTTAGTGAGAATTTCGAATAAAATTAAACGTCCGTTTAATTTTATTCGAAATAAATCGCTAAAACGAATTGAAATCAAGGTGAGAACTTCTCACTCAATCGAATCAGTTTCGAATTTTATTTTAAATAGTTAGATTTAAAATATTTGAATGCATGTTTGAATGATGATTGTTATCTATTGATTGTTAAAATAGACATTATGCGCCGTTAGTAAGCGGATGTTATTTATTAAAAACATATACCGCGAATATTTCATAAACAGTGAAATTGGTATTATATAATAGAAATATATATATATATATATATATATATATTGGCATATGTATATATTGGAGTTGTTGATTTCCCGCATTTGTATAGCGGATGAGACCCCATTGCGCCGTCTATTAAGCGGATAATATTTTAAATCCCATATACCGCGATAATTTCGTACTGGAGCGAAATTGGTATTGTGCTAATGTTTGTGGATGCAGGAAAATAGGTTGGAGGGATCCAACTAGATTCCTCAACTCTATTTATTTAAATTCAGATATTTTGATATTTGATGGATTAGCATATCGATATATGATATCGTTGTTGTCGTGATTGACTATTTGGTGTGTAGCATCATTGGTCCAAATTTTGGAATTTTAAAATGTTTTTAAAGTGATTTTTTGAAAATATACTATATGTTTGGAAATTGATTCATTTGAAATAAATAAACGATATAATTTTTAATGTTATAAAAAATTATGAATTTTTTTGAGAAAAATAGTAAAAGGCTGATTTTTGAAAATATGGGTTATTAACTTTATAAAAAGAGTTTAATCGGGATTTTTGAATTTATTATAAAAAGTTGAAATATAGGATTTATAAAATTTGACTATTTTATAAATCAAAAGGATGAAATTATAAAGGAGATTAAAGATGTTTTAAAAGAATGATATAAATTGATTTATATAAAGGATTTATAAATTTATATTTATAAATTAAAACATTTGAAAGTTTTTTATAAGTGTTAGAACTAAATGTGAATGAATTTCATAAATAGAAATGAAATTTATAGAATTATAAACGGTGAAGTTATAAAAGGAATTTTTTTATAAGCAGTAGGTTTATAAAATTTATAAAGTTATTAAAAGAATGGTTTTGGATAAATAATTGAATCTTATAAGTTATAAGATTTATAATTATGAAGTTCAAAGGAACGATTTTTGCAAACAAATAAATTATAAGTATTTAACTTATAATATGAACCTTTGGTATATAATTGAGTTATGAATTGAATATAGGAAAATAAAGGAATTTATAAACGTTGTTTTATAAATTCACTAACGACTTATTTTGATAAGTAAATTGTTGAAACCTATTAATGGAGTTATATTCACGTTTTTGACTGTGAATAATCCTTTGAAATAAAATGAATAAAAGGATGAAGTTTGTTAACAAAGTATATTAACGTTTTTGAATAGTGAATAATATGTTAAAGAAAATGTTTAGATTTGATGTTTTAAATAGAATTAAAATGATCTAAAGATGTTTTAAAATATGTTAAGATTCGAAACCATAGATTTCAACATTTATTGTTGAAATAGACGTTTTCGTGAAATAGAAGGAAATGGTGGACTACAACACTGTTGTTATAGTAAATGATTTCCGAAAGGAAATGTTTTGTATAGTATTGGGATTTATATATCTATTTTAATTTTGAATCCCTATACTAGTGATTTCGGGTTGTCGTAACGATGTTTTACGTAACATTCGTTTTGGCCCAAATAAATATGTTTAAGAGAATGATTTCCTTAAAGAATGAAATATATACTTAATCTCGATTTAAGTATATTGAATATTTTCCAAGTATTGAAAATAAATAAAATTTGTGAATTACTTATGAATAAATAAGTATGGAAATGTTTTCCAATATAAAGGGAATATTTTGAGAATTTATCTTTTTGAAGATAAATTGAAATGAATAATTGAAATCGTATATTCATGGATATTTTGGAATGAAAATTCACTATGGAACTTATGAATAAAAAGGGGAACTTGTTTAAAAATAAATATTGATTTATTTTTGAAGTGTGAAAATTATATACCTTGTAAAGATATTTTGGAAAATAAATAATTTGGAAAATTATTTGGAATATGGTGATGTGTGCGTATCCATTGATAGTTCAATAACCGACTATCAATATTTACCTTTGAATGGGTAATTGATGTGAATTTTTTGAATGTGAATGCCACACTTATTTTTGAATAAGCGCTCACTATTCGGGTTAACCGGGAAAGGACCATGGGGTCGTATAACCCACTCCGAATATGTGATACGTCGTTATGAATTGCATTTGATGACCGGTGTTGAAGACCGAGTATTTGCGAAAGCGATAGGATGACGTATCGATTGTCTCTGCACTGGGTAGCTCCTGGTATAGAGATTCCTTAAGTGATGGGAAATTCGATCAGGATTGTGAATACCCGGATTGCAAGGGTTCGTGAGAAGTGCCTTCGGTTTTGTTCGAACCCGGAACAGACTTGTATGGATTGTATGTCTGACGTTACAAATTGAGATATAAAGCAGATTTCTTTCAAATATATTTCTGTTGGTGGCGGAGAATTTATTCTTTTAGCTTAACACCCTTCTCTGAGACGTACGAGCTCAGAGGTTATGTAGTTGAATGTTATCAGCGGTATATTCCCAATTTGGTAATGTGACATGCTGAGTGTTGCTGTTAAATGATCATTGTGTTGATTATTTTTGATAGGATCGTTTATTTGATCGTCTATCCTGGTGATCATTTCTATGATCATTTGTTGACCCAAAGCATGGCTTTTGTATAAAGTATGTTTTGTGGACGTGACTTCGTCGAGCCTCACACCTCGGGAATGGTCAAAACAGGAAAGATGCGGCAAGGTTATGAGGGGTAGCGCCCTTTAGGATATGTGCATTTCCTTCTGGAAAAGGGTGGTAACATGGTATGGAGCCCAGATACTTACTCATGTTGAAAACACTTTATGATTGTGTGAATAGATTGCGAGCGCTCGGTGAACGGTCCCAAAGGACCGGGAGATGGCATATTCGGTCAGTTGTTACTCAGTTAGTGTTAACCCGGCCTTGTGTTGGTAGAGATCTGTTTTGGTTCTCGGGGATTTCCATCCAGAGGCATTCTCATGTGGCAATGGGAAGTTCCTTGGCCTGATCATTCGTTGGAAATCCAAAGAAACAATACGAGACTTGTACGGTTTTAGTTGTATAACCTGCTATGGAATGTGGCGGTAACCTGCTATTGAACATAGTTAGCAATAGTAGGCATAGTTTGAACATAGTTAGCAATAGTAGGCATAGTTCGAATGTGTCAGTTGTTACCTAGTCTGAAAGGTAACCCGGCCTTGTGTTGGTAGAGATCTGGTTAGGTTCTCGGGACGTCCTTCCAGAGGCGTTTCCATGTGGCAATGGGAAGTTCCTTGGCCTGACCATTCGTTGGAAATCCAAAGAAACAATACGAGACTTGTACGGTTTTAGTTGTAGAACCTGCCATTTAATATGGTAGCTATAGTAAGCATACTATAATGGTACCTATGTTGGCTAAGATTTATACTCTACTTTCGAAATGTTGTCTACACTATTCACTAGTAATAATATCAAATGTTTCTTTTTAATGCGTATCAAGCATCTTTGACTAACATAAGAAGAAATCTCCTCCAAGTCTGCGTTTGCATTGTGTTTGTGGCGGGAGGTCTTATTGTAATCTCATTTTTAAAAGCATTGCGAATTGATTTTAAAAAATTCCTCTATTTTTGATTTTAAAGGTAAATAAACTGTTTTGAGTTCTCACACCAGTCACATGACTGACTCGGAGTTTATTGTTTTCCTTCCTAAACTCTGGGTGCCCACCAATTTTCACACGAGCAGTCAAGAGTTAAAGTTTATCAAGATATTCTGGAATTCAGGAGTTGCTGGAGGCTGGATAGATGGTGTAACGACCCAGAATTTTTATTAATTAAAATTTTAATATTTAATTTATTTTAAATATTAATAAGTGAATTTATAAGTCGAATTAATTTTATTCGAATAATTAGATTTAATTGGATAATTAAATCGATAATTTAATATGTTAAATTATAGAAATAATTGAAAATAGAGTTAAATATGATTGAAAATGATTTGTAAAATTTTATTTTATCATATTGAAGTTAGAATGATATTTTAGAACTTTTAAAATCGAATTAAAAGTTAATTTGTGAAAATTGAATATTTTAATATTTAAATCGACTAGTGAAAATAGACAATTTTTGAACAGTCTCAGAATTGGACGAAACTAGTTTCATCGGATCCATAATGTGATATTATTGTAAGGTTTTAAATTTCGTATCAATTGGATTTACCGTTTGTCCGGTACAAATTAAAACGCCTAGAAAATCGTTTAAATCGGTTTAATTTAAATCGATCGTTTATAGCCATAATTCGCACAGATGTCCGAATTAGCTTTCGAAACCTGTTTCATTGTGTCCGGAACGCGGGGTAAACCCTAGAAACGCTGGTTACGGTGCGTAAATCGGAGTTCGGAATTTCCGGATGAATAGTGTTCGTTTTTTCTCTATAAATAGCTCATAATTCTCAAAAATAAAAAAAAAAGAAACTAAACCCTAATGAAAACTGCAGCCGCCTCTTTTATAATGGAAGGCCAGAAAATCATCTTCTTCTCCTCCTCTTTTCTCTTCATCCATTAACAATTAGGCGAAAGTTCCAACTACAATCTTGTAGAACACACTGAGATCTACAGATCCAACGGTCACTTTTCCTTATCGTCGTCGTTTGGAGGCGTTTATGGCCTGCGTTCGTGCTTAAGTCGGCACGCAATTCGAGCTCAATAAGGGGGCCGAGCTTGCTATGGTTGCAGCCGAGTGTTGCCCTTATCGTGCTCTTGAAAATGCAAGTTGCCGATCGTATTTTCGTGGAGCGATGTGGTTTCTAAATTCAACCCTAGTTGTTGAGAATGGGTTTGGGTGGTGTGGCAATTATCTGTAGAGGGTTGCGTTGGGGAAGAACTTACGTGTGTGGTCTTGATGCAAAGGAGATGAATCCAGTGGCTAGGAATAGAGTAGGTTTAAAATTATATAATTTATGTTATATAAAAATCGTGTAAACTTCATAAATGCATAACTTTTTCATACGAGGTCGAAAAAATGCGAAACCAGTTGTGTTGGAATCGTATCGACGAGCACTACGCGATGGAATTGGATTGGAGTCGTTTGGAGTTAGTGAGAATTTTGGATAAAATTAAACGTCCGTTTAATTTTATTCGAAATAAATCGCTAAAACGAATTGAAATCAAGGTGAGAACTTCTCACTCAATCGAATCAGTTTCGATTTTTATTTTAAATAGTTAGATTCAAAATATTTGAATGCATGTTTGAATGATGATTGTTATCTATTGATTGTTAAAATAGACATTATGCGTCGTTAGTAAGCGGATGTTATTTATTAAAAACATATACCGCGAATATTTCATAAACAGTGAAATTGGTATTATATATAATAGAAATATATATATATATATATATATATATATATTGGCATATGTATATATTGGAGTTGTTGATTTCCCGCATTTGTATAGCGGATGAGACCCTATTGCGCCGTCTATTAAGCGGATAATATTTTAAATTCCATATACCGCGATAATTTCGTACTAGAGCGAAATTGGTATGGTGCTAATGTTTGTGGATGCAGGAAAACAGGTTGGAGGGATCCAACTGGATTCCTCAATGGTATTTATTTAAATTCAGATATTTTGATATTTGATGGATTATCATATCGATATATGATATCGTTGTTGTCATGATTGACTATTTGGTGTGTAGCATCATTGGTCCAAATTTTGGAATTTTAAAATGTTTTTAAAGTGATTTTTTGAAAATATACTATATGTTTTGGAAATTGATTCATTTTAAATAAATAAACAATATAATTTTTAATGTTATAAAAAATTATGAATTTTTTTGAGAAATATAGTAAAAGGCTGATTTTTGAAAATATGGGTTATTAACTTTATAAAAAGAGTTTAATCGGGATTTTTGAATTTATTATAAAAAGTTGAAATATAGGATTTATAAAATTTGACTATTTTATAAATCAAAAGGTTGAAATTATAAAGGAGATTAAAGATGTTTTAAAAGAATGATATAAATTGATTTATATAAAGGATTTATAAATTGATATTTATAAATTAGAACATTTGAAAGTTTTTTATAAGTGTTAGAATGAACTGTGAATGAATTGCATAAATAGAAATGAAATTTATAGAATTATAAACGGTGAAGTTATAAAAGGAATATTTTTATAAGCAGTAGGTTTATAAAATTTATAAAGTTATTAAAAGAATGGTTTTGGATAAATAATTGAATCTTATAAGTTATAAGATTTATAATTATGAAGTTCAAAGGAACGATTTTTGCAAACAAATAAATTATAATTATTTAACTTATAATATGAACCTTTGGTATATAATTGAGTTATGAATTGAATATAGGAATATAAAGGAATTTATAAACGTTGTTTTATAAATTCACCAATGACTTATTTTGATAAGTAAATTGTTGAAACCTATTAATGGAGTTATATTCACGTTTTTGACTGTGAATAATCCTTTGAAATAAAATGAATAAAAGGATGAAGTTTGTTAACATAGTATATTCACGTTTTTGAATAGTGAATAATATGTTAAAGAAAATGTTTAGATTTGATGTTTTAAATAGAATTAAAACGATCTAACGATGTTTTAAAATATGTTAAGATTCGAAACCATAGATTTCAACATTTATTGTTGAATAGACGTTTTCATGAAATAGAAGGAAATGGTGGACTATAACACTGTTGTTATAGTAAATGATTTCCGAAAGGAAATGTTTTGTATAGTATTGGGATTTATATATCTATTTTAATTTTGGATCCCTATACTAGTGATTTCGGGTTGTCGTAACGATGTTTTACGTAACATTCGTTTTGGCCCAAATAAATATGTTTAAGAGAATGATTTCCTTAAAGAATGAAATATATACTTAATCTCGATTTAAGTATATTGAATATTTTCCAAGTGTTGAAAATAAATAAAATTTATGAATTACTTATGAATAAATAAGTATGGAAATGTTTTCCAATATAAAGGGAATATTTTGAGAATTTATCTTTTTGAAGATAAATCGAAATGAATAATTGAAATCCTATATTCATGGATATTTTGGAATGAAAATTCACTATGGAATTTATGAATAAAAAGGGGAACTTGTTTAAAAATAAATATTGATTTATTTTTGAAGTGTGAAAATTATATATCTTGTAAAGATATTTTGGAAAATAAATAATTTGGAAAATTATTTGGAATCTGGTGACGTGTGCATATCCATTGATAGTTCAATAACCGACTATCAATATTTACCTTTGAATGGGTAATTGATGTGAATTGTTTGAATGTGAATGCCACACTTATTTTTGAATAAGCGCTCACTATTCGAGTTAACCGGGAAAGGACCATGGGGTCGTATAACCCACTCCGAATATGTGATACGTCGTTATGAATTGCATTTGATGACCGGTGTTGAAGACCGAGTATTTGCGAAAGCGATAGGATGACCTATCGATTGTCTCTGCACTGGGTAGCTCCTGGTATAGAGATTCCTTAAGTGATGGGAAATTCGATCGGGATTGTGAATACCCGGATTGCAAGGGCTTCGTGAGAAGTGCCTTCGGTTTTGTTCGAGCCCGGAACAGACTTGTATGGATTGTATGTCTGACGTTACAAATTGAGGTATAAAGCAGATTTCTTTCAAATATATTTCTTTTGGTGGCGGAGAATTTATTCTTTTAGCTTAACACCCTTCTCTGAGATGTACGAGCTCAGAGGTTATGTAGTTGAATGTTATCAGCGATATATTCCCAATTTGGTAATGTGACATGCTGAGTGTTGCTGTTAAATGATCATTGTGTTGATTATTTGTGATAGGATCGTTTATTTGATCGTCTATCCTGGTGATCATTTCTATGATCATTTGTTGACCCAAAGCATGGCTTTTGTATAAAGTATGTTTTGTGGACGTGACTTCGTCGAGCCTCACACCTCGGGAATGGTCAAAACAGGAAAGATGCGGCAAGGTTATGAGGGGTAGCGCCCTTTAGGATATGTGCATTTCCTTCTGGAAAAGGGTGGTATCATGGTATGGAGCCCAGATACTTACTCATGTTGAAAACACTTTATGATTGTGTGAATTGATTGCGAGCGCTCGGTGAAAGGTCCCAAAGGACCGGGGGATGGCATATTCGGTCAGTTGTTACTCAGTTAGGGGTAACCCGGCCTTGTGTTGGTAGAGATCCGGTTTGGTTCTCGGGGATGTCCATCCAGAGGCATTCTCATGTGGCAATGGGAAGTTCCTTGGCCTGATCATTCGTTGGAAATCCAAAGAAACAATACGAGACTTGTACGGTTTTAGTTGTATAACCTGCTATGGAATGTGGCGGTAACCTGCTATTGAACATAGTTAGCTATAGTAGGCATAGTTCGAAATGTCTATGCTGGCTACGATTTATATTCTACTTTCGAAATAAATTTTTCCTACACTATGCACTAATAATAATATCAAATGTTCTTTTTAATACGTATCAAGCATCTTTGACTATCATAAGGAGAAATCTCCTCCGATTCTGCGTTTGCATTGTGTGTGTGTCCGGGAGGCCTTATGGTAGTCTCATTTTAAAAAGCATTGCGAATTGACTTTAAAAATATTCCTCTATTTTTGATTTTTAAGATAAATAAACTGTTTTGAGTTCCCACACCAGTCACATGACTGACTCGGAGTTTATTGTTTTCCTTCCTAAACTCTGGGTGCCCACCAATTTCCACACGGGCAGTCAAGAGTTAGGTTTATCAAGATATTCTGGATATTCAGGAGTTGCTGGAGGCAAGCTGGATGGCATGGCGTATTACTAGTACATAGTATTTCTTTTTCCGCTGCACTGTTTGATGTTGTTATTGTTGTACACTCTGATGGTGATGATGTAATGTAATGTATAAAATGTAATAACTGATATAGTTCTTTGTTTAAAGGTTATTCATTTATTATTATATGTTGTTCCGCTGCGAATTGTGAGATTCTGATGTTGTTCTGTTGTTTTCTTTCCATTCTATTTTCTATTCTCTATTCTTTCTATCTTCTCTATCTTTTTCACTCTTTTTCTCTGTCTTTCTTTTTCTTAAACCATAACATTTCGGGTTTCCGGCCTTCGATTTCTCGGCAGTCGATAAAGTGAGTATCGATGTTGAATTTTCGAAAGTCGAAAAATTTCCGGGACGTTACAGATGGCATAGCGTATTCACTAGTATATAGTATTTCTTTTTCCGCTGTTTGTTTGTTGTTGTACACTCTGATGTAATGAAATGTAATGTGATGTAATGTAATAACTGATATAGTTCTTTGTTTAAGGATTATTCATTTATCTACTATATGTTGTTCCGTTGCGAATTGTGAGATTCTGATGTTGTCCTGTTCTTTCTTTCCGTTCTATTTTCTATCTTTTCTCTCTTCTTCTACCTCTTTCTTCTACCTTTTCTCTTTCTTAAAACCCTCAGTGTTCGGTTTTCCGGCATCCGACTGATCGGCATTCGATACAGTGGACGTATTGATGTCGAATTTCGGGAGTCGAAGAATCGGGTCCTGACATCCGAGTCAGTGGCCAAAATGGCTATTTTTCCATTTATTAAATAAATTAATAATTAATAAAATAAATTTTTTAATTCACTTCTAAAATTTGACAATTCTTTTTATTTAAAATTTCTTAATCATTTACAATGATTTTAAACAATTTAGATGTCAAATTAAATGTTGATACATTTAACAATTTCAGCGTTACATTACAGTTTTGTTAAAATTAGAAATTGTACATGAAATTTCAATAATTCCTTTGAATTAAATTTTTATTCATATTGTTCAAATTCATTATTTCAAACAGATGAAATAAATATTGAATCAAAACCCATTATATTAACATTCTCAATTTTCACCTAAATTTTCATTTGTGTAATGTTTTAATATTATATTTCACATACTTGCAATTAATCCACTTATTAAGTTTCAAATTATAAATAAATTGATAAATCTTGATTTTCACTCCTTAAATCAACAAATCTTCTCATTATAAATAAAATTAACATTTTCATCTTATATAATTAACCATCTTTAATGACAAATCAAACCTACCCTAACTGCACAAGTTTGGACAATTAATGGCAATTAATTTCACCTTAAACACTATAAATTATAAATTGAAATCCAAATAAATTTGTTTATTGATTTAAAATCTTGTTATTAATAAATCGACATTGTATGGATGTGATTAATAATGAATTATATTACAAATCATTAATGTATTAATTAATTTATTTCTCATTTAACGTGCTACTTAATCTCCTCTGATTGCAAACTGATTTCCAAATTTTATGCAACATACTAAAGAAATAAATACATATCTTAATTGATTCGTTTTTCCCCATTCATTATAAATTAATGCACACATACAAATTAAGATCCTAAATCCCATTAATCGTTCCATCTTGTTTCTATTCCAATTCACATCAACTATCACTTTATGAATAAATTAGCATTTCCTATTCATTTTGTTGCACTCACTTATATTCGCTTTAAATAAATTGATTTTCCATTTAATCCATTCATTATTATCTTTAATTATTGCAATTCATTATCTAATATAAATTTTGAATCTATTTCCTAATTTTCAAATTTCAATAAAACAAAACCTTACAATTGTTTACAAATAAAAATGGGATTGTACTAAATAAATTATTTATTGTCCTGCATTACTTTATTACCTCAATTTACATTTAATTTCCATAAATCAATATTTTATTTCATTGATAAATTCAATTGATTCCCACCCACCGTTTAATAGCCTAAGTAAACTAGTAACCATTAATAACGGTAACTAATTTCCCTAAATCACATTTATGGGTTTATAGTTTCCCATAAATGTTGCAATAACTCATATGATATTAATTTATCCAATCACCATTAGATTTATACTAATTCATAAAGTTATACAATATATCTCTAGTTTCCTTAAAATAAATTTATGTTTTTATTAAGTATTCATTTACTCTTCCGTTACTTTATTAATAATCATTAAAGTAACGTTTATATCAATAACACATTAAAATTACATACCATTTAAATGAGTTTAATTTCTAATAAGTTAATTGACCAATTAATTAGGTAATTTATACAAATTTGTTATCATACCCATAAATTTACACTTATAACTAAGTTCTACATTTGAATTTATTCAAATTACTACAAATAATTTTTAATTACCATTGCTATATTTTAATTTAGCGTTCATTCCGCTATAAATTTTATCACCTTTATTATTTCTACTAAAAATTAAATTACAAAATCCTATTAAATTGACAAATTTAATTGTCGAAATTTACGGGTCATTACACTCTTCCCCACTCAAAACTTTTCGTCCCCGAAATGGAAAAAAAGAAGAGGAAAGAAGAATTAAGAAATATATATATCTTATTTGAAACATTATCTTTATAACTAATTAAATTTATAAAATTAATTAATTTAGATAAAATATACCACTTTATAACTATTTAATCTTTTTTAATTTAAATTTATAAAGTTTGGAAAACATTTCAAAATAATTTAAGTCCAAAATTTTACGAAAATTTCGGCAGAGTCTCCTTTGTACTGAGAGGCTCGGAAGAAAATAAAATACAAATATAACAATATATAACATATATTTTCCAAAATAAAATATATCCCAACACGGGAAAACAATATAATAGCGCTATAAACCGTAATCTAAAAACGTACCTATTTGTCGGGCAATTAACTCTTATTTATGGAACCAAAAGCAATAGCAATTGCTTCCATAACCTGCATTTCACTTATATAATCTAAAAGGGTTAACAATTTATGTAAGATGAAATATTTAAGGTTGTTTCAACCACAACAAAAATCAATACAACAAACACTTGCAACAAGGCATATAACCATAAAGTCAATCATTCATTCATATCAAACAAAACAAATAGTTGTTCAGGTTCATAACTTTAAATTGTACAGAATGGAGAATAAACTACCAAGTGTACGCTTCACTCAGCAGTCTTAGGTGAAACTAAATAGATTATTCATACATCCAACAATATTAAAGTATCCTTGCCCAAACAACCATATGCCAAACAAACAACAAATTCAACAGTAGATCAAGTTCATTATTATTAATTTCATTCCATATATTGTTGTTTGATTTCCTCTGTATTCATTATTTTTATACATTAAATCAAATTCCTTAGTAGGTAAATTTATTAACTTAAATTTACAGTCATTTCCCAGTATTCATCTCTTATTCTTATTTTATTCTGAGGTAACTTCAACTTATTACTTAAGTTTATTATTTTTATATAATACTTAAAGCCATAACAATTAGAACATCAATACTTATTAATTTCGTTTATTCATTTTTAAATTAATTTCCCTTGCATATTTATTCATTTACTTGATTTTATTAATTCATTTATTAATAATATTCATGTTCAATTTTAGTTACTTGGCATAACACTTATACTTTAATTATTATTAATAAAAGAAACTTACTGAATATTTTCATTACATAAGTTTACTTGTAAAATTTCCTATACATTTTCTTATTAAACATTTTCAACTTTTATTAATTTTTGGTAAGTTATATATATGCTTTTAAAGAATGAAATTGAAAGTTATACAAGTTTTCTCATTTCTTTTAATTATTTTAATGTTCAATAATTATTTCCTTTATTTCATAGGTTACAATTTCAAATTTCATTTAATACCATTTATAACCTATCGTTAAATCTCTTATTTCCTTTAGAGGTTTCACTTTATTAATTACCTACGTTCCAATTCACTACATTAATTGGGACTATTAATTAATGGAAATTTAAGAATTAAATACCGGGTTTTATTCAAAACCATATTAAAATAATAGATAAATATATACATAAAATTTATATATCCAATTATATTTAAAACAATTTAAAATATTTATTTGTCTATCAAAATAATCTTGTAGTAAAACTTCTACAGTGGCCTTCCTACTTTGAAACTCGAAAATGAATGTCGATGATGCGGCCGCCATCACCGAAATTATTTTCCACCGACAGAGAGGGGAGCACATAACTTATTCCTTTTCAAAATTTCTTGTAAAACAATTCTTTCAAATTAAATTGAATATTTATATCAGAAAATACTTATAAACAATTCTATTATATTCCAAAATTATTTGAAAGAAATTTTCAAAAATCCCGAAACTTAAGTTCTAAATTTCCAATTTTCATTTATTTTATTTCAGCTATTAATTATATCTTCATTACCTAACAACCAATATATAGCAACCGAATATATATCTTATTTATAAAATTTATTTTATATATATATAGAAAATATAATAGGAAAAATTATTTCATACACCTATATTAAAACAAATATTATGTCGGTCCGTTCTATTAAGTGTTTAGAAATCCCTATTTTGTCACAGCGTCCCATGCACCAACCAGAATTTATAAATACAAAACGGAACAAAGCAACACAATATCAAAACCTTTTATAACACAAACAAGTACGCTCTCTCATACACTCAGTGACTCCCATAGGGTATTACTACCCTATTAGTAAAGAGTCAAACCCCACAAAGCTAAGGTTTATCGCTAAATCAAAGCTCTGATACCAACTGTAACGTCCCGCCTTCCCGCACACTTTAAATCGACATACATGCCAATTCAAACCATACGCAAGGGCAGATTGTTATGGGGTAAATAAGAAAAACAAGAAGGAAAAAAAACAAACAGAATCTCAAAGCGGAAGGATAAAATATAATAATCAAATATGCAGTTCATGAAGCTTTTTTACAAAATACCTTTGATTTTATTTATATAATACATATCAGAGTTACACATACCAATAAAAATGTAGCGGAACAGTATGAGTGTAGTGCAATAGAATAAATAAAAAATACGAATCTTCGTCTTCGTCCTCCAAAGTTAAATATTCAAATCCTGAAATGCTCGGACTGACCCGAGCGAATTGAAAGGACAAAACACTCGAGTCGGAACTAAAAGATCTTATGTAAGTTAAATCAACAGAAATAAATATGGGGCAGTAACTCAAAAGATGCTCGGGATTTACATCTCTTAAGGATCCGTTAAACTATTTACTACGTAGTATATTTCACTATTATAATAGTGTCTAATTGTAAAATAAACTTACTTTTTAATAGCGTTAAGGGGTTACCCATATAGCCCTTAACACAAATAATGCCAATAGTCTATACAGTACCGTAATACCTCCTGATTGGGAGGTTACCAAAGGATACTCCATAGGTACGACACAAATAGAAACTCGTAGTAAAGGCTCGGTATGGTTGGTTACACGGCACAACTAGGCAATGCCAGGATAGATATACCAATTACGCATCCAGGCTGGTGGAAACGCGTAGCAGCTACTACCGCCCACCTTGAACAAACTCCCCCAAAATCAAAGTAAAAGTGGCCTCCGAATCAAACCAAAATCAGAGTATAGTATCGAAGAGGAGTGTCCGATCAGAGGAATGACCTCATTGGCCCGAGAATCGCTCCTGTTTTAGCCACCTTATGCCAACTCACGGCAGTCGGGTCCACGTATTTACCTCAAAGGAAACGCCGCCACCAACCTACTTCATTCCGGAATCTCCACCGCGTACACGGTTGTTAAAGTGGTTTTCGGAGTTGGCAGAAAGTATGACAACTTCTGATCCCGGTCTCTTCAACAACCAAACATTGTTATAACACCGCGGTCTTTTCAAAATAGTTTATACTTTTAGAACCAGAATATAATATCCTTTTTCAAACCATATAAATACGATATCATTTCTATTTTAAAACCAAAATTATATGATATCATTTTATTCTAAACATATCCTTTATCCAAAATCATAGCATTTTCAAATCTATATACTTTGAAACCATAGCTTTTGAAACATAACTTTTAATACTTAATTATTCAAATACTATATTACTTTATATACTAAAATAGCTTCTTTAATTTCAAAATAGATTCCCAATACAAATTTGAATCTCCAAATAAATAATTTTAATTCCCATATAATTCAAAGCTTAAATATCCCATATTTCAAAACTTAAAAAAAAAATTAGTTCATATCATTTCAATCTTTAAATATTCCACTATTACAAAATGGATTCTTTGATAATTTAATATATATCAAATCAATTCTTATTATTTAATTTTTTAAATATTTACTTAATACAGCAAATATTATTTAAGTAAAACCCTTAACTTCAATAACAGGATATTATTTTAATTAAATTAACTTGATAACATTCTTTCAATCAATTTGATATTCATTTAAATCCTCAAATCAAAATCAAGTTATTAAATCATACCCTTTAAATCTTAAATTTTTTTATATTTCAAAACAAATTTTCGAGGATAGTTCTTAAATACTTTAATTCAAATCATATTCACATTTATCTTCATCCTTACTTTATTTTGAGTTATTATAAACTCTATATACCATAGAAATTTAAATAGATACTTAACCATACTATATAAAAGAAATCAACTTCATTATTTAGTTTATTTTAAAATTCGAAACAAATTTATACAAAGCTAAATTGAAGAATTTTATTATATATATATATATATATATCAAAATTTAATATTTATTACACCGTATTCTTTTAAAAACCACAGAAAAATCATTTTGTTTACACAAAAAATGGGCAAACACCTCCAAGTCGTATGATTTAGTCGATTTTATGTTGTTCTTAGTGATTTGGGTGATTAATGCAAATATGTAAAAAGTAGGGACTAAACTGTAAAAGACACGTAGATTTATAGTGGCTCGGCCAGAACGTGCCTACGTCCACTTTATATGTTATTCGCCTTCTCTATTCAGACAACTAGTACAAAGCTTTGATACAAGTGTACGAAAGTTGTTTGAAAGTTCTATCCGTGCTTGAGCTCTCAAACTTGCCCTCCATTGTCGTACCCCTACCCCTCTATTTATAGAGTGAGGCTGAGGGTAGGGGTCCTGGAGGTATATATTTGCTGGTGGGCCTGGACTGAAGCAATCTGGCCTGGCAATGTTGGTCCGGTACGCCTTGGTCCGGTGGAACTTGGCCCGGTGGTGAGTGATCCGGTGGTAGGTTAGTTCGGTAGTGGCTTTCCTTTATCTGGTTCGGTGGTCCTTGCAGATAAGTTGGTCCGATAGTGGCTTTCCTTCATCTGGTTCGGCGGTCCTTGGAGATAGGTTGGTCCGGTAGTGTCTTTCCTTCATCTGGTTCGGTGGTCCTTGGAGATAGGTTGGTCCGGTAGTGTCTTTCTTTCATCTGGTTCGGTGGTCCTTCGAGATAGGTTGGTTCGGTAGGGCCTTGGATCGGTGGTGAGATGGTGTTTGGTTCGGCTATGCATGGAAGCGGGATCGGTTCGGTAGTAGGTAGAAACACGCCCAACATTTGCCCCCCAAAGTAGGGCATATGCATGTATATGGCGTGCTTTGTTTTAAGTCATTCATCCTGGACGCTCTCATCCGGTCTCTAATGCCGAACCAATTGGTCCGGTCGTTGATATTTGCCTATAAGTATGGGCCTTATGCTTCCGTCATTCCTTACCTTTTGAAATAGCCGGACCAAATTCTTGATCGTCGAATCGATTATAGTGTCTAATCAGTTCTGACTGCGAACCAATTATAGTGCCGAATCAGGTGAGACCTTCTTTTGCTGAATGAACTTCGTGCTTGAGTTACCGAATGAAACTTAAACATTTGAATTACCGGACGAACTCGGGAATTCCGAGCACCGAATGAACTTAAATATTTGAATCACCGGACGAACTCAGGAATTCTAAGCACCAAATGAACTTGGACATTTGAATTATCGGACGAACTCGGTAAGTCCGAGCACCGAATGAACTTAAACATTTGAATCACCGGACGAACTCGGGAATTCCGAGAAACGAATGAACATAGATATTTGAATTACCGGACGAACTCGGGAATTCCGAGCACCGAATGAACTTTAATATCTGAATTACAGGACGAACTCGGGAATTTCGAGTACCGAATGAACTTTAATATCTGAATTACCGGATGAACCCAGGAGTTTGAGTGTTTTGAATTACGAGTGAAATTCCAGACTTCATACACTTGCTTGTTTATATCTTCTGTTCTAACGATGTATTTTCTTGTGTTGCAGATTATGTCTCACAAAGTAGAGACTCGTTCCAACAAGAGGAAATCTACGGACAGAAGAGAGTCCCCCACCGTGCCCCCAGTTCAGCCGGAACCAGGGCGACATGGGCCCACCCCAAGATCACTAGTAGATGGATATGGCCCTCAGGAGCTCCTGAACTCGCCACCTGATTGTTTCCCCAGCTCCTTCAAGGATGAGCAGCTTGATGTTTTATCTCGCTCTTTCGGGATTGACAGAGCACACATGGTGTTGCCAGGGAATGGAGTTATGCCGTATGACCCCCCTGAAGGATATTTTGCTTATAGTAGGTACCTTTTCATGTGTGGGGCCATTCCCCCAATCAATGCTTGGATAGTCAGCTTCATTACCTAGTTGAAGGTGGCCCCTTTCCAGCTTCAGCCCAACTCTTATGCTATCTTGGTGAGTCTATTCATCATCTTCTAGAGAAAGTACGGGCGCCCCCTTTCCAATCGGAAGATTCGGTACCTGTACAACTTGAGAGGCTACAAAAAGTGGTCTCCCTACATTAGCTTAGAATCGGCCGTGTCCTTCAAGCCGGTCCTGGACTTATATTCGAAGTTCGGCATGTTCAAGAAGGAATGGTTTTTCGTCAAGGATGACTCTGTTTCTATCCGTCGCTTCACCTACGGCTGTAAGTTGAAGCTTATTTATAATTTCCGTTCCGAATGCAATGTTCCTTCTTATGTGTTTTTATTTCTTGCTAGCGACATGTGGCTTTGCGGTCGTAGAGAACGATCGCCTGGTTCAGATGGCTGCGCAAATAGAAGCCATTTCGGGAAGGGAGAGGTCAGCTTCTTACCTGATCAGGAATGCTACTCTTCTGTAGCACAACTTGATTCTATTACGTCAGTTTGTGGTCAAGCAAAGAGACACAGCCGAGGAGAGGGCTGCCAAGGCTAAAGGAGGGGCTGCGGCGAAGAGCAGCAAGAGGAAACCCTTCTCAATACATCCGGTCGCCGGGGGGAACAAGCTCAAGAAATCCGATGGACCCTCCCCCAGCACATGTCCAGATGTTCCGGAGGAGGAAAATGTGGAGGAGGAAAAAGGCGAGGATGAAGGAGGTGAGGCGGAGAGCGGAAGTTGTAAAGAAGGTTATGGTGGTCGTCACGATGATGATGGTGGCGAAGGACAGAGCGGTGATGGCACCGGGGCTTTTTCCTCTGGGCAAGCTGGTGAGATCCAAGAGTGGACAGATGAGGCTTTCTGCCAAGATTTTGAGGGGTTGGAGGAAGGATAGGCCTTGGTGGAGAAGGCGAAGAAGACTGACAAGGCTGGGACTGGTGCCGATCCATCTTCTAAGAGACTTTCAGCTAGGGCAACTCCGGCGATTCAAGGTGAATCTTTGACTCCTCTTTACTCTTCTTAACTTAACATGTTTCTTGCATTATAGTTCCATGCTTGCTTGTGACACTTGCTTTTTATTCCAGGAACAGGTAAGTTGGTTAAGACATCAGACATTCAGCATCGTCTCGAACAATTCAAATTTCTCAAAGCTTCCACTAAACCAAAGCCCCCGACCAACCGTTCCAGAGACGTAGTCGGCTACCGCCCTCTTCTTGGGGTTATTGAAGAGGATATTCAAAAGAAGAAGAGGAGGCGCTCCTTATTTGAACCTTCACTTGGTCCTCAGCCCCCACTTTAGCCTCTTCATGATATCACGGAGGAGGACACTGAGTTTATACCCTCTCCGCATCCGTCAGAGAATCCTACTGTTACCCCAATAGATCATCCCGGCTTGGCTCGTAATCCGTTCGTGGGTCATCCGGATCTGGATCCAAGCCCTCATGATATTTCTTTCGACGAGATTACTGGTGAGCACCTTCTCCCCCACAATCCTATGGTAAGGGTGCTTGATGATTCTAAGTCCCTGGACCTTGATTTGCTTACTACTCGGATTGTAACTATGGGCGACGAAGCTAAGGCACACATCGACCGGGTTGCTGAGGAGACCAAGAAGTGGATGGGGCATCATGCCCGACCGGTCAAGGCCGGGGAGGAAATCGGGAGTGCTAACATAAGATTGCGGTTAGTGGTTTCTAACCAGGCCAAGCAACTTGCCGATCAGGCCATCCAGATCTCTCAACATGAGGCCGCCTCCAGACGACTGAAGAAAACCATGGAAGAGGCTAGCAGAGCCGAGCTGCGGAAAATGGAGGCTACCTGCAAAGAACGGATCGATATGGCTATTGCAACGGTGGATGAGGTTCGGAAAGCAGATATCGAGCGGATAGAGGAGTTATCTGGGAATCTTGAAGCCGTAGAGCTTGCTCAAGCCAAGGTGAAGGAGGAAATGGAGGCGATGAGGAAATCCCTTCAGGCTGACCGCTCAAGATACCGATCGCAGAGAGATGCTGCCATTGCAAGGATGTCGGCTTCCGAGGTCCGAATGAGGGAGTTTGAGGAGAACGAGGGGATGGTGGATGAGATGCTTCAGGATATGTACTTCCTTACTTGAAAGCAGGGCAACTTATCCTGCATGGATGATTATCCCCGGGTCATGGCTAGGATCTATCTCAAGGCTCTAGAGGAGGGTAAGGCTGATGCGGACAAGGAGGGGGGCATGACCTTCAGAATGGATGTGATTACGGCCCAGTTTACTGAGGAGGAGAAAGTGGCCGTGAAGGAGGGCATGCGGCTGCTTACCGCTGAGGAAGTAGGTGTGCAGTTGGAGGATGATGACCAGGGAGTAGATGCTGGTAAGTCTTCCCTTTCAGTCTTTTTTTACTTGATTGCTTATCGTTTATCTAATTGACTCTTCTCCTGAATTGGGCAGGTGGGACCTCCGGTCAACATGCTGGGAGTTCTGGTCATGCGGTTAAGTAGATCTTGGAGGGCCAACAGGGTAAAGGCGGAGCCCCGACGCAGCTAACTATTTTTTGGTCTACTTGACATTCCTGTATATACTAGTCCCAAAACACTAATGTACTTTCAGGATGTAATTATGTCATTATAATGAACGACTTTATTCTTAACATGTAATTTTATAACATAAGCTGATTCTGTCATATTTGAATGTTGTCGTTATTTTGATGTGTTGCATAAGAAATATAGATGTGCATGTGCTAGTGATTCAATTGTGTTTGATGTTAAGTTCTTGCTTAAAATATAATTCCGTGCCTTGCAATGTTAGTGTGATGTGTGAATAAACTATAGCTATGTGTTTATGTACAAGAGAAGAAAGTACCGCCCTGCATGTTTTAGTTGTAGATGATAACTTTGAATGTTTTGTGCGACTGAGTATGGTATGCAGCTGAGTGTCCTGCCATCCAGTTCGCGAGTTCCTGTTCCCATGAGCGAGTGTCTCCTATTTGGTGTCCTGTACTTTAGGGATCGTTATAGAGGATAAGAGAAAAGTTTTTAAATAAAATGGAAATATTAAAACTTCCAATCACGGAAGGCCTTCGATGTGCTTAAGTTCGTGGCAAACGGGTTTTGTAGTCACTTTCCCTAGCTGTGGGTCTTGGAGACATTTGTCACCCATCTTACGCCTCCACGGGGAGTTCTCTTTTTTACCACAGCCGTACTTAAGACACATCGGAGCCAAGATCGCGCACAGTAACTACCCGGGCCATTATGGCCCGTAATCGTGGGTATTATACGATTTACTGTGGCCGGCTAGCGTGGGTGCCGATCGTCAACCATGAACTACCCCTGGCTGGCCACACCTTATGTTGGGGCTTAAAGTAGGTTCACAGTTGCCGGCAAGCCTAACGCCGTAATGAGCTGCCACGGCTACAGTCGGCCTTCTCGGTGGCTTATAATCGGCTCATTACAGTTGGCTTTATGGGCCGATCGCGAGCAATGAGTTAACCCGCAGCAGAGGGATACTGGAGCAATAGTGTCTTATTGGCGAGGGCATAGATTCGCATAGTACCTGTTCGGTCTTGTCCAGGTTGTTAGGTCATGTTCAGGTGAGGTTGCGCCGTGACGTGACTTGAATGGAAGTGCCATTACACAGGATTTTGTTCAACGGAAAAGGATACAGTTAACAAGCAACCAGGATACAAAGGAAGAAGTTAAAAAGAGTCAAGTTTTTTAAAGTGGTTCGGCACGAAAATGCTTACATCCACTGATTCTCTTTGTTAATTCACTTCATATGGGCAGTACAAGTTAAGAAAAGTATCGACGAAGGTGTTGGATGTTCCATGCCCTCTGGAACACCTCCCCGTCCACTGTTGACAAAATATAAGCTCCATTGTGGAGATCTTTATGAATTACATATGGTCCGTCCCAGATTGGGTCCAGCGCTCCGGGGCGTGGGAAGATTCGCTTGAGGACGAGATCTCCTTCTTGTAGGTTACAATGCTTGACTTTGGAGTTGTATTGTGCTGCCACATTTTGCTTGTGAGCTGCTGCTTTAAGTGCTGCATCATTTCTTCTCTCTTCAATTAGATCCAAAGACATGTGGAGGAGTTCTTCGTTTTCTTCTGGGTTGTAGTGGATCCTACGGTGGGAAGGCACTACAGTTTCCACTGGGAGCATGGCCTCCGTTCCGTATGCCAAAGAGAAAGGAGTATGCCATGTTGATGTTCTGAAAGATGTGCGGTGGGTCCAAAGTGCCGTAGGAAGTTCATCCACCCAAGCGCCTTTTGACTTTTCATGTTTCTTCTTGATTAGAGTTTTGAGGATTTTGTTGACAGCTTCGACTTGGCCGTTTGCCTAGGGATAAGCCACATCTGAGAAGCTTTTGTGAATTCCGTGCTCTTGGCACTAGTCGGTGAACTCCTCGCTGTCAAATTAAAGCCCATTGTCCGATAGGATTTTGAGTGGAACTCTGTAACTGCATAGAACATTTTTGATCAAGAAGTTAATAACTTTTGCCAAAGATATTTTATTTAGAGGTTCCGCTTCCACCCATTTGGTGAAACAGTCGACTGCCACTATAGCATATTTGGCTCCGCCTCGGCCCATAGGCAATTCGCCAATCAAGTCAATTCCCCATATTGGCAAGGGCCAAGGGCTGGTCATTTGAGTAATCTCATTTGTTGGTAGTCGAGGAATCTTAGCAAATTTCTGACATCTGTCACATTTTTTGATGAAGTCTAAGGCGTCTTTGTTTAAGATGGGCTAGAAATATCCGTATCGGAGTATCTTCTTTGCCAGTGTCTGCCCTCCAGTGTGATCTCCGCAGCTTCCTTGATGGATGTTGGACAAGATTTCTTTGGCTTCCCTTCCAGCGACACACCTCAATAAAGGGTTAGAGAAGCCGTGCCGATAGAGAATGCCTTCTTGTACTGTGTAGCGGAAGCCTTCCTCAAGATTTTCTTAACTTCGTTACGCCCGTCGGGCAGTGTGCCGCTTTGTATGTATTTTCGGATGGGAGTCATCCAAGTTTCCTCTTCGATTGCAGCTATTTGGTTCACTTGCTCGAAACTCGGGGCTAGTTGCTTTGAGATAGTTACTGTTTCGGAGATGGTGCCGTCTTTCATGCTAGCTTGCTTTGCCAGTTCATCGGCCTCTTGGTTCTCTTCCCGAGGAATGTGTTTGATCAAATAGTGATCCAATTGATCGAGTAGCAGCTTGGTCTTCTTTAGATATGCTATGAGTCGTTCTCCTCGAGTATGAAATTCTCCTAGTATTTGATTTACAATAAGTTGAGAATCACTATGAAGACGCAAAGAACTGACTCCAATTTCTACGGCAAGTTCTAATCCTGCTATGACTACTTCATATTCTGCGTCATTGTTGGTGGCAGCGAATTCCAACCTCAGAGCATAGTGTAGCTTCCTCCCCCTGGGGGTGATTATCACAATACCTGCCCTCGAGCCTTGCTCGTTTGATGCTCCATCCACGAAGAGATTCCACTTGATGCATTCTGCTATTTCAGATTGCTCCTTACCTTCGTTGGTAGTGAATTTGGCAATGAAATCGGCCATGGCTTGTCCCTTGATGGCGGTGCGAGGATGGTAGGTGATATCATATTGACTCAGTTCAATGCACCATTTAAGTTGACGCCCAGAAGTGTCGGGACGATGGAGTATCTGCCTTAGCGGTTGATAGGTTAGAACTCTGACGGAATAAGATTGGAAATAATGTCGCAGTTTTCGTGATGTGATTAGTAAGCAGTACGCTAGCTTCTCAAGTTTTGGATATCTGGCTTCTGCCCCCATATACCTCTTGCTTACAAAGCATACGGGCCGTTGTGTGCGGTTGTCTTCTCTCACCAAAGCGGCGCTCAGGGCATGAGGTGACACAACAAGGTATAGGCATCACTCTTCGCCTTCACTTGGAGTTGAGAGTACAGGTGGTCTCTGGAGGTGTTCGATTAGGTTATGGAAGGCTGTTAAGCATTCGTCAGTCCATTCGAATTTTCCTTTATCTTTCTTTAGAGCTTCGAAGAAGGGGACACACTTGTCAGTCGCTTTAGAGATGAATCTGCTTATGGTGGCTACCTTCCCGTTTAGGCTTTGCATTTTCCTTCGAGAGGAAGGTATCCTGATATCTTGCAGAGCCCGAACTTGTTCAGGGTTTGCCTCAATTCCTCTGGCATGGACGATGAATCCCAAGAACTTTCCTGATGATACTCCGAAGGAGCACTTAGAGGATTCAGCTTCATTCCATATTGGCGAAGTACTTGAAACATCTTGCCCAGGTGGCTTACGTGATCGTTGGCTTTCCTCGACTTTACTAGCATGTCATCCACGTAAACTTCCATAGTCCGTCCTATTAGTTCCGCAAACATCTTGTTGACGAGGCGCTGATAAGTAGCTCCGGCGTTTTCAAGTCCAAAAGGCATTACTCTATAGCAGTACAATCCCCGGTCAGTGATGAAACTGGTGTGACCTTGATCGGGAGCATGCATAGGAATTTGGTTGTATCCTGAGTATGCATCCACAAAAGATAAGAGCTCGTGCCCGGCTGTGCTATCCACAAGCTGATCGATTCGGGGGAGTGGGAAGCAATCCATCGGGAAAGCGTCATTTGAGTTAGAGAAGTCAATGCATGTTCGCCATTTCCCATTAGCCTTCTTTACTAGTACCGGGTTGGCGATCCACTCTGGGTAGATGGCTTCACGTATGAAGTTATTGGCAAGTAGGTTCTTTGCTTCTTCATTGAGGGCTGCTGATCGTTCTGCCCTCATGCTTCTCTTCTTCTGCTTTACTGGCACCTTGGTAGGATCGATGTTCAGTGCGTGTCATGCTACGTCTGGGGAGATTCCAGTCATGTCAGCATGCGTCCATGAAAATGCATCTAGGTAGTGGCAGAGAAAATCAATGAGTTGATCCTTTAATTCTGCTTTTAGCTGAGATCCGATTTTCAATAGTTTACTTGAATCGTGTTTGTCTACAGATACAAACTCCATAGCCTCTACAAGTTCGACGGTAGCCTCCTCCTCTACGTCCCTGGGGTCTAGTTCGTTGAAAGGATCACTTGCATATCGAAGAAGAGGGGCTTTCTTTAGTTGCTATGCTTCTAGGTTTTTTCTACGGTTATTGCGAAGTTCGGTTACATAGCAATCTCGAGCAGCGTCTTGATCTCCCTCTACTACCCCTATTTCGTTGTCTGTTGGGAATTTCATCTTCAGGCACCATGGGGCCAGGACAATTTGGAAGTCGGCCAAGGCTGGTCTTCCTAAAAACGCATTGTAGACCGAGTGGTTTTCTATTAGCACAAATGTTTGTTTCTGCACAATGGAGCGGGTGTGGCTTCCTATTTAAACAAAGAGGTCCAGTTGCCCGAGGGGCATCTTCACATCTCAAGTGAAATCGTGGAGTGGTTTGTTGCAGGGAGACACATCCTTAATTGACAGCTTCATTTTGTCGAAAGCATGTTTGAATAGGATATTTACTGAGCTTCCAGTGTCTACTAGAATTCGTAAAACTTCGGCTGGACCGAACCAGGCAGAGATGACCATGGGATCCATGTGTGGGTACTGCCTTCCCTCTAGATCACGCCCACTAAATGTGATGTCATCATTCTCTTTTCGCTTCGGGTGGCGTTCTTCTATAACAGAGTTAACGCAATCTTCATTGTTTCTAATTGACTTTCCATATCTCCCCATCTCTGCCCAGCTTCTGTCGGCGATGTATGGTCCTCCCGATATGGTATGGACCACTATCTTTTCTTGACTGGAGCCACTGGTGTTGCGATTTCCTCCGCCCATCTCTGGGGGAAGTAGCCTTGGGTTTTCATTCGCAGGAGCTGGAGTTCTGTTCTGACTTTTAACATAGCGTTCCAGTCTCTTCCTCCTGATGTGTTCTTCAATTAAGTCCCGGAGATGATGGCATTCATTGGTATCATGCCCATGAGATTCATGGAAGCGATAGAACTTTCCAGACTTAATCGCGTTATCAGATTCCTTCTTGCGCGGGGGGTGTTTGTATCAAACTTCGTCTTGGGTGGCCAGCAAGATGTTTTCGATTGTTTCATTCAAAGGAGTGTAAGAGTCAAATCTCGGTGGCCGATATAGACGTTTTTCGCCCCTCTTGCCCCCAGCATTGTCTCTAGAGTCATTTCTTCAAACGTCATTCGCTACAGTGGGTGCACTGCATGAGCTGTCTTAGTTTGTTGCCCTGACTGCCTTTCAGTTGCAGCGTCTTCAAGCCTCGTATACTTCCCGGCATCGTGGAAGAAGTCAGGTAACGTAGCTGGTTTTTCTTTTGTTAATCTTCTAGCAAATTTCGTATCTCGATGCACACCACTACAGAGGGCCATTACGATAAGTTTCTCATCGGCATCTTGGACTGCAGCCGCTGCGGCATTGAATCAGGTTAGATATTGTTGCAATGTCTCTCCAGGCTTCTGTTTGATATTGGATAAGGAATAAGCGTCCTTGGGTTGTTCCACGTGAATGCGGAACTGGCTGATAAACTTTTCTTCCAACATTTCCCATGAGGTAATGGACCCTTGGGGTAGATGGCAGAACCAGGAGGTAGCTAAATCTGCCAAGAATAGTGGAAAGCATTTGCACAATACTCCTTCTGTGGCTCCGCTCATAAGCATATGATGTGTGTATCTCTGCAAGTGTATAACGGGGTCAGAAGTTCCCCTGTAAGGTTCCATTGTTGGCATCTTCCATTCTCGAGGGTGATGGCAATTTCGATGTTGCGGGCGAAAGGGCTAGTTACCCTAGCATCTATCCCTCGATCTCTTTGATCCTGTTGGACGCACTCTCTGAAAAATCGTGCCATCCTTTCATCAGAATTTGGAGCGGATATAAATGAATTTGGTTCTTCCCTGCGGGATTGATTCCGTCAGACGACCTGTAGGGATGGTACCGTCTATCACTTCTAACATTTTCCAGTGGCTGTCTTTGGTCTTCTGGGGCATGCTGGGTTTAGCTATAGTTGGCCCTTGCCTTGATCTTCCCTTGCTGGGTTCTGATCTAAGCACTTCCTCGAGTCCAACTTCGGGCTGGACTCCAGCCCGGCCCCGTCTATCGGTGTTCCCATGGTTAGGTAGCATGACAGGCTCAGCTACATCCGACCCTTGCCTGGTACCTCTCCTGTTGGGTTCGGTTCCAAGTGTTTCCTCGGGTCGGAATTCGGGCTGAGCCTGGGCTCGGCTCCTACCATTGCCGTTTCTGTTGTTAGCCTCTTCGAAGAAGAAAGATCTTTGTCGTATCCTAGATCCTCTAGACTGGGACTCACCCCATGATTCAGTGTTGCTGTTGGATTCTTCAGCATCCCTTAAGCATGACATGAGTTGGTCCACCAAGGCTTCTTGTTGGGATGTGAAGCGGTTAGTTACTTCAGCCACAACCCTGTCTAGATCTGCCCTAGTAATTGCTGCCGGTTGTTCCGTGGCGGGGGATGTCGAGCTTGCTTGATCCTCATTTGGTATTGATGTTGGACCGGGGTGATTCTCTTGATCTGTGACCACTGGTTCTGAAATACAGCTAGTTGCGATGTTCTTCCCTTTGTTAACATCTTTCTTCTGCTTGGACGGCATGTTTTTTTAAACAACGAGCGATGTTTGTTAGGAAGAAGGTCAAGTGGGAGAAGCTGAAGCTTCGAGCTCTAGTTCTCATTGAAAGCACCAAAAATGTTTGCACAAGAAAGGGCAGACATCTCCAAGTCGTATGATTTAGTCGATTTTATGTTGTTCTTAGTGATTTGGGTGATTTATGCAAATATGTAAAAAGCAGGGACTAAACTGTAAAAGACATGCAGATTTATAGTGGTTCGGCCAGAACGTGCCTACGTCCACTTTATATGTTATTCTCCTTCTCTATTCAGATTACAAGTACAAAGCTTTGATTACAAGTGTATGAAAGTTGTTTGAAAGTTCTATCCGTGCTTGAGCTCTCAAACTTGTCCGCCATTGTCGTACCCCTACCTCTCTATTTATAGAGTGAGGTGAGGGTAGGGGCCCTGGAGGTATATAGTTGCTGGTGGGCCTGGGCTGAAGCAATCTGGCCTGGCAATGTTGGTTTGGTACGCCTTGGTCCGGTGGTGAGTGATCCGGTGGTAGGTTGGTTCGGTAGTGGCTTTCCATCATCTGGTTCGGTGGTCATTGGAGATAGGCTGGTCCGGTAGTGGCTTTCCTTCATCTGGGTCGGTGGTCCTTGGAGATAGGTTGGTCCGGTAGTGTCTTTCGTTCATCTGGTTCGGTGGTCCTTGGAGATAGGTTGGTCCGGTAGTATCTTTCCTTCATCTGCATCGGTGGTCCTTGGAGATAGGTTGGTTCGGTGGGGCCTTCGATCGGTGGTGAGATGGTGTTTGGTTCGGCTATGCGTGGAAGCGGGGTCGGTTCGGTAGTAGGTGGAAACACGCCCAACACATTTCAAAATAATTTTTTATATATATACCGCGATGCCTGTATATAATTTTCTATCCGATGGTCAAGTGATACGGATATTTATCATTTCAATCCGCAATTTATAAAAAATGCGATTGTATATCATTTGAAACCACAATCCCGAATGAAATGAAAAATGCATAATAACTTGCAGTTTATACAATATAAATACAACATCCATTCATCCATCATATCAATCATCAAACATTCATTAATTTATCATTTAATTCAAACAATCGCATCAATAAATAATAATTAATTACTGACAGTTAATTTTTCAATAATGAATTAAATACTATTTAACTGTAGTTTATATGCAATAATAAATAAATTTAACTAGTAGTTTATATGCAATAATAAATTTAACTAAAATTTTAACAGGCAGTTATATGCAATGAATAATTAAATAACAATTTAATTAAATAAACGTGATTTAACTGGGATGATGAATAAAATATGCTAAACAACTATAAATAAATTTTTAAACACATCATAAATCAATTTAACAAACATAAGAACACTTAGAAGTTGTGAGTGGGTTAAAACACTCACCTTTTGAATTTAAATTGAATTTTAATCCAATTTAACCCAAAAATTTGACCGTCTCAGAATTCGTCCAAACAAGCATCATCAAGTCCGGAACTTCAATACGATCCTAACAAAAAAAACAGCGCGTGAAATGGAGTTCGTATGCGAGAGTTATAGCAATAAACGCGCTTGAAAACAATTTTAAAAAAAAAAGAAAACACATTACCTTAGTGCCACGTCATCACTCTTCTATCACTCACGCACGCAACTTCAATTCGCACACAGCCTACAGGGACGTACGAACATGGACCACCTCCACCAATTCGAAACGCAAATCACGATTTGCCGCCAATCCGACCGTCAATTCGCCTCCAAACTTTGCCAATGAACAACGCGTTAGCCCTTCTACAAAACCCAGAAGGGATTTTCCGTTCAGACGCACGAGTCAAAATGCCCAATTCAATTTTGACCACGATTTCTGATCAAACGATGAATCGAATTGCACCAGCAGATTACGCATTTCCGGAGCTTCGGCATTTTTTTTTTAATTTTATGACGATTTTGAATTTTTGACTTTGATTTTGAAATGGATCTGGATCTGCAATTTTGTCTGCCATTGAGGAGGAGAAGGAGCTGATGAAAATTTACGCGTAGACAAATGAGAATAGGCGGAGGCTAGGGTTTAGCAGGGTATTTATAGGCAAATTGAAAAATAGATGGATCTGAATTATAACGTGCTAAACGATAATTGGCCCAAAAACCACGTTCTGACCCCGGAATGAAATTGGGTAAACCCATATATCAAAATAGGTGTTTTAAAATATTTTAAACTCAATGGAAAAGGTTTCAGGTTCAAATTCCGTCGTATGAAGCAGTTACGCTAAAAATGAGATGACCCGGAATTTCTAACAATTTAAATTTGAATAGTTAATTAATTTTAAAATATTTAAAAGTTAATTTTAACTTGAATTCCAGATATCAATATTTATGCGATAATTAAACCATTGAATTATATAGTTTAAATATTGAATTGAAATTGGGTTAATTGTTGAATCTGAAATTTCTAAGCCTGTTTAAATAATTTGAAAGCTTATAAAATTTATAACGATGATGCTGAAGATAATAGAATGGTTGAAATTTAATTTAAAGGTAATTTGTTCAGTTTTGAAATTTAATTGTTTAAATTGAATTTAAAAATAGCCTTCCATGGCACAGTCTCTGAATTTGTCGAAACCAGTTCCATATGATCTGTAATAGTTAGTTATTATCGGTTTCAATTTTCGTAGCAATCGGAGTTGTCATTTGACTCTGGCAGCTCGAAACGCTTAGAAATTATTTTAATCGATCTAATTGAAATTTGATCGTACTCTTTTGTAACTCGCGCATACGATCAAATTTGATTCCGAAACACGTCCCATTGCGTTCAGAATGCGGATAAAACTTTATAAACGCCTGTCGGCATGTTTGATTTGGAGTTTGGGATTTTGCATTATGCGAAACGAGATATTTTAGAATTTAATAATATTAAAATTTAAGGTCAAAAGGTCAAAGATATTTTCATTAAATCGTACTCAAGAAGTCTCTCACCCACCTATATCTAATTCCTCGTCTCCCTCACAAATCGATAAGCAGGATCGAACGTAAATAAAAAAAAGAAGAAGAAGAAGAAAATAATGGCCGAAGCCGTTTACTAAAAAGAAAAGAAATCCCTCGAACGAAATCAAGGCGATCTCGCTCAAGCAAATGAGAGCCACGACTGGTCAAAGATTTTGATACGTACAAAGGCGGCGGCAGTGTTGAGGGCCAGGCGTAGTCGAAGTCGAGGGGGGAGGGTCGGCAGGGGTGAATCGCGAGTAGCTCTTCATATTCGAATCGATGGAGGGGTCGACGTATTCGTTTTCGGTCGCTGGAAGGGAGCAAAGCATCGAGGCGGGGTTCTCGATCAGGGTAGCGAGCGTGGCGACTGTTTCTTGGCGGCGCGTCGAACTGAGGTAATGTTGATCGAGGTGAGGTCTAACAGAATTTTTTTATTTTAATTTCCCTAAGTTATATAATATATGTACCTGACAGGAAAGAAATTTATTTTGTTATTTACAGCTGTGATGAAATTTAAAATTTAGGTATGAACTATTAATTGTTTTCGGATTGGAAAATATATGTAAGGATTAAGAAGAAAAAGAGAAAATGAAAAAGAAAAATTAGTTTAGAAAAATTTAATTATTTGTTTAAATTAAGATTTAGTTAAATTAAATTTATAAAATGGAAATCAATTTATTTAGTTAACTTATACAATTATTTGACAACTAGGAAATATTTTATAAACAGAAAAATAGTTAATTAACTTATTAGGTAAAATGAAATTTATTAAATATAAATTGATTTGACCAAATTGTTAGAATATTCATAAAATCATATAATGTCTATACAAGATCCAAAATTTGGAAGATAATGGTCGAGATGGAATGGGATCGCCAAACAAAAATCAAAGGTGAGTAAACCTCACGCTTCTGGATTTTATTTTAAATTTAAATGGTTAAATTTTAATGATTAGTTAAATGGTTGAATTGAATTGATATGCTATATTATATAGTAATATCTAGCATATATTGGAATGATTATTATTGGAAATTGGAATAATGCATGCTGTGAGTTGCCTGAATATTTCGGTACACTGAGTTATCGAAATATATAAATTGAATTTTTGGTAAGGAATATAAGGGTGAATTTTGAAAGTGAAATAATTGTAGAATAAAAATAAGAATGAGCTGGAAAGAAATGAAATTGATATTTAAAAACTGAAGTTAAAATTGTAAAGTAGAGATGTAAAACGAGTTATAAATTAAAGTTAAATCTAACAAATATAGTTTTTAAATATTAAGTGTTTTAACAATTTGAATGCTTATGTGCAATTGTAAATTAACTTGATTTTAAAAAGAAATTTGGCTTTAAATTCCTTTAAGCTTCTATTATAAAACGAGTAATTAATTTGTTTAATGAAGTAAATAAACAATAGTTAATTGCATATTGAGATTTATCGAGAATGATTAAAATTGTGGTTTAATTAATGTAATTAAATTTGATTAGGATAAATTAAAATATAATTGGAAATCCTTAATTTATGTAATTAAAGACGTAATCAAAGATTGATAAATTAAGATTGATTAATCCATAATAAGCGACTTATGAGAAATTAATTAATATAAGTAATTGAGGATAAATGAAATCAATATAGTTAATTAATTTATGAGGTAATTAAAGATTGCTTATTGATTTAGGTTAAAAATAATTAACATCGTGAAATGAATTAAAGTTAATTTCTTGAATATAATTGAAGGATGATTAATCTAGGGTGATTAATAAAGATGAAAATGAAGGGATGATGGATTAATTGATTTGAAATCAATTAATGTTTAATGAAGAAATCTAAGTGGATGAGGTTAGTAATTCAATCAGGATTAATTTAATTCAATTTGTTTGTGATTAATCTTTGCTTATGGTTGATTCGATGGTATTGGATGCTTTGAATGAGTTGAAATCTCTGATATGAAATGTTGTGTATTTCATTTGGATAACTTGGGTTTGGATGACATGAGACTCGAAGAGGCTGAGATCGGGTTTGCTACATTACAGCATGATAGGGGGTTCTCGCTTTGCGTTAGGTGGTGAACGGGAGACTCTTACCCCTACATGTCCCCGGGGGTAGTATAAGGCCTTGTGGGGTTGGTTGCGAGTCGAGAGGCTGGCCGTAAAAGCAAACCCGAGGTATCACTATGAGCCACAGCGGGGTTGGGATGGTTGAAAAGCCTACCGGTCATGAGCCGCTGCTGATGGTTGAAAAGCCTAGGACGTCACAGTTGGTATCAAAGCAGAAGGTTAAGCGAGAACCTTGGCTCTGGTGGTGATTACTCATTGAATAGAGTCCGTAGTACTCTAGAATGAGTTGTGTGTGTGCGTGTGTGTATATATATATATATATATATATATATATATATATATATATATATATATATATGAGAGCGTACTTGTTATTTTTCTTATATAAAGATTTTAAATGATTTTAGATAAAAATATATTTTGATATATAAAGCAATATTTCCTTCTAATAAATATTAAGGAGATTGGTTGTTAAATTATTGGAATTAAATTAAGAAGTAATATAATACAACCAAATTGAAATCTTAAACTGGAGTAAAATTAAGTGGTAACAGAAATACAACCAAATTAAAATTAAACTAATTAAAAATGAAATTCTAGAATTAGAACTAGAAAAAAATTAAATTATATAAAAAAAATGAACAAAGTTAATTTGGTTTAAAAGGTTAAACCAACCTTTGAAATTTAACTCGAATTTATATAATTCGAGATGGTTTAAAATTGAGATTGGAATTGAATTAGTTCAAATTGAATTTGATTTGAATTAACTGGGCTTGTGATTGAAGACGTATAAGTTTAAAATTTTCAATATAGAATTTGAATCAGATTAAATTAAAATGATTTGAACTTGAAGTAGGTTCAACTGATAATTGTCCAAAATTGATTGGAATAATCTGGAATTGAAATTAAGGCGAGTAGGATTAAAATCAAATGGAATTTGATTTGAAGTTGGAAAGGAATTGAGGATTAATTCAACTTGAATTGGGAATAAATCAAGTCCAATGGAAATTGGAGTTATTCAAATTGGAATTGGGTCAATTTAGAATGGAAGTAGAAATTTAAATTAAATTGATGGGAAAGTGAACAGTTTTGACTCTGGACTATTTTCAATATAAATTGTTTTAATATAAACTTATTTTTCCCAGCTATTAAATATATACAACCTTTCTTTCTTAAAGCCAAAATATTTTATACTTGTTTTACAATTATTTTTGGAACTATTTAACAATTTTTCAACTGTTTTATAAACTAGTTACTATTTTTCAACTATACTACAAATTAATTACTAAATTTACAACTATTTTGCTGTTATCTAGAATTTCTGAAACTATTTAACTATTTCTCAACTATTTTACAAATTAGTTAACTATTTTACAGTATTTTGCAAACTAATAATTATTTTTCAATTACTTATCTATTTTTAAAATTTTCAAGCTATTTTTCTAAAAGTAAACTGGACGGAGTTTGAACTGTTTATGATTAAATACCCAACTGGGATAAGAATTTAGGTGATAATCCAAATGGGGATTGAGGCAAATGTGAATAAGTGAGTGAAAATTTAAGGAAATGTGGATAGAAAGGAAATTGATTTTGGCTAATAATCCATGAAGTCAAATACGTCAGATGTACATATATTATTCTATTCGCATAGTGATTTGATCTATATTCGAGCACAGAATTTCGAGATAGTTTATCGATCCGAGTCGGGATTTTTCATTCGATTTTCGACGGCGAACCTGGATATGGGTTGTTGATTGGTTCTGGATATTCTCTATCATAGTTATGGCTATGCAAGGAAAATGACGGTTTATGACCAAGAAACCAGATCTGTGTCCGCACTACGAAGTCGGATGGACGATACTAATTCGGAAGTGAAATTGTGTGATCGAGCGAGCGATCAGATTGGTATAGCGTACGGATGATAGATGTACATCGTACGGTTTTGAATGAAATTGATATTGAAAAGAGTAATCAAATTTGAATATTTGATTTTGAACAAACAAAGTTATATATCTTTGTTATATATAAGATGAAACTCCCCTTGTTGAATCTATTGCTGGAAGAAAAGGTTTTTTGAAAGTGTTTGAAGTATAAAAGGAATTTTATACAAGTTGAAATGATCCAAAGTTTTAAAAATTATATATATCTGTATATGTATGTGTATATATATATATATATATATATATATATATATAAAGGATCTTATGAGAATTTTGGAAAAGGTTTTGGGAACCTTTGGATTTGGAAAGGCTTTTGATTTTTGGGTAAAATCAATATTGTAATTTGGAAAGCCAGTTTGAGAATTATCGATTTTGGGATAATCGATTTTGTGAAAAGGAGCTTTGATGAAATTCATACTAGGTGTATGATTTGAAAGATACTATATGTATATAGTATAAAGTGTTTTGATGATGTCTTTGGGGAAAAAGGCGCTCCCTTGAAATGAACTTCTCAGGAGTGCCACTGGGTGGTGCTGCATTGAGCACCATGGGGGGTTCTAAAGTTGATCCTGTGAGGAGTCCGTACACCTGAGGACTATTGGGTAGCGAAAGTCGAGGGCGCTGATGCCTACAGAGGCATTTGGGTTATGCTATGACGACGGTGTAACTCGATGTCACTGCGATCTACTGTGGGGACCATAGCGAAAATCGTGTGGAGGATGAGTGCCAACGGTCTACACTTGATTTTGTCGGGAAGGCAACGCAACATCGGTAGACTACAGTCTATGGTCGAGTGGAGTGGAGAAGTTTAATTTTTTTGGCAGTGAAATTCGAGGGCGCTGATGCCTATAATTATATGGGTTTTTGCTATGATAGCTACGTAACCCTAGTTGTAGCTGCGATCTGTAGCGGGTTCCATGGCGTAATTGAGGGGCACGGAGGGCTACAGTTATCTATGGATTTTGTCGGGATAGCAACGTAACCATCGGGTTAACTGCGACCATGGATGGGGTTGATGATTTCCAGAGCATTCTCACAAAGAATTTTCTCTATTTTCAAAAACTTTTTTCGATATTTCAGTAAAATTATTTTCGAAGTATTTTCATTGGATGTTGTAAACGGTTTTACCAAGTACTTATAGATTTTCAGTCCTACGCCTGATCAACGTATGACTGAATTTCTGTGAGAACAAGGATGGAATGGTTGAGAGATCGAGTTATAAGAAGTATTTTTATAAAAAGCCATTTTAATAGTATTATGTGAATTTAAAGGCATTTCTAAATTTTTAAAATAGAAGTGTTGGAATTTGGGAAAATTAAAGTGAAATCCGAACTGGAATTATAAAATAAAATTGAAACTCGGAAAAATTTAATGAAGTGATTCTTTGTAATTAAAAAACGAATATTAAATTAAAAGTGGAAGTAAGCTAATCAGCTAAATAAATTATTTAATAGTGTATGTTAATAAAATCTAACACGGTTAAATAAAATGGATTGTAAGTTGATAATGGGTTTGGGAATGAATTCGAATTTTAAATAGAATTCGACTTAGATTTGATAATGAATTAAAATAATTGGAGATGTTGTAAAAATAAATAGAGTTGGTCCGAAATAGTGATGGTTTGAATTACAAATAAAATTCAAGTGTGTTATAAATAATATTTAACGCAATGTGCAAGTAAATTAGATATTATGGAAGTGTTGTCGAATGAGATGAAATTGAATTATAATAGAAATGGTTAGGGTTGCAAACAAAACCCAAGTGAATATAAATAAATTGAGAATGGCCTTGTATTAATAAAATAAATTCGAAAATGAATTAAGTAGGTAAATTAAAAATTTAAAATGGGTTAATTGAATTAAATAATAAATGGATGAAGTCTGATTGAATAAAAACTAAATCAAAGTTGTAATTGGAATGGGATTATCAGACTGAACTTAAGCTCGGTGGCAAATGTGTTTGGATATTATTTTGATAAATTGAGAAGGTGAATTAAAATTAAAATGGATGGGCTAACTGAATTTAATGGAATTTGATTAAATGAGAATCGAATAGAAATAAACTTAAGTTTGATGTTGGAATAAATTAAAGTAAATTAACTTAAGTTTAAAATTTATGGAAGCTTGGCTTCGAATAAGGGTGAAAGCCAATTAAATAAAAGCTTGGATTGAATTAATTTGGGAATGGCTAGTAGTATACAAGAATGGAATGTGTCGAGTAAAATGAATGGTTAGTGAGTAAATTAGAAATAAAATGGAATTACATACAGAATGGGTTGAAAAATTAATTTGAAGTAGTTATAAATTAAAATGAGTACTCTATTAAGAAACTATCGCCAAATTTACATAAAAATAGTTGTCGTTTGACATAAACGAAGGTAATTAAATTTTATGAGTTGATAAGAGTAAATAAATTGGTTTTACAATAAATTGAAGCGAATATGAGCTTGTTTGGATTAAAAATTAATTGAACGTAAGAAATTGAGTTGCAAACCATTAAAATTGAATGAGATGGCTTATGAATTGGTTGAAATCAATTGAATTAGCTTTAAAGTTATATAAATCGCTTATGGAAAGCATTTAGTGCTTGTTACTTATGAAATACATGTGTTTAGCTATTGAAAGTAAGTGAAATGCAAATAGATTTTCTATATATGGCACTTATATGTTTAAATTGAGTAAGTACAGGTACCCGAAGGCCGTTTGGCTTGATTTGGTTGCACTAATTGCTAAAATAAACAAGCTGCTTGCTTAAAATGCTAAATAAAGGTACGCCTACAAAATTAAAATATGAAGTATGAACTGTTTTTGCTTTTCCGATCGTGTGGGTTGATGTATATATATTTATATCTCTTGTCAAAATGCAAAAGCTCCTCCGTACAAAGGAGACTCTGCAAAAAATTTCTAAAAATTTTGGGAGTTAGAAAATTTTTGGAAATTTTTGCGAAAATTTTCGTTAGCGACAAAACGACTAAAAATTAAAGTAAATTAGTAGATGAGACTAATATGAATCAGTTATAAATGGAAGGTAAATTCAATATTTTTAGAATTGAAGACAAACTGAATCCATACGGAAATGGGAAAAACTAATTTGAATAGAAGTTGGTATGAAACTTATGTAAGGAGATGTATACAATGATTTGAAAGGTTACGATTGGATATTGTTGCTAAGTGGGATATGCAGGTATTATAAAGGGAAAGCAAAATTGATTGTGATTCCAAAGACAAATTTCAATTGCCCGACTAAAAGGTATGTATTTAAAATATTTGTATGGAATTGGATTGGGTTTTGGATCTAGCCACTTGGCTTTTTGTTTTCTTTTTGGAATTTGGGAGTCCGTAGAGGCCTTTTGTAGTAGTACCGAGCTAGCCTCGCAAAGGAGACGCTGGCAAAAAATTTTGGAAACTTAGAGAGTTAGAAATTTTTTAAGAAGATTTTGATAATTCTAAATTTAGTTTTAAATTGAAATTTGAACGATTGAGAAAAGGGTATTGTTTGGAAACTTTGGGTGAATATGGGAAGTTAGTAAGAATGATAAGGGGTCTTTCTATAACGGATAGTTAGTAGGATGTTGAACTGTTGATTTTGGAAGAAAAGTAAACGGGTATTGGGCCATTCTTCCTAACTAGTAATTTTGGGGACGGAATTCTTTTAAGGGGGGAGGAATGTGACGACCCGGAATTTCTAACAATTTAAATTTGAATAGTTAATTAATTTTAAAATATTTAAAAGTTAATTTTAACTTGAATTCCAGATATCAATATTTATGTGATAATTAAATCATTGAATCATATAGTTTAAATATTGAATTGAAATTGGGTTAATTGTTGAATCTAAAATTTCTAAGCCTGTTTAAATAATTTGAAGACTTATAAAATTTATAACGATGATGCTGAAGATAATAGAATGGTTGTAACGACAGGGAATTTTCGATCCCGAAAAATCTAGATAGTTAGAGAAAAAAAGAAGAGATAGAAAAAGAAGAAACACGAACAGGACACAGATACCTCACATTCGCAGCGGATCAAAATATAATATCACATAATAACAGTTTACAAAAAGAACAGTATCAGTACATTTACATTTTCATATATCAGAGTTATAACATGTACGCAATACAGGACAATTATAAAACAACATGTCCAAGATATAACTACATATAACAGCGGGTACGCTCCATACGTTCCAGCCATCCAGCTCGTCTTCCTGAGCTCCAGAACGTTCTTACCTGAAAACTTGTAATACTCGGTCTGACCCGAGCATTACATCAAAGTAACACCCGGGTCAGGCTGGAAACCAGCGTGAGTAAACCCATCTAACAAGGAATACAAAACCATACAACTTATATGAACCCGAGGTAACTTATCAATTTATAACTTCACAAGCTGTTATAGACAACACTTATTTCACATGTCAATTTCCAAGTGCCAAATTTAGATTATATGACCCAATTCATTTAAAACATTCCAACCCAGCACATTGATTTCCACATATCAATTTTATAAAGAATCGATGTGGTTTCGGGTATTTACTAATACCCGACTCCGGTTTCTTCGAAATCAATACCAACCTAATCCAAGTTAATCAAGGGGAAAGACAATTCGACTATAAATAAAGGATGTCACTTTAATTACACAGCAAATTAATTATCGATAGATATCACATTATTATTGTCTACCCAAAACATATCATATCTCAAACATTTTATACCAGAGATATCAATCAGTTCGAGGCATTAATTATCATCCAATCATTCATAAGCAAGATGGATCATTTCCAAAATTAATTTAGTTAATCTCTAATTAAATTACAAATCTTCAATCACTTCGATTTTCTTTACTTAACATTAATTGATTACAAATCAATTAATTAATCATCCTTTAATCAATATTCTTAATTAATCATCCTTGGTTAATTATACTTTAATTACCTTAAGTAATTAACCCTTAATTAATTACACAAATTAATTATCCAAACCATTTACAGTAATTATCCTTTAACTGCTCTCATTAATTAATTAATAATTAATTACATCGATTAATGATCCTTAACTCATTACTTCCATTTAGTAATCCCCCTTTTATTACTTACATTAAATAATTATCATTTGAGTAAATAAAACTCCAATTTCTTACATTTATAATCTCCAATCATCAATTAGTCTCTAATAAATCAAATTATTAATCCTTAATCAACAAATTAATTTTCATCCTTAATTAATTTTCTTGATTCATTAACCTTGATTAATTCCATTTATTAATTAATCCTCAATTAATTAATCACATTAGTTAATTATAAATAAATCAATTACTCAATAGTTAATCTTTGATTATTAAATTAATTAACCACCATCAACCCTCAATTACATTGTAAATTAAGTAAACTTTAAGAATTAACTTACTAAGTTAAATAAATAATCCAACTTAATTTACCAAACATTTAAATGAAAACTTAATATCCAAGAATAATTAAGTGTATTATTTAAAACTTAATTATGTTAACTTTAAAACATTATGTTACTTTTATTCTATCCAAGACAAATTCCTGGATTTCTCGAACTAAATCGAGATCGAAGTGGAACAAACCTCCTTTTCTCCTCCTTTCTTTACCTCTTTTCACTTCTTTTGTTCCCTTCCAGTATTTACTCTCGGCCCAACCTCCCTATCCTACTGCCCGCTTTCCTTCTTCCTCTCTTTTTTTATATAAAACTTGCATAAATTTTAAAGCTAGTTTACTAAAATATAAACCCTGCTAGCACATTCGCATAACTCCATACAGTACTCGAGCAAAACTCAATCTTTCCCGAGTTCTTCACGAGCAAGCCTACACAGCATCACACTTCCAAACACGAGTATAAACCCGAGCCAGTCCTTCCCTAACTTGATCATCACTTCAAGTTGCTCACTACCCATCCTTCTGACACACGATGCTATCGCCGTGCACATGCACGGCCGTTCAACCCCACTCCGACCAATTCTGACATCCTCAACAAATCACCGGCCATACCCTTCTTCGATCCCAAACATCCAAGTAGTAAGACAGAATCAAAATCAAAAAACGACCAGAACAAACTCATAGAAGCAAAGCATTGTAACCTAGATCCGCCTCGCCAAGTCTACTCTGACCATCAGAGATCAGGAGACTTCACCCAGAGCTTCGACAACGACAAACACTCCTACTCTATCCACCTGATGATGTTCCGATGCCTCAACGAGTCCAGTGATGCCTCGCAAAGACTCTCGAATCAATGCAGAACAAAACCCTAAAACCACCTCACGTCGTCACCATGGTAAACGAAAAATCCAGAAGGCAATTTTGCTGAAACCCCAGGCCTTTCATCCATCTCCAAGCACGATCCCGAGACTCCAAATTACATTGATCATCAGAAAATTACTCAAACCCAATTCATGTTCATCACACGAATTTCCCTTAAATTCTCACTTAAAAATCCTGATTGGGTTTTAAAATTCATAGTTTTCAATTATGAATCAATTTATATTCATGAAACCTTTAATTATTGAAATCGATTTTTTTTATAAAGATCAAGTTTTACTGTAATTTCACATCCTAGTGGAAAACTTCCTACAAACTTACCTGAAACCATTTTTAAGTTAAAACCTGGTTTTTTCTTAACAATTTATGTTTAAGCATCAGTACATATAACTAATCACTGGAAGTACAAATGACTTTGGATTATTCTTGCATTCTGTAGAATAAGAACAGAGAATATTATTTGAAAATACTGACATTCTCAAAAATATATTTATGTATCCCTGCATAACTATTAAATCAATCATGTAAAACATTGTCTCAAATTTAAGATCATGTTTACTGCATGCATTAAGAGATTAAACAGTTTTAAGGTTTTCATTATCACCACTCAAAATCAAACTACTAAAGAGGATTTGGTTACTCACCTGTCCAGAATGAAGAACAGAGCATTATTAAACTTTGAACAGCTTTTGATTTTGAAAAGAAAACTGCTGAACCCTTAAAACTTTGAGTTTCTATAGATATTTGATTTAAGATCTGCAGTTGCATGCTATAGAAACTTGTTGAAAATGAATTAAAACTTGATTTCGAGCTTGCTCTTGAATAGATCCTAGGTTTATGAAATGCTTGCAGGCTTTGATGATTAGATTTTAGAAAAATGAGTTACAGGCTTTGATTTTTTGGTTCTAGAAGTGGATTGATTTAAGGCTGTTTATGAGGATTTGTTTTTAATCTTTGCTTTGCTCAGGTTTTGGATTTGGAACTGATCATGTTTGATTTTATTTTTTTTCATTTTCTTTCAGATTTTGATTCCCTATATTTTGAAAGTGAAAGAAAACGTTTAAACTAAAAAAAAACATAACCATGTTTTCTCTACTTTTATTAAGTTAAATTCAAAAAGAAATTAAGTTTTGCCACTTGTATTCATTATGCTAGCACTAAGTTAACAAATGTCCATATATGTTACCATTAGCTTCCACTTGTATTTTACATGTTTTGTACATTAACTAATATTAAAGACTTATTTTAAAATATTTCTCATGTTTTGTGTGTTTAACTTTCTCTTTTATTTATATATAACTTTTTAAAGAAAATGATGTTGTTGTTTTTTTCTAATTACTCACTTATAAATAATTTATATAACTATACTAGTTTTTAAAATAATTTATTTACTACAATATTTATTAAATAAGGCAATAATAACTTATTAGAAAATTATAAAAAAATCCCAAATTACATAATTCTATAAATATCTTATATATGAACGGTAACAATCATATTTTATTTCTCTTTGAAATAGAAATTTATATTATCAGGGTTTATTTAGATCAATGGTAAAATCAGTAAATTATCCAATACCATATGTTCAAAATTTCGGATTATCACATTCTTCCCTACTTTTGAATCTTTTTGTGCTCGAAAAGGAACAAAGCCAGAATTTATTCAATAATTTAAAAGCAGTTAAAATATTATTTGATCATTTTTAAAATACTTTTAAAATCTATTTATATTATAAAATAGTTTTATAAAGATACTTTTTATAACTCGATGTCCCAATAAGTCCATCCTCGTTCTCATAGAAATTCGGTCATACGTTGATCAGGCGTAAGACTGAAAATCTATAAATACTTAGCAGACCCATTTCAACATCCAGTAAAAATACTTAGAAAATAATTTTATTGAAAATATAGAAAACAATTTTTTTTTTAAAATAGAGGATATATCTTTGGTGAGAATGCTCTCGAAATCATCACCCCCATCCATGGTCACAGTTACATTCCAGGGTTACATTGCCGTCGCAGCAAAAGTCCATGTAACTGCAGGCTCTCCGCGGCCTCTCGATTACGCCATGGAACCAACACAATAGATCACAGTTACATCCAGGGTTACGTTGCCGTCGCAGCAAAAGTCCATGTAACCGCAGGCTCTCAACGACCTTTGATTTTCGCTTTCGAAATGAAACTCCTCCACTCTTACATAGGTCGCAGTCTACCGATATAAAATCAAATGCAGACTGTTGGCTCTCAGCGGCACATACGACTTTTGCTATGTTACACCATAGGTCGTAGTCTACCGATATAAAATCAAACGCAGACTGTTTGCTCTCAGCGGCACACACGACTTTCGCTATGGTATACTCTACTCAAAATCCCCAGGAACTAGTTTCGTCCGGACTCCTCACAGGATCAACTTTAGAACCCCCCCCTTGGGGCTCAAGGCAGCACCACCCAGTGGTACTCCTGAGAAGTTCATTTCAAGGGAGCGCCTTTTTCCCCAGAGCCATCATCAAAACATTTTATACTATACATATATAGTATCTTAAATCAAACACCAAGTATGATCTCATACAAAGCTCCTTTACACAAAATCGATTATCTCAAAATCGATAATTCTTAAACTAGGCTTTCCAAATTCAATATTGATTTTACCCAAAAATCAAAAGCCTTTCCAAATCCATAGGTTCCCAAAACCATTTTCCAAAATCCTCATATGATCCTTTATATATATATATATATTCAGATATATATAAAATCTTTTAAAACTTTGGATCATTTCAAACTTGTATAAAACTCCTTTTATACATCAAATATTTCCCAAAACCCTTTTCCTTTGGCAAAATATTCATCAAGGGGAGTTTTATCTTATATAACAAAGATATATAACTTTATTTATCCAAATTCAAATATCCAAATTTGATTACACCTTTCAATATAAATTTTATTCAAATCCGTACTATGTACACATATCACTCGTACGCCCTACCAATCTGATCGCTCACCCGATCAAACAGTTTCACTTCCGAACTAGTATAGTCCACCCGACTTCCTAGTGCGGACACAGATCTGGTTTCTTGATCAGAAACCGTCATTCTCCTTGCATAGTCATAACTATGATAGAGAATATCCAGAACCAATCAACAATCCATATCCAGGTTCGCCTTTAAAAATCGAGTGGAAAATTCCAACTCGGATCGATATAACTATCTCAAAATTCTGTGCTTGAATCTGGATCAAATCACAATGCGAATAGAATAACATACGTAAACCCTACGTATTTATCTTTATTAGTTATTAACCAAATTAATTTCATTTCTATTCACATTCACTTTGATTTTCATTCACTTAGTCACAATTGCTTTAATCCATTTAGATTATTCCTCTATTCTTACCTCGATTGGGTATTTAACCAATAATAGTTTGAACCCCGGTGTTAACGTTAAAATTTGAACGCTAACACCCCGGTGTATGAAGTGAGATCGTGAAAGCACCACCCGTTAGCTCGGGAACAGATTATAAGCAGATAGTAGTGAAAAAACAGTAAATAACAGCAATTTTATAATGGTTCGGCTTAAGAGATAGCCTACGTCCACTTTGAATATCTTTATTGACGATTTGATTACAAGTCAATGCAGTTACACTTTGATTACAACACACTTTGAGTTTCAAGTGACTTAGAACAAGTAGCCTAAACTTCAATGTCGATCCAAATCTTCGAACACATGTTTGACATGTTTGATTTCTTCGTGAAGTTCCTTGAAGGTGTTGAAGTAGTTCAGAATGCAGCAGAGTAACGGCGCTTGAAATGAATGAGCCCAAAAGTCCTTTGCTAGTTGGAACTAGGGTCGTATTTATAGGCATTTTTCGGAGTTAGGTCGTAGGTCGTGACCGACCTAAGTTAGGTCGTAGGTCGTGACTGACCTAAGATACACTATCTTCTCTTTCACAAGAACACGCATGCTGATTTACACAAGTTCTAGGTCGTGAGCGACCTTACTAGTAGTGGCATAGAAAAGGCGGCCTTCTAATGCAATGTCCTTAGGTCGTGAGCGACCTATCTTAGGTCGTGAGAGTTCTATAGGTCGCAGAATTCCATAGGTCGCAGCTTCCCTTAGGTCGTAGAGTTCTGTAGGTCGCGGCTTCCCTTAGGTCGCAGCTACTTTTAGGTCACTTGATAAGTTAAGTCGCTAGGCCGCTCCATCTCTTAGGTCGCTAAGGACTAAAGGTACTAGATCGCATAAAGACTTTAGGTCGCTAGGTCGCATTATCCTTTAGGTCGCTAGGTCGCATTATCCTTTAGGTCGTTAGGTCTCTTAGGTCGTTGGTCTAGTTAGGTCGCTCCACATTTTCCAGTTTCCAACGAAGAGGAGTTAACATTTGCCCCTCGAAGTACGTGCCTAGGTCATAGGTCGTGTGCTTCGATTCTCTTAACTCGGGCTCTAATGAGTTGTTAGGTCGCGAGCGACCTATCGAGAAAATTAGGTCGTGTATGTCGATTCACATCTCACTTCCCTGGGGTATAAATGACATAGGTCGTTCCTCTTTCACTTCATCTGCTCTGAGCTTCCTATTCGGCCATTATCAAGTTCTTAAGTTCCCGAAGGCAAATTCAACCCATTTAGCTGTCAATTTATCTTCACCAACATAATACGTAAGTGAATTCAATCTTTAGCCCACGATAATCGCCATCCAATTATGAATCCATGTTTTCCGCCTCGAGTCCAATTCATGTGTGGTGCCCTATTTTGAATGATTATTACGATCGATCTTTGATCGCCGTTCGATATGTCATCGTTGTGATTAAAGAAGGCACGGTAACATTAATGGATCGGAGGTATTTGGATTTGATTCCTGGATGATTCGGTGGCATGTAGGAATGATGAATATTCACGAAGGGGATGATGGACTTGCTCATGAGTGATAACGGGTTAATGGGTTAGTGGAGAAGAAGGTGATTGGTGGAGGAAAGCGAGGTTTTTTGCTTGGGCGGGAGCTTGCTTAAGATCCTATTAGAACCGACCCATGAACCTGCGCGACCTATAGAACCTCGCGACCTAGGACTTTCGCGACCTAGGACTTAGGCGAAAGCGCATTGCTTTGAACTGCTGGGTTATTGGGTCTGGTGCAGAGAGGAAGTTAGGCGACCTAACAGATTTGAGTGACAAAAAATGCTTCACGACCTTAGGGCCCTTGAGACCTAAAGAACATTTTCGACCTACGTTAGGTCGCTGAACGACCTAAAACTTGTACGACCTAATTTCTACAGCATAGGTTTTTAGGTCGCAGCCGAGTTAGAACTTGATAAATTTGCATTGCTCTAGACCCCCTTAATTTGCACAGTGCGACCTAAAAGAGCTCTGACCTATACTAGGTCGTAGGTCGACCTAGGACTTGTGAAATTTTAGAGAATTTGATTGAACTGCTTGGACTTGAATCATTTGAAATTCCTTACATTCCTTTGCAGATTGCCCTAACTTTTAATCTAACACCCTGTTTAAACATAATATTTGCAGAAAAATGGGACGAATATACTGTCACTGACCGCCCACATCGAATGACAGATTAGTCGATAAAGAATAACCAACTTAAATGAACTGTGCGAGTGAAATGCTGTGAATCAACCGACTCAAATGAAGTGTTAAAGCAAAGCTAAAATTTTGTTTGAATTAACACTGCGCTTGAGTTTTAAATTAACAAGTCCTGAAATCTCACAATCGATCAGTTGTCAATTAGTTTAATTTTCAGTTATTTCGCTTGTTATTTTTATTAGTTTTGCACAACACCTCACAATTTTAGGAAACATGCATCTTCACACCTGAACATCCAGTTACTCATGTAGAATGACGTCTCAACAAGAAGAGATGATAGAACACGTCGAAGGGGCTTCCCCGGTTGCTATTCCTCTAGAGAACCCTCCGGAAAGAACTCCTACCCTTCTGAAACAGCGGGCGCTTAATCAATTATGCGTTCAATTTGGCATTGCCGAGGCTGAAGTTTTACTCCCTGGACCAAATGATTTTGCCGATAGACCACCTTCCGGTTTTGTTGCCATTAATCGCCAAATGTGCTTAAGTGGAGCAATTCCTCCCTTTAATGAATTTCTTCAACAAATCCTTCTTCGACTGACGATCTCTCCTTTCCAACTGCATCCCAATGGCTATGCCATTTTGATGGAATTGTGCGTTCTGTTCAGGAGAACTCTTGACCGTCTTCCGAGTTTTGAGGAAATCTGTTACCTGTGCACTTTTGCGAAGAACAAGGACCACCCTTCGATTGTACTTGTAAGAGGTGCGAGGAACCGTAAACTAATTTTGGATTTGCCGGAGAGTGCACATGGTTTTTTGAATCAATTCTTCTATATTCGTTGCCCCGCAGGATTTTACGCAGACTGGAGAATAGGAAGTGAGATCTTCTTTCCCTTCTTTCTTCAATTTTATTCTAAGTTTTTCATGGTTCGCATTGCTAGATGCTGATTCCATTCCTTATTTTTACAGGACTTCCTCCTCCTTCTAGAGATTCCAGTCATAAGCCAGTCTTTGAAAGGCTAAGCATTGTGGCTGCTGAAGCGAGGAGCGCAAAATTTCTATTGACAGATGAACTTCTTCATCGGTTTGAGCTTTTACATTCTTCCCGTTCTACTCAACTTCATGAAGTTCCGACTGAAGTTCCCGATTCTCCAATGAAAACTCCTGATGCCCCGGTCTCTATTAAAGAGCACATGCGGGGAGGAGCCTCTGTAGAAACTTCACTAGTAAAATGTTCCACTCCAAGGGATGATGCGAAGCCATCTGAAAAGCCTGCACTTGCCCCTATAACTGAAGAAGAGGAGTCCCTTCCTCATACTGATAAGAATGTTGATCTTGGAGTTGATATTTTTGGGAGTTTAAGTGACATAATGGTTACTTCCCAAGAACTTTTTACGGATGATGTTTCCAAAACTATCTCTTCCGTAATTGAGGAGACATCTTCTCTACAACAAATGTCAACCCCTTCTACTCAAGTTATCACTACCTCTACTCCACAGAGTGGTCTGTAACTTGATGCATGTAGCTTACACGTTACACAACACTTAGGATTTTTCAGCACTTCTACGCATTCATCTTCTTATACTTTAAAGATTTCTAAAGCTTATTATTTTTATTCCAAATTCTCCAATGGGGCGCAGCAGTTCATATTATGATGATTTCCAGCGCTACGGGAGGCGTAGCCAATATGATTATAGGCGTCACCTCCCCTCTTACAGAGAATCGGATGAAGAGAGGGCCATCAGGAAAGCAGACGAGAGACGAGCATATGAAGAACGTCACCGAAGAGAACAAGAAAGACATGACCCTCCCCACAGAGATGATGATACCCAAAAAAGAAAGACTCACGATGAGAGAGGTAAAGGTCACATGGAAGATTCTTCTAGTAAGCGGGCTAAACTTACTGAAGAAACAATGCCGACGGTTTCTCAAAATGTTCCTGTTCAATCTCCTGCCCCCGTTCGTTCCGACATTCAAACAAACATCAACCGGCCTGCATACCAAATTTGGCAAGGTCCTCCCACTCTTCAAAGTCGATTCCCTCAGTGGTGCCTGAGAGGGGTTCGATTTGATCTCGACTTGGTTCCTCTCGACAAATCGGCTATGCTGCGAAATCTTGATACTGTTAGGACCGATATTGAAAGAATGTCAAACTGGCAAAAACTTGTCGACGAGCTTCAGAGGATTAACCGAGCCAATCTCGAGGCCATGCTCACAATGGAGAACGATAAGGCTGAGTGGCAGAAGACTCTCGAACAGCATGACGCCGAAATGAGAAGTATTGCTTCCTATAATGAAAAGCTAGAAGCGGAAGTAGAAAAGCTTAAGGAAGAATTAGCTACTTCGTCTACTCTCTATTCTCAAAAGGAGAGCAAGCTTCAACAACAAGTACGAGATGCGCATGCCAGTCAAAGAGCAGTCGAAGATAAGCTTACACACAAGGAGAAGGTCATAGAAGAATATCGCGCTGAAACTTTACAGCTGCGAGAACAGACCGGCTCTCAAAGCTTGGAGATAGAGATGTTAAAAGCTCGACTTGCTATGGCCGAAAAGGAGCATGACGAGGCTATTGCTGGTAAACTTGCGGCCGAAGAGGCCCATCAAGCAACCAAAGCTGACATTAGCTCCACATTATTTGATTTTTATCTGCACAGCATTTTGGGGCGTGGCAGCCTTGCCTTTCTAGGCCCTAAGTATGAAATTACACTAGCTGAAGTTTGGGAGGCAGCACTTGATATGCTCGGTGGTAAAGGTGCTGGCTACGCTGAGACAGCTCTTGAAGAGCATTATCTCGATGATGATGCTCGCGCCGCTCTTGCCAAGGGAAAAGAGCAACTCGCCAGGGTACGGGCGGAATGGCGGAAGGGGAATGTTCTGAGAAAGAAATACCACCTACCACTTCTGAACGTCCTTTAGTTTCTTCCGAAGTTGACATTACAGGTTCCAGTGCTCATTCGCTGCCTCCTACAAGAACCGGGGTAATTACCCCTACTGATGATGAGGCTTTGGAGGATATCGGGGCTCAAAATTATGAGATTGAACTAACGAAGCAAACATCTTCAGGTAATTTTGACATTGGTCCGATTCAGGTGGATCGCTTGCTTGCTCCTCAAAAGTTTGATGAGCTTCTCGATTACTTCTTGAATCTCGACGAACCCATATCTCCCTTCTTTCGGGGAGATACTAATATTTTTAATTTCTCTTCTTCTGCAGTTGAAACACCAAGTGCTGTGCAGACTTCACTTCCTCCGGTTATCCCTCCTCCGTCTCTTCAGGTGACTCCTCCTTCTGCTTCACAGCCCGGGTCACAAGAGGAGCAGATTGAGGCTCTTCATGGTTTGGATGACCCTATCGCTTCGCAAGAGCAGAAAGACGAGGGACTTGAAGGAGGCGAGATCTCTCCGGAGCGGACTCCTTCTGATGACGTAGTTTTGTCCGCTCTTGTTACTCCAGGGAGTGAGTCTTCTTCGAAGAGAAGAAAGAAGCACCAAACATCGAAGAGGAGGAGGAAGAAAATCATCACTACTGAAGAGGAACCGGAAGTTGCACCGGTTGCACCTCCCTCTCCCTCTTCCCTTATGCCTATAGATAGACCTGAAAAACTAATGATTCGGCCAGGCAAAGGGTCCAAAGGTGGTAAGAAGAAGTGAAGAGTTGGACTTCAGGCTTTTTGATTCCTTTTTTGTGTAATGGTCGGATGTTGTGCAGGCACCGGCCCCTGCTCTCTTTTTTATTTATTTTGAAACCTGTATCTGCAATTGAATAAAATGATCCTTTATTTGTACAGACTCTTGTTTGAATTTGAGAATGCATTTATTATTCATTTTTGCACAAGTTTATTTATATGATATTGCGGTGAACTTGTGGTATGTTGCTTGAGCGTATTTTACCGATATAGCTATACCATTTTGTATGTAACTATACCACGTTGCCCCTATACCATAAGCTTGCTGCAATATTTTATACTTTGAGGGGACTTGCACTCTTATTTTCTGAAGAGTAATTACTTCATTCTTGAAGAAATTTTTCATAGAGTACGACTTCCTTCACATAAGTTTTTACGCTTTGTCCTTCGAAGAAATCACTTTTTTTTTATTTATGTATGCATTTTGCCAAGTGAATTCTTCTATGTGGTAAAGCGGGCCTCTGAAGGGTACTTTAACTTTCTTCCTTTTTTTTTTGAAATAGAAATTTGTACTTCTGAGGAGGGATTTTTCACGTTTCAACACTTGGAAGTTTTATTTCAATCTTGGTGAAACGTGTACCTCCAAAGAATTGTGCCTTCGAAGAAAGCGTTTTCACGTTTCAACACTTGGAAGTTTTATTTCAATCTCGGTGAAACGTGGGCTTCCGAAGAAGTCTTTCTTTTTGATTGTGTCCCCGGGAGGGGGTTGTACCTCTGAGGAGGGATTTTTCACGTTTCAACACTTGGAAGTTTTATTTCAATCTTGGCGAAACGTGTACCTCCAAAGAGTTGTACCTTTGAAGAAAGCCTTTTCACGTTTCAACACTTGGAAGTTTTATTTCAATCTCGGTGAAACGTGGGCTTCCGAAGAAGTCTTTCTTTTTGATTGTGTCCCCAGGAGGGGGTTGTACCTTTGAGGAGGGATTTTTCACGTTTCAACACTTGGAAGTTTTATTTCAATCTTGGCGAAACGTGTACCTCCAAAGAGTTGTGCCTTTGAAGAAAGCCTTTTCACGTTTCAACACTTGGAAGTTTTATTTCAATCTCGGTGAAACGTGGGCTTCCAGAAAGGTCTTTATTTTGTTTTGCATTTCAACTTTGGTGAAGTGAAATTCCGAAGAGCGGCTGTTACACTTCAACTCCTGGTGAAATGTGCCTCCGAAGAGGTCTTTATTTTGTTTGCATTTCAACTCTGGTGAAGTGAAATTCCGAAGAGCGGTTGTTACACTTCAACTCCTGGTGAAATGTGCCTCAAAGAGGGTTTTCATCGCCTGGAAGTTACTCTCTCATGGTTGGAGGGTCATGACTCCTCCAATCTTTTTTGTTGAGTAGAGAACTTTCTTTTTTGTGGCGTATGACCCATTAGAGGTCTTTATTCTCCGAAGAGTTGTGCCTCCGAAGAGGATTTGTGCTGCCGATGATGGCTTTGGTTGTTCCCTTGTCCACTTGCTTATGCTTTTTCAGTGATCCTCTTTTTCTTACAAGTGACTTGTTTAATCCAAGGAAATGTACTTCATTGTCAGGCAAGTTCGTGAGAATGAGCATCAGCTTCTTAATTGGATGTTTGTTTGTTCAAACGATCTCAATTTATTAGCAAAGGCCCGTTTCTGTCGAAATCATAGGTCGTTCAATTGAAGTACTTCCTGTCTAGGATTTGAATTTGGAGCTTTTGTGACTTGAAATTTGGCGAGAATCACTGGGTCTTATTATGTGCAAGTTTCACTTCCATTGTCTGCAAAAATTTAAATCGACATTTCAGCAATACATTCTATGTACTTTTTATATCGAAAATAAAGCAAACATGTAATGATAATAAGGAACACAAGATTTATAGTGGTTCGGCCAGGAAATTGGGCCTACATCCACTTTATATTTTTTCATTATTTACTTGCATCAGTTTTACAATTGCCTTCAATTACAAGAACCATAATTTCATAATTCTTTTTACAATATTTCGACAAAATTTTCAGGTAAAGTATGGACGCAAATGATTGCTGTTCCATGCCCTTGGAATTTGATCTCCTTCAACAGTAGTGAGTTTGAATGTGCCGTCAAGAAGCTTCTGACCTATGACATATGGTCCTTCCCAATTTGGCCCAAACACACCTGTCACTGTCATAATTCTCTTCAGGACTAGGTCTCCAATCTCAAAGCTGCGTTGGCGAACTTTGGAATTGAAATGCCTGGCTATCATTTGCTGATGAGCTGCAATTCTGAGATTAGCCTCATCTCTTTTTTCATCAAGAAGATCTAGCGCTTCAAGCTGTAGCTATTCGTTTTCTGCTTGATTGAAATGGATTCTTCTATCTGAAGGAACCTCTATTTCTACCGGAATCATTGCCTCTGACCCGTATGCTAATGAAAACGGGGTGTGCCCAGTCGCAGTTTTGTGAGTGGTTCTGTATGCCCATAGTGCCAGTGGTAGCTTATCGACCCAACCACCTTTTGCTCTTTCAAGTTGCTTTTTGATGGTTGACTTAATAATTTTGTTCACGGCTTCCACTTGCCCGTTTGCCTGCGGATGAGCCACTGCTGAGAAGCTTTTCCGGATTTTGAATTGCTTGCAAAAATCTTGGAATTCTTCACTTTCAAACTGAGTACCATTGCCTGTAATTATTTTTTGAGGCACACCGTATCTGCAAATGATGTTTTTAGTCACAAAACATATCATCTTCTTTGAGGTGATAGTAGCCAGTGGTTCAGCTTCTTCCCACTTAGTAAAATAATCTACAGCAACAATGGCATATTTAATTCCAGATTTGGCAGTTGGTAACGGTCCTACAAGGTCTATCCCCCATATTGCAAACGGCCATGGACTGGCCATCTGTGTGAGTTCAGTGGAAGGAGCTCTAGGAATTTTGGCGAATCTTTGGCATCTGTCACATTTTCGGGAATACTCTGCTGCATCTCGATTAATTTCTGGCCAAAAATATCTGTATCGGAGAATTTTCTTTGCTAATGTTTGGCCACCTGAATGATCACCGCACTCTCCTCCGTGTACCTCTGCTAGGATTGCTTTGGACTCTTCCCTGGATACACATCGAAGCAATGGCATTGAGAATCCCCGTCTGTATAATCGGCCATCCTGGATTATGTATCGAGAGGCTTTTCTTAGTAGCTTTTGTCGTTCTTTTGAGTTCCCTGGTAAGGATCCATTGAGCAGATATTCTATTATCGGAGTCATCCATGATTCTTGCTCTTGAGACATGCTCATGATCCAATCAATGTCCATCTCATCAATGCTAGGAGTCGATAGGACCTCCATCGGAGTTAACCCAATAAATTGAGCTTCACCCGTGCTAGAATACTTTGCGAGAGAATCTGCTTTCATGTTTTCTTCTCGAGGAATGTGACTTATCATGTAATGATCGAAATCACCCAGGAGTTCCCAAGCCTTTGACAAGTAGGCGGGCAGGTTCCCCCCTTTTGCTTGGAATTCCTTTTTGACTTGGCATACAATAAGCTGAGAATCACTGAATATCTGTAATGCTCGGATGTTTAATTCTTTAGCAATCCTTAAGCCAGCGATAAGGGCTTCGTATTCTGCTTCATTGTTTGTTGAAGGAAATTCCAATCTTAGTGCATAGCATAATGATCGGCCTTCAGGGGTCTCAAGTACAACTCCGGCTCCAGAACAGTAGTCGTTTCTCGCACCATCGACATATAACTTCCATTGGATTGGGGAATCATCGACCGTTTCCTCCTCACTGTTACCCTTATCTGTGAACTCTGCGATGAAATCCGCTAAAGCTTGTCCATTGATTGCTTTTCGGGGATGATAAGTGATGTCATACTGACTGAGTTCAATGTTCCACTTTAGAAGACGACCCGAAGTCTCAGGGCGAACCAGGACTTGCTTTAAAGGTTGATCAGTGAGGACTCTGATAGGGTGAGCTTGAAAATATTGCCTCAACTTCCTAGATGCAATTAGTAGGCAATAGGCGAGTTTTTCCAACTTAGAGTAATTCATCTCTGCCCCAGTGAGTCTTTTGCTGATATAGTAAACTGGATGTTGAATCCTTTTGTCTTCTCGTATCAGCGCTGCACTTAAAGCATGAGATGATACTGCCAAGTATATAAGAAGATCCTCGCCATCGCTAGGCCTAGAAAGTATTGGAGGCGTTTCCATATGGCGAATCAATTCATCAAAGGCTTTTTGGCATTCGGGAGTCCAATAGAAGTTTTTCTTTCCTTTCTTTAGAGCGTCAAAGAATGGGATGCATTTATCTGTGGCTTTGGAAATGAACCGACTCAAGGCGGCGACCTTTCCATTGAGACTTTGCAATTCCTTCTTTGTTCTAGGAGCTTTGACTTCCTTTAATGCAGTAATTTGAGCTGGACTAGCCTCAATGCCCCTAGCGCTCACGATGAAACCTAAAAACTTGCCGGATTCCACTCCAAATGAACACTTTAAAGGATTGAGCTTCATTCTGTATTTTCGGAGGACTGCGAACATGTCTGCTAAGTGTTCTATGTGATCCACTGCTTTCTTAGACTTTACCAACATGTCATCGACGTAGACTTCCATAGTCTTGCCCAGTTGCGGTTTGAACATAGCATTAACAAGTCTTTGGTATGTTGCCCCTGCATTCTTCAGCCCGAAGGGCATAACTCTGTAGCAGTAAAGACCAACATCGGTGATAAAGCTTGTGTCCTCTTGATCTGGCTCATGCATCATGATCTGGTTATTCCCGGAGTAAGCATCCATAAAAGATAACAACTCGTGTCCCGCTGTTCCGTCTACCAGTTGGTCGATTCTAGGTAATGGAAAGCAGTCTTTGGGACAGGCCTTGTTCAGATCTGAAAAATCGATGCATACTCTCCATTTTCCGTTGGCTTTCTTAACCAGCACGGGATTTGAAACCCAATTTGGATAGGTAGATTCTTTGATAAAATTATTCTCCATGAGCCGATCAACTTCTTCTTTTAATGCCGCCGACCTTTCTGGACCTTGAGTTCTCCTTTTCTGTTTCACAGGTGTAAATTTTGGATCAATATTTAGAGCGTGCACTGCAACTTCTGGGGATATTCCGCACATATCGGCATGAGTCCAAGCAAAAACATCCAGATTCGCCTTTAAAAAAGATATTAAGATATTCTGAATTGACGCATTAAGTTGTGAACCCACATTCAACACCTTGTTTGGGTCCTTTGGGTCAACAGGTATTGGTATTGTCGTTTCCACCGGTACCACTCTATTTTCCCCTGCACTGACTTTCCTAGGGTCCATCTCTTTCCTTGCTCCGCTGTGCTCGCCAGTGCAGGGTCCGCCCTGTAATTGCTACAAGGTCAGTTCTTTGATGCGGACTGGGGCTGCCGCATTCTTTCCCATTTCTTTTTTTCTGGTTTCTCGTAGCTCTATCAGATAACACTCTCGCCCAGCATTTTGATCCCCTTTTATAACTCCTACTCCATTGTCTGTAGGGAATTTAATAGTGAGGCACCACGGGGCAAGAACGGCTTTGAACACTGCCAGAGTTGGACGACCAAGGAAAGCATTGCAAGCAGAAAATTCGTCGACAATCACAAAAGTTTGCTTACGAACCATTTTTCTCTCTCCTTCTCCAAGTTCCACAAACAAATCAATGGTTCCTACCGGCTGTTTGGCTCCCCAGTGAAGCCAGCGATTTTTTGCGATTAGGCTTGCACATCAGCCATAGGGATCTTCATTTGGTCGAATGTTTTCTTGAAGAGGATATTGCAGGATGCGCCACAATCAATGAGAACTCTTCTGACAATAGCTGGCCCGATACCAGCCGAGATGACTAAGGGATCCAAGGTAGGAGCTTCAATACCTGCGGAATCCCTAGCTATGAACACAATATCATCATCAAGAGTTCTTTGTTGCTTCAAGGGCGTAGCACCTTCCAAAATGAATAAATCTTCCTCGGTCGGTACATACTTTAAAGCTCGGGTATACCTTTCCATCTCACCCTAGCTTCTGCCTGCTGGGTGAGGTCCTCCTGTAATGACATTGATAATGGGCCTTTCAGATTCATGCCCTGCAGCCTTCTCACTCGTCCTAGGCTGATGAGTAGGAGCCTGTTGCTCCTGACTAGATGAAGCAGGATTGTCGCTATTCTTTTTCACAAATTGCTGCAGTTTGTTTTCCCTTAGCAACTCTTCAATCAGATTTTTCAACTGACGGCATTCGTCGGTCTCGTGAAGGGGTTGATTATGGAAGCGGCAGAACTTCCCACTCTGTATAGCCTTTTTCCCGGTCCTTAGAGGAGGAGGTTTAGGAAAGTCAACAGAATCTTTAGTGGCAAGGTAGATACGCTCTGGCGTATCTGATAAAGGAGTATATTCTGATGGCTTGAAGGATCGGGGCTTCTTCAGATTACTCTGCTTCTTCCCATTGTTATTTTCCCTTTTTTGCCCTACAGATTCATTCTTGCATGGAGCAACAGTGTTATCTTCATGTTTTTCCAACACTGCCTTTACCGGTACGGGACGGCTTTCTAAGCGTATGAATTCATTTGATTTTTTATAGAATTTTTCAAGGGAATTTGGTTCCTTCATGTTTAGCCATTTCCCAAATTCGCTCGACTCGTCAATACCCTTCATCAGATAAGTCAATATCATTCGCGGTTCTGCATTGTCCACCTCAGCTAGCGCTATATTAAAGCGGTTTAAGAAAGATCTGATAGTCTCTCCTGGATTCTGCTCCAAACTTGACAGTGACATGATATCCTTGGCTTTTGAGGCGTATAGTCTGAACTGCTCCTTGAAATTTTCGGGTTAAGTCAGAAAACTGATCTACAGATCGGACTGGAAGTTTGGTGAACCAAAGCAGAGCTACACCTTCGAGATACACAGGAAAATATCGGCACTTTATTTCATCAGCGGCTCTGGCACCTGTCATGTGCCAATCATACTTGTATAAGAATTCGTTCGGATCACTTGTCCCCTTGTAAGCTGGAATGGTTGGAGGGACAAACTTCCTTGGTAATTCAGCCTTTAAGATTTTCTCAGTAAACGGAGTTTTACTTGGGGCGAAACCCCATTCTTTATCGTCTTCAACCCTCTGCATACTCTCTTTCATAATTTGTCGGACCATTCCAGAAAGATACTCCTCATCATGTCGAGTTCTAGATCCACCAACCTCTGGAAGTGTTTGTTCAAAGGGGCTAGCAGCCCTTTCAGGAGCATTTCTTTCTTCAGCATCATGAATGTTGCCAGCAAAATTCCTTTCATTACCTGCCGGTTGACGGTTTGCCCCAAGCAAATCCTTCAACCTATTCAGAATTAGGGCATTCTGGGCATTCTGAGCCTCGAATTGTGCATTTTGGGCATTTATCTGTTGGTTCAGCCGTAAGATTGCAGCATCCAGCTCTGCCTTTGTAACTCCGATAGCTGGAGTGGCTTGATTCGATATAGGGGAAGCGGAGGTTCCCTCTTGAATATTCCCATATCTGACAGATCTACTTTTCCTTCCAGGAGCCATAATCTCGGATAGACTTCTGATTTTCAAGGAAATTCTCTCTACAAACCTCTGTGAAGCAATGATGATAACTCGCCTGAGTTCGATTTCTTAGTGAAAGCACCAAAAATGTTAATGTTAAAATTTGAACGCTAACACCCCGGTATATGAAGTGAGATCGTGAAAGCACCACCCGTTAGCTCGGGAATAGATTATAAGCAGCTAGTAGTGAAAAAACAGTAAATAACAGCAATTTTATAATGGTTCGGCTTAAGAGATAGCCTACGTCCACTTTGAATATCTTTATTGACGATTTGATTACAAGTCAATGCAGTTACACTTTGATTACAACACACTTTGAGTTTCAAGTGACTTAGAACAAGTAGCCTAAACTTCAATGTCGATCCAAATCTTCGAACACATGTTTGACATGTTTGATTTCTTCGTGAAGTTCCTTGAAGGTGTTGAAGTAGTTCAGAATGCAGCAGAGTAACGGCGCTTGAAATGAATGAGCCCAAAAGTCCTTTGCTAGTTGGAACTAGGGTTATATTTATAGGGCTTTTTCGGAGTTAGGTCGTAGGTCGTGACCGACCTAAGTTAGGTCGTAGGTCGTGACTGACCAAAGATACACTATCTTCTCTTTCACAAGAACACGCATGCTGATTTACACAAGTTCTAGGTCGTGAGCGACCTTACTAGTAGCGACATAGAAAAGGCGGCCTTCTAATGCAATGTCCTTAGGTCGTGAGCGACCTATCTTAGATCGTGTGAGTTCTATAGGTCGCAGAATTCCATAGGTCGCAGCTTCCCTTAGGTCGCAGAGTTCTGTAGGTCGCGGCTTCCCTTAGGTCGCAGCTACTTTTAGGTCACTTGATAAGTTAAGTCGCTAGGCCGCTCCATCTCTTAGGTCGCTAAGGACTAAAGGTACTAGATCGCATAAAGACTTTAGGTCGCTAGGTCGCATTATCCTTTAGGTCGCTAGGTCGCATTATCCTTTAGGTCGCTAGGTCTCTTAGGTCGTTGGTCTAGTTAGGTCGCTCCACATTTTCCAGTTTCCAACGAAGAGGAGTTAACACCCGGCCTGTTTATTTAGAAAATAACTTGAAAATTTTAAAAATAGATGATTAGTTGGAAAATAATTATTAGTTTGTAAAATAGGTGTAAAATAGTTAGAAAATAGCTTGAAATAATTATAGAAATTTTAGCTAATTGCAAAATAATAGTAAGATAGTAATTAGTTTTGTAAAATAGTTGAAATATAATAATTAATTTATAAAACAGATGGAAAATTGTTAAACAGTTTCAAAAATAATTGTAAAACAAGTATAAGATAAATTGGCTTTTTAAAAGAAAGGTTGTATATATAGTAAATAGCTCGAAAAAATTAGGTTTATATTAAAAAAATTTATATTAAAAATAGTCTAGAGTCAAAATGTTCAATTCCCAATCTCTATTCCCAATCAATTCAATTTAAATTCCACTTCCATTTAAATTGACTTAACTCCAATTTAAAATAACTCCAATTTCCATTGGACTTGACTTATTCCCAATTCAAGTTGAATTAATTCTCAATTCCTTTTCAAATTTAAATCAAATTCCATTTGATTTTAAACATATTCAACTTTAATTACAATCCCAAGTTATTCCAATCACTTTGGACTAATATCCATTCAATTGAACCCACTTCAATGCCAATCCATTTCAACTCCAGTTTGAATTAATCCCAATTTCAAATTCCATTTCCAAATCAAGTTGAATTATTCTTGATTTCCTTCCAAATTTAATTCAAATTCCATTTGAATTTAAAATTATTTAACTTTAATTACAATTCCAAATTATTTAAATCAGTTTGGACTAATTTCAAATTAATCCAATTCAAATTTTCCATTTGAATTTTATACTTATACATCTTTAATCACAAATTCAATTAATTCAAATCAAATTCAATTTGAACTAATTTTAGTTCGAATTCCAAATTTAAATCATCTCGAATTATATAAATTCGAGTTAATACTTCAAATGTTGATTTAATTCCTTTAAATCAATTTATCTTCAAAGTTTTTAAACAATTCAATTCACAGTTCAGACCCAACATATTATGCCACAAATCAAATTAACCTTTATTTTTACATTAATAACCTAAGCCTTTGAACAATTTTAATTCTGAGTCCAATTCTCAAAATTACATTTTAAATTATCTCTACTTAACCCTTTTCAAAGTTCAAATAAGGGTTCAAACAATTTTATTTTAAAATTTAATTTATTACTAAATTTTTTCCTCCAGTTTAAAACCAGTTCTTAAACAATTTTAATTTACTAATTCAATTATTCAAATTTTTAATTCAAGGTAATTCCATACACTGAAATTAAAGTTTAATTTCCCTTTTATCTCAACAATGGATTACCATACTCCATTTCTCATTCATTTAAACAAGTGCAATTTTGCAATTTAAAGATTTTTAATAACAATAGGATGATATCAACTAATTTATTTTAAAACATCCATTCAATTCCCAATTTCCAGATCTCGAACCCATTTTGAGATCGCACAAACTCCCAATTCAAATCAACCATTTAACTTTCCTAGTTAAATCTTAATTCCATCTTGAAATTTTCAAATTAGTTTGATCATTTAACTTATTTAACTTTTTCCCAGTTAAACTCAGTTCACTTAATCCAGTCAATCTTACCCAATTTGAACTTCCATTTCAAATTTTGAACTTTTCATAAATAATCTTCCCACTTATTTAGTTCAAAAACTTATCACTATGGGTATCATATCTCATTCATGATTTAAAACTCAATATTTAGAGTTTATTTCAACCAACTTTATATTATGTATATTGATACATATACATATTTACTTCTTGGCTTGCCAAGCCAAATTTAAACCACCTTTGGTTTCAATTCAAACAAATTTTCTTTAAAATTTTCAAACATTTCTTATTTTTAAAATAAGATCATTATCCAAAATAGTTTGAATATTGTTATTTCCTTTAACATTTTAAAACCAATTCAAAAAATTTTTAAACTTAGAATTCAGGACTTCACAATTTGAAACCCACTTTTATTTATATCCTTTCACATTTACAAGTTTATTCTCCCTTTTAAATGGTTACTTCCTTAAAACATTTCATTATTTAATACAACAACCATTTATGATAATATCCAAGATTATCATAACTTAAAACCATCCATTATCATCTTGTTCTGAAATACTTCTCCAATTCATGATTTCAGTTTTAGTTTGAATTCATTTCAAACTTGTCTTTAATTTAATTCAAATTTGGTTGTAATTCTATTTCCACTTAATTCTTACTATTACTTTTAGTTTAATTAATACTACAACCAATTTCCTTAATATAATAGATAATCTATTTCTTATATAAGATTCATTTACCTTTGAAATTATTTTAAAAACCTTTATAAAAAAAATTAACAAGTACGCTCTCTCATATATATATACATTCAACTCATTCTAGGGTACCCTATTCTTAATGAGTAATCCCACCAGAGCCAAGGTTCTCTCTTAACCTTCAGCGCTGATACCAAATGTAACGACCCAGAATTTTCGATCTAGAAAATTCCAAATAGTTAGAGAAAAGAAGAAGAGATAGAAAAAGAAGAAACAGGAACAAGACACAGATACCTCACATTCGCAGCGGATCAAAATATAATATCACATAATAACAGTTTACAAAAAGAACAGTATCAGTGCATTTACATTTTCAAATATCAGAGTTATAACATGTACGCAATACAGGACAGTTATAGGACAACATGTCCAAGATATAACTATATATCACAGCAGGTACGCTCTATACGTTCCAGCCATCCAGCTCGCCTTCCTTAGCTCCAGAACGTCCTTACCTGAAAACCTGTAACACTCGGTCTGACCCGAGCATTACATCAAAGTAACACCCGGGTCAGGCTGGAAACCAGCGTGAGTAAACCCATCTAACAAGGAATACAAAAGCATACAAATTGTATGAACCCGGGGTAATTTATCAATTTATAACTTCACAAGCTGTTATAGACAACACTTATTTCACATGTCAATTTCCAAGTGTCGAATTTAGATTATATGACCCAATTCATTTAAAATATTCCAACCCAGCACATTGATTTCCACATATCAATTTTATAAAGAATCGAAGTGGTTTCGGGTATTTACTAATACCCGACTCTGGTTTCTTCAAAATTAATACCAACCTAATCCAAGTTTATCAAGGGGAAAGACAATTCGACTATAAATAAAGGATGTCACTTTAATTACACAACAAATTCATTATCGATAGATATCACATTATTATTGTCTACCCAAAACATATCATATCTCAAACATTTTATACCAGAGATATCAATCAATTCGAGGCATTAATTATCATCAAATCATTCGTAAGCAAGATGGATCATTTCCAAAATTAATTTAGTTAATCTCTAATTAAATTACAAATCTTCAATCACTTCAATTTTCTTTACTTAACATTAATTGATTACAAATCCATTAATTAATCATCCTTTAATCAATATTCTTAATTAATCATCCTTGGTTAATTATACTTTAATTACCTTAAGTAATTAACCCTTAATTAATTACACAAATTAATTATCCAAACCATTTACAATAATTATCCTTTAACTGCTCTCATTAATTAATTAATAATTAATTACATCGATTAATGATCCTGAACTCATTACTTCCATTTAGTAATCCCCCTTTTATTACTTACATTAAATAATTATCATTTGAGTAAATAAAACTCCAATTTCTTACATTTATAATCTCCAATCATCAATCAATCTCTAATAAATCAACTTACTAATCCTTAATCAACAAATTAATTTTCATCCTTAATTAATTTTCTTGATTCATTAACCTTGATTAATTCCATTTATTAATTAATCCATAATTAATTAATCACATTAGTTAATTATAAATAAATCAATTACTCAATAATTAATCTTTGATTATTAAATTAATTAACCACCATCAACCCTCAGTCAAATTGTAAATTAATTAAACTTTAAGAATTAACTTACTAAGTTAAATAAATAATCCAACTTAATTTACCAAACATTTAAATGAGAACTTAATATCAAACAATAATTAAGTGTATTATTTAAAACTTAATTATGTTAACTCTAACACATTATGTTACTATTATTCTATCCAAGACAAATTCCTGGATTTCTCGAACTAAATCGAGATCGAAGTGGAACAAACCACCTTTTCTCCTCCTTTCTTTACCTCTTTTCACTTCTTTTGTTCCCTTCCAGTATTTACTCACGGCCCAACCTCCCTATCCTACTGCTCGCTTTCCTTCTTCCTCTCTTTTTTTTTATATAAAACTTGCTTAAATTTTAAAGCTGGTTTACTAAAATATAAACCCTGCTAGCACTTTCGAATAACTCCATACAGTACTCGAGCAAAACTTAGTCTTTCCCGAGTTCTTCACGAGCAAGCCCACACAGTATCACACTTCCAAACACGAGTATAAACCCGAGCCAGTCCTTCCCTAACCCGATCATCACTTCGAGTTGCTCACAACCCATCCTTCTGACACACGATGCTATCGCCGTGCACATGCACGGCCGTTCAACCCCACTCCGACCAATTCTGACATCCTCAACAAATCACCGGCCATACCCTTCTTCGATCCCAAACATCCAAGTAGTAAGACAGAATCAAAATCAAAAAAATGACCAAAACAAACTCATAGAAGCAAAGAATTGTAACCTAGATCCGCCTCGCCAAGTCTACTCTGACCATTAGAGATCAGGAGACATCACCCAGAGCTTCGACAACGACAAACACTCCTACTCTATCCACCTGATGATGTTCCGATGCCTCAATGAGTCCAGTGATGCCTCGCAAAGACTCTCGACTCAGTGCAGAACAAAACCCTACAACCACCTCACGTCGTCACCACAGTAATCGAAAAATCCAGAAGACAATTTTGCTAAAACCCCAGGCCTTTCATCCATCTCCAAGCACGATCCCGAGACTCCAAAATACATTGATCATCAAAAAATTACTCAAACCCAATTCATGTTCATCACCCGAATTTCCCTTAAATTCTCACTTAAAAATTCTGATTTGGGTTTTAAAATTCATAGTTTTCAATTACGAATCAATTTATATTCATGAAACCTTTAATTATTGAAATCGGTTTTTTTTATAAAGATCAAGTTTTTACTGTAATTTCACTTCCTAGTGGAAAACTTCCTACAAACTTACCTGAAACCATTTTTAAGTTAAAACCTGGATTTTTCTTAACAGTTTATATTTAAGCATCAGTACATATAACTAATCACTGGAAGTACAAATGACTTTGGATTATTCTTCCATTCTGTAGAATAAGAACAGAGAATACTATTTGAAAATACTGACATTCTCAAAAATATATTTATGTATCCCTGCATAACTATTAAATCAATCATGCAAAACATTGTCTCAAATTTAAGATCGTGTTTACTGCATGCATTCAGAGATTAAACGGTTTTAAGGTTTTCATTATCACCACTCAAAATCAAACTACTAAAGAGGATTTGGTTACTCACCTGTCCAGAATGAAGAACAGAGCATTATTAAACTTTGAACAGCTTTTGATTTTGAAAAGAAAACTTCTGAACCCTTAAAACTTTGAGTTGCTGTAGATATTTGATTTAAGATCTGCAGTTGCATGCTATAGAAACTTGTTGAAAATGACTTAAAACTTGATTTCGAGCTTGCTCTTGAATAGATCACGGGTTTATGAAATGCTTGCAGGCTTTGATGATTAGATTTTAGAAAAATGAGTTACAGGCTTTGATTTTTTGGTTCTAGAAGTGGATTGATTTAAGGCTATTTATGAGGATTTGTTTTTAATCTTTGCTTTGCTCAGGTTTGGGATTTGGAACTAATCATGTTTGATTTTTTTTTTCATTTTCTTTCAGATTTTGATTCCCTATATTTTGAAAGTGAAAGAAAATGTTTAAACTAAAAAAAACATAACCATGTTTTCTCTACTTTTATTAAGTTAAATTCAAAAAGAAATTAAGTTTTTCCACTTGTATTCATTATGCTAGCACTAAGCTAACAAATGTCCATATATGTTACCATTAGCTTCCACTTGTATTTTTCATGTTTTATACATTTACTAATATTAAAGACTTATTTTAAAATATTTCTCATGTTTTATGTGTTTAACTTTCTCTTTTATTTATATATAACTTTTTAAAGAAAATGATGATGTTGTTTTTTCTTCCAATTACTCACTAATAAATAATTTATATAAATATACTAGTTTTTAAAATAATTTATTTACTACAATATTTATTAAATAAGCAATAATAAATTATTAGAAAATTATAAAAAAAATCCCAAATTACATAATTCTATAAATATCATATATATGAATGGTAACTACCATATTTTATTTTGCTTTGAAATAGAAATTTATATTATCAGGGTTTATTTAGATCAATGGTAAAATCAGTAAATTATCCAATACCACATGTTCAAAAATCCGGGTTATCACAATGGTTGAAATTTAATGTAAAGGTAATTTGTTCAATTTTGAAATTTTATTGTTTAAATTGAATTTAAAAATAAACTTCCAAGGCACAGTCTCCGAATTTGACGAAACCAGTTCCAATGGATCCGTAATAGATAGTTATTATCGGATTTCAATTTTCATAGCAATCGGAGTTGTCATTTGACTCTGGTAGCTCGAAACGCTTAGAAATTATTTTAATCGACCTAATTGAAATTTGATCGTTTTCTTTTGTAACTCGCGCATACGATCAAATTAAATTCCGAAACACGTCCCATTGCGTTCAGAATGCGGATAAAACTTTATAAACGCCTGTCGGCATGTCTGATTTGGAGTTTGGGATTTTGCGTTTTGCGAAACGAGATATTTTAGAATTTAATAATATTAAAATTTAAGGTCAAAAGGTCAAAGACATTTTCATTAACTCATACTCAAGAAGCCTCTCACCCACCTATATCTAATTCCTCGTTTCCCTCACAAATCGATAAGAAGGATCGAACGTAAATAAAAAAAAGAAGAAGAAGAAAATAATGGCTGAAGCCGTTTACTAAAAAAAAAAAAGAAATCCCTCGAACGAAATCAAGGCGATCTCGCTCCGGTAAATGAGAGCCGCGACTGGTCGAAGATGTTGATACGTACAGAGGCGGAGGCAGTGTCGAGGGCCAGGCGTAGTCAAAGTCGAGGCAGGGGGTCGGCAGGGGTGAATCGCGAGTAGCTCTTCGTATTCGAATCGAAGGAGGGGTCGACGTCTTCGTTTCTGGTCGCTGGAAGGGAGCGAAGCATCGAGGCGGGGTTCTCAATCAGGCTAGGGAGCGTGGCGACTGTTTCTTGGCGGCGCGTTGAGCTGAGGTAATGGTGATCGAGGTGAGGTCTAACAGAATTTTTTTATTTTAATTTCCCTAAGTTATATAATATATGTACCTGACAGGAAAGAAATTTATTTTGTTATTTACTGCTGTGATGAAATTTAAAATTTAGGTATGAACTATTAATTGTTTTCAGATTGGGAAATATATGTAAGGATTTAGAAGAAAAAGAGAAAAAGATAAAGAAAAATTAGTTTAGAAAAAATTTAATTATTTGTTTAAATTAAGATTTAGTTAAATTAAATTTATAAAATGGAAATCAATTTATTTAGTTAACTTATATAATTATTTGATAACTAGGAAATATTTTATTAAACAGAAAAATAATTAATTAACTTATTAGGTAAAATGAAATTTATTAAACAGAAATTGATTTTACCAAATTGTTCGAATATTCATAAAATCATATAATGTCTATACAAGGTCCAAAATTCGGAAGATAATGGTCGAGATGGAATGGGATCGCCAAACAAAAATCAAAGGTGAGTAAACCTCACGCTTCTGGAATTTATTTTAAATTTAAATGGTTAAATTTTAAATTTTAATGATTAGTTGAATGGTTGAATTGGATTGATATGCTATATTATATAGTAATATCTAGTATATATTGGAATGACTGGTAGCCTGGAATGATTATTATTGGCAATTGGAATAATGAATGCTGTGAGTTGCTTGAATATTTCGTGTGACGCCCCACCTCTATACCACGCTAGCCAAGAACACTCCGTAGTAGTGCTGTCAACTAGCACGGGGAATAAGGCTGTTGAGGAGCGACCATCCATGTAATTGCTTATCACACGGTGGCTATAAATAATCTTCAGAAACAAACATAGAAATAATCATATCACAAATCAGTCACAGATATTCATATCACAAAGGCGGAAGAAGATATGAATATATAACTAACACATGAAAGTGTACATCAGAGTAGTGGTCAGTAAGATCCACGATAATACAAAAGAATAGCAATACCTGCTATACAAAAGAATACAACTATGAGTCTATATCTCAAGTGTATACAACAAAAACTGCTAATCTAAACAGTTAGCCAAAAGTCAGAGTGATGAATCCCTCGGAAGAAGTCAAGCAGAAGCACCTGTAACATCTCGGTCTGACCCGAGTATTATTTAAGAAAATAATAAATGGGTCAGTCTAGCTATAAATATCAGATGACATGATATAACATAAAAGATATGGCATAAACATAAACATCCATAATGACATACCACTATAAGTATGTAAATAATGATCAACAGAAGATCAATCAATAAGAGATAATCAATATCACAAGAATCTTCTCAAAGATTCGGAAAGGGCATCATACCCCAAACTTGTACTCATAACAAGTCAATGACATAAATTCTAGAAATCAATGCAAGAAGTCCAGAAATCATAGAAAAGAGAAAGAGGCCTATCACATGACGGTCCGAAGACCAAGGGGAGCGACCCCACATGTGTGAATGGAATCACACAGATTAAGGTCCAGACTAACCAAAAAGCAAAAAGGTATGTGTGAGTGGAATCACACAAGTGGTGTCTAGTCTAACCTCGTAACAAGAGACATCGCACAGTTGCTAGTCTAAATCAGTAGAATGATCGTCATGATCAACGAGAAGTGTCAATTACACTAAGCTAGTAAATATAGAAGTTTAGCTTCATGTCCCATAACCACTTGCTTAACTTAAATATTTACGAACAAACTGTAAATCTTCACTAATAAAATTGTCACAAGAGGTTCAATCGAACATGTCCAAGAATTAAGCGACGAAGTGAACGCAAGCGTTTCATACCACTTGTTTTACTAAGTCGTTTAATTAGATTTCCCATCCGAGTGAGGTAAAGGTTTGTATATACTAATAGATTGGAAAACGGTTTAAGAACAGAGCTTTGTTATTAAAAATAGAGTTGAAATTGTTTGTTAAAAGAGTTTTGATATTTACTACTAGTATTGAAACCTTTATATTATAAAGTGACAAAACACAGAAGCAATTGTAGAAACAATCAGTCACAAAAATCGCATACGGAGATGTGAATAAAATCCAAGGAAATCAGCCCAATGTCTTTCAGATAAGATCCCCTACGGAGGGGGGGTCCAGGGGGGTGGCAACCCCCCAAGGTGGGGGTGCGGGGGCAACGCCACCGCTTACGGGGTTCGACCTGCCCGGTCAGGTCGTGGGGGTCCAGGGGGCAGCGCCCCCGTCGGGGTGCGGGGCTGCGCCCCGTCCAAAACGGTACGACCTAGTGAAGACAAAAAGGGGGTCTAACGACCTAAGAGGGATAGGGTCGAGCGACCTAACGGTTGCGACCTAGGGGTCTAAGGGGTCAAGCGACTTAGTGGTTGCGACCTAGAGGTGTTCGCGACCTAACGATGACTCACGACCCAACATGGCCGACTTAACAGAGGTCGCGACCTAACAGGATAACTCGTGAAGGACTTAAGAGTTGCGTGACTGAAGGGTTCCACGACTTAAGGGTTGCACGACTTAAGAGTTGCACGACTTAAGGGTTAGGCCAGAAGCGACCTAACGAGATAAGGTCCAACGACCTACGAGTTAAGGGTCCAACGACCTATCGGGATAACTCGTAACCGACTTAAGGGTTGCGTGACTGAAGGGATGCACGACTTAAGGGTTAACTCGTAAACGACTCACGACCTATGGATGAACGACTTAACTCCGAACGAGCTAAAAATGGCCAGAACGACCTAGGGTTAACTCGTTAACGACTCACGACCTATGGACGAACGACTTAACTCTGATCGAGCAAAAAATGGCCAGAACGACCAAGGGTTAACTCGTGAACGACTCACGACCTATGGACGAACGACTTAACTCCGAGCGAGCTAAAAATGGCCAGAACGACCTAGGGTTAACTCGTGAACGACTCACGACCTATGGACGAACGACTTAACTCCGAACGACCTAAAAATGGCCAGAACGACCTAGGGTTAACTCGTGAACGACTCACGACCTATGGACGAACGACTTAACTCCGAACGAGCTAAAAATGGCCAGAACGACCTAGGGTTAACTCGTGAACGACTCACGACCTGTGGACGAACGAATTAACTCCGAACGACCTAAAAATGGCCAGAACGACCTAGGGTTAACTCGTGAACGACTCACGACCTGTGGACGAACGACTTAACTCCGAAGGACCTAAAAATGGCCAGAACGACCTAGGGTTAACTCGTGAACGACTCACGACCTTTGGACGAACGACTTAACTCCGAACGACCTAAAAATGGCCAGAACGACCTAAGTGCAGAAAATTCACCAAAACGCTAAAAATTGGAGTTTTTCGCCAATCCAGTCCAAACCAAATGCTAACATGCATGCAAAAATGATAGGGAATCATTCCCAACAGTCCAATATAGTTATAGGCTAGAATTATGAGATAAAAATCTCACCTTTGCACCAAATATCAATGAAAATGAAGTTTTAAGCAAGCAAGAATCAATCCTTCTTCTATCTAAGCACAAGAAGCTTGAATCCAATGTCTTCTTCTTGAATTTGGAGTAGAAAGATGGATTGCAATTGAATTTGAGTTTTGGAATTTTAATTTCCCATTCCCTCCACCATTAATGCCAAAGCTTGATTAGTTAGGAAATTTATGAAGAGTGAGGAGAAGAGGGTTGGAACTTGGGCTTAATAGGCTAAACTAACCCAAAGTCCAAATCAGTAAAAGTTAGTAGAATTTCACTAACTCCAAATCTATCGATGTTTATACTTAAAAAAGTTGTAAACGACATTTTGAACTCAATGGAAGTGGTCTCGAGTCCTAATTTGACCGTTTGCAAAAAGTAGCTTTTCGGACCAAAATCCGATTAAGGAGTTAATATTTAAATAAAATATTTAAATACAAACTCGATAAATATGCGGGTTGTTACATTTCGGTACCCTGAGTTATCAAAATATATAAATTTGATTTTTGGTAAGGAATATAAGGGTGAATTTTGAAAGTGAAATAATTGTAGAATAAAAATAAGAATGAGCTGGAAAGAAATGAAATTGATATTTAAAAACTGAAGATAAAATTGTAAAGTAGAGATGTAAAACGAGCTCTAAATTAAAGTTAAATCTAGCAAATAAAGTTTTTAAATATTAAGTGTTTGAACAATTTGAATGTCTACATGTAATTGTAAACTGACTTGATTTTAAAAATAAATTTGGCTTTAAATTCCTTTAAGCTTCAATTATAAAACGAGTAATTAATTTGTTTAATGAAGTAAACAAACAATAGTTAATTGCACATTGAGATTTATCGAGAATGATTAATATTGAGGTTTAATTAGTGTAATTAAATTTGATTAGGATAAATTAAAATATAATTGGAAATCCTTAATTGATGTAATTAAAGATGTAATCAAAGATTGATAAATTAAGATTGATTAATCCATAATAAGTGACTTATGAGAAATTATTTAATATAAGTAATTAAGGATAAATGAAATTAATACAGTTAGTTAATTTAAGAGGTAATTAAAGATTGCTTATTGATTTTGATTAAAAATAATTAACATTGTGAAATGAATTAAAGTTATATTCTTGAATATAATTGAAGGATAATTAATCCAGGGTGATTAATAAAGATGAAAATGAAGGGATGATGGATTAATTGATTTGAAATCAATTAATGTTTAATGAAGAAATCTAAGTGGATGAGGTTAGTAATTCAATCAGGAATAATTTAATTCAATTTGTATGTGATTAAGCTTTGCTTATGGATGATTGGATGATATTGAATGCTTTGAATGAGTTGATATCTCTGATATGAAATGTTGCGTATTTCATTTCGATAACTTAGGTTTGGATGACGTGAGACTCGAAGAGGCCGGGATCGGGTATTGGAAAATACCCGGAACCACTTCGAATTCTTATAAATTGATATGTGAGATTAACAAGTTGGAATGAAATGTTTTAAGTGAATCATACTATTTGATCGAAATTTTGGCACTTAGGAAACTTATGTGTGAAATAAGTTATGTCTATGACATATTGTGGATTTGTAAAATTGGTTTGAGTTACCCTGGGTTCTATATAAGATGTATGATTTGTACTCCATGTTAGATGGGCTTACTCACAATGGTTTCCAGCTTGACCCGGGTGTTACTTTGGTGTAATGCTCGGGTCAGACCGAGTATTACAGATTTTCAGGTAGGTACGTTTTGGAGCTTAGGAGGCGAGATGGATGGCAATAGTGTAACAACCCGCATATTCATCGATTTTATGTTTAAATATTTTATTTAAATATTTTATCGTTAATCGGATTTTGGTCCGAAAAGCTACTTTTTACAAACGGTCAAATTAGGACTCGAGAGCACTTTCATTGAGTTCGAAATGCCATTTACAACTTTTTAAGTATAAACATCGATATGTTCGGAGTTAGTGGAATTTCACTAACTTTTCCCGCTTTGGACTTTGGGTTGGTTTAGCCATTATAACTCAAGTCCAACTCCCACTTCTCTTCATAACTTCATTCTTTTTCCTTAGCATTCAAGCTTTAAAATAAATGGTGAGTGGAAAGGGAAATTAAAACTCCAAGCCTAGGTTTCAACTTCAAATCCTTCATTCAACTCCAAATTCGAAGAGAAGATATTGGATTCAAGCTTCTTGTGTCGAGATTGAAGTGGTTGATTCTTGCTTTGCTTCAAAGCTCCATTTTCATTGATTTTTGGTGCAAAGGTGATATTTTTATCTCATAATTCTTGCTTATAACTATCTTGGACTGTTCGGAATGATTTCCTATCACATTAGCATGCACATTTGCATTTGGTTTGGATTGGATTGGGCAAAAACTCCAATTTTTAGTGTTTTGGGAGAGTTTCTTGGCTTAGGTCGCACTGTCTCAAAATGCCACTTCAGAGTTAGGTCGTAGGTCGTAGGTCATAGGTCGTTGCCTTTAGGTCGTTCGCCTATAGGTTGATCTGCCTCCGTATTTGACTCGTTCGGAGTTAGGTCGTTCGTGGTTAGGTCGTTAGGCCTTAGCTCATGTGGCCTTGGGTCTTTAAGTCGCTCGGCCCGATAGAGTCTCCTTTGCATGCTAGGTCGCTTGACCACTAGGTCGCTCCCCCTTATTTCCACTTAGGTCGCTGCTTCTAATAGGTCGCTCGGCCATATCCTTTAGACCATTTTGTCCTAGGTCGCATGACCACTAGGTCGCTGGACCACTGGGTCTTTCAACCGTTAGGTCGCGTGGCACTCTAGGTCGCTAGGCCGCGTACCTCCCAAGGTCGCAGACCATCTAGGTCGCGTGGACCCCTTAGGTTGATGGACCTTATCCCTTTAGGTCGTATGACCCTTAAGTCGTTCGACCCTTAGGTCGTAACACTTAGGTCGCTCGCCTCTTAAACCGTTAGGTCGCTCGACCAGTTTGCTCTCACTAGGTCGTGCCTTGTAGGCCGTTACACCATTAGGTCGTTCGACCTTTATATGCCGTTAGGTCGCTTGACTTTAAACCCGTTAGGTCGCTTGACCTTAAGATCGCTAGGTCGCGTGACCCCTTCTCCTTTAGGTCCTTAGGCCTTTAAACCATTAGGTCGCATGACATTATAACCCGTTAGGTCGTGGACCTTTAACACGCTAGGTCGTTCGACCTATTTAACTTTAGGTCGTTCCATTTCATGTTAACTCGGTCACATTTGGTCGCTAGGGAACTTCCACTTTGATGCATTTCGAGCTGATTTCCTTAGATTTTATTCACATCTTCGAATGTGATCTTTGTGATTGATTGTTTCTACAATCACTTCTGTTATTTGTCACTTTAAAATATAAAGGTTTCAATACTAGTAGTAAATATCAAAACTCTTTCATCAAAATGATTTCAACTTTATTTTCAATACCAAACTCATTTATAAAACCGTTTTCTAATCTATTAGTATATACATACCTTTACCTCACTCGGAAGAGAAATCTAATTAAACGGCTTAGTAAAACAAGTGGTATGAAACATTTGCGTTTGCTTCATCGGTTAATTCTTCGACTTGTTCGATTGAACCATTTGTGACAATTTTCTAGTGAAGATTTACAGTTTGTTCGTCAATATTTAAGTTAAGCAAGTGGTTATGGAACATGAAGCTAAAATTTTATATTTACTAGCTTAGTGTAATTGACACTTCATGATGATCATTGACGGTCATTTCTGTGATTTAGACTAGCAACTGTGCGATGTCTCTTTGTCTACGAGGGAGATTAAACCCCGTTTGTGTGATGTTTCGCCATCACATATGTGGGGTAGCGCCCCACGGTCTTCTGGCCATTCGTGTGTCAAAAATTTAATGGTTAGCTACCATGAGATAGCATCTCGTTTTGTGTTACACGTGTTGGTGAGTTTTCATGCTCCCGTTTTGTGATAGGCCTCCCCCTTTTTCTGTGATTTCTGGATTTCTTGTGTTGATTTCTGGAATTTGTGTGTCATTGACTTGTTATGAGTACAAGTTTAGGGTATGATGCCCTCTTTGGATCTTTGAGAAGATTCTTGTGATACCAATTTATCTCTTATTGATGTTCATTTACATACTTATGATAGTATGTCATTATGGTTATTATATGTTTATACCATACTTATTATTCTATATCATGTTATCTGATATTTATAGCTAGACTGATCCGTTTATTATTTTCTTACAAATAATACTCGGGTCAGACCGAGATGTTACAGGTGGTTCTGCTTGACTTCTCCCCCAGGGGTTTACTACTCTGACTTTTGGCTAACTATTTAAATTAGTAGTTTTTGTTGTATACACTTGAGATATAGACTCATAGATGTATTCTTTAGTATAGCACATGTTTTTATTCTTTTGTTTTATTGTGGATCTTTTAGACCACAACTCTGATGAACACTTTCATGTGTTAGTTATATATTCATATCTTTTTACGCCTTTCTGATATGGATGTCTGTGACTGATTTGTGTTATGCTTATTTCTATGTTTGTTTCCGAAGATTATTTATAGCCACCGTGTGATGCTTTGAGTTTGTATCGGTATGTCGGACTTCCTCCTTAAATGAAATGCATGCTATACTATCTGACATATCGGTGCTCGCCCAAAAAAGTTACATGGATGGTCACTCCTCAATAGCCTTATTCTCTGCGCTAGTTGACAGCATTACACCATAGTGTTCTTGGCTAGCGTGGGTATAGAGGTGGGGCGTCACAAATAGCGTATAGAGTGTTTTCGCTGTTTTTATAATACTGTTAATCTGAGACATGATAATTGTATATATTCAGTGACTGTATATATGTGAAACTCTTATGTATATTAAATGTAATCGGTAGATATAGTAGTCTTTGTAAACTGTTATTATTTATTATTATATTTATCCGCTCCGAATGTTAGTTGTTGATGTTTTCTGTTCTTCTTCTTCTTCTATCTCTTTCTTCTTTTTCATAACTATTTGGAATTTTTGGGTTCGAAAATTCCGGGTCGTTGCAAAAAACAATATTTTCCAAATTGATTTCAATTACATAAATTTCAAGGCGTTTCGAGTCCGTATGATCAAACGACAAGTCCGAGCGCTATGAAACTTGAAACGCTATTAAAATTCACCGTTACGGATCCGCTGAAACTGGTTTCTTCGAAATCCGAGTCAGTGGCCAAAATGGCTATTTTTCCATTTATTAAATAAATTAATAATTAATTAATAAAATCAAATTTTTAATTTCACTTCTAAAATTTGACAATTCTTTTTATTTAAAATTTCTTAATCATTTACAATGATTTTAAACAATTTAGATGTCAAATTAAATGTTAATACATTTAACAATTTCAGCGTTAAATTACAGTTTTGTTAGGTTTAGAAATTATACATGAAATTTCAATAATTCCTTTGAATTAAATTTTTATTCATATTGTTCAAATTCATTGTTTCAAACAGATGAAATAAGTATTGGTATCAAAACCCATTATATTAACATTCTCAATTTTCAACTAATTTTCATTTGTGTAGTGTTTTAATATTATATTCCACTTATTTGCAATTAATCCACTTATTAAGTTTCAAATTATAAGTAAATTGATAAATCTTGATTTTCACTCCTTAAATCAACCAATCTTCACATTATAAATAAAATTAACATTTTCATCTTATATAATTAACCATCTTTAATGATAAATCAAACCTACCCTAACTGCACAAGTTAGGACAATTAATGACAATTAATTTCACCTTAAATGTTATAAATTATAAATTGAAATCCAAATAATTTTTTTTATTGATTTAAAATATTGCTATTAATAAATCGACATTGTATGGATGTGATTAACAATGAATTATATTGCACATCATTAATGGATTAATTAATTTATTTCTCATTTAACGTGCTGCTTAATCTCCTCTGATTGCAAACCGAAATCCAAATTTTATGCAACATACTAAAGAAATAAATACATATCTTAATTGATTCGTTTTTCCCCATTCATTATAAATTAATGCACACATACAAATTAAGATCCTAAATCCCATTAATCAATCCATATTGTTTCCTTCCTTTTCACATCAACTATGACTTTATGAATAAATTAGCATTTCCTATTCATTTTTTTACATTCACTTATATTCGCTTTAAATAAATTGGTATTCCATTTAATCCATTCATTATTATCTTTAATTATTACAATTCATTATCTAATATAAATTTTGAATCTATTTCCTAATTTTCAAATTTCAATAAAATAAAACCTTACAATTGCTTTCAAATAAAAATGGGATTGTACTAAATAAATTATTTATTGTCCTGCATTACTTTATTACCTCAATTTACATTCAATTTCCATAAATCAATATTTTATTTCATTGATAAATTCAATTGATTCCCACTCACCGTTTAATAGCCTAAGTAAACTAGTAACCATTAATAACGGCCACTAATTTCCCTAAATCACATTTATGGGTTTATAGTTTCCCATAAATGCTGTAATAACTCATATGATATTAATTTATCCAATCACCATTAAATTTATACTAATTCATAAATTTATACAATATATCTCTAGTTTCCTTAAAATAAATTTACGTTTTTATTAAGCTTTCATTTACTCTTCCGTTACTTTATTAATAATCATTAAAGTAACGTTTATATCAATAACACATTAAAATTACTTACCATTTAAATGAGTTTGATTTCTAATAAGTTAATTGACCAATTAATTAGGTAATTTATACAAATTTGTTACATGCCCATCAATTTACACTTATAACTAAGTTCTACATTTGAATTTATTCAAATTACTATAAATAGTTTTTAATTACCATTGCTATATTTTAATTTAGCGTTCATTCCACTATAAATCTTATACCTCTATTATTTCTACTAAAAGTTAAATTACAAAATCGTATAAAATTAACAAATTTAATTGTCGAAATTTACGGGTCGTTACATGCACCATGAAGTTGATCGAATAAATCGTCGATCCTGCGTAAAGGAAAATTATTCTTGAGAGTTTGCTTATTGAGATCGCGATAGTCAACACACAATCTCAAAGACCCATCAGATTTAGCCACAAATACTACCGCTGAGCCCCGTTCAGAGACACTAGGACGAATCAATGCCTTTGCTCGTAGATCATCAATTTGCTGAACCAATTCAATCTTTTCCCTGGGTGCCATCATACGACTTGCGTGAACGACAGGACGAGCATTCGGAATTAAGTCAATTCTGAATGAAATCTCTCTATGTGGGGGTAAAGATTCTACTTCTTTTGATACATCGGGAAAATACTGGATAACAGGAATGGACTCCAGACTAGGTTCTGGATATCCAAAAGTATACATCAGTTTATCTCTTTTCGGACTAGGGTCTTCACAAGAAATTTTAACGGATCTCCAATTTTAGTTTTGACTAGAACCGTTCGATTGCTGTAATCTAACTTGGCTTCGTATTTCGGTAACCAATTCATCACGAATATGATTTCAAATTCATTGAAGTCGAGAACATAAAGGTTAATAGGAAAGCGATGGCCAGAATAAGAGATAGGCACTCTCCTACAATATAGACAAATATTTGCAGGACCACCCACTGGATTCTTTACACAAATAGGTTCATCGACAAATTTGTGTATAAGTTTTAATTCATTTATGATCTGCTAGGAGATAAAGCTATGTGAATCTCCCATGTCGAATAAAACTCAAACAATTCTTTCATTAATAATAAGGTTACCCTCCAAAACTCCGTTTCCTTCATTCGCCTTCGAAGTTGAGGCGTTATCTTTTATTGCGCACACTTCCGGTATTTGTGCTCGTTTCTTTTTCGGGCAATTCTTAACTCCATGATCCGGCTGGTGACAACAATAACATCCCTTTGATCTTCAACTTGCCTTTACAAGTTGATTCTTCTTAATTTGTTTCTTTGGCTTCTCACAATCATTTATTAAATGTCATTTCTCCTGACAATTATAAAAAGTAACATTTTTGGCTAAATTCTCTTGATTACTCCTCTTCTTCTCCTTGCCTTGAATCGGTTTCTTTCCTTTGAATTTTCTTTTCTTCCTGTTCTAACTACTTGAACTCCCCTTCTCATTCGGAATTTCCTGCATATCTAGAGTAGCATATCGATAACCCATATCAATCAAGTCTGAAAAAGATTCTTTAATGTTGACTCTCATTTTCTCGTGATACTCCTTATTCATTCCCCTAATGAATCTTTCATTTTTGTTCAAGGGCGTACTTGCTAGTTCCGGACCAAATCGAGATAATTCATTGAATTTATTCAAGTACTCCTCAAATGATAGACTTCCTTGCTTCAAATCTAGGAACTCCTGGTACATTCGAGAGATACCAGCAGATGGAATATATCGCTGCTCAAATACTTCTTTAAATCGTCCCCAAGTAAATTTATCTTCTGACTCATCCACAGTAACTTTCTCCCACCAAGCTGATGCTTCCTCTTGGAGTTGCCAAGAAGCAATTAGTCGCTTTTGATCATCTTCCAACTTCAATCCTTTGAAAATTCTTTCACAAGATCGGATTCAAGCTTGGGCTTCTACAACAGATTCCTTGCCAGTAAACGGCTTTCCACCAAGTCTCGAGAAGTTTTTATATAGATCAGCCAAATTCGGCTGAGATTGAGTAAACACAATTGCAGTTGCAGGGACTTGACCAGTTGCGGTGGTATTTCCTCGTTCCCTACCTTGTCCTCTTGTTCCGCTCATTCTTACTATGTGTGAATAACAAGAAAACTTGATTTAGGCATATGGACAAGATATCTTAGGAAACATTAACAATTTAAAAGGAATAGACCAAGAAAATTTGGGTTTCGGCCTTTTGGTTTATACTCATTCTAGGGTATACTTCATGTCAGGACCCGATTCTTCGACTTTCGAAAATCGACATTAATACGTCCACTATATCAAATGCCGCCTAATCGATCGCTGGAAAATCGAACCATGAGGGTTTAAGAAAGAAGAAAGAGGTAGAAGAAGAGAGAAAAAGGTAGAACAGAACAGAAAGTAACAACACAATATCAGAATCTAACCATCGCAGCGGAACAACATATAATAGATAAGTGAATATTCATTAAAACAAAAGAACTGTATATTTTATACATTACATCACATTACATTCATTATCAGAGTTTACAACATCAACAGCGGAAAAGAAATACTATACTAATAATATGCTACGCCATCCAGCTCGCCTCCAGAATTCTATAGCAACTCCTGAATCCAGAATGACCTGATAACCTAACTCTAGGCTGCCCGTGTGGAAATTGATGGGCACCCAGAGTTTAGGAAGGGAACAATAAACTCCAGGTCAGTCATGTGACTCGTGTGAGAACTAAAACAGTTATTTATCTTTAAATCAAAGAACAGGATAATTTTAAAAGATATTCGCAATGCTTTTTAAAAATGAGACTACCATAAGGCCTCCCGCACACACACACAATGAAAACGCAGAATCAGAGGAGATTTCTCCTTATGATAGTCAAAGATGCTTGATACGCATTAAAAAAGAAGCATTTGATATTATTACTAGTGCATAGTGTAGAAAAGTCATTTCGAAAGTAGAATATAAATCTTAGCCAGCATAGGCATTTCGCACTTATGCCTACTATAGCTACTATGTTCAATAGCAGGTTACCGCCACATTCCATAGCAGGTAATACAACTAAAACCGTACAAGTATCGTATTGTTTCTTTGGATTTCCAACAAATGGTCAGGCCAAGGAACTTCCCATTGCCACATGGAACGCCTCTGGAAAGATGCCCCGAGAACCTAACCGGATCTCTGCCAACACAAGGCCGGGTTACCCCAAACTTGGTAACTACTGACAAGAATATGTCATTCCCGATCGTAACCGATCTATCCGAGGATCCTCGATTTCCAACAACCACAAAGTAATAAATTTGCAGTAACCACATAGGTTAAATATCTGGGCTCCATACCATGATACCACCTCTATCCAGAAGGAGTGACATACACTAAAGGGGCGCTACCCCCTAATAACCTTGCTGCATTCTTCATGTTTTGACCATTTCCGGGGTGTAAGGTCCGACGAAGTCTCGTCCACAAAGCCACGCTTTATAGAAAAGCTGTGCTTCGGGTCAACGAAGGATCAAAGTAATGATCACCAAGATAAATGATCAAGCAAATGATCATATCACAAATAATCAAACAATGATCATTCCACAGCAACACTCAGCATGCCACACTACCAAATTGGGAGTATATCACTAATAACCTTCAACTACATAACCTTTGAGCTCGTACGTCTCAGAGAAGGGTGTTAAGCTAAGAGAATAAATTCTCCGCCACCAACAGAAATATATTTGAAAGAAATCAGCTTTATATCTCAACTTGTAATGTCAGACATACAATCCATACAAGTCTGTTCCGGGATCGAACAGAACCGAAGGCACTTCCAAAGAAGCCCTTGTAATCCGGATATTCACTAATCACGATCGGACTTCACGTCACAAAGGGTGATAAAACCTCTATACCGGAGATCAGCCGATGTAGAGTAACTCGACGGTAATCCTTCCGTTTTCACAAACATCCGGTCTTCAACACCGATCTTCAAATGCAATTCATAACGACGTATCACATATTCGGAATTGGTTATACGACCCCAAGGTCCTTTCCCGGCTAACTCGAATAGTGCGCGCTTATTTTAAAAATAAGTGTGGCATTCAAATTCAAGCAATCACAACAAATACCTATTTAAAGGTAAATATTGATAGTCGGTTATTTAACTATCAATAAAGATGCTCAACATCACTAGATTCCAAATAATTTTCCAAATTATTTATTTTCCCAAAATATTTTAACTAGATATAAACTTTCCACACTTCAACCATTTGAAAACAAATTTTCAAATCACTTTTCACTTTTATCACTTTTGAAAACAAATTTCAATCATTTCCTTACTCGAAAATACTTTCATTTTAAAATGGTTCATTTAAACCAATTTAATAAATCCTTACCGATTTACTTTATATTTACGTTCCAAATCTGTAAATTTATTCCCACTTTAAAAATAAATCAACGTTTATTTGTAAACAAATTCCCTTTTCTTTTATAAATTCCATAGTGAATTTATAATCCCAAAATATCTATGATATACGATTTTCAATCGATTTTCAATATTCACTTTCAATTTATCTTACAAGGATAAATTCTAAAACGTTCATTTCACATTGGAAAAATATTTCCATACTTATCTAATAATAAGTACTTCACAAATCTATTTATTTTCAACATTTGAAAACATTCAATATACTTAAATCAAAATTTAGTATATATTTCATTCCTTAAGGAAAACAGCCTTTTAAACGCATTTATTTGAGTCAAAACGAATGTTACATAAAACATCGTTATGACGACCCAAAATCACTAGTATAGGGATTCAAAGTTTAAATAGATATATAAATCCCAATACTATACAAAACATTTCCTTTCGGAAACCATTTACTATAACAACAATGTTATAGTCCACCATTTCCTTCTATTTCTTGAAAACGTCTATTTCAACAATGAATGTTGAAATCTATGGTTTCGATTCGTAATACTTTTTAAAACATCTTTTAAAATAATTAACTTCATTTTATAATATCGCTTTCCCAAAACATAACCATTTTATTCAATAATATATTCACCGTCAAAATCGTGAATATACTTTACTAACCCAATTTCAATATTTACAACACGCTTTATTTTCACGAATTTATTCGCTATCCAAAATCGCGAATATATTACCTTTCATAAACTTATAATTGATTTCGAATTTATAAACAATGTTTATAAATTCCATTTCTATTTATAAGCTTCGATTTATAAATCTCATTATTAACAAATTCCATTTATATCTCATTTAAGTGCCAAGATCCGATTTATAAGATAATTACTTATAAATCTTCTATTTTACAAAATCTATTCATTTTATAACTTCACAATTTATAAATCTATAAATTCCGTTCACTTATGAAATCCATTTTTATTTCATTTTTAACACTTATAAAAACTCGTTTTAATATTCCAATATTTTTAATTTATAAAATATCAATTTTGTAAGTCTTTTATATAAATTGTTTATAATTATTCAAAAATCTCAATTTAAACCATTTTATAAGTTAATCACTATTTATTTCAAAAATCTTAATTTGGTTATATTTTACAAAAAATCATAACTTTACAACACTAAAATTTTAATGTTTATTTTATTTAAGATGAATCAATTCAAAAGTTTAATAAAACGTATACTTTGAAAAAATCACTTTAAAAACCTTTTTAAATTCAAAATCGTTATTTTAATATTTTTAAAACTCCAAAAATGGATCCGATGATGCAACACACCAAATAGTAAATCACGACTTCCAAATATCATATGTCGATATGATAATCAACAAATATCACAATATCTGTAAATAAATCAATACAGTTGAGGAATCCAGTTGGATCCCTCTAACCTGTTTCCCTGCATCCACAAATGTTAGCACAATACCAATTCCGCTCCAGTACGGAATTATCGCGGTATATGGGATTTATAAAATATTATCCGCTTAATAGGCGGCGCAATAAGGTCTCATCCGCTATATAAACGCGGGAAATCAATTTCAATATAGACATATGCCAATATATATATATATATATTGCTATTATATATAATACCAATTTCACATACAGTGAAATATTCGCGGTATATGTTTTTAATAAATAATCTCCGCTTACTAACGGCGTATAATGTCTATTTTTAACAGTCAATAACAGACAAAATTATCATCCAATCATACAATCAACGATTTTAAATCTAACTATTTAAAATAAACATCGATACTGTTCGATTGAGTGAGAAGTTCTCACCTTAATTTTAATTCCGTTCCAGCCTTTTATTTCGAATAAAATTAAACGCGCTTTTAATTTTACCCAAAATTTTCACTAGCTCCAAATGACTCCAATCCTATTCCATCGCGTAGCATTCACGAATACGATTCCAACGCACTTTGTTTCGTCCAGTTTGGACCTCGTATGAAGAAGTTATGGTATTTTAAACGTTACACAAATTTAAAATATAAATAATTTACACTTTTCTTTTATTATTTTCAAACCCTCACATCTCGCCGTTCATTTCTTCATGCCAAATAGTGGCCGCCCACTGTTGTCTTCCCCGTCTCCAGGTTCGAACGCGACATAGGAACCCATACGCACGCCATCTAGGTTTACATGCCGCTCCACCTGCCGACGTCGAGAGTTCATCAGACCACCTCCATTGGAAAGCCAACGTCGAGCTCCACCACTGCCGTGAGTACGGCCAAACTCGGCCACCCCCTAAGCACTGAAAAACGTGCCGAACACATGGCCTTTGCAGCCACTTTCCAGATGATCCACTACGAATTTTCTGATCATGACCGTTGGAATTAAAGATCTCGTCGAGCTCTTCAAGATTATAGTTGAGAGTTTCTTGCAAAAGTTTATGGATTGGAAGATAAATGAGGGAGAAGAACTGACATTTTCGGCCATTCATATATGTGGGTGGCGGCTGATGATAGAAACCCTAGTTTCTTTTTATTTTTATTTTTGTGAATTAAGTGGTCTATTTATAGAAAATAAAACGAACACTATTCATCCAGCTTTTTCCAAACTCCGAATTTCATGCAGTAACTGACGTTCCTAGGGTTTATCCCGCGTTCCGAACACAATGGAACAGGTTTCAGAAGCTAATTCGATCATCTGTGCGAGTTATGGCAATAAACGTTTGATTTAAATTAAACCGATTTAAACCGATTTTGATGTGTTTTAATTCGTACCGGACAAATGGTAAATCCAATCGACTTGAAATTTGAAACCTTACAATAATATCGCATTACGGATCCAATGAAACCAGTTTCGTCGAAATCCGAGACTTTTGAAAAATGACTATTTTAACTCGCCGAATTAATACTAAAAACAATTCGATGCGTTTCGAGCTGCCACGATCAAAAGACAACTCCGATTGCTACGAAAATTGAAATCCGATAATAACAAACTATTATGGATCCAATGGAACTAGTTTCGTCCAATTCTGAGACTATTCAAAAATTGGCTATTTTTCAGTCGATAATTAAATTTTAAAATATTCAATTTTCACAGATTAACTTTTAATTCGATTTTAAAAGTTCTATAACATTATTATAACTTCAATATGATAAAATAAAATTTTACGAATCATTTTAAATCATATTAAACCCAATTTCCAATTATTTCTGGAATTTCAATTATTAAATTATCGATTTAATTGTCCAATTAAATCGATAATTCGATAAATAAATTATTCGACTTATAAATTCCACTTATTAATAATTAAAATTAATTAAATATTCAAATTTTAATTAATAGAAATTCTGGGTCGTTACAGACTTCGCCCCTTAAAAGAATTTCGTCCTCGAAATTACCAAGTAAGAAAAATTTACAGAATCCATTAACTTTCCAAAATTCATAGTTAAACTTCTTTCAATAACTTTACTAAGTTTTTCAAATCATACTTAGTTATCTTTTTGAAACCAACTACTACTGTTTAACTTTCAATTCCAAAATCAAAGTTATAGTTTTCAAAATTTTCCAAATTTTCTCAAATTTTTTCTACGCCTTAAATTTTCGGAAAAATTCGCCATAGTCTCCTTTGCGCAGCTCGATCCGAAAATAAAATGATAGTATATATATCACAAATATACATCTCATCAAGTGATGAGGCATCCCGTAGGGAAAAAAGTGTAAAAGTACGGTATGTAATCCGAGATATGTACCTTATTTATTGGTTAGCGAGCATATACGGCTAATATAGCGCGAAAGCGAGCTCCAAATGCGAAGCAACGCCATCCGAACCTATTAAACACTCAACAACAATATGAGAATCATGCATATATGAAAATAGTATCAATATACAACATATAGCAACATAACAACTACATATGCCAATATAGCAAATGCAACAAAACAACAAATGCAAACATCAACCAACTATCATCCATAACCAAGTCAATATTCATTCATATTCTCATTAATATTCAATGAATTGGTTTTCAATTTAAATCACATTCGATTTATTTACATTGGATTTTATCAACATTCATTTCTTTTCCAGTTAGTTTACATTCACTAATTAAATCCAATTCACATTCAATTCTATTCAAATTTATTTACTTTCAATTTGAATTCAATTTCATAGCTTTTAATTTCGCTAATTCAATTTCATTAACACTTAATGAATTTACATACAATCAATTAACTATCACATAACAACCAAAGTATATTCAACATAACCAAATTATTTAATTTACATCCAATTTGGTCCAACACTTTTAATTTCAATTGGTTCATATTAAATTGACTTCCATTAAATTTATTCAACTTCCAAAAACATTAGCTTTTAATGAATTAACACATTCATCCATTATCCCATATCAATTTTATTTACATTCAATTGATTAACATTCAATCCATTCATTCATTAATTCATTTCATTATTCTACTTCGATATCAAAATCAAATTCATTCAACATTACTTAAGTCATATTCTATTTCAAATATCATTTGTTCAATCTTAACTTAAGTTTCCACTTATAAATCCAATTTAAATTTCAATTCTAAAGTAAATTCTATTTAACCTTTACCAAAGCTAAATTTATTAACTCATATTATAAGTTCAAAACTTATTTCACTTATATTCATCAATTTACAACTTGAATTTTTATTGATTTACTTATACTTACCTTAATTTAACTCCATTCTTTAAGTTAAATTTATCCTATCAAAAATCAAATTATATAAGTTATCAACTCATCTATCATTCTCATAAATATTTTAAATAGGATTCCAGAGTCTTTTCAACCTTTCAAATTACCTTTTTTAAAATCAATTCAAATTACCTTCTGAATTTCCAAAACCAAATCCAAATTTTCCAAACAACTTTCTTTTAAACAATTTGGCAGCAATCCCTCTTTTGGAAACCCGAAAATAAACACCGATGATGTTGCAATCATCATCGGAATTATTTTCCAGCGACCGAAAAGAGTTTAGAGCATTAATTTCTCCAAAACAATTTTCCCAAAATATCAAATCTTTTCAAAACACTTTTCTAGAATTTTTGTTTTCAGAATATAAATCGCACTTTTAAGTCTTTTACTTATATAATTTCACTTCTTGTATATGAGATTATTTCACAATTGTAAATCACTTTAATTATAACTTCATACTTATAATTCATTTTCTTATACAATTATTCTTTTAAAAATTGTTGTTTTTATTCAACAACCAAACAATCAATTCATATACACTTTAATAATTCTGAAAAATTATTCCTTTATATATAAAATATAATCGAGGTAAAATTATTTCATTTACCCTATTTTAAATAATATCGTGTCAAATTGTTCTGTACAAGTGTTTAGAGATCCCTATCAACAACGTCAATTACTCGTGTTTACCAAAATCCATATACCACTCAACAAACCAATCATCACAATATAAAACAATTTATATTCACTAACAAATACGCGCTCATATCTATTATTACACTCAAACTCATTCTAGAGTACTACTGACTCCATCTCTAATGAGTAACACCCTACAGAGCCATGGTTGTCGCTTAACCATAAGCTCTGATACCAAATTGTCAGAACCCGATTCTTCGACTTTCGAAAATCGACATTAATACGTCCACTGTATCAAATGCCGCCTAATCGATCGCTGGAAAATCGAACCATGAGGGTTTAAGAAAGAAGAAAGAGGTAGAAGAAGAGAGAAAAAGGTAGAGTAGAACAGAAAGTAACAACACAATATCAGAATCTAACCATCGCAGCGGAACAACATATAATAGATAAATGAATATTCATTAGAACAAAAGAACTGTATATTTTATACATTACATCACATTACATTCATTATCAGAGTTTACAACATCAACAGCGGAAAATAAATACTATACTAATAATATGCTACGCCATCCAGCTCGCCTCCAGAATTCTATAGCAACTCCTGAATCCAGAACGACCTGATAACCTAACTCTAGACTGCCCGTGTGGAAATTGATGGGCACCCAGAGTTTAGGAAGGGAACAATAAACTCCAGGTCAGTCATGTGACTGGTGTGAGAACTAAAACAGTTATTTATCTTTAAATCAAAGAACAGGATAATTTTAAAAGATATTCGCAATGCTTTTTAAAAATGAGACTACCATAAGGCCTCCGGCACACACAAACAATGCAAACGCAGAATCAGAGGAGATTTCTCCCTATGATTGTCAAAGATGCTTGATACGCATTAAAAAAGAAGCATTTGATATTATTACTAGTGCATAGTGTAGAAAAGTCATTTCGAAAGTAGAATATAAATCTTAGCCAGCATAGGCATTTCGCACTTATGCCTACTATAGCTACTATGCTCAATAGCAGGTTACCGCCACATTCCATAGCAGGTAATACAACTAAAACCGTACAAGGATCGTATTGTTTCTTTGGATTTCCAACAAATGGTCATGCCAAGGAATTTCCCATTGCCACATGGAACGCCTATGGAAAGACGCCCCGAGAACCTAACCGGATCTCTGCCAACACAGGCCGGGTTACCCCTAACTGGGTAACTACTGACACGAATATGTCATTCCCCGATCGTAACCGATCTATCCGAGGATCCTCGATTTCCAACAACCACAAAGTAATAAATTTGCAGTAACCACATAGGTTAAATATCTGGGTTCCATACCATGATACCACCTCTATCCAGAAGGAATGACATACACTAAAGGGGCGCTACCCCCTAATAACCTTGCTGCATTCTTCCTATTTTGACCATTTCCGGGGTGTGAGGTCCGACGAAGTATCGTCCACAAAGCCACGCTTTATACAAAAGCTGTGCTTCGGGTAAACGAATGATCAAAGTAATGATCACCAAGATAAATGATCAAGCAAATGATCAGATCACAAATGATCAAACAATGATCATTCCACAGCAACACTCAGCATGACACACTACCAAATTGGGAGTATATCACTAATAACCTTCAACTACATAACCTCTGAGCTCGTACGTCTCAGAGAAGGGTGTTAAGCTAAGAGAATAAATTCTCCGCCACCAAAAGAAATATATTTGAAAGAAATCAGCTTTATATCTCAACTTGTAATGTCAGACATACAATCCATACAAGTCTGTTCCGGGATCGAACAGAACCGAAGGCACTTCCAAAGAAGCCCTTGCAATCCGGATATTCACTAATCACGATCGGACTTCCCGTCACAAAGGGTGATAAAACCTCTGTACCGGAGATCAGCCGATGCAGAGTAACTCGACGGTAATCCTTCCGTATTCACAAACATCCGGTCTTCAACACCGATCTTCAAATGCAATTCATAATGACGTATCACATATTCGGAATGGGTTATACGACCCCAAGGTCCTTTCCCGGCTAACCCGAATAGTGCGCTCTTATTTTAAAAATAAGTGTGGCATTCAAATTCAAGCAATCACAACAAATACCTATTTAAAGGTAAATATTGATAGTCGGTTATTTAACTATCAACAAAGATGCTCAACATCAACAGATTCTAAATAATTTTCCAAATTATTTATTTTCCCAAAATATCTTTACTAGATATAAACTTTCCACACTTCAACCATTTGAAAACAAATTTTTAAATCACTTTTCACCTTTATCACTTTTGAAAACAAATTTCAATCATTTCCTTACTCGAAAATACTTTCATTTCAAAATGGTTCATTTAAACCAATTTAATAAACCCTTACCGATTTACTTTATATTTACGTTCCAAATCTGTAAATTTATTCCCACTTTAAAAATAAATCAACGTTTATTTGTAAACAAATTCCCCTTTCTTTTATAAATTCCATAGTGAATTTATAATCCCAAAATATCTATGATATACGATTTTTAATCGATTTTCAATATCCACTTTCAATTTATCTTACAAGGATAAATTCTAAAACGTTCATTTCACATTGGAAAAATATTTCCATACTTATCTAATAATAAGTACTTCACAAATCTATTTATTTTCAACATTTGAAAACATTCAATATACTTAAATCAAAATTTAGTATATATTTCATTCCTTAAGGAAAACAGCCTTTTAAACGCATTTATTTGAGTCAAAATGAATGTTACGTAATACATCGTTACGACGACCCAAAATCACTAGTATAGGGATTCAAAGTTTCAATAGATATATAAATCCCAATACTATACCAAACATTTCATTTCGGAAACCATTTACTATAACAACAGTGTTATAGTCCACCATTTCCTTCTATTTCTTGAAAACGTCTATTTCAACAATGAATGTTGAAATCTATGGTTTCGATTCATAATACATTTTAAAACATCTTTTAAAATAATTAACTTCATTTTATAATATTGCTTTCCCAAAACATAACCATTTTATTCAATAATATATTCATTGTCAAAATCGTGAATATACTTTACTAACCCAATTTCAATATTTACAACACGCTTTATTTTCACGAATTTAATCGCTATCCAAAATCGCGAATATATTACCTTTCATAAACTTATAATTGATTTCGAATTTATAAACAATGTTTATAAATACGATTTCTATTTATAAGCTTCGATTTATAAATCTCATTATTAACAAATTCCATTTATATCTCATTTAAGTGCCAAGATTCGATTTATAAGATAATTACTTATAAATCTTCTATTTTACAAAATCTATTCATTTTATAACTTCACAATTTATTAATCTATAAATTCCGTTCACTTATGAAATCCATTTTTATTTCATTTTTAACACTTATAAAAACTCGTTCTAATATTCCAATATTTTCAATTTATAAAATATCAATTTTATAAGTCTTTTATATAAATTGTTTATAATTATTCAAAAATCTAAATTTAAACCATTTTATAAGTTAATCACTATTTATTTCACAAATCTTAATTTGGTTATATTTTACAAAAAATCATAACTTTACAACACTAAAATTTATCGTTTATTTTATTTAAGATGAATCAATTCAAAAGTTAATAAAACGTATACTTTGAAAAAATCACTTTAAAAACCTTTTTAAATTCAAAATCGTTATTTTAATATTTTTAAAACTCCAAAAATGGATCCGATGATGCAACACACCAAATAGTCAATCACGACTTCCAAATATCATATATCGATATGATAATCAACAAATATCACAATATCTGTAAATAAATCAATACAGTTGAGGAATCCAGTTTGATCCCTCCAAACTGTTTCCCTGCATCCATAAATATTAACACAATACCAATTCCTCTCCAGTACGGAATTATCGCGGTATATAGGATTTATAAAATATTATCCGCTTAATAGGCGGCGCAATAAGGTCTCATCCGCTATACAAACGCGGGAAATCAATTCCAATATATACATATGCCAATATATATATATTGCTATTATATATAATACCAATTTGACATACGGTGAAATACTCGCGGTAGATGTTTTTAATAAATAACCTCCGCTTACTAACGGCGTATAATGTCTATTTTTAACAGTCAATAACAGACAAAATTATCATCCAATCATACAATCAACGATTTTAAATCTAACTATTTAAAATAAACATCGATACTGTTCGATTGAGTGAGAAGTTCTCATCTTGATTTTAATTCCGTTCCAGCCTTTTATTTCGAATAAAATTAAACGCGCGTTTAATTTTACCCGAAATTTTCACTAGCTCCAAACGACTCCAATCCAATTCCATCGCGTAGCATTCACGAATACGATTCCAACGCACTTTGTTTCGTCCAGTTTGGACCTCGTATGAAAAAGTTATGGTATTTTAAACGTTACACAAATATAAAATATAAATAATTTACACTTTTCTTTTATTATTTTCAAACCCTCACATCTGGCCGTTCATTTCTTCATGCCAAATCGTGGCCGCCCACTGTTGTCTTCCCCATCTCCAGGTTCGATCGCGACATAGGAACCCATACGCACGCCGTCTAGGTTTACATGCCGCTCCACCTGCCGACGTCGAGAGTTCATCAGACCACCTCCATTCGAAAGCCAACGTCGAGCTCCACCACTGCCGTGAGTACGGCCAAACTCGGCCACCCCCTGAGCACAGAAAAACGTGCCGAACGCATGGCCTTTGCAGCCACTTTCCCGATGATCCACTACGAATTTTCTGATCATGACCGTTGGAATTAAAGATCTCGTCGAGCTCTTCAAGATTGTAGTTGAGAGTTTCTTGCAAGAGTTTACGGATTGGAAGATAAATGAGGGAGAAGAACTGACATTTTCGGCCATTCATATATGTTGGTGGCAGCTGATGATAGAAACCCTAGTTTCTTTTTATTTTTATTTTTGTGAATTAAGTGGTCTATTTATAGAAAATAAAACGAACACTATTCATCCGGCTTTTTCCAAACTCCGAATTTCGCGCAGTAACTGACATTCCTAGGGTTTATCCCGCGTTCCGAACACAATGGAACAGGTTTTGGAAGCTAATTCGATCATCTGTGCGAGTTATGGCAATAAACGTTCGATTTAAATTAAACCGATTTATACCGATTTTGATGTGTTTTAATTCGTACCGGACAAACGGTAAATCCAATCGACTTGAAATTTGAAACCTTACAATAATATCGCATTACGGATCCGATGAAACTAGTTTCATGGAAATCCGAGACTTTTTGAAAAATGACTATTTTAACTCGCCGAATTAATATTAAAAACAATTCGATGCGTTTCGAGCTGCCACGATCAAACGACAACTCCGATTGCTACGAAAATTGAAATCCGATAATAACAAACTATTACGGATCCAATGGAACTAGTTTCGTCCAATTCTGAGACTGTTCAAAAATTGGCTATTTTTCAATCGATAATTAAATATTAAAATATTCGATTTTCACAGATTAACTTTTAATTCGATTTTAAAAGTTCTATAACGTTATTATAACTTCAATATGATAAAATAAAATTTTACGAATCATTTTCAGTCATATTAAACCCAATTTCCAATTATTTCTTGAATTTCAATTATTAAATTATCGATTTAATTGTCCAATTAAATCCAATATTCGATAAATAAATTATTCGACATATAAATTCCACTTATTAATAATTAAAATTAATTAAATATTCAAATTTTAATTAATAGAAATTCTGGGTCGTTACACTTCACCCTATCTCTAATGAGCCATCTAATGTGTTATGCTCTGTAGCTAAAGTTCTTACTCAACCTTAAGCTTTGATGCCAATTTATCACGACCCAAAATGCAGCGTTCAAATATCGACGTCAAATACCTCACTTTGTATTCGACTGCTGGAGATTCGAACATCAAATTTCAGTTCGGATGGAGCTTATAACAACACCAGATGAATATAAAACAGCGGAAACACAATGAATGTCATATATCAACACAGATACAACATGATACAATATCCAATTCAACATCGATCCCTAATATCAGAGTGATACAAAATATGATACAACAATAATATGACAATAGAAACTTCAACAAGTTTCCAACATACTTCACTTTGACAAGGTCTTCAAAAACTCCAACACTTCAAAAGATTTCCGAATCCAAAGCTTCCAGAAGACTTCGAATCCAAGCTAGCTCCAAAACACGGATAACCTGCTTCTAGGCTGCCCGTGTGGAAAATTATGGGCACCCAGAGTTTAGGAAAGAAATAATAAACTCCGTATCAGTCATGGTACTGGTATGAGTAAACAAAAATAGTTACTTTTAAAGAAACTATATTTATAAAAGAAATTCGGTATGCTTTTTAAAATGGAGCTACCATAAGACCTCCTACCACACACACAATGCAAACGTAGACTTGGAGGAGATTTCTTCTTATGATAGTCAAAAATGCTTGATAAGAGAGAACATTTTTAAATACTATTATTAGTGCATAGTGTAGAAAATCATTTCGAAAGTACGATATAAATATTAGCCAGCATAGACATTTCGTACTATGCCTACTATAGCTACCATCAAACAGTGGTGACCACCATAAGTAAATGGCAGGTTATACAACTAGAACCGTAAAGGGCTCGTATTTGGATGATTTGATTTCTAACAATGGCCGAGCAAAGGAACTTCCCATATAAAATGGAACGCCTCTGGAAGGACGTCCCCGGATCCTAACCGGATCTCTGCTACACAAGGCCGGGTTACCTCCGTATCTAGGTAACAACTGACAAGAGTATGCCACTTCCCGGTCGTTACCAACCTTTATCTGAAGCGCTTCTCAACCAACAACCACAAAGTAATAAGTTTTCAGCAACCACAAAGTATGTATCTGGGCTCCATACCATGCTACCACTCATAATCGAGAAGAAAATGGACATACCCTCAAAGGGCGCTACCCTCAAATAACCTTGCTGCCACAATTCCTGTTTCGACCATAACCGGGGTGTGAGGTTCGACGAAGTCTCGTCCACAAAGCTACGCTTTTCACAAAGCCATGCTTCGAGCAACAAATGATCAGGAGCACTCAGCATGCCACACTACCAAATTTGGGAGTATATCCCTAATAACATTCAACTACATAACATCGGAGCTCGTATGTCTCAGAGAAGGGTGTTAAGCTAAGAGAATAAATTTTCTGCCACCAACAGATAAGTATTTGAAAGAAATCAGCTTTATATCTCAATTTGTAATATCGGACATACAACCATACAAGTCTGTTTCGGGTTCGAACAGAACCGAAGGCACTTCCGAAGAAGTCCTTGCAATCCGGGCATCCACAATCCCGATCGGACTTCCCATCACTTAGGGAATCTCTATACCGTAGCTACTCGGTGTAGAGACAATCGATAGGTCATCCTATCGTTCTCGCAAATACCCGGTCTTCACCACCGGTCTTCAAATGCTATCTATAACGTCGAATCACATATTCGGAATGGTTTATACGACACAAAGGTCCTCTCCCGGCTAAACCAAATAGTGAGTATCAATTTTTTTTTTAAAAAAATGTGGATGTGTCATTCACAGAGATTCACTGGTTTGATGTGGGTTTCAGATAACAAACTGAAATCCGATTCCCTGTCACATGGAAGTTTAAATGCCGTTTTACGGGAAAAAAGGGTTTTCACATCAACCCAGAACAAATCACAATTACGGGACTGTACATGGCAATCTACATAACACAGCATCACAATCAGAACAGAAATATCAATATAGTGCACAACAATAATAAATTAATTTTCAATGTGATTTAAATAAGTTAACCACAGAATTATTTGTAGTGATGTTTAAAATAAATGATTAAATTTGAATAAATAAATTAGATATTATTAGCTCGATTTATTGTTCCATATTTATTTATTTAATTAACCGCTAAATTTTATTTGTCGACTTTAATATATCTGAATAACCAATTCTTAACTTACAATTTAATTTGAACGCTTAATTATTTATCAATAAATTTTAATTTCAAATTGTATATCATTCTTAATTTCTTTAAAACCATTTATTAATACAAATTATTTACTTTAATTATCATTTGAAAATCTGTTTTGCACTTTAAAATTAATTTATGCTTTATTTTCAAATGTAAATTAACTTTAATCCTTATTTTAAATTAAATTACTTAATTAAAGGATAAATTGAACTCTAAAAAAACATTGTTAACAAATTTTTAACTTAAAGTAAGCTTTTAACTTAACATAAATCAATCTTGGTTGCATTGCAAATACAAAAATTACTTAGCATTGTAAATTCAAAGTTTTATTGGGCCTAACACAATATAAAGCAACCCGAGTAACCATACCGATGACTCGAGCCAAACTCGAGTTTTCTCCTCACGCTCCTGTTTCTTCTTCTTCTCACGTTCTTAAAACTTTAAAACTTAAAACTTTAACTCTTTAAAATTGTAGAATTGCAACTTAAAACTGTAAAGAAACTGCAGAGCTAAATTTCACTCGAACTGGGGTCCCACCCGAGTTACAAACCCCCCAACGCTCGAGAATCCACGAATTCACTGCACACCCACGCCACCGTGTACGTGCACGGTGGTTCGCCGCCCCTCCGGCGACCCTCGCTGCCACCCACAAACCACAAATCGACCCAATAATCGAAAACAAAACCGAAATCTTCACAAAAAGGGCGAATCGAAAAAATGCCTGAAGCTTGAACTATCACTCGAACACCCCACCGGAAAACCACCACGTTCTGCCATCACCCATCACTGGAGGCCACGTCCACGCCATGTCCATACCCTCCTCGACCTTCACTCAGAACCACGTGCAACTCGATCGACCGACAGCGACGCGATCATCAATTTAAAGAACGTAGAAAATTATGAACTCAAACCCTACTTTTATTTCAACCTCAAAATCCTTGCATTCGAAAAATCTTTAAGCTTATTTCTTGGATTCGTGGAGGATTATACTAGCAATATAACAAGTTTCAGCATTTATAATTGATTCAATCATGAGAAATTTGTAGAAATGCAAACTTTGTTTATATACAAACTGCCCTTTAAATATGAATCTGAAAATCTTGATTTTTGTTTTAAAAATCACGGATTTCAGTATAGATTCAATATATATACTTGAATTAAAAAATTTCAACAATTAATTTTCATCAAATTTCACTTAAAACCTGTAAACCAAAGTTCCAATGGGGATAATCCACTACATATTTAAATAAGCTTCGCAAAAATCTAGTTTGAGGATTAAACATCTTAATAAATTGAAAAATCAAAGCTTGACAATGATTAACAGCAAATGAATTTTTGTTTTGAAACAAATATACACCCTGTATATATTTTGCAGAGAACACAGAACATCATAATCATATTTTCATACTGAAGCATGTACAAAACAATTTATAAATGAAGTTTGAACTGTTTTAAATAAATTTAGGCTTTTTAAAGATTATGTTTACTCACTTGAAACAAGTTTTGAAACAGAGACAGAGAACACTCTCCTTTTGTTTAGAAAATCTGCAGATTGAATCTTCCTTTCTGTTTGTTTCTTCAGTAAATTGCTTTCAAGCTTGAATATATAGTGATTTCTTCCTTTTATTCTCTGATCTTTATTAGGTTTTAACATTCAAATAAATTGGAACAAAGAGTCTTGTATATAAAGAGGTGTACAGGTTTAGACAATTTCTTTAATTAGATTATTTTTTTCTTCTTTTTACTATTTGGAATGACCTGCTTATGGGCTGATGTGATCTTGTTCATGCTGGAGAGTAATAGCATTTAATGAAAGCGTGTTATGTATTGTTCATGCTCCCTTTGTATGTTACAGCAAATCTTATTTTATTTTGTGCAAGTACTTTTTATTTTGTTAATAGATTTTTTTTCTTTGCCTTGAAATACTTACAGCATATGCTGTTAATTTTTTTTTTACATGTACTATTGGGACTTGTTTTACTTTGCTAATTGAAGGTGTTTGTTTTATTTTACAGTTTTTTTCTTTTTGTTTATAAACTTCCTATGCAACTTGTATGATATTCACACACACACACTTGTTTGCTTACATTGCTAAATGAAAGTGTGTGTTTCAACATTTATAATTCATCACATATTTTTATTTCTCTTGAAATTTTCAAATTTAAATTCAAAAGTGAAAAAAATTTGCCGAATTTAAATTAAAAATTCTGGAATGTTACACGCATATTTCAATTGTCGTTTCTATTGAAATCAAATTTAATAAATAAAAGAACATTAATCGTGAGTGATTGCTCACCTTTCGAGGCTAGAGCGATAGACGATGAAATTGAATTATGAACTCCAGGCACGAAACTCAAACGGGCAAGATAGAACTCGAATCGACGAACGAAGCTGATAATAAAGAATTGACGAAACCAATCAGGACTAGATCGATGAAGGTAAATGGTATTAATAACCTTATATGCATAACCATATATCTATTTATATAAAATCATATTTTAAAATTCAAACACACATTAAATTAAATATGTATTTCAAAATTATCGTTTTAAACCAAACTTAAATAATAAAGTCAAACATACATATAAAATAAATTTTGAATCAATGCATCAAACTTTAACAGTTTAGTATATATTTATATAACTAAAGCCCATATAAAACAAATGTTCTAACACTATGTTTAGATATAATGGTATGACAAACTTGTAACAAACTATACAAATTTTGTAAATTGTACACTTATATATAAATAACTTTAACTATACTTTAATATATTTCTTTACTCTTGACTAAAAATAAACAGTAAGGTGAGTACACTTTTGTAACTTTCTAAACTAACCAACTTTATAATACAGTATGACACACTGTTATCTTATATATAAATAGGCTATAAACAAAATACATATACATTGTAGACATATGCACAATTTATACAAGTCTATATATACCATAATACAAATACCTATATAAATCTATAATGTGTAGTACAGACCCATATATATATAATATAAACATATATAAACTACTTTTATATTATATCCTTTTATATATATAATATGAAAATAAAATGAACTGTTATAGAATATGTATACTACATATTTGTACTCACGCGTATAATATACAACTATATTAGAAATCAATGTATATGTACTTACAGTAACACGTCATATAAACTGACACAAAATACAAAGATCTATACATAATATAAGTATACATATATGGACTATACGAATATATTATAAACTAACGGTACAAATTATTGTCAACAACTCCAACTTGACTAACTATATATGGCTTCAAATCTGGTATAGTACAATAGATATATATAAATACTATTTTATTATATATTATATATATAGATCAACTTTTTTCTTTTCGTTAAAGAAGACACCGCCTAAATTAAAATTCATAATATAACTGACGTATCAGGTATTATAGACCCAACAAACAAGATGCAAACTCATTCTTACTTTATATTGTACAATTTAGAAATATGTGTTAATAAAATATATAGAGTATTTACTAATACATACTAAACATATATCATATAACTCATATAACTAACCTAACTTACATGCAAAGTTTATTACTTACTGTATAATAGCATACATACACGAAACACAATCCTACAGAACTAAAAAAAATGATATACCAAAATATAATAAAATATATATAACATACCGTACAAACCCAAGTTGTCGATGGTGGAAAAATGAAGGTGCGAGGCCGAGTAGCTTGGCCGAGCTAGGTGGCAGCTGATGCGAGCAAGAGAGATAGGTGGAGCATGGGTTGTCGTGTGTGGCTGGCGACTGATGGGGAGGTGGTTGTGGCGTTGGGAGGAGGGGAGTGTGAGGTGGCATGGTTCATGCATGAATGTCTAGGGGAGAAGATAGGCGGTTGGCAGCCAAAAGGCCGGTTCTTAGAGTTGTTGATGGCCGATGCATATGTGGTGCGAAAAGAAGAGACTGTGGCATAACGAAGTGGTGGAGGATAATCGGTGGAAGCTCGGTTGATAGATCAGGCATGCTAGGAGAAGAGGCAAAAAATAAAGGGCTGTTGTATCTTGTTTGAAGGAAGGTGATGAAATGGTAGATGGAAAGGTGGAGGAACGTACAGTATTTGAGTCAATGAAAAGAAACGAAGCAATATACAACTTTATATATTAAAACATAAAATTTATCTTGGCAGCTAAACCAAAGTTGTATAAAAAAAAATTGAAATAGTAAAAGCCAATCGAATTGAATTCAGGGAAACAATAAAAGCTGGTGTCCATTCGAATTTACACGGTGGGATATTGAAAGGTCAAAAGAAACGAAAAGTCATACCGATACAATTAATCGTTACTATGGATTCCGCTGTGAACCCGGCTTCAAAACACAACATTGAATATACCATAGAGATCAGCATGACGAGATGATCAAAACGGTATACAGATATCAATGGTATGATTGAATTATAAAAATCCGAATTTTCTACTAGCGGAAAATGCAGCAAAAACGTAGAAAAATAAGATCGACGGAGCTAAAGAACCCCGAATTTGGAAAAACGAAAAATGACGTCTCCGTCAGAAGATGATTTAGAATTTTTCTATCTAAAAATATTTAGATTTTGAAAACATTTTATTTTCATCAATTCCTAACTAATTATATTGAAATGAAATTACACACGAAAATAAACTTTCATATTTCCGGATGAAAATTTACCAGTTGCTATGTTTAACTAGATGCATTTCAAATATTAAATTTTTATTTCAAAATTTTATTTTTAAAACTCTACGAATATTCAATCAATCACATTATTAAAACAGTTAAAATTTACGGGTCGTTACACTCTTGGTTAGGATTCTTATCGATTAGGTTTCCTTGAACTTTGGAACGCTCTCACTTGTTCTAAACTCCTGTCTTGTTTTCCCTATTTTATCCTTTTGATTTTGGAGCATTCCATAATTCTACTTTGAATGACCTCTATAAAGATCGGTGATTCCGCAAATCTTTGAACGATTTGTAAAGGGGTGAAACACCTTTACAATTGGCATTGATTCACCAGAGATTTCTGTATTCTCGGTTTATGATGCTATCTCCTGCTCTACCTAGATTCGATCTCTGGCGATCGAATGTCTATTTGCCTTAGATTTCCGTATTGATTATATTCTTGTAGTCACGGTTGATCGGTTATGGTCGCCCGCGATTTATATATGTTTATCCATCTTGTATTTTGTAATAAAATTATCTTATCTTCGTTCGAGCTTATCTTCGAACCATAATTCTATTTGATTAGAGTTCCTCTAAATTTGAATCTCTGTTTATTTTAAATCTAACCTTGAATCGTTCTTTGGAAAATTTGTATTTCGTTGTATATTGAATTTGTGCATACATCTAGATTATTATTTTGATAAGGATGATTACATTTTATATATATAAGTGAAATGTTTTGGATAAGGATTATATACCTTCTAAAAATGAAAATTTGAAAGGATTTGAAATTTTGAAATTTTTATAAGAACTTGACTTATATAAAATTGATTTATAACTAAAGGGTTTTAAATTTGAATTTTGAGGAATCGAACTCCGATGTTTTGAAATCGGTTTTAAGATTTTAAAGTATATAATAATAATATGATTTAAAGATATTTTCTGAATAAGAAATGTTTCAAATGTATTCGAACTAATTCCAATAATTTCGAAGAGATTTCAAAGAAGTTTCAAGAAAATAAACGTCCAGAACCCACTTATGTAGCTGGAAAATAATTTCCGTGATGAATACATGCATCATCGACATTGATTTTCGAGATTCTGAGTGGGGAGAGGCCACTCTAGTAGCTTTTCTATGCGAGTGATTTTATGAAACCAATTTTGATTTCAGATTTCAAAGTATCGTTTGATGTTCGAAAGATGTGTGTGTGTGTGTGTGTGTGTGTCTATATATATATATATTTGAAATGATTTAAAGTAAGCCGGTGTTCAATCCTCGAGATTCCGATTTGTTTTGGTATAACATTATCTATTGGAATTGATTTACTGATTTGTTGGTGATTTCCAACACTTGGATTAAAAATATGATTTCTTTGACTATTTTGAAGATTAGAGCACTTCCAAACCAAGGTTAACTTTTCAAAGCTAAGAAATTTTGAAAGGTATAGGGTATTTGATAAAGTATATAAGTTTAGTTTTGTATGATTAAAGTATAAAGTAATATGATTTATATAAGTTTGAAACTGTTTGTTGAGTGAAATAAATACGACTATTTTGAATTATACTGGTATGAAATATAGATTTGAAATGTTTTGAATAAAGTATATATATATATATAGAATAATAATCTTTCCAATGGTAAATTAGATTTTTCATATAGAAATAAATAGTTTGAAGGTTTTAAAAAGGGATGGTTTTAAACTTAGTAACCATTTTAGATATTTTGATGATTGAAATGGGTTGGAAATGATTTGATCTTTATTTTGAGAAATAATATGACTTTGAAGTGATATTTGTTAAATGAATGTTTGAAGTTTATATTATTATGAAAGGATATTTGGTTTACTTGTAATTTGAGTTTATTTAAAATATTAGATTTATGAAATGAATATTTCAAAACTAAGTAATAATGAAGTAAAATTTGAGATATATGAAATTATAAAATTTAGTTTTGGAATATGGTATATTTAAGCTTTGAAATATATTAAAGATTGAATAGTTTATTTTGTGGATCAAATCTTTATTTGAAATTTGATAATATTTGAAATGGTTTTGTTGGAAAACTAAATTGAATTGAAACTAATGGTTTGAATTGAATTAAAATTGGAAATTTTAGATTTGGATTTAATTGAATAAATTTTGGAAATGTAAAGAAATAAAGGAATGTTTTATGATTTAAAATGTATGATTTTGAAATGTTATGATTTTCAAAGTGTAATGATTTCAAGTACTTTAGTTTCGAAAGATTTATAACTTTGAAGTATTATGATTTTGAAAGTAAATATATGTTTGAAATGGAAATGAATTTATTTGACCTAAATTTTGTTGATTTGGAAATTTGGATTTTTTTCTAACTCTATTGTTTAAGAAACTTTGAAACTGAATATATGTAATTTTGGAAGAAATGATTTGGTGGAATCATATATGATTTTGAAACTGAATCGATATTGAAAGGAATTGAAATTGAGAACCTTGTTTCATTAAATACTTGATTTGGGAGTTATCGAACTTATATAAAATTGATTTGTATACGTATGAAGTTGATTTGAAAACTATTGATTTGAAAAGATACTCAATTTGTAAAGTGAAAGCTTATATAATCGAAGTCTATATAAGTATGATTTGATATACTATTGATTTTGGAAAGTATTCGATTTGAAATGGAATCTTATATATAATGGACTTTATATAAGTAAGATATTTGAAAGTTATTTTGAAAGGTACTATATGATACATATTTTCGAAGTAAAGATATGGAAAGTGCCTTCTGCTTGATATCCGCTTTGCGGCTACACTGTGGATTCATTCTATCGATATTATTCTCTATGATTTGGGTTTTCCGAATATGATACTCGAGTGTCCATCGAATTCCATGGCGATCTCCATGGTCTTATGAACGCGACTGCATTGCATAATTCATAGAGGCTGCGAGAGCCTACGGGTATGGATGTTTCCTAGGGGATCCAAGCGTAAAAATTGTGTATCTGTGATCTATTGGGTCGCTTGGTAGCGTTATCCGCAGGGGCTTCCAGAGCCTAAGGGTACAGATGTTTCCTGGGGGATCTAGGCATAATCATTGTGTATTTGCGGTACTACCAGTCTTCATGGCGTAACAGTAGGGCTGCGGTAGTCAGCCTATGGGTATGGATGTTTCCTGGGGGATCCCGGAGTAACCATTGTGTATCCGCAATCCACGATCTACATGTTTCGGTTTGGTTGTTTTGTTTCGATTGTACTTTCCATATCTGTTTTTAAAAGTTTTTCAGTATTTCACTGGGAGTTGAATCAAGTCTACCAAGTACCTGGAGAATTCTAGCTTTGCGCCTGATCAACGCATGGCCAGAGTCTACAGGAACGAAAGTAAACTTGTCAAGACATCGAGTTATACAAGTATTTTGATAAAGTATTATATAAAGGATATTTTAATCATTTATTTTACTTGTCTAAATAATTTAAAATGTTTTAAATATTGTTTACTTCGAACTATCTGATTTGAATCAAATGACTATTCATCATATTATAAAATGTTTAAAATGTCATAAAACTTCAAATTGAAATTTATGTGGTTTTAAAATAATGGTTCATCCTTGTCTTTCAACCTACTTTCCCTTCTAGTTATTTCTATCTTCTTACTCTTCAAGGGTCCTTTCCGCATGGTGAAAAAAGTTAGTTCTTTGGCTTATCGTTTGGATTTGCTCGAGAAATTTTCTAGAGTGCATGATGTATTCGTATTGCACGTCTCACATCTTCTCTAGTATCTTCTTGACTCATCTCTTTTTTTTTCAGCCTTCTGCTCTTGATAGTTTGGATATTGAGCCTAATCCGACTGTCTAGAGGAAGCCGCTTCGTATTATCGATAGAGGTACGATGCAGCTAAGAAGGAGATTTATTAGTCTGGTTAAGGTACTATGAAGTACTGATGATCGAGATTGTACCTGAAAGACGGAGGAGAGCATTCATTCTTCGAATCCAGAATTTTTCGTTTCAGGTACTATTTTGTTTTTCTATCTTGTTTCCTTATTTTCCTTGTTCGTTCTTTTCGAGGACGAAAAGATTTCGGTGAGGGAGAGTGTAACAACCCTGAATTTTGTAATTTATTTTAATTGTTTATTTTGATTATTTTATTTGAATTTCTGATTTAAAAACTTTATTATATTTATTAAAATGAATAATTTTTGTTACTGTAATTATAAATTTTGATTTTATGTGAGTTATAATTGCAAACATGAATAAATAGAATATTTCCAAAAAAGTGGATTTTTGGTCAATCTGGTCAAACTTGGACTTTTAAATTTAAAATTTAAATATTTGAATTCTTGAAATTTATCTTTTATTGTGAAAATAGATTAAATTTTAAGAATAATGCTTTTCGTTTCGTTGAAATCTGATTTATATTGTGAAAGTTATGCCTTTTACACTATTGTGTGAAATTTGTTGTATTTAACAAAATTGTTATTTTATTTTTTTTATAAATAATATTTTGTTTGTCATGTTCTAATTTATATTTACATGTGTAACATGATGTTATGTATATATTTTAGTTTTAAAACATTTTCGAAATGTTATTGAAATTTTCCAATGTCAGTTGGATTTTGGTTATAATTTCTAATTTCCAGCTTTAATTAATTTAAGAAATTCTTTATTTATTTTTCTATTTTCATAAGATCTTATTTTATTCTCATTCCTGCTTTATTTTATTCCTCGTATATTTTATTTATTTGAAATTTTATTTGTTTTAAAGCGAAATAGAAATTTTTCTAGACCCAATGGTATTTTATTTGTAATTTTCATGTCCTGTTACCAATTTTTAAACAATTTCTTTAATTATTTTTCTATTTTCTATAAATTTAATTATTTATTCCGCTTTGAATATGTTTAAAAATTATTTTATTTCAAAATTTTGCTTTAGAATATTTTAAAATGAAGTAGATATTTTCCAAAGCCAATGATGATTTATTGTAATTTTTGAACCCTGTTTTGAATTCTAAGCAATTTCTTTAATTCTTTTTCCATTTTCTTTAAAATTTATTATTTATTTTATTTTATATTACTTTTTTTCGGTTTTTAAAGTCAAATTACTGATTTTATTCTTTTTTTAATTGAATTAAAGAATAAAAGAAATATGAAGAGTTTTGAAACCTTTCACTTACCCATGACCTTTGGTTTGCGCTTGCCTTTTCAATTGCCACTTGCATTCGATTTTTTGGCCGACCTTATCTTTTCTTAAGCTGATAATTTTTTTTCCATTTTCACGCACTAGAAACTTCTCTTCTCATCAAAATTTTGGCTTCTACATCTGAAATAAAAATTTGGTAATGTTTTCACTTTTTTTCTTATTTTCTTCTTGTTTTATGCATGGATCTTGCCTTGTTTTCACTTAGCTTGTTCGTCCTATAGCCTCCACCTTCACCACCACCTCCACCACCATCATTCTTAGCTGCAAACACCTCCATCACCTCTGTCCGAGCAGGCCATGCCATCAGAAAGTTGAAATTCCACAAAAATGCACGCACCACTTGAAAACAACCCAAGCCGAGCTCACCAATGCCATCACCACCACATACAACTCCTTGGCCAACCTTTGCACCACCTTCTCCAACACCTACCTAAACCATATACCTCTGCCACATCAGTACTTGACCTCACCAGGCCTGGCCGTGCCTATGCATGCCATGGTCGTGACTTATGTTGCACCAAAATTTGCCTTGTGTTGTATTTTCATGCATATCCACTTCCATACCACTTCTACCTCTTCACTTTCCTTGCTAGGCTAACCATATATGACCCATACCTGACCAAATACACCCAATGGCAGTACCTTATCACCCTATAGGCTGAGCATAGTGATAGTGGAAGCAAGTGCAAGTGGTTTGGTTCTTTGTTGTGCATTATTTCTAGAGTTGTTCAATGTTATATTCGGTGTTGAAATTCATGTGCTTTATATTGTTTTGTTTGATATGTAACAAGATAATTACTTTGGCTCTCCCCTCACTTGAATCTATAGTCGTGCCTTCTTGCTTTTCGGGACTTTGCTTGTGTGTCAGAATATGTTATATCCAGCTTGTAGAGGTGAGTATTTCTCACCAGACATTCCATACTTATATAAGTAGTAAATATACATCCTGTGAATCTGTAGTTCATATTATCATATTATACCTGACTATATTATTATTTATATGATGATCACCCTGTTTATTCACCAGTCATATCATCTGTTACTGTTATATGATGCGACTCTATTTATTTATTATCAGTTTATCACACTGCAAGTTCCCTGTAGAATAGAATCATAATGGGTTGAAATGATACATACCCGAACAGACCTTAGAATAGGGAAAAATCGTTATTGGCTGAAATGATAGGCTTGAACGATTTTTATTTATTTCATTTAACCTGGAATTTCGGGTTTGAAATGATAAAACCCAAATTTTTCCTTTACAAATTACGGATTGAAATGATATATTACCCATATCATAGGACTTAGGTTAGAAAATTTTGTACAGACCGTGGTTAAATTATATTTTTCTAAAATTTTTAAAATATTTTAAAAATGTAAATATTATGATAATTTGAATTTTAATTTAAAATGATTTTATAAAGTGCTATTGATTTTTAAATAAATTAAAAATAGTTTAATAAATAAATGTTTAAAGGTTGAAATTTGAAGTATAACGTAACTTGGAAAATGTGAAAGTGTTTCAAATATAAAAGTTAAGTTAAGAAAATAAAATGGAATTTAAATAAAATTATGAAATGATAAACTTGATTAAAATGTTAAGTAAATGAAATGTTATAAAATTTTACATTTATTTTATAAATGAATTATTAAAGATTTGATAATTATTTGTGAAATTTCACCTTATAGGATCATAAATTAAGGGGTATTTAAATGATTGTTTTAAAGTGAGAAAATATGATTTTTATAAGTTAAAATGGATTTAAATAAATTTTAATTGTTTATGAAATTGTAGTGAAAGTTAGGAATTTAAATTGACAGCATTCCTGAAATGCTATCATTTCTAAAGATAAAGATATTACAAAATTTCGTAAATGCTGTAATTGATATAAATGAACTAAATGGCTAAAATGACTAAGGACTATTACAGAACTTTGTAAGTGTCGTAGTCGCTGAATTAAACTAAAGTTTTATTTGAAATCTAAACCTATTACACCATTTTAAATGTTATCTTTTGCTAATTGAATTGTTTTTAAACATAACTTTCCGTAGCATTTTCTAAATGTTGCGAAAGTGAAATTTCACTATTTGAATAAATTAAAGTGAATAAATGAATTATGAAAATGGTAAAATTTTGAGAATTGAATATTTGATTATTAAATATAATAACTTAATTTTTAAATAATTTAAATGGAATATTTAATTGGTTTAATTGGAATATTTAGTTGGTTTAATTGGAATATTTAATTGGTTTAAATGGAGTATTTGATTTGAAATATAAATCATTTGAAATGTGGCTTGGAATGGTATTTAAATTAAATAGAAATGAATATGGTTTTGGAAAGGTATCATAGTTTGATATCTTGAAATGAATTTGAAGTGATATTGAATTTTGAAATGATATTTGATTTAGAAGTATAAATTACCATTTTGGAATTTTAACCACGGGATGTATTTAATTTATGACTTAACTGATCCTTAGAGGATGGACGATCTCAAGCATCCTTTAAGTTATTGAGCATTACTATTACAACTCACTTGAGTTGATTTACATTATATAAGTATGTATGTCCTGACTCGAGTGTTTTGTGTTTGCTTTACGCTCGGGTCAGCCTAAGTATTTACATCTTAGCATTGGATTTCTTTTCTGGAGCTTGGAATTGTTGGAGATTCTTCTTGTCCAGTTATCTATTCCCTTTCAGTTTCAGTTGTTCTATTTTAGCTCTGGTATTTATAAACTTCTATGTATTTGAGATTTCTATTGTATATTTTTTTAGACTGATATTATGTATTATGTTTTGAGAGTTTGTTACAGTAGCTTCATGAACTACTATAGTATTTTAATTTCCGCTGCGAGTTATTCTGATAATTCTGTGTCTGTGATTCTGTGATTGTATTTCATTTGCCCTAAATTTATTTACAACGCGGTATTTTGAGCAATTCATGTCCGACATGTGTGGAAGCGAATGGCTGAAAATATCGGGTTGTTACAGAAGTAGAGTTAACATACAATTATAAAGAAGTGGAATTCTTTCAAGAAGTAAAGCAGACATATAGTAAAAAGTCATATGGCGTAGTAGAATGCTTGTCACCAAATGAGAAACAAATTACTTCATATGTTTACTAGGGCCAAGTCCACTGTGAGCTATGCTACAATGACCAAAACTTATGTGACGACCCGGATTTTATGACGTTTGTTATTGGGTAATTAACTGATTTTAATTTTTTGAATATAAAATCTTATAAGTCGAATAGATAAATTTTCTGACAAATAAAATACCTGAATATATATATTGATTAAAAACATATTAAAATTTTGAGTTACAAAATCTCTGGTATGATAAATTTTAAAGAAACATAAACAAAACTCCACCATTAAAATTCAAGGTAGAATATCCACATATTCATACATAAATATAAATATATTCAAGTTAATGATGTTCATATATATATATATATATATATATATATAAGTATATAAGAGTATATATATATATGTGCCATATAAAGAAATATATATGGAAATTTGCATAAATTTATACACACATATATGTGTGAGGACAAGATATACATAAGTATCTGTATATGTATATGTATATATATAATAGTGAATGTGAAGAATGTAAATACATGTGTAAATAAATGTATACATATCTACAAGGAACCACAAGCTTTATGATAACAATTAAATATATATATGTAAAGGTATATATGTTAATATGTATATATACATTATTATAAAAATGGAAAAGGAAACCATATACACATAAGGATATATATATATATATATATATATATATATATATATATATCATTCATATGAATATACATGTAAAAACATAAGGGAATATAGAAATTTACATACATCATTTCAAGCATACAATAAATCAAATCCATCACTCAAAATTCAAATCAACTTACAATGAAATCAACTCAACAATTAATCAAAGTCAAATCAGCCTTTTTATCAAATCAAAAAAAAAGAAAAGAAAAGGAGGATTGTTCCTGAGCAAAAAGGTATCAGCCTTGTTCGTGTCCTCTCTGTATATATATATACATACATATATATATATATATATATGTATGTATGTATGTAAGTATATATGTATGTGTATATATATATGCTGGTGCCTTCTTTTGTTCATGTTTAACATTTGCACCATTCTACCTCATGACATTCCAAAAAAAGGGAGCTAAGTTTGAAGCCTGAAGCTAGAACAAAAAGGAGAAGCAGAGTGTTCATTTTTGTTTACAGGTGAGTAAAACATCATAAATTTGTACCAGCCATTTTATGAAAAAATCTATATTCCTAAAATGTTGGATGAATCTTTTGGTTTATCAAAGATATATGTGTTGGTATGAATACATGTTTTGTGTGTAAGTGTTAAACATGGTAGCATATTAAAAACCCTATACTTCTTCCAGAAAAAAACAACTCTGTTCCATATTCATTTGTTCAAAAATACTTAAACCATCGACTTCAAAAATCCAAAACTCATGAACTGTTTAGTTTTAACCTATGATCCCAAAATCAAAGTTGATTGTTTTTGTGTGTAGTTTTTTTAAATTAGTTTCACAAAAATCTACAAAGTAGGGAGGAAGGAAAAGGTAAATAACAGTGAATGGGTTAATGATGGTCTCAACCAAATTTTCATAAATCAACAAATGGATCATCTAGACATATTAGTTGTGGAAAATGGGGATTTTTGAGGGTTTTTCGATGTTTTTTAGTGGTGCATGGAGGTAGTATTGGGTAGACGATCAGAATTGGGCTCTTCCTCAAATTTCGGCGACGTGGTTGATGTCGTGCCTTGACGATGGTCGTGGAGGAGGTTTAGGTGACGGGGCATCAGAGATAAACGATGTAGCTTTTTGTAATAAGTCGTGGTGATCAGTCAAAGTCAAAGAAGGGTTTATGGTTGGGTTTTGCTTGGCTTTGGTTATGCGGGAACAAAGGTGAGGGGAGGGGAGGAGAGGTGTGCGTTCCAGGAGGATTTGGAAGAGAGGGTTGAGCCGAAGCGATGGACGGAGTCTGGTGATGGATGGTGGTCCAGGGTGGCAAGGCATTTGTGTTTAAGGAGGTGGTTCTAGTGTTCAGTGGGATGCTCGAATTTTGATCAAGGTAGTTGATCACATTTCGAAAAAGGCAGTCGAGGTGTCGGGGCCTTGGCCGATCGGCGGTGATGGTCGGTGCCGTGAATCGTAGGGCGAGTTGGACGTACACGTGCACGTGTATATGCACATTCTGTTGTTCCAAGTGATAGTAAGGGAAGAAGGAAGAAAGAAAGGAGAGAATGGATCGGGTGGTGGGCCAACAGAAAAGAAATGAAAAAGGAAAAGAAAGAAAAATGAAAAGAAAAAGGAAAAGAAAGAAAAGGAAGAAAAAGGAAAAGAAAGGAAAGGAAAGAGGAAAGGGAAAAAGGAAAGAAATGGATCTTATATATATAAATGATAACTTAGATTTTTCTTCATACTCAAATTTTTTTGTCATTTTATACCCAAACCAACAAGATGACTTTTTACGTCTTAATCCTATTACTAGTATTAAAAATTAGTATTATGGATTTTCCGTAACAATTATATTTTATAATTAAAATGGGAAATTAGTTATATTGTTAATTTGCTTAAAACTACATAAATTAACAAACTAGATATTAAATAAGTGTTTAACTTTGATTAACCAAAAATAAACCGATTGATATATTGTAATTAATTTTGGATCAAAATATAAAAGGATTCGGTTAATTAGAAGTTAATCAAATACTGATGTGTTCGTCAGTTTAGTAACAATCTATATCTTGGCTTAATCCTATTGGATATTAATTTAAACAATTTTTTGTTCCTTGTCATCAAGTGGTCAAACAAGTTAGAATAGTTAGATTAAAATGATGATTTCGTTTTAGTTAAATGTTAACGTGAAAATCTGACGCTAATACCTCGGTGTGTATAGAAGTGATGTGAAAGCACCACCCGTGAATATGGGAATCAAGAGATAACAGTAAGTAACAGAAAATGCAGTAAATGAGCACAGAGTTTATAGTGGTTCGGCTTATGATCAAGCCTACGTCCACTTCAATCCTTTTTATTGCTGACTAAATTACAACTTATTACAATCTCTTTCAATTACAATCCAATTCAATTCGAAAAAAGACAAGTAGCTAGAGAAAACTTCAATGCCACAGAGTTCTTTAAATCCATGATTGAATGTGTCGAATCTTTGTGTGAAGTTTGGTCTAAATGTCTTGCGTGAGCTTGGAGTGATGGAGTGCAGCTTGCTTTGAAGATAGTAAAGTTCCATTGCCTTGAAGAAATGATCAAAAGTCCCTTGAATGTTGGAGGTGCCGCTGTATTTATAGTGAATTCCCATGCTGGGTCGTAGGTCATGACTGACCTAAGATAGGTCGCAAGTCGTGGCCGACCTACAAGACATGGGCTGCGACTCAATAGGGGTGTGCTTGTTCGTTTGGACACACTGGCAAGCAAGTCCTAGGTCGTGAACGACCCAACTGGTGGCTGCATAAATGAAGCAGTACTGAGATTTATCTTCGTAGTGATAAGTCGCGAGCGACCTATCATAGGTCGTAGGTCGCAACCTTTTTCCTGAAGATGGTTGGATAGCATTGCACTTAACCCTGGAACGAGCTAGTAAGCAGTAGGTCGTGGTCGACTTAACAGATCATGGTATAAGTGAAGCGGCATAGGGATTTTACTTCACCTGCCTAGGTCGCAAGCGACCTATTATAGGTCTTTAAGTCGTTATCCTTTTTAAGTCGCTCCATACTTTAGATCGGTACATATCCTTAGCTCGTGTTGAACTTTCTGTAGTTAGGTCGTCCTACCTTTAGGTCGTTAGGTCCCTAAGATAATTATGTCATTAGGTCGTTGAGACTATTAGGTCATCAAGTACTCTTAGGTCGTTGGGCTGCTGAGTTATAGGTCGTGGAGTTTTAGGTCGCCAGGCACTCTTAGGTCGTTGGGCTGCTGAGTTATAGGTCGCGGAGTTTTAGATCGTGGAGTTTTAGGTCGCGGCAGAAATAGGAGTTAATATTTGCCCCTCGAAGTACAGGCCTATGTCATAGGTCGTGTGCTTCGACCTAATTTTGCTAGGTCGTGAGCGACCTAAAACATGTACTAACTCGCGCGTCTACTCGTCTTCTTCTTTCAGCCCCATATAAATTTGTTAGGTCGCTTCTCCCTCCTTACTCACCTGCTTCAATTTCCTGCGTCGCCATTAACAGAATTCTACGATTTTAAAGACGAATTCAAGTTAATCATTCAGCGATTCGTCCTTGCTATCAAATTACGTAAGTTTCTTCGATCTTTATCCATTCCATGATCACCATCGAACCACGAACTCTAACCTCCGAACCCCAGACCAATTTTGTGCGTCGTGCTTCACTTTGAGGCATGTTGTGATCGATTTTTGATCGCCTCTGGTTACTGTTGTTGTTGTGATTCACGAACGCACAGTAGTGAGTTAGATTTATGATAGATCAGAGATATGTTGAATTGGTTTTCGAGTGATTTGGTAGTATGAGAAGATGACGAACTTCATGAATAGGATGATGGATTTCGTGGTGTTGGCGTTAACGGGTTATCGGGTCTAATGAGTTTTTTGCGTGAATAGGAAGTCAGCGACTTAGTGGATCTGAGCATTCTAAGATAACTCACGACCTAAGGGAAGCTGGATGACCTTCAAACCCGTGACTTAACTTTTAGGTCGCGTTGGGATTTGAACGACCTAGGACTCAGCAGATTTGCACATGAACTTTAAGCAGAACGACTTTACAGTTTAACGGTCTAACTTTCTTGAATGACTGCATAGCGACTTAACATATCAACGACCTACCTTTTGCGGCAAGGTTCTAGGTCGAAGCGAGTGAAATTTGCGTTGCCTTGGAATTTTTAACTTGCACAGTGCGACTTAAGATGACACCGACCTATGTTAGGTCGCTGGATGACCTAGGATTTGTGAAATCCTGAGACAACTTTGATTGAACTGTTTGAACTTTGGGCTATTTGGACTTGAATTTTGTTGTACTTCTTTGCAGATTATCTCTAATTCTAATAACCTGTTAAACACAGTATTTGCAGAAAAATGGGACGAATATACTGCCATTGACTGCCCACATCAAATGACAGATTAGTCGAGAAAGAATAATCAACTTAAATGAACTGTGTGAACGAAATGCTGAAAACTAAAGAATTCAAGTGAAGTATTAAAGCAAAACAAAAATATCCAGTTAAAGCCGATTCATTTGCATTAACACTACTCTTGAATTTTGTATTAACAAGTTCTGAAACCACATAGCCAACTAATTGTCAACTAGTTTAATTTCAGTTATGTTTGCTTTCTGTTTTCGTTATTTCTGCACAACACTTCACACTTTTTAGGAAATGTGCACCTTCTTATTTGAATATCTAGTTCCTTGTATAGAATGACTTCTCAACAAGGAGAAACAGAACCGGCTGAAGAGACTTTCCCAATTGCTACTCCATTGGTTAATCCTCCAGAGAGAGTTCCAACCACACTAACATACAAAGTTTTTCGCCAACTGTGCGCTCTGTTTGGCATTGCTGAAGCAGATGCCATTCTTCCCGAGAGAAGCGATACTGCTGATATACCACCTTTTGGTTTTGTAGCAGTTAATCGTCAAATGTGCACGAGCGGCGCTATCCCTCCTTTTAACGACTTTCTCCAACGGCTTCTTCTCTGACTAGCTATCTCCCCCTTCCAGCTGCACCCCAATGGCTATGCTATTCTGATGGGGTTGTGTGTGCTATTCGGTAGAACGCTGGATCGACTTCCGAGTTTTGACGAAGTTTGCTATTTGTGCACATTTTCCAAAAATAAAGATCACCCTTCCATCATTCTTGTGAGAAGTGCTAGGAATCGTAAATTAATAATTGGCCTTCCCGAAAGCGCTCACGTTTTGCTAAGCCAATTTTTCTTCGTTCGCTGTCCTCCGGGATTCTATGCTACCTGGAAAGTAGGAAGTAAGAGCATTTATCTTTATTCCTGAAGTTTTTCTCTGAGCTTTTCATAGCCTGAGTTATCAAATGTTAAATTCGCCTTTTACTTTTCAGCGCTTCCTCCTCCTTCTAGGGATTCCAATCATAAAGTAACTTTTGAGAGGCTTATGGCCGTGCCAGTTAAAGAGAGAAGCATTCAATTTCTGTTGAAAGACGAATTTTTGCATCAGTACGGACTTTTGCATACTTCTCGTTCTACACATCCTCATGAAATCCTAGACTCCCCGGCTAGAGCGTCGGATGCCCCAGCTTCTACCGACACATGTATACTAAAAGGTCCCGCTCCCGAGGCTTCACTAGTGAAGTGCTCCACTTCTGTTGATGTTGCAGGGCCATCTGACAAACTTGCCCCGGTCATTGAGGAAGAAACTCAGGGATCTCCCCATTGTTCACAGAAATCCGGCGAAGAAGCTGAGAAAACCAGCCCTGCCAAGCAGAGCAGGGACGACACTTTCAAAGGATTGAGTGATCTCTTTGCCACCTCACAAGAGATCTTTAAAGATGAACCTATCACTGCCAGGGTTTCTTCTTCAGTAGTTGAAGCGACTTCCATTCTGCAACAGACTCCGTCAACTCAAGAGTTGACGCTAACTACTACACCCACAACTACTCCACAATTAAAGAGTGGTTCGTAGTTTGATGCGCGTAGTTTGCACATTAAACACACTTAGAATTTTTTGGCACTTTCATGCTTTTGACTCTCTGTACTTTGAAGACTTCTAAAGCTTATCTCTTTTTATTTCAGGTTCTCCGATGGGACGCAGCGGATCCTACTATGATGACTTCCAGCGCTACGGGAGGCGTAGCCAATATGATTATAGGCGCTACCTCCCCTCTTACAGAGAATCCGATGAAGAAAGAGCCGCTCGAAAGGCTCAAGAGAAGAGGGCTCAAGACGAGCATTATGAAAGAAGAGAGAGGGAGGAGTGCCACGATTCTTCGCAGAGAGGCGACGATTCCCACAAGAGAAAATCCCATGATGACCGAAGAAAAGGTCATATGGTTGAGGATTCAAGCAAGCGAGCTCGACATGGTGAGAAGCATACTTCTACCACTCCTGAAAAGGTTACTGCCCCCGTTTCGCTAGACATTCCTTCCAGCTCTCCCGCTCTTGGGAAAACAGACATTCAAACAATAACCAGCATGCCTAAATTTCTAGTTGGACCGGGCCCAGCCACTTTGCAAAGCCGGTTTCCACAGTGGTGCCTGAAGGGAGTGCGGTTCGACCTTGATCTGATCCTTATTGACAAGCCTGCCATGCTACGAAATCTTGATGCCGTGAAGCTTGATATCGAAAGGATGTCGAACTGGCAAAAGCTTGTTGACGAGCTCCAAAGGGTCAATCGTGCAAATATAGAGGCCATGCTTACTATGCAGAATGATAAAGCCGAATGGCAGAAGGTTGAAGAGCAGCATGTTACCGAAATGAAGAGTATTGCTGCTTACAATGAAGAGCTTCAGGCAAAAGTTGAGGGGCTTAAACAGGAGCTTGCTACTTCTTCTACGACATATTCTCAAAAAGAAGAAATATTTCAAAAGCAAGTTCGTGATGCTCACGCAGCTCAGCAACATGCCGAGGCACAACTTGAAGCTGAGCGGAAAACAGCAGGAATGTTCCGTGCTGAGGTCACAGAACTACAGGAGAAAGTCAGCTCCAAGGAGGCGGAAATTCAAATGCTTAAACTTCAACTTTCCAAAGCTGAAAGAGAGCGTGATGAGGCCGTTTCCGGCAAAATTGCAGCTGAAGAATCCCATGAGGCAACGAAGACCAACATTAGCTCAACATTATTTGACTTCTACCTGCATAGCATCTTGGGGCGCGGTAGCCTCGCCTTTCTAGGCCCCAAGTACGAAATTACTCCGACTGAATTTTGGGAGTCTGCACTTGATATTTCCTGTAGTAAAGGCGCTGGCTATGCCGAGTCAGCTCTTGAGGAGCATTACCTTGATGATGATGCTCGCGCCGCTCTCGCCAAGGGGAGAGAACAGCTTGCAAAATTAAGGGCCGAAACGGCGGTAGGAGAATATTCGGGAAAAACTATCTCAACTGCTCCAATTCGGCCTTCTCCCTCGGCCGAAATTGACATTATCGGTTCTAGTTCTCATTCTCTATCTCCTGCTAAAGTTACCACCGAGATCACAAGCATACAAGGTGGAGATGAAGGCGACGAGAATGCCGAGGCACAGGCTTACGAAGTTGATGTCAGGAAACCGACTTCTGCAGGTAACCCTACTGTTAATCTTGCCCAAGTAGATTTCTGATCTGTTTCTTACGAGCTTGATGAGCTTTTTGACTACTTCTTGAACCTCAGCGAACCTTTATCTCCTCTTTTTACTGACTTGAACTTTTTTCCTTCTGTAGAGAAAACGTCGAGCATTGTTCAAACTTCCCCTCCTCCAATTATTCCTCCTCCATCTATTCAGGTGACTCCTCCTTCTGTCTTGCAACCGGGATCACAAGAGGAGCAAATAGAAGCTCTCCAAGACTTGGACGATCCCATTGCTTCACAAGAACACAAGGGAGAAGAAACTGAAGGGAGTGAGAAGACTCCAGAAGCAACTAGTTCCGATGATGAACCATTAGCTAAACTTTTCTCTCCAGGGAGTGGGTCTTCCTCCAAGAAGAGAGGAAAGCAGGGAGTCTCCAAGAAGAAGAAGAGATCTTGAACTGGCGAAGAAAAAACGGAAGAAAGTCCGATTGAGCCCCTTTCTCCTTCATCCCCTACTCTTACAAGCCGGCCTAAGAAGTTGGTTATCCGGCCAGGTGCGGGCCCAAAAGGTGGACGGAAGAAGAAATGATGGCTCTGGTTCTATGGCTTTCATATCGCTTTTTACTTTTGCATGTACTGGTCGAGGATTGTGCGGGTACCGGCCCTCGCTTTCTTTATTTCGAAACTTGTATCTGTAATACGATTGAATAAAATGATCCTTTATTTGTACAAACTCCTGTTTGAATTTGAGAATGCATTTATTATTCACTTTTGTACAAGTTTATTTATATGATATTGCAGTGAGCTTGTGGTATGTTGTTCGAGCGTAATTTTACCAATGTAGCTATACAATGTTATATGTAACTATACCATGCTGCCCCCATACCATAAGCTCGCTGCAATATTTTATACTTCGAGGGGACTTGTACTCTTATTTTCTGGAGAATAATTATTTCATACTTGGAGAAATTTTATCTCGTTAAAAAAACAGAGTACAACTCCCTCCATATAAGTTTTTACGCTTCATCCTTTGAAGAAAGCAATTTTTCTTTTGTGTATATACACATTTTACCAAGTGAATTCTTCTATGTTGTAAAGCGGGCCTCTGAAGGGTACTTTATTCTTTTTGAGGAAGATTATTTTCCAGAATAGGTAAATCATTCTTCCTTTGAAAGTTAAAGTGTGCCTTTGATGAGGATTTTTTTTATACCACAGTAAATGGCTTTTTGATTTTTTGTTTCTTTGAAAAGTTGCACCTCTGAGGCTTTTTCACATTTCAACACCTGGAAGTTTTATTTCAATCTTGGTGAAACGTGTGCCTCCGAAGAGGTCTTTCTGCTTGATTATGCCTCCGGGAGGAGGTCTTTTCATTTCTGCCTCTGGGAAGAGGTCTTTTATTTTTTATTTTTATTATTATTATTTTTTTGGTGAAGTGAAACTCCGAAGAGCGGCTGTTGCACTTCAACTCTTGGTGAAATGTGCCTCCGAAGAGGGCTTTACTTTGTTTTGCATTTCAACTCTGGTGAAGTGGACCTCCGAAGAGCGGCTCTTACACTTCAACTCCTAGTGAAATGTGCCTCCGAAGAGGGCTTTATTTTGTTTGGCATTTCAACTCTGGTGAAGTGGGCCTCCGAAGAGGGGCTCTTACACTTCAACTCCTGGTGAAATGTGCCTCCGAAGAGGGCTTTATTTGTTTTGGCATTTCAACTCTGGTGAAGTGGGCCTCCGAAGAGGGGCTCTTACACTTCAACTCCTGGTGAAATGTGCCTCTAAAGAGGGCTTTGATTGCCTGGAAGTTACTCTCTCATGGTTGGAGGGTCTTGAATCCTCCAATCTTTTTTGTTGAGTAGAGAACTTTCTTTTTTGCGGCATATGCCTCGTTTGAGGTCTTTATCCTCCGAAGAGTTGTGCCTCCGAAGAGGGCTTGTGCCTCTGAAGAGGGCTTTAGTTGTTCCTTATCCACTTGCTTATGCCTTTTCAGCGATCCTCTGTTTTTCTTTTCAAGCTCACACTCCCTTCTCTTGCAAGTAGTTTGTTTAATCCAAAGAAGTGTACTTCATTGCTAGGCAAGTTCACGAGAACGGGCATAAGCTTCTTAATTGGATGTTTGTTTGTTCAAATGATCTCAATTTATTAGCAAGGGCCCGTTTCCGGCGAAATCATTGGCCGTTCAATTGAAGCACTTCCTATCTAGGATTTGAATTTGGGGCTTTTGTGACTCGAAATTTTTTTGTTGAATGATAACAAGAATCACTTGGTCTTGTAACGTGCAAGTTTTATTTCATTGTTTGCAAAAATTTAAATCGACATTTCAGCAATACATTTAATGTACTTTTCATATCGAAAATAAAGCAAACATGTAATAATAAGGAACACAAGATTTATAGTGGTTCGACCAAGAATTTGGGCCTACATCCACTTTATAGTCTTTCATTATTCACTTGCATCGGCTTTACAATTGCTTTCAATTACAAGAATCATAAATTCATAATTCTTTTTACAATATTTCAACAAAGCTTTCAAGTAAAGTATGGACGCAAGTGATTGCTATTCCAAGCCCTTGGAATTTGATCTCCTTCGACAGTAGTGAGTTTGAATGTGCCGTCAAGAAGCTTCTGAACTATGACATATGGTCCTTCCCAATTTGGCCCAAACACACCTGTCGCCGTCATAATTCTCTTCAGGACTAGATCTCCAATCTCAAAGCTGCGTTGGCGAACTTTGGAATTGAAATGTCTGGCTATCCTTTGCTGATGAGCTGCAATTCTGAGCTTAGCCTCTTCTCTTCTTTCATCAAGGAGATCTTGTGCCTCAAGCTGTAGTTTTTCATTCTCCGCTTGATTGAAATGGATTCTTCTATGTGAAGGAACCTCTGTTTCTACCGGAATCATTGCTTCTGACCCGTATGCCAATGAAAACGGAGTATGCCCAGTCGTAGTTTTGTGCGTAGTTCTGTATGCCCATAGTGCTAGTGGTAGCTTATCGACCCAACCACCTTTTGCTCTTTCGAGTTGCTTCTTGATGGTTGACTTGATAATTTTGTTTACTACTTCCACCTGCCCGTTTGCCTGCGGATGAGCCACTGCTGAGAATCTTGGAATTCTTCACTTTCGAATTGAGTACCATTGTTTGTAATTATCTTTTGAGGCACACCATATATGCAAATGATACTTTTAGTCACAAAATTTATCATCTTTTTAGAGGTGATAGTAGCCAATGGCTCAGCTTCAGCCCATTTAGTAAAATAATCTATAGCAACAATGGCATATTTGATTCCAGATTTGGCAGTTGGTAAAGGTCTTATAAGGTCTATCCCTCAGATTGCAAATGGCCATGGACTGACCATCTGTGTGAGTTTAGTAGAAGGTGCTCTAGGAATTTTGGCAAATCTTTGGCATCTGTCACATTTTCGGGAATAGTCTGCAGCATCTCGATAAATTTCTGGCCAAAAATATCCGTATAGGAGAACCTTCTTTGCTAAAGTTTGACCACCTAAATGATCACCACATTCTCCTCCATGTACCTCAGCTAGGATTGTTTTGGACTCTTCCCTGGATACACATCGAAGCAATGGCATTGAGAATCCCCGTCTGTATAATTGGCCATCCTGGACTATATAGCGAGAGGCTTTCCTCGGTAGCTTCTGTCGTTCTTTTGAATTTTCCGGTAAAGAGCCATTGAGCAGATATTCTGTTATTGGGGTCATCCATGATTCTTGCTCTTGAGACACACTCATGATCCAATCAATATCCATCTCATTAATGCTTGGAGCCGACAGGACTTCCACTGGAGCTAACCCCAGAAATTGAGCTTCGCTTGTGCTAGAGTACTTTGCGAGAGAATCTGCTTTCGTGTTTTCTTCTCGAGGAATATGGCTTATCGTGTAGTGATCGAAGTCACATAGAAGTTCCCAGGCCTTTGACAAGTAGGCAGGTAGATTTCCCCCTTTCGCTTGAAATTCCTTCTTGACTTGGCATACAATAAGCTGAGAATCACTAAAGATCTGTAATGCTCGGATGTTTAGTTCTTTAGCATTTCTCAAGCCAGCGATAAGAGCTTCGTATTCTGCTTCATTGTTCGTTGAAGGAAATTCCAATCTTAGCGCATGGCATAATGACCGACCTTCAGGGGTTTCAAGTACAACCCCGGCTCTAGAACAGTAGTCATTTCTCGCGCCATCAACATATAACTTCCACTGGATTGGGGAATCATCGATCGTTTCTTCCCCACCGTTACCCTTATCTGTGAATTCTGCGATGAAATCCGCTAAAGCTTGTCCGTTGATTGCTTTTCGGGGGTGATAAGTGATGTCATATTGACTGAGTTCAATGTTCCACTTTAGAAGACGACCCGAAGTCTTAGGGCGAAACAGGACTTGCTTTAGAGGTTGATCAGTGAGGACTCTGATAGGATGAGCTTGGAAATATTGCCTCAACGTCCTCGATGCAATCAGTAGACAATATGCGAGTTTTTCCAACTTGGAGTAATTCATCTCTGCCCCAGTGAGTCTTTTGCTGATATAGTAAACCGAATGTTGAATCCCCTTGTCATCTCATATCAGCGCTGCACTTAGAGCATGAGATGATACTGTCAAGTATATAAGAAGATCCTCACCATCGCCGGGCCTAGAAAGTATTGGAGGTGTTTCCATATGACGAATCAATTCGTCAAAGGATTTTTGGCATTCGTGAGTCCAATCAAAGTTTTTCTTTCCTTTCTTTAGAGCGTCAAAGAATGGGATGCATTTATCAGTAGCTTTGGAAATGAACCGACTCAAGGCGGCGACTTTTCCGTTGAGACTTTGCAATTCCTTCTTTGTTCTAGGAGCCTTGACTTCTTTTAAGGCGGTAATTTGAGCTGGACTAGCTTCAATGCCCCTAGCGCTTACGATGAAACCTAAGAACTTTCCGGACTCCACCCCAAACGAACATTTTAAAGGGTTAAGCTTCATTCCGTATTTCCGAAGGACTGCGAACATTTCTCCTAAGTGTTCTATGTGATCCACTGCTTTCTTAGACTTTACTAACATATCGTCGACGTAGACTTCCATAGTCTTGCCCAATTGCGGTTTGAACAAAGCATAACAAGTCTTTGTTAGGTTGCCCCCGCATTCTTCAGCCCGAAGGGCATAACTCTGTAGCAGTAAAGACCAACATCGGTGATAAAGCTCGTGTCCTCCTGATCTGGCTCATGCATCATGATCTGGTTATATCCGGAGTAGGCATCCATAAAAGATAACAATTCATATCCCGCTGTCCCATCTACCAGTTGATCGATCCTGGGTAATGGGGAGCAGTCTTTGGGGCAGGCCTCGTTTAGATCTGAAAATCGATGCATACTCTCCATTTTCCGTTGGCTTTCTTAACCAGCACTGGATTTGAAACCCAATTCGGATAGGTAGATTCTTTGATAAAGTCATTCTCCATGAGCCGATCAACTTCTTCTTTTAATGTTGCTGACCTTTCTGGATCTTGGGTTCTTCTTTTCTGTTTCACAGGCGTAAACTTTGGATCAATATTCAGAGCGTGTACTGCAACTTCTGGGGATATTTCGCACATATCGGCATGAGTCCAAGCGAAAACATCCAAATTTGCTTTCAAAAAAGATATTAAGATATTCTGGATCGACACATTAAGTTGTGAACCCACATTCAACACCTTATTTGGGTCCTTCGAGTCAACAGGTACGGTACCATCGTTTCCACCGGTACCACTCTATTCTCCCCTACACTGGCTTTTCTAGGATCCATCTCTTTTCGTGCTCCGCTATGCTCGCCAGTGCAGGGTCCGCCCTGTAATTGCTACAAGGTTGGTTCTTTGATGCGGACTGGGGTTGCCGCATCCTTTCCCATTTCTCTTTTCCTTGCCTCTCGCAGCTCTGTCAGATGACACTCCCGCCCAGCATTTTGATCCCCTTTTATAACTCCTACTCCATTGTCTGTGGGGAATTTAATGGTGAGGCACCATGGGGCCAGAACAGCTTTGAATGCTGCAAGAGTTGGACGGCCAAGGAAAGCATTATAAGCAGAAAATTCGTCGACAATCACAAAAGTTTGCATGCAGACTACTTTTCTTTCTCCCTCTCCAAGTTCTACAAGCAAATCAATGGTTCCTATCGGCTGCTTTGGCTCCCAAGTGAAGCCAGCGATTTTCTGCGACGAGGCTTGCACATCAGCCATAGGGATCTTCATTTGGTCGAATGTTTTCTTTAAGAGGATATTGTAGGATGCGCCACAATCAATGAGAACTCTTCTGACAATAGCTGGCCCGATACCAGCCGAGATGACTAAGGGATCCAAGGTAGGAGCTTCAACACCTGTGGAATCCCTGGCTCTGAACACAATATCATCATTGAAAGTTCTTTGTTGTTTCAGGGGCGTAGCGTCTTCCAAAACAAAGACATCTTCTTCGGCCGGTACATATTTCAAAGCCCGGGTATACCTTTCCATCTCACCCCAGCTCCTGCCTGCTGGGTGAGGTCCTCCTGTAATAACATTGATAACAGACCTTCCGGATTCATGCCCTGCAGCCTTCTCACTTGTCCTAGGTTGATGAGCAGGAGCTTGTTGCCCCTGACTAGACGAAGCAGGATTGCTGCTATTCTTTTCCACAAATTGCTGCAGCTTGTTTTCCCTTATCAACCCTTCAATCAAATTCTTCAATTGGCGGCATTCGTCGGTATCATGGCTGGGTTGATTATGGAAGCGGCAGAACTTCCCGCTTTGTATAGCTCTTTTCCCGGTTCTCAGAACAGGAGGTTTAGGATAGTCAACAGAATCTTTAGTGGCAAGGTAAATACGCTCCGGCGTATCTGATAAAGGAGTATATTCCGATGGCTTGAAGGAACGAGGCTTCTTCAGATTTTTCTGTTTCTTCCCATCGTTATTTTCACTTTTCTGTCCTACAGATTCATTCTTGCGTGGAGCAGCAATGTTATCTTCAGCTTTTTCTAATACTGCCTTTACCGGTACAGGACGTCTTTCCAGGCGTATGAACTCATCTGCTTTCTTGTAGAATTTTTCAAGGGAATTTGGTTCCTTTATGTTTAGCCATTTTCCAAATTCGGTCGACTTGTCAATGGCCCTCATCAGATAAGTCAAGATCATCCGTGGTTATGCATTGTCTACCTCGGCCAGCGCTATATTAAAGCGATTCAAGAAAGATCTGATAGTTTCCCCTGGATTCCGTTCTAAACTTGACAACGACATGATATCTTTGGCTTTTGAAGCATATAGTCTGAACTGCTCCTTGAATTTCCGGGTTAGGTCAGAAAACTGATCTATAGACCGGATTGGTAGCTTGGTGAACCAAAGCAGAGCTACACCTTCCAGATATACAGGAAAATACCGGCACTTTATTTCACCAGAAGCTCTGGCACCTGTCATGTGCCAATCATACTTATACAAGAATTCGTTTGGATTGCTTGTCCCTTTGTAAGCTGGAATAGTTGGAGGGACGAACTTCCTCGGAAACTCAGCCTTTAAGATCCTTTCAGTAAACGGGGTTTTACTTGGAGCGAAACCCCATTCCTTCTCGTCTTCATCCCTTTGCATGCTCTCTTTCATGATTTGTCGAACCATTTCAGAAAGATACCCCTCATCATTTCGAGCTTTAGATCCACCAGCTTCAGGAAGTGTCTGCTCAAAGGGGTTGGCAGCCCTCTCAGGAACGTTCCTTTCTTCAGCATCATGAACGTTGCCAGCAAAGTTCCATTCATTACTTGTTGGTTGACGGTTTGCCCCAAGCAAATCGTTCAACCTATTCAAAATTAGAGCATTTTGGGCATTCTGAGCCTCCAATTGTGCACTTTGGGCATTTATCTGTTGGTTCATCCCTAAGATTATAGCATCCAACTCTGCTTTTGCAACCCCAACAGGTGGAGTGGCTTGATTAGGTACTGGGGAAGCGGAGGTTCCCTCTTGAACATTTCCAGATTTAACAAATCTACTCCTTCTCCCTGGAGCCATGATTTCAGATAAACTTCTAGTCTTCAGAGAGATTACTTCAACAAACTTTCGTGGAGCAATGATGATAATTCACCTGAGTTCAATTCTCAGTGAAAGCACCAAAAATGTTAACGTGAAAATCTGACGCTAACACCTCGGTGTGTATAGAAGTGATGTGAAAGCACCACCCGTGAATACGGGAATCAAGAGATAATAGTAAGTAACAGAAAATGCAGTCAATGAGCACAGAGTTTATAGTGGTTCGGCTTATGATCAAGCCTACGTCCTCTTCAATCCTTTTTATTGCTGACTAAATTACAACTTATTACAATCTCTTTCAATTACAATCCAATTCAATTCGAAAAAAGACAAGTAGCAAGAGAAAACTTCAATGCCACAGAGTTCTTTAAATCCATGATTGAGTGTGTCGAATCTTTGTGTGAAGTTTGGCCTAAATGTCTTGCGTGAGCTTGGAGTGATGGAGTGCAGCTTGCTTTGAAGATAGTAAAGTTCCAATGCCTTGAAGAAATGATCAAAAGTCCCTTGAATGTTGGAGGTGCCGCTGTATTTATAGTGAATTCCCATGCTGGGTCGTAGGTCGTGACTGACCTAAGATATGTCGCAAGTCGTGGCTGACCTACAAGACATGGGTTGCGACTCAATAGGGGTGTGCTTGTTCGTTTGGACACACTGCCAAGCAAGTCCTAGGTCGTGAATGACCCAACTGGTGGCTGCATAAATGAAGCAGTATTGAGATTTATCTTCGTAGTGATAAGTCGCGAGCGACTATCATAGGTCGTAGGTCGCAAGCTTTTTCCTGAAGATGGTTGGATAGCATTGCACTTAACCCTGGAACGAGCTAGTAAGCAGTAGGTCGTGGTCGACTTAACAGATCATGGTATAAGTGAAGCGGCATAGGGATTTTACTTCATCTGCCTAGGTCGCAAGCGACCTATTACAGGTCGTTAAGTCGTTATCCTTTTTAAGTCGCTCCATACTTTAGATCGGTACATATCCATAGCTCGTGTTGAACTTTCTGTAGTTAGGTCGTCCTACCTTTAGGTCGTTAGGTCGCTAAGATTATTATGTCGTTAGGTTGTTGAGACTATTAGGTCGTAAAGTACTCTTAGGTCGTTGGGCTGCTGAGTTATAGGTCGCGAGGAACTCTTAGGTCGTTGGGCTGCTGAGTTATAGGTCGCGGAGTTTTAGATCGTGGAGTTTTAGGTCGCGGGAGAAATAGGAGTTAACATTAAAACAAAAATCTGTAATAAGTTCCCATATGTGAATATTATCACCCAAAACTATAAATTTTTTATTTTTAAACAATTTAACGTTTAAAATTTATTGCTTAGATTCGAAGAGAATGGGATCGGATATCATTGTTATTCGAAACCACTTCGATTAGAAATCACTACGAACCTTTACAAGATTAAATTTAGAGTTTAATATGCTGGAATTGGATTAATTTAAAAAAATTCAACCATTTTAAATAAGTAACTGTACTTCGACATTGTTATAATATCGATGGATTCAGTTAAAGTGTTTTGGTTGTAATCAGATAAAAACTCATCAGGTTGTACGGGTTAACTTTGTTAAAAAGATTTTTCATAACTCTAGTATTTCAAAATTAAGCGGGTTTTACTCACGCTGGTTTCCAGCCTGACTCGAGTTTTACTTTATTTTAATGCTCGGGTAAGAATGAGTATTACAGAATTTCAAGTTCGGACGCTTTGGAGCTATTGAGATGAGCTGGATAACAGAAATGTATTGAACTTATTTGATTATATTCCGTTGTGTATTATTCGCTGCATAGTCAGCAGTTGAGGACAAGTTATAACAACTGTCCAGATTATTGTTGATGATTGTACTCTGATAACCTGTATGTATATTAACAGTTATAGCATTCTTTCATAAAATGTTGTTATTGTATATTATAGTTTATTCCGCTGTGATTGTAAGATTCTATGCTGTTATTTCTGTTTCTTGTTCTATCTCTTTTCTTCTTAAACCCTAACAGCCTGGTGTTTTAGGCACTCGATTGATCGGCACTCTATAGGGTAGACGTATTAGTGTCGTTTTTCGAGGGTCGAAAATCGCCCGGACATTACACGTGGTATTAGAGATGAAGGTTAAGCGAGAACCTTGGCTCTGGTGGGGATTACTCATTAGAGATAGGGTCAGTAGTACCTTAGAATGAGTTGAGTGTAGTATATATGCGGGCGTACTTGTTATTTTCTTATATAATGATTTTAAAAAATATTTGTATAAAATTATATTTTGATATAAAAGAAATAATTTTGTTAAATTATTATAGTATATCATGGTGATTGGCTGTCATTATTAAATAAGATTATAAAATTTAACTGGTAGTACATATGTAACCAAATAGAAATTGGGTAACAGTGAATAGACTCTAACTAGAATTTTTAAATTCCAAGAATTTCGGAAGTGTTTTTCAAAGTGTTTTGAAGTGGAGTAATTGAACCCTGGTTTTATTTTTCAGGAAATTATTATAGAATATATGACGAGTTTGGTTTCTATATATGATAATATTGATTATTATCATAAACTGGTTGTTGTATCTTAATAAAGAATGTTTATTACAGAACAAACAATGATGAAACATAATGAAATGTTTATGGAAGTGAAATTATATAAGCTGAATTTATAAATGTGATTTGTAAATTAATATGCATTTAAATTGGGAAATTTTGAATCTAAGTCCTGAAAATTTTGAAATGTGTTTCACAGTGTTTGAGGAAATAATAAGCAATAGTATTAGAATATTTTGATATAGAAAATTTGTTTGGAAATTCTAAAGAAAAATGTTTTGGATTAAGGTTGGTTTAAATTTAAAGTATGATTTGGTATGTAAATGGGATAAATGTGTGTATATATATGTGGATATATTGATTTCAAAGTTGATTTGAAATAAATATTGATGTTTGAATTCTGAAATTCCCCTTTGAAATGAGTAGTATAACCCAAGGAAAAGTAAGTTTTGAACTTATTAGTGGGATGTGATATTGGTATGAAATTTAAATTTGGAATATAAAATTTAAATTGCGTAAGTTTAAATGGATTAAACGAATTGGAAAATTTTAACTCAGGGAAAGTTAAATTAGTTTAAATTTATAACCCAAAGTTTAAAATTTCAAGGGTTCTACCCGGTTGCTTGGCCTGACAACGAGAGGTGGACTATTAAGTGCCATTTGGCCTGCAAGTGCCTCTCGGCCTAAGTGCATCGCTTGGCTACAAAATACTGGCTATAGAAGTTTGTTTGAATGGTACGGCCTACGCACACGGCTTGACATGCGGACATGGCTCGGCCGGAATTTAGGGGATGTATGTCATTCGTCCAAAGGAGGATGTTGTTGTAAATTTCAAGTTTATGGCTCGGCTTAAGGAGGAAGTTATCGTCTAAAGTCACATAGTCATTCATCGCTCGGTCTTGATATTACCCTATATGTCGTTCGGTCTATATGTTTCAGCTAACGATGTTCGACATCTGTCATTTCGCATGACTTCAACTGGGCGAGCGAAGGGGGACGCTCGACATGACCTAGCTTCGAGTCAACTACCCAAAGTTCACCGTTCGGTCAATTACCACTCGGTGTAAAATTGTTCCAAGCTTAGAAGCGCAAACATCTAAGTTATCGCCGCTCGGCATATATCGTTCGGCCAATACCATTCAGCAACCTTCTTTGGCAACATCGTTTTGCAAAGTCACTCGACAAGGTCGCACGGCAACTGCCGTTCGACATCCTTTACTCGATGCATACTAGAGGTGTTAACAAGTTGTCAAGCCCGTAATAAAGTTAGGGCGCTCGGCATAACTTTGCTTCGGGTCAACTCGCTACTTGCTTCAGTTCTCCTGAGGGTTTACTTCGAGTCACTTGATGATTGACCATATAATTCTCGACCGGTATTCCTCTCTTGGCATGACTCGTTCGGTATGCCTGGCTCAGTGCGCAGATGTCACCTACTGTGGGCCAAGTTTCCTTATTCCTGGGTGTAACGACCCGTAAATTTCACGGATTTAATTTGGTTAAATTAATAAGTTTGTAATTAAATTTAGAAGAAAAATAAAATAAATTAAAAACCTACTTATAGTAATTCGAAGTTAATTCAAATGATTTTAAGTAGTGAAAAGGATTTTACCTGTATATGAATTGAATATGAGGAATTTAAGGAAAATATTAAATTGATATAATGAAATAAACATTGTTAACAGTAAATGGAATATGATAATAAGAACAATTGCAAGTTTTGTATTTATGGGTAAAATAATATTGATAGGTAATAATTGTTGTAGAGAATAAAATTTCAAATGTTATAGATTGTAAAATGGTGACAACTATTGTCCGTTACCAATGCATGTAATTAATTGCGATTAAATGAAATTAATCATTGCCTTTTTGTAAGTAAAGAAAATAATTGAAAATTTTGAATGTAAAATCAATAGAAAGGTTAACTATATGCATAAGTTGGAAAGTTGAATAGAATTCTAAAAAATGATAATAATGGAAAATGTATACAATCAATGTTGGAAATTTGTAATTACAATGTGTTGAAATTATTAAACGTTTCTTGTGATCATTAATAAATAACGAAAGGAGTAAACATATTTATTTAGAGTATTAACTACAATTGGATAGAGATTTTAAGTAACATTGTTTAATGCAATGTAAGTAGTGCTAATTTAAGTCAACAATAAGGAATTGGGATGAATTCAAAATTCGTAACATATGGCTTGTAAACATATATTATTAATTACCTGCTTATTTGTTAATGGAATTAGGATCGGTAATAAGTGATAATAAAATAAATGAATGTTACACTAATGATAAAATGAAATAATATAATGTTGAGTAATTTTTGGATCGTATTTATTATAAGCGTCATTTTAATAATTATGATTAATTGTCAAATTAATACAAGATAGTAATTTGGGTAATAAAATGTATAAGACTAAGAGATAAATTTGCAGAGAATATTTAGTTGTAATTAATATAATTGACAAATATAATAAGTGTAGTGGAATCAAAATTTGTATAAGAAATTATGGGGCTTTAGTTTATTTAAATTTGTAGAATCTGGAATGGATTAAAGGTTATTGGATTAAACAAGTAATCAATTGCAATAAAATTCAACCAATGAATGTTACGGTAAGGTAAATTTAATGTTATGCAATTGAGATAAAGAATTGTAAAATGTTAAAGTATCTGTATATATATATATTTATTAAAATAAATCGTTACCAGGATGGTAGTATGATAAATAGTGAATTTAAAGAATGGGAATCAGGATTCATTTATTTATATTGAATCTTAAAGTCTAATAACTGAATTTAATTACAATTAAATGAGATTGAATATAGTTGAATAATTAGTTATTTGAAATAAAGATAATAGGAGAAATTTATGTGATAATTTGGAATCCAGTATTAAATTCATCTGTTGACAGGAATGAATGGAATACTAATTAATTTATTTAACTAAACGAAATTTTAGGATATTAATCTTAATTTGTGAATTTAATGAAATTAAAGATTTATATTGGAATTTATAAATTTACCTTTCTTAAATTGACATCTAAACTTGTTGGAATTTTGTCAATGATTAAGAATTTTTAAAGGTGATAAAGTGGGTCAATGGTAGAATCTAAATATAAAATTTGGATTTTATTTATTTATTTTAAATTTAATTAAATAATATAAAAATAGCCATTTTGGTCACGGGCTCGGATTTCGACGAAACCAGTTTCATCGGATCCGTAACAGTGAATTTTTGTAGGGTTCCAAGTTTCGTAGCGATCGGACTAGTCGTTTGATCGTACGAACGCGAAACGCCTTGAAATCAATAAATTGAAATCAATTTGAAATCGATTTGAAAATTTTGTTCTTAGCATAACTTCTTCATACGATGGAATTTGGATGTGAAACTTTTTCCATCGCGTTCAAAATATTTTAATATCTATTTTGATTTATGGGTTGACCCAATTTCGTTCCGGAGTCGAAACGGGCTATTTGGGCCATAGTTTGTTCCGCACGTTCATTTATCGGATCCATCTACTCTATCTCTAACCTGCCTATATAAACCAAATTCTAAACCCTAGCCTCCATCTATTCTCATTTGTTTGTACGTTCATTTTCCTCAACTCTTTCTCTTCCACAATGGATGCAAATTTCAGATCCAGTTCTATTCAAAAATCAAATAAAATTCAAACTCCTCATAAAAATTTGAGAAAAATATATGTTAATGCTCTCGACGAGCATAATTCAATTATGTAATTCATTTTTCGTTTGGAGTCATCGTTCATTCTGGAAATTTCAATTGATTTTCGGTCGTTCATATTGGATTATCGTTTTAACGGCAGATCGTCAACCTTGGGACGATCGGAGGCTACCGGCGCGGAGAGGGGGTTGAGCAGCATCCATCCATATGGTTGCTTGGCATCAAAGCTTGCCGGATTTGCCAAGACCAGATGATGAAAGTTGGCGGCCACATAGCGGTGGAGAGGGTTTTGGAGGACAAGGCCGTATGTGTTAGGGTCGGCTCGCCCTGGTGAAGCCAACGCAAGGGTTCAATCGAAGGGAAAGTCGACTGGGAGACGGCGTTATTTGCGTTTAACGGTGGCGGCTGCTGAAGAAAGGCCGATCGAATAGGGTTTTGCGAAGAAGATGCACGTGAGGGATGCGTGCTGGAGTACGTGTGAGTGTAATGTAAATTTTCTTTTTATTTTATTTTATTTCGAATCCAATTGAACTTACTTTAATAACTTTCTCATACGAAGTCGTATTGATGCACGGTTTTTTTGTTAGGATCGTAATAATATTCCGGATCTGTTGACGCTGGTTTGGACCAATTTGGAGACTGTCAAATTTTTGGGTTTAAATTGAATTCAATCCAATTTAAATTCAAAAGGTGAGTGTTTTAACCCACTCACAACTTCTAGAATTTCTTATGTTTGTTAAATTAACTTAAGATATGAGTAGAAATTTATTTATGACTGTTTGGCATGTTTTGTTCATCATCTCAGTTAAATCGCATTTATATAATTTAACTGTTAATTAATTTTATTTATTGCATATAAACTTACAGTTAGAATTTATTTATTTGCATGTAAATTGCTAGTTAAACAGTTATAAAATTTATTACTGAATATAAATTGTTGGTTAATACCTGTTATTTATCCCCTGTTATATTTTATATGCTCTATATTGATGTTTGTTTAAAATTGGATGATGATTATAATTATGGTTGTTGATTGATGTTTGGTGAATGGATGATGTGTACTATATTTTAAAAATCTGCAAGTTATCATGCATTTCATTTTAGTCGGGATTGCGGTTTGAAATGATATACAACCGCATTTTTAATTTTAAAACTGCGGATTGAAATGATAAACATCCGTATCACTTGACCATAGGATAGAAAACTTTATACAGACACTGCGGTCTGTATATATTGAAAATATTTTAAAATGATTTCTATGGTTTTGTAAAGCTATATATATATATGGTTTATGGGATATTGATTTGGTTATTGATAAAGGTTATTTATATATAGTAATTTCTGTTTTTTAGCTTTGTATAAAATTGATTTGAAGTATAAAATAAAGTTTGATTTTTTTTGAGATCAAATACGATTAAGCATTTATTTAAAATTAAATTTCTGGAGTTTTAATGACTTAAATAAGAATAAGGTTGGAAGATGAATATTAAAGTAAATTGGAATTAAATAAAAAGTTAGAATTTTTAAAGGATATGATTTTTATAACTTGAATTTTTTTTGTGTAGAGTGATTTAAATGAATATCAGGTTGATTTAAATGAATATATAATAAATTGAAAGATTTTCCAGTTATGAGAAGTTAAAGGTCTTCTCAAATTATATTGAATTCATTAAGTAAACATTTCAAGGCTAAATAATAAGTAACTGAATTTAATATATATGGGATTGTCAAATGAGTTCGTTTTTGAAATGGTGAAATATTTAAAGCTTTGAAACGTGAGAATTGAAATGGTATTTGGAAGTTTAAATCGATATTTGGAATTGATTTGTGAAATCTAAAGAAGCTATTTTGTTTATAAAAGTAATTTAATATTTAACCATTTAAGAGATGGAAATTTGTTTCAAAGTTATGATTTTCAAGGTAGTATAATTTGGAAATATTATGTTCAAGAGTTTTGATTTCTAAATATTTTACTTTGAAAACACTATGATTTTTGGAAAAGAATATATTGGAAAATAAAATGACATTATATTGGTTTGGGTCTAAATGATATCGTATTGATTTGTGGTTTTAAAAATATAAATGATATCGTATTTATATGGGTTTAAAATGGATATTTTATTCTGGTTTTAAAGTATATTTATTTTAAATGACCACGGTGTTGTAATAACGTTTGGTTGTTGAAGAGAACGGGATCGGAAGTTGTCATACTCTCTGCCAACTCCGAAAACCACTTTAACAACCGTGTACGCGGTGGAGATTCTAGAATGAAGTAGGTTGGTGGCGGCGTTTCCTGTAAGGTAAATACGTGGACCCGACTCCCGTGAGTTGGCATAAGGTGGCTAAAACAGGAGCGATCGACGGGCCAACGAGGTCATTCCTCTGATCGAACGCACTCCTTCGATATTATACTATGACTTTTGGATTGATTCGGAGGCCAATTTACTTTTGATTTTGGGGGTGTTGTTCGAGGTGGGCGGCAGCTGCGCGTTTCCATCAACCCGGAAGCGTAGTTGGTATATCTACCCTGGCATTGCCTAGTTGTGCCGTGTCACCTACACTAGCGCACCTTCTACGAGTTTCTATTTGTGTCGTACCTATGGAGTATCCTCTGGTAGCCTCCCGATCAGGAGGTATTACGGTACTGTATAGACTATTGGCGTTATTTGTGTTAAGGGCCATATGGGTAACCCCTTAACGCTATTAAAAAGTAAGTTTATTTACAATTAGACACTATTATAATAGCAAAATATACTACATAGTAAATAGTTTAACGGATCCTTAGGAGATGTAAATCCCGAGCATCTCTTGAGTTATTGTACTCATACATATTTCTGTTAATTTAACTCACATAAGATCTTTTAGTTCTGACTCGAGTGTTTTTTTCTTTTCAAATTCGCTTGGGTCAGTCCGAGCGTTTCAGGATTTGAAGATTTCTTTTGGAGGACGAAGGCGAAGATTTGTAGTACTATTATTTTTAATTATATTCCACTACACTCATATTGTTCCGCTGCATTGTTATATGTTATGTGTACTCTGATATGTGTTGTATAAATAAAATCGAAGGTTTTGTAAAACAGCTTCATGAACTGTATATTTGATTATTTAATTTATCCTCCCGCAGTGAGATTCTGTTTAGTTTTTTTTATTTTTCTTCTCTGTTTTCTTATTTATCCCATAACAATACTCCCTAACGTATGGTTTGAATCGGCATGTGTGTCTGCTTAAATCGTGCGAAAAGGCGGTCCGTTACAGTTGGTATCAAAGCTTTTGTTTAGCGATAAACCTTGGCTTTGTGGGGTGTGACTCTTTGTTAATAGGGTAGTAATACCTTATGGGAGTCGTTGAGTGTGTATATATATGAGAGAGCGTATTTGTTAGTGTTATAAAAGATTTTAATATTGTGTTAATCTGTTCCGTTTTGTATTTATAAATTCTGGTTGATGCATGGGACCTGTGACATCAATAGGGATTTATAAACACTTAATAGGACAGACCGACATAATATTTGTTTTTATATAGGTGAATGAAATAATTTTGCCTATTATATTTTCTATATAAATAAAATTTTCAAATGATATCTATATTTGGCTACAATAGATTGGTTGTTAGGTAATAAAGTGTATAAAAAAATAATAGAAATAAGATTGAAAAATAAAACAAATGAAATTTGGGAAATTTAGAACTTAAGATCTGGGGTTTTGAATTTCTTTCGAATAAATTTTTGAATATAATAATATTGTTTGTAAGTACCTTCTGATATAAATATTTACTGTAATTCGGAAGAATTGTTTTAAAGAAGATTTTGGAGAAAATAAGTTTTGTACCTTCCTCTCTGTCGTTGGAAAATAGTTTCGGTGATGGCGGCCGCATCATCGACTTTCTTTTTCGAGTTTCGAAGGGGAAGGCCACTGTAGTAGTTTTACTGCAGATTCATTTTTTGAAAAATATATAAATTTTGAATTGTTTTAAATATAATTAGAGATATACTAGTTAGAAGAATATATTTATCTATTATTTTAAAATAAATTGAAAATTTAACCAGGTATTAAATTCTTGAACTTCCATTAATAAATTGTTTCAATTATTGTAGTGAAATGAAAGGTAAAAATTTATTGAACAATGAATTAATTAAAGGAAAATTGAAATTCGTAACATATGAACAAAGAGTAATATTGTTGAATATTAAATTTAATTAAAGGATGAGATAAAACTTGTATAAGTTCATTTGCATTTTCTTTAACATATATAACTTACAAAATATAAAAGTTGAAATGTTTAATAAGAAGTGCAATAGAAATTTGTACAAGTAAAAGTAGGAAATGAAGTATTCAATGAATTTGCTATTATAAATGGGAATTTGATAACTTAGGTTAAAATTGAAATTTTACTATAAGTGAATATAAATTAAAGGTAAGTAATTCAAATAGATGATTATCAACTTAAATTAAAAGGGACATGAATACAATTGATAAACAAATCTAAATAAACGAGGGCATGCAATAAATGAATGAATAATTATAATGAAATAAAAGAACTGGCATAACCTGAGTTAATGGAAAGGAAAAATTGGAAGTAATAAGCGAAAATAAATGAAACAAACATTGAATGAGTAAATAAAATTAAAAGTTTGCTAGAAATAAATGTAAATTATAAAAGGAAAATTTATGTGGTATGAATAAAAAGAGAAATTAAACAACAAATGTAAGAATGAAATTGATAAGGATAAACAAAATTTGTTGTTCGAATTGGGTGTTGTTTGTTTTGGGTTTTAGTTGTTTGGGGCAAGGATACTTTAAAATTGGATTTGGGCGAATGAATAATCTACTTAGTTTTATCTAAGGCTGTTGAGTAAATGATGCGCTAGTAGTTTATTCTTCATTCCATACAATTTAAAAGTTTTGAACCCGAACAACTATTTGTTTGTTTGTTTAAATGGTTGTTTTGTATTTGTTGTGTATGCTGTTTGTTGAAGTTGATGGCCGTTGGATTGATTTGTTGATTAATGATTGAAACCACTTAAATATTTCACTTTATATAAATTGTTAGCCTTTTGGATTTTATAAGTGAAATGCAGGTTATGGAAGCAATTGCTACTGCTTTTGGTTCCATAAATTAAGCGTAAATTTCCCGACAAATAGGTACGCTTCGGATTACGGTTTATAGCGCTATTTTATATATTTTCCCGGGTTGGGATATAATATTTTGGATAATATATGAATATAATTGTTATATTTTGATATTACAGTTTCTCCCGAGCTCTCCGTACAAAGTAGACTCTGCCGAATTTTTTCGTAAAATTTGGATTTAGAAATTATTTTGAAAATGTTTTTCCTAACTTTATTTATTTAAGTATAAAAAGATATAATGATTATTAAACGAGTACATTTTATTTAACGTAATAAATTTAGTAAATCATTGTTTATAAGTTAAATATTTTGAATAAGATGTATTGTTATTTAATTCTTCTTTTCCCTTCTTTTCATTTTCGGGGATGAAAAGTTTTGAGTGGGGGAGAGTGTAACGACCCGTAAATTTCATGGATTTAATTTGGTTAAATTAATAAGTTTGTAATTAAATTTAGAAGAAAAATAAAATAAATTAAAAACCTACTTATAGTAATTCGAATTTAATTCAAATGATTTTAAGTAGTGAAAAGGATTTACCTGCATATGAATTGAATATGAGGAATTTAAGGAAAATATTAAAGTGATATAATGAAGTAAACATTGTTAACAGTAAATGGAATATGATAATAAGAACAATTGAAAGTTTTGTATTTATGGGCAAAATAATATTGATAGGTAATAATTGTTGTAGAGAATAAAATTTCAAATGTTATAGATTGTAAAATGGTGACAACTACTGTCCGTTACCAATGCATGTAATTAATAGCGATTAAATGAAATTAATCATTGCCTTTTTGTAAGTTAAGTAAATAACTGAAAATTTTGAAGGTAAAATCAATAGAAAGGTTAACTATATGCATAAGTTGGAAAGTTGAATAGAATTCTAAAAAATGATAATAATGGAAAACGTATACAATCAATGTAGGAAATTAGTAATCACAATGTGTTGAAATTATTAAACGTTTCTTGTGATAATTAATAAATAACGAAAGGAGTAAACGTATTTATTTAGAGTATTAATTACAATTGGATAGAGATTTTAAGTGACAATGTTTAATGCAATGTAAGTAATGCCAATTTAAGTCAATAATAAGGAACTGGGATGAATTCAAAATTTGTAACATATGGCTTGTAAACATATATTATTAATTACCTGCTTATTTGTTAATGGAATTAGAATCGGTAATAAGTGATAATAAAATAAATGAATGTTACACTAATGAAAAAACGAAATAATTCAATGTTGAGTAATTTTTGGATCGTATTTATTATAAGCGTCATTTTAATAATTATAATTAATTGTGAAATTAATACAAGATAGTAATTTGGGTAATAAAAAGTATAAAACTAAGAGATAAATTTGCAGAGAATATTTAGTTGTAATTAGTGTATTTGACAAATATAATAAGTGTAGTGGAATCAAAATTTGTATAAGAAATTGTGGGGCTTTAGTTGATTAAAATTTGTAGAATCAAGAATGGATTAAAGGTTATTGGATTAAACAAGTAATCAATTGCAATAAAATTCAATCAATGAATGTTACGGTAAGGTAAATTTAATGTTATGCAATTGAGATAAAGAATTGGAAAATGTTAAAGGATCTGTATGTATATATATATATATATATATATATATATATATATATTAAAATAAATGGTAACCAGGATGGTAGTATGATAAATAGTGAATTTAAAGAATCGAAATCAGGATTCATTTATTTATATTGAAACTTAAAGTCTAATAATTGAATTTAATTACAATTAAATGAGATTGAATATAGTTGAATAATTCGTTATTTGAAATAAAGATAATATGAGAAATTTGTGTGATAATTTGGAATCCAATATTAAATTCATCTGTTGACAGGAATGAATGGAATACTAATTAATTTATTTAACTAAACGAAATTTTAGGATATTAATTTTAATTTGTGAATTTAATGAAATTAAGGATTCATATTGGAATTTATAAATTTACCTTTCTTAAATTGACATCTGAACTTGTTGGAATTTTGTAAATGATTAAGAATTTTTAAAGGTGATAAAGTGGGTCAATGGTAGAATCTAAATATAAAATTTGGATTTTATTTATTTATTTTAAATTTAATTAAGTAATATAAAAATAGCCATTTTGGTCACGGGATCGGATTTCGACGCAACCAGATTCATCGGATCCGTAACAGTGAATTTTTGTAGGGTTCCAAGTTTCGTAGCGATCGGACTTGTTGTTTGATTGTACGAATGCGAAACGCCTTGAAATCGATAAATTGAAATCAATTTGAAATCGATTTGAAAATTTTGTTCTTAGCATAACTTCATCATACGATGAAATTTGGACGTGAAACTTTTTCCATCGCGTTCAGAATATTTTAATATCTATTTTGATTTATGGGTTGACCTAATTTCGTTACGGAGTCGAAACGGGCTTTTTGGGCCATAGTTTGTTCTGCACGTTCATTTATCGGATCCATCTACTCTATCTCTAACCTACCTATATAAACCCAATTCTAAACCCTAGCCTCCATCTATTCTCATTTGTTTGTACGTTCATTTTCCTCAACTCTTTCTCTTCCTCAATGGATGCAAATTTCAGATCCAGTTCTATTCAAAAATCAAATAAAATTCAAACTCCTCACAAAAATTTGGGAAAAATATATGTTAATGCTCTCGATGAGCATAATTCAATGGTGTAATTCATTTTTCTTTTGGAGTCATCGTTCATTCTAGAAATTTCAATTGATTTTCGGCCGTTCATATTGGATTATCGTTTTAACGGCAGATCGTCAACCTTGGGACGATCAGAGGGTATCGGTGCGTAGAGGGGGTTGAGCAGCATCCATCCATACGATTGCTTGGCATCAAAGCTTGCCGGATTTGCCACGAGCTGATGATGAAAGGTGGCGGCCACATAGCGGTGGAGATGGTTTTGTAGGACCGGGCCATATGAGTTAGGGTCGGCTCGACCTGGTGAAGCCAACGCAAGGGTCGATCGAAGGGAAAGTCGACTGGGAGATGGCGTTATTTGCGTTTATCGGTGGAGGCTGCTGAAGAAAGGCCAATCGAATAGGGTTTTAGGAAGAAGATGCACGTGAGGGATGCGTGCTGGAGTACGTGTGAGTGTAATGTAAATTTTCTTTTTATTTTATTTTATTTCGAATCCAATTGAACTTACCTTAATAACTTTCGCATACGAAGTCTATTGATGCGCGATTATTTTTGTTAGGATCGTAATAAAATTCCGGATCTGTTGACGCTGGTTTGGGCCAATTTGGAGACTGTCAAATTTTTGGGTTTAAATTGGATTTGAATCCAATTTAAATTCAAAAGGTGAGTGTTTTAACCCACTCACAACTTCTAGAATTTCTTATGTTTGTTAAATTGACTTAAGATATGAGTAGAAATTTATTTATGACTGTTTGGCATGTTTTATTCATCATCTCGGTTAAATCGCATTTAGTTAATTTAACTGTTAAGTAATTTTATTTATTGCATATAAATTGACAGTTATAATTTATTTATGTAACGACCCAGAATTTTATTTAATTAAAATTTGGATATTTAATTAATTTTAAATATAAATAAGTGAATTTATAAGTCGAATAAATTTTATTTTGAATAATTGGATTTAATTGGATAATTAAATCGATAATTTAATATGTGAAATTATGGAAATAATTGAAAATTGAGTTAAATATGATTGAAAATGATTTGTAAAATTTTATTTTATCATATTGTAGTTAGAATGATATTTTAGAACTTTTAAAATCGAATTAAAAGTTAATTTGTGAAAATTGAATATTTTAATACTAAAATCGACTAGTGAAAATAGTCAATTTTTGAACAGTCTCAGAATGAACGAAACCAGTTCCATTGGATCCGTAATAGTTATTTATTACCGGATTTCAATTTTTGTAGCAATCGGAGTTGTCGTTTGATCGTGGCAGCTCGAAACGCATTGAATTATTTTTAATATTAATTTGGCGAGTTAAAATAGCCATTTTTCAAAAAGTCTCTGATTTCGACGAAACCAGTTTCATCGGATCCGTAACGTGATATTATTGTAAGGTTTCAAATTTCGTGTCAATTGGATTTACCGTTTGTCCGGTACAAATTAAAACGCCTAGAAAATCGTTTAAATCTGTTTAATTTAAATTGAACGTTTATTGCCATAACTCACACAAATGTCCGAATTAGCTTTCGAAACCTATTCCATTGTGTCCGGAACGCGGGGTAAACCCTAGAAACGCTGGTTACGGCGCGTAAATCGGAGTTCGGAATTCCCGAATGAATAGTGTCGATTGATTTTCCTATAAATAAACCCTTACCCCTTCATAAATTAAAAAAAAAAAACTAAACCTAAACCCTAGCTGCCACCCCCTCAATCAAAGGCCAGAATTCACTTTCAATTCTCCTCAAATCTCCTTCAATCCATGCGTTAATACGAAAAGTTGTTAACTACAACATTTTAGAGCACGACGAGATCTTTAAATCCATACGGTGATGATCGTGTTTGGAGGCTCGATGGGGGAGATTGTGGGCCGCGTCCCCGGGCTGTTGCGCACGGTTTTCCATGCCATAGGGGGGGCCGAGCTCCATGTTGCTCTGGCCGAAGGTAGGCGTGTCGATGGTGCTTCGTATGGCGTTGTCTGATCATGCTAGAGTTCGTCGAGGTGGTGGAAATATGGAATCCTAGTTCTATGTAAATGAGTTCTTTGGTGCGGCTTGTTGCCTGTTGGAATAACGTGAGGGAGATGGAGGGAATGCACGGTTATGATGTGGGGGGGTGAGATCTCACGGCCTGCAATTAGTAAGGTTTAAAATTATTATAAATTTAGTTGTAAATTGTTTATATAAAATTCGTGTAATTTGTAAAATGCATAACTTTTTCATACGAGGTCGAAAACGCGCGAAACCAGTTGCGTTGGAATCGTATGGACGAGCACTACGTGATGAAATTGGATTGGAGTCGTTTGGAGTTAGTGAGAATTTCGAGTAAAATTAAACGTCCGTTTAATTTTATTCGAAATAAATCGCTAAAACGGAAATTGAAATCAAGGTGAGAACTTCTCACTCAATCTAATCGGTTTTGATTTTATTTTTAAATAGTTAGATTTAAAATATTTGAATGCATGTTTGAATGATGATTGTTATCTATTGATTGTTAAAATAGACATTATTCGCCGTTATTAAGCGGATGTTATTTATTAAAAACATATACCGCGAATATTTCATAAACAGTGAAATTGGTATTATATATAATAGCAATATATATATATATATTGGCATATGTATATATTGGAGTTATTGATTTCCCGCATTTTTTTTAGCGGATGAGACCCTATTGCGCCGTCTATTAAGCGGATAATATTTTAAATCCCATATACCGCGATAATTCCGTACTGGAGCGGAATTGGTATTGTGCTAATGTTTGTGGATGCAGGAAAACAGGTTGGAGGGATCCAACAGGATTCCTCAACAGTATTTATTTGATTTTGAATATTTTGATATTCGTTGATTATCATATCGATATATGATATCGTTGTAGTCGTGATTGACTATTTGGTATGTAGCATCATTGGACCAAATTTTGGAATTTTAAAAAGGGTTTTTAAAGTGATTTTTGAAAGAAAATGTTTATAAAATATTTTTGGAATTGATCCATTATAGATAAATAAACGTTATAATTTTAATGTTATAAAATTATGATTTTTAAGAAATACAGTTAAAGATTGATTTTTGAGAAAATATGGGTTGATGATTTTATAAAAATAGTTAATCGGGATTTTTTGAATTTATTATAAAAAGTTGAAAATATAGGATTTATAAAATTTAATTATTTTATAAATCAGAAATGATGAAATTATAAAAGATTTATAAATTGATATTTATAAATTAAAATATTTGAAGTATAAAATGAGTTTTTATAAGTGTTAGAATGAATTGTGAATGAATTTCATTAATGAATGAAATTTATAGAATTATAAACGGTGAAGTTAGAAATGGAATTTTATAAGCAGTAGGTTTATAAAATTTGCAAAATTATTAAAAGAATGGTTTTGGATAAATAATTGAATCTTATAAGTTATAAGATTTATAATTATGATGTTTAAAGGAACGATTTTGGTAAAATAATCGTTTTATAAGCATTTAACTTATAATATGAACTTTTGTTATATAATTGATTTATAAATTGAATAGGTTAATAAAGGAGATTTATAAAAAGGAAGTAGTTATAAAATAAATAGAAATGGAGTTTATAAACGTTGTTTTATAAATTCGCAAACGACTTATTTTGATAAGTAAATTGTTGAAACCTAGTAATGGAGTTAGATTCACGTTTTTAACTGTGAATAATCCTTTGAAATAAAATGTATAGAAAGGATGAAATTGATTAACGTAGTATATTCACGTTTTTGAATAGTGAATAATATGTTAAAGAAATTGTTTTGAATGTGATGTTTTAAATAGAATTAAAACGATCTAACGATGTTTTAAAATGTGTTAAGATTCGAAACCATAGATTTCAACATTCATTGTTGAAATAGACGTTTTCGAGAAATAAAAGGGAATGGTGGACTATAACACTGTTGTTATAGTAAATGATTTCCGAAAGGAAATGTTTTGTATAGTATTGGGATTTATATATCTATTTTAATTTCGAATCCCTATACTAGTGATTTTGGGTTGTCGTAACGATGTTTTACGCAACATTCGTTTTGACCCAAATAAATATGTTTAAGTGAATGATTTCCTTAAAGAATGAAATATATACTTAATCTCGATTTAAGTATATTTGAATATTTTCCAAGTGTTGAAAATAAATGGATTGAGAATTACTTAATAAGTAAGTATGGAAATGTTTTCCAATATAAAGTGAATATTTGGAGAATTTATCTTTCTGAAGATAAATTGAAGTGAATAATTGAAGTCGTATATTCATAGATATTTTGGAATATAAATTCACTATGGAATTTATAAAAGGAAGTGGAATTCTTTTAAAAATAAATATTGATTTATTTTTGACATATTGAAATTATATATCTTGTAAAGATATTTTGGAAAATAAATAATTTGGAAAATTATTTGGAAACTGGTGATGTGCATATCCATTGATAGTTCAATAACCGACTATCAATATTTCCCTTTGAATGGGTAATTGATGTGATTTGTTTGAATTTGAATGCCACACTTATTTTTGAATAAGCGCTCACTATTCGGGTTAACCGGGAAAGGACCATGGGGTCGTATAACCCATTCCGAATATGTGATACGTCGTTATGAATTGCATTTGAAGATCGGTGTTGAAGACCCGGTATTTGCGAGAGCGATAGGATGACCTGTCGATTGACTCTGCACCGAGTTGCTCCGGTATTGAGTTCTCCTAAGTGATGGGAAATCCGATCAGGATTGTGGATATCCGGATTGCAAGGACTTCATTGTAAGTGTCTTCGGTTCTGTTCGATCCCGGAACAGACTTGTATGGATTGTATGTCTGACATTACAAATTGAGATATAAAGCCGATTTCTTTCAAAAATATTTCTGTTGGTGGCGGAGAATTTATTCTTTTAGCTTAACACCCTTCTCTGAGACGTACGAGCTCAAAGGTTATGTAGTTGAAGGTTATCAGCGATATATTCCCAATTTGGTAATGTGACATGCTGAGTGTTGCTGTGAAATGATCATTGTGTTGATTATTTGTGATAGGATCATTTATTTGATCGTTTATCTTTGTGATCATTTCTATGATCATTTGTTGACCCAAAGCATGGCTTTTGAATAATGTATGTTTTTGTGGACGTGACTTCGTTGAGCCTCACACCCCGGGAATGGTCAAAACATGAAAGATGCAGCAAGGTTATGAGGGGTAGCGCCCTTTAGGATATGTGCATTTCCTTCTGGAAAAGGGTGGTATCATGGTATGGAGCCCAGATACTTACTCATGTTGAAAACACTTTATGATTGTGTGATTTGATTACGAGCGTTCGGTGAAAGGTCCCAAAGGACCGGGGGATGGCATATTCGGTCAGTCGTTACTCAATTAGGGGTAACCCGGCCTTGTGTTGGCAGAGATCCGGTTTGGTTCTCGGGGATGTCCATCCAGAGGCATTCTCATGTGGCAATTGGAAGTTCCTTGGCCTGATCATTCGTTGGAAATCCAATTCCCAATACGAAACCTGTACGGTATTAGTTGTAGAACCTGCCATTTACTTATGGTGGTCACCACTGTTTAGATGGTAGCTATAGTAGGCATACGATAATGGTCGTATGTTGGCTAAGATTTATATTCTACTTTCGAAATGAATTTTTCCTACACTATGCACTAGTAATAATATCAAATGTTCTTTTTAATGCGTATCAAGCATCTTTGACTATCATAAGGAGAAATCTCCTCCGATTCTGCGTTTGCATTGTGTGTGTGTGCGGGAGGCCTTATGGTAGTCTCATTTTTAAAAGCATTGCGAATTGACTTTAAAAATATTCCTCTATTTTGATTTTTAAAGATAAATAAACTGTTTTGAGTTCTCACACCAGTCACATGACTGACTCGGAGTTTATTGTTTTCCTTCCTAAACTCTGGGTGCCCACCAATTTCTACACGGGCAGTCAAGAGTTTGGTTTATCAGGATATTCTGGAGTTGCTGGAGGCAAGCTGGATGGCATGGCGTATTACTAGTATATAGTATTTCTTTTTCCGCTGTTTGATGTTGTTGTTGTACACTCTGATGATATGATGTAATGTAATGTATAAAATGTAATAACTGATATAGTTCTTTGTTTAAAGATTATTCATTTATTATTATATGTTGTTCCGCTGCGAATTGTGAGATTCTGTTATTGTTCAGTTGTTTTCTTTCTGTTCTATTTCTATTTTCTTTCCTCTCTATTTTCTATCTTTTTCTCTCTTCTTCTACCTCTTTCCTTTTCTTAAACCCTCAGTGTTCGGTTTTTCGTCCTTCGATTGCTCGACAGTCGATAAAGTGAGTATCGATGTTGAATTTTCGACATACGAAGAATCGGGTCCTGACAATGTGGTATCAGAGCATATGGTTAAGCGACAACCATGGTTCTGTTGGGTATTACTCATTAGAGATAGAGTCAGTAGTGCTCTAGAATGAGTTTGAGTGTAATAATAGCTATGAGAGCGTATTTGTTAGTGAATATAAAATTGTTTTATATGGTGATGATTGGTTTATTGAGTGGCATATGAACTTTCGTCAGCGTGGTCTGCAAAACTATGCCGAAGGGGTTTATAAACATTTGAATAGAACAATTCGGCACAATATTGTTTTAAAATTGGGTAAATGAAATAATTTTACCTTGACTATATTTTTATATATAAAGGAATAATTTTTCAGAATTATTAAAGTGTATATAAGTTGATTGTTAAGTTGTTTGAATAATCTAAATTGAAGAATAAATATATAAGCAAATGAATTATAAGAATTGAATTATAATTAAAGTGATTTACAATTGTGAAATAAACTTATATATAAGAAGTGAAACTATACGAATATATTTATGAATATGAGCTGTAAATATAAAAATGAATTTAAAGTTAAATGAAATATAACTTAAAATATGTTGAATGAAGTTGATATTAATATCAAAGTAAAATAATAAAGTGAAGTGATAGATATGAACTTAAGTTATGTAAATGAAATTCAACTTTAGAAATTGAATTGAATGAATGGATTGAATGTTAATCAATTGAATGTAAATTAAGTTGATATGAAATAATGAATATAAGTGTTAATTCATTAAAATCTAATGTTATTGGAAGTTGAATAATTGAATGAAAATCAATTTAATTAAACCAATTGTAAGCAAAGGAATTTGGTTGCAATTGATATACATTGGTTGTTGGTTGATTGTATATAATTCATTAAGTATTAATGAAATTGAAAGCTAAAGTAATAGAAATTCAATTGAAAGTTAAGTGAATCTTAAATAGAATTGAATTTGATTTGGAAGTGAACCAAATTGAATATAAATTAGTGAATGTAAACTAATTGAAAAAGAATGTTAGTAAAAACATCCACTGTTAATGAATCAAATGTGATTAAATTGAAAACCTAATTCATCGAATATTATGAGAATATGAATGAATATTTATTGGTTATGAATGATAGTTGGTTGATGGCTGAATATATTGCTTTTATTGCATTTGTTATGTTGGCATATATAGTTATTATGTTGCTATATGTTGTATGTTGATACTATTGTCTATATGCATGTTCTCATGTTGTTTGTTGAGTGATTAGTAGGTGCGGATCGCGTTTGCTTCGCATTTGGAGCTCGCTTTCGCGCTATATTAGCCGTATATGCTTGCTAATAAAATATAAGGTACATATCTCGGATTACATATCGTACTTTTATACTTTTTCCCTTTGGGATGCCTCATTACTTGATGAGATGTATATTTGTGATATATATACTGTCATTTTTTTTTCGGATCGAGCCGCGCAAAGGAGACTATGGCGAATTTTTTCGGAAATTTAAGGCGTTAGAAAAAATTTGAGAAAATTGAAATTTTTTGAAAACTATAACTTTGATTTAGAATTGAAAGTTAAACAATAGTAATTGTTTTTGAAAAGATAACTAAGTATGATTTGAAAATTTAGTAAAGTATTATAAGAAGTTTAACTATGGATTTTGGAAAAGTTAATAGATTCTGTAACTTTTCTTACTTGATAATTTCGAGGACGAAATTCTTTTAAGGGGGGAAGATTGTAATGACCCAGAATTTTATTTAATTAAAATTTGGATATTTAATTAATTTTAAATATAAATAAGTGAATTTATAAGTCGAATAAATTTTATTTTGAATAATTGGATTTAATTGGATAATTAAATCGATAATTTAATATGTGAAATTATGGAAATAATTGAAAATTGAGTTAAATATGATTGAAAATGATTTGTGAAATTTTATTTTATCATATTGGAGTTAGAATGATATTTTTGTTAACGCTAAAATTTGAACGCTAACACCCCGGTGTATGAAGTGAGATCGTGAAAGCACCACCCGATAACTCGGGAACAGATTATAAGCAGATAATAGTGAAAAAACAGTAAACAACAGCAATTTTATAGTGGTTCGGCTTAAGAGATAGCCTACGTCCACTTTGAATATCTTTATTGACGATTTGATTACAAGTCAATGCAGTTACACTTTGATTACAACACACTTTGAGTTTCAAGTGACTTAGAACAAGTAGCCTAAACTTCAATGTCGATCCAAATCTTTGAACACATGTTTGACATGTTTGATTTCTTCGTGAAGTTCTTTGAAGGTGTTGAAGTAGTTCAGAATGCAGCAGAGTAACGGCGCTTGAAATGAATGAGCCAAAAGTCCCTTGAAAGTTGGAGGTGGCCTTGTATTTATGGGCAAATTTCCGGGCTGGAATTGTTAAGTCATGAGTCGTGACTGACTCAGAATGAACCGTGACCGACTCACATACCACGAGTCAGCAAGCAGTGGCATAGATGAAATGGCATTGAGCTTGTTCCTCGTATGCTTAGGTCGCCAACGACTTATGATAGGTCGTTAGTCACCTTGAGTCGTTGGAAACCCTGAGTTGGTCTACCCCATAAACCACTAACTAGTTAAACCACTCTGCTCTTCTAAGGCATTAACTCGTTGAGTCGTTGGTCCACTGAGTCGTTACGAACCTTGAGTAGATGAGTCGGTCCAGTCCTTGAGTAGATGAGTCGGTTCAGCCCTTGAGTCGTCTCGTATGAGCCGTGAACTTCGTTGAGTCGGTAACTCAATGAGTCGGCCTGTATCATGAACCGCTAACCTTCATGAGTCGTTCCATTCCTCTAAGTTGCCTTGAGCCTTAGCTCGTCAGCCAATTGAGTCGCTACCAGTTGAGTCGGTCCTTTCCTTAAGTTGCTGAAGCCCCTTGAGTCGTAAATCCAATGAGTCGTTAAAGACCTTAAGTGGATGAGTCGGCCCAAGTTTCATCTCGTTGGCAGAACAGGGTTAACATTTGCCCCTCGAAGTACACGCCTAAGTCGTAGGTCGTGTGCTTCGACTTATCTTAACTCGTGTGCCGACTCAAACTCTACTGCCCAACGTTATAAAAACCTGAGTCGTTCACCTTCTCTTCTCATTCCCTAACCTTTAAACCGTGTCTGCCATTAACGCACATTCAAGCTTTCAAAAGCGATTTCGACCAGATTGTCCATCGATCATCCCTATCATCATATTGCGTAAGTGATCTCGCTCTCCTTATGATTTTCGATTATCCCTAGCTTATGCGCCCCATCTCCATCTTCGATTTGCCCCTTTGAGCCCTGCGAACTTGGTTGCTTTGGTCATCAATGGACTTAGGGTTATCTATTCTGATGGTTTACGATTCGAGGCGGTTTAGCGGTGCGATAGAGCTAGGATTGTTGATTGAGAGCTTATTGGGTTAATGGGTTAAAAGTTGGAAGATTAACGGGTTAGGAGTTAGGAGTGAAATGGTTTATGGGTTAGAAGGTAACCTGGTTAGGAGTTAGGTGATTAGTTGGTCAGATTGATTCAAATAATGCTTTAGGTACGACTCGGTCATTTCTGTGTGATCCAACAACCATGATCCGACCCAACATGCTTCACGGCCTAAGCCTTGAGTCGTGGCCGAGATACGACTTACGACTCACGACTTACGACTTACGACTTACGGCCTAAGCCTTGAGTTGAACCAGAGCTTCTCCCTTTTTATACGACTTACGACTTAGGGCACTGCCGACTCAAAATTTTTGAGCCGTTGACGAGTTAGGACTTGCGTGAATTCTGCTCGAACTTTGAACCATTGCATAAACTTTGAACTGTTGAATTTTATTGCATTCATTCACAGGTTATTTTGACTTGCAGGCTAACAATCTGTTCAATACAATATTCACAGAAAACTGGGACGAATATACTGTCATCGACTGCCCATATCAAATGACAGATTAGTTAATAACAGATAATTAACTTAAACAAATCGTGTGAACGAAGTGCTATCGATTTCAAGTAGAATATTAAAGCAACACTGAAATAGTCAATTGAAACTGACCAGCCTGCACTAATATTATGCTTGAACTTTAAATTAACAAGTTCTGTAATTACTATAGTCGATCAATCGTCAACCAGTTTAATTCCAGTTATATTTACTTGTTATTTTCATTAGTTCTGCACAACACTTCACACTTTTAGGAAACGTGCACCTTCGCATTTGAACATCCAGTTGCTTGTGTAGAATGACATCTCAACAAGAAGAACCGATGGGCCAGGCTGAAGAAGTCTTCCCAGTAGCCAACCTGTTGGATAACCCTCCGGAGAGAACCCCCACAACTCTGAATCAGCGGGTGTTTAACCAATTGCCCATCCAGTTTGGCATTGCCGAAGCTGATGCCTTACTGCCGGGGCCAAATGATACTGCAGATAGGCCCCCTTCTGGCTTTATTGCTGTCAACCGCCAAATGTGCTTGAGCGGTGCCATACCACCTTTCAATGACTTCCTTCAGCAGTTCCTGCTTCGATTATCTACCTCTCCATTCCAATTGCACCCCAATGGTCATGCCATTCTGATGGGGTTATGTTTGCTATTTAGTAGAGTTCTGGGTCGATTACCGAGCTTTGAGGAAATCTGCTATTTCTGCTCATTCACAAAAATTAAAGATCATCCCTCTATCGTAGTTATAAGGAGTGCTCGAAACCGCAAGCTCATCACCGATCTTCCTGAAAGCGTTCATGGATTTCTAAATCAGTATTTCTTCGTTCGCTGCCCTCCAGGGTTTTATGCCATCTGGAGAGTAGGAAGTAAGATTTTCCTGTTTTTATTTCTCCATACTTGGGCTTTTCGAAATCTGAGTTGCTAAATGCTAACTTGGCTTCTTCTCTTTTTTCTGTTTTAGCACTTCCTCCTCCCTCTAGAGATCCGTGCTATAAACAAATTTTTGAGAGATTGAATGCCGTGGCGGCAGAAGAGAGGAGTATAAAGTTTTTGTTAAATGATGGATTTTTACATCAATATGGGCTTCTTCATTCCTCTCGCTACACTCAGCTTCGTGAAGTCCCAACTGAAATTCCTGATTCTCCGACGGAAACTCCTGATGCCCCGGTCTCTACTAAAGAGCACATGCAGGGAGGAACCTCTATAGAAACTCCACTAGTGAAGTGTTCAATTTCGAAGGACGTTGCGGGGCCGTCCGACAAGTCCGCACTTGCCCCAGTTATCGAAGAGGAAGAAACTCCACGATCTTTCGGAAGATTTGCTGACGAAGGAGTTGAGAAAGCCAGTCCCAAAAAACATGATGGCGATGATGTTTTTGAGGGGTTGAGTGATTTAATTGTGAGGTCTCAAGAACTTTTTAGGGATGATGTTTCCAAAACTGTCTCTTCTGTAATAGAGGCAACATCTTCTCTACAACAAATGTAAACCCCTTCTACTCAAGTTATCACTACCTCTACTCCACAGAGTGGTCTGTAACTTGATGCATGTAGCTTACACGTTACACAACACTTAGGATTTTTCAGCACTTCTACGCATTCATCTTCTTATACTTTAAAGATTTCTAAAGCTTATTATTTTTATTCCAGATTCTCCAATGGGGCGCAGCAGTTCATATTATGATGATTTCCAGCGCTACGGGAGGCGTAGCCAATATGATTCTAGGCGTCACCTCCCCTCTTACAGAGAATCGGATGAAGAGAGGGCCATCAGGAAAGCAGACGAGAGACGAGCATATGAAGAACGTCACCGAAGAGAACAAGAAAGACATGACCCTCCCCACAGAGATGATGATACCCAAAAAAGAAAGACTCACGATGAGAGAGGTAAAGGTCACATGGAAGATTCTTCTAGCAAGCGGGCTAAACTTACTGAAGAAACAATGCCGACAGTTTCTCAAAATGTTCCTGCTCAATCTCCTGCCCCTGTTCGTTCCGACATTCAAACAATCATCAACCGGCCCGCATACCAAGATGGGCAAGGTCCTCCCACTCTTCAAAGTCGATTCCCCCAGTGGTGCCTGAGAGGGGTTCGATTTGATCTCGACTTGGTTCCTCTCGACAAATCGGCTATGCTGCGAAATCTTGATACTGTCAGGACCGATATTGAAAGAATGTCGAACTGGCAAAAACTTGTCGACGAGCTTCAGAGGGTTAACCGAGCCAATCTCGAGGCCATGCTTACAATGGAGAACGATAAGGCTGAGTGGTAGAAGACTCTCGAACAGCATGACGCCGAAATGAGAAGTATTGCTTCCTATAATGAAAAACTGGAAGCGGAAGTAGAAAAGCTTAAGGAAGAATTATCAACTTCGTCTACTCTCTATTCTCAAAAGGAGAGCATGCTTCAGCAACAAGTATGAGATGCGCATGCCAGTCAAAGGGCAGTCGAAGATAAGCTTACACACCAGGAGAAGGTCATAGAAGAATATCGCGCTGAAACTTTACAGCTGCGAGAACAGACCGGCTCTCAAAGCTTGGAGATAGAGATGTTAAAAGCTCGACTTGCTATGGCCGAAAAGGAGCGTGACGAGGCTGTTGCTGGTAAACTCGCGGCCGAAGAGGCCCATCAAGCAACCAAAGCTGACATTAGCTCCACATTATTTGATTTTTATCTGCACAGCATTTTGGGGTGTGGCAGCCTTGCCTTTCTAGGCCCTAAGTATGAAATTACACTAGCTGAAGTTTGGGAGGCAACACTCGATATGCTAGGTGGTAAAGGTGCTGGCTACGCTGAGACAGCTCTTGAAGAGCATTATCTCGATGATGATGCCCGCTCCGCTCTTGCCAAGGGAAAAGAACAACTCGCCAGAGTACGGGCCGGAATGGCGGAAGGAGAACGTTCTGAAAAAGAAATACCACCTACCACTTCTGAACGTCCTTTAGTTTCTTCCGAAGTTGACACTACAGCTTCCAGTGCTCATTCGCTGCCTCCTATAAGAACCGGGGTAATTACCCCTACTGATGATGAGGCTTTGGAGGATATCGGGGCTCAAAATTATGAGATTGAACTAACGAAGCAAACATCTTCAGGTAATTTTGACATTGGTCCGATTCTGGTGGATTGCTTGCTTGCTCCTCAAAAGTTTGATGAGCTTCTCGATTACTTCTTGAATCTCGACGAACCCATATCTCCCTTCTTTCGGGGAGATACTAATATTTTTAATTTCTCTTCTTCTGCAGTTGAAACACCAAGTGCTGTGCAGACTTCACTTCCTCCGGTTATCCCTCCTCCGTCTCTTCAGGTGACTCCTCCTTCTGCTTCACAGCCCGGGTCACAAGAGGAGCAGATTGAGACTCTTCATGGCTTGGATGACCCTATCGCTTCGCAAGAGCAGAAAGACGAGGGACTTGAAGGAGGCGAGATCTCTCCAGAGCGGACTCCTTCTGAAGACGTAGTTTTGTCCGCTCTTGTTACTCCAGGGAGTGAGTCTTCTTCGAAGAGAAGAAAGAAGCACGGAACATCGAAGAGGAGGGGGAAGAAAATCATCACTACTGAAGAGGAACCGGAAGTTGTACCGGTTGCACCTCCCTCTCCTTCTTCCCTTATGCCTATAGATAGACCTGAAAAACTAATCATTCGGCCAGGCAAAGGGTCCAAAGGTGGTAAGAAGAAGTGAAGAGTCGGACTTCAGGCTTTTTGATTCCTTTTTTGTGTAATGGTCGGATGTTGTGCAGGCACCGGCCCCTGCTTTTTTATTTTGAAACCTGTATCTGCAATTGAATAAAATGATCCTTTATTTGTACAGACTCTTGTTTGAATTTGAGAATGCATTTATTATTCATTTTTGCACAAGTTTATTTATATGATATTGCGGTGAACTTGTGGTATGTTGCTTGAGTGTATTTTACCAATATAGCTATACCATTTTGTATGTAACTATACCATGTTGCCCCCATACCATAAGCTTGCTGCAATATTTTATACTTTGAGGGGACTTGCACTCTTATTTTCTGAAGGGTAATTACTTCATTCTTGAAGAAATTTTTCGTAGAGTACGACTTCCTTCACATAAGTTTTTATGCTTTGTCCTTCGAAGAAATCACCCCTTTTTTTTATGTATGCATTTTGCCAAGTGAATTCTCCTATGTGGTAAAGCGAGCCTCTGAAGGGTACTTTAAATTTCTTCCTTTTTTTTTTGAGGAAGGTTATTTTCTAGAATAGGTAAATCACTCTTCCTTTGAAAGTTAAAGTATGCCCTTGATGAGGATATATATTTTATTCTTTTTTGAAATAGAAATTTGTACTTCTGAGGAGGGATTTTTCACGTTTCAACACTTGGAAGTTTTATTTCAATCTTGGTGAAACGTGTACCTCCAAAGAATTGTGCCTTCGAAGAAAGCCTTTTCACGTTTCAACACTTGGAAGTTTTATTTCAATCTCGGTGAAACGTGGGCTTCCGAAGAAGTCTTGCTTTTTGATTGTGTCCCCGGGAGGGGGTTGTACCTCTGAGGAGGGATTTTTCACGTTTCAACACTTGGAAGTTTTATTTCAATCTTGGCGAAACGTGTACCTCCAAAGAGTTGTGCCTTTGAAGAAAGCCTTTTCACGTTTCAACACTTGGAAGTTTTATTTCAATCTCGGTGAAACGTGGGCTTCCGAAGAAGTCTTTCTTTTTGATTGTGTCCCCGGGAGGGGGTTGTACCTCTGAGGAGGGATTTTTCACGTTTCAACACTTGGAAGTTTTATTTCAATCTTGGCGAAACGTGTACCTCCAAAGAGTTGTGCCTTCGAAGAAAGCCTTTTCACGTTTCAACACTTGGAAGTTTTATTTCAATCTCGGTGAAACGTGGACTTCCAGCAAGGTCTTTATTCTGTTTTGCATTTCAACTTTGGTGAAGTGAAATTCCGAAGAGCGGCTATTACACTTCAACTCCTGGTGAAATGTGCCTCCGAAGAGGTCTTTATTTTGTTTGCATTTCAACTCTGGTGAAGTGAAATTCCGAAGAGCGGTCGTAACACTTCAACTCCTGGTGAAATGTGCCTCAGAGAGGGTTTTCATCGCCTGGAAGTTACTCTCTCATGGTTGGAGGGTCATGACTCCTCCAATCTTTTTTGTTGAGTAGAGAACTTTCTTTTTTTGGCGTATGACCCATTAGAGGTCTTTATTCTCCGAAGAGTTGTGCCTCCGAAGAGGACTTGTGCTGCCGATGATGGCTTTGGTTGTTCCCTTGTCCACTTGCTTATGCCTTTTCAGCGATCCTCCCCCCCTTTTTTTTTTACAAGTAACTTTTTTAATCCAAGGAAGTGTACTTCATTGTTAGGCAAGTTCGTGAGAACGAGCATTAGCTTCTTAATTGGATGTTTGTTTGTTCAAACGATCTCAATTTATTAGCAAAGGCCCATTTCTATCGAAATCATAAGCCGTTCAATTGAAGTATTTCCTATCTAGGATTTGAATTCGGAGCTTTTGTGACTTGAAATTTGGCGAGAATCACTTGGTCTTATTATGTGCAAGTTTCACTTCCATTGTCTGCAAAAATTTAAATCGACATTTCAGCAATACATTCTATGTACTTTTTATATCGAAAATAAAGCAAACATGTAATAATAATAACGAACACAAGATTTATAGTGGTTCGGCCTGGAAATTGGGCCTACATCCACTTTATATTTTTTCATTATTTACTTGCATCAGTTTTACAATTGCCTTCAATTACAAGAATCATACATTCATAATTCTTTTTACAATATTTCAACAAAATTTTCAAGTAAAGTATGGACGCAAATGATTGCTGTTCCATGCCCTTGGAATTTGATCTCCTTCAACAGTAGTGAGTTTGAATGTGCCGTCAAGAAGCTTCTGACCTATGACATATGGCCCTTCCCAATTTGGCCCAAACACACCTGTCGCTGTCATAATTCTCTTCAGGACTAGGTCTCCAATCTCAAAGCTGCGTTGGCGAACTTTGGAGTTGAAATGTCTGGCTATCCTTTGTTGATGAGCTGCAATTCTGAGATTAGCCTCATCTCTTTTTTCATCAAGGAGATCTAGCGCTTCAAGCTGTAGCTTTTCGTTTTCTGCTTGATTAAAATGGATTCTTCTATGTGAAGGGACCTCTATTTCTACCGGAATCATTGCCTCTGACCCGTATGCTAATGAAAACGGGGTGTGCCCAGTCGCAGTTTTGTGAGTGGTTCTGTATGCCCATAGTGCCAGTGGTAGCTTATCAACCCAACCACCTTTTGCTCTTTCAAGTTGCTTTTTGATGGTTGACTTAATAATTTTATTCACGGCTTCCACTTGCCCGTTTGCCTGCGGATGAGCCACTGCTGAGAAGCTTTTTCGGATTTTGAATCGCTTGCAAAAATCTTGGAACTCTTCACTTTCAAACTGAGTACCATTGTCTGTAATTATTTTTTGAGGCACACCGTATCTGCAAATGATGTTTTTAGTTACAAAACTTATCATCTTCTTTGAGGTGATAGTAGCCAGTGGTTCAGCTTCTGCCCACTTAGTAAAATAATCTACAGCAACAATGGCATATTTAATTCCAGATTTGGCAGTTGGTAACGGTCCTACAAGATCTATCCCCCATATTGCAAACGGCCATGGACTGACCATCTGTGTGAGTTCAGTGGAAGGAGCTCTAGGAATTTTGGTGAATCTTTGGCATCTGTCACATTTTCGGGAATACTCTGCTGCATCTCGATTAATTTCTGGCCAAAAATATCCGTATCGGAGAATTTTCTTTGCTAATGTTTGGCCAACTGAATGATCACCACACTCTCCTCCGTGTACCTCTGCTAGGATTGCTTTGGACTCTTCCCTGGATACACATCGAAGTAATGGCATTGAGAATCCCCGTCTGTATAATCGGCCATCCTGAATTATGTATCGAGAGGCTTTTCTTAGTAGCTTTTGTCGTTCTTTTGAGTTCCCTGGTAAGGATCCACTGAGCAGATATTCTGTTATCGGAGTCATCCATGATTCTTGCTCTTGAGACATGCTCATGATCCAATCAATGTCCATCTCATCAATGCTTGGAGTCGACAGGACCTCCACTGGAGTTAACCCCAGAAATTGAGCTTCGCCTATGCTAGAATACTTTGCGAGAGAATCTGCTTTCTTGTTTTCTTCTCGAGGAATGTGACTTATCATGTAATGATCGAAGTCACCCAGGAGTTCCCAAGCCTTTGACAAGTAGGCGGGCAGATTCCCCCCTTTTGCTTGGAATTCCTTTTTGATTTGGCATACAATAAACTGAGAATCACTGAATATCTGCAACGCTCGGATGTTTAATTCTTTAGCAATCCTTAAGCCAGCGATAAGGGCTTCGTATTCTGCTTCATTGTTTGTTGAAGGAAATTCCAATCTTAGAGCATAGCATAATGATCGGCCTTCAGGGTCTCAAGTACAACTCCGGCTCCAGAACAGTAGTCGTTTCTCGCACCATCGACATATAACTTCCATTGGATTGGGGAATCGTCGACCGTTTTCTCCTCACTGTTACCCTTATCTGTGAATTCCGCGATGAAATCCGCTAAAGCTTGTCCATTGATTGCTTTTCGGGGATGATAAGTGATGTCATACTGACTGAGTTCAATATTCCACTTTAGAAGACGACCCGAAGTCTCAGGGCGAAACAGGACTTGCTTTAAAGGTTGATCAGTGAGGACTCTGATAGGATGAGCTTGAAAATATTGCCTCAACTTTCTAGATGCAATTAGTAGGCAATAGGCGAGTTTTTCCAACTTAGAGTAATTCATCTCTGCCCCAGTGAGTCTTTTGCTGTTAGTAAACTGAATGTTGAAACCCTTTGTCTTCTCGTATCAGCGCTGCACTTAAAGCATGAGATGATACTGCCAAGTATATAAGAAGATCCTCGCCATCGCCAGGCCTAGAAAGTATTGGAGGCGTTTCCATATGGCGAATCAATTCATCAAAGGCTTTTTGGCATTCGGGAGTCCAATTGAAGTTTTTCTTTCCTTTCTTTAGGGCGTCAAAGAATGGGATGCATTTATCTGTGGCTTTGGAAATGAACCGACTCAAGGCGGCGACTTTTTCCATTTGGACTTTGCAATTCCTTCTTTGTTCTAGGGGCTTTGACTTCTTTCAATGTAGTAATTTGAGCTGGACTGGCCTCAATGCCCCTAGCGCTCACGATGAAACCTAAAAACTTGCCGGATTCCACTCCAAATGAACATTTCAAAGGATTGAGCTTCATTCCGTATTTTCGGAGGACTGCGAACATGTCCGCTAAGTGTTCTATGTGATCCACTGCTTTCCTAGACTTTACTAACATGTCATCGACGTAGACTTCCATAGTCTTTCCTAATTGCTGTTTGAACATAGCATTAACAAGTCTTTGGTATGTTGCCCCTGCATTCTTTAGCCCGAAGGGCATAACTCTGTAGCAGTAAAGACCAATGTCGGTGATAAAGCTCGTGTCCTCCTGATCTGGCTCATGCATCAAAATCTGGTTATATCCGGAGTAAGCATCCATAAAAGATAACAATTCGTGCCCCGCTGTTCCGTCTACCAGTTGATCGATTCTGGGTAATGGGAAGCAGTCTTTGGGGCAGGCCTTGTTTAGATCTGAAAAATCGATGCATACTCTCCATTTTCCGTTGGCTTTCTTAACCAGCACTGGATTTGAAACCCAATTCGGATAGGTAGATTCTTTGATAAAATTATTCTCCATGACCCGATCAACTTCTTCTTTTAATGCCGCCGACCTTTCTGGACCTTGAGTTCTCCTCTTCTGTTTTACAGGTGTAAATTTTGGATCAATATTTAGAGCGTGCACTGCAACTTCTGGGGATATTCCGCACATATCGGCATGAGTCCAAGCAAAAACATCCAGATTTGCCTTTAAAAAAGATATTAAGATATTCTGAATTGACACATTAAGTTGTGAACCCACATTCAACACCTTGTTTGGGTTCTTTGGGTCAACAGGTATTGGTATTGTCGTTTCCACTGGTACCACTCTATTTTCCCCTGCACTGACTTTTCTAGGGTCCATCTCTTTCCTTGCTCCGCTGTGCTCGCCAGTGCAGGGTCCGCCCAGTAATTGCTACAAGGCTGGTTCTTTGATGCGGACTGGGGCTGCCGCATTCTTTCCCATTTCTCTTTTTCTGGTTTCTCGTAGCTCTGTCAGATAACACTCTCGCCCAGCATTTTGATCCCCTTTTATAACTCCTACTCCATTGTCTGTAGGGAATTTAATAGTGAGGCACCACGGGGCAAGACTAGCTTTGAACGCTGCCAGAGTTGGACGACCAAGGAAAGCATTGTAAGCAGAAAATTCGCCGACAATCACAAAAGTTTGCTTGCGGACCACTTTTCTCTCTCCTTCTCCAAGTTCCATAAACAAATCAATGGTCCCTACCGGCTGCTTTGGCTCCCCAGTGAAACCAGCAATTTTCTGCGATGAGACTTGCACATCAGCCATAGGGATCTTCATTTGGTCGAATGTTTTCTTGAAGAGGATATTGCAGGATGTGCCACAATCAATGAGAACTCTTCTGACAATAGCTGGCCCGATACCAGCCGAGATGACTAGAGGATCCAAGGTAGGAGCTTCAATGCCTGCGGAATCCCTAGCTTTGAACACAATATCATCATCAAAAGTTCTTTGTTGCTTCAAGGGCGTAGCACCTTCCAAAACGAATACATCTTCCTCGGTCGGTACATACTTTAAAGCTCGGGTATACCTTTCCATCCCACCCCAGCTTCTGCCTGCTGGGTGAGGTCCTCCTGTAATGACATTGATAATGGGCCTTCCAGATTCATGCCCTGCAGCCTTCTCACTCGTCCTAGGCTGATGAGTAGGAGCCTGTTGCCCCTGACTAGATGAAGCAGGATTGTTGCTATTCTTTTTCACAAATTGCTGCAGTTTGTTTTCCCTTAGCAATTCTTCAATCAGATTTTTCAGCTGGCGGCATTCGTCGGTCTCGTGACCGGGTTGATTATGGAAGCGGCAGAACTTCCCACTCTGTATAGCCTTTTTCCCGGTCCTTAGAGGAGGAGGTTTAGGAAAGTCAACAGAATCTTTAGTGGCAAGGTAGATACGCTCCGGCGTATCTGATAAAGGAGTATATTCTGATGGCTTGAAGGATCGGGGTTTCTTCAGATTACTCTACTTCTTCCCATTGTTATTTTCCCTTTTTTGCCCTACAGATTCATTCTTGCGTGGAACAACAGTGTTATCTTCGGCTTTTTCCAACACTGCCTTTACCGGTACGGGACGGCTTTCTAAGCGTATGAATTCATCTGCTTTTTTATAGAACTTTTCAAGGGAATTTGGTTCCTTCATGTTTAGCCATTTCCCAAATTCGCTCGACTTGTCAATACCCTTCATCAGATAAGTCAATATCATTCGCGGTTCTGCATTGTCCACCTCAGCTAGCGCTATATTAAAGCGGTTTAAGAAAGATCTGATAGTCTCTCCTGGATTCTGCTCCAAACTTGACAGTGACATGATATCCTTGGCTTTTGAGGCGTATAGTCTGAACCGCTCCTTGAATTTCCGGGTTAAGTCAGAAAACTGATCTATAGTTCGGACTGGAAGTTTGGTGAACCAAAGCAGAGCTACACCTTCGAGATACACAGGAAAATATCGGCACTTTATTTCATCAGAGGCTCTGGCAACTGTCATGTGCCAATCATACTTGTATAAGAATTCGTTTGGATCACTTGTCCCCTTGTAAGCTGGAATGGTTGGAGGGACAAACTTCCTTGGGAATTCAGCCTTTAAGATTTTCTCAGTAAACGGAGTTTTACTTGGAGCGAAACCCCATTCTTTCTCGTCTTCAACCCTCTGCATACTTTCTTTCATAATTTGTCGGACCATTCCAGAGAGATACTCCTCATCATGTCGAGATTTAGATCCACCAACCTCAGGAAGTGTTTGTTCAAAGGGGCTAGCAGCCCTTTCGGGAGCATTTCTTTCTTCAGCATCATGAATGTTGCCAGCAAAATTCCTTTCATTACCTGCCGGTTGACGGTTTGCCCTAAGAAAATCGTTCAACCTATTCAGAATTAGGGCATTCTGGGCATTCTGAGCCTCGAATTGTGCATTTTGGGCATTGATCTGTTGGTTCAGCCCTAAAATTGCAGCATCCAGCTCTGCCTTTGTAACTCCGACAGCTGGAGTGGCTTGATTCGATATAGGGGAAGTGGAGGTTCCCTCTTGAATATTCCCAGATCTGACAGATCTACTTTTCCTTCCAGGAGCCATAATCTCGGATAGACTTCTGGTTTTCAAGGAAATTCTCTCTACAAACCTCTGTGAAGCAATGATGATAACTCGCCTGAGTTCGATTTCTCAGTGAAAGCACCAAAAATGTTAATGCTAAAATTTGAACGCTAACACCCCGGTGTATGAAGTGAGATCGTGAAAGCACCACCCGATAACTCGGGAACAGATTATAAGTAGATAATAGTGAAAAAACAGTAAACAAAAGCAATTTTATAGTGGTTCGGCTTAAGAGATAGCCTACGTCCACTTTGAATATCTTTATTGACGATTTGATTACAAGTCAATGCAGTTACACTTTGATTACAACACACTTTGAGTTTCAAGTGACTTAGAACAAGTAGCCTAAACTTCAACGTCGATCCAAATCTTTGAACACATGTTTGATATGTTTGATTTCTTCGTGAAGTTCTTTGAAGGTGTTGAAGTAGTTCAGAATGCAGCAGAGTAACGACGCTTGAAATGAATGAGCCAAAAGTCCCTTGAATGTTGGAGGTGGCCATGTATTTATAGGCAAATTTCTGGGCTGGAATTGTTAAGTCATGAGTCGTGACCGACTCAGAATGAACCGTGACCGACTCACATACCACGAGTCATCAAGCAGTGGCATAGATGAAATGGCATTGAGCTTGTTTCTCGTATGCTTAGGTCGCCAGCGACTTATGATAGGTCGTTAGTCAGCTTGAGTCGTTGGAAACCCTGAGTTGGTCTACCCCATAAACCACTAACTAGTTAAACCACTCTGCTCTTCTAAGGCATTAACTCGTTGAGTCGTTGGTCCACTGAGTCGTTACGAACCTTGAGTAGATGAGTCGGTCCAGTCCTTGAGTAGATGAGTCGGTTCAGACCTTGAGTCGTCTCGTATGAGCCGTGAACTTCGTTGAGTCGGTAACTCAATGAGTCGGCCTGTATCATGAACCGCTAACCTCCATGAGTCGTTCCATTCCTCTAAGTTGCCTTGAGCCTTAGCTCGTCAGCCAATTGAGTCGCTACCAGTTGAGTCGGTCCTTTCCTTAAGTTGCTGAAGCCCCTTGAGTCGTAAATCCAATGAGTCGTTAAAGACCTTAAGTGGATGAGTCGGCCCAAGTTTCATCTCGTTGGCAGAACAGGGTTAACAATTTTAGAACTTTTAAAATCGAATTAAAAGTTAATTTGTGAAAATTGAATATTTTAATATTAAAATCGACTAGTGAAAATAGTCAATTTTTGAACAGTCTCAGAATGAACGAAACCAATTCCATTGGATCCGTAATAGTTAGTTATTTCCGGATTTCAATTTTCGTAGCAATCGGAGTTGTCGTTTGATCGTGGCAGCTCGAAACGCATTGAATTATTTTTAATATTAATTTGGCGAGTTAAAATAGTCATTTTTCAAAAAGTCTCGGATTTCGACGAAACCAGTTTCATCGGATCCGTAATGTGATATTATTGTAAGGTTTCAAATTTCGTGTCAATTGGTTTACCGTTTGTCCGGTACAAATTAAAACGCCGAGAAAATCGTTTAAATCGGTTTAATTTAAATTGAACGTTTATTGCCATAACTCGCACAGTTGTCCGAATTAGCTTTCGAAACCTGTTCCATTGTGTCCGGAACGCGGGGTAAACCCTAGAAACGCTGGTTACGGCGCGTAAATCAGAGTTCGGAATTCCCGAATGAATAGTGTCGATTGATTTTCCTATAAATAGACCCTTACCCCTTCATAAATTAAAAAAAATAATAAACTAAACCTAAATCCTAGCCGCCACCCCCTCAATCAAAGGCCAGAATTCACTTTCAATTCTCCTCAAATCTCCTTCAATCCATGCATTAATACGAAAAGTTGTTAACTACAACATTTTAGAGCACAACGAGATCTTTAAATCCATACGGTGATGATCGTGTTTGGAGGCTCGATGGGGGAGATTGTGGGCCGCGTCCCTGGGCTGTTGCGCACGGTTTTCCATGCTATAGGGGGGCCGAGCTCCATGTTGCTCTGGCCGAAGGTAGGCGTGTCGATGGTGCTTCGTATGGCGTTGTCTGATCATGCTAGAGTTCGTCGAGGTGGTGGAAATATGGAACCCTAGTTCTATGTAAATGGGTTCTTTGGTGCGGCTTGTTGCCTGTAGGAATAACGTGAGGGAGATGGAGGGAATGCACGGCTATGATGTGGGGGGGGGGGGGTGAGATCTCACGGCCTATAATTAGTTAGGTTTAAAATTATTATAAATTTAGTTGTAAATTGTTTATATAAAATTCGTGTAATTTGTAAAATGCATAACTTTTTCATACGAGGTCGAAAACGCGCGAAACTAGTTGCGTTGGAATCGTATGGACGAGCACTACATGATGAAATTGGATTGGAGTCGTTTGGAGTTAGTGAGAACTTTGGGTAAAATTAAACGTCCGTTTAATTTTATTCGAAATAAATCTCTAAAACGGAAATTGAAATCAAGGTGAGAACTTCTCACTCAATCGAATCGGTTTCGATTTTATTTTTAAATAGTTAGATTTAAAATATTTGAATGCATGTTTGAATGATGATTGTTATCTATTGATTGTTAAAATAGACATTATTCGCCGTTAGTAAGCGGATGTTATTTATTAAAAATATATACCGCGAATATTTCATAAACAGTGAAATTGGTATTATATATAATAGCAATATATATATATATATTGGCATATGTATATATTGGAGTTATTGATTTCCCGCATTTTTTTAGCGGATGAGACCCTATTGCGCCGTCTATTAAGCGGATAATATTTTAAATCCCATATACCGCGATAATTCCGTACTGGAGCGGAATTGGTATTGTGCTAATGTTTGTGGATGCAGGAAAACAGGTTGGAGGGATCCAACAGGATTCCTCAACAGTATTTATTTGATTTTGAATATTTTGATATTCGTTGATTATCATATCGATATATGATATCGTTGTAGTCGTGATTGACTATTTGGTATGTAGCATCATTGGACCAAATTTTGGAATTTTAGAAAGGGTTTTTAAAGTGATTTTTGAAAGAAAACGTTTATAAAATATTTTTGGAATTGATCCATTATAGATAAATAAACGTTATAATTTTAATGTTATAAAATTATGATTTTTAAGAAATACAGTTAAAGATTGATTTTTGAGAAAATATGGGTTGATGATTTTATAAAAATAGTTAATCGGGATTTTTTGAATTTATTATAAAAAGTTGAAAATATAGGATTTATAAAATTTAATTATTTTATAAATCAGAAATGATGAAATTATAAAAGATTTATAAATTGATATTTATAAATTAAAATATTTGAAGTATAAAACGAGTTTTTATAAGTGTTAGAATGAATTGTGAATGAATTTCATTAATGAATGAAATTTATAGAATTATAAACGGTGAAGTTAGAAATGGAATTTTATAAGCAGTAGGTTTATAAAATTTGCAAAATTATTAAAAGAATGGTTTTGGATAAATAATTGAATCTTATAAGTTATAAGATTTATAATTATGAAGTTTAAAGGAACGATTTTGGTAAAATAATCGTTTTATAAGCATTTAACTTATAATATGAACTTTTGTTATATAATTGAGTTATGAATTGAATAGATTAATAAAGGAGATTTATAAAAAGGAAGTAGTTATAAAATAAATAGAAATGGAGTTTATAAACGTTGTTTTATAAATTCGCAAACGACTTATTTTGATAAGTAAATTGTTGAAACCTAGTAATGGAGTTAGATTCACGTTTTTAACTGTGAATAATCCTTTGAAATAAAATGTATAGAAAGGATGAAATTGATTAACGTAGTATATTCACGTTTTTGAATAGTGAATAATATGTTAAAGAAATTGTTTTGAATGTGATGTTTTAAATAGAATTAAAACGATCTAACGATGTTTTAAAATGTGTTAAGATTCGAAACCATAGATTTCAACATTCATTGTTGAAATAGACGTTTTCGAGAAATAAAAGGGAATGGTGGACTATAACACTGTTGTTATAGTAAATGATTTCCGAAAGGAAATGTTTTGTATAGTATTGGGATTTATATATCTATTTTAATTTCGAATCCCTATACTAGTGATTTTGGGTTGTCGTAACGATGTTTTACGCAACATTCGTTTTGACCCAAATAAATATGTTTAAGTGACTGATTTCCTTAAAGAATGAAATATATACTTAATCTCGATTTAAGTATATTTGAATATTTTCCAAGTGTTGAAAATAAATGGATTGAGAATTACTTAATAAGTAAGTATGGAAATGTTTTCCAATATAAAGTGAATATTTGGAGAATTTATCTTTTTGAAGATAAATTGAAGTGAATAATTGAAGTCGTATATTCATAGATATTTTGGAATATAAATTCACTATGGAATTTATAAAAGGAAGTGGAATTCTTTTAAAAATAAATATTGATTTATTTTTGACATATTGAAATTATATATCTTGTAAAGATATTTTGGAAAATAAATAATTTGGAAAATTATTTGGAAACTGGCGATGTGCATATCCATTGATAGTTCAATAACGGACTATCAATATTCCCCTTTGAATGGGTAATTGATGTGATTTGTTTGAATTTGAATGCCACACTTATTTTTGAATAAGCGCTCATTATTCGGGTTAACCGGGAAAGGACCATGGGGTCGTATAACCCATTCTGAATATGTGATATGTCGTTATGAATTGCATTTGAAGATCGGTGTTGAAGACCCGGTATTTGCGAGAGCGATAGGATGACCTGTCGATTGACTGTGCACCGAGTTGCTCCGGTATTGAGTTCTCCCTAAGTGATGGGAAATCCGATCAGGATTGTGGATATCTGGATTGCAAGGACTTCTTTGTAAGTGCCTTCGGTTCTGTTCGATCCCGGAACAGACTTGTATGGATTGTATGTCTGACATTACAAATTGAGATATAAAGCCGATTTCTTTCAAATATATTTCTGTTGGTGGCGGAGAATTTATTCTTTTAGCTTAGCACCCTTCTCTGAGACGTACGAGCTCATAGGTTATGTAGTTGAAGGTTATCAGCGATATATTCCCAATTTGGTAATGTGACATGCTGAGTGTTGCTGTGAAATGATCATTGTGTTGATTATTTGTGATAGGATCATTTATTTGATCGTTTATCTTTGTGATCATTTCCATTATCATTTGTTGACCCAAAGCATGGCTTTTGAATAAAGTATGTTTTTGTGGACGTGACTTCGTCGAGCCTCACACCCCGGGAATGGTCAAAACAGGAAAGATGCAGCAAGGTTATGAGGGGTAGCGCCCTTTAGGATATGTGCATTTCCTTCTGGAAAAGGGTGGTATCATGGTATGGAGGTCAGATACTTACTCATGTTGAAAACACTTTATGATTGTGTGAATTGATTACGAGCGCTCGGTGAAAGGTCCCAAAGGACTGGGGGATGGCATATTCGGTCAGTTGTTACTCAGTTAGGGGTAACCCGGCCTTGTATTGGCAGAGATCCGGTTTGGTTCTCGCGGATGTCCATCTAGAGGCATTCTCATGTGGCAATGGGAAGTTCCTTGGCCTGATCATTCGTTGGAAATCCAATTCCCAATACGAAACCTGTACGGTATTAGTTGTAGAACCTGCCATTTACTTATGGTGGTCACCACTGTTTAGATGGTAGCTATAGTAGGCATACGATAATGGTCGTATGTTGGCTAAGATTTATATTCTACTTTCGAAATGAATTTTTCCTACACTATGCACTAGTAATAATATCAAATGTTCTTTTTAATGCGTATCAAGCATCTTTGACTATCATAAGGAGAAATCTCCTCCGATTCTGCGTTTGCATTGTGTGTGTGTGTGCGGGAGGCCTTATGGTAGTCTCATTTTTAAAAAGCATTGCGAATTGACTTTAAAAATATTCCACTATTTTGATTTTTAAAGATAAATAAACTGTTTTGAGTTCTCACACCAGTCACATGACTGACTCGGAGTTTATTGTTTTCCTTCCTAAACTCTGGGTGCCTACCAATTTCTACACGTGCAGTAAAGAGTTAGGTTTATCAGGATATTCTGGAGTTGCTGGAGGCAAGCTGGATGGCATGGCGTATTACTAGTATATAGTATTTCTTTTTCCGCTGTTTGATGTTGTTGTTGTTGTACACTCTGATGATATGATGTAATGTAATGTATAAAATGTAATAACTGATATAGTTCTTTGTTTAAAGATTATTCATTTATTATTATATGTTGTTCCGCTGCGAATTGTGAGATTCTGTTATTGTTTAGTTGTTTTCTTTCTGTTCTATTTCTATTTTCTTTCCTCTCTATTTTCTATCCTTTTCTCTCTTCTTCTACCTCTTTCCTTTTCTTAAACCCTCAGTGTTCGGTTTTCCATCCTTCGATTGCTCGGCAGTCGATAAAGTGAGTATCGATGTTGAATTTTCGACAGACGAAGAATCGGGTCCTGACAATTTGTTTGCATGTAAATTGCTAGTTAAACAGGTATAAAATTTATTACTGAATATAAACTGTTAGTTAATACATGTTATTTATCCCTTATTATATTTTATATGCTCTATATTGATGTTTGTTTAAAATTGGATGATGATTATAATTAATGGTTGTTGATTGATGTTTGGTGAATGGATGATGTGTACTATATTTTAAAAATCTGCAAGTTATCATGCATTTCATTTTAGTCGGGATTGCGGTTTGAAATGATATACAACCGTATTTTTAATTTTAAAATTGCAGATTGAAATGATAAACATCCGTATCACTTGACCATAGGATAGAAAACTTTATACAGACACCACGGTCTGTATATATTGAAAATATTTCAAAATGATTTCTATGGTTTTGTAAAGCTATATATATATGGTTTATGGGATGTTGATTTGATTATTAATAAAGGTTATTTATATATAGTAATTTCCATTGTTTAGCTTTGTATAAAATTGATTTGAAGTATAAAATAAAGTTTGATTTTTTTTGAGATCAAATATGATTAAGCATTTATTTAAAATTAAATTTCTGGAGTTTTAATGACTAAAATAAGAATAAGGTTTGAAGATGAATATTAAGTTAAATTGGAATTAAATAAAAAGTAGAATTTTTAAAGGATATGATTTTTATAACTTGATTTTTTTTTTGTGTAGAGTGATTTAAATGAATATCAGGTTGATTTAAATGAATATATAATAAATTGAAAGATTTTCTAGTTATGAGAATTTAAGGTTTTCTCAAATTATATTGAATTCATTAAGTAAACATTTCAAGGCTAAATAATAAGTAATTGAATTTAATATATATGGGATTGTCAAATGAGTTCGTTTTTGAAATGGTGAAGTATTTAAAGCTTTGAAACATAAGAATTGGAATGGTATTTGGAAGTTTAAATCGATATTTGGAATTGATTTGTGAAACCTAAAGAAGCTATTTTTTTTATAAAAGTAATTTAATATTTAAGCATTTAAGAGATGGAAATTTGTTTCAAAGTTATGATTTTCAAGGTTGTATAATTTGGAAATATTATATTCATGAGTTTTTATTTCTAAATATTTTACTTTGAAAACACTATGATTTTCGGAAAAGAATATATTGGAAAATAAAATGACATTATATTAGTTTGGGTCTAAATGATATCGTATTGATTTGGGGTTTTAAAAATATAAATGATATCGTATTTATATCGGTTTAAAATGGATATTTTATTCTAGTTTTAAATTATAATTATTTTAAACGACCGCGGTGTTATATTAACGTTTGGTTGTTGAAGAGACCGGGATCGGAAGTTGTCATACTCTCTGCCAATTCTGAAAACGACTTTAACAACCGTACACGCGGTGGAGATTCCAGAATGAAGTAGGTTGGTGGCGGCGTTTCCTGTAAGGTAAATACGTGGACCCGACTCCCGTGAGTTGGCATAAGGTGGCTAAAACAGGAGCGATCGACGGGCCAATGAGGTCATTCCTCTGATCGAACGCACTCCTTCGATATTATACTATGACTTTTTGATTGATTCGGTGGCCACTTTACTTCTGATTTTGGGGGTGTTGTTCGAGGTGGGCGGCAGCTGCGCGCTGCGCGTTTTCATCAGCCCGGAAGCGTAATTGGTATATCTACCCTGGCATTGCCTAATTGTGCCGTGTCACCTACCCTAGAACGCCTTCTACGAGTTTCTATTTGTGTCGTGCCTATGGAGTATCCTCTGGTATCCTCCCGATCAGGAGGTATTACGGTACTGTATAGACTATTGGCATTATTCGTGTTAAGGGCAATATGGGTAACCCCTTAGCGCTATTAAAAAGTAAGTTTATTTTACAATTAGACACTATTATAATAGCGAAATATACTACATAGTAAATAGTTTAATGGATCCTTAGGAGATGTAAATCCCGAGCATCTCTTGAGTTACTGTACTCATATTTATTTCTGTTAATTTAACTCACATAAAATCTTTTAGTTCTGACTCGAGTGTTTTTTTCTTTTCAAATTCGCTCGGGTCAGTCCTAGCGTTTCAGGATTTGAAGATTTCTTTTAGAGGACGAAGGCGAAGATTTGTAGTACTATTATTATTAATTACATTCTACTACACTCATATTGTTCCGCTGCATTGTTAGATGGTATGTGTACTCTGATATGTATTGTATAAATAAAATCAAAGGTTTGTAAAACAGCTTCATGAACTGTATATTTGCTTATTATATTTTATCCTCCCGCTGTGAGATTCTGTTTTGTTTTTTTATTTTTCTTCACTGTTTTCTTATTTATCCCATAACAATCTGCACTTATGTATGGTTTGAATCGGCACGTGTGTCTGCTTAAATTGTGCGAAAAGGCGGTCCGTTACACTGGGCCCGTGAAAGAAGTCCATCCTATCTTCGCCTATAAATAGAGGGGCAGGGTCGCAGTGAAAAGAGACCCTTTTTGGAGAACACTATGGATACTCTGACATTTCCAAGACTTATTATTTTTCGGTTAGAACTTATATTCAAGTTGTTGGTGTACGGATTGTACCTGTATTCAATTATTTTAAAAAGCGACAAAGATTTAACTTAAGGTGGACATAGGCAGTTATGCCGAACAACTATAAATCTGGTGTTCTAGTTTTTGCAATTAATTCTGCATATATTCCTCTATTTTAATTTTCTGTCTTCATTAATCCTTCTACATAAATCTCTCTCTGGGTGTTAATGACCAATTTAGGTGCTAAGATTTTGGTGCTTTCACTAAGAACCGCATTCTCAGTTTATCAGGATCTACTTGTAGCTACTGGATTGATGAAATCCCCCAAAGGAGATATAAGTCTTTCACAGGAAGTTCGTTGATTCTACTTAGAGTTCCTACCAATTACTCTACAATGGAAAGACCTCGTACCAGATCAGCCACACACAATGCGGGCGTCGACGAGACTGCTAGTGTCCAACAAGTAGGACCCAACAATCAACAAGTTAACCCGGGCGCAGGGACTGTCGCCGCCCAAAACCAAATGGAAGTTGTCACTAGAACGGAGTTCAACGACCTGATGAGAGAACTCATGGAAAGAAGAGACAACTTAACGAACAGATTCAAGCTAACGCCAACCTCATGACTCAGCTTACTCAACAACAACATCAGAATGCTGGAGCTAGCCCCGCTTCTTACTCCTCATCTGACAGCTCAACTTTGTCCGATGAACCTCCTAGGTGTAGATGCCGCAGAACTGAAACAACACAAGAAGGTGTTGCTGTCGATCAACCAGGGATGGTCCAGGTTCCCTATCTGGGGCCATGGCTCCTCACTTACACCAGGGAAACCACACCCAAGCTGGGACAGGAAACTTAGGACCTAGAGCACGAGTGGAAGCTGGACGGCCGGCTCACCAAGGTCCTAATGAAGCTGGTCCCCAGGATTCACGTTTGGTAGATCGCCAATAGAGGAGATACCAACCAGAACGGTCTATAGGATGGATTCCAACCTGCCATCTTCCATACAAACCCCAGACCCATCAGCTATGGTCAGACAGTTGATGAGAGAAAATAAAAGCTTGACTAATGGTGATTGGGGGATATCCACGAGTCATGCTCCATTCACAAATACTATTCTACTGGCCGAACAACTGTAAATTTTGTGTTCCGGTTTTTGCAATTAATTCTGCATATATCACTACCTAGGGCCATGGCCCCTCACTTACACCAAGGAAACCACACCCAAGCTGGGACAGGAAACTTAGGTCCTGGAGCATGAGTGGAAGCTTGACGGCCGACTCACCAAGGTCCTAATGAAGCTAGTCCTTAGGATACACGTTTGGTAAATCGCCAACAGAGGAGACACCAACCAGAACGATCTTGTACGACGGATTCCAACCTGCCGTCTTCCGTACAAAACCCAGACCTATCATGGATTTCAGTATAGATTCAATATATATACTTGAATTAATATTTTTCAACAATTAATTTTCATCAAATTTCACTTGAAACCTGTAAACCAAAGTTCCAGTGGGGATAATCCACTATATATTTAAATAAGCTTTGCAAAAATCTTATTTGAGGATTAAACATCTTAATAAATTGAAATCAAAGCTTGACAATGATTAACGGCAAATGAATTTTTGTTTTGAAACAAATATACACCCTGTATATATTTTGCAGAGAACACAAAATATTATAATCATATTTTCATACTAAAGCATGTACAAAACAATTATAAATGAAGTTTGAACTGTTTTAAATAAATTTATTCTTTTTAAAGATTATGTTTACTCACCTGAAACAACTTTTGAAACAAAGACAGAGAACACTTTCCTTTTGTTTAGAAAATCTGCAGATTGAATCTTCCTTTCTATTTTTTTTACTTCAGTAAATTGCTTTCAAGCTTGAATATACAGTGAGTTCTTCCTTTTATTCTCTGATCTTTGTTAGGTTTTGGCATTCGAATAAATTGGAACAAAGAGTCTTGTATATAAAGAGGTGTACAGATTTGGACAGTTTCTTTAGTTAGATTATTTTTTTCTTCTTTTTACTATTTGGAATGACCTGCTTATGGGCTGATGTGATCTTTTTCATGCTGGAGAGTAATAGCATTTAATGAAAGAATGTTATGTATTGTTCATGCTCCCTTTGTTTGTTACACGAAATCTTATTTTACTTTGTGCAAGTACATTTTATTTTGTTAATAGATTTTTTTTTCTTTGCCTTGAAATAGTTACATCATATGCTGTTAATTTTTTTTACATGTACTACTGGGACTTGTTTTACTTTGCTAATTGAAAGTGTTTGTTTTATTTTACAGTTTTTTTCTTTTTGTTTATAAACTTCTTATGCAACTTGTATGATATTCACACACACTTGTTTGCTTACATTGCTAAATGAAAGTGTGTGTTTCAACACTTATAATTCATCACATATTTTTGTTTCTCTTGAAATTTTCAAATTTAAATTCAAAAGTGAAAATAATTTGCCGAATTTAAATTAACAAATTTTGGGATGTTACAATATCCCCTCCTTAAGAAAATTTCGTCCTTGAAATTGAAAGAGCGAGAAAAGCAAGCAAAAAATATACGAATTCAGAAAAAAATAAAGAAATGACTTACAGTTTAAGCCGAGATGTCTACTCTGCTGTTGGGATATGATTTCTGCATATTACCTTCACTCTCTCAAGTACAGTCCATTGGATCGCCACTCCAATGAACTTTGACCAATTTCACAACTTTGTTTCGCAATCGCTTTTCATCATGATCAACAATTTTTATCGGCACTCTTTTAACTGCGAAGTTAGGAGTGATTTCAAGATGTTGTTGAGTAGCTTCTTCAATAATACTATCTGGGTCGTGCACATACTTTCGAAGATTAGAAATGTGGAACACATCATGCACGCCAAACAACCAGTTGGGTAGTTGCACTCGATATGCCGAAGGACCAATCCATTCTAGAATAGGAAAAGGACCAATATAACGTGGTATTAGCTTTCCAGTTTTCCCAAACCACAATACACCCCGCATCGGAGACACTTTTAGAAATACAGAATCTCTAACTTGAAATTCCAAATTTCTTCTTCTGCGGTCATAATAACTCTTCTGACGACTTTGAGCAGTTATTAATTTCTTTCGAGTAAAATCTACCTTCTCCATGGCTACTTTAATCATATCTAGTCCAAGGACGAGTCTATCACCTGATTCGATCCAGCATGTAGGTGATCGACACGGACAACCATATAAAGCTTCGAAAGGAGTCATTTCAATATTGGCTTGATAGCTACTGATATAAGAAAATTCTACCAGATGTAAATGCTCCACCCAAGAACCACCAAAATCGAGAATGCAAGCTCGCAATAGGTCTTCTAGAATTTGGTTAACCCCTTCTGTCTGCCCATAAGATTGTGGATGATAAGCAGTATTGAGGTCCAGCTTTGTTCCCAACGCGGCTTGGAATGCCTCCCAAAATCTACTAGTGAAGATCGGATCACGATCACTCACTATGCTGCTCGGAATGCCGTGGAGACGAACAATCTCTTTTATATATAACTCTGCTAAGCTTGCTGCAGTCCGAGTGGATTTCACTGGAATAAAGTGAGCATTTTTGGTTAGACGGTCCACTATAACCCAAATTGCCTCATTTCCCTTTCTGGTTCGTGGCAATCCATCGATGAAATCCATCGATACCTGATCCCATTTCCATTTCGGTACTTCCAAAGGCTGAAGTAAACCGGCCACTTTCTTTTGATCGCTTTTAATTTATTGACAAGCAGCACAGCGACTCACATAAATCGATATGTCCCTTTTCATTGTTTTCCACCAGAAAGTTCTTTTAATATCACGATACATTTTGTTGATTCCTGGATGGATGCAAAGTTTGGACTTGTGGCATTCGTCCCAAACTTCACGTTTCAACTCCGGAATGTCAGGGACACAAATTCTTCCTTTTAATCTTATAACTTCTCTACTATCCATCTCAAAACTAGTATCCTCACCTTGGCATATTCTTCTATGAATTCCCCGAAGAAATTCATCTTCTTTCTGCTGTCTCGTAATCTTTTTGAGAAGAGTAGGAGTGATAACAAGATGAGCGAGAATGCCATGCTTTCTGCTCAAGGCATCGGCAACTACATTGGACTTTTCGGGTGTATATAGAATATCAAGGTCATAGGATGCCAGAAATTCCAACCAATGTTGTTGTCGCACATTCAAATCTTTCTGGGTGAAGAGATACTTTAAAGATTTGTGGTCGGTGAATAATTCAAAATTTTCACCTAAACAAGATAGATTTATTTAGTATATACTAAGTTAAGTTGAACTTTAAGGTTTTCTTTTAGAAAAGCTGAATGAGATTCTTACCCAGAAGATAATGCCGCCAGATTTTTAAAGCGAAATCAATAGACAAAAGCTCCAAATCATGTGTTGGGTAGTTTCTCTACTGCGGACGCAACTGTCTACTCGCGTAGGCAATTACCTTCCCATTCTGCATTAATAGTGCACCTACCCCATCACCACACGCGTCAGTATAGACAGATAATGTCACGACCCGTATAATTCGTGGATTTAATTAAGTTGAATTTATGAGTTTTGTGATTTAATTTAGAAAAAATATACTTTATAATAAAATATTGAAATAAATGCTAAATTAAATTGTGTAAATGGTGACTTAAAACCTATTTATAGAAGTTGGATAAAATTCAAATGAATTAAGTAGAAAAAGATTTTTACTTGAAATTTAATATGAGAAATTTATGAAAGTATTAATTTGATTTAATGTAATAAATGATTGTAAACGGTAATTGTAATAAATTGAGGTATCATATTAGTGCAAGTTAATAATTTATGACTTGAATGAAATATCGATTCAATAAAATAATTTAAATGTTATGATTTGATTTAAATTGGAATATGAGAAAACAAATGTAAGGATTGGACTAAGATGTATGTTATTTATTCAGGGTATTGAATAAACTTGGGAACCCAATTGTAATCAATGGTAATAATGTTGGTATTAGCTAATAAAATTAAATTTTCGATGCAATACCCATAAATGAATGAAATGAAATGAATATATGTAAAGTTATACTAGGTTCTTTATCAAATAGAAGGAAAGATAAGTGAATATCTGATTGATTGATGGATAAATATACATTAAATAGAAATTGAATGTAAAGTTAATGGTAATTGTATAAAATCAATCAATGAATGTATATAGATTGTAAAGTTATAATAATAAATAGTAATTGGATGTCTTGTTCGAGGTTATAATTTTGTGTGAATTATTAATAAAGAATAACTAGAATGGGATTTCAAATTTATACAATAATGGGAAGTGTTAATTTTGCTCTTGAGCATAAATTAACAATAAGCAATATAAAGCAAACATTTAATTAACTAAATTCAATCCAATCCAATTTATTAAAACGACAGTTAGGCTATAATTGAATATAGTTTTAAGTTAGAAACGTACACTTAACGCAAGATTGTAATTTGGGAAATAAGAAGAATGAAGCCAAGAAAGAAGTTATAGAGGATAGTTAATTGAAATCAATGTATTTGGCAAAAATATAATAAGTGTAGTACAATCCAAATTAATGTAAGCAAGGTGTGAAGTTCTAATTTACTAGAATTGGTAGAATTTGGAATGGATTAAAGGTTACATAAATTAATGGTATGATACGTAATGAATTTGAGAATTTGAATTTTTTTAAATAGTAAGTTAATTGATTTAATTTATAATAATTGGATGTAGTGCAAAGGAATGAAATGAAGTATTTAACCATTATTTAATATAAAAATTTAGTTGAAAACTGGAAAATTATGTGATAATTTTTAAATCCAATGGTAAACCCTTATATTGGAAATTTATGAATGGAATAAATATAGGTTAATTCAATAAAAAAAGAAAGTTTGGAAATTTATCTACAATTTTGAATTTTATGAAATTGAAGATTTATATTGATTTAATCTTTAATAAATTGACATATAAAATTTGTTAAATCATTTTAAATATTTAGAAAATAGTACTAAATAGATTGCAATTTGATTAAATCAAGGATAGGAAAGTAATTTTAATAAATTGTAGTTGATATTTAATTATGAATGTGAGTAGAATTTGGCATTTAGTGATAATTGTTAAAATTTGCCCATTCATATAATTTACTTAATTAGAGCTAAGTCAATGACAACATTTGTGTTAATAGTAGCCTGTAAGTGGAAGTGAATGTTAAATGGTAAAAAAAATTTGGTTAACCATTTATTTAGTATATTAAAGTATAACTGGTAATCGATTGCGATAGATATAAATAAATTTTTACGTAAATGTTAATATAAAGTAATTTTTGAATATAATGTCAAATTCATTTATGGAGATTTAGTTAAATGGGAACTTTGATTTTGAGAAATAAATGCGTATTAATGCGACTAAAGGTTAGAGTACGATTATTGTATGTTGCCTAGTTTTGTAGCTTGTTAATTTACAAGTTTGAAATCAGTTACAATAATTTTTAATTGAGTATTGCGTTAATGTTAATTAAAGTAGTATTTGTAACAATGTTAAGACTTTCGTATTGGATAGTTTGTTGTAATATAAGACTTGGAAATAAAGTTATTAACATATTGGAAAACAATTACATTTGATGAAATTTAATGTTGAAATATTACATAGATAAGAATTTAGATGAAATGGATTAATTTATGAAATAAAATGTTAAGTAATTATAATATTGTTATTAATAATAAACGTTACTTTAAGGATAATTAATGTAGTAACGTAAGGTGAAAATGTAAATTAAAAGGGAAACGTAAAATTCAGTTAAGGTAGTAATTTATGAATTGGGAATAAAATTCAAATGTTATATTAGGCTGTAAATCAATTTGGGAATAAAATTTTATTTAATTGGGGTAATTGGATATATACTAATGTTAAATATATACATAAGATGATGATTGATTTAATAAAGAGTATTGAATACGAATGGTATAAAATTTCATTGAAATAAGATTTTATAATTTATTGAATTTACTTTAATTAAAGGTAAACACTAAATTTTTTGCAATAAATCCTTATTTGATATGGAGGTTTGGTTAATAAATTTGATGCTAATTGCAATCAGAAATGATAGAAATGGTAAGTCGACCATTTATTCATAATAAGATCTAAAAATCAAATAAATGGATTATTGGAATTTAAATTGACAAACTGTGAATTCATTTAAATTCGGATCCATTTGTCTATTCCAACTTCATCTATAAATACCCCGCTAAACCCTAGCCTCCGCCTATTCTCATTTGTCTGCGTGCAAAATTTCATCAGCTCCTTCTCCTCCTCAATGGCAGATAAACAAATCTTAGATCCAAATAAAATTTCCAAACTAAATAAAAAGCTAAAATTCAAATTTCTCAGAAAAATCTGGAAGCAAAACGCATGAGGGAGAGAGGGAAAGAAAGGGGGATGACGTGGCGCTTGAAGGTGTTCTTTTATTTCGATCCTTTTTTCTTTTTTGAAATTTCAATCACCATTAATGCGTATAACTTTCTCCTACGAACTCTGTTTCACGCGAGATTTTTTTGTTAGGATCGTAATAAAATTCCGGATCTTTTGACGCTTGTTTGGACAAATTTGGAGACCGTCGAATTTTTGGGTTTAAATCGGATTTAAATTCGATTTAAATTCAAAAGGTGAGTGTTTTAACCCACTCACAACTTCTAAAATTTCTTATGTCTGTTAAATTAATTTTTGATACGAGTAGAAATTTATTTATGCCTGTTTGGCATGTTTTATTCACCATCTCTGTTAAATCGCATTTATTTAATTTACCTGTTAATTTAATTTATTATTGCATATAAATTTGACCATTAAGATTTATTTAGTTGCATATAAACTGATAGTTTAACAGTTATTAAATTTTTATTGAATATAAACAGTTAGCTAATATCTGTTATTTATTACCTGTATATTTTATATGCTATATATTGATGATTGGTTAAATTAATGATGATTGCAATAAATTGGTTGATGATTTATATTGGGTGAATGGATGATGTGTTCTATCTTGAATAAACTGCAAATTATCGTGCATTTTCATTCATGCGGGATTGCGGTTTGAAATGATATACAACCGCATTTTATTTTTAAAATTGCGGATTGAAATGATAAATATCTGTATCACTTGACCATAGGATAAAAAATTTTATACAGGCACCGCGGTCTATATATAAAAGATTTTTGAGATGATGTTTCTATGGTTTGGATAGGATATGGTTAATAGATATAAATTTTGGTATTATATAAATCATATTTTATATGTACATCTATAGTTAAAGTATTGAATTTGAGTTATGAATGAATTTGATAAATAAAATAAATAAGCTGAATAATGGAGTTGATTATTTTATATTATTTGGTTAAGTACATGTTAGGATATTGAAAATATGTAGAATTTTAAATGATGTCAATCAATTAAGATTGGGGGTGAAATTGAAAAAAATTATTTGGAATTGAGCTTAATTTAGAATTTAACTTCATAAGTTAAAGTAAATTTATTAACTTGAAATTTTAAAAGTGTATGATATTTATAATAAATTTTTTCCAAGTGAATTAAATGAATATTTCTAGTATAAATAAATTGAAGGGAATGTTCTTTTATAAGAATTTGAGTTTTTACTTTAATGATTGCGGGTTTATTTTGCAATTATTTCAAACTAAATAATAGGACTTTAGAATATAAAGTAGAAATTTCCAACCTTAGTTTTGAAATTATTAATACTCAAATGGATATATATATTGAAATCGAAGAGGGTTTGGAAACGGAAGGTGAAATTTAAATTTATGGTTTAGACTTCAATTAAAGAAAATATATTGTAAAGTCATGGAAATTATTTCCTTTACAAAGTAGTTCTAAAGTTAAACCAATTTATTTTATATACTGTTGAATATCCAAACCCTTTAAGTTTTAGAAGTTATGGTTTTAAAGCTGTAAATTTCAAGTACTATGATTTGGAAGTTATAATTCAAATTGTTGGTTTCCAGATATTATATATTTTAAAGCACTATGATTTTGGAAAAAGAATACATACTTGAAATAATATCAAATGAGTTGTTTTTGAAATGGAAATGATATCGGATTTATATGGATTTGAAATGGATATTTTATTCTGGTTTTGAAAGTATAATTATTTTAAATGACCGTAGTGTTATAATAACGTTGGGTTGTTGAAGAGACCAGGATCGGAAGTTGTTATACTCTCTGTCAACTCCGCAAACCACTTTAACAACCATGTACGCGGTGGAGATTCCAGAATGAAGTAGGTTGGTGGAGGCGTTTCCTGTAAGGTAAATACATGGACCCGACTCCCGTGAGTTGGCATAAGGTGGCTAAAACAGGAGCGATTCTCGAGCCAATGAGGTCATACCTCTGATCGGACACTCCTCTTCGGTACTATACTTTGACTTTGGATTGATTCGGTGGCCACCTTTATTTTTGATTTTGGGGGAGTTTGTTCGAGGTGGGCAGTAGCTGCGCGCTGCGCGTTTCCACCAGCCCGGATAGCAATTGGTATATCTACCCTGGAATTGCCTAGTTGTGCCGTGTCACCTACCATACCGAGCCTTTACTACGAGTTTCTAGTTGTGTCGTACCTATGGAGTGTCTTCTCGTAGTCTCCCGATCAGGAGATATGCAGGCACTGTATAGACTATTGGCATTATTTGTGTTAAGGGCTATATGGGTAACCCCCTAACGCTATTAAAAAGTAAGTTTATTTTACAATTTAGACACTATTATAATAGCGTAATATACTACATAGTAAATAGTTTAACGGATCCTTAGGAGATGTAAATCCCAAGCATCTCTTGAGTTAATGTACTCATATTTATTTCTGCTAATTTAACTCACATAAGATCTTTTAGTTCTAACTCGAGTGTTTTTGTCCTTTCAAATTCGCTCGGGTCAGTCCTAGCGTTTCATGATTGAAGATTTTATTTCTGGAGGAAGAAGACGAAGATTTTATTATTATTACTATAGATTATATGGTTCCACTACACCCATATTGTTCCGCTGCATTGTTATATGGTATGTGCACTATGATATGTATTGTATAAATATAATCAGAGGTTTTGTAAAACAGATTTATGAACTGTATACTTTATTATTATATTTTATCCTTCCGCTGTGAGATTCTGTTTAGTTTTTCTTTCTCTATTTTTCTTATTTATCCCATAACAATCCGCCCTTACGTATGGTTTGAATTGGCACGTGTGTTTGTTTAAATCGTGCGAAAAGGCGGGATGTTACAGTTGGTATCAAAGCATTGATTTAGCGATAAAACCTTGGCTTTGTGGGGTTTGACTCTTTGTTAATAGGGTAGTAATACCCTAAGGGAGTCGGTGAGTGTATATATGAGAGAGCGTACTTGTTAGTGTTATAAAAAGGTTTTTAATATTGTGTTAATTTGTTCCGTTTTGTATTTATAAATTCTGGTTGGCGCATGGGACGCTATGACATCAATAAAGATTTCTAAACACTTAATAGGGAAGACTGACATAATATTTGTTTTATATAGGTGAATGAAATAATTTTTCCAATTATATTTTTCTATATATATATATTAAAAAAAAACTTCAAATGATATCTATATTTGGCTGCAATAGATTGGTTGTTAGGTAATAAAGTGTATAAATAATAATAGAAATAAGATTGAAAAATAAAATAAAATAGATTGGAAATTTAGAACTTAAGTTCCAAGGTTTTGAAATTTCTTTCGAACAAATTTTGGAATATAATAATATTGTTTATAAGTATTTTCTGATATAAATATTTCAATATAAGAATTATTTTAAAGAAGATTTTGGAGAAAATAAGTTGTACTTTCCTCTCTGTCGCTGGAAAATAATTTCGGTGATGGCGGCCGCATCATTGACTTTCATTTTTGAGTTTCGAAGGGGAAAGGCCACTGTAGTAGTTTTACCGCAGATTCATTTTTGAAAAATATATATATTTTTGAATTTTTTTAAATATAATTAGAGATATAAGTTGTAAGAATATATTTATCTATTTTAAAATAAATTAAAATTTAACCCGGTATTTAATTCTTAAATTTTCGTAAATTAATTGTTCAATTATCGTAGTGAAATGAAAGGTTGGTAATTAATAATTGGAACCTTTAAATAAAGTAAAAATTTAATATAATAGGAAGATAAGAATGGAAACAAGTGTTTGTAAACCTTAGTAAATGAATTAATGAGATTCTTCATTTATAAGAATTGATGCTATAAAGTTGTAAATGTAAGGGTAATTAAAACGTTACTATAATTAAATAACATATATAACTTACCAAATATTAAAAGTTGAAATGTTTAATAAGAAATTGTAATATAATATTATACAAGTAGAAATTTTGAAATAATGAAGGTTTTCAATGAAATTGCTGTTAAATGAAAATTTAATGTTATAGACTTAAGTTATAATTGAAATTTTACCTAGTAAATATAATAAAAGGTAAGTATGACAAATAGATGATTATAAACTTAAGTAAATTAAGTGTAAATACATGAGGTCATGCAATTATAAATGAATGTAATATAATAAAGATAAATTTTAAACTTAAGAAAAGTATGAAATAAATTTATATAAGTTAATTTGATTTGTTGGTTTGAATTGTTATTGTTTGATTTATGGTTGGTTGGGTAAGGAAATTTGAAGTTGTTGGATGAATAAATAATCTATTTTTGTCCCATCTAAGACTGTTGAGTAAATGATGCACTTGATAGTTATTTTTCATTCCGTATAATTTCAAGTTTTGAACCCAAACAACTATTTGCTTGTTTGATTGAATGGTTGTTTTGTTTTGTTGTGTATGCTGTTTGTTGAAATTGATGGTTGTTGTATTCATTGTTGTTAGTGATTGAAACCACTTAAATATTTCACTTCATATAAATTGTTAATCTCTTGGATTTTATAAGTGAAATGCAGATTATGGAAACAATTGCTACTGCTTTTGGTTTCATAAATTAAGCGTAAATTGACCGACAAATAGGTACGCTTCGGACTACGGTTTATATCGCTATTTTATATATTTTCCCAGGTTGGGATATAATATTTTGGATAATATATGTAATATAATGGTTATATTTTGATATTATATTTCTCCCGAGCCTCTCCGTACAAAGGAGACTCTGCCAAATTTTTTTGAAAATTTTAGACTTAGAGATATTTTGAGAATGTTTCCAAACACTAGTAATTTAAGTATAAAAAGATTTAATGGTTATAAATTGAGATATTTTATCTAAATTAATAAATTTAATAACTTTAATTGTTTATAAAGTTATTGTTTGAATTCGGTATATTGTTTTCTTAATCCTTCGTTCCCTTCTTTTTCCTTTTCGGGGACGAAAAGTTTTGAGTGGAGGAGAGTGTAACGACCCGTATAATTCGTGGATTTAATTAGGTTGAATTTATGAGTTTTGTAATTTAATTTAGGAAAAAATATACTTTATAAACAAATATTGAAATAAATGCTAAATTAAATTATGTTAACGGTGACTTAAAACCTATTTATAGAAGCTGGATAAAATTCAAATGAATTAAGTAGAAAAAGATTTTCACCTGAAATTTAACATGAGAAATTTATGAAAGTATTAATTTGATTTAATGCAATAAATGATTGTAAACGGTAATTGGGATAAATTAAGGTATCATATTAGTGCAAGTTAATAATTTATGACTTGAATGAAATATCGATTCAATAAAATCATTTAAATGTTACGATTTGATTTTAATTGGAATATGAGAAAACAAATGTAAGGATTTGATGCAGCGCAATCTACACAATCACAAGGCATAGGTCGCTCACGACCTAATGAAGGAGTTTTAGTTCTCTCACGACCTAGTGAAGGTCGTTCACGACCCAACGAATCACGTGATATAGGGGTGCGACCTACCCCAGTACAGAAGAAGGAAGGAGCAGAAAGTTCGCAACCTAACAAGCTCGCGAGTCACGACCTAAAACAGTCACAACCTAACTTCTTCAATGACCTAACATCTTCCCTATCTCCCCGACCTAACCCAGTTCCATGACCTACCTTCTCTGTCTGACCTAACTTCTCCACGGCCTAACTTCTCCACGACCTAACTTCTCCACGACCTAACCATTTCCCCGACCTAACTTCTCCACGACCTAACCCTTTCCCCGACCTAAATTCTCCACGACCTAACCTTTTCCCCCGACCTAACTCTTCACGACCTAACAACAAACCCATTTCGACGACATAACTTCTCCACGACCTAACCCCTCTTACGACCTAACCCCATACCCCGTCTTCACGACCGAACCTCCTACGCGACCTAGCGTTATTAGGTCATTGAAACAGTGCCTAACAGAGCTACGTCTTAAGTCGTAGGTCGTTGAGTCGTTTTATCTTGTTCTGTGTGTTGTAATCTGTTGTGATGTACTTGTGTTGTTTGTATTAGGTCGTTAACGACCTTACTTAGGTCGTAGGTCGTTGAACCGTATGATGTTGTAAATATGTGTTGTGTGTGTCTTTAAGTCGCTATGTGTTGTAACTCGAGTCAGTTAGGTCGCGTGCGTTGTATGGATAAGCCGAGTGATGTTGTAATGTTTGGTGTGTTGCATTGTAGGTCGCGTACGACCTAAGTAAGTCGAAGGTCGTGTAACGACCTAAGCGTCAAAGTGAAACTGCTATAAATAGCGAGTATGTTGTAACTTTTTAGGCTGGTTAATGTTTGAATAAACTTTGTTTGTTAGCTTTGTGCTTTCATTAAATCGGTAGTTGACTGTGATCTCCTATCTCCACCTTCGACATTCGAGTGCGCTCGAATCTTCGATCGTTGAAGCCAATTCACGGAATCAAGTGCGCTTGATCAATGCTCAAAGAATTGCAGATCTCTCTTCACGGTATCGTGCACGATCAACGTGTAAGAGATAGCTAGAATTCGGTATCTTCGGATTAACGAATTTAGGCCTTGCACTATTTTCAATCCACCGATTACTACTTTCACCATTTCATTTGTTTTTTCGTATTACCGCTGCGTCAGTTTTTGGTATCAGAGCTAGACTTAGCCAATCATAGCTAAGCCGAGTCTTGGAGTCGTGCATTGTTGAAGTTTGGTGTTCATCGTAAGTTGCAACAAGAAGGAAATTTTCGATCCATTCCATTTTGGATCAAAGTGTGGTAGTTGTTTGAATTTTGGCCGTGAGAATTTGCGTGCCAAAGTTTGAATTGAAGTTCCTGGAGCCGTGCCTTGTTGTTGTGTTGAAGAGCTAGGAGCGAGCCGACCTAAGCCTTAGGTCGTTGTATATTGAGCCGAGATATTGTTGAGCCGTGCTTTGTTTTGTTTGTTGGGTTTGAAGCTTTTGGAGTTTTGAAGTATTTGTTGAAGATTGTTTCAATCATGCCACCGAGAAGAGCTAACCGCCATCAAAATATTGAAGCATTGTATAGAAGGGAAGAGGCCGATCAAATGGAACAACGCATGCATGAAAAGTTTGATAAAGGGATTGGTCGATTAGAAAGAATGATGCTTGAATCAAAATCGAAGAAGGGTTTCGCCTGAATCGAGCCATGGGGGAAGTAGAGTTTCACCACATTAAGATCGGGAGAGGAGAGAAAGTCATGATCGTAGAAGTGTTGACAATCGTAGTAGGAGGAATGTTGATGATCGCGATCGAAGGGATGTTGGTAGAGATGTTGGAGGACGTGATCGACAACGATATGCATCAGACTTTGATGAGGAGTTTGATGATGATAGGGGAAGTATACATCGAGATCAGGGACGACGTCAGTATCAGGATATTGATGACGATCGACGTTGGGAATCAGGGATGGAGACAGAAATTTCGGAATTCAAAAGAGGAATGGTTACAGAGGAGTTTCTGGATTGGTTATCTAATGTAGAAGAAATTTTTGACTTTAAGGAGGTTTCAGAGCATCGAAGAGTGAAGTTAGTTGCTACAAGGCTGAGGGGAAGAGCTTTGGCGTGGTGGCAGCAAACTAAACTTACGAGGGAGAGAATGGGGAACTCAAAAATTGTCACATGGGATAAGATGAAGAAGATGATGAGAGCTACATTTTTACCTTACAACTATCAATCACTCATGTACCCGAGATTGTAGAATCTAAGGCAGGGGTCGGAGTCAGTCAATGATTACGCGGATGAATTTTACCAACTCATTGCTAGGAATAATATAATGGAAATGGAAGAGCAGTTGAATGCAAGATTTGTTGGTGGGTTGCGAATGCAGATCCAGGATATGGTTAATATGTTTGATCCAAGATCTGTGGCGGAAGCGCACCAAAAGGCGTTGGCTTGGGAGAAACAGGGAAGGCGTGGAGGTGGTGTGTTTACTAATTCTAACAATCAAATGAAGGGTGTTAGTGGAAGTTCTAATGTTCCTAAATCTGTCAGTAAGCTAGTGGTGAAGAAGGCTGAGAAGGTGAAGGTTAGCAATGGTTTCAAATGTTACAATTGTCAAGAGTTGGGTCACAAAAGCAATGAATGTCCAAATCCTAAGAAGCGAGTGATGGTTGCGGAAGCTGAGGATGAGAAGGAAGAAGCTGAATGTTCTAATTCATTACCAGTTGAGGAGGAAGACTTGTTGTCGGGAGATGAAGGGTATTCATTGATGCCGAGGAGAAGTTGCTTGACACCGAAGCAAGAGGAGGAAAATAGTTGGTTGAGGAATAACATCTTTCAGTCTACATGTACTATTATGGGAAGAGTTTGCAAGTTTGTTATTGATGCTGGGAGTTGTGACAATATTATCTCTACAGAAGCGGTGAAGAAGCTGGAGTTGAAAACTGAGAAGCATCCTAAACCGTACAAGTTAGCCTGATTGAGGAAGGGTGGTGAAGTGAAAGTTGGACGAAGAGCTTGTGTGAAATTTTCAATTGGGAAGAAATACAAAGATGAAATTTGATGCGATGTTGTGGACATGGATGTGTGTCATATGTTGTTGGGCAGACCATGGCAGTTTGATAGAGCAGTACAACATGATGGTCGTGCTAATAGCTATAGTTTCATGTTTGAAGGTACTAAAATCACTTTAGTTCCCAAAAGGCAACAACAGAAGGAGAGCAAGTTGGAGGAGATTGAAGAACTGAAAATTTTGTTATCATTGAAGGAGTTTGTTAAGGAAATTGAAGAGGAACCTGAAGTCTTTTGGTTGATTGGGCGAGAGAGTAATGAAGTGGTTGAAATTCCTGAAGAAGTGAAGCCAGTACTGGGAGAATCTGACGATGTATTTCCTGAGGAGCTACCAACGGAGTTACCACCGTTGAGGGATATTCAACATCAAATAGATCATGTGCCAGGAGCTGTGTTGCCACATTGACCACATTACCGGATGAGTCCAAAGGAACATGAGGAGTTGCGAAGACAAGTGGAAGAATTACTAGAACAAGGGCGTGTGCAGGAAAGTTTAAGTCCTTGTGCGGTTCCAGCCTTGTTGGTGCCAAAGAAGGATGGAACATGGAGGATGTGTACCGATAGTCGGGCGCTGAATAAGATCACTGTGAGGTACAGATTCCCAATGCCCAGATTGGATGATTTGTTGGATCAGTTAAGCGGAGCTACTATCTTTTCGAAGATTGATTTGAAGAGCGGATATAATCAAATTCGAATTAGACCAGGAGACGAGTGGAAGACAGCTTTCAAGACCAGGGAAGGGTTGTATGAATGGCTGGTTAAGCCGGTCGGTCTTTCGAATCCAACAAGTACGTTTATGCGGGTGATGAATCAGATCTTTAGACCATTTATTGGGAAATTTTTGGTGGTGTATTTTGATGATATTCTGATATACAGTGGAAGTCCAGAGGAACACTTGCATCATTTGAGGGAAGTGTTGATGGTACTACGACAGGAACAGTTTTATGCTGCAACGAAGAAATGTGTGTTTATGGCAAGGAGTGTCTTATTTTTGGGGTATGTTGTATCGGAGGAAGGTATACAGGTGGATCAGAATAAAATTGAAGCAGTCAGAAATTGGCCACAACCGAGGACAATAACAGAAGTGAGAAGTTTTCATGGGCTACCGTCATTCTACCGAAGATTCATTCCACATTTCAGTAGCGTGATGGCATCGGTTACTGATTGTATGAAGGGGAAGCTGTTCTCATTGTCGGAGGAAGCAGGGGTTGCTTTTGAGAAGATCAAAGAACTTTTGACGACAGCACCTATTCTTGTTTTGCCAGATTTTCAGTTGTTATTCGAGCTACATACTGATGCATCCAAGTTTGGGATTAGAGGGGTGTTGAGTCAGAAGGGGCGTCCTATTTCATATTCCAGTGAGAAGCTGCCAGGAGCGAAGATGAGATATAATACGTATGATGTAGAAATCTATGCTATTGTACAAGCTGTTAAGCATTGGAGGCACTATCTATTCCAGAAAGAGTTTGTTCTTTACACTGATCACGAGGCATTGAAGCGTTTACAAGGGCAAGACAAGATTTCAGCGAGACATGCATCATGGATTGCCTATTTGCAGCAGTTTACTTTTGTTGTCAAACACAAATCAGGGGTGACGAATCATGTGGCTGATGCTTTGAGTAGGAGGAGTCATTTATTGACAACAATGAAAGTAGATGTGACAGGTTTTGAACTATTGCCCGAGCTGATTAAAGAACATCCTTACTTTATGAAATTTGTTGAAAAAGTCAAGGAGGGAAGTGCTGATGAGTTTGTGTTGGTGGATGGTTTTCTGTTTAAAGGAAATTGATTATGTATACCAGATAGCAGCTTGAGAATGAAGATCATTAAGGAGTTGCATGAGGAGGGACATGTAGGACGAGATCGCACGTTACATTTGATTTCTAAATCTTATTTTTGGCCTTCAATGAGTGAAGAGGTTGAAAGGTTTGTGGAAAGATGTCATATCTGTCAGGTTTCGAAGGGAACAACGACCAATGCAGGATTATATATGCCGTTACCTGTGCCGACTAAACCGTGGGCTGATGTGAGTATGGACTTTGTCTTGGGGTTGCCTCAAACTCAAAGGGGGAACGATTCCATTTATGTGGTGGTTGACCGGTTTTCGAAAATGGCACATTTTATTGCTTGCAAGAAGATGGCGGATGCTGTTCATGTTGCTCAGTTATTTTTCAAAGAGATCTATCGACTTCATGGGTTACCAGAGTCTATTGTGTTGGATAGAGATACTCGTTTTCTGAGTCATTTTTGGTTAAGTTTGTGGAAGATGGTCAGAAGGAAGCTGAAATTTAGTAGCGCTTACCATCCGCAAACTGATGGGCAAACGGAGGTGGTTAACCGATCGTTGGGAAATTTATTGAGATGTATGGTGAAAGATAATCTGAAAAGCTGGGATATGAAACTATGTCAAGCGGAATTTGCACATAATCACGCTGTGAATCGAAGCACAGGATTTAGTCCGTTTCAAGTTGTATATTCTGAAATTCCGAAAGGACCATTCGATTTGACAACAGTTCCATATCAGAAGGGAGTTGTTAAACGGGCTAGTGACTTCGTAAATGAGTTACAGGAATGCCACAGAACTGTTCATGAACGGTTTCTTGCATCAAATGAAAAGTATAAACGACTGGCGGATAAGAAGCGGAGAAGTGTGAATTACGAGGAATGTGATTTAGTTTACGCAGTGTTGACAAAAGATCATTTTCCGGTGGGAACGTACAATAAACTGAAGGCGCGAAAGATTGGTCCAGTAGAAATTTTGAAGAAAATCAATGAGAATGGATATCAATTAAAGTTACCAGATGATGTTCATACTTCTGATGTTTTCAATGTCAAATACTGAATTCCATATCATAGAAATGAAATTGTTGTGGAAGAAGATGGTGAAAATTCGAGGTCGAATTTTTGTCAACGAGGGGAGGATGATGGAGCGCAATCTACACAATCACAAGGCATAGGTCGCTCACGACCTAATGAAGGAGTTTTAGGTCTCTCACGACCTTGTAAAGGTCGTTCTCGACCTAACGAATCATGTGATATAGGGGTGCGACCTAACCGAGTACAGAAGAAGGAAGGGGCAGAAAGTTCGCGACCTAACAAGCTCACGAGTCACGACCTAAAACAGTCACAACCTAACTTCTTCAACGACCTAACATCTTCCCTATCTCCTCGACCTAACCCAATTCCTTGACCTAACTTCTCTGTCCGACCTAACTTCTCCACGACCTAACCCTTTCCCCGACCTAACTTCTCCATGACCTAACTTCTCCACGACCTAACCCTTTCCCCGACCTAACTTCTCCACGACCTAAACTTTTCCCCCGACCTAACTCTTCACGACCTAACAGCAAACCCATTTCCACGACCTAACTTCTCCATGACCTAACCCCTCTTGCGACCTAACCCCATACCCCGTCTTCACGACCTAACCTCCCACGTGACCCAGCGTTATTAGGTCATTGAAACAGTGCCTAACTGAGCTACGTCTTAAGTCGTAGGTCGTTGAGTCGTTTTATCTTGTTCCGTGTGTTGTAATCTGTTGTGATGTACTTGTGTTGTTTGTATTAGGTCGTTAACGACCTTACTTAGGTCGTAGGTCGTTGAACCGTATGATGTAGTAAATATGTGTTGTGTTTGTCTTTAAGTCGCTATGTGTTGTAACTCGAGTCGGTTAGGTCGCGTGCGTTGTATGCATAAGCCGAGTGATGTTGTAATGTTTGGTGTGTTGCATTGTAGGTCACGTACGACCTAAGTAAGTCGAAGGTCGTGTAACGACCTAAGCGTCAGAGTGAAACTGCTATAAATAGCGAGTATGTTGTAACTTTTTAGGTTGGTTAATGTTCGTATAAACTTTGTTTGTTAACTTTGTGCTTTCATTAAATCGGTAGTTGACTGTGATCTCCTATCTCCACCTTCGAGATTCGAGTGCGCTCGAATCTTCGATCGTTGAAGCCAATTCGTGGAATCCAGTGCTCTTGATCAACGCTCAAAGAATTGCAGATCTCTCTTCACGGTATCATGCGCGATCAATGTGTCAGAGATAGCTAGAATTCGGTATCTTCGGATCAACGAATTTGGGCCTTGCAGTATTTTCAATCCACCGATTACTACTTTCACCATTTCATTTGTTTTTTCGTATTACCGCTGCGTCAGGATTGGACTAAGATGTATGTTATTTATTCAGGGTATTGAATAAAATTGGAAACCCAATTGTAATTAATGGTAATAATGTTGGTATTAGCTAATAAAATTAAATTTTCAATGCAATACCCATAAATGAATGAAATGAAATGAATATATGTAAAGGTATACTAGGTTATTTATCAAATAGAAGGAAAGAAAAGTAAATATCGGATTGATTGATGGCTAAATATACATTAAATAGAAATTGAATGTAAAGTAATGGTAATTGTATAAAATCAATCAATGAATGTGTATAGATTGTAAATGTATAATAACTAGTGCGAACCCGTGCTTCACACACGGATGTTGAAAAAAATATTGTTGTTGTATAGGTCATATCCAAATGTATAAGAAATTTAATATGGTGGTAATGAAAAAACATTATTGAACGATAGTGTTACATCATGAATAACAATTTGGTAGGATAAAGAATACATAAATATATTTGGTTATGATAATCACAATTAAAATCGAACAAAACAATTACAGTGAATATGTTAAAGTTCACAGACTATTTAGAGGATAATGTGTTAAAAATTTATCTGCTATTGCATAGATATATTCACTATGGAATATAACGCCAATGTTGTTGCTTTTACAATTACACAGCTGCTTCAATATGCATAGATATGGTTGAAGTATTCGCTGTGTATTGCAGACACAAAGACACAGTGCAGTTCGATTCAATTAAATAAGAGTAACAAAAGCTTTTTGCAATGGGGAGAAATATAGTAATAGGACGAAATTTGTAAACAGTCGGGAAAAGTATTTGTCAATAACTGAAAGAAGGGAGAGAAAAAAAGGAAAAAGTAACAGATGTAGTATAGGGGAAAAGTAGTAAAACAGAAGATTCAATTGAAATAGAAATGATGATGCAGTAAGAAAATAACATGGGTTCTAATATAAATTACTATTGTTCACTGGATCTGATCTTTGTCGATGCAGGGTACAAAACACGACATACAGCTGGTCGCAGTAACCAATATTTGGAAATATCCAAAACATACAGAAGAGAACAATTGTGAGATGTCGATTAATTTTTTAGCCTCAGAATAACTACTAGCAATGCGTGTATGATATTGGGCTTGAGCACAAATCGGTGATGTTTTCTTGGCCCTAATAGATGCATTACATCAGTCAATTATTTTAAACATTGAAGGTATTTGTACCTGCAGCCAAAAAAGGAAAAAGTATCATTGATGCAGTATTATTACTAAATTCTCTCACTGCTTGTCTGACCTAGTTAACTATATCTAATAAGCAAACTATGACTACATGATCATCTATACAAAGATACATTCATCAATTGTTTTCTAGAAGTTTTTCGACAGTGGTGTGCAAGTGATTTTAGAATTTACTGCAAAAAATAAAAAATAAACTCATTTAGGTGGTTATCAACATTATTCTCACAGCAGCACTTGTTTTGACCCAGCACTTAAACTGTGCATCTACCTTAAGCTTATATGCTTATCGTATTATTGATCATCGTAATTATAAACGAAATTGAGTAAACTTAGCCAAATTATGTCATCAAACATGGAAGTAATGTATTAACCGCTGAGCTGCACGGTTGAATCAAGCATTAATTATGTGAAGTCGCCATTTAATCATCTCAAGCTATCGAAAAGAAAAATTCATTTTTCAATTATATTTTCATAATGCGATTAAATTACTATGGTTAACATCAAAAAAAATCATTACTACAACTAAATTAGTATTGCATCACACAAATGCAGTTAAAATGTTCAGGTGCAACAATAATTGCTTCATTCCGAAAATACTGCAAAATAATAACCACTTTTGCTTAATGCATTTAAATTTTAACTAAAGTGAGCTCGAATAAATCATCGTGTACGACCAAAATTATTACCGCATCACATAAATATAGTTGAAATATTCAATTTCTACCATGCATAATTCAAAATTGTCATTAATTTATAACTGCATTTTACTAATGTAGTCAAATTTTTATTGTATTAAGATTGAATAAATTCCTGAAATGTAGCCAAATTTATTACTACATCACAAAAATGTGGTTAAAAATTAGTTAAATTTACTCAAAACTTGCTGGTAAATTATAATTGCATTTTATTAATTTTATTAATTTATAACTGTTTTAAAATTCAATAAAATTATCAAATACAGTCAAAATCATCAATAGTAAATGCAATAAAGAAATGCTAATGTAGTTAAATTAATTCAAAAAATGCCTATAAATTATTACACCATTTTTTAATGGGGTTAAATTGTAACTGCACTAAGTTTTAATAAACTATCAAACACAATAAAAATTATTACTTTATTACATAATAATGCAGTTACAATTTTCAAAGGCAACCATAATTGTATAATTCAAAACAAAAAATTCCTTTCAAATGTGTTAAAAGATAATAAATACATTATAATAATCTAGGTAAAACTACTATGTAATGTTTATGATCATCGTAATAATGTTGTTACAGAAATGCGGTACACAGTGGTGACACAAAATAATTGGATTGTATAAATGCAGTTAAAACTGCTATATAAAATTATAATTTTAAAAAATTTATTTTTAGCTATCAACAATGGATATCATTGGAAAGCATATTAAATTTGAGATTTTATAGTGAAAAACAATTCTTAAATCCAATTAATGTAGAAAAGTTATCACGTTTCAAAGTTTGGAATAGAAAGAAATTAAAAATGTGACTGTTAATTTCCCAAAATATAAAGGAGGCCTGTGTTCTCTTGAAATCTAACTCAATAATAAGAGTATAGTATAGATAATTGCATTTTCCTAATTTCATTAGTTTATAACTGTTTTAAAATTGAATAAATTATCAAATATAGTCAAAATCATCAATAGTAAATGCAATAAAAAAATGCTAATGTAGTTAAATTAATTCAAAAAATGCTATAAATTATTACGCCATTTTTTGGTGGGGTTAAATTTTAACTGCACTAAGTTTGAATAAACTATCAAACACAATAAAAATTATTACTTTATTACATAATGCAGTTACAATATTCAAAGGCAACCATAATTGTATAATTAAAAAAAATCCTTTCAAATATGTTAAAAGATAATAAATACATTATAATAATCTAGGTAAAACTACTATGTAATGTTTATGATCATCATAATAATGTTGTTACAGAAACACGGTACACAGCGGTGACACAAAATAATTGGATTATATAAATACAGTTAAAACTGTTATATAAAATTATGATTTTAAAAAATTTATTTTTACCTATCAACAATGGATATCATTGGAAAGCGTATTAAATTTTGAATTCAAACACAATAAAAATTATTACTTTATTACATAATGCAGTTACAATATTCAAAGGCAACTATAATTGTATAATTCAAAAAAATATTCCTTTCAAATATGCTAAAAGATAATAAATACATTATAATAATCTAAGTAAAACTACTATGTAATGTTTATGATCAACATAATAATGTTGTTGCAGAAATGCGGTACACAGCGGTGACACAAAATAATTGGATTATATCTGCTATATAAAATTATGATTTTAAAAAATTTATTTTTAGCTATCAGCAATGGATATCATTGAAAAGCATATTAAATTTGAGGTTTTATAGTGAAAATGATTCTTAAATCCAATTAATGTAGAAAAAGTTATCACATTTCAAAATTTGGAATAGAAAGAAATTAAAAATGAGACTGTTCATTTCCCAAAATATGAAAGAGGCCTGTGTGCTCTTGAAATCTTACTCAATAATAATAATATAGCATAGATAAATAGTAATTGGATGTCTTGTTCGTGGTTATAATTTTGTGTGAATTATTAATAAAGAATAACTAGAATGGGATTTCAAATTTATATAATAATGGGAAGTGTTAATTTTTCTATTGAGCATAAATAAACAATAAGCAATATAAAGCAAACATTTAATTAACCAAATTCAATCCAATCCAATTTATTAAAATGACAGTTAGGCTATAATTGAATATAGGTTTAAGTTAGAAACGTACTCTTAATGCAAGATTGTAATTTGGGAAATAAGAAGAATGAAACCAAGAAAGAAGTTATAGAGGATGGTTAATTGAAATCAATGTATCTATTTGGCAAAAATATAATAAGTGTATTACAATCCAAATTAATGTAAGCAAGGTGTGAAGTTCTAATTTATTGGAATTGGTAGAATTTGGAATGGATTAAAGGTTACACAAATTGATGGTATGATACGTAATGAATTTGAGAATTTGAATTTTTTTAAATAATAAGTTAATTGATTTAGTTTATAATAATTGGATGTAGTGCAAAGGAATGAAATCAAGTATTTAACCATTATTTAATATAAAAATTTAGTTGAAAACTGGAAAATTATGTGATAATTTTTAAATCCAATAGTAAACCCTTATATTGGAAGTTTATGAATGGAATAAATATAGGTTAATTCAATAAAAAAGGAAATTTTGGAAATTTATCTACAATTTTGAATTTTATGAAATTGAAGATTTATATTTATTTAATCTTTAATAAATTGACATATAAAATTTGTTAAATCATTTTAAATATTGAGAAAATAGTACTAAATAGATTGCAATTTGATTGAATCAAGGATAGGAAAGTAATTTTAATAAATTATAGTTGATATTTAATTATGAATGGGAGTAGAATTTGGCATTTAGTGATAATTGTTAAAATTTGCCCATTCATCTAATTTACTTAATTAAAGCTAAGTCAATGACAGCATTTGTGTTAATAGTAGCCTGCAAGTGGAAGTGAATGTTAAATGGTAAAAGAAATTTAGTTAACCAATTATTTAGTATATTAAAGTATAACTGGTAATCGATTGCAATAGATATAAATAAATTTTTACGTAAATGTTAATATAAAGTAATTTTTGAAAATAATGTCAAATTCATTTATGGAGATTTAGTTAAATGGGAACTTTGATTTTGAGAAATAAAAGCGTATTAATGTGACTAAAGATTAGAGTACGATTATTGTATGTTGCCTATTTTGGTAGCTTGTTAATTTACATTTTTGAAATCAGTTACAATAATTTTTAATTGAGTATTGCGTTAATGTTAATTAAAGTAGTACTTGTAACAATGTTAAGACTTTCGTATTGGATAGTTTGTTGTAATATAAGACTTGGAAATAAAGTTATTAACATGTTGGAAAACAATTACATTTGATGAAATTAAATGTTGAAATATTACATAGATAAGAATTTAGATGAAATGGATTAATTTATGAAATAAAATGTTAAGTAATTATAATATTGTTATTAATAATAAACGTTACTTTAAGGATAATTAATGTAGTAACGTAAGGTGAAAATGTAAATTAAAAGGGAAACGTAAAATTCAGTTAAGGTAGTAATTTATGAATTGGGAATAAAATTCAAATGTTATATTAGGCTGTAAATCAATTTGGGAATAAATTTTTATTTAATTGGGGTAATCGGATATATACTAATGTTAAATATATACATAAGATAATGATTGATTTAATAAAGAGTATTGAATACGAATGGTATAAAATTTCATTACAATAAGATTTTATAATTTATTGAATTTACTTTAATTAAAGGTAAACACTAAAATTTTTGCAATAAATCCTTATTTGATATGGAGGTTTGGTTAATAAATTTGAAGCTAATTGCAATCTGAAATGATAGAAATGGTAAGTGTTAACCCCGTTGTGATCCACGACTTAAAAGTTGTGCGACTTAGTGGGCTGAGAGACCGGTCGACTTACGACTTAGAGAAGGCTACGACTCAGCGGTTCAAGAAATGGCATGGCCAAGGAAAGAAGTGAGTGAACGACTCAGAGCTATCCACGACTCATCAACTTGAGGTTCCTAAACGACTCAGCGGGTCTACGACTCAAGAAGATTTACGACCTAAAGAAGCAAACCGAATCAAGGCCTCCAACGACTCAACGAATTAAGGAGTTACGTCCTAGTGACTCAAGATAGAAAAAAGTGCAAGCAACTGCATTTAAGTCGTGACCGATCTACGACCTAGGATAAGTCGTTCACGACCTAAAACTACAGAACATAAACTTAATGTTGCCTTATCTCGTGACCTTTGACTCGCAAACGAGTTACGGCTTATATCCAGGTGAACAACTCAGAACCACTTCACCTACTCCACTGCTTGCTAACTCTTGACCCATAAGTCGAGCGCGACCTACGACTTTCTCTGAGTCGGGCTCGACTCATGACTTGGGCGAAAACCAATGCCCAGAATCATGCCTATAAATACGCGACCACCTCCAACATTCAGGGGACTTTTGGATCATTTTCTTCAAGGCATTGAAACTTCACTATCTTCAAAGCAATCTACACTCCATTACTTCAAGCACACGCAAGACGCATAGATCAACTTCGCACAGGAATTCAACACATTCAATCAGGGATTCGAAGAACTCTGTCACATCGAAGTTTTCCCTAGCTACTTGTTTTTTGAATTGAATTTGATTGTAATTGAAAGAGATTGTAATAAGTTGTAATCCGATCAGCAATAAAAAGGATTGAAGTGGACGTAGGCTTGATCGTAAGCCGAACCACTATAAACTCTGTGCTCATTTACTGCATTTTCTGTTACCTATTGTTATTTCTTGATTCCCGTATCCACGGGTGGTGCTTTCACATCATTTATACACACACCGAGGTGTTAGCGTCCGATTTTCACGTTAACATTTTTGGTGCTTTCACTGAGAACCCAACTCAGGAAACTTCCATCATTGCTTCGCAAAGGTCTGTTGAGAAGATTTCTTTTAAAACTAGGAGTTTATTGGAAATAATGGCTCCTGGAAGAAGACGAAGTTCTGCAAGGTCCGATAATGTTCATGGAAATACAGCTACCTCCCTTCCTTCAAGTCAAGCAGCTCCGACTGCTGGAGTTACACGAGCGGAGCTGGACGCCGTGGTCTTGGGACTGAATCAGCAGTTGAATGCTCAGAATGCACAATTAGAAGCACAGAATGCTCAGAATGCCTTGACCTTGAGTAAATTGAATGATCTACTAGGGGCAAATCGCCAACCGGGTAATAATGATGGAAACCCTACTCCGGAAGTTCAGGATGTTGAGGGGAACATCTCCCAAAGAGCCGCGGACCCAGTAGAAAGAACTCCTCCTCAAGCTGGCGGATCAGGGCCACAACCAACTCTCCGCGAACGATTGTCAAGGCAGAATTCAGAGAGAGTAGCTGACGTGTGCCCTCCAGAGCCTTTGACTGACGAAGAATATTTTTCGGGAATGGTACATCAAATCAAGAAAGAAAGTATGCGAAGAGATGAAGATGAGAAGGAGTGGGGATTTTCTCCAAGCAAAACTCCATTTACTGAAAGAATCTTGAAGGCAGAGTTTCCAAGGAAATTCGTTCCCCCTACTATTCCGGCTTACAAGGGGACGAGTGATCCTAACGAGTTTCTGTATAAATACGACTGGCACATGACTAGTTCCAGGGCGTCTGATGAAATTAAATGCCGATACTTCCCGGTTTATCTAGAAGGTGTAGCTCTATTGTGGTTTACAAAGCTATCGGTCAGGTCCATAGATCAATTCTCCGATTTGACTAGGAAATTCAAGGAGCAATTTCGATTGTACGCTTCTAAAGCAAAGGACATAATGTCGCTGTCAAGTCTAGAGCAAAATCCGGGATAATCTATCAGGTCATTCTTGAATCGCTTTGACATAGCATTGGCTGAGGTGGACTATGCTGAGCCACGCATGGTCTTGACATACTTGATGAGGGCAATTGACAAGTCAAGCGAATTTGGAAAATGGTTGAAAATGAAAGAACCAAACTCACTTGACAAATTCTACAAGAAAGCGGATGAATTCATGCGCTTGGAGAGCCTCCAAGCACCAGCTAAGGTGGTATCAGTGCAAGCCGGGGACAGTGGTGCTGCTACAAACAAAAAGGAACCAAACACTCAGAAAAGGGGAAACGATGGTGGAAAGAAACAGGGAGACGCTTAGAAAGGTCGTTCCTTCAATTTCACACCCTTGACCGATACCCCTGAAAACATCTACTTTGCAACTAAAGATGATGTCAATTATCCGGCACCACCTAAAATGAGAGTTACGATTAAGATGGAAAAAAGTGGAAAGTACTGCCGCTTCCACAACCAGCCCGGCCGTGATACCAACAAATGTCGCCAATTGAAAGAGGTAATTGAACAACTCTTAAAGGAAAACAAGCTCCAGCAGTATGTCAAAAGGAACAGAAATGCCTTAGCTCCGTCAACTCAGGAACAACAAGTTCCCGCTCACCGTCCTGGCTCAAGTGAGAAGACTATGGAACATGAATCAGAAAGGCCTGTCATCAATGTAATAACTGGAGGACCTCACCCAGCAGGCAGAAGCTGGGGCGAGATGGAAAGGTATGCCCGGGCCTTGAAGCATGTACTAGCTGAAGAGAATGTTTTTGTTTTAGAGAAAGATGCGCCTTTAAAGCAACAAAAGACTTCCGCAGATGATATTGTGTTCAGTGCCAGGGATTCTTTGGGTATCGAAGCTCCGACCATTGACCCTTTGGTCATATCTGCTGGTATTGGGCCGGCAACCGTGAGAAGAGTTCTAGTTGATTGTGGAGTTTCATGTAACATCCTCTTCAAGAAGACCTTTGATCAAATGAAAATTCCAATGGCTGACGTTCAAGCTTCTTCACTTAAGATCGCTAGGTTCGCTGGAGAACCCAAACAGCCGATTGGGACCATAGATTTGTTTGTAGAACTCGGAAAGGGACTGAGGAAGGTGGATCGAAAGCAAACCTTTATAATTGTTGAAGAATTCTCTGCTTACAACGCCTTTTTGGGCCGTCCAACTCTTGCTGCCTTCAAAGCTGTTCTTGCTCCATGGTGCTTGACTCTAAAATTCCCCACAGATAACGGAGTTGGTGTGGTTAAGGGAGACCAAGATGCGGGGCGAGAATGTTATTTTGCAGAGTTGCGAGAATCCAGGAAGAGAGAGATGGGAAAAGGTGCGGCGGCTCCGGTCCGCATCAAATAACCAACCTTGTAGCAATTACAGGGTGGACCCTGCACTGGTGAATGTAGTGGGGCACGAAGAGAGATGGATCCAAGGAAAGCCAGTGCAGGGGAGAATAGAGTGGTACCAGTAGAGGTAACAGTACCGGTGCCTGTTGATCCAAAGGACCCAAACAAAGTGCTTAACGTGTGTTCACAACTCAATCCGACAGTCCAGAATGTTCTAATTTCATTTTTAAAGGCTAATTTGGATGTGTTCGCTTGGACTCATGCTGACATGTGCGGAATATCCCCAGAGATTGCAGTACATACTCTGAACATTGATCCAAAGTTTACACCTGTGAAACAGAAGAGAAGGACTCAGGGTCCTGAAAGAATTGCAGCGTTAAAAGAAGAAGTGGATCGGCTCATGGAGAACGGTTTCATTAGAGAATCTACTTATCCAAATTGGGTATCAAATCCAGTGTTGGTGAAAAAGGCTAATGGAAAGTGGAGGGTGTGCATTGATTTTTCAAATCTGAACAAAGCTTGCCCCAAAGACTGTTTCCCACTGCCCAGGATCGATCAGTTGGTGGATGGGACAGCGGGACATGAATTGTTATCTTTTATGGATGCATACTCCGGATATAACCAGATTATGATGCATGAGCCGGATCAAGAGGATACAAGCTACATCACAGATGTTGGACCCTACTGCTACAAGGTCATGCCTTTCGGACTCAAGAATGTAGGGGCAACTTACCAGAGGCTTGTTAATGCCATGTTTAAACCACAGATTGGCAAGACAATGGAAGTTTATGTCGATGATATGTTATTAAAGTCTAAGAAAGCAGTGGACCACATGGATCACTTGGCAGAAATGTTGCAGTACTCCGAAAGTATAGAATGAAGCTTAATCCCCTGAAATGTTCATTTGGAGTGGAGTCCGGAAAGTTTTTGGGTTTCATTGTGAGCGCTAGGGGCATTGAAGCCAATCCAGCTCAAATCACTGCCCTGAGAGAGGTTAACGCTCCTAGAACGAAGAAGGAATTGAAAAGTCTCAATGGAAAGGTTGCTGCTTTAAGTAGGTTCATTTCCAAAGCTAATGACAAATGCATTCCATTCTTTGATGCTCTGAAGAAAGGAAAGAAGAACTTTGAGTGGACTCCAGAATGTCAGAAAGCATTTGATGACTTGATTCGTCATATGGAAGTGCCTCTGATACTTTCAAAGCCTGACAGTGGTGAAGATCTCTACATATATTTGGCAATTTCGACTCATGCTCTCAGTGCAGTATTGGTACGGGAAGATGCAAGGATTCAACGCCCAGTCTATTATATCAGCAAAAGGTTCACTGGGGCAAAGATGAACTATTCCAAATTAGAAAAGCTCGCCTATTGTTTGCTGATCGCATCAAGAAAATTGAGGCCTTATTTCCAAGCTCATCCCATCAAAGTCCTCACTGATCAGCCTCTAAAGCAAGTCCTATTCCGTCCAGAGACTTCGGGCCGTCTTTTGAAATGGAATATCGAACTCAGCCAGTATGACATCACTTATCATCCCCTGAAAGAAATCAATGGACAAGCTTTAGCAAATTTAATCGTCGAATGTACGGATAAAGGTGATAGTGAGGAAGAGGTCATTGATAGCATCCCAATCCAGTGGAAATTGTATGTCGATGGCGCAAGGAATAATTACTGTTCCGGAGCAGGGGTTGTCCTTGAAACCCCAGTAGTGCGATCACTATGTTATGCACTGAGACTAGAATTCCCTTCGACAAATAATGAAGCTGAATACGAAGCTCTCATCGCTGGTTTAAGAATCGCTAAAGAACTAAATATCAAGGCGTTGCATATCTTCAGCGATTCTCAACTTATTGTCTGTCAAGTCAAGAAGGAATTTCAAGCTAAAGGAGGAAACTTACCAGCCTATTTATCTAAAGCCTTGGAGCTCCTTCAAGGTTTTGACCGTTATTCGATAAACATATCCCCCGAGAAGAAAATATGAGGGCGGATTCTCTCGCGAAGTATTCGAGTACTGGTGAAGCTCAACTATTGGGTTTAGTTCCCGTCGAAGTCTTGTCAGCTCCAAGCACAGATGAAATGGATGTTGATTGGATTATGAATGTATCCCAAGAGCAAGAATCATGGATGACTCCGATACTTGAATATCTAGTCAATGGTTCCTTGCCAGAAAATTCAAATGAACGACAAAAGGTGATGAGGAAAGCATCTAGGTATAGAGTTCAAGATGGTCGTTTGTACAGACGAGGGTTTTCAATGCCGTTACTCCGATGTGTGACAAAGGAAGAAGCGAAGACGATTCTAACTGAAGTACACAGAGGGGAATGTGGGGATCATACAAGTGGTCAAACTTTGGCGAAGAAAATCCTCCGTTATGGATACTTTTGGCCAGAAATTAATCAGGATGCTGCTGACTATTCCCGAAAGTGTGATAAATGCCAAAGATTCGCTAAAATTCCTAGAGCGCCTTCCACTGAGCTAACACAAATGGTCAGTCTGTGGCCATTTTCCATCTGGGGAATAGATCTCATTGGGCCTTTACCAACTGCCAAATCAGGGATTAAATATGCTATCGTTGCTGTTGATTATTTTACTAAATGGGCTGAGGCTGAACCCTTGGCCACTATTACCTCTAAGAAAATGATAAGTTTTGTGACTAAGAATATCATTTGCAGATATGGAGTGCCTCAGAAAATAATCACAGACAATGGTACTCAGTTTGAAAGTCAGGAATTCCAAGATTTTTGCAAACGATTCAAAATCCGAAAAAGCTTCTCAGCAGTAGCTCATCCGCAGCCAAACGGGCAAGTGGAAGCAGTAAACAAAATCATCAAACCAACCATCAAAAAGCAGCTGGAAAAAGCAAAAGGTGGTTGGGTCGATAAGTTACCGCTTGCACTATGGGCATACAGAACCACCCACAAAACTGCGACTGGGCATACTCCATTTTCGCTGGCATATGGATCAGACGCAATGATTCCAGTGGAAACTGAAGTCCCCTTACACAGAAGGATCCATTTTGATCAAAATGAGAATGAAAAACTGCAATTGGAAGCACTTGACCTCCTTGATGAAAGAAGAGAAGATGCTAGACTTAGAATTGCAGCTCATCAGCAAAGAATAGCCAGGCTCTTCAATTCCAAAGTTCGTCATCGCAACTTTGAAGTTGGGGACCTAGTTCTGAAAAGAATCATGGCAGCTACAGGTGTGTTTGGGACAAACTGGGAAGGGCCATATGTTATAGGCACGAAGCTTCTTGACGGCACATTCAAACTTACAACTGTCGAAAGGGAACCAATCCCAAGAGCTTGGAACAGCAATCATTTGCGTCCTTATTTTACTTGAAAGCTTTGCTGAAATGTTGTAAAAGAATTGCAAATATACGATTCTTGTATTGAAAACAATTGTAAAGCAAGTGAATAATGGAAAGCTATAAAGTGGATGTAGGCCCAATTTTTGGCCGAACCACTATAAATCTTGTGTTCTCTTCTATTATAAACTGCTTTGTTTTATTTCGACATATAAAATACATTAATTGTGTCATTAAAATGTCAATTTAATAATCCAGGTCTTGAAAGAAAAGCTTACCCATCGCAAAACCAAGCAATTCCCGACGTCACTCAGCAAACAAATACTAGACCATGCAAAATTTCCATACTCAAATCCTACAAAAGAGGCGCTTCAAACAAAAGTGGGCGATGTGGATGGAAGTGGACCATTTCTAACTAACTGCAAATGTTTGAACAAACAGCCAGTTAAATAAATTGTGTCCACTACCACCAACTCACTTTACTATGAAGTATATTTCTTCGGATAAGGGAAATCATTGGCAAATAAAAAGTGTTGACACTTGCAAAAGGCAACGGGGATCACCAACGTGAATGGATGGCAAAAGAGACATGGGCGAGCAAGCATCAATCAGCAAAAGACCTCTTCGGAGGCACAAGCCCTCTACGGAGGCACAACTTTTCGGAGGATAAAGACCTCGAGCGGGCCTAGCCAGAAAAAGAGAGATCTTTCTCATTACAGAGTTGTGGAATGTTCAGTCGATATGCTCCCGTGAATCCGTCCAACCGAGAGAAAGAAACTCCAAACTTCCAGGCAAAAGCCCTACTCAGTGGCACACGTTTCACCAAGATTGAAATAAAACTTCCAGGTGTTGAAACGTAAAAAAAAAAGCGCTTCTCTTCGGAGACCCTACGCTACTTTTTAGAGTCCAACGCTACTCTTTAGAGTCTAAATCAAAGACCTCGAGCGGGCCAAACCAGAAAAAGAAAGATCTTTCTCGATACAAGGTTGCGGACTGATCGGTCGATATACTCCCGTGAATCCGTCCAACCGAGAGAAAGAAACTCCAAACTTCCAGGCAGTAACCCTACTCAGAGGCACACATTTCACCGAGATTGAAATAAAACTTCCAAGTGTTGAAATGTGGAAAGCCCTCTTCGGAGGCCCGCTTCCCAGCGAACAGGGAAAAATAAAAGCCTCTCCCAAGGGGAAGAAAAAAAAAGGCCTCTTCCCAGAGGCGTAACAAGATAGAAAGACCTCTTCCCAGAGGCAGAAATGAAAAGACCTCCTCCCGGAGGCACAAGCACACAGAAAGACCTCTTCGGAGGCACACGTTTCACCGAGATTGAAATAAAACTTCCAGGTATTGAAACGTGAGAAAGCCCTCCTCGGAGGAACAACTCTTCGGAGGCACACGTTTCACCGAGATTGAAATAAAACTTCCAAGTGTTGAAACATGAAAAAGCCCTCCTCAGAGGTGCAACTTTTCAAAGAAGCAAAAACCAAAAAGCCCTTTACTGTGGCATATTAAAAAAAAAAGAAGAAGAGAAGCCATCTTCAAAGGCACACTTTAACTCTCAAAGGAAGAATGATCCACCTATTCTGGAAAATTTTCTTCCTCAAAAAGAAGTTAAAGTACCCTTCAGATGCCCGCTTTACCACATAGAAGAATTCACTTGGTAAAATGTGTATATGCACAAAAGAAAAAGTGATATCTTCGAAGGATGAAGCGTAAAAACTTATTTGGAGGAAGTTGTACTCTGTTTTTTAACGAAATAATATTCCTCCAATTGTGGAATAATTATTCTCTAGAAAATAAAAGTACAAGTCCCCTCAAAATATAAAATATTGCAACGAGCTTATGGTATAGGGGCAACATGGTATAACTACATCGGTAAAGTTGCGCTCGAACGGTATACCATAAGCTCGCTACAATATCGTGAATAGAAGATTGTACAAAAATGAATAATAAATGTATTCTTAGATACAGACATAAGTTTGTACAAAGAAAAAGAATCATTTTATTCAACATTGTTAACATTTTATACAGGTACAGGTTTCAAAGTAAAAAGTAAAAGAAAAGGAGGGGCCGGTACCCGCACAATCCCCGACCAGTACGTGTAAAAAACAAAAAGCTAAAAACTGGAATCTTCATTTCTTCTTGCCACCTTTGGACCCTTCACCCGGCCGGATGGTTAGCTTTTTGGGTCGATCTATAGGCATGGGGGAAGAAGGAGAGGGAGGTACAACTGGTTCAACTTCCGGTTCCTCTTCAGTAGCAATGATGCTCTTCCTCCTCTTCTTTGATGTTCCGCGCTTCTTTTTCCTCTTTGAAGAAGATTCACTTCCTGGAGTAACAAGTTTAGACAAAATTATGTCATCAGAAGGAGTCCGCTCCGGAGATATCTCGCCTCCCTCAAGTCCTTCGTCTTTTTGCTCTTGCGAAGCAGCTGGGTCATCCAAGCCCCAAAGGGCACCTATTATTTCTTCATGTGATCCCGGATGAGGAGTAGGAGTGATTGGGGGAGGAAGAGGAACAGTAACTGGAGGTGAAGAAGTTTGAATGACGCTCGGCGCTTTCTCTACAAACGAAAAGTTAAAAATGTCAATAATTCCCGCAAAAAGAGGAGACAATGGCTCGTCGAGATTCAAGAAATAATCAAGAAGCTCGTCAAATCCGTAAGAAACTGGCAAGTTGTCTCCTTGAGCATTATTAGGGTTACCTGGAGAAGTTGGTGGTATCACATCAATTTCGTAGTCTAGAGCTTCAGCACTCTCTTGTGGCTCATTTACGGCTTGTGTAATTATGGCTCCGGTATCAGCTTTAGTAGGAATCGGTGTATGAGTGCTAGAACCAGCAATGTCAACATCGACTGAAGTTGAAGGAGGGACAGGGGCAGTCAAAGTTGTTTCTTTTTCTTGATGCTCTTCCCCCATTATTTCAACTCGCGATCTTGCAAGTTGCTCCTTCCCTCTAGCAAGGGCTGCGCGAGCTTCGAAGTCTAAATAGTGCGCCTTTAGCTCCTCTTCAGTGTACCCCACGCCTTTAAACATGTCAAGCGCGGCTTCCCATACTTCGGCTAGGGTAACCTCATATTTGGGACCCAGAAATGCAAGACTGCTACGCCCTAACACGCTTTGCAAATAAAATTCAAATAATGTCGAGCCGATGTCAGCTTTGGTAATTTCATGAGCTTCTTCAGCTGCAATTCTACCAGCAATAGCCTCATCTCGCTCTCTTTCGATTTTAGATAGTTGAGCTTTCAATTTTTCAATCTCTGCAACCTGAAAGCTAGTTTGCTCTCGTAACTGAGTAATATCAGTACGGTAGCCCTCTATAAGTTGCTCCAGCCCATCAGCCTTGGCCTCGGCATCCCTTTGTGCAGCATGAGCATCTCGCACCTGCTGCTGGAGCACACTCTCCCTTTGAGAATAAGAAGAGGAGGAAGTGGCAAGCTCCTCTTTGAGTTTCCCAACTTCCGCTTCAAGTTTTTCATTATAATCGGCAATGCTCCTCATTTCTGCATCATGCTGCCTAAGGGTCTTTTGCCATTCGGTTTTGTCATTCTCCATGGTCAGCATAGCTTCGAGATTGGCCCGATTCACCCTTTGGAGCTCATCAACAAGTTTTTGCCAATTTGACATCCTCTCAATGTCAATTCTAACGGCATCAAGGTTCCGTAACATGGCATTTTTATCTATGGGAACTAGGTCAAGGTCAAAGCGAACTCCTTTTAAACACCAATTTGGAAATCGGCTTTGGAGAGTGGCTGGACCTGGTCCAACTTGGTAGGAAGGCCTGTTGATAATTGCCTGGATATTAGTACGGGAAGGGGCAGGAGACTGAGAAGGAGTAGGAGCAGTAATCTTTTCAGAAGTTGCAGGCATTGGTTGCTCACTGACTTTAGCCCGTTTACTCGGGTCATCAGTTATGTGACTCTTTCCCCTATCATCGTGAGATTTGCGTTTTTGGGAGCCACCCCCTTTGTGGGAAGAATCGTATCGGTCATCCGGTCTTCCATAACGTTCTTCATGGGCACGTCTCTCCCGAGCCTTCCGAGCGGCCCTCTCTTCATCAGTCTCTCTGAACAGGAAGATAGCGCTTATAGTCATATTGGCCGCGTCTCCCGTATCGCTGGAAGTCATCATAATACGAGCCACCTCGCTTCATTGAAGAACCTGAAATTGGAAAAAACACAACTTTAGAATTCTTCAAAGTACAAAGAGTCAGAAGCATAAAAGTGCCGAAAGATTCTAAGTGTGTGTGATGTGCAAGCTACGCACGACAAACTAAGAACCACTCTTTAATTGTGGAGTAGTTGTGGGTGTAGTAATTAGCGTCAACTTTTGAGTCGACGGAGTCTGTTGCAGAGTAGAAGTCGCCTCGACCACTGAAGAAGAAACCCCAGTAGTGATAGGATCATCTTTAAAGATCTCTTATGAGGTGGCAAAGAGGTCGCTCAGTCCTTCGAAAGTGGCGTCCCTGCTCTGCTTGACAGGACTGGTTTTCTCAGCTTCTTCGCCAGATTTCTGTGAACGTTGGGAAGATCCCTAAGGCTCTTCTTCCTCAATAACCGGGGAAAGTTTGTCAGATGGTCCCACAATATCAACAGAAGTGGAGCACTCCACTAGCGAAGCCTCGGGAGCAGGTCCTTTTGGTATGGATGTGTCGGTAGAAACTGGGGCATCCGACGCTCTAGGCGGGGAGTCTGGGATTTCATGGGGGTTTGTAGAGCGAGAAGCGTGCAAAAGCCCATACTGATGCAAAAGTTCATCCCTCAACAAAAACTTTATGCTCCACTCTTCTGCGGCCACAGCTTTCAATCTCTCAAAAACTTGCTTATGGCCTGGATCTCTGGATAGGGGCGGAAGTGCTGAAAAAGGAAAGAGTGAAATTAACGATTAACAACTCGAAATTTGAGAAGCTCGGGAATGGAAAATAGAAGCAGGTAATCTTACTTCCTACTCTCCAGATGGCATAAAACCCTGGGGGCAACGAACAAAGAAAAACTGATTTAAAAATCCATGAGCACTTTCGGGTAGGTCAGTCACGAGTTTGCGATTCCTAACACTCCTTATGACGACAATGGAGGGATGGTCTTTAATCTTGGTGAAGAAACATAAGTAACAAATTTCTCCAAAGCTCGGTAGCCGACCCAGGGTTCTCATGAATAAAACACACAACCCCATCAGAATGGCGTAACTATTGGGGTGCAGTTGAAACGGGGAGATAGTCAATTGAAGTAGAAATTGCTGAAGGAACTCGTTAAAGGGAGGAATAGAACCGCACAAGCACATTTGGCGGTTGACAGCGATGAAACCATGGGGAGGTCTATCAGCAAAATCATTTGGCCCAGGCAGTATAGCATCCGTTTCAACGATGCCAAACTGAGCACGCAATAAGCTAAACGTCTAGTAGATTAAGGAAGTTGAGACTCTTTCCGGTGGAGTACTCAGTGGAGCAGCTATTGGAAGAGCCTCTCCAATCTGCTCCGTTATTTCTTCTTGATGTGAGGCCATTCTACATAAGCAACTGGATATTCAAATTTGTAGTTGCACGTTTCCTAAAAGTGTGAAGTGTTGTGCAAAACTAATAAAAACAACGAGTAAATATAACTGGAATTAAATTAGTCGACGATTGGTTGATTGCCAAATTTCAGGGTTTGTTAATTTAAGAAGTTCAGGTGCAATATTAACGTAAACCGGTCAATTTCAGTTGGCTATTTAGCTTTAATATTTTGCTTGAACTTGTTGGTTTAAAGCACTTCGTTCACACAATCTATTTAAGATTATCCGTTTTTAACTAATCTGTCATTTGATGTGGGTAATCAATGGCAGTATATTCGTCCCATTTTTCTACAGATGTTGTGTTGGACAGATTATTAGCTCGCAAGTCAAAATGATCTGTGAAAAAATGCAGCAAAGTTTAACAATTCAAAGTTCAAGCAACAATGCAAAGATTAAACAGTTCAAAGTTCAAAAAGGGTTTAAAGTGCAAAATGCCAAGCTGTAAATAACAAGTGCTGACTCGGCGACGACTTAGGTTGACTCAGCAACGTCTCAGGTTGACTTGCCCGTGACCTAAAGGATCTTCCTTACGGGAATAAGCTAAGTCAGATCTCTGGTTGACTCGTCCACGACCTAAAGGACTTCGAGGCGGGACAGGTCGCTTCACTTTTGAGTCGTTGATACCTTGAGTCGGTAGTCCTTTGAGTCGTGAGTCATAAAAGAGAGACAAGATTTCGAGTCAGAAAGATACGACCTAACTTGGTTACGACCTATGACTCATGCCACAACTAATCGAATGACCGTATCTCCACTCCTAAACCCATAAACCGTCTCACTCCTAAACCCATGAACCCGCTGACTATTATCTCGTCTTCTCCAAACCCCTAATAGCCTAAAAGATATCGAAACCCATTATCTTCTCCTCGTGAATCTTCCAAAACCTAATCAAACTTCCTCGAGTTCGCCAGCAATCGATCGTAGCAACAATCGTGGTGAAGCGCGGTATAGGGAACTGAATTGAAGTTTACAATGGGGAGTCCAGATTTGCAAGTTAATGGTAATCGCAGAATTAAACGAACTGCAGACTTACTTACACGATGCGATGATGAAGACTGAATCAACGATAGGATAAACTGGTTGAATTTGTTTTTGAAGGCTCGAAGCTTGATAATGGCGGAAGAGATGGTTGCAACAACAAGAAGAAGGAATTAAGGAAAATGGGTCAAACCTTTTATAGCTTTGTACGGTGAAGCATAAATCGGCACACGAGTTAGGATAAGTCGAAGCACACGACCTACGACGTAGGCGCGTACTTCGAGGTGCAAAATGTTAACCCCATTGTGATCCACGACTTAAAAGTTGTGCGACTTAGTGGGCCAAGAGACCGGGCGACTTACGACTTAGAGAAGGCTACGAATCAGCGGTTCAAGAAATGGCATGGCCAAGGAATGAAGTGAGTGAACGACTCAGAGCTATCCACGACTCATCAACTTGAGGTTCCTAAACGACTCAGCGGGTCTACGACTCAAGAAGATTTACGAATTAAAGAAGCAAACCGACTCAAGTCCTCCAACGACTCAACGAATTAAGGAGCTACGACCTAGCGACTCAAGATAGAAAAAAGCGCAAGCAGCTGCATTTAAGTCGTGACCGATCTACGACCTAGGATAAGTCGTTCATGACCTAAAACTACAGAACATAAATTTAATGCTGCCTTATCTCGTGACCTTTGACTCGCAAACGAGTTAAGGCTTATATCCAGGTGAACAACTCAGAACCGCTTCACCTACTCCGCTGCTTGCTAACTCTTGACCCATAAGTCGAGCGCGACCTACGACTTTCTCTGAGTCGGGCACGACTCATGACTTGGGCGAAAACCAATGCCCAGAATCATGCCTATAAATACGCGACCACCTCCAACATTCAGGGGACTTTTGGATCATTTTCTTCAAGGCATTGAAACTTCACTATCTTCAAAGCAATCTACACTCCATCACTTCAAGCATACGCAAGAAGCTTAGATCAACTTCGCACAGGAATTCAACACATTCAATCATGGATTCGAAGAACTCTGTCACATCGAAGTTTTCCCTAGCTACTTGTTTTTTGAATTGAATTGGATTGTAATTGAAAGAGATTGTAATAAGTTGCAATCCGATCAGCAATAAAAAGGATTGAAGTGGACGTAGGCTTGATCATAAGCCGAACCACTATAAACTCTATGCTCATTTACTGCATTTCCTGTTACCTACTGTTATTTCTTGATTCCCGTATCCACGGGTGGTGCTTTCACATCATTTCTACAAACACCGAGGTGTTAGCGTCCGATTTTCACGTTAACAGTAAGTTGACCATTTATTCATAATAAGATCTAAAAATCAAATAAATGGGTTATTGGAATTTAAATCGACAAATTGTGAATTCATTTAAATTCGGATCCATCTGTCTATTCCAACTTCATCTATAAATACCCCGCTAAACCATAGCCTCCGCCTATTCTCATTTGTCTGCGCGTAAAATTTCATCAGCTCCTTCTCCTCCTCAATGGCAGACAAACAAATCTCAGATACAAATAAAAATTCCAAACCAAATCAAAAGCTAAAATTCAAACTTCTTAGAAAAATCTGGAAGCAAAACGCATGAGGGAGAGAGGGAAAGAAAGGGGGATGACGTGGCGCTTGAAGGTGTTCTTTTATTTCTATTCATTTTTCTTTTTTGAAATTTCAATCACCATTAATGCGTATAACTTTCTCCTACGAACTCCGTTTCACGGGAGATTTTTTTGTTAGGATCGTAATAAAATTCCAGATCCTGTTGACACTGGTTTGGACAGATTTGGAGACCGTCGAATTTTTGGGTTTAAATCGGATTTAAATTCGATTTAAATTCAAAAGGCGAGTGTTTTAACCCACTCACAACTTCTAAAATTTCTTATGTCTGTTAAATTGATTTTGATATGAGTAGAAATTTATTTATGACTGTTTGGCATGTTTTATTCACCATCTCCGTTAAATCGCATTTATTTAATTTACTTGTTAATTTATCTTATTGTTGCATATAAATTTGACCGTTAAGATTTATTTAGTTGCATATAAACTGATAGTTTAACAGTTATTAAATTTATTATTGAATATAAACTGTTAGCTAATATCTGTTATTTATTACCTGTATATTTTATATGCTATAAATTGATGATTGGTAAAATTGATGATGATTGCAATAAATTGGTTGATGATTTATATTGGGTGAATGGATGGTGTGTTCTATCTTGTATAAACTGCAAATTTATCGTGCATTTTCATTCATTCGGGATTGCGGTTTGAAATGATATACAATCACATTCTTTTTTTAAAATTGCGGATTGAAATGATAAATATCCGTATGACTTGACCATAGGATATAAAATTTTACAAAGGCACCGCGGTCTATATATAAAAGATTTTTGAAATGATATTTCTATGGTTTGGATAGGATACGATTAATAGATATAAATTTTGGTATTATATAAATCGTATTTTATATGTACATCTATATGACGCAGCGGATATTTCAAAACAAACTTCAATCGGTGAAAGTAGCGATCGATGGAATGAAGATGCCGAATTGCCCAAATTCGTTGATCCGAAGATACCGAATTCTAGCTATCTCAAACACGTTGATAGCGCACTATACCGTGTTCAAAGATCTACGATTCTTCGTACGTTGATCTAGCGCACTAGATTTCGTGAATCGGCTTCAACAAACGTGGATTCGAGCACACTCGAATGACGTAAGTGGAGATAGGAGATTACACTCAACTACCAATTAGAGAAGAAAGCACAAAGCAATCAGCAAGAAATTTTATTTCAAAATCAACCTCCTTAAAAATGTACAACACATGCGTATTTATAGGAGTTACAATACACATAGACTGACGACACTTAGGTCGGCACTGACTCATGATCCAGCTTAGGTCGGCAGCGACCTAACGACCCAGACATACGACCTATACAACATATATACAAACCGACTCAATCAAACGCGACTTAAGATATTACAGCACAGTACACCACCTATACTAGGTCGTTGCCGACTTATCGGACAACACAGAATTACCATCACGCGACCTAAACGAGACCGACTTAAGAACATAACAACTCAACATCATATACGACTCAATGAATTACAACACCACACCTTCGACCGACTCATTTTCATGCCGACCTACGACTTACGACTCATCTTGGTTAAGTCGGCACGTCATAACTCGGGACTCTTTAGGTCGCAGATGACCTAAAGTGGCTTCATTAACTCGCAGTTTCTCCTCCTTAGGTCGGGGCCGACCTAAAATATGCTTTGGTTCCTGTAACTCGTTGCCTTTTATCTCATTAAGTCGTAAACGACTTAGAGTGTCTCTGTTAGCTCGTGAGCAGTGTTCTTTAGGTTGGCAACGACTTAAAACTTCCCAACGACCTAACTCCCAAACTTCTTCCACACGACCTAGAGCGATGTTAACTCGTGGTCGACCCAAATTCCTTTCTTTAGGTCGTTGCTCTTCATCCTTAAGTCGTATCTCTACTTCACGAGTCCCGTTAGGTCGTAGATCACTATTGTTAGGTCGTGAACGACCTAAAATTTCTCTCTTAGGTCGTGAGCGACCTAAGACTTGTGAATTTTCAGAAATTTCAGATTGTGCTGCATCATCCTCCCCTGGTTGAGAAAAATTCGACCTCGAATTTGTAAATTCCTTCACCTCAGATTGTTCATCCCCATAATATGGTATAAGATGCTTAACATTGAACACGTCAGAAGTGTATACGTCCTCCGGTAGCTTCAACTTATAAGCATTCTCATTGATCCGTTTCACAACTTCTACAGGTCCAAATTTTCTGGCTTTCAACTTATTATAAGTGCCCACCGGAAAACGATCCTTTGTTAACACAGCATGCACCAAATCGCCTTCGTTAAATTCAACATTTCGTCGCTTCAAATCTGTAGACTTCTTATACTTCTCATTCGACTTTTCCAATCATGCCTGAACGATCCTGTGGCATTCCGTCAACCCTTCAACAAAATCAGCAGCTCGTTTAACTGTCTCTTTCGATTGTGGTACCACCGCTATGTCCAACGGTCCCCTAGGTAAATTTGAATAAACAATCTGAAATGGACTGAATCCCGTACTGCGATTCATGGCATGATTATGAGCAAATTCTGCTTGGCATAATTTCATATCCCAACTTCTCAAATTATCCTATACAAGACATCGCAACAAATTTCCCAATGACCTGCTTACAACTTCTGTCTGTCCATCAGTTTGCGGATGATAAGCACTACTGAATTTCAGCTTTGTTCCCACCATTTTCCACAAACTTAACCAAAAGTGACTCAGAAAACGAGTATCTCTATCCGACACAATAGGCTCTGGTAATCCATGAAGTCGATAGATCTCCTTGAAAAATAACTGAGCAACACGAATAGCATCCGTCGTCCTCTTGCAAGCAATAAAATGTGCCATTTTAGAAAATCTGTCCACCACAACAAATATAGAATCATTTCCCCGTTGAGTTCTAAGCAAACCCAAAACGAAATCCATGCTAATATCAACCCTTGGATTAGATGGTACAGGCAACGACATATACAACCCTGCATTCGTCGCTGTTCCCTTTGACACCTGGCAAATATGGCATCTCTCCACGAATCTTTCAACCTCTTTCCTCATCGACGGCCAAAAGTAAGACTGTGAAATCATTTGCAAAGTACGATCACGGCCAACATGTCCTTCCTCATGCAACTCCTTGATAATTTTCAATCTCAAACTACAATCTGGAATACATAATTGATTTCTTCTGAACAAGAATCCATCAAGCATCACAAATTCATCCGAACTTCCATCCTTAACTTTCTCAACAAACTTTGCATAGTAAGGATCCTCCCCAAACAATTCTGGCAACATTTCAAACCCTGTCACTTCAACCTTCATTGTCGTTAATAAATGACTCCTCCTACTCAAAGCATCAGCTACCCGGTTCGTCACCCCCGATTTGTGTTTAACAACAAAGGTAAACTGCTGTAAATATGCTATCCACGATGCATGTCTCGCTGAAATCTTATCCTGCCCCTGTAAATGCTTCAAAGCTTCATGATCAGTGTACAGAACAAATTCCTTCTGAAACAGATAATGCCTCCAATGCTTAACAGCTTGTACAACAGCATAAAATTCGACGTCATATGTATTGTATCTCATCTTTGCCTCTGACAACTTTTCACTGAAATATGCAATAGGTGTCCCTTGTTGACTCAACACTTCTCCAATCCCAACCTTTGATGCATCAGTGTGTAGCTCAAACAACAACTGAAAATTAGGTAAAACAAGAATTGGCGCTGTCATCAACAGTTCTTTGATTCGTTCAAAAGCAACTCTCGCTTCCTCTGACCATACAAACTGTTTCCCCTTCATGCAATCAGTAACTGGAGCCATCACGCTACTGAAGTGTGGAATAAATCTCCGGTAGAATGACGCTAGCCTATGAAAACTTCTTACTTCCGTAATTGTCTTTGGTTGTGGCCAATTCCTGACTGCTTCAACTTTATTCTGATCAACTTGAATACCTTCTCCTGAAACAACATAACCCAGAAAAAAAACACTGTGCGTCATAAACACAAATTTCTTCGTAGCATCATAAAATTGTTCCTCACGAAGAATAATCAATACTTCCCTCAAATGTTGAACATGCTCCTCCGTACTCCTGCTGTAAATCAGAATATCATCGAAATAAACCACGACGAACTTCCCAATGAATGGTCTAAAGATTTGATTCATCACCCGCATAAATGTACTAGGTGCATTTGACAAACCAAATGGCATAACCAACCATTCGAATAATCCTTCCCTGGTTTTGGAAGCTGTCTTCCATTCATCTCCTGGTCTAATTCGAATTTGATTATAACCACTCTTCAAATCAATTTTCGAAAGATAGTTGCCCCACTTAACTGATCCAGCAAGTCATCCAACCTTGGCATAGGAAATCTGTAACGGACAGTAATCTTGTTCAAAGCTCGACTATCTGTACACATTCTCCATGTTCCATCCTTCTTTGGCACCAACAAAGCTGGTACAGCACAAGGACTCAAGCTTTCCTGAACACGTCCCTGTTCTAACAACTCTTTCACTTGCCTTCGTAACTCTTCATGTTCCTTCGGACTCATTCGGTAATGTGGTCGATGTGGTAAAACTGCTCCCGGAACAAGATCAATTTGATGTTGAATGTCTCAAAGTGGCGGTAACTCCTTAGGCAATTCCTCTGGAAATACATCTTCAAATTCTTTCAAAACTGGCTTTGCTTCTTCTGGAATTTCAACCTCTTCTCTACTCTCTCGCCCAATCAACAAATAGACTTCAGGCTCCTCTTCAACTTCTTTAACAAACTCCTTCAAAGTCAACAGAGTTTTCAATTCCACAATCTCCTCTAGCTTGCTCTCCTTCTGTTGTTGCTTCTTGGGAACCAAAGTGATTTTAGTACCCTCGAACATGAAACTGTAGCTATTGGCACGACCATCATGTTGAACTGATCTATCAAACTGCCACGGTCTGCCCAACAACAGATGACATACGTCCATGTCTACAACGTCGCACCAAATTTCATCTTTGTACTTCTTCCCAATAGAAAAATTCACACAAGCCCTTCGACACACCTTCACTTCACCACCCTACCTTAACCATGCTAGTTTGTACGGTTTAGGATGTTTCTCAGTTTTCAAGTTCAACTTCTTCACAGCCTCGGTAGAATTAATATTATCGCAACTTCCAGCATCAATAACGAACTTGCAAACTTTTCCTAGAATAGTGCATGTCGACTGAAATATGTTACTTCTCAACCAACTACAATCCTCCTCTTGCTTTGGTGTAAGACATGACCTCCTCATCATAAGATTACAACCTTCATCTCCAGATAATTCTTCTTCCTCCTCAACATAAGGGGTATTTGAACATTCTGCCTCCTCACCATCATCCTCAATCTCAACAACCATTGCTCTCTTCTTCGGCTTCGGACATTCATTGCTTTTATGACCCAACCCCTGGCAATTGTAACATTTGAAACCACTGTTAACCTTCGTCTTCTCAGCCTCCTTCACCACTGGCTTATTGACAGGTTTAGGTACATTAGAACCTCCACTAACACCCCTTGCTTGATTATTGGAATTAGTAAACACACCACCTCCACGTCTTCCTTGCTTCTCCCAAGCCAACGCTTTCTGATGTGCCTCTGCCACTGATCTAGGATCAAACATATTAACCATATCCTGGATCTGCTTTCTCAATCCCCCAATGAATCTAGCAGTTAACTGTTCTTCCATTTCCATGATATCATTCCTGGCAATGAGTTGGTAAAATTCGTCAGCATAATCACTAACAGACTTCGTCCCTTGCCTCAGATTCTGCAATCTCTGGTACATAAGTGATTGATAGTTGTATGGTAAGAATGTAGCTTGCATCAATTTCTTCATCTTCTCCCACGATTCTATCTTTGACTTCCCCATTCGTTGACGAGTAAGTTTAGTATGCTGCCACCATGCCAAAGCTCTTCCCCTCAGCCTTGTAGCAACTAACTTCGCCCTTCGATTCTCCGGAACCTCTTTGAAATCAAAGATTTCCTCCACATTAGATAACCAATCTAAGAATTCTTCAGCTACCATCCCTCCTTTAAACTCCGGAATCTCCATCTTCATACCCGATTCCCAACGTCGATCATCATCAATAACCCGATACTGACGTTGTCCCTGATCTCGGTCTCTGAAATGAACACTTCCCCTATCACTGTCAAACTCCTCATCAAAGTCTGATGCATATCGTTGTCTTTCACGCCCTCCAACATCTCTACCACCACTCCTACTACCCATATCTCTTCGATCACGACCATCATCATTCCTCCTACTTCGATTATCAACACTCCGTTGATCCTGACTCTCTCTCCTCTCCCGATCTGAATGATGTGAAACTCTACTTCCTCCACGAATGGATTCCGGTGAATTTCTTCTTCTACTTAGATTCATTTCAATCATAAGCTTCTCCAACCTACTAATGCCTTCATCAATCTTCTCATGCATACGTTGTTCCATTTGATCGGCTTCTTCTCGTCTATATAATGCTTCAACATTTTGATGGCGGTTAGCTCTCCTTGGCGGCATGATTGCATCAACACAACACTTCAACAAAACAACAATAAGTCACGGCTCAACCTTCAAACAACTTCACTAGGCTCGGCTACTTTCCAAGTATACACGGCCTAGCTTCAAATTCAAACACTTCTCCAAATCTAGATCCAAAATGAGATAGATTAAAAGTTCTCCTCTCGTTGCAACTTCAAGATGAACACGATGATCAAATTCAAACTTCAACTTCAAATACTTGGCTCCAAGACTCAACCTAGCTATGATTGGCTAAGTATGGCTCTGATACCAAAAACTGATGCAGCGGATATTTCAAAACAAACTTCAATCGGTGAAAGTAGCGATCGATGGAATGAAGATACCGAATTGCCCAAATTCGTTGATCCGAAGATACCGAATTCTAGCTATCTCAAACACGTTGATAGCGCACTATACCATGTTCGAAGATCTACGATTCTTCGTATGTTGATCTAGCGCACTAGATTCCGTGAATCGGCTTCAACAAACGTGGATACGAGCGCACTTGAATGACGTAAGTGGAGATAGGAGATTACACTCAACTACCAATTAGAGAAGAAAGCACAAAGCAATCAACAAGAAATTTTATTTAAAAACCAACCTCCTTAAAAATGTACAACACACGCGTATTTATAGGAGTTACAATACACATAGACTAACGACACTTAGGTCGGCACCATACACACGACCTATACAACATATATATAGACCGACTCAATCAAACGCGACTTAAGATATTACAGCACAGTACACCACCTATACTAGGTCGTTGCCGACTTATCGGACAACACAGAATTACCATCACGCGACCTAAACGAGACCGACTTAAGAACATAACAACTCAACATCATATACGGCTCAATGAATTACAACACCACACCTTCGACCGACTCATTTTCATGCCGACCTACGACTTACGACTCATCTTGGTTAAGTCGGCACGTCATAACTCGGGACTCTTTAGGTCGCAGATGACCTAAAGTGGCTTCATTAACTCGCAGTTTCTCCTCCTTAGGTCGGGGCCGACCTAAAATATGCTTTGGTTCCTGTAACTCGTTGCCTTTTATCTCGTTAAGTCGTAAATGACTTAGAGTGTCTCTGTTAGCTCGTGAGCAGTGTTCTTTAGGTTGACAACGACTTAAAACTTCCCAACGACCTAACTCCCAGACTTCTTCCACACGACCTAGAGCGATGTTAACTCGTGGTCGACCCAAATTCCTTTCTTTAGGTCGTTGCTCTTCATCCTTAAGTCGTATCTCTACTTCACGAGTCCCGTTAGGTCGTGAACGACCTAAAATTTCTCTCTTAGGTCGTGAGCGACCTAAGACTTGTGAATTTCCAGAAATTTCAGATTGTGCTGCATCACTATAGTTAAAGTATTGAATTTGAGTTATGAATGAATTTGATAAATAAAATAAATAAGTTGCATAATGGAGTTGATTATTTTATATTATTTGGTTAAGTACATGTTAGGATATTTAAAATATATAGAATTTTAAATGATGTCAATCAATTAAGATTGGGGGTGAAATTGAAAAAAATTATTTGGAATTGAGCTTAATTAAGAATTTACCTTCATAAGTTGAAGTAAATTTATTAACTTGAAATTTTAAAAGTGTATGATATTTATAATAAATTTTTTCAAGTGAACTAAATGAATATTTCTACTATAAATAAATTGAAGGGAATGTTCTTTTATAAGAATTTGACTTTTTACTTAAATGATTGCAGGTTTATTTTGCAATTATTTCAAACTAAATAATAGGACTTTTGAATATAAAGTAGAAATTTCCAACCTTAGTTTTGAAATTATTAATACTCAAATGGATATATATATATTGAAATTGAAGAAGGTTTGGAAACAGAAGGTGAAATTTAAATTTATGGTTTGGACTTCAATTAAAGAAAATATATTGTAAAGTCATGGAAATTATTTCCTTTACAAAGTAGTTTTAAAGTTAAACCATTTTATTTTATATACTGTTGAATATCCAAACCCTTTAAGTTTTAGAAGTTATGGTTTTAAAGCTGTAAATTTCAGGTATTATGTTTTGGAAGATATAATTCAAATTGTTGGTTTCCAGATATTATATATTTTAAAGCAGTATGATTTTGGAAAAAGAATATATACTTGAAATAATATCAAATGAGTTGTTTTTGAAATGGAAATGATATCGGATTTATATGGATTTGAAATGGATATTTTATTCTGGTTTTCAAAGTATAATTATTTTAAATGACCGCGGTGTTATAATAACGTTGGGTTGTTGAAGAGACCGGGATCGGAAGTTGTCATACTCTCTGTCAACTTCGAAAACCACTTTAACAACTGTGTACGTGGTGGAGATTCCAGAATGAAGTAGGTTGGTGGAGGCGTTTCCTGTAAGGTGAATACGTGGACCCGACTCCCGTGAGTTGGCATATGGTGGCTAAAACAAGAGCGATTCTCGGGCCAATGAGGTCATACCTCTGATCGGACACTCCTCTTCGATACTATACTTTGACTTTGGATTGATTCGGTGGCCACCTTTATTTTTGATTTTGGGGGAGTTTGTTCGAGTGGGCGGTAGCTGCGCGTTGCGCGTTTCCACTAGCCCGGATAGCAATTGGTATATCTACCCTTGCATTGCCTAGTTGTGTCGTGTCACTACCATACCGAGCCTTTACTACGAGTGTTAACGCTAAAAATTGAACGCTAACACCCTGGTGTGTAGAAGGTAATTATGAAAGCACCACCCGTTGGTACGGGAACAAAATATAAGCAGAGAAATCACAGAGAAGCTATAAAAGACACAATATTTATAGTGGTTCGGCTTAAGATCTAGCCTACGTCCACTTTAAAGCTCTTTATTGCTGATTTGATTACAATTCTTTACAACAATCTTCAATTACAACACACTTAGACAAATAGTTCAAACTCTGATGTAGAAGAATCCCTTGAATGCATGGCGAATGAGTTAGATTTCCTCTTGAGATTTGTTGAAATGTCTTTGGTGATTGGAGTGATAGAAGTGTTGCTTGAACGTTGCTTGAAGTCGAGACAATGGCAGAGTAATGGCGTCCAGGAAGTCAGTCCAAAAGTCCCTTGAATGCTCGATGTGGTCATGTATTTATAGGCAAATTTCTAGGCTGAAATTGTTAAGTCATGAGTCGTGACCGACTCAAGATGAGTCGTAAGTCGTGACCCACTCAGGATGAGTCGTATGTCGTAGGCGACTCAACTGGTTGAGCCCAGACTTCCTATCAGAGCGTCTCTGGTCCTCTGTATACAGCACAAGTCCTAACTCGTCTGCGAGTTAATAGGTCGTGGTCCAAGATGAGACGGCGTTGGATTTCTACATAGTAGCTTTAAGTCGTGGACGACTCAAGCTAGGCCGTGAACGACCTATCATAAGTCGTAGGTCGGTTCTTTGTTGTTTTGGGATTTTAGTCAGTTAGGTCATTTGACACCTTAGGTTGTTGAATCGTTAGAGAACTTGAGTCGCTAGTTCCATGAGTCGTTAACCCGTTGAGTCGGCCAGCACCTTTAAGTCGCTAAGGTTATAACCCGGTGAGTCGCTATTCCTCCTGAGTCATTGAGTCGTAACCCTTCAAGACCGTTGAGTCGGTAACTCCTCAAGGCTGTTGAGTCGGTAACTCCTCAAGGCTGTTGAGTCGGTAACTCCTCAAGGTTGTTGAGTCGGTAACTCCTCGAGGTTGTTGAGTCGGTAGCTTCCTGAGTCGGTAGCTTGTTGAGTCGGTAGCCTTATGAACCGTTAAGAACCTTAAGTCGTGAGTCGGCCCAGACCTTGACTCGTTGCCTAAACGGAGTTAACATTTGCCCCTCGAAGTTCACGCCTAAGTCGTAGGTCGTGTGCTTCGACTCATCATAACTCGTGTGCCGATTCAACTACCACTGCTCAAAGCTATAAAAGACTTGAGTCGTTCCCCTTATTTCCTTCTTCTCATTTCTTATCCTTTGAACCGTGTCTGCCATTAACGCATCTTCGAGCTCTCAAAGGCGATTCCAACCTGATTTATTTTCGATCATCTTTAGCATCACACCGTGTAAGAGATTTCGCATCTTTTTTCAATTGCTGATGATTGCCGATCTCCGCCTCTGTTTTTCCCCCTTGACCCTTGCGAATATTGTTACACCGGACATTGATGGATTAAAAGCAGGCGGTTTTACCCTACTTGTAATGATTCGAGATTTAAGGCGACCTAGTGGTGTGATGGAACTGGGGTTAACCATTGCAAGGTTATTGGGTTATTGGGTTATCGGGTTATGGATTAGATGGTTAATGGGTTAGGAGTTAGATGGTTAATGGGTCAGGTTGATTCGAACGTTGCCGTAGGTTTGACTTGGCTACTTTGGTATGATCCAGCGACCCTTGTGATTTAACCATGATACGACTCATCATGCTCCTCGACCTAAGCCTTGAGTCGTGGTCGAGATAAAACCCTTGAGTCATGACCGAGATAAGCCCCCTGAGTCGTGGCCGAGATAAGACTTGTGATAATCTCCTTATTTCTACGACTCAAGGCATAGGGTACTGCCGACTCAGGACTTTTGAACCGTTGACGAGTTATGACTTGTGTGAATTCTGTTTGAACTTTGGACCATTGCATTAATCTTGAACTGTTGAATTTTATTGCATTCATTCACAGGTTATTTTGACTTGCAGGCTAACAACCTGTTCAATACAACATTCATAGAAAATTGGGACGAATATACTGTCATTGATTGCCCATATCAAATGACAGATTAGTTAATAACAGATAATTAACTTAAACAAATCGTGTGAACGAAGTGCTATCGATTTCAAGTAGAATATTAAAGCAACACTGAAACAATCAATTGAAACTGACCAGCCTGCACTAATATTATGCTTGAAATCTAAATTAACAAGTTCTGAAATTACCATAGTCGATCAATCGTCAACCAGTTTAATTCCAGTTATATTTACTTGTTATTTTCATTATTTTTGCACAACACTTCACACTTTTAGGAAACGTGCACATTCGCATTTGAACACCCAGTTGCTTGTGTAGAATGACATTTCAACAAGAAGAACCGATGGGCCATGCTGAAGATGTCTTCCTAGTAGCCAACTTGTTGGATAATCCTCCGGAAAGAACTCCCACCACTCTGAATCACCGGGTGTTTACTCAACTGCTCACCCAGTTTGGCATTGCCGAAGCTGATGCCTTACTGCCGGGGCCAAACGATACTGCAGATAGGCCTCCTTCTGGCTTTATTGCTGTCAACCGCCAAATGTGCTTGAGCGGGGCCATACCACCTTTTAATGACTTCCTTCGGCAGCTCTCGCTTCGATTTTCTATCTCTCCATTCCAATTGCACCGCTGGCCATGCCATTCTGATGGGGTTATGTGTGCTTTTTAGTAGAGTTCTGGACCGATTACCGAGCTTTGAGGAAATCTGCTACCTCTGCTCATTCACAAAGATCAAAGATCATCCCTCTATTGTAATCATAAGGAGTGCTCGAAATCGAAAACTCATCACCGATCTTTCTGATAGCGTTCACGGATTTCTAAATCAGTATTTCTTTGTTCGTTGCCCTCCAGGGTTTTATGCCATCTGGAGAGTAGGAAGTAAGATTTTCCTGTTTTTATTTCTCCATTCTTGGGCTTTTCAAAATCTGAGTTGCTAAATGCTAACTTTGTTTCTTTTCCCTGTTTTAGCGCTTCCTCCTCCCTCTAGAGATCCATGCTATAAACAAATTTTTGAGAGATTGAACGCCGTGGCGGCAGAAGAGAGGAGTATAAAGTTCTTGTTAAATGATGGATTTTTACATCAATATGGGCTTCTTCATCCTTCTCGCTTCACTCAGTCTCGTGAAGTCCCAACTGAAATTCCTGATTCTCCGACGGAAACTTCTGATGTCCAGGTCCCTATTAAAGAGCACATTCGGGGAGGAACCTCTATAGAAACTCCACTAGTGAGATGTTCAGTTCCGAAGGACGTTGCGGGGCCGTCTGATAAGTCTTCACTTGCCCCAGTTATCGAAGAGGAAGAAACTCCACGATCCTCCGGAAGATCTGCCGAAGAAGGGGTTGAAAAAGCCAGTCCCAAAAAACATGATGGTGATGATGTTTTCGAGGGGTTGAGCGATTTAATTGTGACTTCTCAAGAACTTTTCAAAGATGATGTTTCCAAAACTGTTTCTTCTATAATTGAGGCGACATCTTCTCTACAACAAATGTCAACTCCTCCTACTCAAGTTATCACTACATCTATTTCACAAAGTGGTCTGTAACTTGATGCGCGTAGTTTACACGTTACACAACACTTAGGATTTTTCATCACTTCTACGCGTTTATCTTCTTGTACTTTAAAGATTTATAAAGCTTATTATTTCTATTCCAGATTCTCCTATGGGGCGCAGCGGCTCGTACTATGATGATTTCCAGCGCTACGGGAGGCGTAGCCAGTATGATTACGGGCGTTACCTCCCTTCTTACAGAGAATCAGATGAAGAGAGGGCCATCAGGAAAGCCGACGAGAGACGAGCATATGAAGAACGTCGCCGAAGGGAACAAGAAAGACATGATCTTCCCCACAGAGATGATGATACCCAAAAGAGAAAATCTCATGATGAGAGAGGAAAGAGTCACATAGACGATTCTTCTAGCAAGCGGGCTAGACTTACTGAAGAAACAACTCCTTCAGCTTCTGAACATGTCCCTGCTCAATCTCCTGCTCTCGTTCGCTCCGACATTCAGGCAATCATTAAACGGCCCGCATACCAAGTCGAGCAAGGTCCTCCCACTCTTCAAAGTCGATTTCCTCAGTGGTGCCTGAGAGGGGTTCGATTTGATCTCGACTTGGTTCCTCTCGACAAACCGGCTATGCTGCGAAATCTTGATACTGTTAGGACCGATATTGAAAGAATGTCGAACTGGAAAAAACTTGTCGATGAACTTCAGAGGGTTAACCGAGCCAATCTCGAGGCCATGCTAACAATGGAGAATGATAAGGCTGAGTGGCAGAAGACTCTCGAACAGCATGGCGCCGAAATGAGAAGTATTGCTTCCTACAATGAAAAGCTGGAAGCGGAAGTAGAAAAACTTAAGGAAGAATTAGCTACTTCATCTACTTTCCATTCTCAAAAGGAGAGCACGCTTCAGCAACAAGTACGAGATGCGCATGCCAGTCAAAGAGCAGTTGAAGATAAGCTTGCACACAAGGAAAAGGTCATAGAAGAATATCGTGCTGAAACTGTACAACTGCGAGAACAGACCGGCTCCCAAAGCTTGGAGATAGAGTTGTTAAAAACTCGACTTGCTATGGCCGAAAAGGAGCGCGACGAGGCTGTTGCTGGTAAACTTGCGGCCGAAGAGGCTCATCAAGCAACCAAAGCTTACATTAGCTCCACATTATTCGATTTTTATCTGCACAACATTTTGGGACGTGGCAGCCTTGCCTTTCTAGGCCCCAAGTATGAAATCACACTGGCTGATGTTTGGGAGGCAGCACTTGATATGCTCGATCGTAAAGGTGCTGGATATGCTGAGTCAGCCCTTGAAGAGCATTATCTTGACGATGAAGCCCGCGCCGCTCTTGCCAAGGGAAAAGAGCAGCTTGCCAGAGCGCGGGCCGGGATGGCTGAAGAGGAGCCTTCTGAAAAAGAAGTACCGCCTACTACCTCTGAACGTCCTCTAGTTTCTCCCGAAGTGGACATTACAGGCTCTAGTGCTCATTCGCCGCCTCCTACAAGAACCGGGGTAATTACCCCTACTGATGAAGAGGCTTTGGAGGGCATTGGGGCTCAGAATTATGAGATTGAACTGAAGAAGCCAACATCTTCAGGTAATTTCGACATTGGTCCGATTCAGGTGGATTGCCTGCTTATTCCTCAAAAATTTGATGAGCTTCTCGATTACTTCTTGAATCTCGATGAACCTATATCTCCCTTCTTTTGTGAAGATACTAACATTTTCAATTTCTCTTCTTCTGCAGTTGAAACAACAAGTGCTGTGCAGACTTCGCCTTCTCTGGTTATTCCTCCTCCATCTCTTCAGGTGACTCCTCCTTCCGCTTCACAACCCGGGTCACAAGAGGAGAAAATCGAGCCTCTTCATGGCTTGGATGACCCTATTGCTTCGCAGGAGCAAAAAGATGAGGGACTTAAAGGAGGCGAGATCTCTCCGGAGCGGACTCCTTCTGACGACGTAATTTTGTCCGCTCTCGTTACTCCAGGGAGTGAGTCTTCTTTGAAGAGAAGAAAAAAGCATGGGACATCGAAGAGGAGGGGGAAGAAAATTATCACCACTGAAGAGGAACCGGAAATTGCACCAGTTGCACCTCCCTCCCCTTCTTCCCTTATGCCTTCAGACCGACCTGAAAGACCTGAAAAGCTAACCATTCGGCCGGGTAAAGGGTCTAAAGGCGGCAAGAAGAAATGAAGAGTTGGGCTTTTTGATTCCTTTTTTGTGTAATGGTCGGATGTTGTGCAGGCACCGGCCCCTGCTTTTTATTTTGAAACCTGTATCTGCAATATCTGCAATTGAATAAAATGATTCTTTATTTGTACAGACTTTTGTTTGAATTTGAGAATGCATTTATTAATCATTTTTGCACAAGTTTATTTATATGATATTGTGGTGAGCTTGTGGTATGTTGTTTGAGCGTACTTTACCGACGTAGCTATACCACTTTGTATGTAACTATACCATGTTGCCCCCATACCATGAGCTTACTGCAATATCGTATACTTTGAGGGGACTTGCACTCTCGTTTTCTAAAGAATAATTACTTCATTCTCGAAGAGAATTTTCGTAGAGTGCAACTTCCTTCATATAAGTTTCTACGCTTTGTCCTTCGAAGAAATCACTTTTTCCTTTTGCGTATGTATACATTTTGCCAAGTGAATTCTTCTATGTGGTAAAGCGGACCTCTGAATGTACTTTAACTTTCTTCCCCCCTTCTTTTTTTTTTAGAATAGGTAAATTGCTCTTCCTTTGAAAGTTAAAGTACGCTCTTGATGAGGATTTTTTATATTTATTTTTTTTTATTTTTTATTTTAATAAAAATTTGTGCCTCTGAGGAGAGATTTTTTCACGTTTCAACACTTCGAAGTTTTATTTCAATCTTGGTGAAACGTGTTCCTCCGAAGAGTTGTGCCTTTGAAGAAAGCCTTCACGTTTCAACACTTGGAAGTTTTATTTCAATCTCGGGGAAACGTGGGCTTCTGAAGAGGTCTTTCTTTTTAATTGTGTCCCCGGGAGGGGGTTGTACCTCTGAGGAGGGATTTCTCACGTTTCAACACTTGGAAGTTTTATTTCAATCTTGGTGAAACGTGTACCTCCAAAGAGTTGTGCCTTCGAGGAAAGCCTTTTCACGTTTCAACACTTGGAAGTTTTATTTCAATCTCGGTGAAACATAGGCTTCCAGGAAGGTCTTTATCTTGTTTCGCATTTCAACTTTGGTGAAGTGAAATTCCGAAGAGCGGTTGTTACACTTCAACTCCTGGCGAAATGTGCCTCCGAAGAGGGCTTTTATTTTGTTTGCATTTCAACTCTGGTGAAGTGTAATTCCGAAGAGCGGTCATAACACTTCAACTCCTGGTGAAATGGGCCTCCGAAGAGGGCTTTTTTTTTGTTTGCATTTCAACTCTAGTGAAGTGTAATTCCGAAGAGCGGTCATAACACTTCAACTCCTGGTGAAATGTGCCTCAGAGAGGGTTTTCATCGCCTGGAAGTTACTCTCTCATGGTTGGAGGGTCATGACTCCTCCAATCTTTTTTGTTGAGTAGAGAACTTTCTTTTTTGTTTATCCTCCGAAGAGTTGTGCCTCTGAAGAGGACTTGCGCTGCCGATGATGGCTTTGGTTGTTCCTCTGTTCACTTGCTTATGTCTTTTCAATGATCCTCTGCCCCCTTCTTTTTTTTTTTACAAGTAACTTGTTTAATCCAAGGAAGTGTGCTTCATTGTCAGGCAATTTCGTGAGAACGAGCACTAGCTTCTTAATTGGATGTTTGTTTGTTCAAACGATCTCAATTTATTAGCAAAGACCCGTTTCTGTCGAAATCATAGGCCGTTCAATTGAAGTACTTCCTATCTAGGATTTGAATTCGGGGCTTTTGTGACTTGAAATTTGGCGAGAATCACTTGGTCTTATTATGTGCAAGTTTCACTTCCATTGTCTGCAAAAATTTAAATCGACATTTCAGCAATACATTCTATGTACTTTTTATATCGAAAATAAAGCAAACATGTAATAATAATAAGGAACACAAGATTTATAGTGGTTCGGCCAAGAAATTGGGCCTACATCCACTTTATATTCATTCATTATTTTTCTTGTATCAGTTTTATAATTGCCCTCAATTACAAGAATCATACATTCATAATTCTTTTTACAATATTTCAACAAAATTTTCAAATAAAGTATGGACGCAAATGGTTGCTGTTCCATGCCCTTGGAATTTGATCTCCTTCAATAGTGGTGAGTTTGAATGTGCCGTCAAGAAGCTTTTGACCTATGACATATGGTCCTTCCCAATTTGGCCCAAACACACCTGTCGCTGTCATTATTCTTTTCAGGATTAGGTCTCCAATCTCAAAGCTGCGTTGGCGAACTTTGGAATTGAAATGTCTGGCTATTCTTTGCTGATGAGCTGCAATTCTAAGATTAGCCTCATCTCTTTTTTCATCAAGGAGATCTAGCGCTTCAAGCTGTAGCTTTTCGTTTTCTTCTTGATTGAAATGGATTCTTCTGTGTGAAGGGACTTCTATTTCTACCGGAATCATTGCCTCTGACCCGTATGCCAATGAAAACGGGGTGTGCCCAGTCGCAGTTTTGTGAGTGGTTCTGTATGCCCATAGTGCCAGTGGTAGCTTATCGACCCAACCACCTTTTGCTCTTTCAAGTTGCTTCTTGATGGTTGACTTAATAATTTTGCTCACGGCTTCCACTTGCCCGTTTGCCTGCGGATGAGCTACGGCTGAGAAGCTTTTCCGGATTTTGAATCGCTTGCAAAAATCTTGGAATTCTTCACTCTCAAACTGAGTTCCATTGTCTGTAATTATTTTTTGAGGCACCCCGTATCTGCAAATGATGTTTTTAGCCACAAAACTTATCATCTTCTTTGAGGTGATAGTAGCCAGTGGTTCAGCTTCTGCCCACTTAGTAAAATAATCTACAGCAACAATGGCATATTTAATTCCAGATTTGGCAGTTGGCAACGGCCCTACAAGGTCTATTCCCCATATCGCAAACGGCCATGGACTGACCATCTGCGTGAGTTCAATGGAAGGAGCTCTAGGAATTTTGGCGAATCTTTGACATCAGTCACATTTTGGGGAATACTCTGCTGCATCTCGATTAATTTCTGGCCAAAAATATCCGTATCGGAGAATTTTCTTTGCTAATGTTTGGCCACCTGAATGATCACCACATTCTCCTCCGTGTACCTCTGCTAGGATTGCTTTAGACTCTTCCCTGGATACACATCGAAGTAATGGCATTGAGAATCCCCGTCTGTATAACCGGCCATCCTGGATTACGTATCGAGAGGCTTTTCTCAGTAGCTTTTGCCGTTCTTTCGAGTTCCCTGGTAAGGATCCATTGAGCAGATATTCTATTATCGGAGTCATCCATGATTCTTGCTCTTGAGACATGCTCATGATCCAATCAATGTCCATCTCATCAATGCTAGGAGTCGACAGGACCTCTACTGGAGTTAGCCCCAGAAATTGAGCTTCGCCTGTGCTCGAATACTTCGTGAGAGGATCTGCTTTCATGTTTTCTTCTCGAGGAATGTGGCTTATCATGTAATGATCGAAATCACCCAGGAATTTCCAAGCCTTTGACAAGTAGGCGGGCAGATTCCCCCCTTTTGCTTGGAATTCCTTTTTGACTTGGCATACAATAAGCTGAGAATCACTGAATATCTGTAACGCTCGGATGTTTAATTCTTTAGCAATCCTTAAGCCAGCGATAAGGGCTTCGTATTCTGCTTCATTGTTTGTTGAAGGAAATTCCAATCTTAGTGCATAGCATAATGATCGACCTTCAGGAGTCTCAAGTACAACTCCGGCTCCAGAACAGTAGTCGTTTCTCGCACCATCGACATATAACTTCCACTGGATCGGGGAATTGTCGACCGTTTCTTCCTCACTGTTACCCTTATCTGTAAATTCTGTAATGAAATCCGCTAAAGCTTGTCCATTGATTGCTTTCCGGGGATGATAAGTGATGTCATACTGACTGAGTTCAATATTCCACTTTAGAAGACGACCCGAAGTTTCAGGGCGAAACAGGACTTGCTTTAAAGGTTGATCAGTGAGGACTCTGATAGGATGAGCTTGAAAATATTGCCTCAACTTCCTAGACGCAATTAGTAAGCAATAGGCGAGTGTTTCCAACTTAGAGTAATTCATCTCTGCCCCAGTGAGTCTTTTGCTGATATAGTAAACTGGATGTTGAATCCTTTTGTCTTCCCGTATCAGCGCTGCACTTAAAGCATGAGAGGATACTGCCAAGTATATAAGAAGATCCTCGCCATCGCCAGGCCTAGAAAGTATTGGAGGCGTCTCCATATGGCGAATCAATTCATCAAAGGCTTTTTGGCATTCGGGAGTCCAATCGAAGTTTTTCTTTCCTTTCTTTAGGGCGTCAAAGAATGGGATGCATTTATCTGTGGCTTTGGAAATGAACCGACTCAAGGCGGCAACTTTTCCATTGAGACTTTGCAATTCCTTCTTTGTTCTAGGAGCTTTGACTTCTTTCAATGCAGTAATTTGAGCTGGACTGGCCTCAATGCCCCTAGCACTCACGATGAAACCTAAAAACTTGCCAGATTCCACTCCAAATGAACATTTTAAAGGATTGAGCTTCATTCCGTATTTTCGGAGGACGGCGAACATGTCTGCTAAGTGTTCTATGTGATCCAGTGCTTTCTTAGACTTTACTAACATGTCATCGACGTAAACTTCCATGGTTTTGCCCAGTTGCGGTTTAAACATAGCATTAACGAGTCTTTGGTATGTTGCCCCTGCATTCTTCAACCCGAAGGGCATAACTATGAAGCAGTAAAGACCAGTGTCGGTGATAAAGCTCGTGTCCTCCTGATCTGGCTCATGCATCATGATCTGGTTATATCCGGAGTAAGCATCCATAAAAGATAACAATTCGTGTCCCGCTGTTCCATCTACCAGTTGATCGATTCTGGGTAATGGGAAGCAGTCTTTGGGGCAGGCCTTGTTTAGATCTGAAAAATCGATGCATACTCTCCATTTTCCGTTGGCTTTCTTAACCAGCACTGGATTTGAAACCCAATTCGGATATGTAGATTCTTTGATAAAATTATTCTCCATGAGCCGATCAACTTCTTCTTTTAATGCCGCTGACCTTTCCGGACCTTGAGTTCTCCTTTTCTGCTTTACAGGTGTAAATTTTGGATCAATATTTAGAGCATGCACTGCAACTTCTGTGGATATTCCGCACATATCGGCATGAGTCCAAGCAAAAACATCCAGATTTGCCTTTAAAAAAGATATTAAGATATTCTGAATTGATGCATTAAGTTGTGAACCCACATTCAACACTTTGTTTGGGTCCTTTGGGTCAACAGGTATTGGTATTGTCGTTTCCACCGGTACCACTCTATTTTCCCCTGCACTGACTTTTCTAGGGTCCATCTCTTTCCTTGCTCCGCTGTGCTCGCCAGTGCAGGGTCCGCCCTGTAATTGCTACAAGGCTGGTTCTTTGATGCGGACTGGGGCTGCCGCATTCTTTCCCATTTCTCTTTTTCTGGTTTCTCGTAGCTCTGTCAGATAGCACTCTCGCCCAGCATTTTGATCACCTTTTATAACTCCTACTCCATTGTCTGTAGGGAATTTAATAGTGAGGCACCACGGGGCAAGAACAGCTTTGAACGCTGCCAGAGTTGGGCGACCAAGGAAAGCATTGTAAGCAAAAAATTCGTCGACAATCACAAAAGTTTGCTTGCGGACCACTTTTCTCTCTCCTTCTCCGAGTTCCACAAACAAATCAATGATCCCTACCGGCTGCTTTGGCTCCCCAGTGAAACCAGCAATTTTCTGCGATGAGGCTTGCACATCAGCCATAGGGATCTTCGTTTGGTCGAATGTTTTCTTAAAGAGAATATTGCAGGATGCGCCACAATCAATGAGAACTCTTCTGACAATAGCTGGTCCGATACCAGCCGAGATGACTAGAGGATCCAAAGTAGGAGCTTCAATACCTGCGGAATCCCTAGCTCTGAACACAATATCATCATCGAAAGTTCTTTGTTGCTTCAAAGGCGTAGCACCTTCCAAAACAAATACATCTTCCTCAGTCGGCACATACTTTAAAGCTCTGGTATACCTTTCCATCTCACCCCAGCTTCTGCCTGCTGGGTGAGGTCCTCCTGTAATGACATTAATAATGGGCCTTCCAGATTCATGCCCTGCAGCCTTCTCAATCGTCCTAGGCTGCTGAGTAGGAGCCTGTTGCCCCTGACTAGATGAAGCAGGATTGTTGTTATTCTTTTTCACAAATTGCTGCAGTTTGTTTTCCCTTAGCAACTCTTCAATCAGATTTTTCAACTGGCGGCATTCATCGGTCTCGTGACCGGGTTGATTATGGAAGCGGCAGAACTTCCCACTCTGTATAGCCTTTTTCCCGGTCCTTAGAGGAGGAGGTTTAGGAAAGTCAACAGAATCTTTAATGGCAAGGTAGATACGCTCCGGCGTATCTGATAAAGGAGTATACTCTGATGGCTTGAAGGATCGGGGCTTCTTCAGATTACTCTGTTTCTTCCCATTGTTATTTTCCCTTTTTTGCCCTACAGATTCATTCTTGCGTGAAGCAACAGTGTTATCTTCAGCTTTTTCCAACACTGCCTTTACCGGTACGGGACGGCTTTCTAAGCGTATGAATTCATCTGCTTTTTTATAGAATTTTTCAAGGGAATTTGGTTCCTTCATGTTTAACCATTTCCCTAATTCGCTCGACTTGTCAATACCCTTCATCAGATAGGTCAATATCATTCGCGGTTTTGCATTGTCCACCTCAGCTAACGCTATATTAAAGCGGTTTAAGAAAGATCTGATAGTCTCTCCTGGACTCTGCTCCAAACTTGATAGTGACATGATATCTTTGGCTTTTGAGGCATATAGTCCGAACTACTCCTTGAACTTCCGGGTCAAGTCAGAAAACTGATCGATAGATCGGACGGGCAGCTTGGTAAACCAAAGCAGAGCTACGCCTTCGAGATAAACAGGGAAATATCGGCACTTTATTTCATCAGAGGCTCTGGCACCTGTCATGTGCCAATCATATTTATATAGGAATTCATTCGGATCACTTGTCCCCTTATAAGCTGGAATGGTTGGAGGGACAAACTTCCTTGGGAATTCAGCCTTTAAGATTTTCTCAGTAAATGGAGTCTTACTTGGGGCGAAACCCCATTCTTTCTCGTCTTCGACCCTCTGCATACTCTCTTTCATAATTTGTCGGACCATTCCAGAAAGATACTCCTCATCATGTCGAGTTCTAGATCCACCAACCTCTGGAAGTGTTTGTTCAAAGGGGCTAGCAGCCCTTTCAGGAGCATTTCTTTCTTTAGCATCACGAAGGTTGCCAGCAAAATTCCTCTCATTACCTGCTGGTTGACTGTTTGCCCCAAGCAAATCGTTCAACCTATTTAGAATTAGGGCATTCTGGGCATTTTGAGCCTCGAGTTGTGCATTTTGGGCATTGATCTGTTGGTTCAGCCCTAAAATTGCAGCATCCAGCTCTGCCTTTGTAACTCCGACAGCTGGAGTGGCTTGAATTGGCACGTGTGTCTGTTTAAATCGTGCTAAAATGCGGGATGTTACAGATAAACATTGGTTCCCATTAATGATAGCGAGAACAGGAGCAGTAGTCAATCTCTTTTTCAATTCCTGAAAATCTTCATCACATCTTAGGGTCTAATTGAACTTGGCATTCTTCGTGGTTAGCTTGGTTAATGGGCTAGCAATTTTAGAAAAGTCCTGAACAAACATCGGTAATAGCCTGCTAAACCAAAAAAACTTCGAACTTCTTTCGGAATCGTTGGTTGCATCCAGTCAAGAATAGCAAAAATTTTTCTTGAATCAACAGAAATCCCTTCTTCATTAACAATATGGCCAAGAAATCTAACTTCTTTGAACCAAAAGTGACATTTAGAAAATTTAGCGAATAGGACATTCCTCATCAAGATTTCCAAAACAATTCCGAGATGTTCAGCATGCTCCTCTTCGGTTTTGGAGTAAATAAAGATATCATCAATAAATACAAGAACAAATTTATTCATCACCTCCCGAAACACACGGGTCATCAGATCTACGTAGTACGCACGAGCGTTAGTTAGTCCGAAAGGCATGACTAACCATTCGTAGAACATATTCAAACCTCTAAAAGTAGTTAGGTGAACACAATCTTCTGCAGTTCGCAACTGATGGAATCACTGAGATAGATCCATCTTAGAAAAGAATCGTGCACTGTAACATCCCGCCTTTTCGCACACTTTAAATCGACACACATGCCAATTCAAACCATACGCAAGGGCGGATTGTTATGGGGTAAATAAGAAAAACAAGAAGGAAAAGAAAAAAAATAGAATCTCACAGCGGAAGGATATAATATAATAATCAAATATACAGTTCATGAAGCTGTTTTACAAAAAACCTTTGATTATATTTATATAATACATATCAGAGTTACACATACCAACAACAACGCAGCGGAACAGTGTGAGTGTAGTGCAATAGAATAAATAATAATACGAATCTTCGTCTTCGTCCTCCAAAGTCAAATCTTCAAATCCTGAAACGCTCGGAATGACCCGAGCGAATTGAAAGGACAAAACACTCGAGTCAGAACTAAAAGATCTTATATAAGTTAAATCAACAGAAATAAATATGGGGCAGTAAATCAAAAGATGCTCGGGATTTACATCTCTTAAAGATCCGTTAAACTATTTACCACATAGTATATTTAGCTATTATAATAGTGTCTAATTGTAAAATAAACTTACTTTTTAATAGCGTTAAGGGGTTACCCATATAGCACTTAACACAAATAATGCCAATAGTCTATAGTACCGTAATACCTCCTGATCGGGAGGCTACCAAAGGATACTCCATAGGTACGACACAAATAGAAACTCGTAGTAAAGGCTCGGAATGGTAGGTGACACGGCACAACTAGGCTATGCCAGGGTAGATATACCAATTACGCATCCGGGCTGGTGGAAACGCGTAGCAGCTACTGCCGCCCACCTCGAACAAACTCCCCCAAAATGAAAGTAAAAGTGGCCACCGAATCAAACCAAAATTAGAGTATAGTATCGAAGAGGAGTGTCCGATCAGAGGAATGACCTCATTGGACCAAGAATCGCTCTTGTTTTAGCCACCTTCTGCCAACTCACGGGAGTCGGGTCCACGTATTTACCTCAAAGGAAACGCCACCACAAACCTACTTCATTCTGGAATCTCCACCGCATACACGGTTGTTAAATTGGTTTTCGGAGTTGGCAGAGAGTATGACAACTTCCGATCCCGGTCTCTTTAGCAACCAAACGTTGTTATAACACCGCGGTCTTTTCAAAATAGTTTATACTTTTAAAACCAGAATATAATATCCTTTTTCAAACCATATAAATACGATATCATTTCTATTTTAAAACCCAAATTATATGATATCATTTTATTCCAAAAATATCCATTATCCAAAATCATAGAATTTTCAAATCTATATACTTTGAAACCATAGCTTTGAAACATAACTTTTAATACTTAATGATTTAAATACAATATTACTTTATATACTAAAATAGCTTCTTTAATTTCAAAATAAATTCCCAATACAAATTTGAATCTCCAAATAAATCATTTTAATTCTCATATAATTCAAAGCTTAAATATCCCATATTTCAAAACTTAAAAAAAAAATTGTTCATATCATATCAATATTTAAATATTCCACTATTACAAATGGATTATTTGATAAATTAATATATATCAAATCCAATTCTTATTATTTAAATTTTGAAATGTTTACTTAATACAGCAAATATTTAAGTAAAACCCTTAACTTCAATAACAGGATATTGTTTTAATTAAATTAACTTGATAACATTCTTTCAATCAATTTGATATTCATTTAAATCCTCAAATCAAAATCAAGTTATTAAATCATACCCTTTAAATCTTATTTTTTTTTATATTTCAAAACAAATTTTCGAGGATAGTTCTTAAATACTTTAATTCAAATCATATTCACATTTATCTTCATCCTTACTTTATTTTGAGTTATTATAAACTCTATATACCGTAGAAATTTAAATAAATACTTAACCATATTATATAAAAGAAATCAACTTCATTATTTAGCTTATTTTAAAATTCGAAACAAATTTATACATCGCTAAATTCAAGAATTTTACTATATATATATATATATCAAAATTTAATATTTATTAAACCGTATTCTTTTCAAAACCATAGAAAAATCATTTCAAAATAAATTTTTATATATATACCGCGGTGCCTGTATATAATTTTCTACCCTATGGTCATGTGATACGGATATTTATCATTTCAATCTGCAATTTTAAAAAAATGCGGTTGTATATCATTTCAAACCACAATCCCTAATGAAATGAAAAATGCATAATAACTTGCAGTTTATGCAATATAAATACAGCACCCATTCATCCATCATATCAATCATCAAACATTCATTAATTTATCATCCAATTCAAACAATCACATCAATAAATAATAATTAATTACTGACAGTTAATTTTTCAATAATGAATTAAATACTATTTAACTGTAGTTTATATGCAATAATAAATAAATTTAACTAACAGTTTATGTGCAATAATAAATTTAACTAAAATTTAAACAGTCGGTTATATGTAATGAATAATTAAATAACAATCTAATTAAATAAATGTGATTTAACTGAGATGATGAATAAAAGTATGCCAAACAGCTATAAATAAATTTTTAAACGCATCATAAATAAATTTAACAAACATAAGAACACTTAGAAGTTGTGAGTGGCTTAAAACACTCACCTTTTGAATTTAAATTGAATTTAAATCTAATTTAAACCAAAAAATTTGACCGTCTCAGAATTCGTTCAAACTAGCGTCATCAAGTCCGGAATTTCAATACAGTCCTAACAAAAAACCGCGCGTGAAATGGAGTTTGTATGCGAGAGTTATAGCGATAAACGTGCTTGAAAACAATTTAAAAAAAAAAGAGAACACATTACCTTAGTGCCACGTCATCACTCTTCTATCACTCACGCATGCAGCTTCAATTCGGACACAGCCTATAGGGACGTACGCATAGGGACCGCCTCCACCAAATTCGAAACCCAAATCACGATTTGCCGCCAATCTGACCGTCAATTCGCCTCCAAACTGTGCCAATGAACAACGCGCCAGCCTTTCTACAAAACCCAGAAGGGATTTTCCGATCAGACGCACGATTCAAAATGCCCAATTCAATTTTGACCGCGATTTCTGGTCAAACGATGCATCGAATTGAAAAACGAATTGCACCAGCAGATTACGCATTTCGAGAGCTTCAGCATATTTTTTTTTGAATTTTATGAGGATTTTGAATTTTTGTCTTTGATTTTGAAATGGATCTGGATCTGAAATTTTGTCTGCCATTGAGGAGGAGAAGGTGCTGACGATAATTTACGCGTAGACAAATGAGAATAGACGTGTAACATCCCGCCTTTTTGCACGATTTAAGCAGACACACATGTCGATTCAAACCATACGGAAGGGCCGATTGTTATGGGATAAATAAGAAAAACAGAGAAGAAATAAAACAAAATAGAATCTCACAGCGGAAGGATAAAATGTAATAATCAAATATACAGTTCATGAAGCTGTTTTACAAAACCTTTATTATATTTATACAATACATATCAGAGTACACATACTAGAGAATAATAAATAAATGCAGCGGAATTAATGGTGTAGTGGAGCAACATAGTAGATAATAGTACTACAAAACTTCGTCTTCATCCTCCAGAGTAAAATCTTCAAATCCTGAAACGCTCGCACTTACCCGAGCGAATTGAAAAAAAAAACACTCGAGGCAGAACTAAAAGATCTTATGTAAGTTAAATCAACAGAAGTAAATATGAGTGCAGTAACTCAAGAGATGCTCGGGATTTACATCTCCTTAGGATCCGTTATATGTAGTATATTTTGCTATTATAAGAGTGTAATTGTAAAATAAACTTACTTTTTAATAGCGTTAAGGAGTTACCCAATATTCCCCTTAACACATAATGTATTCCCATAGTCTATACAGTACCGTAATCTCCCCCGTAATGGGCGTCGTCAGAGGGCACTCCATAGGTATGGTACAAAACAAAATCGTATAAGGCGCGCTAGGGTAGGTGACACAGCACAACTAGGCAATGCCACCGAGTAAATCCAAAGTCAGAGTATAGTATCGAAGAGGAGTATCCGGTAAAGGGCGCTAACCCCCTTGGCCCGAGAATCATTCCTATTTTAGCCACCTTATGCCAACTCATGGGAGTTGGGTCCACGTATTTACCTTATAGGAAACGCCGCCACCAACCTACTTCATTCGGGAATCTCCACCGCGTAAACAGTTGTTAAAGTGGTTTTCGGAGTTGCCAGAGAGTATGACAACTTCCGATCCCGGTCTCTTCAACAACCAAACGTTATTATAACACCGCGGTTATTTTAAATAATTATTCTTTTAAAACCAGAATATAATATAAATTTCAAAACCATATAAATACGATATCCTTTTCATTTCAAAACAAACTCATTTTTTTGATATTATTTTTACAAAACCCAAATCAAAATATCATTTTTATTTCAAATAAATTTCTTTTCCAAAATCATACTGCTTTCAAATTTATAATATCTGGAAACCAAACATTTAAAATATAACTTCCAAAACATAATACTTTGAAATTTATAGCTTTAAAACCATAACTTCTAAAACTTAAATGGTTTGGATATTCAATAGTATATAAAGAAAATAGTTGAATTTAAATTACTTTATAATGTAAATAACTTCCACGCCTTTACAATTTTATTCACTTTAAATTAAGTCTAAACCCATAATTTTTAAACTCACTTCAAAGTTCCAAACCACTGCAAATTTTACTTATTTCAAACTTTAAGTATTACACTTCGAAAATTTAAGATATGAAATTTTTATTCAACAATTAAATGTCCTATTATTTACTTTGAAATATCGCATATTAAATCCATAATCATTTAAATAAACTCAAATTACCTATAACTAAATATTTCCTTTAATTCATTTATACTAGAAATATTCATTTAATTTATCTTGAATAAAAATCCAGTTATAAATATCATACCTTATAAATTTCCAAGTTTAATAAGTTTACACCAATTTATGGAGTTTAAATTTTAAATAAGTTCAATTCCAAATAGATTCCCAATTTAACTTCCAATCTTAATTGATTTGAATCATTTAAAAATCTATATATACACAATATCTTTGTGACGACCGCCCTTGACTCGTGCACTAAACAAGGAAATAGTGCGCTGAAAGGTGTGCCAGGTAGCCATGGATGATCGTCAGGGTAAGGTAAAAACAGCAGAATCTATCGTATTACTCACAGCGCATGGATAAAATTACAATAGAGAAATATATATATATATATATATATACATATATAGTGAAGCTTCACAAGAGAGGATCTCATCAAATAAACTTCATAGTAGTTTGATACAATCATCTGAATAGTCAATACATCAAGCCTCACTACATATCACTCAGAGAATATACAAGCAGCGAAACATCCAGTACATATAGTAAGAAAATTATATGCAAGCCTCCAGCTCGTCTTCGTCATCAGCATCGTTAGTCACTAAGAACAGCACCTGTCACATGCTACCTAGTCTGCCCATCCCAAATCGGATGAGCAACCCAAGATAATAAGAGTTGAACATAAAACCTTGAGTCAGACAACAGTCTTAGTGAGCGGTAAATTAACTAACAACATACCAAAAGAGCATAAAGGTAAAAGGAATAGGAACCCAACCCTCCCACTCCACCTCTTTCTACAGTGACAGCCCCCAGACACACTAAGCAGAAGTAAACATAGCAAAGCAGACATTTAAAGTAAAGCAATTATCACTCGAGTCAAGGTCGATGTTTTCCAAGTACAAACCCCCAAGACCTAAACTAAGATCAGACAAGCACCCAGAAAGCATCGCTCTTGAGACCGAATGACGATACAACCAAAACATCCAAACATCCATGACTCTGGCTATCATTGTTATCATTGCTTCAATACCACCGTTAATTGAATGACCGGCACATTCTTTCAGCCGTCCGCCAAGGGCTAATGGTAACCCCGGTTCTAGACGAAACTCTGCATGTCGTCGCAGCCCGTGCGTAGGACTATCGAATCTGCCCAGAGTACTCGACCACCAACTATAGTCTTTTGGGACTATCGAATCTGCCCAGCGTACTCTTGATTTGAGTCTGCTAGAACCTTCAATAACGATGAAATCTCAGCCTTCTAGTCATCCTCCTCGACAACTATTCTCATACTAGCTCAAGCGCCTCTCGAGCCAACCATTATCCACAAGCTCGAACCATCCCTCGAGTTATTAACATGCTTGGAATGATCCCGTCTGGATTACACCAAGGCTATCTCACATCATGCCTCGCTTCATCTCATCATAGCAAAGCCTCATCTCAACATCATCATCAAATCTGTCCATATGAGCTTCATCATCCGCCACATATGTCACGAGCAGCTTTTCCTATTCAAGAGCTTTTCCCTTAGCTTTTAAATCATCTTCGACCATCTTGTCCAAATTCGAACACTAATCAACTGACTTATAACAATCAATCAAATCAATCATTAATCCACATAATCAAACATTCAAACATGATATAAAAGCAATTATAACTAAAATGGCAATCTTGTAAATGAAGAGTCTAAATCTAACAAACATGAATCATGAGTATTATCTCTACAACTTGATGGGTAAACTTGCATAGGTTAATATGTATAATAATGGATGCCAAATCTTCATGAACAATGGATCTATACTAAGGTTTGAGAAAATGCATGAAATCACTATCTTTAACACAAAATCAAGCAACCAATCCAATATACTCCTTTGGATCCGTGTGAGAGATGATCACCACTCACCGAATCACCTAAACACTTCAAAAACAACAAACTTCAGATCTGGACAGCGAAGTATCTAGCTTGATCCGCCAAAATTCCGCTTCAAACGATGGAATCTCTCTTTGATGGATGAAGATCTTCAATCTAAGCTCTTGGATCTTCGATTTGGATGGAAGGAAGCACAAGATTAAAGAAGAAATAAGAAGTGAAGAAGTGTAGCATTCGAGCTCTAAAAATGGCAGCACTTCGTCGCTTCAAAATCCGGATCCCAAAAAGTGAGGCAAACCCTTGTATTTATAGGCTGAACCCATAAGTCGTTCGCCCCTTTAAGTCGCTCACGACTTAACAGAACCTCATGACCTATGACTTAAGAACCCCACGACCTATCAACATACGCGACCTAACATACAAGCCTTCACGCGACTCAACGACCTAACACAAACACGACTTAGCGATTCAAGCCTCTACGCGACCTACGACCTAACACAAACACAACTTAGCTACACACACAACCTAACGACTTAATTACCCACGCGACCTAACATAGGTCGGTAACGACTTAGCTACACTCATCGTCCCAACATAAGTCGTCTACGACCTAACTAAACACGACGACCTAATAGGGACATGGCTTAGCGACTTAACATTACACGACATAACTAAACACGACTTAGCAACTTAACAGCTTATGCGACTTAGCTAAACACAGCGACCTAATATAGGTCGCTCTCCCCCTTAAGTCGCTCAAACGACCTACCTCCCTTAAGTCGTTAACCCGCGTAGTCCCTTAGGTCGCTAACTCCCTTAAGCTGCTCACCTACCTTAAGCCGTTAACTCCTTAAGTCGCCTCCTTAAGTCGTCTAAACCCTTAAGCCGCTAACTACTAGGTCGTTAACTAACTTAAGTGGCTATCTTTCCTTAAGTCGCTCTAACCCTTAGGTCGCTCATTCTCCACTAAGTCGTCCAACCGACCCAGACTTCTACACGACCTAAGCTTCTGCACGACCTAACTCTGGACGACTTAACAACACTACGACCTAATAACAACAGTTCTACGATCTTTCGATATGTAAAATACGGGTCGTTACATTCTCTCCCCCTTAAGAATTTCGCCCTCGAAATTCCAAACAAACAAGAGCAATCAAAAACTATTCTGCATGCCTAAACAAACCATGCATCCAATTACTAGCCTACCATGCAGAATTCTAAGATTAGAACAAGTTACAATGTCATGAGATGTCACGACACCTTATTGTCATACCTCGAATAGTTCAGGATGAGCTGCCTTTATCCTCTCTTCCCCCTCCCATGTACAGTCGTTAACATCATCACTCCATTGTATCATGAGCAACCTAACTACCTTCCTCCTAAGTTGTTTCGTGTCGGTTCCCACAAAACGAAGTGGCTTACGAGGTCTCTTAACAGCTGGATCGACCTCAAAATCTTCACAGCTATCAGCAGAAACCACTATATTCGAGTCATGCACGTACTTCCGTAGATACGATACACGAAAAACATTGTGGACACCCGACATCTTTTCTGGTAACTCCAATTTATAAGTGAGCTTTCCAATTCACTCGATGATCAGGAATGGTCTAACAAATCTTGGAGTCAATTTTTCTTTCTTCGCGAATCGAATAACATTCTTCAGTGGAGAAATCCTTACAAAAACCATATCACCTACGTCGAATTCCAAATCCTTACGACGCTTATCGGCATAACTTTTCTAACGGTCTTGGGCTGCCTTCATTCGTCGCCGAATGATCTCTATGAAATCCGAAGTCCGTCGAATCATTTCTGGCCCAAGTATTAACTTTTCTCCTGTTTCCAACCATCATGTCGGAGAGTTACACGGTCTTCCATATAATGCTTCATACGGCGCCATACCAATGCTTGACTGGTAACTGTTATTATATGAAAATTCCACTAAATGAAGATGATCCTCCCATGATCCTCCGAAGTCTAATACACATGCCCTGAGGAGATCTTCCAAAACTCGGTTGACTCTCTCGGTCTGACCATCTGTTTATGGGTGATAAGCTGTACTCAAACACAGCTCGGCTCCCAAAACTTCCTGGAAACTCTTCCAAAATCCACTAGTGAACGGTGGGTCTCGATCGCTCACTATACTTTTTGGAATACCATGGAATTGAACTATCCACTTAACATACAGCTCCGCCAACTTTGATGCAGTCTTGGTTGACCGAACAGGAACGAATCTTGCACTCTTAGTCAAACGATCTACGATGACCCAAATCCCTTCATTTCTCGCTCTGGTTCTAGGTAGCCTATCGATAAAATCCGTCAATACTGCTCCCACATCCATGTAGAAACTTCTAATGGCTGAAGCAATCCACTGGGCTTCTTCTATTCGGCTTTTACCAACTGGCAGTTCATGCACTTGGAAATAAAATTTCCAACATCCTTCTTCATACCTTCCCAGTAATAGGTTCTCTTCATATCCCGATACATCTTATTTCCACCTGGATGAATTGTCAGCTTCGAGTGATGACTTTCCTTCAAAACTTCATCTCTCAATTCACTTATATCAGGAACAACTAGTCGTCCTTGCTTCTGAAGCCAACCCACTCGATCGACCTCAAATCCTTTATCCCTCTCTGGGTCCAACCCAGATTCCAAATCACGGATAATCTTGACAAGCTTATCGTCTTGCTTTTGGCTCTCGCCAATTATTTCCACAAGAGTAGGTCTTATTGATAAGTTTGCCAACATCTCAGGTTCTAATTCACATCTGGGCCTGAAGTCAAATCCAGCCAAATACTCGAGACTCTTCCATTCTGAAAACATGGCCCCCAATCCTGCATGTCTTCTACTTAACGCATCTGCCACTGCGTTACCCTTTCCCGGAGTATAGGCTATACCAAAATCATATGACGCTAAAAACTCTAGCCATCGTTGCTGCTGAAGATTCAAATCCTTTTGGGAGAAAAGATACTTCAACGACTTATGATCTGTAAACAACTCAAAACGAACTCCCAATAGGTAATGTCTCCACATCTTCAGAGCAAAAAAAATCGCCGCTAACTCCAAATCATGAGTCGGATAATTCCTTTCATGTGGCTTCAGTTGTCGACTTGCATATGCAACAACTTTACCCTTCTGCATCAACACTACTCCAAGTCCAGTACCACATGCATCGGTGTAAACCACCATCTCATCATTTCCACTTGGAATAGTCAAAACAGGAGCACTTGTCAGTCGCGCTTTCAGGATTTCGAAAGCTTGCTCACACTTAACATCCCATCCGAATACTTGATTCTTTTTCGTCAATCCTATTAATGGTGCAGCTACCATGGAAAAGTCTTTGATAAATCGGCGGTAGTATCCTGCTAATCCAAGAAAACTTCTCACATCAGATGCACTCTTAGGTCTAACCCAATCCTGGATTGCTGCCGCCTTGGCGGGTTCAACCGCTATTCCACTTCCAGAGATAATATGGCCTAAGAACCTCACTTCGCTCTTCCATAAGTGACACTTCGAAAACTTAGCCTTCAGCTGATGTTTCCGCAAGATTTCCAAAACAATGCTCAAGTGCGTCTTGTGCTCTTCTTCCGTTCTGGAATAAATCAAAATATCATCCACGAACACAAGTACGAACTTGTTCAACTGATCCCTGAACAATCTATTCATAAGATCCACAAAGTACGCTGGTGCATTGGTCAATCCAAACGGCATTACCAGCCATTCAAAGAAACCGGATGGTGTCCTGAAAGCGGTCTTCGGCACACTACCCTTTGCCACTCTTAATTGGTGAAATCCCGTTGCCAAATCCATCTGAGAAAACACCTTGGCTTCGTGAGGCTGATCAAACAAGTTATTTATTCTAGGCAATGGACACTTGTTCTTCTTAGTCACTTTATTCAACTCACGATAATCCACACACAACCTCAATGATCCATCCGCTTTGGTTGCAAACACAACTGGTGCACCCCATTCAGACACACTACGCAAAATGAATCCTTTTTGTAAAAGATCATCAACTTGCACCTTCAACTCTTGCTGTTCCCTAGGCGCCATCCGGCTAAGAGGCATCACAACAGGTCTGGCTCCTTCAACTAGATCGATGCGAAACTCGATCTCTCTATGCGGCGGTAACCCTTTGACCTCATCAAAGACATCCTCAAATCCATTTGCGACCGGCACTGATGACAGTCCATCCCGTGGAACAACCAGCGAATACATGAAGCTCATGAAGACGCCTTCCTCATGCTTACCTCGTATCACAACCTTGCGCCCTTCCACATTCTCGACTGTCACCTCCAGCCTTCTACAATAAAACTTTACCGCATACTTCCTAAGCCAGTCCATACCCAAAATAATTCCAAACCCCGCAAAGTTCAGAACAAAACAATCGCAAACAAAAGAGCAATCATGACTCGATACAACCAAACCACGACATATCATACACAAACAGGACGAACCCCCAACTGGATTAGTCACAACCAATGGTCTATCAACAATATCCGGTTCTAAACCCAACCGGCCTACATGTTCATTACAAACAAAGGAATGTGACGCCCCAGTATCGAATAACACTCTAAATGGAACACCACAAATTGAAAGAGTACCTTGTACCACCACACTCTTTCCTTTCTCTTCTGCTGTAGGATCTTTTGAAGATGATGGCACAGCCCCCAAAGCATAAGCTTACACAATCTGTTTGTCCTTCCACTGTTCTGGACAATTCCTCTTAATATGCCCCGGCTTTTCACAGTCGTGGCACTTCACCGGCACTTTTGGATTCTTGCAGTCTCTGGAGAAATGACCCTTATGTTGACAGTTGTAGCAGGTCACTTCGCCCTTCGGCTTCTTCTAACCATCCTTACCCTTCTGCTGCTGCTGCTTCCTATTCTTGTTTCCACCTTGCTGTGGTTTAGACTCCTCCTTAGTCACAACAACAACAGATCCTTCTTTAGGAAACAGGTTCTCATGCCTGAGAGCCTTCTCCACAAGCTTCTCAAATGGATCGTCCAGATGATCCACCAACTGCCTCCCAAGATAAATGTCCAAGCCTGTCACAAACTTTTCATTCTTCTGATACGGAGATTTAATATACGACCAAGCATTCTTGGACAAGGCTTCAAACTCGGAAACATACTCAAGAACTGGTCTTCCACTTTGCTTGAGCTCCACAAACTTTTTGAACGGAACAGATTTCTTAGCTATAGAAATGAACTTAGCTTCAAATCTGGCTTGGAATTGTTCCCAAGTAATTTCTTCCTCCGGAGTATCAATGGTGATAGAGTTCCACCAGTCAGAAGCTCTCCCTTGAAGCTGTCTTGATGCTAGCTTCCTTTTGGTTACATCCTCGATTCCCAGGTCACCAAAGATTCTTCTACAAGCATCTATCCATCTCTGGACTTCAATGGTTGATTCTGTTCCCAAGAAAACTTTCCCTCCAAGAGCGGTATAGTCTTTACACAGCTTAGCAAAATCCATCGGTCTTGGGGCTTGAACTTGAACTCCAACATCTACTGATGGCCCTGAAGCTGGCATCCTCCTCATGATTGAAGTCATCATAGCCTCGAAGATAGCAGCATAATCAGCAGCTCCCTCAGCAGCACGACCTTCCCTAGCAGCTCGTCTCCCTCTTCGACTCATTCTTAATATCTATAAAAGAAATGATTAGTACACCTTGAGATCAACTTCATAAGGGTTCAAATCCTTCTAAACTACTATATTATATATAGTAATCATTCAACAAAATACAATTACGTCTCTCATACGTAGTTACGTCAGCGAGCGTTGGCTAAAATCGATTAACCAAAGCTCTGATACCAAATGTGACGACCGCCCATGACTCCTGCACTAAATAAGGAAATAGTGCGCTGAAAGGTGTGCCAGGTAGCCATGGATGATCGTCAGGGTAAGGTAAAAACAACAGAATCTATCGTATTACTCACGGCGCATGGATAAAATTACAATAGAGAAATATATATGTAGTGAAGTGTCACAAGAGAGGATCTCATCAACTAAACTTCATAATAGTTTTATACAATCATCTGAATAGTCAATACATCAAGCCTCACTACATATCACTCGGAGAATATACAAGCAGCGGAACATCCAGTACATATAGAAAGAAAATAATATGCAAGCCTCCAGCTCGTCTTCGTCATCAGCATCGTTAGTCACTAAGAACAGCACCTGTCACCTGCTATCTAGTCTGCCCATCCCAAATCGGATGAACAGCCCAAGGTAATAAGAGTTGAACATAAAACCTTGAGTCAGACAACAGTCTTAGTAAGCGGTACATTAACTAACAACATACCAAAAGAGCATAAAGGTAAAAGGAATAGGAACCCGACCCTCCCACTCCACCTCTTTCTACATTGACAGCCCCCAGACACACTTAGCAGAAGTAAACATAGCAAAGCAGACATTTAAAGTAAAGCAATTATCACTCGAGTCAAGGTCGATGTTTTCCAAGTACAAACCCCCAAGGCCTAAACCAAGATCAGATAAGCACCCAGAAAGCATCGCTCTTGAGACCGAATGACGATACAACCAAAACATCCAAACATCCATGACTCTGGCTATCACTGTTATCATTGCTTCAATACCACCATTAATTGAATGACCGGCACATTCTTTCAGCCGTCCGCCAAGGGCTAATGTTAACCCCGGTTCTAGACAAAACTCTGCATGTCGTCGCAGCCCGTGCGTAGGACTATCGAATCTGCCCAGAGTACTCGACCACCAACTGTAGTCTTTTGGGACTATCGAATTTGCCCAGCGTACTCTTGATTTGAGTCTGCTAGAACCTTCAATAACGATGAAATCTCAACCTTCTAGTCATCCTCCTCGACGACTATTCTCATACTAGCTCAAGCGCCTCTCGAGCCAACCATTATCCACAAGCTCGAACCATCCCTCGAGTTATTAACATGCTTGGAATGATCCCGTCTGGATTACACCAAGGCTATCTCACATCATGCCTCGCTTCATCTCATCATAGCAAAGCCTCATCTCAACATCATCATCAAATCTGTCCATTTGAACTTCATCATCCGCCACATATGTCACGAGCAGCTTTTCCTATTCAAGAGCATTTCCCTTAGCTTTTAAATCATCTTCGACCATCTTGTCCAAATTCGAACACTAATCAACTGACTTATAACAATCAATCAAATCAATCATTAATCCACGTAATCAAACATTCAAACATGATATAAAAGCAATTATAACTAAAATGGCAATCTTGTAAATGAAGAGTCTAAATCTAACAAACATGAATCATGAGTATTATCTCTACAACTTGATGGGTAAACTTGCATAGGTTAATATGTATAATAATGGATGCCAAATCTTCATGAACAATGGATCTATACTAAGGTTTAAGAAAATGCATGAAATCACTATCTTTAACACAAAATCAAGCAACCAGTCCAATATACTCCTTTGGATCCGTGTGAGAGATAATCACCACTAACCGAATCACCTAAACACTTCAAAAACAACAAACTTCAGATCTGGACAGCGAAGTATCTAGCTTGATCCGCCAAAATTCCGCTTCAAACGATGAAATCTCTCTTTGATGGATGAAGATCTTCAATCTAAGCTCTTGGATCTTCGATTTGGATGGAAGGAAGCACAAGATTAAAGAAGAAATAAGAAGTGAAGAAGTGTAGCATTCGAGCTCTAAAAATGGCAGCACTTCGTCGCTTCAAAATCCGGATCCCAAAAAGTGAGGCAAACCCTTGTATTTAAAGGCCGAACCCATAAGTCGTTCGCCCCTTTAAGTCGCTCACGACTTAACCGAACCTCATGACCTATGACTTAAGAACCCCACGACCTATCAACATACGCGACCTAACATACAAGCCTTCACGCGACTCAACGACCTAACACAAACATGTCTTAGCGATTCAAGCCTCTACGCGACCTACGACCTAACACAAACACGACTTAGGTACACACACAACCTAACGACTTTATTACCCACGCGACCTAACATAGGTCGGTAACGACTTAGCTACACTCATCGTCCCAACATAAGTCGTCTACGACCTAACTAAACACGACGACCTAATAGGGACATGGCTTAGCGACTTAACGTTACACGACATAACTAAACACGACTTAGCGACTTAAAAGCTTATGCGACTTAGCTAAACACAGCGACCTAATATAGGTCGCTCTCCCCCTTAAGTCGCTCAAACGACCTACCTCCCTTAAGTCGTTAACCCGCTTAGTCCCTTAGGTCGCTAACTCCCTTAAGCTGCTCACCTACCTTAAGCCGTTAACTCCTTAAGTCGCCTATCCCTTAAGTCGTCTAAACCCTTAAGCCGCTAACTACTAGGTCATTAACTAACTTAAGTGGCTATCTTTCCTTAAGTCGCTCTAACCCTTAGGTCGCTCATTCTCCACTAAGTCGTCCAACCGACCCAGACTTCTACACGACCTAAGATTCTGCACGACCTAACTCTGGACGACTTAACAACACTACGACCTAATAACAACAGTTCTACGATCTTTCGATACGTAAAATACGGGTCGTTATATTCTCTCCCCCTTAAGAATTTCGCCCTCGAAATTCCAAACAAACAAGAGCAATCAAAAACTATTCTGCATGCCTAAACAAACCATGCATCCAATTACTAGCCTACCATGCAGAATTCTAAGATTAGAACAAGTTACAATGTCATGAGATGTCACGACACCTTATTGTCATACCTCGAATAGTTCAGGATGAGCTGCCTTTATCCTCTCTTCCCCCTCCCATGTACAGTCGTTAACATCATCACTCCATTGTATCATGAGCAACCTAACTACCTTCCTCCTAAGTTGTTTCGTGTCGGTTCCCACAACACGAAGTGGCTTACGAGGTCTCTTAACAACTGGATCGACCTCAAAATCTTCACAGCTATTAGCAGAAACCACTATATTCGAGTCGTGCACGTACTTCCATAGATACGATACATGAAAAACATTGTGCACACCCGACATCTTTTCTGGTAACTCCAATTTATAAGCGAGCTTTCCAATTCGCTCGATGATCAGGAATGGTCTAACAAATCTTCGAGTCAATTTTCCTTTCTTCGCGAATCGAATAACATTCTTCAGTGGAGAAATCCTTACAAAAACCATATCACCTACGTCGAATTCCAAATCCTGACGACGCTTATCGGCATAACTTTTCTAACGGTCTTGGGCTGCCTTCATTCGTCGCCGAATGATCTCTATGAAATCCGAAGTCTGTCGAATCATTTCTGGCCCAAGTATTAACTTTTCTCCTATTTCCAACCATCATGTCGGAGAGTTACACGGTCTTCCATACAATGCTTCATACGGCGCCATACCAATGCTTGACTGGTAACTGTTATTATATGAAAATTCCACTAAATGAAGATGATCCTCCCATGATCCACCGAAGTCTAATACACATGCCCTGAGGAGATCTTCCAAAACTCGGTTGACTCTCTCGGTCTGACCATCTGTTTATGGGTGATAAGCTGTACTCAAACACAGCTCGGCTCCCTAAACTTCCTGGAAACACTTCCAAAATCTACTAGTGAACGGTGGGTCTCGATCGCTCACCATACTTTTTGGAATACCATGGAATCGAACTATCCACTTAACATACAGCTCCGCCAACTTTGATGCAGTCTTGGTTGATCGAACAGGAACGAATCTTGCACTCTTAGTCAAACGATCTATGATGACCCAACTCCCTTCATTTCTCGCTCTGGTTCTAGGTAGCCCATCGACAAAATCCGTCGATACTGCTCCCACATCCATGTAGGAACTTCTAAAGGATGAAGCAATCCACTGGGCTTCTTCTATTCGGCTTATACCAACCGGCAGTTCATGCACTTGGAAATAAAATTTCCAACATCCTTCTTCATACCTTCCCAGTAATAGGTTCTCTTCATATCCCGATACATCTTATTTCCACCTGGATGAATTGTCAGCTTCGAGTGATGACTTTCCTTCAAAACTTCATCTCTCAATTCACTTATATCAGGAACAACTAGTCGTCCTTGCTTCTGAAGCCAACCCACTCGATCGACCTCGAATCCTTTATCCCTCTCTGGGTCCAACCCAGATTCCAAATCACAGATAATCTTGACAAGCTTATCGTCTCGCTTTTGGCTCTCGCCAATTCTTTCCACAAGAGTATGTCTTATTGATAAGTTTGCCAACATCTCAGGTTCTAATTCACATCTGGGCCTGAAGTCAAATCCAGCCAAATACTCGAGACTCTTCCATTCTGAAAACATGGCCCCCAATCCTGCATGTCTTCTACTTAACGCATCTGCCACTGCGTTACCTTTCCCGGAGTATAGGCTATACCAAAATCATATGACGCTAAAAACTCTAGCCATCGTTGCTGCTGAAGATTCAAATCCTTTTGGGAGAAAAGATACTTCAACGACTTATGATCTGTAAACAACTCGAAACGAACTCCCAATAGGTAATGTCTCCACATCTTCAGAGCAAAAAAAATCGCCGCTAACTCCAAATCATGAGTCGGATAATTCCTTTCATGTGGCTTCAGTTGTCGACTTGCATATGCAACAACTTTACCCTTCTGCATCAACACTGCTCCAAGTCCAGTACCACATGCATCGGTGTAAACCACCATCTCATCATTTCCACTTGGAATAGTCAAAACAGGAGCACTTGTCAGTCGCTGTTTCAGGATTTCGAAAGCTTGCTCACACTTAACATCCCATCCGAATACTTGATTCTTTTCCGTCAATCCTATTAATGGTGCAGCTACCATGGAAAAGTCTTTGATAAATCGGCGGTAGTATCTTGCTAATCCAAGAAAACTTCTCACATCAGATGCATTCTTAGGTCTAACCCAATCCTGGATTGCTGCCGCCTTGGCGGGTTCAACCGCTATTCCACTTCCAGAGATAATATGACCTAAGAACCTCACTTCGCTCTTCCATAAGTGACACTTCGAAAACTTAGCCTTCAGCTGATGTTTCCGCAAGATTTCCAAAACAATGCTCAAGTGCGTCTTCTGCTCTTCTTCCGTTCTGGAATAAATCAAAATATCATCGACGAACACAAGTACGAACTTGTTCAACTGATCCCTGAACACTCTATTCATAAGATCCACAATGTACGCTAGTGCATTGGTCAATCCAAACGGCATTATCAGCCATTCAAATAAACCGGATGGTGTCCTGAAAGCGGTCTTCGGCACACTACCCTTTGCCACTCTTAATTGGTGAAATCCCGTTGCCAAATCCATCTGAGAAAACACCTTGGCTTCGTGAGGCTGATCAAACAAGTTATCTATTCTAGGCAATGGATACTTGTTCTTCTTAGTCACTTTATTCAACTCACGATAATCCACACACAACCTCAATGATTCATCCGCTTTGGTTGCAAACACAACTGGTGCACCCATTCAGACACACTACGCCAAATGAATCCCTTTTGTAAAAGATCATCAACTTGCACCTTCAACTCTTGCTGTTCCCTAGGCGCCATCCGGCTAAGAGGCATCACAACAGGTATGGCTCCTTCAACTAGATCGATACGAAACTCGATCTCTCTATGCGGCGGTAACCCTTTGACCTCATCAAAGACATCCTCAAATCCATTTGCGACCGGCACTGATGACAGTCCATCCCGTGGAACAACCAGCGAATGCATGAAGCTCATGAAGACGCCTTCCTCATGCTTACCTCGTATCACAACCTTTCGCCCTTCCACATTCTCGACTGTCACCTCCAGCCTTCTACAATCAACCTTTACCGCATACTTCCTAAGCCAGTCCATACCCAAAATAATTCCAAACCCCGCAAAGTTCAGAACAAAACAATCGCAAACAAAAGAGCAATCATGACTCGATACAACCAAACCACGACATATCATACACAAACAGGACGAACCCCCAACTGGATTAGTCACAACCAATGGTCTATCAACAATATCCGGTTCTAAACCCAACCGGCCTACATGTTCATTACAAACAAAGGAATGTGACGCCCCAGTATCGAATAACACTCTAAATGGAACACCACAAATTGAAAGAGTACCTTATACCACCACACTCTTTCCTTTCTCTTCTGCTGTAGGATCTTTTGAAGATGATGGCACAGCCCCCAAAGCATAAGCTTACACAATCTGTTTGTCCTTCCGCTGTTCTGGACAATTCCTCTTATTATGCCCCGGCTTTTCACATTTGTGGCACTTCACCGGCACGTTTGGATTCTTGCAGTCTCTGGAGAAATGACCCTTCTGCTGACAGTTGTAGCAGGTCACTTCGCCCTTCGGCTTCTTCTGACCATCCTTACCCTTCTGCTGCTGCTGCTTCCTATTCTTGTTTCCACCTTGCTGTGGTTTAGACTCCTCCTTAGTCACAGCAACAACAGATCCTTCTTTAGGAAACAGGTTCTCGTGCCTGAGAGCCTTCTCCACAATCTTCTCAAATGGATCGTCCAGATGATCCACCAACTGCCTCCCAAGATAAATGTCCAAGCCTGTGACAAACTTTTCATTCTTCTGATATGGGGATTTAATATACGACCAAGCATTCTTGGACAAGGCTTCAAACTCGAAAACATACTCAAGAACTGGTCTTCCACTTTGCTTGAGCTCCACAAACTTTTTGAACGGAACAGATTTCTTAGCTATAGAAATGAACTTAGCTTCAAATCTGGCTTGGAATTGTTCCCAGGTAATTTCTTCCTCCGGAGTATCAATGGTGATAGAGTTCCACCAGTCAGAAGCTCTCCCTTGAAGCTCTCTTGATGCTAGCTTCCTTTTGGTTACATCCTCGATTCCCAGGTCACCAAAGATTCTTCTACAAGCATCTATCCATCTCTGGACTTCAATGGTTGATTCTGTTCCCAAGAAAACTTTCCCTCCAAGAGCGGTATAGTCTTTACACAGCTTAGCAAAATCCACCGGTCTTGGGGCTTGAACTTGAACTCCAACATCTACTGATGGTCCTGAAGCTGGCATCCTCCTCATGATTGAAGTCATCATAGCCTCGAACATAGCAGCATAATCAGTAGCTCCCTCAGCAGCACGGCCTTCCCTAGCAGCTGGTCTCCCTCTTCGACTCATTCTTAATATCTATAAAAGAAATGATTAGTACACCTTGAGATCAACTTCATAAGGGTTCAAATCCTTCTAAACTACTATATTATATATAGTAATCATTCAACAAAATACAATTACGTCTCTCATACATAGTTACGTCAGCGAGCGTTGGCTAAAATCGATTAACCAAAGCTCTGATACCAAATGTGACGACCGCCCATGACTCCTGCACTAAATAAGGAAATAGTGCGCTGAAAGGTGTGCCAGGTAGCCATGGATGATCGTCAGGGTAAGGTAAAAACAACAGAATCTATCGTATTACTCACAGCGCATGGATAAAATTATTATAGAGAAATATATATGTAGTGAAGTGTCACAAGAGAGGATCTCATCAAATAAACTTCATAATAGTTTGATACAACCATCTGAATAGTCAATACATCAAGCCTCACTACATATCACTCGGAGAATATACAAGCAGCGGAACATCCAGTACATATAGAAAGAAAATAATATGCAAGCCTCCAGCTCGTCTTCGTCATCAGCATCGTTAGTCACTAAGAACAGCACCTGTCACCTGCTACCTAGTCTGCCCATCCCAAATCGGATGAACAGCCCAAGGTAATAAGAGTTGAACATAAAACCTTGAGTTCGACAACAGTCTTAGTGAGCGGTACATTAACTAACAACATACCAAAAGAGCATAAAGGTAAAAGGAATAGGAACCCAACCCTCCCACTCCACCTCTTTCTACATTGATAGCCCCCAGACACACTAAGCAGAAGTAAACATAGCAAATCAGACATTTAAAGTAAAGAAATTATCACTCGAGTCAAGGTCGATGTTTTCCAAATACAAACCCCTAAGGCCTAAACCAAGATCAGATAAGCACCCAGAAAGCATCGCTCTTGAGATCGAATAATGATACAACCAAAACATCCAAACATTCATGACTCTGGCTATCACTGTTATCATTGCTTCAATACCACTGTTAATTGAATGACCGGCACATTCTTTCAGCCGTCCGTCAAGAGCTAATGGTAACCCCGGTTCTAGACAAAACTCTACACGTCGTCGCAGCCCGTGCCTAGGACTATCGAATCTGCCCAGAGTACTCGACCACCAACTGTAGTCTTTTGGGACTATCGAATTTGCCCAGCGTACTCTTGCTTTGAATCTCCTAGAACCTTCAATAACTATGAAATCTCAGCCTTCTAGTCGTCCTCCTCGACGACTATTCTCATGCTAGCTCAAGCGCCTCTCGAGCCAACCTTTATCCACAAACTCGAACCATCCCTCGAGTTATTAACATGCTTGGAATGATCCCGTCTGGATTACACCAAGGCTATCTCACATCATGCCTCGCTTCATCACATCATAGCAAAGCCTCATCTCAACATCATCATCAAATCCGTCCATATGAGCTTCATCATCCGCCACATATGCCACGAGCAGCTTTTCCTATTCAAGAGCTTTTCCCTTAGCTTTTGAATCATCTTCGACCATCTTGTCCAAATTCGACCACTAATCAATTGACTTATAACAATCAATCAAATCAATCATTAATCCAAGTAATCAAACATTCAAACATGATATAAAAGCAATTATAACTAAAATGGCAATCTTGTAAATGAAGAATCTAAATCTAATAAACATGAATCATGAGTATTATCTCTACAACTTGATGGGTAAACTTGCATAGGTTAATATGTATAATAATGGATGCCAAATCTTCACGAACAATGGATCCATACTAAGGTTTAAGAAAATGCATGAAATCACCATCTTTAACACAAAATCAAGCCACCAATCCAATATACTCCTTTGGATCCGTGTGAGAGATAATCACCACTCACCGAATCACCTAAACACTTCAAAAACAACAAACTTCAGATCTGGACAGCGAAGGATCTAGCTTGATCCGCCAAAATTCCGCTTCAAACGATGAAATCTCTCTTTGATGGATGAAGTTGTTCAATCTAAGCTCTTGGATCTTCGATTCGGATGGAAGGAAGCACAAGATTAAAGAAGAGATAAGAAGTGAAGAAGTGTAGCATTCGAGCTCTAAAAATGGCAGCACTTCGTCGCTTCAAAATCTGGATCCCAAAAAGTGAGGTAAACCCTTGTATTTATAGGCCGAACCCATAAGTCGTTCGCCCCTTTAAGTCGCTCACGACTTAACAGAAACTCACGACCTACAACATAAGAACCCCACGACCTATCAACATACGCGACCTAACATACAAGCCTTCACGCGACTCAACGACCTAACACAAACACGACTTAGCGATTCAAGCCTCTACGCGGCCTACGACCTAACACAAACACGACTTAGCTACACACACAACCTAATGACTTAAGTACCCACGCGACCTAACATAGGTGGGTCACGACTTAACTACACTTACCGTCCCAACATAAGTCGTCTACGACCTAACTAAACACAACGACCTAACAGGGACATGGCTTAGCGACTTAACGTTACATGACATAACTAAACACGACTTAGCGACTTAACAGCTTACGCGACTTAGCTAAACACAGCGACCTAATATAGGTCGCTCTCCCCCTTAAGTCGCTCAAACGACCTACCTCCCTTAAGTCGTTAACCCGCTTAGTCCCTTAGGTCGCTAACTCCCTTAAGCTGCTCACCTACCTTAAGCCGTTAACTCCTTAAGTCGCGTATCCCTTAAGTCGTTTAAACCCTTAAGCCGTTAAATACTGGGTCGTTAGCTAACTTAAGTCGCTATCTTTCCTTAAGTCGCTCTAACCCTTAGCTCGCTCATTCTCCACTAAGTCGTCCAACCGACCCAGACTTCTACACGACCTAAGCTTCTACACGACCTAACTCTGGACGACTTAACAACACTACGACCTAATAACAACAGTTCTACGATCTTTCGATACGTAAAATACGGGTCGTTACAATCTTAAACCTGCACTTAATCATATAATATAAATTATCAAACTCCATTTTTCAACTTATTCATTTTTATTTAACAGATTTATACATAGCTTAAATTCAATAATTTAACTATATATATATATGTAAAAATAATATTTATATAATATCAAAATTTAATATTTATTAAACCGTATCATATCCAAACTATAAAAATCATTTCAAAAATAATTATATATATATATATATATATACACCTTGGTGCCTGTATATAATTTTCTATCCTATGGTCAAGTGATTCGGGTATTTATCGTTTCAATCCGCAGTTTAAAATATAAAAATGCGGTTGTATATCATTTCAGACCGCAATCCCGAATGAAATGAAAATGTATGATAACTTGTAGTTTATGCAATATAAAAAAAATAGCATCCATTCATCCAAATATCAATCATCAACCATTATCTACAATCATCATCCAATTTAAACAATCATCAATATAGAGTATATAAAATATACAGGTAATAAATAACGGGTATTAACTAATAGTTTATATTCAATAATAAGTTTAATAACTGTTAAACTAGCAGTTTATATGCAAATAAATAAATTTAACTGTCAATTTATAAGCAATAATAAAAATTAATTAACAGTTAAATTAAATAAAATGTGATTTAACTGAGATGACGAATAAAACATGCCAAACAGTCATAAATAAATTTCTACTCATATCTTAAGTCAATTTAACAAACATAAGAAATTCTAGAAGTTGTGAGTGGGTTAAAACACTCACCTTTTGAATTTAAATTGGATTCAAATCCAATTTAAACCCAAAAATTTGACCGTCTCAGAATTTGTCCAAACCAGCGTCATCAAGTCCGGAATTTCAATACGATCCTGACAAAACAACCGCGCGTAAATCGGAGTTCGTACGCAAGAATTAGGACGATTAATGCGATTGAAATTATAAAAATAAATAAAGAATGGAACACATTTCACCTTCACATGCCATGTCATCAAGAAAGCGCGCACGTAAAGAAACTCCAAGAACCCCCAATGCACGCAGCACCTCTCCCTCCCTGTTGATCGACCATTGACCGCATTTTGCCGCCAATCCGACCATCAATTTGCCTCCAAACTTCGCCGATGAACAACGTGCTAGCCCCTCTACAAAACCCAGAAGGGATTTTCCGATCAGACACATCAGACAAAAACGCCCAAATCAATTTTGACCATGATTTCTGGTCAAACGATGCATCAAATTAAAAAACGAATTACACCATTGAATTACGCTCGTCGAGGGCTTCAACATATATTATTTTGAGATTTTTCAGAGGACACTGAATTTTGAAATGGATCTGGATCTGAAATTTGTCTGCCATTGAGGAGGAGAAGGAGCTGATGAAAATTTACGTGCAGATAAATAAAAATAGGCGGAGGCTAGGGTTTAGCACGGTATATATAGGCAGAGTTGAACAGAATAGTTGAATACGATTTATAAACGCGCTCAACGATAATTGGCCCAAAAAGCCAGTTCTGACCCCGGAACCAAATTGGGTAAACCCATATATCAAAATAGGTGTTTTAAAATATTTTAAACTCAATGGAAAAAGTTTCAGGTTCAAATTCCGTTGTATGAAGAAGTTATGCTAAAAACGATTTTGTTCCAAATTGATTTCAATTGATTTCAATTGCATAAATTTCAAGGCGTTTAGAGTCCGTACGATCAAACGACAAGTCCGATCGCTACGAAACTTGAAACACTATTATAATTCACCGTTACGGATCCGATGAAACTAGTTTCGTCGAAATCCGAGTCAGTGGCCAAAATGGCTATTTTTCCTTTTATTTAATAAATTAATAATTAAATAAAAAAATAAATTTTGAAGTTCACTTCTAAAATTTGACAATTCTTTTTATTTAAAATTGCTTAATCATTTACAATGATTTTAAACAAATTTAGATGTCAAATTGAATGTTAATACATTTAACAATTTCAGCGTTAAATTACAGTTTTGTAAAATTTAGAAATTATACATTAAATTCCAATAATTCCTTTGAATTAAATTTTTATTCATATTGTTCAAATTCACTATTTCAAACAGATGAAATAAATATTGGAATCAAAACCCATTATATTAACATTCTCAATTTTCATCTAAATTTTTATTTGTGTAATGTTTTAACATTATACTCCACTTATTTGCAATTTATCCACTTATTAAGTTTCAAATTATAAATAAATTAATAAATCTTGGTTTCACTCCTTAAATCAACCTATCTTCATATTATAAATAAAATTAACATTTACATCTTATATAATTAACCCTCTTAAATGACAAATCAAACCTATCCTAACTACACAAGTTAAGAAAATTAATGCCAATTGATTTCACCTTAAACATTATAAATTATAAATTGAAATCCAAATACATTTGTTTATTGATTTTAAAATATTGCTATTAATAAATTGACATTTTATGGATGTGATTATGAATGAATTATATTACACATCACCAATGTATTAATTAATTTATTTTCCATTTAACGTGCTACTTAATCTTCTCTGATTGCTAACTGATTTCCAAATTTTATGCAACATACTAAAGAAATAAATACATATCTTAATTGATTCGTTTTTTCCCCATTCATTATACATAAATGCACACATACAAATTTAGAATCCTAAATCCCATTAATGATTCCATCTTGTTTCCATTCCTTTTCACATCAACTATCACATTACGAATAAATTAGCATTTCCTATTCATTTTGTTACATTCACTTATATTCACTTCATAAATAAATTGGTATTCCATTTAATCCATTAATTGTTATCTTTAATTATTGCAATTCATTATCTAGTATAAATTTTGAATCTATTTTCTAATTTTTGAAATTCCAATAAAATAAAACCTTACAATTGTTTACAAATAAAAAAATGGGGATTGTACTAAACAAATTATTTGTTGTCCTGCATTACTTTATTACCTCAATTTACATTTAATTTCCATAAATCGATATTTTATTTCATTGATAAATTCAATTGATTCCCATTTACCGTTTAATAGCCTAAGTAAACTAGTAACCATTAATAGCGGTCATTAATTTCCTTAAATCACATTTAAGGGTTTATAGTTTCCCATAAATGTTGCAATAACTCATATGATATTAATTTATCCAATCATCATTAATTTTAAACAAATACATCAATTTATACAATATATCTCTAGTTTCCTTAAAATAAATTTATGTTTTTATTAAGTTTTCATTTACTCTTCCGTTACTTATTAATTATCATCAAGGCACATCTAATTATCTTTATTGGTAAATGAGTGAATTTATTAGTAACCCACTATTATGACCTTTAATATACTAGTATATTTATTCTTCACAACAACTATTACATAATAATATTATTTTGCCCCTAAATACAAAATTTGCAATTGTTCTTATTATCATATTCCATTTACTAAGTCATAACATTGGAATAAATTTACTAAATTGAAATGTTCATTCAAATTTAAAATTTATTAACTTGAAACAACGTATCCCTAAATAAAAATCAATTACTGTAACAATGTGTCCTTACACCTACAAATTTAATGCCTACCCTATATTTTCCATATTCACATTATATCCAGGTACAATACTTACACCATTTTATTTATTGAAATTTTGTTCATATTACAAATAAATAGGCTTTAATTACCATTCATATATTTTATTTTTTTGTTTATAAAGTTTTTTTTTCTACTAAATTGAATTACACAACTCATTATGTGACGCCGCACCTCTATACCCACGCTAGCCAATAACACACGGTGTAATGCTGTCAACTAGAGTAGAGAATAAGGCTGTTGAGGAGCGACCATCCATGTAACTTCTCTGGGCGAGCACCGATTTGTCAGATAGTGTAGCATGCATTTCATTTAAGGAGGTAGTCCGACATACCGATACAAACTCACAGCTATCACACGGTGGCTATAAATGATCTTCGAAAACAAACATTGAATTAAGCATAACATAAATCAGTCACAGATATCCATATCACAAAGGCGGACAAAGATATGAATATATAACTAACACATGAAAGTGTTACATCAGAGTAGTGGTCTGAAAGATCCACAATAATACAAAAGAATAGCATCAAGTGCTATACAAAAGAATACATCTATGAGTCTATCTCTCTAGAGTCTACGACATAAACTACTAATCTAAGTAGTTAGACAAAAGTCAGAATAGTAAATCCCTAGGGGAGAAATCAAGCAGAAGCACCTGTAACATCTCGATCTGACCCGAGTATTACTTATAAGAAAATAATAAACGGATCAGTCTAGCTATAAATATCAGATGACATGATATAGAATAATAAGTATGGCATAAACATATAATAACCATAATGACATACTATCATAAGTATGTAAATGAACATCAATAAGAGATAAATCGATATCACGAGAATCGTCTCAAAGATACAAAGAGGGCATCATACCCTAAACTTGTACTCATAACAAGTCAATGACACACCACGAATACAGGTGAAGCATAAAATTTCCAGAAATCAACACACGAAATCCAGAAATCATAAAAAGGGAAAGAGGCCTATCACAAAACGGTCCGAAGACCATGGGGAGCTACTCCATATGTGCGCGACGAAATCACAAAGATGAGGTCTAGACTAACCGTGCAGACAAAAAGGTATGTGTGTGTCGACATCACACAGATGGTGTCTAGTCTAACCTCGCAGACAAAAAGGTATGTATGAGTCGAAATCACACACATGGTGTCTAGACTAACCTCGCAGACAAAGAGAGATGTGTGAGTCGAAATCACATCGATGAGTTCTAGTCTAACCATGCAGACAAAGAGACATCGCACAATTGCTAGTCTAAATCATAAAAATGATCGTCAATGATCATAAAGAAGTGTCAATTACACTAAGCTAGTAAATAAAAAAGTTTAGCTTCATGTCCCATAACCACTTGCTTAACTTAAATATTTACGAACAAACTGTAAATCTTCACTAGAAAGTTGTCACAAATGGTTCAAACGAACAAGTCCAAGAATTAACCGATGAAGCAAACGCAAGCGTTTCATACCACTTGTTTTACTAAGTCGTTTAATTAGATTTCTCATCCGAGTTAGGTAAAGGTTTGTATATACTAATAGATTAGAAAACGATTTTATAAACAAGTTTTGGTATTGAAAATAGAGTTAAAATCATTTTGATGAAAGAGCTTTGATATTTACTACTAGTATTGAAACCTTTATATTTTAAAGTGACAAATCATAGAAGCGATTATAGAAACAATCAATCACGAAGATCACATTCGAAGATGTGAATAAATCCAAGGAAATCAGCTCAAAATGCATCAAAGTGGAAGTTCCCTAGCGACCAAACGTGGCTGAGTTAACATGAAATGGAATGACCTAAAGTTAAATAGGCGAACAACCTAGCTTGTTAAAGGTCCAACGACCTAACTGATTTAAGGTCCAACGACCTATCGAGGTGAGCGATCTAACGAGAGTGCATAGGCCAAGCGACCTAACATTTTAAGGCCGAGCAACACATCTAAACTCGCGACCTAATGGTGTGAAAGGCATGCGACCTAAGATGGTAAGTGGTCGAGCGACCTAACGGTTTAACCGGTCAAGAGACCTATTGAGATATAAGGTCATGCGACCTAACAATGTAAACGGTCGAGCGACCTAGTGGAGTGAGCATGGGGTCAAGGTGGAACGACCCTACGGTATGCGACCTAAGGGGTTTAACACTCGAGCAACCTAACGGTTTAACCCTCTAACGACCTAACGGCATATAAAGGTCAAACGACCTAGTGAAAGCAAATAGGTCAAGCGAGCTAACGACCTTCGGTGTAAAACAAGGTCACGCGACCTAGTGATTGAACGACCTAAGGAGGTTAAGGATAAAGCGACCTAGAGGTTGAACGACCCAATGGTCCAGCGACCTAGGGAAAACGACCTAGTTCCGAGGCGCATGAGCTAATTGGTAGCGACTTAAGGAATGGAGGCCGAGTTGCACGTTGGATGACATAAGGAATGAAGGCCGAGCGACCTACGACCTAAGCTCGATAATGACCTAACGACCTACGACCTTGCGACCTAACTCCGAGGCAATGTTTCAAGGCAGTGCAACCTAGGGCCAGAAAATCCCCAACAGCACTAAAAATAGGAGTTTTTCGCCAATCCAATCCAAACTAAATGCAAGTGAACATGAAAACATGATAGGGAATCATTTCCAAACATCCATGATAGTTGTAGACAAGAATGTGAGATAAAAATCTCACCTTTGGGCCAAAAATGAATGAAAATGAAGCTTTGAAGCAAAAAAAGAATCAATCTTCTTCAATCTCAACACAAGAAGCTTGAATCCAATATCTTCTCTTTGAATTTGGAGTTGAAAGATGGATTTGAAGTTGAAACCCATGCTTGGAGTTTTAATTTCCCTTTCCACTCACCATTAATGCTTAAGCTTGAGTTTGATAGGAATTTATGAAGAGTGAGGAGAAGGAGAGAGGTGGGCTTGAGTTATAATGGCTAAACTAACCCAAAATCCAAAGCGGGAAAAGTTAGTGAAATTCTACTAACTCCAGACCAATCAATGTTTATACCTAAAAAGTTGTAAACGGCATTTCGAACTCAATGGAAGTGGTCTAGAGTCCTAATTTGACCATTTGCAAAAAGCAGCTTTTCGGACCAAAATCCGATTAATGATAAAATATTTAAATAAAATATTTAAATATAAAATCGACAGATATGCGGGCTGTTACAGACTCCCCTCCATAAAGAAATTGCGTCCTCGCAATATATAAGATGGAAACAAAAAGTAACAACCATAAAAGCATGTTAACTCAAAAGAAATTTGAAATAAGAAGTTCACCTCAAAGTGCATGAGTAAGCAAGTTCAGATGTGTTCGCTCAATGAATTCTCTAGATTCCCAAGAGCAATCCTTAGGATTTGAGGACCATTGAACCTTCACAAGCGGAACATCTTTATTTCGAAGTCTCTTGACCTCCGAGGCAATAATTTGAATATGATGCTGCTCATAAGTTAAATTCGGCGAAACTTCAATTTCTTCCACAACATCCGGCTCAAGAATAGAATCGGAATCCCGAAGGCATTTCCGTAATTGAGAACCATGAAACACGTCATGAATTGCAGAAAACTGAGCTGGTAATGCAAGGCGATAAGCTATGGAACCAATACGTTCAGTGATAGGAAATGGCGCAATATATCGAGGCGCTAACTTTCCCGATCAACTGAAACGTACAACACCTTTCATAGGTGAAACACGAATAAATACAAGATCTCTAACAGAAAATTCTAATTTTCTTCTTCGATTATCGGCATAGGATTTTTGCCTACTCTGGCTTCTTTCATCCTATGTCGAATAATGTCAATTTTCTCTGTGGAGTCCCGAATAAAATCTGGACCTAAAACCAGCCTCTCGCCGGCCTCAAGCCAACAAGAAGGAGATCGGCATGACCTTCCGTAGAGTGCCTCGAAAGGTGCCATACCAGTACTAGATTGGAAGCTATTATTATAGGAAAATTCAACAAGTGAAATATGATCTTCCCAACTTCCACCGAAATCAAGTACACAAGCATGAAGAAGTTCTTCAAGAGTTTGATTTACAAGCTCGGTTGGTCCATCGGACTGGGGGTGATAAGCGGTGCTAAAATTAATCTTCGTTCCTAAAGCTTTTTGAAGACTCTTCCAAAATCCACTAGTAAACAATGGATCATGATCGCTAACAATAGAAGTAGGAACTCCATGCAATTTAACAATTTCTTTAATAAAGAGTTTGGCCAACAGAGGAACGGTTCGGTTAGACCGAACGGGAATAAAATGGCTAGATTTAAAAAGTCTATCAACGATCATCCATAAGCTATCATGACCCGAACGAGAATGGGGAAGGCCATCTATAAAATCCATGGAAATTTGATCCCACTTCGAAATTGGAATCTCTAATGATTGCAATAACCCACCGGGCCTTTGATGTTCGGCCTTGACAAGTTGGCTAGTCATGCAACACTTAACAAAGTTAGCAATATCAGATTTCATTCCCTCCTAATAATAAAGTCGCTTAATATCAGCGTACATTTTACTGCTACCGGGATGAATGGTGAATTTAGAACGATTGGAATCTTTTAAAATATCTTTAAGAAGATCACTTATACTTGGTACGACAAGTCTACCAAATTTTCTAATGCCGCCCCGAGAATCAATATCAAAGTCTTTCAAACCTTCAATATCAATTTTATTCTTAATATTTTGGCCAAGAAGAGCCAATTCAGGATCTAGCCTTTGAGCTTCAAGAATGCGGTCTAAAAGAGAAGGATGAGCCTCAAGGCAACATAAAACAAGAGATGAACATAAATCGGAAACACGATCTCGAATTTCACAAGTGGATAAAATCTTGAGATTATTTCATTCGGATATCATCATGGAAACAACCGCTTGTTGCTTGCGACTAAGTGCATTGGCAACTCGATTTCCCTTTCCGGGAGTATAAAGAATATCAAGATCATAAGATGCAAGGAATTCAAGCCATCGCTGTTGACGTAAATTAAGTTCCTTTTGAGAGAATAAATATTTTAAAGACTTGTGATCGGTGTAAAGAATAAATTTCTCTCCCAAAAAATAATGACGCCAAATACGAAGGGCGAAAACAATAGCTGCGAGCACTAAATCATGAGTGGCATATCTAGTCTCGGCTGGCTTCAATTGCCTAGAAGCATAAGCAATAACACGTTCTTTTTGCATAAGAACGGCTCCCAATCCAACGCGACTAGCATCGGTATAAAGAATAAAATCTTGACTCCCCTCGGGAATAAGAAGAATAGGAGCATCATAAAGTAGTTCTTTTAATTTCTGAAAAGAAGTTTCACATTTGTCCGACCAAATGTATTTAACACCTTTCTTAGTCAAGTTAGTGAGAGGCACGGCAATCTTAGAAAAGTCTTTGATAAAACGACGGTAATAACCCGCCAATCCAAGGAAGCTACGGATTTCCGTCACACTCTCCGGTCTCTTCCAATCTTGAATCGCTTCAATCTTTGAAGGATCCACGATATTCCGGATTCAGAAATAATATGACCGAGAAACTTCACACTAGATTTCCAAAAATGGAATTTACAAAATTTTGCTTTTAATTGATTACTCCTAAGAGTTTCCAATACAATCCGAAGATGCTTTTCATGCTCCTCCTCGGTTTTTGAATACATAAGAATATCATCAATAAAGATGAGAACAAATCGATCAAGGAAATCTTTGAAAACTCGATTCACAAGGTCGACGAAATAAGCTAGAGCATCCGTCAAACCAAATGGCATAACAAGCCATTCATATGATCCATAACGAGTACGGAACGATGTTAAAGGAATGCTATCCTCTGTAATACGAAGCTGGTGAAAACCGGTAGCCAAGTCCAATTGTGAAAAGACTTTAGCACCACTAAGCTGATCGAATAGATCATCAATCTGAGGTAAAGGATATTTATTTTTAATAGTAAGATCATTAAGCTTGCGATAGTCAACGCAAAGCCTAAGCGTACAATCAGATTTCTTCACGAAAATAGCCGAAGCTCCCCAAGGCGAGGAACTAGAGCGAATAAATTGCTTCGTCTCCAATTCGGATAGTTGTTTGTGCGTCTCTTCATTTTCCTTATTGGACATGCGATAAGGAGGACGAGTAATAGGTTGAGCTTCATGGGTAAGATTAATTCTGAACTCAATTGCTCGCTTAGGTGGTAAACCTAAAACGGGCTCAAATACGTCGGAATATTCATGGACGATGTGAATACGAGAAATGACATCTTCCTCGTCATCATTATCATCATCACGAGGATTTAAAGAATATAAAGATGCAATCAAAGTGGAATCCGAATCTTCAAGAATAATAGAAATCTGATTTACATATTGCGAATGTCGGAGATAAATAGTCCGCTCAGAACATAGGATATGAGCTTCATAACGGTTAAGCCAATCCATACCCAAAATCATTACAAAGCCTAAGTAAAGCATAACATGAAAATCGGCTAGGAAAGAAAAATCACATAAAATAATCTCCACATCTTTACAAAGCAAACTAAGAGTTGCAGATCCACCAACATGATTCGCAATTCTCAAAGAAGTCATTAAACAAACAACATTTAAAGAAAAAGTGTCTACAAGTTCCTTTGATATAAAAGAATGGGATGCACCCGTATCAAAGAGAACTCTAATAGGTTGATTATGAAATAAAATAATACCATCAAGAATGGAATGAGAAATACCTTGGCCACGAGATGTATTGCCAAGGGCTTGAGCAACGTTTAACTTTCCCTCCTTCTTGCCTTCAAGTTTGAGGCATTGATGTACATAATGGTCCAGGCTCTTACAATAGTGACAAAATTTGGGCTTCGAACACTTGTTCGCAAAATGATCCCTAGATCCACAGTTGTAGCATTTCCCACTACTAGGAGAAGGAGCCTTTGCAGCAGGAGTAGCTTGCTTACCCTTTTTGTTGGGGTAAGGACCTTTGAATTTGTTTGGCCTCTTCTTGTAATTGAAGTTTGGTTTGGAACCCACCACTTCAACATCACTTTCCTTTTCGGCCTCTTCGAGACGAAGAGCGATATCAATTAGCTGGTCGAAAGGAACTTCTAACTTTAGAAGTAATGGCTTCTTGAGATTTTTGTTTAAGCCATAAACGAACCTCTGGTTCTTCTTCAATGGGTTGTTGATATATTCAACCCTATATTTGGAAAGCGACTCGAACGACGTGACATAATATGTCACAGAGGATTGACCTTGAACAAGGTCTATAAAACGTCGAGCCAAAGTTACTTTCTCAGCTTCTGGTACAAACTTTAACTCGAAGCGTCTTCGGAATTGCTCCTAGGTGAGATCCGCTTCATTAATTTCAGAAGTAAGAAGTTCGTACCAGTCCAACGCTCTCTCTTGGAGCGTACTGGAAGCCACCTGAACACGGTGAAGATCGACAAGATTCATGCGAGAAAAGATTCGATCGCATGATCTTAACCAAGGTTGAACCTCGATAATAGGTTCGGAACCTTTGAATGACTTCCCACCCAAATTGGTATGATCGCTGCACGAACGTACAAATCTCGACTTTGGGTGCGTAGGTTCCGGATTAGCTCCAGCTGTTTGAGCATTCGTTACTAAATCAAGAAGCTGTTGACCAGTCTTAAAAACTCCATCCTGGGGTGGAGCACTAGATGGTCCGGTTCTGGGACGACCAGGTCTAACCATTTCTCTTCTTTAAGAAAGAAAGAAGAGGAAGAAGAAGGTTATTCACCAAATAAATATCAAGCAATCCTGATAGATAGAAAAAGGAATCATATAGGATATAGGATGAATCAGTACAACGATTCGAATTAATCCAAAGGCATAACTCCTAAGGTGAACTGCAGCCACGGAGTTGACATTTTAAATGTGGCGAGGCCGTACGCGCGTGTGTGTACTGCAGCCCCACCAAACTTAATGTTTAAATTGATGTTTTCTTTTGATGAAAATTATTTAATGTTGCAAATTCAATATCTTTTGAATCGATTTTGATGATTTTGTTGTAAATTGCCGTTTAGGCAAAATCTTGATTGTTTTCTAAATTATCTTCATCAATAATCCCTTCATCTATCTCATTGATAATCTGAATCTACTGAATTGTTGTTTAACACTGTTAAGTGTTATATGTTACCGTTATCCGATTTCTTGTTAAAGGATCGGATAGGTAAAATATATTTGACTGGCATCTAATTGTTGATTATTATTGCCTCTATGCACTAATAACTGAGTTTGAATTAGACTGACCTGTGTATTATTTTCTTTTGAATATAATACTCGGGTCAGACCGAGTATTTTTACAGCTTGAAGATTTTCAGGCCGAGAAGTTAGAGAGAGAGGGGAAAGCACTTCACTAAAGTTTTTCGAGAAAATTTTCTTTGTACTCTAAAAGATATATATATATATATAGATAACTGTTCCGCTGTATTAAAATCTGATTCATTGTATAAAACTCTGATGTATGTAAGAAAAATTCATTTATGAAAAATATTATGATTATTCTGTGATTCTGTGGCTGATTCTGTTTAAACTTTATAAACTGAACAACAATCCGTCATTTTGAACGTTTCGAGTTGGTTTAATTACCGACTAGAGGCGGTCAGAGCGGCGGGTCGTTACAAAAGTGGTATCAGAGCTTTGGTTTACTCAAAGCTCAGTTTATGATGTTTAATACGAATAGTTACTAGAACCACTATAAAGAAAGTGCTTTTCAAATTTAAATAAGTATAAAATTGTTTTCTTTAAAATAAAAGGTATGTTGAAAGTTAGAATTATTTTGAAATTTCCCCTCTCTAAATGTGAGTGTGCGATAGTTTATATTCGGTGAGGTCTCATTAGATTTGAGTTTCGATCGTTCGAAAACTCATTATCGAAGTATTGAGATTTATGAAAAGTGAACTAATGAATTAATGAATTGGTTTAAATCAAATATTTTGAATATTTCGAGTAATAATTGTGAAATAAAATGATATGTTAATTTGGTTATAATCAAACGAATTATTGAATTATAACTTGAGAATTTGACTCTGAATTCTTTTGAAATTGATTTCAAATGTGATGAAGAATTATTTAGTGAATAAATGAATTATAAGTATTTAACTTATAATATGAATTTTTGATATATAACTGAGTTATATAAATTGAATTGAATTGAATTAATAAAAGATTTATAAATCAAAGTTTTATAAATAGAAAAGGAATTTATGAAGATTGTTTATAAATTCGAAACCAATTGAATTGATAAGTCAATTGTTATAACTTATTAAAGGAGATATATCCACGATTTTGGACAGTGGGTAATCCTTTAAAAATAAAAAAATAAGTTGTAGAAATGATGAAATTGGTTGACAAAGTATATTCACGATTTTTGACAGTGAATATATTAGTGAATAAAACAGATATGTTTTAGAGAGAATGATTGAATAATCCAACCTCTGCTAATAAAAAAATGCAAATATTGATAGGAAACTTCGAAAACACCTTGTTAATTATAATGGCGAAAACCGAAGCACAAAAAGCAGCACGCCGTGAACGAAGAGAAATTGCTCGTAGAGAAGCAGAAGCGACTCGTGCGGAAATTGAAAGGAGATTCACTGAAAGGCAAGCACCTGGTCCATATGATGAGGTTATTTGCTATCGATGTCATAAAAAGGGACATTATGCCCTTAAGTGCCGAGAGAGGAGAAAGAAAAGGAATGTGGATGACCGATTCGCTCGTCCGGAGATTGTGTGTTTTAAATGTCAGGAGAGAGGGCATTTTCTTAGCCATTGCCCTAGAGTGAAAAAGAAAAAGTGCGTACTCAATTTACCCGTCGATAGATTGACAATCTGCTACCATTGTCGTCAGTCTGGACATATAGCCAGAAACTGCACCGGAAGACAACGGGGAGAGCAAGCTATAGCCCGACCAGCTAGAGCGAAAAGTGCTAAGGTGATAGATAAGGATGGAAACATCTCATATTATTGCAATAACTGTAAGGAATGGGGACATGTGGATTTTGAATGTGTTAATTCTCCTTTAACACAATATGAAATAGTGTCATCCGAAGATGAAAGTTTGGCAAGGATGCATACTACGGGACAAGAAGTTGTTAGTCCTTAATTATTCTAAATCTTAAACCAATCGACATATTTTGTAATGCTATCTTTTGTAATCCACAATCTTCTGTGTACGTTTTTTTTAAAAGTATTAAGCTATGTAAAATTTTGTACGGAGGAAATATTTTAATGAAATAGCATTTTGGGAAGTGATATTATGGAAGGAAATTTAATTGTTGATTTAACTGTAGGAATCAAACTAATTTTGATGTAAAGTTTATATTTCAAGTTTAGACTAATGTCTGAAATAGTTAATGTGGAAATATGAATTTAATGGAACTAAATTGATGAACAATTTACTAAAGAACTAGTTGACTATTTTTGAAATAGAAGGTAAATGCAAAGTTCAAATAGAATTTAGATTTCAAATTTGAAGTTGTCAACATGATAATCCATTATAGGTTTAATAAATTCAGTGATGAATTTAAATTTAAACGTGCGGAAAATTAAATTAAGTGGAAAACTTAATATTGAAAAGTTTGAAATCGGTTTAAAACTAATACTATGAAAAGAATGAGGGATTCAAACTTTGAATTAAGTTGAGGTTGAAAAGTTAATAGTTTTAAAGATGTTTTAAAATGCATTAACTATCGAATGCATAGATTTCAACATTCAATTGTTGAAATAGGCATTTCAAAAAATTAAGGAAATGGTAGACTATAACACTATTGTTATAGTAAATGGTTTCCGGAAGGAAATGTTGTTTATAGTATTGGGATTTATATATCTATCTTAAATCCGAATCCCTATACTAGTGATTTTGAGTTGTCGTAACGATGTTTTACGCAACATTCGTTTTAACTCAAATAAATGTGTTTAAAAGAATGATTTCCTTAAAGAATGGAATATATACTTAATTTTGATTCAAGTATATCGAATATTTTCAAAGTGTTGAAAATGAATGAATTTGTGAATTACTTATCATTGAATAAGTATGGAAATGTTTTCCAATATGAAATGAAAGGTTTGAAATTTTATCTTTTAAAGATAAATTGAGAAATGAATATTTGAAATTAGTTTCAAATGGCTAAGTGTGAAAATTATATATCTTGTAAAGATATTATTTTGAGAAATTAGAACAATTAGTTCAACTTGGAAATTTTCCAAAGATTGAATCTTGAGTTAAATTGAGTTTAACTTTGACACCAAAAACAATATAAGTTCAACTTTGAATTTTGGATAGTCGATTGGGATTGTATGTCTAACATTGTGAATTGATGACATAGCATTTGATCTCTATTAAATATATATCTGTGGTGGCGGAGAATTTATTCTTTTAGCTTAACACTCTTCTCTGAGACGTACGAGCTTAGAGGTTATATATCGATAGACATCAATTATGTGTTGAGAATTGACAATGTAACGTGAAATCCAAATCGAATGTGAAGTCGATAATGAATTGGATTGTGAATGTGAATTAGGTTTGAAATAACCTTAAATTTTCAAATCGATTTAGAGGAAAATTTTAAACGTGATGGAAAATTGGAATCCTCTATTTGTTGTGAATGTGAATTGAGTTTTCGTAACTTATATATGTGAATATAATCGAAAACTATCAGTTTAGAAAGTCATTATTATGAAAATCCTGTGTAGGTTTACATAGATATGATATGTACGAAATGTGAAATGAAGTACTATATGTATATGACATATGTTTTCTAAAAACTGAGGATATGGAAATGTACCTTCCATTTATTATGTGTGAAAGTGATTGGAACTCGGTGGAGTGTCCATTGTAAATCGTAGCTACGTAGAATTCCATTAGTGGAATGTCCAATGGGACTGATTTGATATCCTCCACGATGGATCATCGTGTTTGGGTGTAGCGACCCGAAATTCCACTATCGGAAAATCGCATCACTAAATAAGAAAGAAAGGGATAGAAGAAGAAAAGAAAGAGAAGAAAGAGAAAACAACACATCAGAATCTCACAGCGGAACGATTTAAATATAATATAGAACATATACATAGTTCATATACATCAGAGTACATAACTAAACATCTCAATATAGACAGTTATAACATTCTGTCTAATACAATACAAGACATCAACATAGAATATACACAGCGGAAACTCTAACCATATATCTACACGCTGAAGCCTCCTGCTCCAAAGCTCCTCCAGAATTCGTCAAGAGATAACCTGAATCACTTGACTACTCATATATAATATGAGTACCCAAGAGTTTAATAAAACAGAAAATAAACACTCGGGTCAGACAGGGGTCTGGTGTGAGTAAACGGTTTAAGATTTGCTTAACTTTAGAAAAACCTTTGAAAATAAAAGGTATCACGTAAGACTTCCCACACATAAACATGGAAAAGTTTTTACCTTACGCTAACCAAAACATTTGATAGGAAATCCAGTGATATTATAATAGTGTCTAGGGTTTTCAAAATAAAATACAGAAATAGCTGGAATGCTTGCATCTCACGTTCCAACATAGTTGGGCACAATCAAAACCGTACAGGCACTTATTGGATTTTGGATTCCATCAATGGCAGGGCTACCGGGGTACCGCCCGTCACAGTACGTGGCCTAGATCACCGTACCGAGGAGCCACCCTAACTCCCCTGCAACACAAGGCCGGCACCGTTCCTTACTGAACAGTCCCGAACAAGACCACCCCGCAGTTGGCTGCAGACCAACTGCCCACACAGCCGAAATATAAAGGGACCTCTAGACAGGGATGTATCTTGTCCTCCAGTGGGCGCGACCCACGAAGCCTTGCTGCACCTCCCCTGTTTTAGCCATTCCCGGTTGATGAGGCTTGAGGCTGCGATTACCTTTATAGGACCAATTATCTTAGAATGCTCATCGTCCGCCTGACGATGTGCTGAAAGCATTCAATCCATACAAGTTCGTTCCGGGTTCGAACGAAACCGAAGGCACTATCTCGTTGCACTCATTTTGGAATCACCCTCAGAGTCAACGACCATAGCCCTTGCACTCTGATTCACCATCTCGAATCTATAAGCACTATTCCGTCAAACTCATTACGGAATCACCCACAGAGTTATACTGACGTATAGCCCTTACACCTCGAGTCTTCACTTGCTCCACTTGGATTAACGTCCAAACGTTTAATTGGAATCGATGTGGTTTTCGGATTCCAAATATGGAAACCCGATCCCGGTCTCATCGAAACCAAACGCCATTTTAATGTCCAAGTTGTACTTAAGGGATTTTAAACAATAGATATTCAGAAATATCACTTAACATAAATGGATGTATTCACAACACAGATAGATAAGCATCTATTATAACATGCATCTATACATATCACAAAGCAGCATATATGTCACAATCACATATAGCATAATCACATCATCACATCTATCAATATCATCCAACAACAATCAATATCATTAACTCATCCAATGATATATAAATCATCCAATCATTAACCATTCATAAACAAATTTGATTCAACCTTGATTAATTTAATTAATCCTTAAATTAAATTAATCCTTAATTAAATACTTGGATTATCTCCAATCCAATACTAATTATTAATTAATTACAAATTAATTAACATCACTTAATTATCCAACTTAATTAATCTTTCCTGATTAATTATCACATAATTACTTTAAGTAATTATTACTTAATTACCATATTAATTAATCATCCTGATTAATTACTCCCAAATTATTCTAAGTAATTACCTCTTAATTACTTCTAAATTTATCAACCTTGATTAATTATTCTCTAATTATTTGGTAATTATTCCTTAATTACCTTTAATTAATTACACTTGATTAATCATTTTAATTAATCACATTTGATTAATTACTTTTAATTAATCATACTTAATTAATTACTTTTAATTAATCACCTTTGATTAATTACTTTAATTACATTTAGTAATTAAAACTTAATTATAAACTAATTATTCTTAAATTATTAATTAACAATTAACTAATTATTTTCATTAATTAATGATTACATCATTAATTAAATTTCTTCTTAATTAATTACTTTCACAAGTAATTAATTACTTAATTAATTACTCTTAATTCTTTAATTAATAAATCACTAACCAAATAATTTAAACCTTTAATCAATTATTAATTAAGTCTTTAATTAATAACTAAAGTGATTAACTCTTAATCACATTTACCTAATTACTTTTCATAAGTAATTATTCTTTACTTAATTACCCTTCTGTAATTACCACTTAATTACTTTAATTACTTCCCAAGTAATTATATTATATTAATCCATAAGTGATTATTTTAATTAATCACAAGTTAATTACTTAATTAACTATTTAACTAAATCATTTAAAATTAATTAAATGATTCTTAATTTATTAAAATAAAAGATTCTTAATTAAGAAACCTTTATCTTAATTAAATCATTTATTCATAATTAAAACTTGATAATTAAAAATAATTTAATTATCTCAATTATCTTTACAAATTTAATTATCTTTAATTGAATTAAATTCAAACTTACTAAAGATAATCTTTATTACAATTGATTATCAAATTCTAAATCATTAAACTTAATTTAAATAAAATACAATGATTTAGAAATCAATTAAATTTAAACATATTTTAAATTGAACTTTGAAATCTTTAAAACCTTTCCCAAATTTATTTAAATAAAGTTTAACATAAACTTTATTTCAAACCCACCTATTTATTTTAAAATTTCCACATTTAAAATATATATAAAATCGTGTTTTTAAGACATAACTTGAAAACAAATTTAATCTGAAACTTGTTTAACCCATTTCGTTTAAAACCTTATTCCTAGAAACAAATTCTTTGAGTTACAACTTAAACATCAAGTCCTAAAGTCTGGATATTTAAATACTCGAGTAACCAAGCTTTAACTCGAGTAACCCAACAAAACACCCAGTAACATCCCGAGACTCCCCTGCCTACCCTTTGCTTCGAGTCAAACCCTCAATCACCCGATGCCATCTTCGAGTCTTCCCTCTTCTCGTCCAAACCCACAACAGAAAACATGATTCTGTGCACGTTAACGTGCACATCGCCAATGATCAACGGCGATCTCCCTTCCGGCCTCCACCCAGTCGCTCACGACCACTACAATGTATCACGCAACCCAGAAAACCCATTACACTCGAGATATGAAAATTTGCTTTCGAACCCAAACTGCCTGAACAAACCCACCGTAAATTGGTTCACCGCCGTCCATCCCCTTCTCGAGGCACCTCGCCACCTCAACCATAGCTCCATCTCCCTTCCCCGCTACTTCAGAACCACACGCGATCGCCTCCAAATGCCTCTTGACGCCGTGAATTCGAGTTGAACGACGTCGACAAAACAGGTAATATAACCCTACTCATTCAATTCTCGACCAATTCGATCATTAATAAAATTCCTGAGTATTTTTCGCATGATCTACTAGCTTCACTCCACCTCCATGATGAACGTTATCGACCAACTCGCCGTGGTTCGTCACAATTTGACCAAAATACTCAAAACACTTAAACTACAAATTCTCACAAATTACTGAACTAAAATTTGTGATTCAAGCTTCTAAAATCATGATTTCATATTTGCATTATGATTATGAAATCAAAACTCAAGTTTGGATTCAAAACTTTTGACCCAAATTTATAAATTTACTGTAAATATTAAAATTTGAGCTATTCATCCAATTTAACATCCTGTAAATATTTTTTAGATTCTAGATGATTTGATTACAATCATCCTTTCTTTACAAGCCATGGTCCAATTTGAAATCAAAATCAAGTTTTTGAATTTACCTTGAGATTGAACTGTTTTTATAAAACACAGTGACTATTTCTTTTAAAATAAAAAAAAACTGCACAGACAATTCCTATACACAATCCAAACATACATTCAGCATACTTCAATAAATTCAGATATCACCATGTTATTCAATCATGAGATCAAATTGAATCAAATGTTTAAAACTGTTTTTAAAAGGTTCGTTTACTCACCTTAAATTTGCTGAAGATAGAAACTGTTTCCAGGCTTGCAACTTATCTTGCATGATGAATTAATCCTACTGCATTGATGTTTTACTCTGAATTGCTTACTTAATTATTTTGCATGTTGAATTCCCTTAGCAAGCTAAAAACAGATCTCTATTGCATGACTACTGAGTTGTTCATGAAGAAGAACTTGCATGCTAATGAATTCCATCTGCATGTTGATATCTCTTCCTGAACTTGTTGCATGCTGATTAATTATTGCTGCTGCATTTGATTGAGTTTCCAGGTTTTTCTGTTTCTTGATTTTTTTGATTTGAAGATTTGTATCTGCTTTTAAATTTCTTGTTTCCAGATTTTGCTTCTTTCTACTTTTCATTCAGTTTTCTTTACAGATTCCATTTTTCTTTTTCAGATCTTTGGATTTTGATTTACATGCTTTTGTTTTTGTTTACAGTTTTGAGTTCAAAGAAAAAATTTCAGCTGAAAATAAAACTTTTGTTTTATATTTACAAGTTAAATTTTAAATTTTATTATTGAAAATGAAGAAGACATTTGTCACAAAGAACTCTAATCTATTTACACCTAAGCAATTAAATTTACATTTGTCTCTAACCCATACTAAAATGTTTACAAGTGTTTTATATGTGTTATAATATTGTTTTTATAAATGTTTTTCTTTTAAATGTTATTTTTATTTTAAATTTTACATGAAAGGTGAATATATATGTAATGTATTTTAAGGCTTAATTATCCATTTATTATGTAATATTCATATGAAACAAGTAGCTTACATTTTTAATTCAATCATGTTTATATTTTGAAACATCTATTTTAATTTAAATCTTATTTAAAAGCTTAAAGTACTTATTTATCATAAATAAGGAATTAACTTTGTTATTTTAAATTTAAATCTCAATTATCAATTCAAAGTCATTAAAATCAAATTATCATTTTAAATTCAAAACTAAATATATTCAAGTTTGAAAACTCTTATTAAATTTAAATTAATGCAATTCCTATTTCAAATATATATATACAAATATATATACACATTTCAAATAGAAAAACATTCTAACATTAAATTTATTAATTTCCAAATTAAATTTTAAAACAAATATCAAATCACAATATATATACATTCATATATATTATAATTTGAATCTAAAGTTTTTATTACATTAAAAACTTCTTATTTATCAAAATAAGTATTTTCCAAATCAGATTATTATAAACTTTCAAAAGAATTTATCTTGCCTATTCATATTTGTAAAGAAAAATATGAATAGATATTAACAAATTATTATCATTAATCTTTAAAATAAATTTAACTTGTCAATTTATAATATAAAATGATCAAATCAATTTAATTATTAACAAAGATTATTAAATTGATATTGCTCAAAATTCCGGGTCGTCACATTCCTCCCCCCTTAAAAGAATTTCGTCCCCGAAATTTAAAAGCAAAGATAATTTAATAACCCAGTTAAAGAATTTAAATTCTTATCAGCAATCAAACAATCAATCATACATTATCAATCATAGCAACCAATTCAAATAACAATTTATCTATTCAGAAAAATTCTGAATAGAACTTCCTAATATTATCTAGAGTTTCCAGGTATCCATACTGGAATACTCGCTCTATAAATCTTAATTACTATACTACTAAAACCAAGAACTCCCTCACCTGATTCTACAAATCTGAACAAGATATCAGGCTAAGCTCAAAACCAACTCAACTACCAGATTCCTTCTGGACTGCTGATTCTATTACTCAAAGAATCATACACATATTCCCCAGAGATATGTGAAATACAATGAATTCCAGCTATCCAAACTGGCAATTCAATCCTGTAGATCAAAATCAAATCTCTAGAGATCACAGATAAAACTCCAAATACCTCCAGAGCTAACTCTCCAGTTTTACCCATTCTTATATCTCCTTTGGTTGGATAAAACAAAATCCAAATTCTAACTACACATTCCAAAATTACTCAATTCTTAACTGCACAACTCTTCAGATGAGCCTGAGTCACCTCCAATATCCTGATCAGCCTAACTCTTGCTGATTGCTCCATGAAACAACAGCACCAGCTCAAACCAAATCTCCAGGTCCTACTCAACAAAATGGCTCTCCCAAAAATAATTTGCTGAAATCCAAAATACAACTCTATACCACAAACATCAATGGACTTCAAACATACCTCTCCTATCTGGAATAGCCAACAGTTGTACTTGACAACCTTGCCTTCAAATCTAGAAAATTCCTTCATACTTAAATTTCCTGTAGAAATCCTCTACTGCAACATCCGGTTGTTCCCATTCCAGAATAATTCCCAACTTGCTTCCGCTGCACAACTCTGATCTAGAGCAGATAAGAATGCTATCGAAGAACACAAGCAAAATCTTTCTCCATACACAGTTCCTTCGACTCATAAAATCTAAGTGACCCTTCCACTTGGTCAAAACATCTCAATCAGAATCTCAACTTAGAATAAGATGATCAATCCTTTCTCCAAAGAGCCCTGAGCTGCCTCACCAAACTCTTCTTGCTCTAAGAGTCATACCTCTACATGGTTGAACCATCAATACTGCTCCTGGAATCCAAGTCGATAAGAAAACTCAATCTCCGATTCGGGTAATCTTCTGATTCCTCAAACATTTGGAGAATCTCCGACTACTTCCATAGCTTCCATAGCTTTCACCTCTACTTGAGATGTCTCAATTCTCGAACCAAAGAATACTCCAAGATTCCCAAACTAATCGCAAGTCACTTTTGCGACCCCTCTCAGTTCAGATTCCCAAGAACTGTCTCCCAACCAGAACAGCTTTTCCTTTCCAAGACCAATCTTCAAGAATGGCTTACCTATCAGAAACTGATAGATCACTTCCAACAAATATCTCGCTCTGCTGAGCCTTCCCAAAGAAAAATAAGCTCCACCATCTGCCTGGCCTGCCGATAGTAGAATCCCACAGATTACTGAATCATCGAAGAAACAGATCCACACTACTGCTTCCAACTTCACTTCAATGATACAGCTAAGCCATAAGATCTTCCTTAACTCAGAAGCTCCTTGAAACACAAAACTAACACCCAAATCCTCTAAAACATCCTTGAGACGAGTAGAAATCTCCTCAAAGAAACTCGGCTCCAAATCAAACACCAGCCACTTATCTTCTTAAGAAAAACAAATGAGACCATGTCCGAAATGAGGTAACTCATCGACCTTAGTCTCATACTTCAATAAAGATAAGACATCCTTACTTAAGATCCAGAAAATCTCTAAACATCTGAATCTTCGCTGCAATAGACATCAATGCTCTTCCAACACCATCTAAATCTGGCTCCAAAAGAAACATCTCCAGAACCATCTATGGATACTGCATCTCATCACACAGCTATTTCTTCTTGAAGCCATCAAGATACCACCACTGCTTCTACTCAGCGGACAACTCAACTATTAGAAATCCCGCTCACTCGAGAGCAAATCAACCTCACACTCCAAGAATATACTTCAATTCTTGGAAAAAGACTTCCTTTGGACTCAAAGAAATCCTTTCTACAATCCACAAAACTTATTCGAGACAGTATCAGGTCTACAATCTCGATAAACACCTCCAACTACAACATATAAACCTCAACCAATAGTGGTAGTCGTGTTCCACACACTCCTACCTTATCTACCTTTATAACCTATGTTGGAAAATCCGAACAGATAACCCAACAGATTAGGTAGTTATATAAATATATATTTATATAAAAATTACAAGTACGCTCTCTCAAGATAGACACCACTCCAGAGCCTAGGTATTCACTCAACCTAATGCTCCCTAAAGAAAGATATACTTCAGAGCCTAGGTATTCACTCAGACTAATGCTCTGATACCAGCTGTAGCGACCCGAAATTCCACTATCGGAAAATCGCATCACTAAATAAGAAAGAAAGGGATAGAAGAAGAAAAGAAAGAGAAGAAAGAGAAAACAACACATCAGAATCTCACAGCGGAACGATTTAAATATAATATAGAACATATACATAGTTCATATACATCAGAGTACATAACTAAACATCTCAATATAGACAGTTATAACATTCTGTCTAATACAATACAAGACATCAACATAGAATATACACAGCGGAAACTCTAACCATATATCTACACGCTGAAGCCTCCTGCTCCAAAGCTCCTCCAGAATTCGTCAAGAGATAACCTGAATCACTTGACTACTCATATATAATATGAGTACCCAAGAGTTTAATAAAACAGAAAATAAACACTCGGGTCAGACAGGGGTCTGGTGTGAGTAAACGGTTTAAGATTTGCTTAACTTTAGAAAAACCTTTGAAAATAAAAGGTATCACGTAAGACTTCCCACACATAAACATGGAAAAGTTTTTACCTTACGCTAACCAAAACATTTGATAGGAAATCCAGTGATATTATAATAGTGTCTAGGGTTTTCAAAATAAAATACAGAAATAGCTGGAATGCTTGCATCTCACGTTCCAACATAGTTGGGCACAATCAAAACCGTACAGGCACTTATTGGATTTTGGATTCCATCAATGGCAGGGCTACCGGGGTACCGCCCGTCACAGTACGTGGCCTAGATCACCGTACCGAGGAGCCACCCTAACTCCCCTGCAACACAAGGCCGGCACCGTTCCTTACTGAACAGTCCCGAACAAGACCACCCCGCAGTTGGCTGCAGACCAACTGCCCACACAGCCGAAATATAAAGGGACCTCTAGACAGGGATGTATCTTGCCCTCCAGTGGGCGCGACCCACGAAGCCTTGCTGCACCTCCCCTGTTTTAGCCATTCCCGGTTGATGAGGCTTGAGGCTGCGATTACCTTTATAGGACCAATTATCTTAGAATGCTCATCGTCCGCCTGACGATGTGCTGAAAGCATTCAATCCATACAAGTTCGTTCCGGGTTCGAACGAAACCGAAGGCACTATCTCGTTGCACTCATTTTGGAATCACCCTCAGAGTCAACGACCATAGCCCTTGCACTCTGATTCACCATCTCGAATCTATAAGCACTATTCCGTCAAACTCATTACGGAATCACCCACAGAGTTATACTGACGTATAGCCCTTACACCTCGAGTCTTCACTTGCTCCACTTGGATTAACGTCCAAACGTTTAATTGGAATCGATGTGGTTTTCGGATTCCAAATATGGAAACCCGATCCCGGTCTCATCGAAACCAAACGCCATTTTAATGTCCAAGTTGTACTTAAGGGATTTTAAACAATAGATATTCAGAAATATCACTTAACATAAATGGATGTATTCACAACACAGATAGATAAGCATCTATTATAACATGCATCTATACATATCACAAAGCAGCATATATGTCACAATCACATATAGCATAATCACATCATCACATCTATCAATATCATCCAACAACAATCAATATCATTAACTCATCCAATGATATATAAATCATCCAATCATTAACCATTCATAAACAAATTTGATTCAACCTTGATTAATTTAATTAATCCTTAAATTAAATTAATCCTTAATTAAATACTTGGATTATCTCCAATCCAATACTAATTATTAATTAATTACAAATTAATTAACATCACTTAATTATCCAACTTAATTAATCTTTCCTGATTAATTATCACATAATTACTTTAAGTAATTATTACTTAATTACCATATTAATTAATCATCCTGATTAATTACTCCCAAATTATTCTAAGTAATTACCTCTTAATTACTTCTAAATTTATCAACCTTGATTAATTATTCTCTAATTATTTGGTAATTATTCCTTAATTACCTTTAATTAATTACACTTGATTAATCATTTTAATTAATCACATTTGATTAATTACTTTTAATTAATCATACTTAATTAATTACTTTTAATTAATCACCTTTGATTAATTACTTTAATTACATTTAGTAATTAAAACTTAATTATAAACTAATTATTCTTAAATTATTAATTAACAATTAACTAATTATTTTCATTAATTAATGATTACATCATTAATTAAATTTCTTCTTAATTAATTACTTTCACAAGTAATTAATTACTTAATTAATTACTCTTAATTCTTTAATTAATAAATCACTAACCAAATAATTTAAACCTTTAATCAATTATTAATTAAGTCTTTAATTAATAACTAAAGTGATTAACTCTTAATCACATTTACCTAATTACTTTTCATAAGTAATTATTCTTTACTTAATTACCCTTCTGTAATTACCACTTAATTACTTTAATTACTTCCCAAGTAATTATATTATATTAATCCATAAGTGATTATTTTAATTAATCACAAGTTAATTACTTAATTAACTATTTAACTAAATCATTTAAAATTAATTAAATGATTCTTAATTTATTAAAATAAAAGATTCTTAATTAAGAAACCTTTATCTTAATTAAATCATTTATTCATAATTAAAACTTGATAATTAAAAATAATTTAATTATCTCAATTATCTTTACAAATTTAATTATCTTTAATTGAATTAAATTCAAACTTACTAAAGATAATCTTTATTACAATTGATTATCAAATTCTAAATCATTAAACTTAATTTAAATAAAATACAATGATTTAGAAATCAATTAAATTTAAACATATTTTAAATTGAACTTTGAAATCTTTAAAACCTTTCCCAAATTTATTTAAATAAAGTTTAACATAAACTTTATTTCAAACCCACCTATTTATTTTAAAATTTCCACATTTAAAATATATATAAAATCGTGTTTTTAAGACATAACTTGAAAACAAATTTAATCTGAAACTTGTTTAACCCATTTCGTTTAAAACCTTATTCCTAGAAACAAATTCTTTGAGTTACAACTTAAACATCAAGTCCTAAAGTCTGGATATTTAAATACTCGAGTAACCAAGCTTTAACTCGAGTAACCCAACAAAACACCCAGTAACATCCCGAGACTCCCCTGCCTACCCTTTGCTTCGAGTCAAACCCTCAATCACCCGATGCCATCTTCGAGTCTTCCCTCTTCTCGTCCAAACCCACAACAGAAAACATGATTCTGTGCACGTTAACGTGCACATCGCCAATGGTCAACGGCGATCTCCCTTCCGGCCTCCACCCAGTCGCTCACGACCACTACAATGTATCACGCAACCCAGAAAACCCATTACACTCGAGATATGAAAATTTGCTTTCGAACCCAAACTGCCTGAACAAACCCACCGTAAATTGGTTCACCGCCGTCCATCCCCTTCTCGAGGCACCTCGCCACCTCAACCATAGCTCCATCTCCCTTCCCCGCTACTTCAGAACCACACGCGATCGCCTCCAAATGCCTCTTGACGCCGTGAATTCGAGTTGAACGACGTCGACAAAACAGGTAATATAACCCTACTCATTCAATTCTCGACCAATTCGATCATTAATAAAATTCCTGAGTATTTTTCGCATGATCTACTAGCTTCACTCCACCTCCATGATGAACGTTATCGACCAACTCGCCGTGGTTCGTCACAATTTGACCAAAATACTCAAAACACTTAAACTACAAATTCTCACAAATTACTGAACTAAAATTTGTGATTCAAGCTTCTAAAATCATGATTTCATATTTGCATTATGATTATGAAATCAAAACTCAAGTTTGGATTCAAAACTTTTGACCCAAATTTATAAATTTACTGTAAATATTAAAATTTGAGCTATTCATCCAATTTAACATCCTGTAAATATTTTTTAGATTCTAGATGATTTGATTACAATCATCCTTTCTTTACAAGCCATGGTCCAATTTGAAATCAAAATCAAGTTTTTGAATTTACCTTGAGATTGAACTGTTTTTATAAAACACAGTGACTATTTCTTTTAAAATAAAAAAAAACTGCACAGACAATTCCTATACACAATCCAAACATACATTCAGCATACTTCAATAAATTCAGATATCACCATGTTATTCAATCATGAGATCAAATTGAATCAAATGTTTAAAACTGTTTTTAAAAGGTTCGTTTACTCACCTTAAATTTGCTGAAGATAGAAACTGTTTCCAGGCTTGCAACTTATCTTGCATGATGAATTAATCCTACTGCATTGATGTTTTACTCTGAATTGCTTACTTAATTATTTTGCATGTTGAATTCCCTTAGCAAGCTAAAAACAGATCTCTATTGCATGACTACTGAGTTGTTCATGAAGAAGAACTTGCATGCTAATGAATTCCATCTGCATGTTGATATCTCTTCCTGAACTTGTTGCATGCTGATTAATTATTGCTGCTGCATTTGATTGAGTTTCCAGGTTTTTCTGTTTCTTGATTTTTTTGATTTGAAGATTTGTATCTGCTTTTAAATTTCTTGTTTCCAGATTTTGCTTCTTTCTACTTTTCATTCAGTTTTCTTTACAGATTCCATTTTTCTTTTTCAGATCTTTGGATTTTGATTTACATGCTTTTGTTTTTGTTTACAGTTTTGAGTTCAAAGAAAAAATTTCAGCTGAAAATAAAACTTTTGTTTTATATTTACAAGTTAAATTTTAAATTTTATTATTGAAAATGAAGAAGACATTTGTCACAAAGAACTCTAATCTATTTACACCTAAGCAATTAAATTTACATTTGTCTCTAACCCATACTAAAATGTTTACAAGTGTTTTATATGTGTTATAATATTGTTTTTATAAATGTTTTTCTTTTAAATGTTATTTTTATTTTAAATTTTACATGAAAGGTGAATATATATATGTAATGTATTTTAAGGCTTAATTATCCATTTATTATGTAATATTCATATGAAACAAGTAGCTTACATTTTTAATTCAATCATGTTTATATTTTGAAACATCTATTTTAATTTAAATCTTATTTAAAAGCTTAAAGTACTTATTTATCATAAATAAGGAATTAACTTTGTTATTTTAAATTTAAATCTCAATTATCAATTCAAAGTCATTAAAATCAAATTATCATTTTAAATTCAAAACTAAATATATTCAAGTTTGAAAACTCTTATTAAATTTAAATTAATGCAATTCCTATTTCAAATATATATATACAAATATATATACACATTTCAAATAGAAAAACATTCTAACATTAAATTTATTAATTTCCAAATTAAATTTTAAAACAAATATCAAATCACAATATATATACATTCATATATATTATAATTTGAATCTAAAGTTTTTATTACATTAAAAACTTCTTATTTATCAAAATAAGTATTTTCCAAATCAGATTATTATAAACTTTCAAAAGAATTTATCTTGCCTATTCATATTTGTAAAGAAAAATATGAATAGATATTAACAAATTATTATCATTAATCTTTAAAATAAATTTAACTTGTCAATTTATAATATAAAATGATCAAATCAATTTAATTATTAACAAAGATTATTAAATTGATATTGCTCAAAATTCCGGGTCGTCACATTGGGATTATGTGATTGATGCTGGCGTAATTCGTGGGGTGTGATTCCTACAGTTACAAGCGATTCCACTGAGATAGTGGCGCAACCGTCGAGTAAACTGCGATCTGGAAACCGAAGCGTAATTCGAGGGGCGTGATGCCTAAGGCTACGAGCGATTCTACTGAGATAGTAGCGTAACCGCCGTGTGGACCGCGATCTAAGGCGATAACCATGGCGAAATTCAGGAGTGATGAGGAATCTGAGATTACAAGCGATTCTACTGAGATAGTAGCGAAACCGCCGGGTAAACTGTGATCCATGGGGGAACGGACTTTCCATATCCATTTTTAAAAGATTTTTTAAAAAAAGTATTTTCACTGGGAGTTGAAGCAAGTATGTTTAGTACTTGGAGATTTTTAGTCTTGCGCCTGGCCAGCGTATGCCTAAAGTCTGTGAGAACGACGATGGACTTGTTAAACTTTGAGTTATCAAGTATTTTCAAAACTTTGAATAGAAAATCAATAATCTGAAATTAGAATTACATAATTCTAACTTAATGAATTAAGGAAGAAGATCTTTAAAATATCTTGAAAGTCCACAGCTTTTGGATAAGATGTATTATGCAAATATTTAGCATGAAAGATTTCAAGTTTAAAAATCTGAGTTTTGTAAGTCAAAAAAAAAAAATTTGGTAAAAGACTTTTGTGTCTTGGTTATTGAAATCGATGAACAAAACTAGTGAAATGAAATAAATGGAATGAATCCTATATTTATTTATGAGTTTGAAACTTGGTAAAATTGTGTAGGATATAAATATCGGTGAGATTTTAGCAAACGTTTTTCCTAACTTATAATTTCGGGACGAAATTCTTTTAAGTAGGGGAGATTGTAACGATCCTGAATTTTTAACAATTTAAAAATGAAGATATTTAATTAATTTTAAATATTTGAGATAATTTTAAATTGAATTCCAATAAAACTATGAATTGACGATTAAATTTTTGAATTTAATCTATTTAAAGTTGAATAGAATTTGAATTTAACTTTGAAGTTTGAAATGGAATATTGGATTTGTATTGAAATTCAAACAAATGACTTAGAAGAAAATAAATTTGGATACAAGAATTATTTATTTAAATTGATAAATGGACGGTTAGTTAATAATATTTTTCTTTAGCTTAAATAAAAAGGGACAAAATTTTAATCAATAAAATAAAATAAATTAATACACTTAGTTAAAATTTTAACAACAAAAATAATACAAAACAATTGAACATAAAATGAAAGAAATAATATATAATTGTATAATAATAAATCAAAATAAAAGTATAATTTTATATATAATATAAAAAAAATAAAAAAAAATAAAATAATAAGTTATACTCTGCCTTACCTTCATCAGCCAAATCCACGCCGTAACTCACGCAATTGCACGTCTTCCCCTCTTTTAAAAAAAAAAAATTCGAAACCCTAGTTCTAAAACAAAATCAAAACATACGAACGAAAAAAAAAAGAGAAAAATAATGGCGGCTTGAAATCGTCGTTCCCCTTCGTCTTCGTTCGCCTTCAAATTAGGGCTTCTTACGGCTTCAATTCGCTCGGCATCAATCTGCTCGCGGCCTCTTCAAAAACAAAGGTGAGTAATTAACGTTACTCACATCTAATTCGAAGTGGTTTCGATTTCGTCTGTTTTATTGTCTTGATGTTCTGCTCGATTTGATTTTTGTTCGATGTTGATTTGATTTGGTCAATTCGTTGCCTTCATTATTACGGCACTGTTTTGATTCGAAACACAGTATTTTCTTTCTGATTCACCTGTAGTTGTATTCACTTCATTGTTGGGTTTGCACCCCTTTCTGTGGCACTTGTTGCTCACTGTGTCTTGTTCACCATGTTGCATTGCTTACTGATGCACTGCTCATTTCCACTGCTTCATGTACCTTATCCATATTATGCTGTTTTGTTCTCTGCCATGAATGGCTTTGCTTGATTTTATTCACTGTCTCATTGCAGTTATCTTGGTTCAAAACTGATAATTGCTATTGGCATTTTATTTTTCTTGTTACTGTGTTGCCCTATCACTAGTGTACTCACTCATTTGAGTTTGTATTCTGTTCACTTGATAGTAATCAAGTCTGAATTGCTATGGTTCCGTCTCCGAACTACTTCGATTTTGCCTTGCCTTAACAGTGACTTCAGTCACTTTGATTCTGCAGATGCTATTTAAATTTTAATTTAAACCAATAAGAACAGATGCTATCAATTTGTAATTTGTTTTTAACTGATGAGAGTAGATGCTACCCAATATTTGTTTTTAAATTAATAAAGAACAAATGCTATTTGATATTTGGATTTAAACTGTTAAGAACAGATGGATTTAAACTGATAAGAACAGATGCGATTAAAATTGTTTTTTAAACTAATAAGAATAGGTGCTGTCATTTGGTCTTGCATTTGTTGTTGTTCCAGTCTTCATGTCCACATATGCCTGTCCTTTGTAGTTGATTCATGCCTGAGTATATATATAGGCCACCTCTGTTATGATATTTGTTTCAAGATCATAAACACTGTTGTTATCTTGTGTGCTTCGTCTCTGCATTTACTTCAAATATATTTCCTTGATGTTCATTTGAACTGGGCATTCTTTGTTGACATATCTTGGCTCCTCGCAGTTTTGTTGTTGTTGAGTTCCATTTGACTTGACTTGCTGTTACTGCTTCTTTTGTTGTATACATGTCTACTGCAGTTTTTCGGCATTGACTTTTTTAGAAATCTGCAACTAAATTTTGTGAAAATAATTTAAATGAGAACTTGTTTTGATTTTTTGCAATTTCTTTCAATGGTGACTTCAGTCCTTATGTTGATGGTGAAACTATTGATCCACGGTGGTTTCGACACTGTCTTGATGGCTTTACTCGAGCTACCTTTGTCGCATACTTCTTTTGGTGCCGTTCTATTTTGGTATAGATATGTATGCGTGTTCACGTATATGCATACATGCATTCTTGTACTTGTGTTGCTTGCTGTCTTGAATTTGCTCACTGTGTTGACAGTGTTGCTCCTTATGTTTGATTTGAACTATAATTTCATTGTGTCAAGTTGTACACAAACTTGTTTTTCATGTTTATATTTTCGGAGCTGCACTGTTTTGGTTTCACTGTTGTTTTGTGGCAGTCTTGCCCTTGAAGATTGTGGTGGCTACAGTGCTTTTTGTTGAGATTTTTCCTTGGTTGCATTGCATTGATGCACTGAGATTATTTGCAGTTTAAATTGTTGTACCTTGTACTGGCTCCCTTGTATTCAAGTGGGGGCTGCTGTTTTGTTTGCAATTTTTCCTTGAATATCTGAGTTGGTTTAGACTTGCATTTGTGGTGGCTGTAGTTTATGTTTGCAGTTGCCCATGCATACTTGTGGTGGTGCATTTTGTATTTACAGTGCCTTATTGTCACTGTCTGGATTGAGTTTCTTGATGCGTTGATCTTAGCTTGCTTCTGATTTTATTGAAGTTTGATAGTCTCGACTAAGTTGATTCGAGACAGTTTTTGTTGCATTATGATCTGGTGGTGGCTGCGTTATTTTTGCAGTTCGCCCTTGTGTTCATTAGTGACTGCAGTTTCATTTTTATGGAAATTTTGCACTTATTGGAAAAGTGCAGTAATAAGTTGTTGAAACTTGTGTTATTTCACAAGTTGTAGTGGCGAGGCAGTGCACGCAAGCGTGAACTGCAGCCACGGAGTTGACATTTTAAATGTGGCGAGGCCGTACGCGCGTGTGTGTACTGCAGCCCCACCAAACTTAATGTTTAAATTGATGTTTTCTTTTGATGAAAATTATTTAATGTTGCCAATTCAATATCTTTTGAATCGATTTTGATGATTTTGTTGTAAATTGCCGTTTAGGCAAAATCTTGATTGTTTTCTAAATTATCTTCATCAATAATCCCTTCATCTATCTCATTGATAATCTGAATCTACTGAATTGTTGTTTAACACTGTTAAGTGTTATATGTTACCGTTATCCGATTTCTTGTTAAAGGATCGGATAGGTAAAATATATTTGACTGGCATCTAATTGTTGATTATTATTGCCTCTATGCACTAATAACTGAGTTTGAATTAGACTGACCTGTGTATTATTTTCTTTTGAATATAATACTCGGGTCAGACCGAGTATTTTTACAGCTTGAAGATTTTCAGGCCGAGAAGTTAGAGAGAGAGGGGAAAGCACTTCACTAAAGTTTTTCGAGAAAATTTTCTTTGTACTCTAAAAGATATATATATATATATATATAGATAACTGTTCCGCTGTATTAAAATCTGATTCATTGTATAAAACTCTGATGTATGTAAGAAAAATTCATTTATGAAAAATATTATGATTATTCTGTGATTCTGTGGCTGATTCTGTTTAAACTTTATAAACTGAACAACAATCCGTCATTTTGAACGTTTCGAGTTGGTTTAATTACCGACTAGGGGCGGTCAGAGCGGCGGGTCGTTACAGTTTTAAATTTGAATTTTGAGGAATCGAACTCCGGTGTTTTGAAATCGGTTTTAAGTTTTTAAAGTATATAATAATAATATGATTTAAAGATATTTTCTGGATAAGAAATGTTTCATATGTATTCGAACTAATTCCAATGATTTTGGAGAGATTTCAAAGAAATTTCAAGAAAATAAAAGTCCGGAACCCACTTATGTAGCTGGGAAATAATATCCGTGATGAATACATGTATCATCGACATTGATTTTCGAGATTCTGAGTGGGGAGAGGCCACTCTAGTAGCTTTGCTATGCGAGTGATTTTATGAAACCAATTTTGTTTTCATATTTCAAAGTATCGTTTGTTGTTCGAAAGATGTGTGTGTGTGTATTTGAAATGATTTAAAGTAAGCCGGTGTTCAATCCTCGCGATTCCGATTTGTTTTGGTATAACATTATCTATTGGAATTTATTTACTGATTTGTTGGTGATTTCCAACACTTGGATTGAAAATATGATTTCTTTGACTATTTTGAAGGTTCGAGCACTTCCAAATCAATGTTAACTTTTCAAAGCTAAGAAATTTTGAAATGTATAAGGTATTTGATAAAGTATATAAGTTTAGTTTTGTATGATTAAAGTATAAAGTTATATGATTTATATAAGTTTGTAACTATTTGTTAAGTGAAATAAATACGACTATTTTGAATTATACTGGTATGAAATATAGATTTGAAATGTTTTGAATAAAGTATATATATAATAATAATCTTTCCAATAGTAAATTGTATTTTTCATATAGAAATAAATAGTTTGAAGGTTTTAAAAAGGGATGGTTTTAAACTTAGTAACCATTTTAGATATTTTGATGATTGAAATGGTTTGGAAATGATTGGATCTTTATTTTGAGAAATAATATGACTTTGAAGTGATATTTGATAAATGAATATTTGAAGTTTATATTATTATGAAAGGATATTTTTTTACTTGTAATTTGAGTTTATTTAAAATATTAGATTTATGAAAAGAATATTTCAAAACTAAGTAATATTGAAGTAAAATTTGAGATATATGAAATTATAAAATTTAGTTTTGGAATATGGTATATTTAAGCTTTGAAATATATTAAAGATTGAATAGTTTATTTTGTGGATCAAATATTTATTTGAAATTTGATAATATTTGAAATGGTTTTGTTGGAAAACTAAATTGAAATGAAACTAATGGTTTGAATTGAATTAAAATTAGAAATTTTAGATTTGGATTTAATTGAATAAATTTGTGAAATGTAATGAATTAAATGAATGTTTCATGATTTCAAGTGTATGATTTCGAAATGTTATGATTTTCAAAGTGTAATGATTTCAAGTATTTTGGTTTCGAAAGATTTATAACTTTGAAGTATTATAATTTTGAAAGTAAATATATGTTCGAAATGGAAATGAATTTGTTTGACCTAAATTTTGTTGATTTGGAAATTTGGATTTTTTTTCTAAATCTATTGTTTAAGAAAATTTGAAACTGAGTATACGTAATTTGGAAGAAATGATTTGGTGAAATCATGTATGATTTTGAAACTGAATTGATATTGAAAGGAATTGAAATTGAGAACCTTGTTTTATTAAATACTTGATTTGGGAGTTATCGAACTTATACAAAATTGATTTGTATAAGTATGAAGTTGATTTGAAGACTATTGATTTGAAAAGATACTCAATTTGTAAAGTGAAAGCTTATATAATCGAAGTCTATATAAGTATGATTGATATACTATAGATTTTGGAAAATATTTGATTTGAAATGGAATCTTATATATAATGGACTTTATATAAGTAAGATATTTGAAAGTTATTTTGAAAGGTACTATATGATACATATTTTCGAAGTAAAGATATGGAAAGTGCCTTCTGCTTCATATCCGCTTTGTGGCTACACCGTGGATTCATTCTATCGATATTATTCTCTCTGATTTGGGTTTTCCGGATATGATATTCGAGTGTCCATCGAATTCCATGGCGATCTCCATGGTCTTATGAACGCGACTGCATAGCATAATTCATAGAGGCTGTGAGAGCCTACGGGTACGGATGTTTTTTGGGGGATCCAAGCGTAACAATTGTATAACTATGATCTATTGGGTCGCTTGGTAGCGTAATCCACAGAGGCCGGGAGAACCTAAGGGTACGAATGTTTCCTGGGGGATCTATGCGTAATCATTGTGTATCTGCGGTACTACCAGTCTTCATAGCGTAATCATAAGGCTGCGGTAGTCAGCCTACGGGTACGGATGTTTCCTGGGGGATCCAGGCGTAACCATTGTTTATCCGCAATCCATGATCGACATGTTTCGGTTTGGTTGTTTTGTTTGGATTGTACTTTCCATATTTGTTTTTAAAAGTTTTTTAATATTTTCACTGGATGTTGAATCAAGTCTACCAAGTACCTGGAGAATTCTAGCTTTGCGCCTGATCAACGCATGGCCAGAGTCTGCAGGAACGAAAGTAAACTTGTTAAGACATCGAGTTATACAAATATTTTGTTAAAGTATTATGTAAAGGATATTTTAATCATTTATTTTACTTGTCTAAATAATTTAAAATGTTTTAAATATTGTTTACTTCAAATTATTTGATTTGAACCAAATGACTATTCATCATATTATAAAATGTTTAAAATGTCATAAAATTTTAAACTGAAATTTATATAGTTTTAAAATAATGGTTCATCCTTGTCTTTCAACCTACTTTCCCTTCTACCTATTTCTATCTTCTTACTCTTCAAGGGTCCTTTCTGCATGGTGAAAAAAGTTAGTTCTTTGGCTTATCGTTTGGATTTGCCAGAGAAACTTTCTAGAGTGCATGATGTATTCCACGTTTCACATCTTCTCTGGTATATTCTTGACCCATCTTTTTTTTTCCAGCCTTCTGCCCTTGATAGTTTGGATATTGAGCCTAATTCGACTGTCTAGAGGAAGCCGCTTCGTATTGTCGACAGAGGTACGATGCAGCTAAGAAGGACATTTATTAGTCTGGTCAAGGTACCGTGAAGTATTGATGATCGAGATTGTACCTGAAAGACGGAGGAGAGCATTCGTGCTTCGAATCCGGAACTGTTCGTTTCAGGTACTATTTTGTTTTTCTATCTTGTTTCCTTATTTTCCTTGTTCGTTCTTTTCGAGGACGAAAAGATTTGAGTGGGGGAGAGTGTAACAACCCTGAATTTTGTAATTTATTTTAATTGTTTATTTTGATTATTTTATTTCAATTTCTGATTTAAAAACTTTATTATATTTATTAAAATGAATAATTTTGTTATTGTAATTATAAATTTTGATTTTATGTGAGTTATAATTCCAAACATGAATAAATAGAATATTTCCAGAAAAAGTGAATTTTTGGTCAATCTGGTAAAACTTTAACTTTTAAATTTAAAATTTAAATATTTGAATTCTTGAAATTTATCTTTTATTATGAAAATAGATTAAATTTTAAAAGTACTGCTTTTCGTTTCGTTGAAATCTGATTTATATTGTGAAAGTTATGCCTTTTACACTATTGTGTGAAATTTGCTGTATTTAACAAAATTGTTATTTTAACTTTTTTATAAATAATATTTTGTTTGTCATGTTCTAATTTATATTTACATGTGTAACATGATGTTATGTATATATTTTAGTTTTAAAACATTTTCGAAGTGTTATTGAAATTTTCCAATGTCAGTTGGATTCTGGTTATAATTTCTAATTTCCACCTTCAACTAATTTAAGGAATTCTTTATTTATTTTTCTATTTTCTCAAGATCTTATTTTATTCTCATTCCCACTTTATTGTATTCCTAATTTATTTTATTTATTTGACATTTTATTTGTTTTAAAGTGAAATAGAAATTTTTATAGACCCAATGGTATTTTATTTGTAATTTTCATGTCCTGTTACCAATTTTTAAACAATTTCTTTAATTATTTTTCTATTTTCTCTAAACTTAATTATTTATTCCACTTTGAATATTTTTAAAAATTATTTTATTTCAAAATTTTGCTTTAGAATATTTTTAAAACGAAGTAGATATTTTTCAATGCCAATGATGATTTAATTGTAATTATTGAACCCTGTTTTGAATTCTAAGCAATTTCTTTAATTCTTTTTCCATTTTCTTTAAAATTTATTATTTATTTTATTTTGTATTACTTTGTTTCATTTTTTTAAGTCAAAATTGATTTTATTCTTGTTTTGATTGAACTAAAGAATAAAAGAAATATGAAGAGTTTTGAAACCTTTCACTTACCCATGACCTTTGGTTTGCACTTGCCTTTTCAATTGCCACATGCATTCAATTTTTTGGCCGACCTATCTTTTCTTTAGCTGATCATTTTTTTTCCATTTTCACACACTAGAAACTTCTCTTCTTATCAAAATTTTGGCTTCTACATCTGAAACAAAAATTTGGTAATGTTTTCACTTTTTTTTCTTATTTTCTTCTTGTTTTATGCATGGATCTTGCCTTGTTTTCACTTAGCTTGTTCGGCCTATAGCCTCCACCTTCACCACCACCTCCACCACCATCATTCTCAGCTGCAAACACCTCCATCAACTCTATCCTACCAGGCCATGGCCATCACAAAGTTGAAACTCCACAAAAATGCATGCACCACTTGAAAACAACCCAAGTTGAGCTCACCAATGCCATCACAACCTCATACAACTCCTTGGCCAACCTTTGCACCACCTTCTCCAACACCTACCTGACCCATATACCTCTGCCACATTAGTACCTGACCTCACCAGGCCTGGCCGTGCCTATGCAGCCATGGTCGTGACTTATGTTGCACCAAAATTTGCCTTTTGTTGCCTTGTGTTGTATTTTCATGCATATCCACTTCCATACCACTTCTACCTCTTCACTTTCCTTGCTAGGCCGACCATATATGACCCATACCTGACCAAATACACCCCATGGCAGTACCTTATCACCCTAGAGGCTGAGCATAGTGATAGTGGAAGCAAGTGCAAGTGGTTTGGTTCTTTGTTGTGCACTATTTCTAGAGTTGTTCAATGTTATATTTGGTGTTGAAATTCATGTGCTTTATATTGTTTTGTTTGATATGTACAAGATAATTACTTTGGCTCTCCCATCACTTGAATCCGTAGTCGTTCCTTCGTGCTTTTCGGGTGTGCTTGTGTGTCAGAATATGTTATCTCCAGCTTGTAGAGGTGAGTATTTCTCACCAGATATTCCGTACTTATATAAGTAGTAAATAGACATCCTGTGAATCTGTAGTTCATATTATCATATTATACCTGACTGTATTATTATTTATATGATGTTCACCATGTTTATTCACCTGTCATATCATCTGTTACTGTTATATGATGCTATTCTACTTATTTATATCAGTTTATCACACTGCAAGTTCCCTTTAGAATAGAATCATAATGAGTTGAAATGATACATACCCGAACGGACTTTGGAAAAGGGAAAAATCATTATGGGCTGAAATGATAGGCTTGAACGATTTTTATTTATTTCATTTAACCTGGGAATTCGGGTTTGAAATGATAAAACCCGGAGTTTTCCTTTGCAAATTATGGATTGAAATGATATATTACCCATATCATAGGACTTAGGTTAGAAAATTTTATATAGACTGTGGTAAAATTATATTTTTCTAAAATTTTTAAAATATTTTAAAAATGTAAATATTATGATAATTTGAATTTTAATTTAAAATGATTTTATAAAGTGTCATTGATTTTTAAATAAATTAAAAATAGTTTAATAAATAAATGTTTAAAGGTTGAAATTTGATGTATAACTTAACTTGGAAAATGTGAAAGTGTTTCAAATATAAAAGTTAAGTTAAGAAAATAAAATGGAATTTAAATAAAATTATGAAATGATAAACTTAATTAAAATGTTAAGTAATTGAAATGTTATAAAATTTTACGTTTATTTTATAAATGAATTATTAAAGATTTGATAATTATTTGTGAAATTTCACCTTGTAAAATCATTAAATTAAGGGGTATTTAAATGATTGTTTTAAAGTGGGAAAATATGATTTTTATAAGTTAAAATGGATTTAAATAAATTTTAATTGTTTATGAAATTGTAGTGAAAGTTAGGAATTTAAATTGACAGCATTCCTGAAATGCTATCATTTCTAAAGATAAAGATATTACAGCATTTCGTAAATGTTGTAATTGATATAAATGAACTAAATGGCTAAAATGAACTAAGGGCTATTACAGAATTTTGTAAGTGCCATAGTCGTTGAATTTAACTAAAGTTTTATTTGAAATCTAAACCTATGACACCATTTTAAATGTCGTCTTTTGCTAATTGAATTGTTTTTGAACATAACTTTCCGTAGCATTTTCTAAATGCTGCGAAAGTGAAATTTCACTGTTTGAATAAATTGAAGTGAATAAATGAATTCTGAAAATGGTAAAATTTTGAGAATTGAATATTTGATTATTAAATATAATAACTTCATTTTAAAATAATTTAAACGGAATATTTAATTGGTTTAATTGGAATATTTAGTTGATTTAATTGGAATATTTAATTGGTTTAAATGGAGTATTTGATTTGCAATATAAATCATTTGAAATGTGACTTGAAATGGTATTTAAATTAAATAAAAATGAATATGGTTTTGGAAAGGTATGGTAGTTTGATATCTTGAAATGAATTTGAAGTGATATTGAATTTTGAAATGATATTTGATTTAGAAGTATAAATTACCATTTTGGAATTTTAACCACGGGATGTATTTAATTTTTGATTTAACTGATCCTTAGAGGATGGACGATCCCAAGCATCCTTTAAGTTATTGAGCATTACTATTACAACTCACTTGAGTTGGTTTACATTATATAAGTATGTATGTCTCGACTCGAGTGTTTTTTGTTTACTTTATGCTCGGGTCAGCCCAAGTATTTATAGCTTAGCTTTGGATTTCTTTTCTGGAGCTAGGAATCGCTGGAGATTCTGCTTGTCCAGTTATCTATTCCCTTTCAGGTTTAGTTGTTCTATTTCAGCTCTGGCATTTATAAACTTCTATGTATTTGAGATTTCTATTCTATATTTTTTTGTCAGACTGATATTATATATTATGTTTTGAGAGTTTGTTATAGTAGCTACATGAACTACTATAGTATTTTAATTTCCGCTGCGAGTTATTCTGATATTTCCGTGTCTGTGATTCTGTGATTGTATTTCATTTGCCCCAAATTTATTTACAACGCGGTATTTTTAGCAATTCAAGTCCGACATGTGTGGATGCGAATGGCTGAAAATATTGGGTTATTGCAGAAGTAGAGTTAACATACAATTATAAAGAAGTGGAATTCTTTCAAGAAGTAAAGCAGACATATAGTAAAAAGTCATATGGCGTAGTAGAATGCTTGTCACCAAATGAGAAACAAATTACTTTATATGTTTATTAGGGCCAAGTCCACTATGAGCCATGCTACAATGACCAAAATTTATGTGACGACCCGGATTTTATGACGTTTGTTATTGGGTAATTAACTAATTTTAATTTTTTGAATATAAAATCTTATAAGTCGAATAGATAAATTTTCTGACAAATAAAATACCTGAATATATATATATATATATATTCATTAAAAACATATTAAAATTTTGAATTATTAAATCTCTGGTATGATAAATTTTACAGAAATATAAACAAAACTCCTCCATTAAAATTCAATGTAGAATATCCACATATTTGTACATGAATATAAATATATACAAGTTAATGATGTTCATATATATATATATATAAGTATATAAGAGTATATATATGTGCCATATAAAGAAATATATATGGAAATTTGCATAAATTTATACACATATATATGTGTGAGGACAAGATATACATAAGTATCTGTATATGTATATGTATATATATAATAGTGAATGTGAAGAATGTAAATACATGTGTAAATAAATGTATACATATCTACAAGGAACCACAAGCCTTATGATAACAATTAAATATATATATAAAGATATATATGTTATATTACATTATTATAAAAATGGAAAAGGCAACCATATACACATAAGGATGTATATATATATATATATATATATATATATCAATTCATATGAATGTACATGTAAAAACATAGGGGAATATAGAAATTTATATACATCATTTCAAGCATACAATAAATCAAATCCATCACTCAAAATTCAAATAAACTTACAATGAAATCAACTCAAAAATTAATCAAAGTCAAATCAGCCTTTTTATCAGATCAAAAAAGAAAAGAAAAGAAAAGGAGGATTGTTCCTGAGCAAAAAGGTTTCAGCCTTGTCCGTCTCCTCTGTATATATATATGTATGTATATATATGTATGTATGTATGTATGTATGTGTGTGTGTGTATGCTGGTGCCTTCTTTTGTTCATGTTTAACATTTGTACCATTCTACCTCATAACATTCTAGAAAAGGGAGTTAAGTTTGAAGCCTGAAGCTAGAACAAAAAGGAGAAGTAGAGTGTTCATTTTTGTTTACACGTGAGTAAAACATCATAAATTTTTACCGACCATTTTATGAAAAAATCTATATTCCTAAAATGTTGGATGAATCTTTTGGTTTTTCAAAGATATATGGGTTGGTATGAATACATGTTTTGTGTGTAAGTGTTAAACCTGGTAGCATACTCAAAACCCTGTACTTCTTCCAGAAAAAAACAACTCTGTTCCATGTTCATTTGTTCAAAAATATTTAAACCATCAACTTCAAAAATCCAAAACTCATGAACTGTTTAGTTTTAACCTTTGATCACAAAATCAAAGTTGCTTGTTTTTGTGCGTAGTTTTTTTAAATTAGTTTCACAAAAATCTACAAAGTTGGAAGGAAGGAAAAGGTAAATAACAGTGAATGGGTTAATGATGGTCTCAACCAAATTTTCATAAATCAACAAATGGATCATCTAGATATGTTTGTTGTGGAAAATGGAGATTTTTGAGGGTTGTTCGAGGATTCTTAGTGGTGCATGGAGGTAGTATTGGGTAGACGATCAGAATTTGGCTTTTTCTCAAATTTCGGCGACGTGGCTGATGTCGTGCCTTGACGATGGTCGTGGAGGAGGTTTAGGTGACGGGCCATTGGAGATAAACGATGTAGCTTTTTGTATTAAGTCGTGGTGATCAGGAAAATTCAAAGAAGGGTTATGGTTGGGTTTTGCTTGGCTTTGGTTATGAGGGAACAGAGGCGAGGAGAGGGGAGGAGAGGTGTGCGTTCCAGGAGGATTTGGAAGAGAGGGTTGAGCCGAATCGATGTACGGAGTCTGATGATGGATGGTGGTCGAGGGTGGCAAGGAATTAGTGTTTAAGGAGGTGGTTCCAGTGTTCAGTGGGATGCTCGAATTTCGATCAAGGCAGTTGATCACATTTCAGAAAAGACAGTCGAGGTGTTGGGGCCTTGGCCGATCGGCGGTGATGGTCGGTGCCGTGAATCGTAGGGCGAGTTGGACGTACACGTGCACGTGTATATGCACATTCTGTTGTTCCAAGCGATAGTAAGGGAAGAAGGAAGAAAGAAAGGAGAGAATGGATCGAGTGGTGGGCCAACAGAAAAGAAATGAAAAAGGAAAAGAAAGAAAAAAGAAAAGAAAAAGGAAAAGAAAGAAAAGGAAGAAAAAGGAAAAGAAAGGAAAGGAAAAAGGAAAAGGAAAAAGGAAAGAAATGGATCTTATATATATAAATGATAACTTAGATTTTTCTTCATACTCAAAATCTTTTGTCATTTGATACCCAAACCAACAAGATGACTTTTTACGTCTTAATCCTATTACTAGTACTAAAAATTAGTATTATGGATTTTCCGTAATAATTATATTTTATAATTAAAATGGAAAATTAATTATATTGTTATTTCGCTTAAAACTACGTAAATTAACAAACTAGATATTAAATAAGTGTTTAACTTTGATTAACCAAAAATAAACTAATTGACAATATCTTTTGTAATTAATTTTGGATAAAAATATAAAAGGATTCAGTTAATTAAAAGTTAATCAAATCTTGATGTGTTCGTCAGTTTAGTAACAATCTATATCTTGGCTTAATCCTATTGGATATTTATTTAAACTATTTTTTGTTCCGTGCCATCAAGTGGTCAAACGAGTAAGAATAGTTAGATTAAAATGATGATTTCGTTTTAGTTAAAATAAAAATATGTAATAAGTTCCCATATGTGAATATTATCACCCAAAACTATAAATTGTTTATTTTTAAACAATTTAACCTTTAAAATTTATTGCTTAGATTCGAAGAGACTGGGATCGGATATTAGTGTTATTTGGAACCACTTCGATTAAAAATCACGACGAACCTTTACAAGATTGATTTTAGAGTTTAATATGCTGGAATTGGATTAATTTAAAAAAATTCAACCATTTTAAATAAGTAACCGTACTTCGACATTATTATAATATCGATGGATTCAGTTAAAGTGTTTTGGTCGTAATCAGATAAAAACTCATCAGGTTGTATGGGTTAACTTTGTTAAAAAGATTTTTCATAACTCTAGTATTTCAAAATTAAGCGGGTTTTACTCATGCTGGTTTCCAGCCTGACTAGGGTGTTACTTTATTGTAATGCTCGGGTCAGAACGAGTATTATAGGATTTCAGGTTAAGATGCTTTAGAGCTCAGGAGATGAGCTGGATAACAGAAATGTATTGCACGTATTTGATTATATTCCGCTGTGTATTATTCGCTGCATAGTCAGCAGTTGAGGAAAAGTTATAACAACTGTCTAGATTATTGTTGATCATTGTATTCTGATAACCTGTATGTATATTAATAGTTATAGCATTCTTTTATAAAATGCTGTTATTGTATATTATAGTTTATTCCACTGCGATTGTAAGATTCTATGCTGTTAGTTTTGTTTCTTGTTCTGTCTCTTTTCTTCTTAAACCCTAACAGCCTGTTGTTTTCAGCACTCGATTGCTCGGCACTCTACACAGTAGCATATTAGTGTCGATTTTCGAGGGTCGAACATCGCCCAGTCATAACACGTGGTATTAGAGCTGAAGGTTAAGCGAGAACCTTGGCTCTCGTGGGGATTACTCATTAGAGATAGGGTCAGTAGTACCTTAGAATGAGTTGAGTGTAGTATATGTGAGGGCGTACTTATTATTTTCTTATATAATGATTTTAAAAATGATTTTATAATAATTTTTATATAAAATTATATTTTGATATAAAAGAAACAATTTTGTTAAATTATTATAGTATATCTGGTAATTGGCCGTGATCATTAAATAAGATTATAAAATTTAAGTGGTAATACATATGTAACCAAATAGAAATTGGGTAACAGTGAATAGACTCTGACTAGAATTTTTAAATTCCAAAAATTTTGGAAGTGTTTTTCAAAGTGTTTTGAAGTGGAGTAATTGAACCCTAATTTTAATTTTCAGGAAATTATTATAGAATATATGACGAGTTTGGCTTCTAGATATGATAATATTGATTATTATCATAAATTGGTTGTTGTGTCTTAATAAAGAATGTTTATTACAAAACAAACAATGATGAAACAGAATGAAATGTTTATGGAAGTCAAATTATATAAGCTGAATTTATAAATGTGACTTATAAATTAATATGCAATTAAATCGGGAAATTTTGAATCTAAGTCCTGAAAATTTTGAAATGTGTTTCACAGTGTTTGAGGAAATAATAAGCAATAGTATTAGAATATTTTGATATAGAAAATTTGTTTGGAAATTCTGAAGAAAAATGTTTTGGATTCTGGTTGGTTTAAATTTAAAGTATGATTTGGTATGTAAATTGGATAAATGTGTGTATATATATATGTGGATATATTGATTTCAAAGTTGATTTGAAATAAATATTGATGTTTGAATTCTGAAATTCCCCTTTGAAATGAGAAGTATAACCCAAGGAAAAGTAAGTTTTTGAACTTATAAGTGGGATGCGATATTGATATGAAATTTAAATTTGGAATGTAAAATTTAAATTGCGTAAGTTTAAATGGATTAAACGAATTGGAAAAATTTAACCCAGGGCAAGTTAAATTAGTTTAAATTTATAACCCAAAGTTGAAAATTTCAATGGTGTTACCTGGTTGCTTGGCCTGACAACGAGAGGTGGAATATTAAGTGCCATTTGGCCTGCAAGTGCCTCTCGGCCTAAGTGCATCGCTCCGCTACAAAATACTGGCTATAGAAGTTTGTTTGAATGGTACGGCCTACGCACACGGCTCGACCTGTGGACATGGCACGGCCGGAATTTAGGGGACGTATGTCATTCGTCCAAAGGAGGATGTTGTTGTAAATTTCATGTGTATGGCTCGGCTTAAGGAGTAATTTATCGTCCAAAGTCACATAGTCATTCATCGCTCGGTCTGGATATTACCCTATATGCCGTTCGGTCTATATGTTTCAGCTAACGATGTTCGGCATCTATCATTTGGCATGATTTCAACAGGGCGAGCGGGGGGACGCTCGGCATGACCTATGTTAACTCCCCTTCATTAGCGACCTAAGACCTAAAGACATGGAACGACCAAGCTATAGGAATGGTCTAGCGACTTAAAGATGTCTCGACCTAGAGAGGAGAGCGACCTAGCAAGCTCAGCGACCTAAAGGTAGCTGCGACCTAAAGTGTTGCGACCTAAAGATTGTCTCGACCTAAAGGCAGCAGCGACCTATAGAATTTAGCGACCTACAGGCTCACCAAACTTACGACCTAAATCATATGCGACCTAAACAAAGCCATAGCCTACCGACCTGAGAATGAAGCGGTCTCAGCGACCTAAATCTCAGCCGACTTACGACCTAAAACAAGTCGTACGCGACCTATCAACTCGCTGAGAAAAGAGCCGAGCACAATTGAAATAAGTCAGATCCCATCCCCTTGGTCGTTGCCCACCTACGACCTACTTTAGGTCGAAGACGACCTAGCGCTTGGAGATAAAAATACTGCCCAACGACCTAACGGAGTACTTCGACCTAAGGAAGGTCACGACCTAATAGATTCAACGACTTGAGAACTCCAGCTATGACTACAGGAAAGTTCTCACGACCTATGATAGGTCGTGAGAACGACCTAGGATAAGTCGCTCCTGACCTATCTGCATGAATAAAGAAGCCGCCTATGCCATGCCGCTAGGGGATAGGTCGTTTACGACCTTGGACTTGTACAAATCAGCACGTATGTTCTTATGGAAGGAAGGCCAGTGCTTTTTAGGTCGACTGCGACCTACGACCTTACTAAGGTCGGTCACGACCTACGACCTAACTCCGATAAAAGCCTATAAATACAGCCCTAACTCGAACTAGGAGAGGACTTTTGGCTCACTCTCTTCAAGCGCCGATACTCTGCTGCATTCCGAACCAATCTAACACTTGAAGCTCTCAAGACACTAAGAACGCTACAAACAACTTCAAGAAGAGATCTCATATATCCAACATGGATTCGAAAACTCTCATCTTCATCGAAGTTTAGGCTACTTGTTCTAAGTCTCTTGTAATTCAAAGTGTATTGTACTTGGGAAGAATTGTATCAGCATGTAATGAGATCATTAATAAAAGTACTTAAAGTGGACGTAGGCTATACCCTTAAGCCGAACCACTATAAAATTGTTGTTGTTTACTGCTTTTCTGCTATTATCTGCTTGTAATCTGTTCCCGAGCTATCGGGTGGTGCTTTCACAACTATAACTCATACACCGGGGTGTTAGCGTTCAAATTTTAGCGTTAACATTTTTGGTGCTTTCACTGAGAATTGAACTCAGGAAAAATTATCATCATTGCTTCACAGAGATTTGTAGATAGAATTTCCTTGAAAACTAGAAGTCTGTCTGAGATTATGGCTCCTGGAAGGAAGAGTAGATCTGTCAGATCTGGGAACGTTCAAGAGGGAACATCCGCTTCCCCTGTACCTAATCAACCCACTCCGTCTGCTGGGGTTACGAAAGCGGAGTTGGATGCTGTAATATTAGGACTGAACTAGCAGATAAACGCCCAGAATGCACAATTAGAGGCTCAAAGTGCCCAAAATGCTCTAATTCTGAATAAGTTGAATGATTTGCTCGGGGCAAACAATCAACCGGCTGGTAATGGAAGGAATTATGCTGGCAACATTCATGATGCTAATGAAAGGAATGCTCCTGAAAGGGCTGCCAGTCCCTTTGAGCAAACGCTTCCTGAGGTTGGTGGATCTGGAACTCGACATGATGAGGAGTATCTTTCTGGAATGGTCCGGCAAATCATGAAAGAAAGTATGCAAAGGGTTGAAGATGAGAAAGAATGGGGTTTCGTCCTAAGTAAAACTCCATTTACTGAGAAAATCTTAAAGGCAGAATTTCCAAGGAAGTTTGTCCCTCCAACTATCCCAGCTTACAAAGGGACAAGTGATCCGAATGAATTCTTGTATAAATATGATTGGCACATGACAGGTGCCAGAGCCTCTGACGAGATAAAGTGCCGATATTTCCCCATATACCTTGAGGGTGTGGCTCTACTGTGGTTCACCAAGTTGCCAGTCCGATCTATTGATCAGTTTTCAGACTTGACCCGAAAATTCAAGGAGCAGTTCAGATTATATGCTTCAAAGGCCAAGGACATCATGTCGTTGTCAAGTATAGAACAGAATCCTGGTGAATCTATCAGATCTTTCTTGAACCGCTTTAATATAGCGTTGGCTGAGGTGGACAATGCTGAACCGCGAATGATATTGACTTATCTGATGAGGGCTATTGATAAGTCGAGCGAATTTGGGAAATGGCTAAACATGAGCCAACCCCCCTCGAAAAGTTCTACAAAAAGGCAGATGAATTCATACGCCTGGACAGCCGTCCTTTACCAGTAAAGGCAGTGTTGGAGAAAGTTGAAGATAACACTGTCGCTCCACGCAAGAATGAATCGGTGGGGCAAAAAAGGGAGAATAATAATGGGAAGAAACAGGGTAATCTGAAGAAGCCCCGATCCTTCAAGCCATCAGAGTATACTCCATTATCACATACGCCGGAGCACATCTACCTTGCCACTAAAGATTATGTTGATTTTCCTAAACCTATCCCTTTGAGGACCGGGAAAAAGGCTATACAGAGTGGGAAGTTCTGCCGCTTCCATAATCAACCCGGTCATGAGACCGATGAATGCCGCCAGTTGAAAAATCTGATTGAAGAGTTGCTAAGAGAAAACAAGCTGCAGCAATTTGTGAAAAAGAATAGCAACAATCCTGCATCGTCAAGTCAGGGGCAACAGGCTCCTGTTCGTCAGCCTAGGATAGGTGAGAAAGCTACGGGGCATGAATCTGGAAGGCCCATTATCAATGTCATTACAGGAGGACCTCACCCAGCTGGAAAGAGCTGGGGTGAGATGGAGAGATATACCAGGGCTTTGAAATATGTTCCAGCCGAAGAAGACGTCTTTGTTTTAGAAGACACTACGCCCCTAAAACAACAGAAAACTTTCAGTGATGATATTATTTTCAGAGCCAGAGATTCCACAGGTATCGAAGCTCCTACCCAAGATCCCTTGGTCATCTCAGCTGGTATCGGACCGGCCATTGTCAGAAGAGTTCTCATTGACTGCGGAGCATCATGTAATATCCTCTTCAAGAATACATTCGACCAAATGAAAATCCCTATGGTCGATGTACAAGCCTCATCGCAGAAGATCGCTGGCTTCACTGGGGAGCCAAAGCAACCAATAGGAACCATCGATCTGCTTGTAGAACTTGGGGAAGGAGAAAGGAAAGTAGTCCGCAAGCAAACATTTGTGATTGTCGATGAGTTTTCTGCTTATAATGCTTTCCTTGGCCGTCCAACGCTCGCAGCGTTCAAAGCTATCCTAGCCCCGTGGTGCCTCACTATTAAATTCCCTACAGACAACGGAGTAGGAGTTATAAAAGGGGATCAAAATGCTGCGCGAGAGTGCTATTTGACAGAGTTGCGAGAGTCAAGAAAAAGGGAAATGGGAAAGGATGCGGCGGCCCCGGTCCGCATCAAAGAGCCAGCCTTGTAGCAATTACGGGGCGGACCTTGCACTAGCGAGCATAGCGGGGCACGGAAAGAGATGGATCCCAGAAAAGCCAGTGCAGGGGAGAATAGAGTAGTACCGGTGGAAACGACAGTACCGGTACCTGTTGACCCGAAGGACCCAAATAAGGCGTTGAATGTGGGTTCACAGCTTAATGTGTCAATTCAGAATATCTTGATATCTTTCCTGAAAGCAAATCTGGATGTCTTCGCTTGGACTCATGCTGATATGTGTGGAATATCTCCAGAAGTTGCAGTACACGCTCTGAATATTGACCCAAAGTTTACACCAGTAAAACAGAAAAGAAGAACCCAAGGTCCAGAAAGGTCAGCAGCATTAAAAGAGGAAGTTGATCGACTCATGGAAAATAACTTCATCAAAGAATCTACATATCCGAATTGGGTTTCAAATCCTGTGCTGGTTAAGAAATCTAATGGAAAATGGAGAGTGTGCATCGATTTTTCAGATCTGAACAAGGCCTGCCCCAAAGATTGCTTCCCTTTACCCAGGATCGATCAACTGGTAGATGGAACAGTAGGGCATGAATTGTTATCTTTCATGGATGCCTACTCCGGATATAACCAGATCATGATGCATGAACCGGATCAGGAGGACACGAGCTTTATCACCGATGTTGGTCTTTATTGCTACAGAGTTATGCCCTTCGGATTGAAAAATGCAGGGGCAACCTACCAAAGACTTGTTAATGCTATGTTCAAACCGCAATTGGGCAAAACTATGGAAGTCTACGTCGACGACATGTTAGTAAAGTCTAAGAAAGCAGCGGATCACATTGAACACTTAGCAGAAATGTTCGCAGTCCTCCGGAAATACAGAATGAAGCTTAACCCTCTGAAATGCACGTTTGGGGTCGAGTCCGGAAAGTTCTTAGGGTTTATCGTCAGCGCTAGGGGCATTGCGGCTAGTCCAGCTCAAATTACTGCCATAAAAGAAGTTAAAGCTCCTAGAACGAAGAAGGAATTGCAAAGTCTGAACGGAAAGGTCGCCGCCCTGAGTCGGTTCATTTCCAAAGCTACTGATAAATGCATCCCATTCTTTGACGCTATGAAGAAAGGAAAGAAGAACTTTGAATGGACTCCCGAATGCCAAAAAGCCTTTGATGAATTGATCCGTCATATGGAAACGCCTCCAATACTTTCTAGGCCAGGCAATGGTGAGGATCTTCTTATATACTTGGCAGTATCATCTCATGCTCTAAGTGCAGCATTGATTCGGGAAGACAAAAGGATTCAACATCCGGTTTACTATATCAGCAAAAGACTTACTGGGGCAGAGCTGAACTACTCCAAGTTGGAAAAACTCACCTATTGTCTACTAGTTGCATCAAGGAAGTTGAGACAATATTTCCAAGCTCATCCTATCAGAGTACTCACCGATCAACCTCTAAAGCAAGTCCTGTTTGGCCCTGAAACTTCGGGTCGCCTTCTAAAGTGGAACATTGAACTCAGTCAATATGACATCACTTATCACCCCCGAAAAGCAATCAACGGACGATCTTTACCTGATTTCATTGCAGAATTCACAGAGAAAGGTAATGGTGAGGAAGAAGCGATCAATGATTCGCCAATACAGTGGAAGTTATATGTTGATGGCGCAAGAAATGACTACTGTTCTGGAGCAGGGGTGGTACTTGAAACTCCTGAAGGTCGGTCATTATGCTATGCACTAAGATTGGAATTTCTTCAACAAACAATGAAGCAGAATATGAAGCTCTTATCGCAGGACTGAAAATCGCTAAAGAACTAAACATCCCAGCATTACAGATCTTTAGTGATTCTCAGCTTATTGTATGCCAAGTCAAGAAGGAATTTCAAACGAAAGGGGGAAACCTGCCCGCTTACTTGTCAAAGGCTTGGGAACTTCTGTGTGAGCTCGATCATTATTCAATAAGCCACATTCCTCGGGAAGAGAATATGAAGGCAGATTCCCTCGCAAAGTATTCAAGTTCTGGTGAAGCTCAACTATTAGGATTAGTCCCCGTAGAAGTCCTTTCAGCACCAAGCATAGATGAGATGGATATTGACTGGATTATGAATGTATCTCAAGAAAAAGAGTCATGGATGACTCCAATACTGGACTACCTACTCAGAGGTTCTCTGCCAGAAAATTCGAGAGAGAGACAGAAGCTACTAAGGAAAGCCTCTCGCTATGTAATTCAGGATGGCCGATTATACAGACGGGGATTCTCAATGCCATTGCTTCGATGTGTATCCAGGGAAGAGTCCAAAACAATCCTAGCTGAGGTACATGGAGGAGAATGTGGTGATCATTCAGGTGGCCAAACATTAGCAAAGAAAATTCTCCGATACGGATATTTTTGGCCAGAAATTAATCATGATGCTGCAAGCTATTCCCGAAAGTGTGACATATGCCAAAGATTTGCCAAAATTCCTAGAGCGCCTTCAACTGAACTCACACAAATGGTCAGCCCATGGCCGTTTGCAATTTGGGGAATGGATCTCATTGGGCCGCTACCGACTGCCAAATCAGGGATTAAATATGCTATTGTTGCAGTTGATTATTTTACTAAATGGGCTGAAGCTGAACCATTGGCTACTATCACCTCTAAGAAGATGATAAGTTTCATGACCAAGAATATCATTTGCAGGTATGGTGTGCCTCAGAAAATAATCACAGACAATGGTACTCAGTTTGAAAGCGAGGAATTCCAAGATTTTTGCAAGCAATTCAAAATCCAGAAAAGCTTTTCAGCAGTTGCTCATCCGCAGGCAAACGGGCAAGTGGAAGCAGTAAACAAGATCATCAAATCAACCATTAAAAAGCAACTTGAAAGAGCAAAAGGTGGTTGGGTCGATAAGCTACCACTTGCACTATGGGCATACAGAACCACTCACAAAACTGCGACTGGGCACACTCCCTTCTCATTAGCATATGGATCGGAAGTAATGATCCCGGTAGAAATAGAGGTTCCTTCACACAGAAGGATCCATTTCAATCAAGCAGAAAATGAAAGGCTACAGCTTGAAGCGCTGGACTTCCTTGATGAAAAAAGAGATGAAGCTAATCTCAGAATTGCAGCTCATCAGCAAAGGATAGCCAGACATTTCAATTCCAAAGTTCGCCAACGCAGCTTTGAGATTGGAGATCTAGTCCTGAAGAGAATTATGACAGCAAAAGGTGTGTTTGGGCCAAATTGGGAAGGACCATATGTCATAGGTCAGAAGCTTCTTGACGGCACATTCAAACTCACTACTGTTGAAGGAGATCAAATTCCAAGGGCATGGAACAGCAATCACTTGCGTCCATACTTTACTTGAAAATTTTGTTGAAATATTGTAAAAAGAGTTGCGAATGTATGATTCTTGTAATTGAAAGCAATTGTAAAACTGATGCAAGTGAATAATGAAAAAATATAAAGTGGATGTAGGCCCAAATTCCTGGCCGAACCACTATAAATCTTGTGTTCCTTATTATTATTACATGTTTGCTTTATTTTCGATATAAAAAGTACATAGAATGTATTACTGAAATGTCGATTTGAATTTTTGCAGGCAATGGAAGTGAAACTTGCACATAAAAAGACCAAGTGATTCTCGCCAAATTTCAAGTCACAGGAGCCCCGAATCCAAATCCTAGTTAGGAAGTACTTCAATTGAACGGCCTATGATTTCGACAGAAACGGGTCTTTGCTAATAAATTAAGATCGTTTGAACAAACAAACATCCAATTAAAAAGCTAGTGCTCGTTCTCACGAAATTGCCTGACAATGAAGCACACTTCCTTGGATTAAACAAGTTACTTGTAAAAAAAAAAAAAAAAAGGGGCAGAGGATCATTGAAAAGGCATAAGCAAGTGAACAGAGGAACAACTAAAGCCATCATCGGCAGCACAAGTCCTCTTCGGAGGCACAACTCTTCGGAGGATAAAGACCTCTAATGGGTCATACGCCACAAAAAAGAAAGTTCTCTACTCAACAAAAAAGATTGGAGGAGTCATGACCCTCCAACCATGAGAGAGTAACTTCCAGGCGATGAAAACCCTCTCTGAGGCACATTTCACCAGGAGTTGAAGTGTTATGACCGCTCTTCGGAATTACACTTCACCAGAGTTGAAATGCAAACAAAATAAAAGCCCTCTTTGGAGGCCCATTTCACCAGGAGTTGAAGTGTTATGACCGCTCTTCGGAATTACACTTCACCAGAGTTGAAATGCGAACAAAATAAAAGCCCTCTTCGGAGGCACATTTCACCAGGAGTTGAAGTGTAACAGCCGCTCTTCGGAATTTCACTTCACCAGAGTTGAAATGCAAACAAAATAAAAGCCCTCTTCGGAGGCCCATTTCACCAGGAGTTGAAGTGTTATGACCGCTCTTCGGGATTTCACTTCACCAAAGTTGAAATGCAAACAAAATAAAAGCCCTCTTCGGAGGCACATTTCGCCAGGAGTTGAAGTGTAACAACCGCTCTTCGGAATTTCACTTCACCAAAGTTGAAATGCAAAACAAGATAAAGACCTTCCTAGAAGCCCATGTTTCACCGAGATTGAAATAAAACTTCCAAGTGTCGAAACGTGAAAAGGCTTTCCTCAAAGGCACAACTCTTTGGAGGTACACGTTTCACCAAGATTAAAATAAAACTTCCAAGTGTTGAAACGTGAGAAATCCCTCCTCAGAGGCACAACCCCCTCCCGGGGACACAATTAAAAAGAAAGACCTCTTCAGAAGCCCACGTTTCACCGAGATTGAAATAAAACTTCCAAGTGTTGAAACGTGAAAAGGCTTTCTTCAAAGACACAACTCTTTGGAGGAACACGTTTCACCAGGATTGAAATAAAGCTTCCAAGTGTTGAAACGTGAAAAAATCTCTCCTCAGAGGCACAAATTTTTATTAAAAAAAAAAGAAGAAGAGAAAAATCCTCATCAAGAGCGTACTTTAACTTTCAAAGGAAGAGCGATTTACCTATTCTAAAAAAAAAGAAGGGGGAAGAAAGTTAAAGTACATTCAGAGGTCCGCTTTACCACATAGAAGAATTCACTTGGCAAAATGTACACATACGCAAAAGGAAAAAGTGATTTCTTCGAAGGACAAAGCGTAGAAACTTATATGAAGGAAGTTGCACTCTACGAAAATTCTCTTCGAGAATGAAGTAATTATTCTTTAGAAAACGAGAGAGCAAGTCCCCTCAAAGTATACGATATTGCAGTAAGCTCATGGTATAGGGGCAACATGGTATAGTTACATACAAAGTGGTATAGCTATGTCGGTAAAGTACGCTCAAACAACATACCACAAGCTCACCGCAACATCGTATAAATAAACTTGTGCAAAAATGAATAATAAATGCATTCTCAAATTCAAACAAAAGTCTGTACAAATAAAGAATCATTTTATTCAATTGCAGATATTGCAGATACAGGTTTCAAAATAAAAAGCAAGGGCCGGTGCCTGCACAACATCCGACCATTACACAAAAAAGGAATCAAAAAGCTCAACTCTTCATTTCTTCTTGCCTCCTTTAGACCCTTTACCCGGCCGAATGATTAGCTTTTCAGGTCTTTCAGGACGGTCTGAAGGCATAAGGGAAGAAGGGGAGGGAGGTGCATCTGGTGCAATTTCCGGTTCCTCTTCAGTGGTGATAATTTTCTTCCCCCTCCTCTTCGATGTCCCATGCTTCTTTCTTCTCTTCGAAGAAGACTCACTCCCTGGAGTAACGAGAGCAGACAAAACTACGTCATCAGAAGGAGTCCGCTCCGGAGAGATCTCGCCTCCTTCGAGTCCCTCATCTTTTTGCTCCTGCGAAGCAATAGGGTCATCCAAGCCATGAAGAGCCTCAATTTTCTCCTCTTGTGACCCATGTAGTGAAGCAGAAGGAGGAGTCACCTGAAGAGATGGAGGAGGAATAACCAGAGAAGGCGAAGTTTGCACGGCACTTGTTGTTTCAACTGCAGAAGAAGAGAAATTGAAAATGTTAGTATCTTCCCAAAAGAAGGGAGATATGGGTTCATTGAGATTCAAGAAGTAATCGAGAAGCTCATCAAATTTTTGAGGAATAAGCAGGCAATCCACCTGAATCGGACCAATGTCGAAATTACCTGAAGATGTTGGCTTCGTCAGTTCAATCTCGTAATTTTGAGCCCCAATGTCCTCCAAAGCCTCTTCATCAGTAGGGGTAATTACCCCGGTTCTTGTAGGAGGCAGTGAATGAGCACTGGAACCTGCGATGTCAACTTCAGAAGAAACTAGAGGACGTTCAGAGGTAGTAGGCGGTACTCCTTTTTCGGAACGCTCCTCTTCCGCCATACCAGTCCGCGCTCTGGCAAGTTTCTCTTTTCCCTTGGCAAGAGCGGCGCGGGCTTCATCGTCAAGATAATGCTCTTCAAGGGCTGACTCAGCATATCCAGCACCTTTACCACCGAGCATATGAAGTGCCGCCTCCCAAACTTCAGCCAGTGTGATTTCATACTTGGGGCCTAGAAAGGCAAGGCTGCCACGTCCCAAAATGCTGTGTAGATAAAAATCGAATAATGTGGAGCTAATATCAGCTTTGGTTGCTTGATGAGCCTCTTCGGCCGCAAGTTTACCAGCAACAGCCTCGTCGCGCTCCTTTTCGGCCATAGCAAGTCGAGTTTTTAACAACTCTATCTCCAAGCTTTGAGAGCCGGTCTGTTCTCGCAGTTGTACAGTTTCAGCACGATATTCTTCCATGACCTTTTCCTTGTGTGCAAGCTTATCTTTGACTGCTCTTTGACTGGCATGCGCATCTCGTACTTGTTGCTGAAGCATGCTCTCCTTTTGAGAATGGAAAGTACATGAAGTAGCTAATTCTTCCTTAAGTTTTTCTACTTCCGCTTTAAGCTTTTCATTGTAGGAAGCAATACTTCTCATTTCGGCGTCATGCTGTTCGAGAGTCTTCTGCCACTCAGCCTTATCATTCTCCATTGTTAGCGTGGCCTTGAGATTGGCTCGGTTAACCCTCTGAAGTTCGTCGACGAGTTTTTGCCAGTTCGACATTCTTTCGATATCGGTCCTGACAGTATCAAGATTTCGCAGCATAGCCGGTTTGTCGAGAGGAACCAAGTCGAGATCAAATCGAACCCCTCTCAAGCACCACTGAGGAAATCGACTTTGAATAGTGGGAGGACCTTGCCCGACTTGGTATGCGGGCCGGTTGATGATTGCTTGAATGTCGGAGCGAACGGGAGCAGGAGATTGAGCAGGGACATGTTCAGAAGCTGAAGGAGTTGTTTCTTCAGTAAGTCTAGCCCGCTTGCTAGAAGAATCGTCTATGTGACTCTTTCCTCTCTCATCATGAGCTTTTCTTTTTTGGGTATCATCATCTCTGTGGGGAAGATCATGTCTTTCTTGTTCCCTTCGGCGACGTTCTTTATATGCTCGTCTCTCGTCGGCTTTCCTGATGGCCCTCTCTTCATCCGACTCTCTGTAAGAAGGAAGGTAACGCCTGTAATCATACTGGCTACGCCTCCCGTAGCGCTGGAAATCATCATAGTACGAGCCGCTGCGCCCCATAGGAGAATCTGGAATTAAAATAATAAGCTTTAGAAATCTTTAGAGTACAAGAAGATAAGTGCATAGAAGTGATGAGAAATCCAAAGTGTCGTGTAACGTGTAAACTACGCGCATCGAGTTACAAACCACTCTGTGAAATAGAGGTAGTGATAACTTGAGTAGGAGGAGTTGACATTTGTTGAAAAGAAGATGTCGCCTCGATTACAGAAGAGACAGTTTTAGAAACATCATCTTTGAAAAGTTCTTGAGATGTCACAATTAAATCGCTCAACCCCTCAAAAACATCATCGCCATCTTGTTTTTTGGAGCTTGCTTTCTTAACTCCTTCACTAGTAGATCGAGGGGGTTCTTCCTCTTCAGTAACTGGGGCAAGTACAGACTTGTCAGATGGCCCCGCAACATCTTTCGGAATTGAACACTTAACTAGTGAAGTTTCTATAGAGGTTCCTCCCTGCAAGTGCTCTTTAGTGGAGACTGGGGCATCGGGAGTGCTCGTCGGAGAATCAGGAACCTCCGTTGGAACTTCATGTATTTGAGTGGAACGAGAAGGATGTAGAAGCTCAAACTGATGAAGAAGTTCTTCTATCAATAGAAATTTTGCGCTTCTTTCTTCAGCAGCCACAGTGCTTAGCCTTTCAAAAACTGACTTATGGCTGGAATCTCTAGAAGGAGGAGGAAGTGCTGGAAAAATAAGGAATGGAATCAGCATCTAGCAATACGAACCAGGTAAAACTTAGAATAAAATTAAAGAGAAAAAAGATCTCACTTCCTACTCTCCAGTCTGCGTAAAATTCTGTGGGGCAACGAATATAGAAGTATTGATTCAGGAATCCATGTGCACTCTCCGGCAAATCCAAAATAAGTTTGCGGTTCCTCGCACCTCTTACAAGTACAATTGAAGGATGGTCCTTGTTCTTCGCAAAAGTGCACAAGTAACAGATTTCCTCAAAACTCGGAAGACGATCAAGAGTCCTCCTGAACAGAACACACAATCCCATCAAAATAGCATACCATTGGGGTGCAGCTGAAAAGGAGAGATCGTCAGTCGAAGTAGGATTTGCCGGAGAAATTCATTAAAAGGAGGAATTGCTCCACTCAAGCACATTTGTCGATTAATGGCAACAAAACCGTAAGGTGGTCTATCAGCAGAGTCATTTGGTCCAGGGAGTAAAACTTCTGCCTCGGCAATGCCAAATTGAACGCATAATTGATTAAGCGCCCGCTGTTTCAAAAGGGTAGGAGTTCTTTCCGGAGGATTCTCTAGTGGAATAGCAATCGGGAAAACCCCTTCAGCGTGTTCTATCATCTCTTCTTGTTGAGACATCATTCTACATAAGCGGCTGGATGTTCAGATGAGAAGGTGCACGTTTCCTAAAAAGTGTGAAGTGTTGTGCAGAACTAAAAAAAAAAAAAGAAATCAAACATAACTGAAATTGAACTAGTTGACAATTAATCGACTATGAGATTTCAGGACTTGTTAATATAAAGCTCAAGTGTAGTGTTAATGCGAATGAATCAACTTTAACTGGATATTTTAGTTTTGCTTTAACACTTCATTTAAATTCATTAGTTCACAGTATTTCATTCACACAGTTCATTTAAGTTGATTACTCTGTATCAACTAATCTGTCATTCGATGTGGGCAGTCAATGGCAGTATACTCGTCCCAGTTTTTTTTTGCAAATATTGCGTTTAACAGGTTAATTAGCATTAGAGATAATCTACAACAAAGTGCAACAGAATTCAAGGTCAAACAATTCAATCAAGTCTTCACAGAATTTCACAAGTCATAGGTCGTCCAGCGACCTAGCATAGGTCGGGGCTTCATTAGGTCCAATTGTGCAAGTTCAAGGGGTTCAAAACAATGCAAAATTGTTCAAGTCCTAGCTCGGCTGCGACCTAGAGCCCATACCGCAAAAGAATTAGGTCGTTGACATGTCGAGTCCCTCTGCAGTCATTCAGGAATCTAGGTCAACAAGTTCTTAAGTCGCACTTTAGTTCAGAGTAAGATGGTCCAGATTTGTTTAAGTGTAAGGTCAGCCGCAACCTAAGATTTCAATCATCATGGAACTTAAGTCGTTACTTTTTTAGGTCGTTATGAGGTCGCTCTGCTTTAAGTTTTATCTCATTCAAGAGGGAGTTAGATCATTAGTATTAGGTCGCATGGTTCACATTCAAACAGACACCCCTGAGGTCGATTCCCCACTCGCACGCTGCCAGATCATCACTACCATTAACCCGTTAACCCATTAGAGCCTTCCTCATTTCTTCCAAATTTATAAACCAGCTAATTTGAATCACTGTAGTTTACCATCTTCCTCCCACATCCTCACAGATCACTCGAAAAATCCAATCCAAATTGCCTCAGATCCACCATACATCGGATATACTGCTATATCCACAAGAATCACCACGATAACTCAATCAAGAGGAAAATCGAATCGTGACTTATGGGAAAAAGCAGCATACGAAAATGCATTAAGAATGACAAGTGGAATATTCGTGGTTTGATGATGGATGTGATCGAATGTTGATAGAACTCACTTACGCAATCTGGTGATGGAAAAGTTGAAAGATTGAGCTGATTAGAATCGTCCTCGAGAAGTTCAGAAGCTTGTTAATGGCAGAATGGATGCTGAAGAAGATGAAGAGGGGAGGGGGCGAACTACGGTATTTATATTCTAGGACAGTGGAACGCGAACCGACACTGTGCGACCTAATTTTCTCCTTATGTCGTTTGCGACCTAGCAATTCTTCAGAATGCGAGTTAAGAAAGTCGAAGCACACGACCTACGACCTAGGCGTATACTTCGAGGGGCAAATGTTAACTCCCCTTCATTAGCGACCTAAGACCTAAAGACATGGAACGACCAAGCTATAGGAATGGTCTAGCGACTTAAAGATGTCTCGACCTAGAGAGGAGAGCGACCTAGCAAGCTCAGCGACCTAAAGGTAGCTGCGACCTAAAGTGTTGCGACCTAAAGATTGTCTCGACCTAAAGGCAGCAGCGACCTATAGAATTTAGCGACACGTTGCCAGATCATCACTACCATTAACCCGTTAACCCATTAGAGCCTTCCTCATTTCTTCCAAATTTATAAACCAGCTAATTTGAATCACTGTAGTTTACCATCTTCCTCCCACATCCTCACAGATCACTCGAAAAATCCAATCCAAATTGCCTCAGATCCACCATACATCGGATATACTGCTATATCCACAAGAATCACCACGATAACTCAATCAAGAGGAAAATCGAATCGTGACTTATGGGAAAAAGTAGCATACGAAAATGCATTAAGAATGACAAGTGGAATATTCGTGGTTTGATGATGGATGTGATCGAATGTTGATAGAACTCACTTACGCAATCTGGTGATGGAAAAGTTGAAAGATTGAGCTGATTAGAATCGTCCTCGAGAAGTTCAGAAGCTTGTTAATGGCAGAATGGATGCTGAAGCAGATGAAGAGGGGAGGGAGCGACCTACGGTATTTATATTCTAGGACAGTGGAACGCGAACCGACACTGCGCGACCTAATTTTCTCCTTAAGTCGTTTGCGACCTAGAAATTCTTCAGAATGCGAGTTAAGAAAGTCGAAGCACACGACCTAGGCGTATACTTCGAGGGGAAATGTTAACACCCCTTCATTAGCGACCTAAGACCTAAAGACATGGAACGACCAAGCTATAGGAATGGTCTAGCGACTTAAAGATGTCTCTACCTAGAGAGGAGAGCGACCTAGCAAGCTCAGCGACCTAAAGGTAGCTGCGACCTAAAGTGTTGCGACCTAAAGATTGTCTCGACCTAAAGGCAGCAGCGACCTATAGAATTTAGCGACCTACAGGCTCACCAAACTTACGACCTAAATCATATGCGACCTAAACAAAGCCATAGCCTACCGACCTGAGAATGAAGCGGTCTCAGCGACCTAAATCTCAGCCGACTTACGACCTAAAACAAGTCGTACGCGACCTATCAACTCGCTGAGAAAAGAGCCGAGCACAATTGAGATAAGTCAGATCCCATCCCCTAGGTCGTTGCCCACCTACGACCTACTTTAGGTCGAAGACGACCTAGCACTTGGAGATAAAAATACTGCCCAACGACCTAACGGAGTACTTCGACCTAAGGAAGGTCACGACCTAAGAGATTCAACGACTTGAGAACTCCAGCTATGACTATAGGAAAGTTCTCACGACCTATGATAGGTCGTGAGAACGACCTAGGATAAGTTGCTCCTGACCTATCTGCATGAATAAAGAAGCCTCCTATGCCATGCCGCTAGGGGATAGGTCGTTTACGACCTTGGACTTGTACAAATCAGCACGTATGTTCTTATGGAAGGAAGGCCAGTGCTTTTTAGGTCGACTGCGACCTACGACCTTACTTAGGTCGGTCACGACCTACGACCTAACTCCGATAAAAGCCTATAAATACAGCCCTAACTCGAACTAGGAGAGGACTTTTGGCTCACTCTCTTCAAGCGCCGATACTCTGCTGCATTCCGAACCAATCTAACACTTGAAGCTCTCAAGACACTAAGAACGCTACGAACAACTTCAAGAAGAGATCTCATATATCCAACATGGATTCGAAAACTCTCATCTTCATCGAAGTTTAGGCTACTTGTTCTAAGTCTGTTGTAATTCAAAGTGTATTGTACTTGGGAAGAATTGTATCAGCTTGTAACGAGATCATTAATAAAAGTACTTAAAGTGGACGTAGGCTATACCCTTAAGCCGAACCACTATAAAATTGTTGTTGTTTACTGCTTTTCTGCTATCTGCTTGTAATCTGTTCCCGAGCTATCGGGTGGTGCTTTCACAACTATAACTCATACACCGGGGTGTTAGCGTTCAAATTTTAGCGTTAACAACCTAGCTTCGAGTAAACTACCTAAAGTTCACCGTTCTGTCAATTACCACTCGGTGTAAATATGTTCCAACCTTAGAAGCGCAAACATCTCAGTTATCGCCGCTCGGCATCTATCGTTCGGCCAATAACGTTCGGCAACCTTCTTTGGCAACATCATTTTGCAAAGTCACTCGACAAGGTCGCTCGGCAACTGCCGTTCGGCATCCTTGGCTCGGTGCACACTAGAGGTGTTATCAAGTTGTCAAGCCCGCAATAAAGTAAGGGCGCTCGGCATAACTTTGCTTCGGGTCAACTCGCTACTTGCTTCAGTTCTCCAGAGGGTTTACTTCGAGTCACTTGATGATTGACCAGATAATTCTCGACCGACATTCCTCGCTTGGCATGACTCGTTCGGCATGCCTGGCTTGGTGCGCAGATGTCACCTACTATGGGCCAAGATTTCTTATTCCTGGGCCCGTGAAGGAAGTCCTGCCTATCTTTGCCTATAAATAGATGGGCAAGGTCGCAGTGTAAGAGGACCCTTTTTGGAGAACACTGGGGAGACTCTGGCATTTCCAAGACTTATTCTTTTTCGGTTAGAACCTATATTCAAGTTGTTAGTGTACGGATTGTGTCTGTATTCAATTAGTTTAAAAAGCAACAAAGATTTAACTTAAAGTGGACATAGGCAGTTGTGCCGAACCACTATAAATCTGATGTTCTAGTTTTTGCAATTAATTCTGCATATATTCCTCTATTTTAATTTTCTATCTTCATTAATCTTTCTACACAAATCTCTCTCTAGGTGTTAGTGACCAATTTAGGTGCGAACATTTTGGTGCTTTCACTAAGAACCGCATTCTCAGTTTATCAAGATCTACTTGTAGCTACTGGATTGATGAAATCCCCCAAAGGAGATATTAGTCTTTCACGGGAAGTTCGTTGATTCTACTCAGAGTTCCTACCAATTACTCAACAATGGAAAGACCTCGTACTAGATCATTCTCACACAATGCAGACGTCAACGAGACTGCTAGCGTCCAACAAGTACGACCCAACAATCAACAAGTTAACCCGAGCGCATGGACTGTCGCCGCCCAAAACCAAATGGAAGTTGTCACTAGAACGGAGTTCATCAACTTGATGAGAGAACTCATGGAAAGAAGGATACAACTTAACGAATAGATTCAAGCTAACGCCAACCTCATGACTCAACTTACTCAACAACAGCATCAGAATGCTGGAGCTCGCCCTGCACCTTACTCCTCATCTGACAGCTCAACTTTGTCCTATGAACCTCCCAGGCGTAGACGCCGCAGAACTGAAACAACACAAGAAGGTGTTGCTGATCGATCAACCAGGGATGGTCCAGGTTCCCTATATGGGGCCATGGCCCCTCACTTACACCAGGGAAACCACACCCAAGCTGGGATAGGAAACTTAGGACCTAGAGCATGAGTGGAAGCTGGACGGCCGGCTCACCAAGGTCCTAATGAAGCTGGTCCCCAGGATTCACGTTTGGTAGATCGCCAATAGAAGTAACACCAACCAGAACGGTCTCTAGGATGGATTCCAACCTGCCATCTTCCGTACAAACCCCAGACCTATCGGCTATGGTCAGACAGTTAATGAGAGAAAATAAAAGCTTGACTAATGGTGATTGGGGGATATCCACGATTCATACTCCATTCAAAAATACTATTCTACTGGCCGAACAACTATAAATCTTGTGTTCTAGTTTTTGCAATTAATTCTGCATATATCACTGCCTAGGGCCACAGCCCCTCACTTACACCAAGGAAACCACACCCAAGCTGGGACAGGAAACTTAGGACCTGGAGCACGAGTCGAAGCTTGAGGGCCGACTCACTAAGGTCCTAATGAAGCTAGTCCCTAGGATACACATTTGGTAGATCGCAAACAGAGGAGACACCAGCCAGAACAATCTTGTACGATGGATTCCAACCTGTCGTCTTCCGTACAAAACCCAGACCTATCGGCTATGGTCAGATAGTTGATGAGAGAAAATCAAGGCTTAACTAATGATGATTGGGGGATATCCAGGAGTCGTTCTCCATTCACAGATACTATTCTACAGATCGAGTACCCCAGGAAGTTTAACATGCCAACTATTCCAACCAACGAAGGGAAGACTGAACCCCGACAGCATGTGATGAGATATGAATGGATGATGGATTCAACCAGAGAAAATGATGCAACTAAGTGTAGATGCTTCCCAATAACTTTATCTGGAATCGCTACCATGTGGTTCACCCGACTTTCTCCGTGGTCTATCTCCAACTTTGATGAATTAGAGACGAAATTTATGGAACGGTTCAGGATTCATGCCACTCGTCCCAAGGACGTGATGTCCTTGTCCAATGTGATTCAGGCCCCAAGGGAGTCATTAAAGGAGTACTGGTAGGGATTTCATGTTGTGGCTACTGAAGTTAGCAACCCAAATGACAATGCCATTCTGATGGCTATTATGCGAGGGGCAGATCCGGATTTGGAGTTTGGTGATTGGCTGACAGGAAAGCCCCCAACTACACTAGAATGTTTTTACTCCAAGGTGCATTAATTCATAAGAAGAGAGGTAGCCAGGTGGACGAGACGAGACAATTCACCATGGCCTAGCAAGGAAACTGTGAAGAGCAACATTGCTATAAAACAATCAGGTGATAACTCGAGGAAGGTCCAGGTCAATGTCCAGAATAAGCCAGGGTAATCTAAAGGGTCTGGAGAAGGAAATCCCAAAAAGAAAAGGGAAGCATAAAAATGGAAACCAAGGATTCCGACTTACAACGAACACACTCCTTTGGATGCATCTCTGGAAAATATTTACCTAATTTCGACTTGTAATACCTTCCAATACCGAAAGCCTTGCCCAAAAGAGTCCACAGAGGAACAAAAGCAGACTAGGAAGTATTGCCGCTCCCATTTGACTTACGGGCACAATACCCAAAAGTGTAGACACCTCCACGATGCCATAGAAAAGCTGATTGGACAGAAAAAGTTGCAGGAGATTGTCAAGAACCCGCCGGAAGGTAGACAAAAAACATCAGACGCCAGTCGTGGGCAAGCTCCACGCCATCTAGAGGAACCTGCTCGAACTATTGGTAGGCTAGTCATAAACATGATAGTCGGTGGACCTCACCCTGTAGAAAGAATTGGCGAGAAATGGAGCGGTATGCTAATTCCCTAAGGCATGGAAATTCTGAATGTTGTTCAAGTACGGAGGATGGGTCTCTGGCTAAGCAGCAGCGAACGATGACAGATAATATAGTATTCAGGAGCAAAGATGCTGATCAGGTGGGGGCTCCTACCGTCGACCCGATGGTCATCTCTACGACAACCGAGACAACATTTGTGAAAAGAATTTTGGTTGATTGTGGAAGTTCTGTTAACATCATCTTCAAAAAAGCATACGACAAAATGAAGATGGAGACAAAGGATGATTTAAAACCATCTAAAGCCCGTATCCATAGCTTGAATGGTGCAGAAACCGGTGTAGTGGGTTATGTTGTATTGCAAGTTGAACTTGGACAAGGTGAATGTAGGAGAGTGCGAATTATGCCTTTCATTAATTTGGGTGTCAAATCTCCATACAATGTGTTTCTAGGTCGACCGGCCTTGGCAGAGTTTAGGGCAGCTTTGGCTCCTTGGTGTTTAACTTTGAAATTTCCGACATACAAAGGAGTTTGTATTGTGCATGGCGAGTAGTCGATCGGTCGTGCGTGTTATGTGGCTGAGCTAAGAGAGGCCAAGCGAAGAGAGAAAGGAAACGTTGCGGACAGCTCTGTCCGCACCCGAGTCACCGAAAATTGACATGTAGTACTCGAGCCCTAGCTCGGGCAACACGATCGGATGTATAGAGACATAGATCTGAGAGATGATGATAAGGACCCAGGGAAGCAAAAACAGAACCGGCTGAACTGACGATTGACATTCCAGTCAGCTGAGATGACCTATCACGAGTAATTAAGATTAGATCATAACTCAACCCCTCGATGACCGAGGATCTCATTGATTTCTCTGAGCGAATCTGGATGTTTTTCTTGGACACATTCTGATATGTGCGGGATTTATCCCACCATTGCGAGTCATATGTTGAACATAGACCCGAGGTACGTACTAGTAAGCAGAAAAGGAGAGGCATGGACCTGGAGAAGTCTGCTGGTCTCAGAGAGGAGGTGGACAAACTCAAAGCCAATGTGTTTGTCCGCGACGCCATCTACTCTGAATATGTCTCTAACCCCGTGCTAGTGAGAAAAGAAAACGGGAAACCTACGTAGATTACTCTGATCTGAATAAAGCATGCCTAAAGATAGTTTCCCTTTACCCAGAATTGACCAGCTGGTCGACTCACGGCAGGACATGAGTTATTGTCATTTATGGATGCATACTCGGGATGTAATCAAATCCCGATGCACATTCCAGACCAAGAACACACTAGTTCTGTCACAAATGTTGGGCTATATTACTGTGTAATGATGGCTTTCAGACTGAAAAATGCTGGAGTAACTTATGTGCGTCTGGTGAATCGGAGGTTTAAAGACCAGATTGGTAGAACAATGGAAGTCTATGTGGATGACATGCTCGTGAAGTCACGGCAGTCAAACGACCACATTCGAGACTTGGTGGAAATGTTTAATATACTCAGATATTATGGAATGAAAATCAATCCTCTGAAGTGTTCCTTTGGCATTGCGTCAGTGAATTTTTTCGATTTCATTGTTATTGTGCGGGGAAATAAAGCTAACCCAGAAAAGATTCGGACTATTCGAGACATACAAGTGCCCAGAACTATAAAGCAAGTACAAAGCCTGAATGGAAAAGTGGCCGCGTTGAGCCGATTCATATCCAGAGCAACAGATAGGTGTATTCCCTTCTTCGATGTAATAAAGAAAGGAAAGATAAATTTCAAATGGACGCTCAACTGTGAGGACGCATTCCGAGTTTTGATAAGGCAGCTGGAAAGTCTACCGGTATTGTAAAAGCCGACAGACCATGAAGTGTTGTATGTGTACTTGGCTGTATCCCAACATGCTATTAGTATGGCTTTGGTTCACGAGGAGGACCGAGTTCAAAAGCAGGTGTACTATGTCAGTAAACATTTAACGGGGGCAGAAAGAAACTGTCCTAAAATTGAGAAGCTGGCCTTCTGCTTGGTAATTGCATCATGCAAGCTTCGTCCATACTTCCAAGCGCACTCGATCAGTGTTTATACCGATCAACCCTTGCGACAGGTACTCCAACGAACAGAGACCTCAGGAAGGATGTTAAAATAGAATATCGAGTTGATTCATTTCGATATTACATGCCTGCCACGAAGGGACATACAAGGGAAAGCTCTAGTGGACTTCATCGCTGAATTTACTTGATGTAGCCCAGGCTAGAAGGATAAGTCGTATACGAGATAAGGACAAGTATTTAAGTCGTTCACGACTCAGGAGGGTAGAATTAAGTCGTTTCCGACTTAAGGAATCACGTGGGAAAGAAATACGACTTAAAGAGAAGGAGCTACGACCTAACAAAGAGGATGAAAGGAAGTTACGACTTAACAGGGGCTTAAGTCGTTTGGGATGGATGAGTCGTACATGACCCAACGACTTATCTATAAGATGTCCATGACTTATCATGAGGCAGGGGAAAGTTTCAGCTATTAAAAGCCTTGAGTTGGAAGCAGATCACGACTCAGCTAAGTCGTTTGAGGAAATACCGCAGGGAGGTTGTGTTAAGTCGGCAAGGAGTTGAGTCGTTGTAACTGATAAGTCGTAGGTCGTGGTCAAAGTTAGCCTGGTGAAGTTTGAGTCGTTTGTGTTGAACGTGTTGTACATAGGTTGTCTGAGTCGTGAGTCGTTAGGTCGTATACGACCTAACTGTTGTAAACATGTGAGTGTGGTGATGTAATATGCTGAGCCGTGTGAGTTAAGTCGCTGCCGACTTAAGTTGAGTCGTATGATGGTCATGTGTATATATGACTCGGTTATGTTGTTCTTGAGTCGGAAAGTTTCTTAAGTCGGTTGTGTGTTAGGTCGTACGTGATTAAGTCGGCCATGTTTTGAGTCGTTTGCATTGTGCTGTGTCGTAGAGGGGTTGAGTCGCTTGTGTTAAGTTGGTGCCGACCTATGGGTAAGCCGTATGTCGAGTAAGACTTAAGAGTCAAGTTGGGAAACTTCTATAAATTGGGAGTGAGTTGTAACTTTTTGGTGGTGGGTTGTTAAATAAAATTTCTTTGATTTCTTTGTGCTTTCTTCAAATTGGTAGTTGAGTGTAATCTCCTATCTCCACCTACGTCATTCGAGTGCGCTCGAATCAACGTTTGTTGAAGCCGATTCGCGGAATCAAGTGCGCTTGATCAACGTCGAAGAATCGTAGATCTTTGTTTCTCGGTATCGTGCGCGATCAACGAGACGAAGATAGCTAGAATCCGGCATCTTTGGATCAACGAATTTGGGCATTGCAGTATTTTCAACTCACCGATTGCTACTTACATCGATTGAAGTTTATTTTGATTTATCCGCTGCGTCAGTTTTGGTATCAAAGCTAGACTTAGCCAATCATAGCTAAGCCGAGACTTGGAGCCAATTTTTGAAGTTGAAGTTTGAAGTTGTTGTTCATCGTGTTCATCTTGAAGTTGCAACGAGTTTGAAGATTTTGATCCATTTCATTTTGGTTTTAGGGTTGGAGAAGTGTTTGAATTTGAAGTTGCTTAGAGACCTTGAGCCGAGCATAGTTTGTGTTGAAGTACATTAGGTTGAAGTGGAGGCCGTGACTTGTTGGTCATGTGTTGAAGTTTTGTGTTCAAGTTGTTGAAGTATTTGAGAAGTTTTGAAGTGTTTGTGAAGAGTTTCCAATCATGCCACCAAGGAGAGCTAATCATCATCAAAATGTTGAAGCGTTTGTATAGAAGAGAAGAAGCCGAGCTTATGGAACAACGTATTAACGAGAAATTTGATGAAGGCATTGGAAAGTTAGAGAAGTTGATGAATGATTTGAATCAAACTCAAAGGAGGAGATCACCAAACTCGAACCATGGAGGAAACCGAGTTTCGCCATCGGTTACGGAAGCGAGGAGGGTATCACCGCATTCTTTTAGAGATTGAAGAGAAACATCAATTTCATTACGGAGAGATCATCATGACTATGGACATGAAGAGATAAGAAGTCAATGTGAATTTTGCAATGAGCCATATAGAGAAGAAGAGAGACATAGTCGAAGTAGCATGCATGAACGAAGGGATGATAATGGTCGAGATCGATGTAGGCGTACGTTTGATTTTGATGAAGAGGGTGATAGAGCTAGCATTCATTATCGAGATCGAGACCAAGTTCGAAATTCTAATCGAAATGTTGAAGATGATCGTCGATGGGAATCGGGTATGAAGATGGAAATTCCAGAGTTCAAGGGTGGAATGGTAGCTGAAGAATTCTTAGATTGGTTGTCAAATGTTGAAGAGATCTTTGATTTCAAGGAGGTTCCTGAGCATAGAAGAGTGAAGTTGGTTGCTACTAGGTTGAGGGGGAGAGCTTTGGCATGGTGGCAGCAAACTAAACTTACAAGGGAGAGAATAGGAAAGTCAAAGATTGAATCATGGGAGAAGATGAACAAGTTGATGAGAGCTACATTTTTACCTTACAACTATCAATCACTTATGTACCAGAGGTTGCAAAATCTGAGGCAAGGGACGAAGTCTGTTAGTGATTATGCTGATGAATTTTACCAACTCGTTGCCAGGAATGATATTATGAAAACGGAAGAACAGCTAACTGCTAGATTCATTGAGGGATTGAGAATGCAGATCCAGGATATGGTTAATATGTTTGATCCTAGGTCAGTGGCAGAGGCACATCAGAAAGCGTTGGCTTGGGAGAAGCAAGGAAGGCGTGGAGGTGGTGTGTTTACTAATTCCAATAATCAAGCGAAGGGTGTTAGTGAAAGTTCTAATGTTCCTAAACCTGTTACAAAACCAGTGGTGAAGGAGGCTGAGAAGGAGAAGGTTAGCAGTGGTTTCAAATGTTATAATTGTCAGGAGTTGGGTCACAAAAGCAATGAATGTCCGAAGCCGAAGAAGAGAGCAATGGTTGCTGAGATTGAGGATGATGGTGAGGAGGCAGAATGTTCAAATGCACCTTATGTTGAGGAGGAAGAATTATTGTACGGGGATGAAGGTTGTAATTTGATGGTGAGGAGATCTTGTCTTAAACCAAAGCAAGAGGAAGATTCTAGTTGGTTGAGGAGCAATATTTTTCAGTCTACATGTACTATTCTGGGAAAGGTTTGCAAGTTCGTTATTGATGCTGGAAGCTGTGACAATATTATCTCTACAGAAGTAGTAAGGAAGTTGAACTTGAAAACTGAGAAGCATCCTAAACCATACAAGCTAGCATGGTTAAGGAAGGGTGGTGAAGTGAAGGTGTGTCGAAGGGTTTGTGTGAATTTTTCTATTGGGAAGAAGTACAAAGATGAAATTTGGTGTGACGTTGTAGACATGGATGTGTGTCATCTGTTGTTGGGCAGACCATGGCAGTTTGATAGAGCAGTACAACATGATGGTCGTGCTAATAGCTATAGTTTCATGTTCGAAGGTACTAAAATCACTTTAGTTCCCAAGAAGCAGCAACAGAAGGAAAGCAAGCTAGAGGAGATCGAAGAACTGAAAACTTTGCTATCTTTGAAGGAGTTTGTCAAGGAGATTGAAGAGGAGCCTGAAGTGCTTTTGTTGATTGGGCGAGAGTGTAGTGAAGAGGTTGAAATTCCAGAAGAAACAAAGCCAGTTTTGAAAGAATTTGAAGATGTATTTCCAGAAGAGTTGCCGAAGGAGTTACCGCTACTGAGGGACATTCAACATCAAATTGATCTTGTTCCGGGAGCAGTTTTACCACATCGACCACATTACCGAATGAGTCCGAAGGAACATGAGGAGTTGCGAAGGCAAGTGGAAGAGTTAATAGAGAAGGTACGTGTTCAGGAAAGCTTGAGTCCTTGTGCAGTACCAGCATTGTTGGTGCCGAAGAAGGATGGAACATGGAGAATGTGTACCGATAGTAGAGCTTTGAACAAGATTACTGTTCGCTACAGATTTCCTATGCCAAGGTTGGATGACTTGCTAGATCAGTTGAGTGGGGCTACTATCTTTTCGAAGATTGATTTGAAGAGTGGTTATCATCAGATTCGAATTAGACCGGGAGACGAATGGAAGACCGCATTCAAGACGAGGGAAGGTTTATATGAATGGCTGGTTATGCCGTTTGGTCTATCGAATGCACCGAGTACATTTATGAGGGTGATGAATCAAGTTTTCAGACCGTACATTGGAAAGTTTGTTGTAGTTTACTTTGATGATATTCTAATTTATAGTGCGAGCACAGAGGAGCATGTAGAGCATTTGAGAAAGGTGTTAATTATTCTTCGTGAGGAACAATTTTATGCAGCTACGAAGAAATGTGTGTTCATGACTCGAAGTGTGTTATTTTTGGGATATGTTGTATCTGAGGAGGGAATCCAGGTGGACCAGAGTAAAGTTGAAGCTATTAGAAATTGGCCACAGCCGAGAACTATCACTGAAGTTAGAATTTTTCACGGATTGGTATCATTCTACCGAAGATTCATTCCACACTTCAGTAGCGTGATGGCACCAGTTACTGATTGCATGAAGGGGAAACAATTTTCTTGGATAGAGGAAGCTGGGATTGCTTTTGAGAAGATCATGGAACTGTTGACGACAGCACCAATTCTTGTATTACCAGATTTTCAGTTGTTGTTTGAGCTACACACTGATGCATCAAAGGTTGGGATTAGAGGAGTGTTGAGTCAGAGTGGGAGGCCAGTTGCGTATTTCAGTGAGAAGTTATCAGGGGCAAAGATGAGATACAGTACATACGATGTTGAGTTTTATGCTGTTGTGCAAGCTGTTAAACATTGGAGGCATTATCTATTCCAAAAAGAATTTGTTCTTTACACTGATCATGAAGCTTTGAAGCATTTACAGGGGAAGGATAAGATTTCAACGAAACATGCATCGTGGATTGCATATTTACAACAATTTACCTTTGTTGTTAAGCACAAATATAGGGTGACGAATCGTGTGGCTGATGCTTTGAGTAGGAGAAGTCATTTGTTGACAACATTGAAGGTTGAAGTGACAGGGTTTGAATTATTGCCAGAATTGATTGACGAAGATCCTTACTTTGCAAAGTTCGTTGAGAAAGTTAAGGATGGAGATACTAATGAATTTATGTTAGTTGATGGATTCTTGTTTAAAGGAAATCGATTATGTATTCCAGAGAGCAGTTTGAGATTGAAGATTATCAAAGAATTACACAAAGAAGGCCATGTGGGTAGAGATCATACTTTGCAATTAATTTCTCAATCTTATTTTTGGCCATCAATGAGGAAAGAGGTTGAAAAGTTTGTGGAGAGATGTCATATATGTCAGGTTTCGAAGGGAACAGCGACAAATGCAGGATTGTATATGCCGTTACCTGGACCGTCTAAACCGTGGGTTGATATCAGCATGGATTTTGTTTTGGGTTTGCCTAGAACTCAAAGGGGAAATGATTCTATATTTGTTCTGGTGGATAGATTTTCGAAAATGGCACATTTTATTGCTTGTAAGAAGACGGCGGATGCTGTTCGTGTTGCTCAGTTGTTCTTTAAAGAAATCTATCGTTTACATGGGTTGCCATAGTCTATTGTTTCGGACAGGGATACCAGATTTTTGAGTCACTTTTGGCTAAGTTTGTGGAAGATGGTGGGAACAAAGCTGAAATTTAGTAGTGCTTATCATCCGCAAATAGATGGACAGACAGAAGTTGTTAACAGATCGTTGGGAAATTTGTTACGATGTCTTGTACAGGACAGTCTGAAGAGTTGGGACATGAAGTTATGCCATGCAGAGTTTGCTCATAATCATGCAGTGAATCGTAGTACAGGATTCAATCCATTTCAGATTGTATATTCAAATTTGACCAGGGGACCGTTGGACTTAATAGTAGTACCACAACCGAAGGGGACAGTTAAACGAGCTGTTAATTTTGTTGATGAATTAACTGAATGTCATAAGATCGTTCAGAAACGATTGGAGAAAGAAAATGAGAAGTATAAACAGACTACAGACTTGAAGCGACGAAATGTTGAATTTAACGAAGGAGATTTGGTGTATGCTGTGTTAACGAAGGATCGTTTTCCAGTAGGCGCTTATAACAAGTTGAAAGCCAGAAAAATTGGTCCAGTAGAAGTTGTGAAACAGATCAATGAGAATGCTTATAAGTTGAAGCTGTCGGAGGATGTATACACTTCTGACGTATTCAATGTTAAGCATCTTGTGCCGTATTACGGAGTTGGACAATCTGGTGTAGAAGAATTTACAAATTCGAGGACGAATTTTTCTCAACCAGGGGAGGATGATGTAGCCCAGGCTAGAAGGATAAGTCGTATACGAGATAAGGACAAGTATTTAAGTCGTTCACGACTCAGGAGGGTAGAATTAAGTCGTTTCCGACTTAAGGAATCACGTGGGAAAGAAATATGATTTAAAGAGAAGGAGCTACGACCTAACAAAGAGGATGAAAGGAAGTTACGACTTAAACAGGGGCTTAAGTCGTTTGGGATGGATGAGTCGTACACGACCCAACGACTTATCTATAAGATGTCCACGACTTATCATGAAGCAGGGGAAAGTTTCAGCTTTTAAAAGCCTTGAGTCGAAAGCAGATCACGACTCAGCTAAGTCGTTTGAGGAAATACCGCAGGGAGGTTGTGTTAAGTCGGCAAGGAGTTGAGTCGTTGTAACTGATAAGTCATAGGTCGTGGTCAAAGTTAGCCTGGTGAAGTTTGAGTCGTTTGTATTGAACGTGTTGTACATAGGTTGTCTGAGTCGTGAGTCGTTAGGTCGTATACGACCTAACTGTTGTAAACATGTGAGTGTGGTGATGTAATATGCTGAGCCGTGTGAGTTAAGTCGCTGCCGACTTAAGTTGAGTCGTATGATGGTCATGTGTATATATGAGTCGGTTATGTTGTTCTTGAGTCGGAAAGTTTCTTAAGTCGGTTGTGTGTTAGGTCATACGTGATTAAGTCGGCCATGTTTTGAGTCGTTTGCATTGTGCTGTGTCGTAGAGGGGTTGAGTCGCTTGTGTTAAGTCGGTGCCGACCTATGGGTAAGCCGTAAGTCGAGTAAGACTTAAGAGTCAAGTTGGGAAACTTCTATAAATTGGGAGTGAGTTGTAACTTTTTGGTGGTGGGTTGTTAAATAAAATTTCTTTGATTTCTTTGTGCTTTCTTCAAATTGGTAGTTGAGTGTAATCTCCTATCTCCACCTACGTCATTCGAGTGCGCTCGAATCAACGTTTGTTGAAGCCGATTCGCGGAATCAAGTGCGCTTGATCAACGTCGAAGAATCGTAGATTTTTGTTTCTCGGTATCGTGCGCGATCAACGACACGAAGATAGCTAGAATTCGGCATCTTTGGATCAACGGATTTGGGCATTGCAGTATTTTCAACTCACCGATTGCTACTTACATCGATTGAAGTTTGTTTTGATTTATCCGCTGCGTCATTACTGTATCATATGAACCAAACAGTGGTGATGTTATTCCCTCTATTCGAAGGAAACTATACACCAATGGGGCATCCAACGATCGTTGTTCTGGGGATGGTACAATTCTTGTGACTCCTGAAAACCGATCAATTTGTTACTCTTTGAAGCTCAATTCCCAGCTACAAATAATGAAGCCGAGTATGAAGCATTGATTACTGGCTTGAAACTTATCAAGGAACTTGGAGTAATATCGGCTGAAATCTTTTGTGACTCACAATTGTGGTGTACCAGGTGCGGGGGGACAATCAAAAAAAGGGGAAGAGACTTGCCCCATACCTTGCTCGACTTCAAGAGCTTTTAGCAGATCTAGAATATTATGATATTTCACATGTCCCGCGTGAACTAAATAGAGAAGCCGATTCATTGGAAAAAATTTCAACCACTGGCGATGCACAACAAATGGGATTGGTTCCCATCAAAATCTTACGTGCTCCGAGTATAAATGTGACGGAGGTAGATTTCTTGTTAGAAACAGAAGTCGAGAAGGAGTCATGGATAACCCCATTCAAGCAATACCTACCGCACGGGGTCTTGCTCGAAAAGAAAGAACGAGAGATGACAAGTCATTCGCAAAGCTTTGCGATATGTAATGCAGGATAGAATAATGTATCGTAAGGGATTCTCGGTTCCCTTACTTTGGTGCATTGCCCATGAGGAGATAAAGCGAGTCCTGAAGGAAGTTCATGAAGGAGAATGTGGTGACCATAATGGAGGGCAGACACTAGCATAGAAGATACTCTGCTATGGATACTATTGGCCAACTGTAAATCGTGATGCTGCAGACTATGCAAGGAGATGTGAAAAGTGTCAGAAGTATGCAAAAATCCTGAGAGCTCCGCCAACAGAACTCACACAAATGGTTAGTCCCTGGCCGTTTGCAATATGGGGAATTGATATAATCGGTTCCTTACCTATCTCCAAAGGTGGTGCAAAATACACAATAGTTGCGGTTGACTACTTTACCAACTGGGCTGAAGTAGAGCCCTTAGCAACAATAACCACCAAGATCATTAATTTGGCTGTATGAAACATCATATGTCGTTTCGGCCTCCCGCGAACTATCATTATGCACAACGAAACTCGGATCGAGAGTAGGGTGTTCAAATAATTTTGTCAAAAGTATGGCATTGAGAAAAGGTTTGCAGCAGTTGCTCATCCAAAAGCCAATGGACAAGTAGAATCCGTGAAGAAAATAATCAAATCCATATTGCAAAAACGTTTGGAAAAGGCTAGAGGAAAGTGGGTGGATGAGCTTCCAACAACACTCTGGGCTTATAGAACCACCCATAAGTCCGCGACTGACCATACTCCATTCACATTGGCATACGGCATGGAGGCCATTATACCCATGGAAGTTGAAGTTCCTTCACATTGGGTAAGTCATTATGACCCTAAGACGAATTCGGATCTCTTACTGGAATCACTGGACTTTGTTGATGAAAAATGTGAAGAAGCCGATCCGAGGGTGGCTGCATATAGGCACCGAGTCGCTTGATATTATAATGAAAAAGTCAGACCGAGAATCTTTGATGTGGGTGATCTCGTTTTGAAGTGAGTTTTCCCGGTCCCATCATATATGAATCCCGCATGGGAAGGTCCATATGTCATTGAACGGAGACTTGGAGAGAGAACTTTCAAGCTAGTGATCGTTAATGGCGTGACACTCCCCCGAGCATTGAATAGCGAGCACCTACGGCGTTATTATACTTAGTCTATTTCTTTTGCATTTTAGTTGCAATTATTACTAGTATATTTTTATTTCGTTGATTCTTAGTTTCTGGCATGTAATAAGACAATTCAATTTGTTTTTATTAATAAAGGCTTGAAGCCATCTTGTCCATGAATTATTGACGTTTCCGTGTGTGATAATTCTGTGGCAAAAATTAAAGTTACAATATTCTGTCTAGCATATGAACGTGCACAAATACTTAAAAATATCCAAGTCCCCAGAGGGAGGACTGGAGTACTCTGAGTCCCCAGAGTGTGGGCTAGATTACAAATGACTTAAAATCTCAAAGTTCCCAGAGTACGAACTGAAGTACTCTGAGTCTCCAGAGTGCAGACAAGAGTATGAACGACTTAATAATCTCTAAGTCTCTAGAGTGCGGACTGGAGTACTCAGAGTCCCATAGTGTGGACTAGATGTAAACGACTAAAAATCTCCAAGTCACCAGAGTGCGAAGTGGAGTACTCTGAGTCCCAAAGTGCGTACTAGAGCATAAACGACTAAAAATCTCCAAGTTCCCAGATTGCGGACTGGGGTACTCTGAGTCCCCAAAGTGCGGACTAGAGTATAACAACTAAAAATATCCAAGTCCCCAGCATGCGTACTGAAGTACTATGAGTCCCCAGATTGCAGACTAGAATATAAACGACTAAAAATCTCCAAGTCCCCAAAGTGCGGACTGGAGTATAAACGACTAAAAGTATCCGTGTCCCCAAAGTGCGGACTGGAGTAATCTGAGTCCCCAAAGTGTGGACCAGAGTATAAACGACTAAAAATCTCCAAGTCCCCAGAGTGCGGAATGGGTTACTTCGAATCCCCAAAATGTGGACTAGAGTATAAATGACTTATAATCTCCAAGTCCTCGGACTGCGAACTGGAGTACTCTGAGTCCCCAAAATGTGGACTAAAGTATTCTAAGTGCCCGAAGCTTGGAATAAAGGATCTACGATTTTCAAAAAATTTCCGAGTCACATGGAAGTGAACTAGAGCTCGCGTAGCTCACCGAATTCCGAGTTATGGAAACGAGTTAGACAACAAGCTGAAAAATGAAAGTCATCGAAAAATAAAGAAACTAAGTTGTATTCACAAATCCCAAAATAAAGTTTCGCTACAACTCCTCCTAAACTCGGAGTCAAAAGTCTATTTAAATTGGCTATGAGAATAAATGGAATTAATTACACAGTCTAGGCTAACTCTCATTGAATGAGCATGATAACTACTTCTTTGACTTCTTCTCCTTCTTTGATTTCTCGGACAACTCCTCCCCATTCGTTTTTTCTTGGACGTTTTGCTTGCTAGGGAAGTGACATCGAGGAAGGAAGAGGATCTTCTAGTGGCCTGGACCCATCGGGGAGAATAACTTTCAAAGGTCTGTTCAAAGGATCATCTAGTTCCACTACTTGGGGCTCGACCTTGATTTCAACTTTCTTCTTCTTTTCTTCCGTAAGTTGCTCCTTCATGCTCAGTTTTGAAGTATGTCCAGAAGCGCCCGTAATTTCAACATCATCGTGTTCTTCGACGGGCGATGGATTTTTAGGTTTGTCTATGTTAACGCCCCGATCACTTGAGCGTCAGGTCCGGGAGTCTCTCTTGTTTGAGTTGCCACTCCCGTAATCTACTCCTTCTCCGTGGTGACATCGCTCCTTGGAGTTGACTCGGGATCAGAACAGCATGCACGAAATCATAAGAGACAAATGTTAGAATACATTAACTACTTGCCAAAAACGACGGCCCTTTGAACTTTGAGAAGAAAAGTTATGTACCGGTTTCAGGCTGACTCTCAACTATCCAGTGAGTTTCACCCTCTGGAATAGGAGATAAAGTATGAATATCAAGGCAAGGATCTTCTAGGTCGTAGCCAATATGCTGCTCGAAGGGGTCAAAAGATGGGCGACCAGTCGGTTGAGTAGGGAGAGGAACTAGAGACTCGGTTCTGGATGTGCCGGCAATGTCATTCTTTCCTTTTGGCGAGGAGGAGTCTCTGCTATAAAGAGCCTTCGCTGCAGACAAGTCTGAAGGCTCATTCCTCCGGAGAAATTCCTTCACTAAAGCTTCTTCGTTAACCTCTTCAGTGCCCAACTCAACCTTTTTGATCTTTATCAAAGTCTCCCATGCTTCGGTCAAAGATTCAAGGTAACCCTCGCCAAAAAATGTTATATTGTGATGCATGAGAACTCGAGCATTGTACTCGGCTATGAGCGGATCAAACATGCACTTGATTTCCTCCCTTCTAGCCTCTGTGGCCGCCTTAAGGCAAGAATCAATCACCGTGAACGCTATTCTTTTACCCTCTTCACGGGCTTCGTTTTTTAACGTTTCGGCCTTAGAGAGTTCTTCATCGAGTTTGTTTTCAGGAGTCGTGTAGCAACAATCTCGTCGCAATGCCGTTGCGACTCCTCCTGAGCAGCAAGTTTTGCTTCTTTCCTTGAAAAGTAGCTCGTCCAACTCTTTGACTCGATAAGAAAACGCATCTCTCTCCTTTTGGACGGAGTCTTTCTCTAGAGCTAAAGCGCCACAGTGTTGAACCGGATCATCGATCTCTTTCTTATGTGCGGCCTCCAGACGATTAATTGCCTCAGTTGTGTCTTTACCATTTTTCTGAGCTGTTTCAAGCTGAGACTTGTATGAGGAAAGCTCTTCATCTTGGGCTTTAATGATGCCTTTTTCATGGACGGCTTCAAGTTTAAGACGATCAATTTCATGCTGACGTTCGATAGAGACTTTCGAAACATTTTCTGCCAAATGAACAAAAGCATCGTGTTTAACGTAGACATCATTGTTGCAAGCATTGAAAATTTGTTTATTGTGCCCCGGAATGTGATGAATCGCTGGAAGAAACATCAGACCGTCGGAGCATATTTTTAGAAACGTGGCCTTGAGCTCTGCTAACTTTTTTGCTATCGACGAATCATTTGCAGGAGCCGAAGAAGTTTGTCTAAAGACTACAGGCTTTTTATGAAGTTCTCGGGATTCCCTGGTGCTAGATGAACTAGAGTGTTGGTCGCAGTGAGTATTAGACTGGGACACCTTATGACCAGATTTCTCACTGCCTTGCTTTGGTCGAGAGGCAGGATCGTGAAGGTATAAAGACTGATTGTAAGTTTTCCATTGAGATGATGAATCCCCGGAGCGATAGTCCCTATCGCTGTCATCCTCTCTATCTCGGCGTTTGCCGGAGCCCAAATCCCAACCAGAATGATGAAAAATAGAGGACTCATGAAGGCGATCGAATCCATGAGAGCATCCCATATCACCTGCACAGAAATTAAGTAAACATGAGTTAGCAGGAATAACATGATGACTGAAGTTTAGGTGCAAGGTGAAGTGTAAGTGTTATTGTGTGTGTCCTAGTGTTTTCTTCCGATAGAGCATTTTCTTTAGCTTTACTTATCGAAGATTTTTCTCCCTGATTATAGGCTTGAACGCTTTGATCGCCTCTCGCGGGCTAATGGAGTTTATGGCTTCTGGGTCATTCAACCCATAATTGAGCTTGTCGACGGGAATAGCGAGGTCAGATAAACCTTTCAGTGAACCCTCTAAGTGTTGCGGAGATGGCTCCTTGTCCACTGGAGTAATTGTGACCTTTGAGGACCACCTACTGTCTTATTCCTTAGTTTGTAAGCCAGTTTCCTTTTTACCTTCGAAGGGGGAGGCGTTCATCAATGCCATGTACCTCAACCATCGGTTCCAGAGCAGGATTTACATACTCACCCGGTGCTTCTAACACCTCAGTTTCTCTAATCTCGCCCTCCTCGGGTGTGTCAGAGGCACCACGTGTCGGAGGCCCAGCTTGCCTTTTGCCTTTGTCCAAGGCAGGTCCAGTTGTAGTGACGCTGTTTGCAAGACTTATTCGGCGACCTTCCGCCAACAACCCAAATTTTGAGAGCGATTAATTGAAAATGATGGATCTGATGTACCGGTCTTGTAACATCCAGCCTTTTCGCACGATTTAAGCCGACACACGTGCCAATTCAAACCATACGGAAGGGCGGATTGTTATGGGATAAATAAGAAAAAACAGAGAAGAAATAAAACAAAAAGGAATCTCACAGCGGAAGGATAAAATATAATAATCAAATATACAGTGCATGAAGCTGTTTTACAAAACCTTTTATTATATTTATACAATACATATCAGAGTACACATATCAGAGAATAATAAATAAATGCAGCGGAATTAAATAGTGTAGTGGAACAACATAGTAGATAATAATACTACAAAACTTCGTCTTCGTCCTCCAGAATAAAATCTTTAATCTTGAAACTCTCGGACTAACCCGAGCGAATTGAAAAGATAAAACACTCTAGTCAGAACTAAAAGAACTTATGTAAGTTAAATCAACAGAGTAAATATGAGTGCAGTAACTCAAGAGATGCCCGGGATTCACATCTCCTAAGGATCCGTTAAACTATTTACTATGTAGTATATTTCACTATTATAATAGTGTCTAATTATAAAATAAACTTACTTTTTTCTTAGCATTCAGGGAGGGTTACCCATATAGCCCTTAACACGTAATAGTCCCAGTAGTCCATCCATTATCAGCGCATCTCCAGATCGGGAGACTACCCTAAATACTCCACGGGCTACGGGAGAAAACCAAACTCGTATAAGGCTCGGTATGGTAGGTGACACGGCACAACTAGGCAAAGCCAGGGTAAATATACCAAATACGCTTCCAGGTCGGTGGAAACGCGTAGCTGCTACTACCGCCCACCTCGAACAAACTCCCCCAAATCAAAGAAATCAAAAGTGAAGTTGGCCACCGAATCAATCCAAAGTCAGAGTATAGTATCGAAGAGGAGTATCCAATCAAAGTTGCTACCTTATTAACCCGTCGATCGCTCCTGTTTTAGCCACCTTATGCCAACTCATGGGAGTTGGGTCCACGTATTTACCTTAGAGGAAATGCCACCACCATCCTACTTTATTCTGGAATCTCCACCGCGTACACAGTTGTTAAGGTGGTTTTCGGAGTTGGCAGAGAGTATGACAACTTTCGATCCCGGTCTCTTTAACAACCCATCGTTATTATAACACCGCGGTCATTTAAAAATTTATAATTTAAAAACCAGAATAAAATATCTATTTCAAAACCATATAAGTACGATATCATTTTCCTCTTTTAAAACCAAATCAATATGATATCATTTCAAATATGTCCTTTTCTAAAACCATACTACTCTAAAATTTATAATATCTCGGAACTATACATTTGCATTATACTCTTCAAAACATAATACTTCGAAATCCATAGCTTTAAAAACATAACTTCAAACTTAAATGGTTTGGATATTCAATAGTATATCAAATAAAATGGTTTGAGTTCAAAATTACTTTATAAAGTAAATAATTTCCGCGACTTAAGAATTTTACTTTCTTTAAATTAAGTCTAAATCCCTAAATTTAAAATTTACTTTCAGCTCCAATAAACCACTTCAGTTTCAATACATTTCAACTTTGGATATTAGCCAATTAGAAACTAAGGTTGGAGATTTCTATTCAACAATTAAATGTCCTATTTGTTTGAAATATTTTGCATAATAAATCTATAATTATTTAAATAAAACTCAAATTACTTATAACTAAATATTTCCTTCAATTTATTTGTACTAGAAATATTCATTTCATTTATATTGAAATAAAATTTAGGTTATAAATATCATACCTTTAAAGTTTCAAGCTTAATAAGGTTCTACATCAACTTATAGAGTTTAATTCTTAAATACGCTCAATTCCATTTAATCTCTAATTTACCTTTCAATCTAACTTTATGTGAATCATTTAAACTCTATATCCTAAGCCTGTACTTAATCATATAATATAAATTTATCAACTCCCTTTCAACTTATTCATTTTTATTTAACGGATTATACATAGCTTAAATTCAAAATTTAACTATATATGTATAACAATAAAATAATATTTATAAAATTTCAAAATTTAATATTTATTAAACCGTATCCTATCCAAACCATAGAAATCACTTTAAAATATTTTTATATATATAGACCGCGATGACTGTATATAATTTTCTATCCTATGGTCAAGTGATACGGATATTTATCATTTCAATCCGCAATTTAAAAATATAAAATTACGGTTATATATCATTTCAAACCGCAATCCCGAATGAAATGAAATGCATAACAACTTGCAATTAGTATAAATAATCATCCATTCATCCATCAAATCATACATCCATTTATCACAATCATCATCCAATTTCAAACAATACATCGTTATATAAGAGGTGATAAAAAACTGATATCAATTATCAGTTTATACTCAAATAAATTAAATAACTGTTAGTTGGTAGTTTATATGCAAAAATAAATATAATTTAACCGGCAGTTAATATGCAATAATGAATTAAATAATGCGTAAATTAAATGAATGCAATTTAACTGAGAAAATGATGAAATATATTCCAAAAAGCTATAAATAAAATTTTAAACACATCATAAATCAGTTTAACAAACATAAGAACTTTTAGAATTTGTGAGTTGGTTAAAACACTCACCTTTTGAATTTAAATTGAATTTAAATCCAATTGAAACCAAAAAATTTGACCGTCTCAGAATTCATCCAAACCAACATCATCAGGTCCAGAATTTCAATACGATCCTAACTAAAGAAACCGTACGTAAAACGGATATCGTATGAAGAAGTTATAGCAATAATTGCGAGTTGAAACCAAAAAAAATAAAAAGAAAAGAGAACACATACTAGCTGCCACGTCATCGCAATCTTCTTCCTCATGCAAAACGCACGCACCCAGGAAATCAAGCCAAAACGCACAAACCCAAACAAGGCCACTGACCACATCTTTGACCACGACTTTGACCTCGTGTTGCTGCAAATCCGACCGTCAGTTCGCCTACAAACTTCACTGATGAACAACGCGCTAGCCCCTGTACAAAACCCAGAAAGGATTTTCTGATCAGACGCACTAGTCAAAAACGCCCAATTCAATTTTGACCGCGATTTCAGGTCAAACGATGCTTCAAATTGAAAAACAAATTACACCATTGAATTACGCTCGTCGAGAGCTTAAACATATATTATTTTGAGATTTTTCTGAGGACTTTGAATTTTTGACATTGATTTTGAAATGGATCTGGATCTGAAATTTTTGTCCGCCATTGAGGAGGAGAAGGAGCTGATGAAAATTTACGCATAGACAAATGAGATTAGGCGAAGGCTAGGGTTTAGCGGGGTATTTATAGATGAAGTTGGAATAGACATATTGATCCGAATTATAAACGTGCTCAACGATAATTGGCCCAAAAAGCCCGTTCTGACCCCGGAACGAAATTGGGTAAACCCATATATCAAAATAGGTGTTTTAAAATACTTTAAATGCGATGGAACAAGTTTCAAGTCCAAATTCCATCGTATGAAGAAGTTATGCTTAAATCAATATTTTCAAATTGATTTCAATTGATTTCAATTGCATAAATTTCAACGCGTTTCGAGTCCGTACGATCAAACGACAAGCCCGATCGCTACGAAACTTGAAACACTATTATAATCAACCATTACGGATCCGATGAAACTAGTTTCGTCGAAATCCGAGTCAGTGGCCAAAATGACTATTTTTCCATTAAATAAATAAATTAATAATTAATTAATTAAATCAAATTTCCAATTTAAATTCTAAAATTGGACAATTCTTATTATTTAAAATTTCTTAATCATTTACAATGATTTTAAACAAATTTAGATGTCAAACTAAATGTTAATACATTTAACAATTTCAGCGTTAAATTACAATTTTGTTAAATCTTAATCCTTTGAATTAATTTTTTTAATTCATATTATTCAAATTCATTATTACAAACAGATGAAATAAATATTGGAATCAAAACCCATTATATTAATATTCTCAATTTTCACGTAAATTCTCATTTATGTAATATTTTAATATTATACTCCACTTGTTTGCAATTAATCCACTTATTAAGTTTCAAATTATAAATAAATTAATAAATCATGGTTTCACTCCTTAAATCAACCTATCTTCATATTATATATAAAATTAACATTTACATCTTATATAATTAACCATCTTTAATGACAAATCAAACCTGCCCTAACTGCACAAGTTAGGGCAAATAATGGCAATTGATTTCACCTTAAACGTTATAAATTAAATATTAAAATCCAAATAAATTTGTTTATTGATTTAAAATCTTGCTATTGATAAATCGACATTGTATGGATGCTATTAACAATGAATTATATTACACATCACTAATGTATTAATTAATTTATTTCCCATTTAACGTGCTACTTAATCTCCTCTGAATGCAAACTGATTTCCAAATTTCATGCAACATATTAAAGAAATAAATACATATCTTAATTAATTCGTTTTTCCCCATTCATTATACATTAATGCACACATACAAATTTAGAATCCTAAATGCCATTAATCATTCCATCTTGTTTCCATTCCTTTTCACATCAACTATCACTTTATGAATAAATTAGCATTTCCTATTCATTTTGTTACATTCACTTATATTCATTTTATTAATAAATTGGTATTTCATTTAATCCATTCATTATTATCTTTAATTATTGCAATTCATAATCTAATACAAATTTTGAATCTATTTTCAAATTTTCAAATTTCAATAAAACCTTACAATTGTTTACAAATAAAAATGGGAATTGTACTAAATAAATTATTTATTGTCCTGCATTACTTTATTACCTTAATTTACATTCAATTTCCATAATCAATATTTTATTTCATTGATAAATTCAATTGATTCCCACTCACCGTTTAATAGCCTAAGTAAACTAGTAACCATTAATAACGGTCACTAATTTTCCTAAATCACATTAATGGGTTTATAGTTTCCCATAAATGTTGCAATAACTCATATGATATTAATTTATCCAATCACCATTAAATTTATACTAATTTATCATCAATTTATACAATATATCTCTAGTTTCCTTAAAATAAATTTATGTTTAAATTAAGTTTTTCATTTACACTTCCGTTACTTTATTAATAATCATTAAAGTAACTTTTATATCAATAACACATTATAATTACTTACCATTTAAATGAGTTTGATTTCTAATAAGTTAATTGACCAAATTAATTAGGTAATTTATACAAATTTGTTATCATACCAATAAATTTTCACTTATAACTAAGTCCTACAATTGAATTTCTTCAAATTACTATAAATAGTTTTTTAATTACCATTGCTATATTTTGATTTAGCGTTCATTCCACTATAAATTTTATCACCTCTATTACTTATACTAAAAATTAAATTACAAAATACTATTAAATTAACAAATTTAATTGTCGAAACTTACGGGTCGTTTCAGGTCTTCCGTGGGAACAACTCAAATAGTTTCGACGGCCTCAGATTACCCGGAGCCTTCGGGACGTGGGCTGATACCTGTAAAAGTTGAGAAAGGGTTTAGAAAGGATGCACTTTCTGCCACATACAAGTATTGATCCAGAAAGGAAACTTGCTCCCTTCCAGCCATCTACTCGCAAGGCCTGTGGGACAGCGCACGTAAAACCATTCCTGCTTGTATTGGGCGAATTTGCTCCACGCTCCCGTCAAGATTTGGCACTTGTTATGTGGCTCCAGGAATATGAAAGATTGGCTATCGAATCGTCTCTTGAAACGATAAAAGTAGCTCATGTCACCGGGAGTAGGGAGCCTGAATAGAATGCTCATGAAAAGAATACACGTGCCATATATGAACGCATGACCGTTGGGATGTAACTATGCTACGGTGATCTCAATATACTGCAACACATCACGGAGGAAGGAGTTGAATGGTGGCACGCTACCAACCCAACACATGAACTTGTTGCAGGCGGTATATCCGGCTGGGGTCAGGTGAGGACGATGTTGTCCCGATGGAACCTGTACATCGTTAAAAGGAATTCCATGGATTGAGCATAGTCGGCAAAGTGCATTTTCATTAACTCTCAAAGCTTGAGAATCAACCGGATTGTCTAGGATGATTGCTGCATCTATGGCATCAGGAGCCAAGTCAACGAATGTAGTCGTTGGATTCGGGATATTCTGTACAGGAGTTGTCGATGGATTTGAATTTCCCACTACTTCGTGCTGAAGACTAGGCTCAGGTTTATCTGAGACTGTGGCAGAGCTTGACTTTCTAGAAATCTCCAATGAGCATCGAATTTGAATAAACACCTGTTTGAACTATACTTGAAAGACAATCAATATTAGACATAATGAAAAAAGTGCTCCCCTTTGTGATGTGTGGACTAGTGCAATCGTTCTAGTATAAGTGTAAAAGAGTTAAAAGTCATGAAGTTGGCAAAGTAAAGTTAAGCTTTAAACTATCATCTTCGAAGACCGTCATCGCTGACCGTCTCCGAGAGCTTGCCCTATGATGGTTTCAGTTTTGAACTCAGACATTGGCACTATATATTGAGGGCTATTATTTGTTTTTATTGTGTTAAACTCAAGTTTATAGTTTTTGAAACTGGGGAGTTATCAGTCCGGATTAGTTCGATATGCTTGTTTGCTTAAGTCCTTGTCCTTGTTTATTGTCATATGATTAGGCATGGGAAGTAAGTGAATTTGACATGAGTTGTGTTCAAGTTAGAATGATTTTGACTACTGTTGCCTACTTCATGGCTCGATGCCGAGCGACACTCAAAACATAGGACCGAACGACCACCTAAACAAGATACGCCGACCCACTCACTCACCTCCATCCCACTTCCTCAAATCACCGAACTAGACCCACTCTCTCTCTCTCTCTCTCTCTCTCTCTCTTTCTCTCTCTCCCTAGACCGAACGACGCCCCACCCTCTACCTCCTTAACATTACTCTCGCATAATGACTACCGATCCACCTTCTTCGTAGTTGACCGGTTTCCACCAAAAATACAAGTGTCAATCCGGTCACACTCATTTCTTCCTCGTTGTTTGATTACCAAACGATTTCAATCAACAGTTTAGTTCCACCTCAATAACTTAACTCCCACGTTCGGTGACCCAACAGGAACCTTCAACCTAGAGACCATCGGTTCCCCCTTTACCTTCTCCTCTCCATCTCACCAGCCTTGAAATCGGTTAAATTCATATCAAGTTCCAACCCTAAGACATGTTCAAAACCTCGATTCGTCTTCCTTATCTACATGACTCCTACCGTCCATAATCTGAAGATAATTCGTGAATTCAAATTTTGGGCTAAACTATCTAGCTTGGAAAAAACGTTTGAACGAGAAATTCTTACCTAAGAGGATGATCGAAGCTTCGGGATCTGTTAGGTTTGAGATTGAAAGTTGGTTAGACTCTGTCTGGGGAGGATCTGTAGGGAGAACTTACTAGATTTAGGATGAGGGAGGAGGGTTGGAGAGGTAGCCGAAGTTCGAGGGAAGGTAAGTTACGAGTTCCTGTAGAGTCAAAGTGAAAGTAAAGAAGTGATGAAGAGAAGTGTCAGTTTTTATATTTGAAGAAGGGGAGGCGAATTGGCATTAACCAGTGGACCGGGTCAAGGTATTTCAGTGGTTCGGTGAGCAATTATGCCGAGCAACTGAGAACTTGCCGAACGGGTGGTTCGGCGCACGAATATCGACCGAGTGGTATTGAAGACATGGTAGGATAAAGAAACGAATTCCACCCGATGGGAGGAGAAGAGTGGGAAGCACGGTTTGCTTATGATTCAAAGCATATCATGATTGATTCTCACGATATGCTTTGGGGGGCAAATGTTACCCGGTTGCTTGGCCCGGCTACGAGAGGTAGACTATTAAGCGCCGTTCGGCCTACAAGTGCTGGGTGGCCTAAGTGCATCGCTCGACTACAAAATACTGGCTATAGAAGTTAGTTTTAATGGTTCGGCCTACGCACATGGTTTGCCCTGTGGACATGGATCAGCCAGAATTTAAGGGATGTATGTCATTCGACTAAAGGAGGATGTTGTTGTAAATTTCATGTGTATGGCTCGGCTTAAGGAGGAAGTTACCGTTCGAAGTCACATAGTCATTCATCGCTCGGTCTGAATATTACCTTATATGTCATTCAATCTATATGTTTCAGCTAACGCCATTCGACATTTATCATTTGGAATGACTTCAACAGGAGGAGCGAAAGGGGACGCTCGGCATGACCTAGCTTTGAGTTAACTACCAAAAGTTCACCATTCGGTCAATTACTGCTCGGTGTAAAATTGTTCCAACCTTAGAAGCGCAAACATCTCAATTATCACTGCACGGCATCTATCGTTTGACCAATACCGTTCGGTAACCTTCTTTGGCAACATTGTTTGGCAAAGTCACTTGACAAGGTCGCTCGGCAACCGCCGTTCGGCATCCCTGGCTCGTTGCATACTAAAGGTGTTAACAAGTTACCAAGCCTACAACAAAGTAAGGGCGCTCGGCATAACTTTGCTTCGAGGCAACTCGCTACTTGCTTCGGTTCTCCTGAGGGTTTACTTCGAGTCAGTTGATGATCGACCAGATAATTATCAACCGGCATTCCTCGCTCGGCATGACTCGTTCAACATGCCTGGCTCAGTGCGTCGAAGTTAACAACTATAGGACAAGATACCTTGTTCCGAGGCCCGTGAAGGAAGTCTAGCCTACCTTCGCCTATAAATAGTGGGGTACGGTCGCAGTGAAAAGGGACCTTTTTCGGAGAACACTGGGGAGACTCTGCCATTTCCAAGACTTATTCTTTTTCAGTTAGAAATTGTATTCAAGTTGTTGGTGTACGGATTGTATCTATATTCAATTATTTGAAAAAGCAATGAAGATTTAATTCAAAGTGGACGTAGGCAGTTACGCCAAACCACTAAATCTGGTGTTCTAGTTTTTGCAATTAATTCTGCATATATTCCTCTATTTTAATTTTCTATCTTCATTAATCTCTCTACACAAATCTCTCTCTGGGTGTTAGTGACCAATTTAGGTGCTAATAAAGGGTGAAATTAAGATTTAAATTATGGAAGTTAAATGAATTAAAAAGAAAAGGTATGGATTGGATGATAGTTGCAAAGGAAGAATGTATATGTGTAAATGATTTCAAAATGATTTTTGAAATAAAACAGGTTTTGAATTCTAGAAATTTGTGATGGACACTATTGATTGATGTCTTAGATAATTTGGATGCTTATTTACTTTGGTATATCTTGTTATCATCCTATTTGTTATTTACAGTATATAAAACTGTAAATTGGATCATTTTGAATAAATTAAGATTGGATTGAAGTGATATATATCCAACCATGAAATTGAATAGAAATAAATTAAACTTATGAAAAAGGAATCATTTTGAACTTAAGTTTGAAGTTTTAGAACAAACTTGTCAACCAGAATTGTTTAAAGATTCTGGTTTAAAGTTTGAAGCTATAATTGGGAAATAAATCGAATTTCGAAAATTGATTTGTTTTAAAAAGATTTAAACTCTCACCCGAACCATGAAATAAGTTAAGTAGAGGTAATTTAAATGAATATTTGAAATTGGTGCTCAGAATTGAATTATTTTAAAGATTTAGATTGTTAAATTAAATATTAAGGGTTAATTTGATTTAAGTGATTCAATCGACATTTTGAAAACCGAACTCGAATTTATATAAATCGAGATGGTTTAAAAATTGAGAACGGAATTGAAATTAATTCAAATTGGAATTGTAATCGATGTTGAATTAGTTGAAAGTCGAATTGATTTGAATCAAAATTGGAATCGAAGTTAATTCAAATTGAAATCGAAATTGAATCAGTGGAGATGAAAATTGAAAATTGATTTGAATTGGAGATTGGAAATTGAATCAATTTGACTCTGAAACTATTTTCTAATAAACTATTTTAATATTAACTATATAAATCTACCATCTTAAATATTGAAATTTATTTTGATTTTCCAAGCTATGTACTATACAAACCTTTCTTTTTAAAACTTAAACAACCTCATATTGACTATTTTAAAACTATTCAAGCTATTTTCTAAATTCAAACTGGTTAAAGTGGAAATTGTTTATATCTAAATCATGGATTTAAATACGAATTGGGTTAAAATTGAAGTCATAACCCAAATGGAAATACAAAGCAATTCTGAGTTGGAACTGAAATCAAGATATTAAGGCAAAAATGATTTTGAATTAAAATATATATTTTGAGAAAAATATGATGATTTTAAAAATGAAGATTGGATAGTACCATAACTGAAACTTACTTTATAAGAAGGGAGAAATGTGATATATAACTTTGTAAAGAAATCGAACTTGGAAATTTGATTTGGGATTATTGAGAATATAAATGTTAGTATATATTCAAATTCCCTTATTGAATTCATAACCGGAAAGGATGATTTTATATGTATATAAGAATGAAGTGATAATAGTTTTGGAACCCACTAATTTTCAAAGACTTTTGATTTTGGCAAATATTCAATTTTGGAAATTGGGTAAATCGAATTTTGAAAACAATCGATTTTGAAGATATCGATTTTGCATAGATAAAGTGTGACGACTTTGCTTTTTCTGGCATTAATTGTGAATAATTAAAGGGTTTAAAATATTAAAATTGAAATATAGATTGATTTTTAAATATGAAAGTTTGGTTTTTATTTAATAAAATGGATTCAGAATTTATTATATAGTGATTTATTGGATAATATAATTATTGAATTTAATAGTTAAATATTGGTTAAATTATTGTATCTTGAGTTTTAAGCTCGATAAAAATATTATAAAGGCTTGTAAAATTTATATTAATAATGATGAAGACAATGCAACTTTCAAAATTGAATTTGGAAGTGATCTGCTCAGTTTTAAAAATATATCGTTTAAATTGACATTTAAAAATAGCCTTCCGTGGCTCAATCTCGGAATTCGACGAAATTTGTTTCGTTGGATCCGTAATATTTTATTATTATCGGATTTCAAATTTTGTAGCATTTGGAGTTACCGTGTGGCCGTACGATACATAAATGTGCTGAGTTTTATATCAAAAATTTAATACAATATCTGGGTCCAAAATGCTATCTTCTCCATACGATTGAATTAGGACTTGAAACCTTTTCCATTGCGATCGGAATAGGGGTATAAAATTATAAACGCATAGCAGCACGCCTGGATAGGATGTCAAGATTTTAAGCTACGAATTCCTGACAATTTAAATTTAAAATTTAAGTATAATATATATTGTTTGACCAGTCAAAATTCCCTTTACGTCAACTTTTTCCCATCATTTACCTTTCCTTTCCATCAGAACACTGTAGCCTTTTTCTCCCAAACGCTACCCATGATCCTTAAATCGCGCTGCCTTCTCATTCAAAATCAAATCCTCTTAGAAAGAAATCGCATATCCTTCTCCTCTTTTTCTTCATTCACGAATATCACTTCCTTCCCAGTTTTTAATCTACGAAGTCGTATCTTCTTTTTATGCTTATCTGCTTCATATCGAATTCGTGTTTAAAAAAATGAAATCAAATCGCGAATGGCGGTTATAATCGAAGGACTAAGTCACGAGGCAAGGGTGACTCGCGTGGGGTGATGGAGGGGTGGTAGCACGACACTGGCGAGACAAGTGCGTGAACACCTGAGATCGCGACAACGAGTGGAGGAGGCCGATAGGAGCTAGCAACCTGGAAGTAGAAGGGCAACTCGACAGTGAAGTTGGGAGGCTCGGCGTTACTGCGCCTTGGGGCATTGCTCGCGACCGTAATGGCGAAGGTGGTGAGGTACTTATGGTGATGGCTATGCGCGCATAAAGGTGAGGCCAGGCTGAGGTGCTCGATTGCTTGGGTTCTGAGTCGACCAAATTTGGGAAGCTTATTAGGTATATTTTTATTTATAGCTTAATTATGATTTAAATGTTAGATTAGATTTTTGAATTCAGAAGTTTTAGAAAAAAATGAATTTCAGCAGAGGAAGTTACTGCTTTGTTGTTTACAGAAAAAGTATAATACAAATATATATACATACTAACTTTGTTGTTTACAGAAAAAGTATAATACAAATATATATACATACATACATATACATACCTACTTTGATATATATATATATAGGAAAAACAAAAATGATTATGGATTTTTGAAAATATAGGGATTTGTATGAAAAATTAGATTTTAATCAATATAGATTATTATTATAAGTATATATGTGTAGTTTCAAAAGAAAAATAAATACACGTATACACATTTTAAGTGTACTAGTTTATTTTAAAAATATGTATTTTGGGTGATTAATTTATTTAATAAACTTATTTAATTATTTTTGTCACTTAAAGTAATTTATTAAAGGAAAATTAGTTCAAATTAAATCATTAGCAAATTAAATAAATAAACAATAATTAATTGTTCGATTGTTTTAAATATTTATAAATCATGTAATGCTTATACAAGGTCGAAAACCGTGAAGTCCAGTCGAAGTAGAAGTGGATTGTAAAACAAAATAAAGGTGGGGTTTCCCACTCATTCTTATTACCTATTAAAATTTAAATGTTAAGTTTAATTTATTGGATGCCTAGCTTGATTGATAAATTTATAATTTATCTGTTGAATGTTATATATATAGTAGTATATATATTAATATTTGAGTGATTGATCTTCTCGCATTATATAGCGGATGAGACTCTATGCGCCCCACATAACAGAGGATGACCCTATATATCGCGATATCCCCTTGGAAGTGGGATTGGTATTTTATTTGTTGACTAACGTCTGTGGATGCAGGGAAAAACAGGTTGGAGGGATCCAATTGGATTCCTTAAAATTATTTATTGTTCATATATATGTTGATATATGAGATGATGGATAAATTTATATGGATCGTGTGTGAATTGAATTAGTAAATGTTAATAGCATGGAAATTGCATTTGGCATTTTTAAATACCATAAGTAATTTAATTGAAGGAATTTAAAAAGGAATTTGAATAATAAATTATTTATACTGAAATTGGATTTATTTCAAAAAGGGAATTAAGAAGAATAAAAATATATTAGCCTAAGTTATACTTAACCATCTGAAAATTGTTTTAAGCAGAGATTGAAACTAAAATTTATATTAAGGGCTTAAAAGATATTGGAATCAATAAGTAGATTTGAAATAAAATGGATTTTTATTAAGAGAAGATTGTAAAATGGAATTATAAATAAAAACTATCTATAAATAAATGGAGGACTCAAAGGAGTTTATAAATTTACAAACGGGACTATAAATAAGGTAAAATGATATCAGTGGATATGTGGAAAATATAAGTTAATGGTGTGGACTTATATCGAGTTATGAGAATTGTTTCGAAAGGAAATAGTGAAATATATTTCAAATATGGGAAACCGCGATAAATTTGGATATATTCAATGGGATACGAATCAAGAGGAATTTATGAATTGAATTGGTGAATATTGGATTTTCTAAAAATAGACATTTTTGAATAAATGGAAATTGGTTTAAATGGAATTTTTGTTTAAAATTTCTATATTATATAATTTTTATAAACTGTTATTTGAATCTAGAATATTCTGAAGTTAGCTATTATATACTTAATATTTATTGGAATAAATTCTAATTTTATAATTAGCCTTCTAAATAAATTAGTAATTGGATACGAATTTTAATGCTTTAAGATGTTGATATTTTAATTTTATCTAAAACCATATTTTGAAAACAAATGATTTTTCTTATTTTATATATAAATTTTTAAGTGTTTTAAATTCAATAATAAATCCTCTCGAGATGGGAAGCTAAGCTTAATAAATTGAATAAGATTTTAAGAGGAAAGATCTTATAGTGGTATTGCGGGGAACTTAAGTAAATTTCCAAGTGCAAGTTAAGTAAACTGCGGAAGGTGAAATAAAAACGCACAAAGAAAGTAGAAGTGAAACTGGAATTTTAAATAATCATGAATGGCTTTGGAATATTAAGGGGAACTAACTAAGAAATTTTAGGATTTATAGAATTCGTGTGAAACGGGTTGGGACTTTACAAATAAAATTGTAAATGATTTTGTTAAAAGAAAATAGGAAATAAGTGAATATTTTCCAAGTGTTGAGTAACTAATGAAGTGGAAAAATATTCTAAGTATTGGATAATGGTTAAGAATTTGTTCCATGAGAATAAAAAAGGATTTGGGAAAAACTATTTTCAAAGTGTTGAATAATATCTTGAGTAGATATTTTGAGATAAATAATTTGGGAAATTATTTAAGGCCTGATGGTTGCTTGTGAATGTTAATTGAAAGTTAAATAACAGACTATCAATATTGGCCAATGCGTCGATCATTTCGAAGAGACCGGGATCGGATTTAATTATTCGAAAACTACTTCGATCCGGTTTGAACGTAGCGAATGAAGACCGTGAAGATGATGAAAACGGTGATTCGGTTTGTCAAGACCCAGAGCAACTTGTATGGACGAATGCTATCAAACCTTCATCATTGGAGGACGACGAGCATTCTAAGTGAATGTGTTCTGAAAAAGTAATGTATAGCCTCAAGCCTCATCAACCGGGAATGGCTAAAACAGGGGAGGTGAAGCAAGGCTAAGTGGGTAGCACTAAATTGGGGTAAGATTTATTTTATCTAGATGTCCCTTTAATCGGCTGTGTGGGTGGTTGCTGATCCCAACCGTGGGGTGATCTTATTCGGACTATCCAGTAAAGGGTAGCTCCGGTCTTGTGTTGTAGGAGATCGGGAGTGGTCCTCGGTACTCTGATGTAGACCAGGTACTGTGATGGGCGGTACCCCAGTAGCCTCGCCATTATATGGAATCCAATCTCCAATAAGCGCCTGTACGGTTTTGCTTGTGCCCAACTATGCTGGAACGTGAGATGGAAGCATTTCAGCTATATTCTATTTTACTTTCTATAGACACTACTATAATATCAGATGGATTTGATAAAAATATTTTGGTTATCGTAAGTTAAAAACCCAACATGTTTATTTGTGGCGTGGTCTTACGAGATATCTTTGTTTTCAAAGGATTTTTGAAAATATAATAATAATCCAATTGAGTGCGATTTTCTCACGCTGGTTTTCCAAACTGACTCGGGTATTGTTTAATTATGATACGGGTCAGACCGAGCATTACAGATTCAGGATAGGATGCTATGGAGCTCAAGAGATGAGCTAGATGGCGAGGTGTATTTTCGTAGATTTGTATTTCCGCTGTGTAAGGATAAGTTACTGACTGTCCTGATTTCATGTAGTGAATGTGTACTCTGATAATGGTATATATATAACAGTACAGATTTCTTTGTATTTAAAGCTGTTATTATATATTATATTTTGTTCCGCTGCGATTGTGAGATTCTGATGTTGTTTCTATTTTCTTTTTCTTCTTCTACCTCTTTCTTCTTTTTCCCCTAGTTATTCGGTCTTTTGTACACTTTAGGTTGAAAGACAAAGAATTATTATCAACTCAAAGGGTACGGGACTGCAGGTCGCTACATGTGGTATCAGAGCTGAAGGTTAAGCGAGAACCTTGACTCTGGTAGAGATTACTCATTAGAGATGGAGTCAGTAGTACTCTAGAATGAGTTTGAGTGTATTAATAGATATAAGCGCGTATTAGTTAGTGAATATAAATGATTTTAACATTGTGTTGACTTATTGGTTGGGTGGCATATGAATTCAGATCGAGCAGTAGCGCAACTAATTCGATAAGAGTTTATAAACACTTGAACACGATAAACTAACACAATATTGTTTTAAAGGTGGGTAAATGAAATAATTTTATCTGAAATATATTTTGTATATAAAGAAAATAATTTTTTGAAACTATTATATATAGGAATGTCTGGATGCTAATATTATAGTCAAACAAGATTATTAAATATGAAATACTTTATATAACTAATAGGAGAATTTGTATAAATATAAATTGTAGAAATGGATTAAAATGGGATTTAAACCAAAAGCTGGAAGTTTAAATTCCGGGGTTTTTAAAATATGAAAAACCATTTGTTTTAAAATAAGAAAAACCATTTGTTTTCAAAATAAGAAAAACCAAAAGCTGGAAGTTTAAAAATGGGATTAAAATGAGTTTTAGGCCTATAAATTGAATGATTTTTAAAATAAGAAAAGAAAGTATGATATTTGAATTTGAGATTAAAATTAAAAATAAGGAGATCAAAATAAAGTTTGGCTTAGATTAAGATAAAGATATTAAATTGTTGAAAATTACATTGATAGTGATTTGAATGAAATAAATAAGCTGACTAGTTAAATGGATTGAATTGAATTTTTTTTAACTTGGATTGAGAAATAAAATTTAATCAAATTGAATTTAACTTAAAACTAAATGAAGTTGAGTTGAAAACAGAATGGGATTGAAATGATATTGAATTGAGTTGTAGATGATAGTGAATGAATTAAATTCTTACCTAAATTAATTCAAGAGAATGGTATGAAGTGAATTTAGCGTAAGTTAAGATAAAAGAGAAATAGAAAACCCAAGGTAAAATGTGTTTGATATTTTGGAAAATGAAAGAAAATCCAAACTTGAATTATAAAATAAATTTGAACTCAAGAAAATTTAATGAAGTGATTTTTGAAAATCAAATATTAAATTGCAAATTGGAAGTGAACTATTTAGAAAAAAATAGTAAATTGAATAAGTTAATGATGTTATTCGATTAAATAAAATTGGATTGATAACTAAAAATGGGTTTTTGAGATGAAGCTTGAGGTAAATAGAATTCGGCATATATTGTAAATGAATTAAATATGATTGGATGTTGTCAAATGAAATGAAATTAGATTAAAATAGAAATGGTCTGGGCGCAAATAAAATCTAGGTGAGTAGAAATAAATAGAAAATGGCCTTGTCATTAATAAAATAAATTCGGGATGAATTGAGCATGAAATTAAAAGTATAAAATGGATTGAGTGAATAAACTAATTTGATTAAATAAGAATCAAATTAGAAAATGGAAATAGAACTTTTTTCATAAAGAAATGGAAGTTCGTTGAATGAAATAAACTTATGTAATAATTGAGTTTAACAAGTTAGCTTAAACAAATATTTGAATGAAAGATCGTCCTGAGTAAATATGTGAAAGGGCTATTTAATTAAATGGATAGCGCCAAAATGTTCATAGAAAATTTGTCGTTGTCATAATAGAAGCAAGAAAAATTGATTTTGGAATCAGTTGGAATGAATATAAGTTCGTTTGATTTAAAAATGAATTGAATGTAAGCAAATGTGCTGTAAACCATTTGGATTATATGAAAATGATATGTGATTTGGTTGAAAGCAATTAAAATTAAAGTCGAAATCTTAAAAATTGCTTATGAATATTGTTAGTATGCATTGCTTGTGTAAACCATATGTTTAGCTATTGTAAATAAGTGAAATGTTATTAAGTTACATATATTTCATGCTTACGTGTTTAAATTGAGTAAGTACAGGTACTGGGAGGTCGTTTGGCTAGATTTTGGTCGTGCTAATTGCTAAATAATAAGCCGCTTGCATAAAAATGCTAAAATGGAAATACGCCTATGCAATAAAAAAATTAAAAATATAAATATTGTTGTTTGTTTTTGTTTTCTAACTGTGTGGGTCGATGTATATATATTTATCTCTCTTGTCAAATTGCAAAAGCTCCTCCGTACAAGGAAGACTCTTCATAAAAATTTCGGAAATTTTGGGAGCTAGAAATTTTTTGAAATTTTTGGAAAATATTTGTTAACGAAAAGTTGATTTTCAAATTGTAAATGAAAATGTAGGACTGAACTAGAAGATGAAAAAAAAATTTGATGTGGAAGTTAAAGGATTAGAATAGGTGAATATTAAGTTTTCACTAAGTGGGTTTTAATAAGTTAATGGGTTTGGGGAATTCTTCTGCCTTAGTAATTTTGGGGACGAAATTCTTTTAAGGGGGAGGAATGTGACGACTTGGGTTTTTCTGGCATTAATTGTAAATAATTAATGGGTTTAAAATATTTAAATTGAATTATAGATTGATTTTTAAATATGAAAGTTTGGTTTTTATTTAATAAAATGGATTCAGAATTTATTACATAGTGATTTATTGGATAATTGAATAATTGAATTTAATAGTTAAATATTGGTTAAATTATTGTATCTTGAGTTTTAAGCTCGATAAAAATATTTTAAAGGCTTGTAAAATTTATATTAATAATGCTGAAGACAATGCAACTTTCAAAATTGAATTTTGAAGTGATCTGTGTAGCTTTAAAAATATATAAATTGACATTTAAAAATAGCCTTCCACGACACAGTTTTAGAATTCGACGAAACCAGTTCCATTGGATCCGTAATATTGTATTATTATAGGATTTCAAATTTTGTAGTGTTTGGAGTTATCATGTGGTCGTGTGATACATAAACGCGCTGAGATGTATATCAAAAATTTAATATAATAACTAGTGTAAAAAGCTATCTTCTCCATACAATCGAATTAGGACTCAAAACCTTTCCCATTACGATCGGAATAGGGGTATAACATTATAAATGCCTAGCAGCACGCCTCGATAGGATGTCAAGACTTTAAGCTACAAATTCAAGACGATTTAAATTTAAAATTTAATTATAATATATAGTTTGAGCAGTCAAAATTCCCTTCGCGTCAACTTTTTCCCATCAGCTACTTTTCCTTTCCATCAAAATACTGTAGCCTTTTTCTCCCATACGCTACCCATTATCCTTAAATCGCGCTGCCTTCTCATTAAAAATCAAATCCTCTCAGAAATAAATCGCATGTCCTTCTCCTCTTTTTCTTCATTCACGAAAATCACTTCCTTCCCAGTTTTTAATTTACGAAGTCGTATCTTCTTATGATGCTTATCTGCTTCATATCGTATTCGTGTTCAAAAATGAAATAAAATCACGAATGGTGGCAACAATCGAAGGACTTAGACGCGATGCAAGGGCGACTCGCGTGGGGTGATTGGGGGGAGGGGTGGTTGCACGGCACTGGGGATACAAGTGCACGAACACTTGAGATTGCGGCAAGGAGTTGAGGAGTCTGATGTGAGCTAGCGACCTAGAAGGAGAAGGGAAACTCGACAGTGAAGCGGGGAGGCTCGGGGTTATTATTGCACCTTGGGGCTTTGCTCGCGACCATGATGGCGAAGGTGGTGAGGTACTTAGGCGATGGCTAGGCGCACGTGAAGGTGAGGCTAGGCCGAGGTGCTCAATAGTTTGGGTTCTGAGTTGACCAAATTTGGGAAGCTTATTAGGTATATTTTTTTATAGCCTAATTATGATTTAAAGGTTAGATTAGATTTTTGAATTCAAAAGTTTTAGAAAAAAATAGAGATTTCAGCAAAGGAAGTTACTGCTTTGTTGTTTATAGAAAAAGTATAATATAAATATATATATACACACATATACATACCTATTTTGATATATATATATATATATATATATAGGAAAAAGAAATTATTATAGATTTTGGAAAATATAGGGATTTGTATGAAATATTAGATTTTAATTAATATAGATTATTTTAATAAGTATATATGTAGTTTCAAAAGAAAAATAAATATGCATATACACATTTTAGGTGTACTAGTTTATTTTAAAAATATGTATTTAGGGTGATTAATTTATTTAATAAACTTATTTAATTATTTTAGTCACTTAAAGTAATTTATTAAAGGAAAATTAGTTTGAATTAAATTATTAGTAAATTAAATTAACTAAATAAATAGTAATTAATTGCTCGATTATTTCAAATAATAAAAATTCATGTAATGCTTATACAAGGTCGAAAACCGTGAAGTCAAGTCGAGGTTGAAGTGGATTGTAAAACAAAATAAATGTGAGATTTTCTCAGTAATTCGGTTTACCTATTAAAATTTAAATGTTAAATTTAATTTATTAGATGACTGGCTTGATTGATAAGTTTATAATTTATCAGTTGAATTTTACATATAGAGTAGTAAATATATTAATATTGGACTGATTAATATTCCTGCATTATATAGCACATGAGACCCTATGCGCCCTGCATAATATCAGATGACCCTATATACTGCGAAATCCCCCTCGAAGTGGGATTAGTATTTTATTTGTTGACTAACATCTATAGATGCAAGGAAAAACAGGTTGGAGGGATCCAATTGGATTCCTTAGAATTGTTTATTGTTCATATATATGATAATATATGAGATGATGGATAAATTGATATGGATTGTGCGTGAATTGAATTCGTAAATGTTAATAGCATGGAAATTGCATTTATTATTTTTAAATACCATAAATAACTTAATTGAAGGAATTTAAAAAGGAAATTTGAATAATAAATTATTTATACTGAAATTGGATTTATTTCGAAAAGGGAATTAGCTAGAATAAAAATATATTAGCCTAAGTTATACTTAACCATTTGAAAATTGTTTTAAGTAGAGATTGAAATTAAAATATATATCAAGGCTTAAAAGATATTGGAATCAATAAGTAGATTGGAAATAAAATGGAGTTTTATTAAGGGAAGATTATAAGATGGAATTAAAATAAAAATTGTTTATAAATAAATGGTGGAATCTAAGGAGTTTATAAATTTGTAAACGAGATTATGAATAAGATAAAATGATATAGTGGATATGTGGAAAATATAAGTTAATTGTATGGACTTATACCTAGTCGTGAGAATTGTTTTGAAAGGAAATAGTGGAATATATTTCAAATATGGGAAATGGTGATAAATTTGGATATAGTCGATGGGAAACGGATCAAGAGGAATTTATGAATTGAATTGGTGAATATTGGATTTTCTTAAAATAGACTTTTGTTGAGTAAATGGAAATTGCTTTTAATGTTTTTTTCAAATTTCTATAGTATATAATTTTTATAAATTGTTATTTGAATATAGAATATTCCGAAGTTAGCTATTATATACTTAATATTTATTGGAATAAATTCTAATTTTATAATTAGCCTTGTTAATAAATTTGTGGCGGATAAGAATTTTAATGCATTAAGATGTTGATATTTTAATTTTATCTAAAACCATATTTTGAAAACAAATGATTTTTCTTATTATATATATATATATATTTAGGTGTTTTAAATTCAATAATGAATCCTCTCGAGATAGGATGATAAGCTTATTAAATTGAATATGATTTTAAGTGGAAAGATCTTATAGTGGTATTGCAGGGAACTTAAGTAAATTTCCAAGTGTAAGTTAAGTAAACTACAGAAGGTGAAATAAAAATGCACAAAGGAAGTAGAAGTGAAATTGGAATTTTAAATAAGCATGAATGGCTTTGGGAATATTAAGGGGAATTAACTAAGAAATTTCAGGATTTATACAATTCATATAAAACGAGTTGGAAATTTACAAATAAAATTGTAAATGATTTTGGGAAAAAAAGGAAATAAGTGAATATTTTCCTAGCGTCGAGTAACTAATAAAGTGGGAATAATATTCTATGTATTGGGTAAAGGTTAAGAATTTGTTCCTTGAGAATAAAAAGGGATTTGGGAAAAATTATTTTCGAAGTCTTGAATAATATCTTGAGTAGATATTTTAAGATAAATAATTTGGGAAATTATTTATGGCATGATGGTTTCTTGTGAATGTTAATTGATAGTTAAATAACCGACTATCAATATTGGCCAATGCGCGGATCGTTTCGAAGATACCGGGATCAAATTTAGTTATCCAAAACCCACTACGATCCGGTTTGAATGCAGCGAATAGAGACGGTGAAGATGATAAAGACGGTGATTCGGTTTGTCTAGACCTAGGGCAACTTGTATGGAGGAATGCTATCAGACCGTCGTCATTGGAGGATGATGAGCATTCTGAGTGAATGTGTTCTAAAAAGGTAACGCATAGCCTCAAGCCTCATCAACCGGGAATGGCTAAAACAGGGGTGATGCAGCAAGGCTAAGTGTGTAGCACCCAATTAGTGTAAGATTTCCCCTGTCTAGATGGCCTTTTATTCGGCTGTGTGGGCGGTTGCTGATCCCAACCGCGGAGTGAACTAATTCGGACTAACTAGTAAGGTGTAGCTCCGGTCTTGTGTTGCAGGGGATCCAGAGTGGTCCTCGGTAGTCTGATCTAGACCAGGTACTGTGACGGGCTTTACCCCAGTAGCCATGCCATTGTATGAAATCCAATCTCCAATAAGCGCACGTACGGTTTTGATTGTGCCCAACTATGATGGAACGTGAGATGTAAGCATTTGAGCTAGATTCTATTTTACTTTCTATAGACACTATTATAATATCAGACGGATTTGATAAAAATGTTTTGGTTATGGTAAGGTAAAAACGCGACATGTTTATTTATGGCGCGGTCTTAGGAGATTCCTTTGTTTTCAAAGGATCTTTGAAAATATTATTTTAATCCAGTTGACTGGATTTTCTCACGCTGGTTTTCCAGACTGACTCGGTGTTTGTTTTATTATGATACTCGGGTCAGACTGAGCATTACAGATTCAGGATAGGATGCTACGGAGCACAGGAGACGAGCTGGACGGCGAGGCATATTTCCATAGATTTGTATTTCTTCCGTGTATGGAAAAGTTACTGAACTATCCAGATTTGATGCAGTGATTGTGTACTCTGAAAATGGTATGTATATATAATAGTACAGATTTCTTTGTATTTAAAGCTGTTATTATACATTATATTTTGTTCCGCTGCAAATGTGAGACTCAGATGTTTTTTCTGTTTTCATTTTCTTCTTCTACCACTTTCTTTTTCCCCTAGTTATTCGCTCTTTCATACACTTTGGGTTGAACGATAAAGAATTATTATCAAATCAAATGGTATGGAATTGTGGGTCGCTACATAAATTTTATATGTGATACATATAAAGAGTATGATATTGAAAGGTCCTATATATATAGTGTGATATGTTTTGAGACAAAGTATGGAAAGGCACCCCCATGAAAGTCGAAACTTAAAGTAGGTGTAACATCCCGCCTTTTCCAATGATTTAAAACAGACACACGTTCCGATTCAAACCATACGCAAGGGTGGATTGTTATGGGGTAAATAAGAAAAACAGAGAAGAAAAAAAACTAAACAGAATCTCACAGCAGAAGGATAAAATATAATAATAAAATATACAGTTCATAAATCGGTTTTACAAAACCTTTGATTTTATTTATACAATACATAACAGAGTACACATACCATATAACAATGCAGCGGAACGATATGAGTGTAGTGGAATATAATCTATAGTAATAATAATAAAAATCTCCGTCTTCGTCCTCTAGAAGAAAAGTCTTCAAATCCTGAAACGCTCGGACTGACCCGAGCGAATTGAAAAGACAAAACACTCGAGTCAGAACTAAAAGAACTTATGTAAGTTAAATTAACAGAACTAAATATGAGTGCAGTAACTCAAGCGATGCTCGGGATTTACATCTCTTAAGGATACGTTAAACTATTTACTATGCAGTATATTGCGCTATTATAATAGTGTCTAATTGTAAAATAAACTTACTTTTAAATAGCGTTAAGGCTTTACATTTTCCACCTTAACACAGTTATATATTCCCATAGTCTATGCAGTACCGTAATCTCCCCCGTACTGGGCGTCGTCAGAGGGCGCTCCATAGGTATGGTACAAAACCAAAATCGTATAAGGCGCGCTAGGGTAGGTGACAAGGCACAACTAGGCAATGCCAGGGTCGATATACCAATTACGCATCCGGGCTGATGGAAACGCATAGCCGCAGCTACCGCCCACCTCAAACAAACTCCCCCAAATCAAAGAAATCAAAACTGAAGGTGGCCACCGAATCAATCCAAAGTCCAAGTATAGTATCGAAGAGGAGTGTCCGATCAGAGGAATGACCTCATTGGCCCGAGAATCGCTCCTGTTTTAGCCACCTTATGCCAACTCACGGGAGTCGGGTCCACGTATTTACCTTACAGGAAACGCTGCCACCATCCTACTTCATTCTGGAAACTCCACCACATACACGGTTAGTCAAAGTGGTTTTCGGTATCGACAGAGAGTATGCCCATATCTGATCCAGGTCTCTTTGCCAACCAATCGTTATTATAACACCGCCGTTATTTAAAAATAATTACACTTTTAAAACCAAAATAAAATGTCCATTTATAACCCATATAAATACGATATCATTTATTCTTAAAACCCCAAATCAATAGGATATCTTTTTATTTTCCAATATATATTCTTTCCCAAAATCATAGGGTTTCCAAAGTAAAATATTTAGAAATTAAAACTTTTTAATATAATATTTCGAAATTATACCACCTTCCAAAACATAGCTTTGAAACAAATTTCCACCTCTCAAATGGTTAAATATTAAACTACTTTTATAAAACAAAATAGCTTCTTTAGGTTTCACAAATCAATTCTAATTATCGATTTAAACTTCCAAATACCATTTCAATTTTTATGTTTCAAAGCTTTAAATATTTCACCATTTCAAATAGACTCATTTGACAATTCCATATATATCAAATTCAATTACTTATTATTTAGACTTGAAATGTTTACTTAATGAATTCAATAAAATTTAAGAAAAACCTTTAACTTCATATAACTGGATAATCTTTCAATTTATTTTACATTTATTTAAATCATCTGATATTCATTTAAATCACTCTACACAAAAATCAAGTTATAAAAATCATATCCTCTAAAAAAATTAACTTTTATTAAATTCCAATTTAACCTAATATTCATCTTCAAACCTTATTCTCTTTTAAGTCAATAAAGCTCCAGAATTTAATTTTTAAATACTTAATCGTATTTGATCTCAAGATCGAACTTTATTTTATACTTCAAATCAATTTTATACAAGCTTAAAAACCGAAAATTCTATATATAATTAACCTTTATCACAAAAAAAGAAAAATCGATATCCCATAAACTATATATATATATATATATAGCTTTACAAAACCATTGAAAAATCATTTCAAAAATAATTTTATATATATATACCGCGGTGCCTGTATAAAATTTTCTACCCTATGGTCAAGTGATGCAGTTGTTTATTATTTCAATCTGCAATTTAAAATAAAAGTGCGGTTGTATATCATTTCAAACCGCAATCCCGAATGAAATGGAAATGCATGATGACTTGCAGTTTATACAATATAAGTATAGCATCCATTCATCCAAATATCAATCATCAACCAATTTATTTCAATCGTCATCAATTTAAACAAACATCAATATATATAGCATACAAAATATAACAGGTAATAAATGACAGTCATTAACTAACAATTTATATCCAAAAATAAATTAATAATTGTTAAACTGGAAGTTCATATGCAATAAAATAAATTTAATAACTGTTGATTTATATGCAATAAATAAAATCAATTAACGGTTAAATTAAAAAAATGCGATTTAACTGAGATGATGAATAAAGCATGCCAAACAGTCATAAATAAATTTCTACTCATATCTAAAATCAATTTAACAAACATAAGAAATTTTAGAAGTTGTCAGTGGGTTAAAACACTCACCTTTTGAATTTAAATCGAATTTAAATCCGATTTAAACCCAAAAATTCGACGGTCTCCAAATTAGTCCAAACCAGGGTCAACAGATCCGGAATTTAATTAGATCCTAACAAAAAAATCTCGCGTGAAACGGAGTTCGTGTGAAACCGATACGTGTATTAGAACAAACTGATAATTAAATTAAGAATTAAAACAGGAAATAAAACCTTATACACTTTGCTGCCACGTCCCTTCCACGTCACACAACAGCAAAACTCGAAAAAAAAAACATCGGAGCCCTACTGTTCATCATCCCGTTCGAACGAACGAAGCCGCCGCACACGCGGACGTTGACCCCTACGCCTCGCCTTGCTGCGACTACGCCAGACCACCGTTGGCTCCTCCCCTAGCTCGCGACCACGTCGCCATCGAACCACCCCAAAACGGCCGAGAAAACCCCCCACAGCCACCAATATATAAAACCCTAATTGAATTAATATCATCGATATGACCGTTGAATCGACCAACTACCTGCTTTGATGAACTCCCTTTGTCGATCTCCACCCGAATGTACCGTCAATTTGATGATCCGTTAAAGTTCGTCGACAATCAACGGATGGCCGAGATTTGTTCTGCGAATTCTGGGAAAATGGTGAATCGTTTCAAAAAACGAACAGTACCAGCAGAATACGCTCTTCGAGAACTATGACATATATTTTTTTGAGAATTTTCTGAGGTGTTTGAAATTTTAGCTTTGATTTTTGCATTGAAAATAGATCTAGGTTTGCATCCATTGAGGAAGAGGAGGAGTTGATGAAAATGAACCCACAACAAATGAGAATAGAATGGAGGCTAGGGTTTATCACAACCTATTTATAGACAAGCTGCAATAGAATATGTGGGCACAAATTATAAACGTGCTAAAAGGTAGTTGGCCCAAAAAGCCCGTTCTGACCCCGGAATGAAAATTGTTAAACCCATATATCCAAATAGGTATTTTAAAATATTCTGAACGCGATGGAAAAAGTTTCACGTCCAAATTTGATCGTTTGAAGAAGTTATGCTGAAAACAATATTTCCAATTTGATATCAATAAAATCGATTTCAAGGCGTTTCGCGTTCGTACGATCAAACGACAAGTCCGATCGATACGAAACTTGAAACCCTACAATAATTCACTGATATGAATCCGATGAAACTGGTTTCGTCGAAACCCGAGTCTGTGGCCAAAATGGCTATTTTTATATTAATTCAATAAATTAAAATAAATCAGTTAAATCGAATTTTATATTTCAATTATAGAATTTACCATTTATCACCTTTATACTTCCCAATCATTTTCGATTATTTAAACAAAAATTACATGTCAATTTATAGAAGATAAATTTATCAATTGCAGTGTCCCATCTTCAATTTCATTATATTCAAGGTTATAAATTAAGTTCCCAAAAATTCCTATAAATAAAAAAAAATGTTTATTCCATCTATAAATTTTTAAGTAGACGGATTCCATGTTGGGTTCAAAATCTATATTTTTAATATCCTTGAATTTTAGTTAAATCTCTATAAACGTAATATTTAAACGTTAATTTCATTTCTTTTGCAATATTTTAAATTAAACTAAAAATATCACTTTCTATACTTTAAATCTATACTCCCATTGATTTATTAAATTTGCACTTATTATGCATACTTTTAACAACTCATTTATAACTTTGCATCTACTCCTCAAATTTCACATTCTATTATTACATAAATTTGCATTGATTACTATTTATTATTATTGCTTCACTGATTAATTAAATATTTGCATTCGTTTTGCTTATACTAAATAAATTTCCCATATTAATAAGGTTTCAAACAACCAATAACATTCCCTTAGCCCAAGCCCCTTTTACCAATTATTTTCCTTCAAAAAAATGCAGGTCCCTATAAATACTTACATTTACACCTTATAGTTATTTTAATATACCTATTCCAACACTCTTAACCCTTATCTTTACGTTCATCCACTTGAAATATTTAATTATATATTACAATTCAATGTTGACATTTATTACTATTAATTTATTCAATGTTTACTGCCCCTTATTTCAATTTCTTCCATTTACAGTTGCGACTTCGCTTTCCCATTCACATTTTATTATAAACCCAAAATCTGCAGTTCATTATCTTATATTAATGTTGTTAACCCCGTTTAGTCAACGAGTTAAGGCCTGGGACGACTCATGACTTAAGGGAATACAGGGCTCAAGGAAGGAACACGACTTAAGGCATTGACGACTTAACAACTCAGAATACATCATGATCTACGACTTAAAGGATACCGACCTAAGATAGCTACCGACCAAACATGGGTACCGGCCTAATGCTTTAAAGGTTGTCGACTTATCAAGGTTACCGACCTAAGACTTAACAAGGATGTCGACTTAAGATTTGAAGGTATACCGACCTAAGGCTTAGGTAGGTTACCGATCTAACATGGATGCTGGCCAAAGATAAATGCCGATCTAACTATCCGAGGAGGTTGCCGACCTAACTGCTCAGGACAGGGAAAAGATCACGATCTACACTTGAGTCGCGACCGACTTATGGCCTATGATAGGTCGTTCACGACCCAGGCAAATGAAGGCAAGTTTGATACAGCTACCTAGCACGCGGCCTCTTAACTCGTACATGGTTCAGGACATGTGCTATTATCTGAAATAAACAAGCTTACCGGTTAAGCTATGACCCACGACCTAACTTGAGTCGTCCACGACCTAAAGCTACTGAGTTAAAATCCAATGCCGTGATACTTATGCCGCATCATCTTAACTCATTCGCGACTTAGGACTTATGACATGAACTCAGGAAGACAAGCTTACCTCTACTAAACCGCGGACTTGGCTCGGTAGGTTAGCCACGACGTATCCTAAGTCGGCCACGACTTAGGACTTGAAAATAATTCCTGCCCAGAATTCTCTATAAATACATGGCTATGTCCAACTTTCAAAGGACTTTTGGACAATCAATTCAAGCGCCGATACTCTGCCAGTTTCTAAACCGATCCTATACTGGAAGTTTCAAAGAACACTACAAGCTACTTTGAAAGACTTTGACACGTCCGACGTGGATTCGAAGACTTTCATCTACATCGAAGCTTAAGCTACTTGTTCAAAGTGTTTTGTAACTAAAGAGATTTGTTCTTGAAGAGCATTGTGCCGTTTTGTAACAAGATCAGTAATAAAGATACTTAAAGTGGACGTAGGCTACCCCTTAAGCCGAACCACTATAAAATCGTTGTCTCTTACTGTATTTTCTGTTGTTTTAGCTGATATTCTGTTCCCGAACCATCGGTTGGTGCTTTCACATTCACACTTCACACACCGGGGGTGTTAGCGTTCAATTTTAAGCGTTAACATTTTCGGTGGTTTCACTGAGAAACTGAACTCAGGTTGTTCTCACCATTGCTTCTCAAAGAGTTGTTGAAAGGATTTCTTTTAAGACCAGAAGTTTATTGGAAATAATGGCTCCTGGGAGAAAACGAAGTTCTGTAAGATCTGACAATGTTCAAGAGAATACCGCTACCTCTCCTCCTTCAAGTCAAGCAGCTCCACTGTTGGAGTTACTCGAGCAGAGTTGGATGCCGTAGTTTTGGGGTTGAATCAACAATTGAATGCCCAGAATGCACACCTGGATGCTCAGAATGCCCAGAATGCCCTGATCATAAGTAAGTTGAATGATCTACTTGGGGCTAACCGTCAACCATTTAGTAATGATGGAAACCCTACTGTGGGAGTTCAAGATATTGAAGGAGGGAACATTTCTCAAAGAGCCTCAGACCCTGTGGAGAAGACACCTCCTCAGACTGGAGGATCAGGACCACAGCCGACCCTCCGTGAATGGTTGTCAAGACAGAATTCAGAGAGAATGGCTGATGTTTTCCCTCTAGAGCCTCTAAATGATGAAGAGTATTTCTCAGGCATGGTTCGTCAGATTATGAAGGAAAACATGGGAAGAGATGAAGATGAGAAAGAATGGGGTTTTGCTCCAAGCAAGACTCCGTTCACCGAAAAGATCTTGAATTCTGAATTTCCGAGGAAATTCGTTCCTCCCACCATCGCAGCTTATAAAGGAACAAGCGGTCCTAATGAGTTTCTATACAAATATGACTGCCATATGACAGGTGCCAGGGCATCCGACGAGATCAAGTGCTGGTATTTATGGGTATATCTGGATGGTGTTGCTCTATTTTGGTTTACGAAGCTGCCGGTCTGGTCCATTGATCAGTTCTCTGATTTGACCAAAAAATTCAAGGAGCAATTTCGATTATATGCTTCAAAATCAAAGGATATAATGTCGTTGTCAAGTCCAGAGCAAAGTCCGGGAGAATCCATCAGATCTTTTTTGAATCGTTTTAACATAGCATTGGCTGAGGTAGATAATGCTGAGCCACGCATGATCCTAACATACTTGATGAGGGCGATTGACAAATCAAGCGAATTTGAAAAATGGTTGAAAATGAAAGAACCAAACTTGCTTAACAAATTCTACGAGAAAGCGGATGAATTCATGCGCTTGGAGAGCCTCCAAGCACCGGCTAAGGCGGTATCAGCAGAAGCCGGGAACGATGGTACTGTTTCAAACAAGATAGAACCTAACAGTCAGAAAAGGGGAAATGATGGTGGAAAGAAACAGGGAGATGCTAATAAAGCCGGTCCTTTCAACTTCACACCTTTGACTGATAACCCTGAAAACATCTTCTTCGCGACCAAGGATGATGTCAATTATCCGACACCACCCAAACTGAGGGTTGGAAGTAAGATGGAGAAAAGTGGAAGGTTCTGCCGATTTCACAACCAACCCGGCCATGACACCAACGAATGCCGTCACTTGAAAGATGTAATCGAACAGCTATTGAAAGAAAATAAGCTACAATAGTATGTGAAAAGGAATAGAAACGGCCCTGCTTCATCGGTTCAAGGACAGCAATTTCCTGCTCACCGTCCTGGCTCAGGTGAGAAGGCCACAGAACATGAGTCGGAGAGACCCGTCATTAATGTAATCACTGGAGGACCTCACCCAGCGGGCAGGAGTTGGGGAGAAATGGAAAGGTATGCTCATGCCTTGAAGCATACCCCTGCAGAGGAGAATGTTTTTGTGTTAGAAGATGCTGCGCCGTTGAAACAACAAAAGACTTCTACTGATGATATTGTATTCAGTACAAGAGATTCTTTGGGTGTCGAGGCTCCTACCATAGATCCTTTGGTCATATCTGCTGGTATTGGGCCGGCTACTGTGAGAAGAGTTTTAGTTGATTGCGTGAGCTTCATGCAACATTCTCTTCAAGAAGACTTTTGATCATATGAAAATCCCAATGGCTGACGTTCAAGCTTCATCACTCAAGATTGCTGGGTTTGCTGGTGAACCCAAACAGCCGATTGGGACTATAGATTTGTTTATAGAGCTTGGAAAGGGACCGAGGAGAGTGGCTCGAAAGCAAACCTTTATAATTGTTGAAGAATTTTCTGCTTATAACGCCTTCTTAGGCCGACCGACTCTTGCTGCATTCAAAGCTGTTCTTGCCCCATGGTGTCTGACCATAAAGTTCCCCACTGATAATGGAGTCTGGGTAGTTAAAGGGGATCAAAATACGGGGCAGGAATGTTATCTCACAGAGTTGCGTGAGGTGAGGAAAAAAGAAACAGGAAAAGGTGCGGCAGCCCTAGTCCGCATCAAAGAATCAACCTTGTAGCAACTACAGGTTGGACCCTGCACAGGCGAACATAGTGGGGCACGAAAAGAGATGGATCTGAGAAAAGCCGGTGCAGGGGAGAGTAGGGTAGTATCGGTAGAGGTAACAGTGCTGGTACCTGTTGACCCAAAGGACCCAAACAAGGTGCTGAATGTGGGTTCACAACTCAACACAACGGTGCAGATTGTTCTGATTTCATTTTTGAAGGCAAATCTGGATGTATTCGCCTGGACACATGCATATATGTGTGGGATATCCCCGGAAATTGCAGTACACACTCTGAACATTGATCTAAAGTTCACACCAGTGAAACAGAAAAGAAGAACCCAGGGTCCCGAAAGGTCAGCGACATTGAAAGAAGAAGTCGACCGACTCATGGAGAATGGTTTCATCAGAGAATCTGCTTACCCGGATTGGGTCTCAAATCCTGTTCTGGTTAAAAAGTCTAATGGGAAGTGGAGAGTGTGCATTGACTTTTCAGACCTAAACAAGGCTTGCCCCAAAGACTGTTTCCCGTTGCCCAGAATTGATCAGTTGGTGGATGGAACAGCGGGACATGAGTTGTTATCTTTTATCGATGACTACTCCGGATATAACCAGATCATGATGCATGAGCCAGATCAGGAGGACATGAGCTTCATTACAGATGTTGGTCTCTACTGCTACAAGGTCATGCCCTTCGGACTCAAGAACGCGGGAGCAACATACCAGAGGCTTGTTAATGCCATGTTTAAACCGCAGATTGGCAAGACAATGGAAGTTTATGTTGAGAATATGCTAGTAAAGATTAAGAAAGCAGCGGACCACATGGATCACTTGGTAGAGATGTTCACAGTACTTCGAAAGTACGGAATGAAGCTTAATCCCTTGAAATGTTCATTTTGAGTGGAGTCCGGAAAGTTTTTCGGTTTCATTGTGAGCGCTAGGGGCATTGAAGCTAATCCTGCTCAGATCACTGCCTTGAGATAGGTCAAAGCTCCTAGAACAAAGAAGGAATTGCAAAGTCTTAATAGAAAAGTAGCTGCCTTAAGTCGGTTCATTTCTAGAGCTATTGGCAAATGCATTCCATTCTTTGACGCTCTGAAGAATGGAAGAAAAAACTTTGAGTGGACTCCTGAATGTCAGAAAGTATTCGATGAGTTGGTTCATCATATGGAAGTGCCTCCAATACTTTCAAAACCCGACAATGGTGAAGATCTCTTCATATATCCGGCAATCTCATGTCACGCTCTGAGTGCATCATTGGTTCGAGAAGATGCAAGAATTCAACGAACAGTTTACTACATTAGTAAAAGATTCACCGGGGCAGAGATGAATTACTCAAAGCTAGAGAAACTCGCCTATTGCCTATTGATTGCATCAAGGAAATTGAGGCCGTATTTCCAAACTCATCCCATCAAAGTCCTCACCGATCAACCACTGAAGCAAGTCCTGTTCCGTCCAGAGACTTCGGGCCGTCTTTTGAAATGGAATATTGAACTCAGCCAGTATGACATCACTTATCATCCCCGGAGAGCAATCAATGGACAAGCTTTAGCAGATTTCATCGCAGAATGTACGGATAAAGGTGATAGTGAGGAAGCAGCCACTGATAATGTCCCAATCCAATGGAAATTGTATGTCGATGGCGCAAGGAATGATTACTGTTCTGGAGCGGGGGTTGTCCTTGAAACCCCTGAAGGGCGATCACTATGTTATGCACTGAGACTAGAATTTCCTTTGACAAATAATGAAGCAGAATACGAAGCTCTCATCGCTTGTTTGAGGATCGCTAAAGAACTAAACATCAAGGCATTGCAGATCTTCAGTGATTCTCAGCTTATCGTCTGCCAAGTCAGAAAGGAATTTCAAGCTAAAGGGGGGAATCTACCTGCCTATTTGTCAAAAGCCTGGGAGCTTCTTGAAGATTTTGACCATTATTCAATAAGCCATATACCTCGAGAGGAGAACATGAAGGCGGATTCTCTCGCAAAGTATTCAAGTACTGGTGAAGCTCAACTATTGGGGTTAGTTCCCGTCTAAGTCTTGTCAGCTCCGAGCACAGATGAAATGGATGTTGATTGGATTATGAATGTATCCCAAGAGCAAGAGTCATGGACGACTCCAATATTTGCTCAATGGTTCTTTGCCGGAAAATTCAAGAGAACTACAGAAGCTGTTAAGAAAAGCCTCTAGATATGTGATCCAGGATGGCCGATTGTACAGACGAGGATTTTCAATTCCACTACTCCGCGGTGTAACTAAGGAAGAAGCCAAGACGATTCTAACTGAAGTACACGGAGGAGAGTATGGAGATCATACAGCAGGTCAAACTTTAGCAAAGAAAATTCTCCGTTAGGGATATTTTTGGCCAGAGATTAATCGAGATGCTGCTGACTATTCTCGAAAGTGTGATAAATGCCAGAGATTTGCCAAAATTCCTAGAGCACCTTCCACTGAATTAACACAAATGGTCAGTCCATGGCCGTTTGCCATCTGGGGAATAGATCTCATTGGTCCTTTGCCAACTGCCAAATCAGGAATTAAATATGCTATTGTTGCTGTTGATTACTTCACTAAATGGGCTGAAGCTGAACCATTGGCTACTATTACCTCTAAAAAGATGATAAATTTTGTGACTAAAAATATCATTTACAGGTATGGTGTGCCTCAGAAGATAATCACAGACAATGGTACGCAATTTGAAAGTGAGGAATTCCAGGATTTTTGCAAACGGTTCAAGATCCGAAAAAGCTTCTCAGCAGTGGCACATCAGCAAGCAAATGGGATAGTGGAAGCAGTAAACAAAATCATCAAGTCGACCATCAAAAAGCAATTGGAAAAAGAAAAAGGTGGTGGGGTCGATAAGCTTCCGCTAGCACTATGGGCATACAGAACTACTCATAAAACTGCGACTGGGCACACTCCATTTTCATTAGCATACGGGTCGGAAGCAATGATTCCTGTGGAAATAGAAGTTCCCTCACACAGAAGGATCCATTTCAATCAAGCTGAGAATGAAAAACTACAACTTGAAGCGCTTGACCTCCTTGATGAAAGAAGAGAAGAGGCTAAGCTCAGAGTTGCAGCCCATCAGCAAAGAATAGCCAGGCATTTCAATTCTAAAGTTCGCCAGCGCAGCTTTGAAGTTGGAGATTTAGTGTTGAAAAGAATTATGACAGCAACAGGAGTGTTTGGGCCAAACTGGGAAGGGCCATATGTCATAGGCATCAAACTTCTTGATGGCACATTCAAACTCACAACCATAGAAGGAGATCCAATCCCAAGAGCCTGGAACATCAATCACTTGCGTCTATATTTTACTTAAAAGCTTTACTGAAATATTGTAAAAGAATTATGAATGTGTGATTCTTGTATTGAAAGCCATTGTAAAACCAGTGCAAGTGAATAATGAGAACTATAAAGTGGATGTAGGCCCAGCTTTTGGCCGAACCACTATAAATCTTGGGTTCTTTACTATTACAAGTCACTCATTTTATTTCGATATGTAAAGTACTTTGAATGTATTGCTAAAAATGTCGATTTAAATTTGCAGGCAATTAAAATCAAGCTTATCCATCGCAATACCAAGCAATCCTTGGCATCACTCAAAAGCAAATTTTAAGCAACAAAAATACCAGGGTCGGATCCTATATAAGAAGCACTCTAAGCAAACAATTAGTGAAACCGCTGGAGTGCATTTCTTTGGATGAAGCCACCCGCTAGCAAAAAAAGATGATGCGTGCTTAAAGATGGTACCAAGGGAATGCTAATATGGACAACCAGCAAAAAGATATGGGCAAGCAGACCGGCAACAGCAAAAGACCTCTTTAGAGGCCCACGTTTCACCGAGATTGAAACAAAACTTCCAAGTGTTGAAACGTGGAAAAGCCCTCTTCGGAGGCACAACTCTTCGGAGGATAAAGACCCCTGATGGCTCAAGCCAAAAAACGAGAGTTTTCTTCCTCTATGAGTGAGACGACCGGAGGCACCTTCCCAATGGGAAGGCAAGGCGCTTGTTCACTAGCTGAGACAGTTTGTGCAACGTACGTCCAAGTAACTTGTGTTCGCCCCGGGAATCCATAAGACGACCGGAGGCACCTTCTTCCTTACGGGGAGGCAAGGCACTTGTTCACTAGTTGAGACAGTTTGCACAACGAACGTCCAAGTAACTCGCGTTCGCCTCGTGAATCCATCCAACCATGAGAAATTAACTCCCAGGCAGAATCCCCACTCAGAGGCACACGTTTCACCGAGATTGAAATAAAACTTCCAAGTGTTGAAACGTGAAAAGCCCTCTTCGGAGGCCCATTTCACCAGGAGCTGAAGTGTAAGAGTCGCTCTTCGGAGGTCCACTTCACCAGGAGCTGAAATGAAAAAAGACCTCTTCGGAGGCACACGTTTCGCCGAGATTGAAATAAAACTTCCAAGTGCTGAAACGTGAAAAGCCCTCTTTGGAGGCCCATTTCACCAGGAGTTGAAGTGTAAGAGTCGCTCTTCGGAGGTCCACTTCACCATAAGTTGAAATGATAAAAAAGACCTCTTCGAAGGCCCACGTTTCACCGAGATCGAAATAAAACTTCCAAGTGTTGAAACGTGGAAAGCCCTCTTCGGAGGCACAACTCTTTGGAGGCACACGTTTCACCGAGATTGAAATAAAACTTCCAAGTGTTGAAACGTGAAAAAGCTCTCCTCAGTGTTACAACTTTCCAAAGAAGCATTTCATCAGAAATGCAAAACAAAGATCAAGAATCCCACCAGTGGGGTACAATGAAAAAGAAAAAGCCCTCGTTGAAGGCACACTTTAGCTCTCAAAGGAAGATTGTTTCATCTATTCTTGAAAATACTCCTCCTCGAAAAGATAAACTTCCCTTCGGAGGGCCGCTTTACCACATAGGAGAGTTCACTTTGTAAAAATATATATATATACATATATATATGCAAAATAAAAAGTGATATTTCCGAAGGGTGGAGCGTGAGAACTCATATAAAACGAGGAGTACTCTATTTCGAGCAGAATAATATTCCTCCAAGTATGGAATAATTATTCTCCAAAACAAAAGAGTACAAGTCCCCTCGAAGTTGAAAATATTGCAACAAGCTTATGGTATGGGGGCAACATGGTATAGCTACATTGGTAAAAGTAATGCTCGAACAACATACCATAAGCCCACTGCAATATCATATGAAGAAACTTGTACAAAAACGAAGAGTAGATGCATTCTCAAATACAGACAAAAGTTTGTACAAACAAAAAGAATCATTTTATTCAATACTATCAAAATTTTGTACAGGTACAGGTTTCAAAATAAAATAAAAGCGGAGGCCGGTACCCGCACAATGTCCAGTCAGTACAAATAAAAAGCCAAAAACAAAATCAAGAGCATAGAGACCAGTCCCATCACCTCTTCTTCCTACCACCCTTCGAGGTCTCGCTTGGCCGGATAGCTAATTTTTTGGGATGAATGGTAGGAGAGGAAGGGGAAAGTGGTACTATAGGTCCTTCTTCTGGTTGCTCTCCGCTGACAGAAGCCTCCTTCTTCTTCTTAGAGACTCCATATTTCCTTCTTTTCTTTGAAGAAGACCCACTCCCCGGAGAGAAAAGTGTAGTTAGTGGCATATCATCGGAACCAGATGGTTTCGGGGTCTTATCACCTTCTTCAAGTCCTTCTCCCCTATGCTCTTGAGAAGCAATAGGATCATCTAAGCCATGAAGAGCTTCTATTTGCTCCTCCTGTGATCCTGGTTGAGAGAATGAAGGGGGAGTAACCTGAAGGGACGAGGGAGGAATAACTGGAGGAGGGGGAGTCTAAACAATGCTCGGTACTTTCTCTACAGAAGAAAAGAAGTTAAAATCAGTAAAGAGGGGAGATAATGGCGCTTCTAAATTCATGAAGTAGTCTAGAAGCTCATTAAACTCATATGAAGCAAATGAGCAGTCAACTTGAGCAAAATCAGCATTAAGATTACCAGGTGAAGTAGGCTTTGCTACGTCAACTTCAAAACCCAGTGCTTCATCGCTCTCTTGGCTTTCATCTCCGTTGTGGGCGGTTGCACCTTCTGTGGTAGCTTTGTTAAGAGGTAGAGAATGGGAACTAGAGCATGTGATATCAACGTCAGCCGAAATTGAAGGAGGGATAGGTGCAATCAATGGTGCTTCTCCTTCTAGATGCTCTTCTCTCATTGTCCCAGCACGCTTTCTAGCAAGCTGCTCTTTTCCTCTAACAAGGGCTGCACGAGCTCCATCATCTAGATAATATTCTTCAAGCTCTGATTCGACATAGCCAGCACCTTTAGCACTAAGCATGTCAAGTGCGGCCTCCCACACTTCAGCCAGAGTAATTTCGTATTTGGGGCTGAGAAAGGCGAGGCTACCGCGCCCCAAGACGCTATGCAGATAGAAGTCAAATAATGTGGAGCTGATGCTGGCCTTCGTTGCCTCATGAGATTCTTCAGCTGCAATTTACCAGCAATGGCCTCATCAAGCTCTCTTTCAGCTTTGGAGAGTTGAAGCTTTAGCATTTGGATCTCCGCCTCTTGGGAGCTGGTTTTCTTCCGAAGCTCTGCAATGTCGGCAATATAGCCCTCACTAATTCTTTTTTGCACATCGAGCCTGTCTTCGGCATCTCTTTGGCCGGCATGAGCATCTCTCACTTGTTTCTGAAGCACTTCTTCCTTTTGAGTGTAAGAAGTGGAAGAAGTGGCGAGCTCTTCTTTTAGTTTCTCAACATCTGCTTCAAGTTTTTCGTTGTAGGCAGTGATGCTCCTCATTTCTGCATCATGTTCGTTGAGAATTTTCTGCCATTCAGACTTATCATTCTCCATGGTTAACATAGCTTCAAGGTTCGCACGGTTCACTCTCTGGAGTTCGTCAACAAGTTTTTTCCAGCTCGACATTCTTTCAATATCCAGTCTGACGGCATCAAGATTTCGCAACATGGCAGGCTTGTCAATTGGAACTAAGTCGAGATCAAAGCGAACCCCCTTCAAGAACCATTGTGGAAACCGGCTTTGGAGAGTAACTGGACCTGGCCCAACTTGATATGAAGGCCTATTGATGATTGTCTGGATATCGGTATGGGAAGGGGCAGGAGATTGAGAAGTAATGGGAGCAGTGGCCTTCTCATAAATTGCAGGCACTGATTGCTCACTAACTTTAGCCCGTTTGCTTAGGTCATCAGCCATATGGCCCTTCCCTCTGTCATCGTGGGATTTACGTTTATGGGAATCACCCTCTCTTTGGGAAGAATCGTACCGTTCATCCTGTCTTCCATAGCGTTCTTCATAAGAACGTCCCTCCCGAGCCTTTCGAGCAGCCCTCTCTTCATCGGTTTCCCTAGAAGTGGGAAGATAGCGCCCATAGTTATACTGACCATGCTTTCCGTATTTCTTGAAGTCGTCGTAGTATGAACCACTTCGCCCCATTGGAGAACCTGAAATCGAAAAAGAAGCGTAACTTTAGAACCTTCAAAGTACAAAGAGCTAAGTGCATGAAAGCGCCGAAAAATTCTAAGTGTGTGTAATGTGCAAACTACGCGCGTCAAACTATGAACCAGTCATCGATCGAGGAGGAATCGTGGGGGTAGTAGTTAACGTCAACTCTTGAGTCGACGGAGTTTGTTGCAAAGTACAAGTCGCTTCAACTCCTGAAGAAGCAACCCTAGTAGTAACGGGGTCGACTTTAAAAATCTCATGCGAAGTGACAAACAGGTCGCTCAACCCTTCGAAAGTGTCGTCCCCGCTCTGTTTGACAGGGATTGTTTTCCCGGCTTCTTCATCACCGGACTACTTTGAATGTTGGGGAGATCCTTGGGGCTCTTCTTCTTCGGTGACCGGGGCAAGTGCAAGATTGCCAAATGACCCCACAACATCAATAAAAGTAGAGCACTTCACTAAAGAAGCCTCGGGAGCAGGTCCTTTTGGTATGGGTGCGTCAATAGAAACTGGGGCATCCAACGCTCTAGCCGGGAGTCTGGGACCTCATGGGGGTGTGTAGAGCGAGAAGCGTGTAAAAGTCCATACTGATGCAAAAGTTCATCCCTCAACAAGAACTTTATACTTCTCTCCTCAACGGTCACAGCATTCAATCTCTCAAAAACTTGCTTATGCCCTGGATCTCTAGAGGGGGGAGGAAGTGGTGAAAAAGGAAAGAGTGAAATTAGCAATTAACAACTCAGATCTCGAAAATCTCAGGAATGGAAAATATAAGCAGGCAATCTTACTTCCTACTCTCTTGATGGCGTAAAACCTTGGGGGGCAGCGAACAAAGAAAAACTGATTTAAAAGCCATGAACGCTTTCGGAAAGATCAGTGACGAGTTTGCGATTCCTAGCACTTCTTATGACAACAATGGAGGGATGATCTTTAGTCTTGGTGAAAGAACATAAGTAACAAATTTCTTCGAAACTCGGCAGTCGATCCAGAGTTCTCATGAATAAAACGCATAACCCCATCATAATGGCATAACCATTGGGGTGCAGTTGGAACGTGGAGATGGTCAATCGAAGAAGAAACTGTTGAAGAAAGTCGTTGAAGGGAGGAATAGCACCGCACAAGCACATTTGGCGGTTGACAGCAACGAAGCCACGGGGAGGTCTATCAGCAAAATCATTTAGCCCGGGCAATATAGCATCCATTTCAATGATGCCAAATTGAGCGCGCAATAAGTTAAACGTCCGGTGGTTCAAGGAAGTTGAGACTCTTTCCGCTGGAGTGGTCTGTGGTGCAGCTATTGGAAGAGCCTCTCCAGTTTGTTCCGTTACTTCTTCTTGATGTGAGGCCATTCTACATAAGCAACTGGATATTCAAGTGTGAAGGTGAACGTTTCCTAAAAGTGTGAAGTGTTGTGCAGAACTAATAAAAATAACAAGTAAATATAACTGGAATTAAACTAGTCGACAGTTGATCGATTACCAAATTTCAGGACTTGTTAATTTAAAGTTCAGGTATAGTATTAGTGCAAACTGGTCAGTTTCAGTTGACTATTACAATGTTGCTTTAATACTTTATTTAAATTTGATGATTTGAAAGCACTTCGTTCACACAGTCTATTTGAGTTAATTATCCGTTGTTAACTAATCTGCCATTTGATGTGGGCAGTCAGTGGCAGTATATTCGTCCCAATTTTTTGTAAATGATGTATTGAACAGATTGTTAGCCTGCTAGTTAAAGTGATCTGTAAAAGAATGCAGCAAAGTTTAACAGTTCAAAGTTTAGCAGTTCAAGGTTCAAGCAAAATTGAAAAGTGTAAGTGATAACTCGCCGACGACTTAAGAGTTTTTTCCTACGGGTTAAGTTAAGTCGTTGGTTCTCTGGCTAACTCGTCCACGACCTAAGGATTATAAGACGAGTCAGGTTAAGTCGCTTCAGCTTTGGGTCATTGATGTTTTAAGTCGGCAGTGCTTTGAGTCGTAAGCCGTGGAATAGAAGAAAAGCTTCAATTCAAAGCAGTGAGAAGTTTTCCTAGTCATAGCTCGGCCACGACTCAGGGCTTAAGTCGTAAAGGTTGCTAGGTCAGTTCATAGTCAAATCACAGAGATCACTTGGCCGCATAAAATTGCTAGATCGTACCCGAGGCAATATCCCACTTTATTTGGCCAACTCACCTAACCAGTTAACCTTCACCTAACCCGTTAACCTTCTCACACTTAACCCGTTAACCCAATAACCTCTCAATCAACAACAACCCTAGTTCTGCCACGCCACCGAATCGCCGCAAATCACGAGTCGTCTTAAGTCAAGTCAAACAAACTTTGAGTTCATCGATGACCAATGCAACATTACGCACACGGTTAAAGGGGTGAATCGGAGACGGGAGACGGGGCTCAAAGATTGACAATGACGATCGGCGATGGGAAAATGGGGAAAATTGCTTATGCGGTGTGAAGCTGGAGATGGTTGGAAGTAAATCGAGTCGAGATCGCCGTAGGAAGCTCGGAGAAACTCTAATGGCGGATGCGACAGGAAGCTCGGAGAAATGCTAATGGCGGATGCGACTTAGGAGATTGATAGTGAGCAGAAAGAAGTGGGAGAAACGACTCAAGTCTTTTATACACTAAGACAGTGGAACTCGAAACGGCACACGCGAGTTAAGGAAAGTCGAAGCACACGACCTACGACTAAGGCATGTACTTCGAGGGGCAAATGTTAACCCCGTTTAGTCAACGAGTTAAGGCCTGGGACGACTCACGACTTATGGGAATACACGGCTCAAGGAAGGAACACGACTTAAGGCATTGACGACTTAACAACTCAGAATACATCACGATCTACGACTTAAAGGATACCGACCTAAGATAGATACCGACCAAACATGGGTACCGGCCTAATGCTTTAAAGGTTGCCGACTTATCAAGGTTACCGACCTAAGACTTAACAAGGATGCCGACTTAAGATTTGAGGGTATACCGACCTAAGGCTTAGGTAGGTTACCGATCTAACATGGATGCTCGCTTAAGATAAATGCCGATCTAACTATCCGAGGAGGTTGCCGACCTAGCTGCTCAGGATAGGGAAAAGATCATGATCTACACTTGAGTCGCGACCGACTTATGGCCTATGATAGGTCGTTCACGACCCAGGCAAATGAAGGCATGTTTGATACAGCTACTTAGCACGCAGCCTCTTAACTCGTGCACGGTTCAGACTTATTCTATTATCTAAAATAAACAAGCTTACGAGTTAAGCTACGACCCACGACCTAACTTGAGTCATCCACGACCTAAAGCTACCGAGTTAAAATCCAATGCCGTGATACTTATGCCGCATCATCTTAACTCATTCGCGACTTAGGACTTATGACATGAACTCAGGAAGACAAGCTTACCTCTACTAAACCGTGGACTTGGCTCGGTAGGTCGGCCACGACTTATCCTAAATCGGCCACGACTTAGGACTTGACAATAATTCCTGCCCAGAATTCTCTATAAATACATGGCCATCTCCAACTTTCAAAGGACTTTTGGACAATCAATTCAAGCGCCGATACTCTGTCAGTTTCTAAACCGATTCTATACTTGAAGTTTCAAAGAACACTACAAGCTACTTTGAAAGACTTTGACACGTCCGACATGGATTCGAAGACTTCAATCTACATCGAAGCTTAAGCTACTTGTTCAAAGTGTTTTGTAACTAAAGAGATTTGTTCTTGAAGAGCATTGTACCATTTTGTAACAAGATCAGTAATAAAGATACTTAAAGTGGACGTAGGCTGCCTCTTAAGCCGAACCACTATAAAATCGCAGTCTCTTACTGTATTTTCTGTTGTTTTAGCTGATATTCTGTTCCCGAACCATCGGGTGGTGCTTTCACATTCACACTTCACACACCGGGGGTGTTAGCGTTCAATTTTAAGCGTTAACAAATGTCATCCAATTTCTATTTATTATTACAACTTTACAATCTATATACATTCATTGATTGATTTTATGCAATTACCATTAACCATACATTTGATTTCTATTTAATGTATATTTATCCATCAATCAAGTCCGATATTTACTTTTCTTTCCTACTATTCGATAAATAACCTAGTATACCTTTACATACGGTCATTTCATTCCATTCATTTATGGGTATTGCATTGAAATCTAATTTATTAGCTTTTATCAACATTATTACCATTAACTACAAATGGGGTTTCTAATTTTATTCAATGCCCTGAGTAAATAACATATATATTAATCAAATCCTTACATTTGTTTTTCACATATTCCATAAAAATCAAATCATAACATTTAAATGATTTCAATGAACTGGAATTTTGTTCAAGACATAATTATAAACTTGCACTAATATGATTCCTTAAATTTTATTCCAGTTACTGTTTACTAACTTTTATTGCATTAAATCAAATAAATACTTTCATAAATTTCTCATACTAAATTTCAGGTAGGAATCTTTTTCAACTTAATTCATTTGAATTTTATGCAATTTGCTATGAATAGACTTAAATTACCAATGTTGTATTTTAAATTAGCGTTCATTCCGATATAAATTTATCACTTTCTATTATTTCTACTAAATTTTAACTAAAAAATCCAATTTAATGAACAATTTAAATGGTCGAAATCTACGGGTCGTTACAATCTCCCCCACTCAAAACTTTTCGTCCCCGAAAAGGAAAAAGAAGGGGAAAGAAGGATTTAGAAATCTATATATCTTATTCAAAACATTAATCTTATAAACAATTAATTTTACAACATTCGTTACCTTTCTTAAAATATACAAATTTACAAACATTATCTTTTTGTACTTAATTTATTAAAGTTTGGAAAACATTTAAAAAAAATTATAAGTGCAAAAATTTCGGAAAATTTTTGGCAGAGTCTCCTTTGTACGGAGAGGCTCGGGAGAAAATATAATATCAAAATATAACAATTTTATTGCAAATATTACCCAAAATATTATATCCCGTAACGGGAAAATATATAAAATAGCGCTAAAACCGTAATCCGAAACGTACCTATTTGTTGGGCATATTACGCTTATTTTATGGAACCAAAAGCAGTAGCAATTGCTTCCATAACCTGCATTCCACTTATAGGAATCCAAGAGATTAACTATTTATATGAAGTGAAATTTAAGTGGTTTCAATTCTAACAACAATGAATACAACAACCATCAATTTCAACAAACAGCATACAGAACAAAACAACCATTCAATCAAACAAACAAATAGTCGTTCAGGTTCAAAACCCTTAAATTGTACGGAATGAAGAAATAAACTACTAGCGTATCCTTTACTCAACAGTCTTAGATAAAACTAAATAGGTTATTCATTCATCCCAAATCTAATTTTTTTAAAGTACCCTTGCCCAAACAACCATCAACAACAAATTTCAAACAACGATCAACTTATCTTATTAATAATTTCATTTCATACCTTTGTTATTTGATTTTCTCTTTTTATTCAAACCACATAAATTTTCCTTTCATAATTTACATTTATTTCTAACAACTTCAAATTTTATTTTCTCATTCAGTGGTTGTTTCCTTTATTTCTACTTATTACTTAAAATTATTCATTTTCATTTATTTATGTCATGTAAGTTTCTTTTATTTGTATTTATATTTAATGCACTACTCAATTCCAATCATTTATTTAATGCTTACATTTCTATTATATTTAATTATAGCAATCCTTTTTAATTACACTTAAATTCTTAACCTTATAACATTCATTCTTATAAGTAAAGGATTTTATTTACTTAAGTTTAAAATCACCTATTTATAATACTTACCTTTAATTATAGTCTCTTATAGTAAAATCCCAATTGTAACCTAAGTTTATAACATTAAATTCTCATTTATAATAGCAAATTCATTTGAATACTTCGTTACCTACTCTTACTTGTACAAATTTCTATTACATTTCCTATTAAACATTTCAACTTTTAATATTTTCGGAAAGTTATATATGTTAAAGAAATGCAAATGAACATATACAAGTTTATCTCATCCTTTAATTGAATTTAATGTTCAACAATATTACCCTTTTGTTTCATATGTTACAAATTTCCATTTATAACTTAGCATTTAAATCTCTTACCTAAATTAGAGATTTCAATTTATTAATCACTACCCTTTTATTTCACTACAATGATTGAAACAATTAATTGATTAATGGAAATTTAAGAATTAAATACCGGGTTAAATTTCAAATTATTTTAAAATAATAGATAAATATTTTCTTACAACCTATATCTCTAATTATATTTAAAACAATTCAAAATTTATTTTTCAAAAATGAATCTGCAGTAAACTACTACAGTAGCCTTCCCCCTTCGAAACTCGAAAATGAAAGTCGATGATGCGGACGCCATCACCGAAAATATTTTCCAGCGACAGAGAGGAAAGTACAAAACTTATTTTCTCAAAATCTTCTTTAAAACAACTCTTCCGAATTTCATTTATCTTATTTCTATTATTATTTATACACTTTACTACCTAACAACCAATCCATTGCAGCCAAATATAAATATCATTTGAATTTTTTTTATATATATAGAAAATATAATAGGCAAAATTATTTCATTCACCTTTATTAAAACAGATATTATGTCGGTCTGTCCTATTAAGTGTTTAGAAATCCCTATTGATGTCAGAGCGTCCCGTGCATCAACCAGAATTTATAAATACAAAACGGAACAGATTAACACAATATTAAAATCTTTTTATAACACTAACAAATACGCTCTCTCATATATATACACTCTGCGACTCCCATAGGATATTACTACCCTATTAACAAAGAGTCAAATCCCACAAAGCCAAGGTTTATCGCTAAACAAAAGCTCTGATACCAACTGTAACGTCCCACCTTTTCGCACGATTTAAAACAGACACACGTGCCGATTCAAACCATACGCAAGGGCGGATTGTTATTGGGTAAATAAGAAAAACAGAGAAGAAAAAAAACTAAACAGAATCTCACAGCGGAAGGATAAAATATAATAATAAAATATACAGTTCACAAATCGGTTTTACAAAACCTTTGATTTTATTTATACAATACATAACAGAGTACACATACCATATAACAATGCAGCGGAACGATATGAGTGTAGTGGAATATAATCTATAGTAATAATAATAAAAATCTCCGTCTTCGTCCTCCAGAAAAAAAAGTCTTCAAATCCTGAAACGCTATGACTGACCCGAGCGAATTGAAAAGACAAAACACTCGAGTCAGAACTAAAAGAACTTATGTAAGTTAAATTAACAGAAATAAATGTGAGTGCATTAACTCAAAAGATGCCCGGGATTTACATCTCTTAAGGATCCGTTAAACTATTTACTATGTAGTATATTGCGCTATTATAATAGTGTCTAATTGTAAAATAAACTTACTTTTAAATAGCGTTAAGGCTTTACATTTTCCACCTTAACACAGTTATATATTCCCATAGTCTATACAGTACCGTAATCTCCCCCGTACTGGGCGTCGTCAGAGGGCACTCCATAGGTATGGTACCAAACTAAAATCGTATAAGGCGCGCTAGGGTAGGTGACAAGGCACAACTAGGCAATGCCAGGGTAGATATGCCAATTACGCATCCGGGCTGATGGAAACGCATAGCCGCAGCTATCGCCCACCTCGAACAAACTCCCCCAAACCAAAGAAATAAAAAGTGAAGGTGGCCACCGAATCAATCCAAAGTCCAAGTATAGTATCGAAGAGGAGTGTCCGATCAGAGGAATGACCTCATTGGCCCGAGAATCGCTCCTGTTTTAGCCACCTTATGCCAACTCACAGGAGTCGGGTCCACGTATTTACCTTACAGGAAACGCCGCCACCATCCTACTTCATTCTGGAATCTCCATCGCGTACATTGTTAGTCAAAGTGGTTTTCGGTATCGACAGAGAGTATGCCCATATTCGATCCCGGTCTCTTTGCCAACCAATCGTTATTATAACACCGCGGTCATTTAAAAATAATTATACTTTTAAAACCAAAATAAAATATCCATTAAAAACCCATATAAATACGATATCATTTATTCTTAAAACCCCAAATCAATACGATATCATTTTATTTTCCAATATATATTCTTTCCCAAAATCATAGGGTTTCCAAAGTAAAATATTTAGAAATCAAAACTCTTGAATATAATATTTTCAAATTATACTACCTTGCAAAACATAGCTTTGAAACAATTTTCCACCTCTCAAATGGTTAAATATTAAAATACTTTTATAAAACAAAATAGCTTCTTTAGATTTCACAAATCAATTCTAATTATCGATTTAAACTTCCAAATACCATTTCAATCTTTATGTTTCAAAGCTTTAAATATTTCACCATTTCAAACAGACTCATTTGACAATTCCATATATATCAAATTCAATTACTTATTACTTAGACTTGAAATGTTTACTTAATGAATTCAATAAAATTTAAGAAAAACCTTTAACTTCATATAACTGGATAATCTTTCAATTTATTTTATATTTATTTAAATCAACCTGATATTAATTTAAATCACTCTACACAAAAATCAAGTTATAAAAATCATATCCTTTAAAAAATTTAACTTTTATTAAATTCCAATTTAGCCTAATATTCATCTTCAAACCTTATTCTCTTTTAAGTCAATAAAGCTCCAGAATTTAATTTTTAAATACTTAATCGTATTTGATCTCAAGATCGAACTTTATTTTATACTTCAAATCAATTTTATACAAGCTTAAAAACCGGAAATTCTATATATAATTAACCTTTATCACAAAAAAAAGAAAAATCGATATCCCATAAACTATATATATAGCTTTACAAAACCATAGAAAAATCATTTCAAAAATAATTTTATATATATATACCGCGGTGCCTGTATAAAATTTTCTACCCTATGGTCAAGTGATACAGATGTTTATCATTTCAATCTGCAATCTAAAATAAAAGTGCGGTTGTATATCATTTCAAACCGCAATCCCGAATGAAATGGAAATGCATGATGACTTGCAGTTTATACAATATAAATATAGCATCCATTCATCCAAATATCAATCATCAACCAATTTAATTCAATCATCATCAATTTAAAGAAACATCAATATATATAGCATATAAAATATAACAGGAAATAAATGACAGTTATTAACTAACAATTTATATCAAAAAATAAATTAATAACTGTTAAACTAGAAGTTCATATGCAATAAAATAAATTTAATAACTGTTGGTTTATATGCAATAAATAAAATTAATTAACAGTTAAATTAAATAAATGCGATTTAACAGAGATGATGAATAAAGCATGCCAAACAGTAAAAAATGAATTTCTACTCATATCTAAAATCAATTTAACAAACATAAGAAATTTTAGAAGTTGTGAGTGGGTTAAAACACTCACCTTTTGAATTTAAATCGAATTTAAATCCGATTTAAACCCAAAAATTCAACGGTCTCCAAATTGGTCCAAACTAGCGTCAACAGATCCGGAATTTAATTATGATCCTAATAAAAAAAATCTCGCGTGAAACGGAGTTCGTATGAAACTGATACGTGTATTAGAACAAATTGATAATTAAATTAAGAATTAAAACAGAAAATAAAACCTTATACACTTTGCTGCCACGTCCCTTCCACTTCACACAACAGCAAAACACGAAAAAAAACATCGGAGCCCTACTATTCAACATCCTGTTCGAACGAACGAAGCGGCCGCACACGCGGACATTGACCCCTACGCCTCGCCTTGCTGCGCCTACGCCAGACCGCCTTCGGCTCCTACTCTAGCTCACGATCACGTCGCCATCGAACCACCCCAAAACGGCCGAGAAAACACCCCACATCCGCCGATATATAAAACCCTAATTGAATTAATATCATCGATCTGACCGTTGAATCGACCAACTACCTACTTTGATGAACTCCCCTTGTCGATCTCCACCCGACTGTACCGTCAGTTTGATGATCCATTAAAGTTCGTCGACGATCAACGGATGGCCGAGATTTGTTCTGCGAATTCTGGGAAAATGGTGAATCGTTTCGAAAAACGAACAGTACCAGCAGAATATGCTTTTCGAGAACTATGACATATATTTTTTTGAGAATTTTCTGAGGTGTTTGAAATTTTAGCTTTGATTTTTGCAATGAAAATAGATCTAGGTTTGCATCCATTATGGAAGAGGAGGAGTTGATGAAAATGAATGCAAAACAAATGAGAATAGAATGGAGGCTAGGGTTTATCACAGCCTATTTATAGACAAGCTGCAATAGAATAGGTGGGCACGAATTATAAACGTGCTAAAAGGTAGTTGGCCCAAAAGGCCCGTTCTGACCCCGGAACGAAAATTGTTATACCCATTTATCGAAATAGGTATTTTAAAATATTTTGAACGCGATGGAAAAAGTTTCACGTCCAAATTCAATCGTATGAAGAAGTTATGCTGAAAATAATATTTCCAATTTGATTTCAAATTGATTTCAATTAAATCGATTTCAAGGCGTTTCGCGTTCGTACGATCAAACGACAAGTCCGATCGATACGAAACTTGGAACCTTACAATAATTCACTGATATGGATCCGATGAAACTGGTTTCATCGAAATCCGAGTCCGTGGCCAAAATGGTTATTTTTATATTAATTCAATAAATTAAAATAAATCAATTAAATCGAATTTTATATTTCAATTATAGAATTTACCATTTATCACCTTTATACTTCTCAATCATTTGCGATTATTTAAACAAAAATTACATGTCAATTTAGAGAAGATAAATTTATCAATTGCAGTGTCCCATCTTCAATTTCATTATATTCAAGGTTATAAATTAAGTTCCCAAAAATTCATATTAAATAAAAAAATGTTTATTCCATCTATAAATTTTTAAGTAGATGGATTCCATGTTGGGTTAAAATCTATATTTTTAATATCCTTGAATTTTAGTTAAATCCCTATAAACGTAATATTTAAACGTTAATTTCATTTCTTTTGCAATACTTTAAATTAAACTTAAAATATCACTTTCTATACTTTAAATCTATACTCCCGTTGATTTATTAAATTAGCACTTATTAAGCATACTTTTAACAACTCATTTATAACTCTACATCTATTCCCTAAATTTCACATTCTATTGTTACATAAATTTGCATTGATTACTATTTATTATTATTGCTTCACTGATTAATTAAATATTTGCATTGGTTTTGCTTATACTAAATAAATTTCCCATATTAATAAGGTTTCAAACAATTAATAACATTCCCTTAGCCCAAGCCCCTTTTTACCAATTATTTTCCTTCAAAAAAATCCAGGTCCCTATAAATACTTACATTTACACCTTATAGTTATTTTAATATACCTATTCCAACACTCTTAACCCTTATCTTTATGTTCATCCACTTGAAATATTTGATTATATTTATTACAATTCAATGTTGACATTTATTACTATTAATTTATTCAATGTTTACTGCCCCTTATTTCAATTTCTTCCATTTACAGTTGCGACTTCGCTTTCCCATTCACATTTATTATAAACCCAAAATCTGCAGTTCATTATCTTATATTAATGTCATCCAATTTCTATTTATTATTACAACTTTACAATCTATATACATTCATTGATTGATTTTATACAATTACCGTTAAACTTACATTTGATTTCTCTTTAATGTATATTTATCCATCAATCAAGTCCGATATTTACTTTTCTTTCCTACTATTCGATAAATAACCTAGTATACCTTTACATACGGTCATTTCATTCCATTCATTTATGGGTATTGCATTGAAATCTAATTTATTAGCTTATATCAACATTATTACCATTAACTACAAATGGGGTTTCTAATTTTATTCAATACCCTGAATAAATAACATATATATTAATCAAATCCTTACATTTGTTTTTCACATATTCCATAAAAATCAAATCATAACATTTAAATGATTTCAATGAATTGGAATTTTATTCAAGACATAAATTATAAACTAGCACTAATATGATTCCTTAAATTTTATTCCAATTACTGTTTACTAACTTTTATTGCATTAAATCAAATAAATACTTTCATAAATTTCTCATATCAAATTTCAGGTAACAATCTTTTTCAACTTAATTCATTTGAATTTTATGCAATTTGCTATAAATAGAATTAAATTACCAATGTTGTATTTTAAATTAGCGTTCATTCCAATATAAATTTATCACCTTCTATTATTTGTACTAAATTTTAACTAAAAAATCCAATTAAATAAACAATTTAAATGGTCGAAATCTATGGGTCGTTACAGTAGGAGATCCACTGGTGGTTCTGCCTTTGAATCCAAAGGGTGGGTTCAATGAAATTGGGATCCCAAAGGACGTCCGGACAAAACTCATAAGTTCCTGATGATCATTTGTTGGGTAGCGTAAGTCTAGTGGTGCCATGCCTAGAGTTACATTGGGTTTTGCTATGATGGCAACATAACCTTTGTTGTAACTGCGAACTATCGCAGTTCCATAGCATTAGTCGAGTAGTAGTAATTGCCTACAATCTACTTTTGATTTCCCTGGGATAACGATGTAACATCGGTAGATTGCGGTCTATGTGGTTTGGTACCATAGCGTAATTTGTGTGCTAGTGAGTGCCTACAGTCTACATTGGATTTCGTTGGGATAGTGACGAAACCTTTGTGTAGCATGTGATCTATGTGGTAAAGTTTCGTTTGGCAGCGTAATACGAGGGTCAGTGATTGCCTACAGACTACTTACGGTTTTGTTGTGATAGCAATGCAACCTTGTGGTAGCTGCAATCTGTGGTGTTCCCATGGTGAAAGTTGATAGGTACAATCATCATGTTAACTGCTTCTCATGGTGGTGAAGGGTGGTGATACTTTCCATAGCATTTTTTAAAAAGTGTTTTTCAATTATTTTCACGGAGTGTTGAAACGGGTCTGCTAAGTACTTATAGATTTTCAGTCCCGCGCCAGATCAAAATATGACTAAATTTTTGTAAGAACAAGGATGGTGTAACAACCTTGGTTTTGGAGATTACCTGTGAATATTAAATTATAACTGTTAACTCCGCTTTGAAATAACCTCACAACCTAAAGTATGGGACGACTTAACTGCATACAGGAAGCCACGACCTAACACATGAAGCGACTTACAGAAAGCCACGACTTAACGGCTCAAGGGATGGATGACTTAACGACTTAAGGGTTGGGCGACTTAAAGGCTTAAGGGTTGGACGACTTAATGGCTTAAGTACTTCACGACCTAAAGAGTTAAAGCAACAGTGACCTAAAGCTTTCACGACCTACTATAAGTCGTTCACGACCTTATACTTAGTGATTTAACTTTGTCGCTTTCCCCTAAGTCGTTAGAGCCTACCAGTTAGTGCAGATGGTCATGTGCGAACCAGCTAGGTCGTGACTCGTATTTCCTTTAACTCGCAGACGACTTACGACCTGTCTTAAGTCGTAACCCACGACTTACGACTTACTTTAGGTCGTAAACGACTTAAGGCCTGTTGAGAATTCCCTATAAATACGGCCTGAGCACCAACATTCAAGGGACTTTTGGATCATTTTCTTGCAAGCATCAAGACCTTGCCATTTTCATTAAGCCGAGCCATATTCCAAACACTCAAAACACACAAGATGCTTCAATCAACTTCAGAAAGAGATTCGACACATTCATCATGAATTCGGAGAACTCTCTCGCATCGAATCTTTTTAGCTAGTTGTCTTTTGAAGTGTTGTAGTTGAAGAATGCTGTAGAATCGTAACCGATTCAGTAATAAAAGAGAATTAAAGTGGACGTAGGCTCAGTATACAGCCGAACCGCTATAAATACCGTGTCTTTTACTGCTTTTCTGTGATTTTTCTGCTTATCTCTGATTCCCGTACGAACGAGTGGTGCTTTCACAATTACTCTACTTACACCGAGGTGTTAGCGTCTGATTTTTACGTTAACATTTTTGGTGCTTTCGTTGAGAAATCGAACTCAGGTTACTTTCACCATTGCTTCGCAAAAGGTTGTTGAAAGGATTTCTTTTAAAACCAGAAGTTTATCAGAAATAATGGCTCCTGGAAGAAAGCGCAGTTCTATGAGATCCGGTAATGATGAAGAGAATACCGCTACCTCTCCTACTTCAAGTCAAGCAGCTCCAACTGTTGGAGTTACGCTAGTAGAGTTGGATCCCATAGTTTTGGAGCTGAATCAACAGTTGAATGCCCAGAATGCACAGTTGGAGGCTCAGAATGCCTAAAATGCCTTTATCTTCAGTAGGCTGAATGAGTTGGTTGGGGCTAACCGTCAGCCAGTGAATAATGATGAAAACCCTGCTGCGGAAGTTCAGGATGCAGAAGGAGGGAATGTTTCTCAAAGGACGACGGGCCCTGTGGAAAGGACACCTCCCCAAGCTGGAGGACTAAGGCCGCAGCCGACCCTCCATGAACGATTGTCAAGACAAAATTCAGAACGAACGGCTGATGTTTGCCCTACGGAGCATCTGAATGATGAAGAATATTTTTCGGGCATGGTTCGTCAGATTATGAAGGAAAGTATGCAAAGAGATGAAAATGAAAAAGAAAAGGGTTTCGCTCCAAGCAAAACTCCGTTCACTGAAAAGATCCTGAAGGCAGAATTTTCGAGGAAGTTCGTTCCTCCTACCATTCCAGCTTACAAAGGGACGAGCGATCCTAATGAATTCTTATATAAGTATGATTGGCACATGACGGGAGCTAGAGCATCTGATGAGATTAAGTGCTGGTATTTCCCGGTGTATTTGGAAGGAGTAGCCCAGCTTTGGTTCACCAAGTTGCCGATCCGATCTATAGATCAGTTCTCTGACTTGACTCGGAAATTTAAGGAACAATTCAGATTGTACGCTTCGAAAGCAAAGGACATCATGTCATTGTCCAGCTTAGAGCAAAATCCTGGAGAATCCATCAGATCCTTCTTAAACCGTTTCAACATAGCTTTGGCTGAGCTGGATAATGCTAAGCGACGCATGATCCTGACATACCTGATGAGGGCAATTGATAAATCAAGTGAATTTGGAAAGTGGCTGAAGATGAAAGAACCAAACTCGCTTGACAAATTATACAAGAAAGCGGATGAATTCATGCGTCTAGAAAGTCTTCAACCACCGGGTAAAGTGGTATCAACGGAGGCTGGGAATAGTAATGCTGCTTCAAACAAGAAGGAACCTAACACCCAAAAGAGGGGAAATGAAGATGGGAAGAAGCAAGGAGATGCAAAGAAAAATCGTCCTTTCAACTTCACTCCTTTAACCGATACTCCCGAAAACATTTTCTTTGCAACCAAGGATAATATCAACTATCCCACACTACCTAAACTGAGGATTGGAAAGAAAACTGAGAAAAATGGGAGATTTTGTCAGTTCCACAACCAACCCGGCCATGATACTAATGAGTGCCGCCACTTGAAAGAGGTGATTGAAGAACTATTGAAAGAAAACAAACTCCAGCAATATGCGAAAAGGAATAGGAACAGACCCGCTTCGTCAGCTCAAGGTCAGCAGGTTCATGTTCAGCGTCCTAGCTCGAGTGAAAAAGCAGCAGTGCGTAAATCAGAAAGACCCGTTATTAATGTGATTACAGGAGGTCCTCACCCAGCAGGCAGAAGCCGGGGTGAGATGGAAAGATATGCCCGCGCCTTGAAGGACGCACCGGTTGAAGAGAATGTCTTTGTGTTAGAGGATGATGCGCCCTTGAAGCAGCAAAAGACTTTTACTGATGATATTGTGTTCACGGCAAGGAATTCTATCGGCATTGAAGCTCCTACCGTGGATCCCTTAGTCATTTCCGCAGGTATTGGGCCGGCTATTGTTAGAAGAGTGCTTGTTGATTGCGGCGCTTCATGTAATATTCCCTATAAAAAGACATTTGACCAGATGAAGATTCCAATGGCTGACATTCAAGCTTCATCGTTGAAGATCGCTGGTTTTACTGGGGAACCAAAACAGCCAATTGGAACTATTGATTTGTTTGTACAGCTTGGAGATGGGCGGAGAAAAGTGGCTCGAAAGCAGACCTTTATAATTGTTGAAGAATTTTCTGCCTACAACGCCTTTCTAGGCCGACCAACTCTTGCTGCATTCAAAGCTATTCTTGCCCCATGGTGTCTGACCATAAAATTCCCCACAAATAATGGAGTCGGTGTGGTTAAAGGGGATCAGAATGCGGGGCGGGAATGTTACCTTACAGAATTGCCGGAAGCAAAAAAGAGAGAGATGGGAAAGGATATGGCAGCCCCAGTCCGCATCAAGGAACTAACCCTGTAGCAATTACAGAATGGACCCTGCACTGGCGAGCATAGCGGAGCACGAAGAGAAATGGATCCCAGAAAAGCCAGTGCAGGGGAGAATAGAGTGGTGCCGATGGAAGTAACGGTGTCGGTTCTTGTTGACTCAAAGGACCCAAACAGCGTGTTAAATGTAGGTTCGCAACATAATGCAACAACTCGGAATATTCTGATATCATTCTTAAAAGCAAATCTGGACGTATTCGCTTGGACTCATGCTGATATGTGTGGAATATCCCCAGAGATTGCAGTGCATGCTTTGAATATAAATCCGAAATTTACACCTGTAAAGCAGAAAAGAAGAACCCAGGGTCCAGAAAGGTCAGCAGCATTGAAAGAAGAAGTAGATCGGCTCATGCAAAGCGGCTTTATCAGGGAATCTACCTATCCGAATTGGGTTTCAAATCTAGTACAGGTTAAGAAAGCTAATGGAAAGTGGAGAGTATGCATCGACTTTTCAGATCTCATCAAAGCCTGCCCTAAAGACTATTTCCCGTTGTCCAGGATCGATCAGTTAGTGGATGGAACAGCGGGGCATGAATTGCTATCTATTATGGATGCTTACTCCGGATATAACCAGATCATGATGCATGAGCCAGATGAGGAGGACACGAGCTTCATCACCGATGTTGGTCTTTACTTCTATAGAGTCATGCCCTTCGGTCTGAAGAATGCAGGGTCAACTTAGCAGAGGCTGGTCAATGCTATATTCAAACCACAAATTGGCAAAACTATGGAAGTTTATGTTGACGATATGTTGGTTAAAGCAAAGAAAGCGGTGGAACATATGGATCACTTAGCAGAGATGTTCGCAGTCCACCGAAAGTACAGAATGAAACTCAATCCTTTGAAATGTTCATTTGGAGTGGAGTCCGGAAAGTTCTTGGGTTTCATTGTGAGTGCTAGGGGCATTGAAGCCAATCCTGCCCAGATCACTGCCTTAGGAGAGGTCAAAGCCCCTAGAACGAAGAAGGAAGTGCAAAGTCTAAATGGAAAAGTCGTTGCCTTGAGTCGATTCATTTCCAAAGCTACCGATAAATGCATTCCATTCTTTGATGCTCTTAAAAAAGGAAGGAAAAACTTTGACTGGACTTCTGAATGCCAGACAGCTTTCGTTCAGTTGATTCGTCATATGGAAAAGCCTCCAATACATTCTAAGCCCGACAGTGGTGAAGACCTTTTCATATATTTGGCAATTTCGTCTCATGCTCTCAGTGCAGCATTAGTCCGGGAGGATGCAAGAATTCAACGTCTGGTGTACTACATCAGCAAAAGATTCACTGGGGCAGAGATGAATTACTCAAAGTTGGAAAAGCTCGCCTACTGCCTACTTATTGCATCAAGAAAGTTGAGGCCATACTTCCAAGCTCATCCCATCAAGGTCCTTACTGATCAGCCTCTAAAGCAAGTCCTATTTCGCCTTGAGACTTCGGGATGTCTACTAAAATGGAATGTTGAACTTAGCCAATACGACATCACTTACCACCCCCGAAGAGCAATCAACGGACAAGCTTTAGCAGATTTCATCGCAGAATATACAGATAAAGGCGATAGTAAGGAAGAGGTGACCGATAATGCCCCAACTCGATGGAAGTTATATGTTTATGGTGCAAGGAATGATTACTGTTCTGGAGCAGAGGTTGTCCTTGGTACTCCTAAAGGGCGATCACTGTGTTATGCGCTGAGATTAGAATTTCCGTCGATAAACAACGAAGCAGAATTTGAAGCTCTTATCGCTGGCTTAAAGATCGCTAAAGAATTGAACATCAGAGTATTGCAAATCTTTAGTGATTCTCGGCTTATTGTATGCCAAGTCAAGAAGGAATTTCAAACTAAAGGGGGGAATCTGCCTGCTTATTTGTCTAAAGCCTGGGAGCTTCTTGATGACGTTGATCACTACACAATAAGCCATATACCCAGAGAAGAGAACATGAAGGCAGATTCTCTCGCAAAGTATTCAAGTACTGGCGAAGCTCAATTACTGGGATTAGTTCCTATGGAAATTTTGTCAGCTCCAAGCACAGATGAGATGGATGTTGATTAGATTATGAGTATATCTCAAGAGCAAGAATCATGGATGACTCCGATATTGGAATATTTGCTCAAAGGCTCTCTACCAGAAAATTCAAAAGAGCGACAGAAGCTACTAAGAAAAGCCTCCAGATATATAGTTCAAGATGATCGATTGTACAGACGAGGATTTTCAATGCCATTACTCCGATGCGTGACAAAGGAAGAAGCTAAGACAATTCTAGCAGAAGTGCACGGAGGGGAATGTGGAGATCATACAGGTGGTCAAACTTTAGCAAAGAAAATTCTCCGTTATGGATACTTTTGGCCAGAAATTAATCGAGATGCTGCTGACTATTCTCGAAAGTGTGATAAATGCCAGAGATTTGCCAAAATCCCTAGAGCACCTTCTACTGAGCTAACACATATGGTAAGTCCATGGCCATTTGCCATCTGGGGAATAGATCTTATTGGGCCTTTGCCGACTGCCAAATCAGGAAATAAATATGCTATTGTTGCTGTTGATTATTTCACTAAATGGGCTGAAGCTGAACCATTGGCTACTATTACCTCTAAAAAGATGATAAATTTTGTGACTAAAAATATCATTTGCAGGTATGGTGTGCCTCAGAAGATAATCACAGACAATGGTACACAATTTGAAAGTAAGGAATTCCAGGATTTTTGCCAATGATTCAAGATCCGAAAAAGCTTCTTAGTAGTGGCTCATCCGCGGGCAAATGGGCAAGTGGAAGCAGTAAACAAAATCATCAAGTCAACCATCAAAAAGCAGCTGGAAAAAGAAAAAGGTGGTTGGGTCGATAAGCTGCCACTAGCACTATGGGCATACAGAACTACCCATAAAACTGCAACTGGGCACACACCATTTTCATTGGCATATGGATCAGAGGCAATGACTCCAGTGGAAACGGAGGTCCCCTCACACAGAAGGATCCATTTCGATCAAGCTGAGAATGAAAGGCTGCAACTGGAAGCGCTTAACCTCCTTGATGAAAGAAGAGAAGAGGCTAAGCTCAGAATTGCAGCCCATATGCAAAGGATAGCCAGGCACTTCAATTCCAAAGTTTGCCAGCGCAGCTTTGAAGTTGGGGATCTAGTCTTGAAAAGAATTATGACAGCAACAGGTGTGTTTGGGCCAAACTGGGAAGGGCTGTATGTCATAGTCACAAAACTTCTTGATGGCACATTCAAACTCACAACTGTCGAAGGAGAACCAATCCCAAGAGCTTGGAACAGCAATCACTTGCATCCATATTTTACTTGAAAAATGTGTTGAAGTGATGTAAAAGAATTACGAATACATGATTCTTGTGTTGAAAACAATTGTAAAGCAAGTGAATAATGAAAAGCTATAAAGTGGATGTAGGCCCAGTTTTTGGCCGAACCACTATAAACCTTGTGTTCTTTACTATTATTGAATGTCTGTTTTACTTCGATATGTAAAATATTCTAAATGTATTGCTAAAATGTCGATTTAATATTGTAGACGATTAAAACAAAGCTTACCCATTGTGAGACCAAACGATTCTTGACATCACCCAACAAACAAATCCTGAGCCACAAAGGTCCCAGATTCAAATCCTATATAAGAAGTGCTTCAATTGAATAGTTAATGATTTCGCAGGAGGTGGGCCCTGGTTAACAAATTGTGATCGTTTGAACAAACAAACATCTGATTAAGTAGCATGTGACCACCCCTGTTAACTCGCTTGACAATGAAGTACACTTATTTGGATAAAACAAAATACTTACAAAAAGTGGTTGAAAATGATATTGGGGAATCGCTGACATGAGAAAATGGCAAGAAGACATGGGCAAGCAGACCGAGAACAGCAAAAGACCTCTTTGGAGGCACAAGCCCTCTTCGGAGGCACAACTCTTCGGAGGATAAAGACCTCTAACGGGGCATGCTAGAAAACGAAAGTTTTCTTTCTTAAAAAGATTGGTGGAATGACCGGAGGCACCTTCCTAATTGGGAGGCAAGGCGCTTGTTCACTAGCTGAGATGGTTTGTGCAAACAAATGTCCAAGTAACTCGCGTCCGTCCCGGGAATCCATGTGATGACCGGAGGCAGCTTCCTAATGGGGAGGCAAGGTGCTTGTTCACTAGCTGAGACCGTTTGTGCAAACAACCATCCAAGTAACTTGAGTTCGCCCCGTAAATCCAACCAACCATGAGGAAGTGGCTTCCAGGCATACTCGGAGGCACACGTTTCACCAAGATCTGAAATAAAACTTCACAAGTGTTGAAACGTGAAAAGCCCTCTTCGGAGGCACATTTCACCAGGAGTTGGAGTGTAAGAGTCGCTCTTCGGAGGTCCACTTCACCAGGAGCTGAAATGATAAAAAGACCTCTTCGGGGGCACACGTTTCACCGAGATCTGAAATAAAACTTCACAAGTGTTGAAACGTGAAAAGCCCTCTTCGGAGGCACATTTCACCAGAAGTTGAAGTGTAAGAGTCGCTCTTCGGAGGTCCACTTCACCAGGAGTTGAAATGCACAACAAAAGCAAAATAAAGACCTCCAGTGAGGCACACTTCTCAAAATAGAAGCTTCTCAAAATAAAAGATAGCCCGCTTAAGATGGCCCGCTTCACCGTGTAGGAGATTCCACTTCTAGAAAACAAAAGTGACCATCTCCAAAGGATGAAGTATAAAAAAGAGAAAATAAAACAAAACTTCTCCAATTCAAGGCACACTTTACTAAAACAGAATAACATTTCCTCAAAAATGGAAAAAATTATTCTCTAAAGTAAGAGTGCATGCCTTCTTAATGTGGAAGAGTTGTTCTCCAGAGTAAGAGTGCAAGTCTTCTCAAAGCAGAAGAACTGCTCTCCAAGGAAAATGCAATAAGCTGTGGTATGGGGCAATATAATATAACTTATAGCAATGCTCGAGTAACATACCACAAGCCCATTGCAATATCGCACAAAGAAAACAAAGAAACTTGTATAAAGACGAAGAATAGATGTGTTCTCAAATACAGACCGAAGTTTGTATAAGTAAAAGGAACATTTTATTCAATATTATGAATTTTTTTTACAGGTACAGGTTTCAGAATAAAGGAAAGCGGGGGCCGATACCCGCACAATCTCCGGCCAGTACAAGCAAAAAGCAAGAATGCAAAATGAGCAGAGTAAAGCTGAATTCGTTTCTCCTTCTACCCGCCACCCTTGGAGCTCTTACCCGGCCTAATGTTTAATTTCTGAGGCCGAATTAGAAGGGTCGGGGAGGAAGGAGAAGGAGGTGTAGCTGGGTCTTCTTCTATCTTTTCTTCGCCAGCAGAAGCGCTTTTCTTCTTCCTCTTTGAAACCGAACACTTCCTCCTCTTCTTTGAAGAAGACTCACTTCCCGGAGTAATTAATGAAGAAAGTTTTGTATCATCGTCATAAGGTTGCTCTGGAGTCTTCTCACCTTCCTCAAGTCCCTCCATCTGCTGTTCTTGAGAAGCAATAGGATCGTCCAAGTTTTGAAGAGCTTCTATCTGCTCCTCTTGCGATCCCGGCTGAGAAACAGAAGGAGTGATTTGGAGAGTTGGAGGAATAACAGTTGGAGGAGGAGAGTCTGAGCTATGCTTGGCGCTTTCACTATAGGAGAAGAGAAGTTAAAATTAGTACCCCTCGTAAAAAGAGGAGATAACGGCTCATCGAGACATAAGTAATAAGCAAGAAGGTCATCAAGCTCGGCCAAAGCAAATGAGTAATCCGCTTGACCTAGTTCGACGTTAATATTACCTGGAGAAGTTGGCTTTCTAACGTCAACTTCATAAGCTTGTGCTTCAGTGCTTTCTTCGCCTTCATCTCCACCCTGTGCGCTTGTAATCTCATTTATGACTTTAGAAGGGGGCAGAGAATGGGAACCACAGCCTGTGATATCAATGTCGGCCGAAACTGAAGGAGGAACAGGGGCAATTAATGGTGCTTCTTTCTCTGGATGCTCTCCTCCCATCATTTCGGCTCGCACTTTGGCAAGCTTCTCTTTTCCTCTGGCAAGGGCTGCACGAGTTTCGTCATCTAAATAATGCGTCTCAAGTTCTTCTTCAGCATACCCAGCGCCTTTAAGCATATCAAGCGCAGCCTCCCATACTTCAGCTAAAGTAATTTCATATTTTGGGCCCAGAAATGAGAGACTACCATGCCCCAGGACACTTTGCAAGTAAAAGTCAAATAATGTTGAGCTGATATCGGCCTTGGTGGCCTTATGAGATTCTTCGGTTGCAATTTTGCCGGTTATAGCTTCATCTCGCTCTTTTTCCATTTTAGAGAGCCGAGCTTTTAGCATCTCAATTTCCATGTCCTGGTGGCCTGTTTTATTTCGCAGCTCAGCAATGTCAATGAGATAACCCTCATTGGTTCTCTTTTGCACTTCAAGCCTGGCCTTAGCATCACTCTGGCTGGCGTGAGCATCCCTCGCTTGTTTTTGAAGCACTTCTTCCTTTTGAGTATAGGAAGTGGAAGAAGTGGCGAGATCTTCTTTAAGTTTTTCGACTTCCGCTTCAAGCTTTTCATTGTAAGCGGTGATGCTCCTTATCTCTGCATCATGTTAATCGAGAGTTTTTTGCCATTCCGATTTATCGTTCTCCATGGTCAACATAGCTTCAAGGTTCGTGCTGTTCACTCTCTAGAGTTCGTCAACAAGTTTCTGCCAACTCGACATTCTCTCAATATCAAGTTTGACAGCATCAAGATTTCACAACATGGCAGGCTTGTCAATTGGAACAAGATCAAGATCAAAGCGAACCCCCTTCAAGAACCATTGTGGAAACCGGCTTTAAAGAGTAGGCGGACCTTGTCCAACTTGATACGAAGGCCTATTAATAATTGTCTGGATGTTAGTACGGACAAGGGAAGGAGATTGAGAGGAAACAGGAGCAGCGACCTTTTCAGAAATTGCAAGCGCTGATTGTTCACTAAGTCTAGCCCGTTTGCTTGGGTCATCAACCATGTGACTCTTTCCCTTATCATCATGAGATTTGCGTTTGTGGGAATCATCCTCTCTATAAGAAGAGTCGTGTCGTTCATCCCCTCTCCCGTGTCGTTCTTCATATGCTCTTCTTTCTTGAGCTTTTCGAGCAGCTCTTTCTTCATCAGTTTCCCTGTGAGCAGGAAGATGGCGTCTATAATCATACTGACCGCGCTTGCCGGACTGCTTAAAGTCGTCATAATACGAACCACTTCACCTCATTGGAGAATCTTAAAGTAAAAAAGGCAAGTGTTAAAAAGAAGTCTTCAGAGAAAAAGAGCTGAGTGCATATAAGTGCCAAAAAATCCTAGGTGTGTGTGATGTGCAAACTACACGCGTCGAACTACGAACCGCTCCTCGGTCGGGGGGCAGTGATAGATTTTACAGCTATTGACAATTCTTGAGCTGGCGGAGTCTGCGTAGGACAGACGTTGCTTCAAGTGCTGAAGAAGTAACTTTGGTAGCAATGGTATCATCTCTAAAAAGCTCTTGAGATGTAATCATTAAGTCGCTCAAGCTTCCGAAAATATCATCGCCATCATGCCTTGCAGGGCTCTTCCCTTCGACTCCTTTTTCAGCAGTCTTCTCGGATTGTTGAGGAGATTCTCTTTCTTCAATGACCGGGGGAAGTGCAAGTTTGCCAGATGAACCCGCAACGTCTGTAGAAGTAGAACATTTCATCAGTGAAGACTCGGAGGCAGGTTCTCTCTGTGTAAGTTCTTCAGTAGAAACCGGGGCATCTGGTGTCTTTACGGGAGAATCCGGAACCTCGTGGGGCTGAGTAGAGTGAGAAGCATGCAGAAATCCAAGCTGGTGTAAAAATTCGTCTTTCAGCAAAAAATTGATGCTTCTTCCCTCAACTGCCACGACATTTAATCTCTCAAAAGTTGATTTGTGGCTGGAGTCTCTAGAAGGAGGAGGAAGTGTTGTAAAAAATGAAGAATAAAGTTAGCACTTAGCGGTTCAGATCTTGAAAAACTCAGGAAATGGAGAGAAATGAGAAAGGCAATCTTACTTCCTACTCTCCAAATAGCATAGAACCCTAAAGGGCAGCGAACGAAGAAATATTGGTTCAGGAACCCATGAGCACTGTCGGAAAGATCAGTGATAAGCTTGCGATTCCTGACGCTTCTCACAAGAATCATGGAAGGATGGTCTTTATATTTCGCAAATGTGCATAAGTAACAAATCTCTTCAAAGCTTGGAAGGCGATTAAGTGTTCTCCCAAATAGAACGCACAATCCCATCAAGATGGCATAGCCATTGGGATGCAATTGAAAAGGAGAAATCGATAATCGAAGAAGGAGCTGTTGAAGAAAGTCGTTAAAAGGAGGAATGGCACCATACATGCACATTTGGCGATTAACAGCAACAAAACCACGAGGTGGTATGTCAGCAGAATCATTCGGTCCAAGCAATAAAGCATCTGCTTCCGCAATGCCAAATTGGATAGGCAATTGATTGAATACCCGTAGACTCAAGGATGTTGGAGCTCTTTCCGGAGGATTATTTAGTGGAACGGCTATCGGAAGGGCCCCTTCAGCTTGTTCTGTCGCTTCATTTTGCTGAGAAGACATTCTACACAAGGAATGAGATGTTCAAATGTGAAGGTGCACGTTTCCTAAATATGTGGAGTGTTGTGTAAAACTAATAAAGCAGTAAGCGAATATAACTGAAATTAAACTAACAGACAATTATAAAGTTTCAAAGTTTGATTGTTTTAAGTCCAAATAGGAGTGCAGTGTTGATGTAAACAAATCAGTTTTAGTTAAACAATGCTTTGCTTTTATACTTCACTTGAGTTTATTGATTCACAGCATTTCATATAATTTCTTTAAAGTGATTATCCTTTATTGACTAATCTGTCATTTGATGTGGGCAATCAGTGGCAGTATATTCACCCTATTTTTCTGCAAATGTTGTATTTAATAGGTCAACAGCATTAAAGTTGGTATAATCTGTTAAGAAAGCATAGCAAAGTTATGGAAGTTATCTCGGCAGTTCAAAGTTCAAATTGAAAGCGCAATCACGTTCTATCAAAAATTTTGTAGCTTTCAAATTGCTCAAGTCCTAGGACGTATGAATGCAAAGCATGGCATTAGTACACATCCAAGTCCCAGGTCGTTCACGACCTAACCAGAAGGTCGAAGTGAGTTTAGGCCACAAGAAGCAATTCGGCAGTGAAAAATTGTCTAAATGCTAAGCCGTTCACACGACCTAAAGGCTAAGCCGTTCACACGACCTAAAGGCTAAATCGCTCACACAACCTAAAGGCTAAGTCGTTCACACGACCTAAAGGCTAAGTCGCTCACATGACCTAAAGGTTAAGTCGCATTGTTCGAGCCAAGGAGGTCAAGGCAGTCCAAAATTGTTTAAGTATTAACTCGTCTATGACCTACAAGTTGTAGGACAAAGGGTTAACTCGTCCAAGTCCTAGCGCGACCTAAAGTTACGTCGTTAAAGGTCGTCAAAGCTCCTAAGCCGGTCACTTCTTCACTCGCCTTAACCCGCTAACTCTGCTTCACACACAAACTTGACAACCCACTGATCTGTGACCCAATAACCCTTTATCTTCTCCACAGTAGAATCCATCATCTTTCAACACCATCAAACCACTTAAAGCCGATTCGAATTATCTCAAATCCATCATGGATCCAGCACATTACTGCGTTCTCATAAATTATAATGCCAGCGTGTCTGATAACTACTAAAGACCAATTGTGACGTGATTCACGGTGAAGCGTAGCACATGAAATTGGATTAAGGCCGAAAAAAGGAAAAATCGCATTTTGATGATGGCCGTGATTGAATTTTTACTGAGATTACTTACAAAATATGATAGTAAGGATGGATTGACAACTGATTAGATTGAATTCACTCTTGGAAGCTCAAAAGATCGTTAATGGCGGCAGGAGAATACAATAAGGTGAAGGAGGAAGAAACGACCTAACGGCTTATATAGGGGAGAGAAAGGAACACGAATCGGCATGAGTGACTTAACTCTTTCATATGTCGTCCACGACTTAACGATCTAAATTAATACGGGTTAGAAGATATCGAAGCACACGACCTAACTCTTAGGCATGAACTTCGATGGGCAAGTGTTAACTCCGCTTTGAAATAACCTCACGACCTAAAGTATGGGACGACTTAACTGCATACAGGAAGCCACGACCTAACTCATGAAGCGACTTACAGAAAGCCAAGACTTAACGGCTCAAGGGATGGACGACTTAACGACTCAACGGTTGGACGACTTATTGGCTTAAGGGTTGGATGACTTAATGGTTTAAGTACTTCACGACTTAAAGAGTTAAAGCAACAGCGACCTAAAGCTTTCACGACCTACTATATGTCATTCACGACCTTATACTTAGTGATTTAACTTTGTCGCTTTCCCCTAAGTCATTAGAGCCTACCAGTTAGTGCAGATGGTCATGTGCGAACCAGCTAGGTCGTGACACGTACTTCCTTTAACTCGCAAATGACTTACGACCTATCTTGAGTCATAACCCACGACTTACGACTTACTTTAGGTCATAAAAGACTTAAGGCCTGTTGAGAATTCCCTATAAATACGGCCTGAGCACCAACATTCAAGCGACTTTTGGATCATTTTCTTCCAAGCATCAAGACCTTGCCATTTTCATCAAGCCGAGACATACTCCAAACACTCAAAACACATAAGACGCTTCAATCAACTTCAAAAAGAGATTCGACGCATTCAACATGAATTCGGAGAACTCTCTCGCATCGAAGTTTTTTAGCTACTTGTCTTTTAAAGTGTTGTAGTTGAAGATTGCTGTAGAATTGAACCGATTCAGTGATAAAAGAGAATTAAAGTGGACGTAGGCTCAATTAGAGCGGAACCACTATAAATACTGTGTCTTTTACTGCTTTTCTGTGATTTTTCTGCTTATCTCTGATTCCCGTACGAACTGGTGGTGCTTCAATAATTACTCTACTTACACCGAGGTGTTAGCGTTTGATTTTTACGTTAATAATAACGGTAGTTATAACTTAATATTGTAAACTAAAATTTGAAATTTAATTGTTTATTTGGAATAAACCACGAATTTGAAAATAAAATGAGAAAAAAATAAAGTTTGGAAATTTGTTATATTTATTTGGGTTAATAATGATTGGAACATGGGTTTTATTTGGAGAAAATGCAATAATTATATTAATTATTGCCTATAGTTGATTTTTAAAGGTGTTTTTTTAAATAAAAAGAGGGAAATTGGTTTAAAAATAATTTTTGGCTATAAATAATATTTTGAAATGGTTTGAAATATTTTACTAAGTGAGAAAATAAGTTTTGTGCAACTTTAGAAGTTAAAAATGTAGACTTTTACATTTATTTGGTGAAAATTTTGTGTCATTGTGAAGTAAAGGATTTTAATATTAAAAATGTTTTTAAAATATAAATGAATCTTTTTATATGATAGAAAATGTTTTATTTTGTACGCATTTTAAAAAAAATTCTTCTATAAAACTTGAGAGAAAATGCCTTTTGTTTTGTAAATTAGTGCATATAGAAATGCATTTGGGTTTTTGTTAGTAATTAATTTAGGCCATTTATTTTCTTTTTACTAATGGGTCCAAAGCCCATTAGCACTTAGGCAAATATTGAGAAAGTGAGAAAATGAAATCACCTGTACGTTCTATTGTTCACTTTCTTCCATCTCAAAACCAGATAATGAGAAATAGAAACCCACTCCTCCATATAGCAAATTCAGGCCAATTCCTTCAACTCGTTTTGCAAATTAAAATCTTTTGCAATCTAGAGAGTAAATAAAAAGGTAATCTAATTCTAAACCCTACGATTTCATCAATTCCTATAGCTTGAGAGATGGGTTTATTTATTTTATAGTAAACTTCATTTGCATGTTGTTTCTTTTCACTGTACAGGTTATTTGAAGCCTATTCCACCTCAAAGCTAGCATCTTTCAAGACAAATTCGAATTTTTATCTTCACTGTAGCAAGGTGAGTTGATTAACTATGTAATAGTCCGCACCTCACTTAATGCAGATATTATCCCCAACTTAGTCACCTCCGCCTCATGGGCCAAGCCAAGGTATGGGGTTTTGTTCCTCAAAAGGCCTCGACGTTGTTATGAGGTGAAGACTTTGGTATATAAGCACCCACTTCATAGTGTTTTTCCGCGATGTGGGACTATTATTCCCATTTTGAAGGGGTGTTATAATCTCCCCCTTTAGAGCTCAACATCCTCGTTGGCTCATGAACACAACACCACCCAAGCGTCGTGGCTGTAACACGTACATACAACAATTCCGGTTGGGTATGGTTATGATACCAATGTAACAGTCCGCACCTCACTTAACACAGATATTGTCCCCAACTTAGTCACCTCCGCCTGATGGACCAAGCCAAGGTGTGGGGTTTTGTTCCTCAAAAGGCCTCGACATTGTTATGAGGTGATGGCTTAGGTATATAAGCACCCACTACATTGTGTTTTTCTGCGATGTGCTACTATTATTCCCATTTTGAAGAGGTGTTACAGATGGACTTGAGAAGACATCGAGTTATGAAAAGTAATTTTTTATAAAACAAATTTGGTAATAATATATAATTTAAATTGTTTTAAAATGTAAGGTAAGAGAGTAACGAGTTTAAATGTTTTGAAAGAATGCTTAATTAATAATACACATCAAAATTCAAATTCTCATTCGTTTTTTTTCGAGGACGAAAAGTTCTTAGAGGGGGAGGAATGTGACGACCTAGATTTTATGACGTTTGTTATTGGGTAATTAACTGATTTTAAATTTTTGAATATAAAATCTTATTGGTCGAATAGATAAATTTTCTGACTAAAAAATAACCGAATCTATAAATTGATTAAAAATATATATTAAAATTTTAAATTATAAAATCTATGGTATGATAAATTTTATAGAAATATAAACAAAACTCCACCATTAAAATTCAATGTAGAATATCCATATATTTGTACATAAATATAAATATATACAAGTTAATGATGTTCATATATACATATATATATAAGCATATAAGAGTGTATATATATGCCATATAAAGTAATGTATACGGAAATTTGCATAAATGCATACACATATATATGTGTGAGGACAAGATATACATAAGTATATGTATATGTATACATATAATAGTGAATATATAGAATGTAATTACATGTGTAAATAAATGTTATCTACAAAGAAGCACAAGCTTTATGATAACAATTAAATGTATATATGTATATATATATGTATGTATATATATACACATTATTATAAAAATGGAAAAGGCAAACATATACACATAAGTGTGTGTATATATGTATCAATTCATATAAATGTACATGAAAAAACATAAGGGAACGTAGAAATTTATATACATCATCTCAAGCAGACAATAAATAAAATCATTCACTCAAATTTCAAATCAACTTACAATAAAATCAACTCAACAATTTATCAAAATCAAATCAGCCTTTTTATCAATTTAAAAAAGAAAAGAAAAGATATATAGGAGAAGCAGAGTGTTCATTTTTGTTTACCGGTGAGTAAAACATCATAAATTTGTACTGGCCATTTTATAAAAAAAAATCTGTATTCCTGAAATGTTGGATGAATCTTTTGGTTTGTCAAAGATATATAGGTTGGTATGAATACATGTTTTTGTATGTAAGTGTTAAACCTGGTAGCATACTCAAAACCCTGTACTTCTTCAAGAAAAACAACTCTGTTCCATGTTCATTTGTTCAAAAACAGTTAAACCATCAACTTCAAAATTCCAAAAATCAACAACTGTTTAGTTTTAACGTATGATCCCAAAATCAAAGTTGCTTGTTTTTGTGTGTATTTTTTTTAAAAATTGGTTTCAAAAAAATCTATCAAGTAGGAAGGAAGGAAAAGGTAAATAATAGTGAATAGGTTAATGATGGTGTCAACAAAATTTTCATAAATCAACAAATGTATCATCTAGACATGCTCGTTGTGGAAAATGGGGATATTTGAGTGTTGTTTGAGGATTATTAGTGGCGTATGGAGGTATTAGAAGGTAGATGATCAGAATTGGGGTTTTCCTCAAATTTCGATGACGTGGTTGATGTCGTACCTCGGCGATGGTGGTGGAGGAGGTTTAGGTGATGGGGCATCGGAGAAAAATGGTGTGGATTTTTGTAATAAGTCGTGGTGATCAGGTAAAGTCAAAGTATGGTTTTTGGTTGGGTTTCTTAGCTTCGGTTATGAGGGAACGGAGGTGACGAGTGGGGAGGAGAGGTGTGCGGTCCAGGAGGATTTGGAAGAGGGGGTTGAGGAGAAGCGATGGGCGACGCCTGGTGATGGATGGTGGTTGAGGGTGGCGAGGTGTTTGTGTTTAAGGTGGTGGTTCTAGTGTTGAGTGGGAAGCTCGAATTTCGATCAAGGCTGTAGATCACGTTTAGGAAAAGACAGTCGAGGTGTTGGGGCCGTGGGCGATCGGCGATGATGGTCGGTGCCGTTAATCGGAGGGCGAGGTGGATGTATATGTGCACGTGTACATGCACATTCTCTTTTTCTAGGCGATAATAAGGGAAAAAGGAAAAAATAGAAGTGGAGGAAAGAAAGGAGAGAATGAGCCGGGTCGTGGGCCAACAGAAAAGAAAAGAAAATGGAAAAGAAAAAAGAAATGAAAAAGGAAAAGAATGAAAAGGAAGAAAAAGGAAAAGAAAGGAAAGCGGAAAAGGAAAAGAAAGGAAAGCGGAAAAGGAAAAAAGAAAGAAATTGATCTTATATATATATATTATATATATATATATATATATATATGATAACTTAAATTTTTCTTTAAACTCAAAATCTTTTGTCATTTTAAACCCAAACAACAAGATGACTTTTTACATCTTAATCCTTACTAGTATTAAAAATTAGTATTACGGATTTTCCGTAATTTAAGGTTCAGTGATATTTCATAATCAAAATGGAAAATTAATTATATTGTTATTTTGCTTAAAACTACGTTAATTAACAAATTAGATTTCAAATAGAGTTTTTAACTTTGGTTAACGAAAAATAAATTGATTGATAATTTCTTTTGTAATTAATTTTGGTTAAAAATATAAAAGTATTCGGTTAATTAAAAGTTAATTAAATCCTGATGTGTGAGTTGTTTTGATATTGGTTATTGTTCGTCAATTTAATAACAATCTATATCTTGGCTTAATCCTATTGGATATTTATTTAAACTATTTTTGTTCTGTGCCATCAAGTTGTCAAACGAGTTAGAATAGTTAGATTAAAATGATGACTTCGTTTTAGTTGGAAAAAAAAATCTGTAATAAATTCCCATATGTGAATATTGTCACACAAAAATATAAATTGTTTATTTTTAAATAATTTAACCTTTAAAATTTATTGTTTAGATTTGAGGAGACCGAGATCGGATATTAGTGTTATCCGTAACCACATCGATTTGAAAGCAGTACGGACCTTTACACGATTGATTTTAGAGCTTAATATGCTGGAATTGGATTGATTTAACAAAATTCAACTGTTTTAAATAAGTAACCGTACTTGGACATTATTATAATGTCGATGGATTCTATTAAAGTGTTTTGGTTATAATCAGATAAAAACTCACCGCGTTTTTCGAGTTACTTTTGTTATAAAGATTTTTCATAACTCTAGTATTTCAAAATTAAATGGGTTTTACTCACGTTGGTTTCCAGTCTGACTCGGGTGTTGCTTTATTGTAATGCTCGGGTCAGACAGAGTATTACAGAATTTTGGATTAGAATGCTTTGGAGCTCAGGAGACGAGCTGCATAGCAGAGACGTATTGCACATATTTGATTATATTCGCTACGTATTTTTGGCTGCATAGTCAACAGTTAAGGACAAGTTATAACAACTGTCTAGATTATTGTTGATGATTGTACTCTCATAACTTGTATGTAGATTAACCGTTATAGCATTCTTTCTATAAAATGTCGTTATTGTATATTATAGTTTATTCCGCTGCAATTGTGAGATTCTGTGTTGTTATTTCTGTTTCTTATTCTATCTCTTTTCTTCTTAAACACTAACAGCCTGGAGTTTCCGGCACTCATTTGCTCGGCACTCTATATAGTGAACGTATTTGTGCCAATTTTCGGGGGTCGAAAATCTACCGGTCGTTAGAAATTAAGTATAGATATTTGCAGATACAAAAATTATTTTCACCAGATGTGACTAACATATTTTCAGGTCAAGTAGTATATTCCATCTAATATGTGTGAATTTACTTATAATTGGGATCTTCTGAATGGGCCACTAACTAGTTACCTTGCTGGTCATGCTCAAGGTGGACTACGATGACATGTTACAGTTTATCCAAAGATCCTCTGACCAAAGTCGAGATACAAACTAGAATCATTGATATGGTACAGGTTTTGGGTAATTTGTCAAGTGAACTATGTGAACTGTGTGCTAGGAAAACTCAGGTCCATATGTCGTTCAATTTTTCCATAACTATATAATGAAATTAAATTTAATATAATGTATACTATATTTTGATTTTATCGTAAGTTAAATCTTAATAAATTAGATATGTAGTATATCATTAAGAGAATCACAGTTGTCCAATTCATTATTATTTTCGTTGTAATAGTAATAATACATTCGTAACTCTTCTGTATTAGTTACATTTAAACTATAGTGATTACATTAATTATATTTTATGTATTAATTTCTCCGTCTCTGTTTTTTTACTGTTTTTCTTTCTTTATAGCTACAAATAATTTCAAAACTAATTTACATATATCTAATTTCTAAATATTTTTTTCTTGCTTTTGCCTCTACTAAACTTTGTATGTAACAACCTTGTATTTTGTAATTATTTTAATTGTATATTTTAATTATTTTAATTTAAATTCCTGATTTAAAATCTTTATTTTATTTATTAAAATGAATAAATTTTTTTATTTTAAATACAAACTTTGATTTTGATGCGAATTATAATTTCAAACATGAATAAATAAAATATTTCCTAAAAATGTGAATTTTGGTCAATATGGTCAAACTTTGACTTTTAAATTTAAAATTTAAATATTTGAATATTTGAATTTTATCTTTTATTAAAAATAAATTAAATTTCAAGAATACTGCGATTCGTCTTGTTGAAATCCGATTAATATTGTGAAAGTTATGCTTTTTACAATTTTGTGTGTAAATTGTTTTATTTAATAAAACTGTTTATTTTAATTTTTATAAATAATATTTATTTTGTTTGTCATATCATGTCTATATATGTGCTATATGGCATGTTACGTATAGGATTTATTTTTAAAACATTTTAAAGGTATAGTTATAATTTTCAAATGTAATTCTATATTGGTTATATTTTTTTAAATTCTAGTTTCAATTATTAAGCTATTTTCTTATTTATTTTATATTTTTCCTTAAATAATTATTTATTTTATTTTTCACTTTATTTTGTTCATCTTTTTTTTTATTTACTGAATTTTATTTGCTTTATTTTGTTTAAAAGAAAAATAAATTCCAATAGTAAAAAACCTTTCACTTTCCATCGACTTTTCATATACTTTGACCTTTCATTTTCCAATTACCTCTTCATTTTTTGATTGGCCGTACAATTTTTTCTATACCCGTGTTCTTTCTTCATTATTCACGTGAAAACTTCTCCTCTCTTCAACAACCCACGGCCATTTCTTTTTTTGAGAAAATTAGGTAAGTTTTTTTTTGCTTCTTCTTTCTACCTTTTCTATTCATTTTTTTCATTGATTTATGCCTTACTCTCTCTTGTGCTTTGCTAGGCCCCTACCACCTCATCTCCACTGACCACCAGCACCATAATAAATGGCAGCACCACCTCCTTTCCACATTGTATAGATCTGGCCGTGCCACTTGATGAAGCCATCATCACAAAAATTGCAACAAACTCCACCAAAACATGCTAGCCGAGCCATAACTTCACACCATACCCTCCCATATCTTGCCTTGGCCACCTCCCATAGGTCAACCACCATCATGACCTGACCCACTACCACTATCCCCTCCTCTGTCCAGTCATTAACCAACCATGGGCCGAGCGCAATACATGAATGGCCTAACCTAAGTGATGCACCCAAACTCCTTTATGCCTTGCCAAGCCACAAATTTCACCACACACCTTCATAGTTTGTTTCAGCCACCCCTAAGCCATCACCACCAGTAGCTACTTCATCCTCTGGTCATCACTTCAGCAAGCTCCAGATCTGACCTAACCCAATTGACCCATGGCCGAGCTCATGTGTGATCAAGCCAAGCCTTGTGTGCACCAAAATCATTACTATTTTGCCTTGAACCCATGTATGCTTCATGTTGTAACTCTTCTGCCACCTTCATCCACTTGTAACCTGACCTATATGATACTATTCCTGACCCAAACACACATCAATGGCCGAACATATGTTCCTTTGGTCAAGCTTTAGGTTGGTCAAAAGCAAGGTCTAATCATTTCAATCTTTAGCTTTTTATTTCCATTTGTTCCTATGTTATTTGGTGTTGAATCAAAATATATTCATGTATATATTGTTTGTGTTATTGGTTTTTTATAAGATCATATCTTGGCTCTCTCCACTCATTAAATTCGTAGTCATGCTGTATCGTGCTTATCGTGCCTTTGGAATCATTTTGTGTGGTAGTGGTCTTCAGCTTGAAAAGGCGAGTCTTTCTCACTCTGACATATTTATTTATGAAATAGTAAATTGATGGCAAGTGTATAATAATATAAAATTTTTATGCAAGTAAATGATGATTATATGATATGATATGCCATGTTATTACCATGTTTACTTTGTTAATTATCACCTGACATCTGATATATGACATTATATTGTGTCATTGACATTGTTTATACTGTTTATGCATATATTCACACTACAAGTTCCCTGTTAGAATTGAATCACTGTGGGTGGAAATGATGCATACCCGAACGGACATTAGAATAGGGAAAAATGATTATGGGCTGAAATGCTAGGCCTGAGTGATTTTTATTGTATTTAATTTACTTGGGATTGCGGGTTTGAAATGATGGAACCCAGGTTTTCTTTGTAAACTGCGGATTGAAATGATATATACCTGTATCACTTGACCTAGGTTAGAAAATTATTTACAGTCCACGAGGTATATTTTTAAATGATTTTATTAAGATATGTATATTTAAAAGTATGAAATTTTGATTTAAAAATATATATTTTATGGTTTTGTAGAAGTTAAATATTAAGTTTTGAATTTGTGAATTTAAGTATGTAAATTTGAAGTAAATATGATTTCTTGACTTTAAATTTTATTTTAAAATGTAAGTAAAAAATGGAAATTTAATTTTAAAGTTTTGAAATGATATTTGAAGTAAAATGTTAAGCTTTTGTTTAAATTTAATAAGTAAATAAACAGTGAAATTTGACTTAACAAATGAATTGAATTTTTAATTGGATATTTGATTTTTAAATTTTATTATGATAAATCATATGTTAAAATTATAAAAATGTGAAGTTTTGAAGTCTAGAAATAAGATTTATAAATTTAAATAGAAATTTTTTGAAGTTTATTGTTTTTGAAAAAGTTATAATAAAATTTGGAATTTCATTAATAGCATTTCTAAAATGCTGTAGTTTTATGACAGCATTTTTAAATGATGTTGTTTTGAACTTAATTATGTTTGAAACAACTAAATATCTATTACGACATTTTATAAATGCTGTTATTCTTGAACTAAACTATTTTGGAAACTATAAGCTACGATAGCACTTTATAAATGATGTCGTTGCTGTATTTGTCAATGTTTTGAAATGTTATAAAATTTAACACTGTTTGAGTTATATTTTAAAGTGTTAAATAATTTATCTTTTGGAGATTGATTATTTGTGAAATATAAGGAGTTTTGAATATAATTTAGTGTTTAAATTTGAATTTTTGAGTAATTTAATTGAGTTTGAATTTACATAAGGTTTACTTGGTTATGTGTTAAATGCAATGAAATGTAATGAGATAAATGAATTTTTGAATGGAATTTTGAAATGTATTTTGTAATGATATTTGAAGTAATGAATGAATGACATATTTGATTTTTAAATGATATTTAGATTTGAACATTTGAAATTGAATTCAAATAATGATAATGAGGTTTTGAAGGATATGATACTTTAATGATTTTGAAATGGTTTTGAATGATATATTCTTTATTTGATAAAGAATGTGAATTTGGAATGATATTTGATTTTGATAAATGAATATTTGAAGTTTATATTAGTATAGAAGGATATTTGGTTTACTTGTAATTTGAGTTTATTTAAAAGATATTGGATTTATGAAATGGATATTTCAAAACTAAGTAATAATGAAGTTAAATTTGAGATATAAGAAATTATAAAATTTAGTTTTGAAATATGGTATAATTAAAGCTTTGGACTGATGGTTTGAATTGAATTAAATTGGAAATTTGAAATTTGGATTTAATGGAATAAATTTGTAAAATGCAAAGAATTAAAGGAATGTTCCATGATTTCAAAATGTACGATTTCAAAATGTATGATTTCGAAGTGTTATGATTTTCAAAGTGTAATGATTTCAAGTATTTTTGTTTCGAAAGAGTTATAACTTTGAAAGTATTATGATTTTGAAAGGTAAATATATATTTGAAATGGAAATGATATTGTATTGATTTGAATATAGTTTTGAAATAAAAATAGTTTTGGTTTCGAAGTATAAACTATTTTGAAAGGAATATAGTTTTGAAATGAAATGATTTGATCTTTTTGAAGTATAAACTATTTTGAAAAGACCACGACGTTATAATAACGATTGGTTGTTAAAGAGACCGGGATCAGAAGTTGTCATATTCTCTGCCAACTCCGAAAACCACTTTAACAACCGTGTACGCGATGGAAATTCCAGAATGAAGTAGTATGGTGGAGACGATCCTATTGAGGTATGCACGTGGACCCAACTCCCGTGAGTTGGCATAAGGTGGCTAAAACAAGAGCGATCGACGGGCCAAGTTAGGTCGTTCCTCTGATCGGACGCATTCCTTCTTTACTATACTCTTATCTTGTGGTTGATTTGATGGCCATCCTCCGATTTTGATTTGGGAGTGTGTTCCGAGGTGGGCAGTAGTGGCTGCTATGCGTTACCACCTGCTCGGAAGCGTAATTGGTATATCTACCCCGGCATTACCTAATTGTGTCGTGTCACCCACCATATCTAACCTTACTACGAGTTTGTTCTTCTCCCGTAGCCCATGGAGTATTTACGGTAGCCTTCCGATCTGGAGGTATGCTAATACTGGATGGACTACTGGGACTATTACGTGTTGGGGGCTATATGGGTAACCCTTCAACGCTATTTTAAAGTAAGTTTATTTTACCGTAGACATTTTTATAATAGCGCAATATTACTACATAGTAAATAGTTTAACGGATCATTAAAGGATGGAGATCCCAAGCATCCTTTAAGTTACTGATGCATTTTTGTTACTGTTCACTTGAGTTAATTTACAGTTCATAAGTATTTATGTCCTGACTCGAGTGTTTTGTGTTTTGCTTTACGCTTGAGTCAGATTGAGTGATTCAGCATTCAAGACTCACCATCGGAGTTGGAGCTTTTCCTGAAGATCCAGCCATCTATATTTCTTTCTGTGTCCACTGATTTCAGTGATGTATTCTGATTTGTACCTGATGTATCTTGTTACTCTTCTGTTGTATCTTGTTTAACTCTGATGTATCATATTTTTATATAGTAGCTTCATTAACTACTGTCTCTTTTAATTCCACTGCATTATCATTTACTCTGTGTCTGTGATCAGTGATTATTTATTTACTATATATTCTGAGATTTGCAAAAATTTATTTACAACGTGGTATTTTGAGCAATTCAAGTCCGACATGTGTGGATGCGAATGGTTGAAAATATCGGGTCGTTAGATTTGGTATCAGAGCTTTGGTAGCTCTAGGCAAAACTCAGCATGTATGGTAAATGTAATTACAGAATCACTTTCATTCGAGTTTGAATCTCTTCCTTTTGACTCGATTCCTTTGAATTTTGGAACGTTCCCTATGGTTCCAAAATCCATTCGTGTCCCCCACTATTCGTCTTCTTTTGATTCTGGAGTATCCCATAACTCCACTTCGAATGATCTTTATAATGAGTCGGCGGTCCCGAAAATCTCAAATTTATTTGTAAAGGGGTGAAACTCCTTTACAACAGCATCAATTCCTCGGAGATATTATATCCTCGGTTTAGATGATAGTATCTCTTATAATTTCGAACTCTATCTCTTGAGACGAATGTAGATTTACCGCATAAATCCACGTCGATCTTATTTTTTAAGTCACGGTTGGCCCGCTTAAGGTTGCTCGCGATTTAAATAAGCTTATCCATCTTCCTATTCTTTTATTTAATCATCTCATCTTTTTTTCCAATTTATCTTAAAATCATTCTTGAAATGTATTTGTAAACTAATATTTAAAATGTTATATATATTGTGTTGTTTGAGTAGTCGATGTTGATTTGGGTTTCTGATCGATTCGTCTGATCAACACTATCGATAAGATTTCCAAAACAACTTGAACAGAGCAAACAGACACAATATGTTGTTTTTTTAAATTTAGTAATGAACTAAATTTTGTAAATTTATTATAAATCTTTTTCTGGATTTTATTGAATTGGTTGTTAAGAAATAATATTTGATTTTATAAATCATTTTCTCTTGTTTCATATATAAATAATTGAACTATAAACATGGTTATAAATTTATTTGGAAATTTAAAGTGAATTTAAAACAAGAATTTGACAATAATTTCCGATAGATTTCAAACCTTGTATTTAAAGTTTTAAAAAGGATATTATTTAAAATATTTTCGAATAGAAATCTATTTCCGAAGAATTTTAAAGTTTAAAATTAGTGCTCTTCTCTTTGTCCCTGGAAAATAACTTCGGTGATGACTGTAACATCATCGACATTCATTTTCGAGTTTCGAAGTAAAGAGACCGTTCTGTAGTCTTGCTACAGTTTTTTTTTGGGAAATATCATTGATTTGAATTTCTTAGATAAGACTGGAGTTATAACATATGGTGATATATGATTTAAAATGAATGGATATATATAGTATATGTGCATTTATTTATCTCTAAATAGTTTGGAATTTATTGAAAATTTAATTCCTAAATTTTATCTTGAAAGATAATTTTAAGTATAATTTCAAGATTTGAATAATTATTCAAGCTTGAAATGATTGAATTGGAAAGTTTTATTTGTATGATACACAATTTCATTCCAGTATAACTTACCTAAATTATACAGAAGTTGAATATGTAATTGGATAATACACAATATAAAAAGGATTTTATAAATAATATATGAGTGGTTATAATAAATGTTATACACTTAAATTTTAGTTATAAAAAGATTAAAAAAGGTAATTTACAATATACAATGATGATAAAGGAACTAAGAATAAATTTAAAGCAGTTATAATAAGTATAAATATATTTAACATAGGAGATAAAATGTATTGAGAGGAATAAATTTAACTTTAATTAGGAATAAAGAAGAATTAGTTTTATTGAGTATATTTTGAGTATAACAAATGATTTTTCAAATCCATGATTTTAGAAATTATTAATTTAAGATAATTTGATGATAAGATAATGAAATTTGAGATGGTTATGATTTATTTAACTTATGTAAAATAAATTTTTAGTTTAAGTTGAAATTTTCATGGTTTCAAATTTATTATCTTATTTTGTTCTCAAACTATCTTTTGGATGACCTTAATTCCCTAATCTTGCTACAGAATGGGGAGGCTATCGCTTATACCAATCTGTTTAGAAATCCTTCTATAATCGTTAATAATCTTTGGTACTCATTTTTTTGAATCTGAGGATTGCTTGCCATCCACAGACCATCGGTCAAGCGGTAATGGTGAATCAGATTCTAGAAGATCTTTTCCATGCTTGTGTTCTGGATTCTGGAGGATCTTGGGAAGATCATCTTGTCATCTTGCCTTAATTTTATTTCATTCTACCATTTTCTGTGCTTTCCCATACCTCATTCCTTTTCGGGGACAAAAAGTTGAGTGGGGGAGAGTGTAACAACCCCGTATTTTGTGATAATTTTAATTGTATATTTTAATTATTTTATTTTAAATTCCTGATTTAAAAACTTTATTTTATTTGTTAAAATGAATAAATTTTTTTATTTTAAATATAAACTTTGATTTTGATGTGAATTATAATTTCAAACATGAGTAAATAGAATATTTTCTAAAAATGTGAATTTTGGTCAATATGGTCAAACTTTGACTTTAAAATTTAAAATTTAAAAATTTAAATTTTTTAATTTTATCTTTTATTATGAAAATAAATTAAATTTCAAGAATACTGCTTTTTATTTCGTTGAAATCCGATTAATGTTGTGAAAGTTATGCTTTTTACAATTTTGTGTGTAAATTGTTTTATTTAATAAAGCTGTTTATCTTAATTTTTATAAATAATATTTTTTTTGCTTACCATATCGTGTGTGTATATGTTTTATATGGCATGTTATGTATAGATTTTATTTTGAAAACATTTTTAAGGTATAGTTAAAATTTTCAAATGTAATTGTATATTGGTTATATTTTTTTAAATTCTATTTTTAATTAGTAAGCTAATTTTTATTTATTATATATTTTTCCTTAAATAATTATATTTTTTTTTTTCATTTTACTTTGTTCAGATTTTTATTTTTATTTATTGAATTTTATTTGCTTTATTTTGTTTAAAAGAAAAAGAAATTCAAATAGTAAAAAACCTTTCACTTTCCATTGACTTTTCATATACTTTGACTTTTCATTTTCCAATTACCTTTTCATTTTTTGATTGGCCGTACATTTTTTTTTCTATAGCCGTATTCTTTCTTCATTATTCACTTGAAAACTTGTCCTCTCTGCCACAACTCACGGCAATTTCTTTTTTTTTGAGAAAATTGGGCAAGTTTTTTTTGCTTCTTCTTTCTACTTTTTCTATTCATTTTTTTCATTGATTTACGCATTACTATCTCTTGTGCTTTGCTAGGCCCCTACCACCTCATCTCCACCGACCACCATCACCATCATACACGGCAGCACCACCTCCTTTCCACCTTGTATAGATCTCGGCATGCCACTTGATGAAGCCATCATCACAAAAATTGCAACAAACTCCACCAAAACTTGCTAGCCGAGCCATAACTTCACCATGCCCTCCCATATCTTGCCTTGGCCACCTCCCATAGCTCCACCACCATCATGACCTGACCCACTACCATCAGCCACTCCTCTGTCTAGTCATGAACCAAGCATGGGCCTATCCCAATACATGAATGGTAGAACCTAAGTGATGCACCCAAACTCCTTTATGCCTTGCCAAGCCACAAATTTCACCACACAGCTTCATAGTTTGTTTCAGCCACCCCTTAGCCGTCACCACCAGCAGCTACTTCATCCTCTGGCCATCACTTCAGCAAGCTCCAGATCTGACCTGACCAAATTGACCCATGGCCGAGCTCATGTGTGATCAAGCCAAGCCTTGTGTGCACCAAAATCATTACTATTTTGCCTTGGACCCATGCATGCTTCATGTTGTGACTCTTCCACCACCTTCATCCACTTGTAACCTGACCTATATGATACCATACCTGACCCAAATACACATCAATGGCCGAGCATATGTTCCTTTGGTCGAGCTTTTGGATGGTCCAAAGCAAGGTCTAATCATTTCATTCTTTATTTCTTTTTATTTCCATTTGTTTCTATGTTATTTGGTGTTGAATCAAAATATATTCATGTATATATTGTTTGTGTTATTGGTTGTTTACAAGATCATATCATGGCTCTCTCCACTCATTGAATCCGTAGTCGCGTTGTATCGTGCTTGTCGTACCTTTAGAATCCTTTTTTGTCGTAGTGGTCTTCAACTTGAAAAGGTGAGTCTTTCTCACTCTGACATATTTACTTATGAAATAGTAAATTGATGGCAAGTGTATATGTAACAACCCGCATATTTGTCGATTTTATATTTAAATATTTTATTTAAATACTTTATCGTTAATCTAATTTTGGTCCGAAAAGCTAGTTTTTGCTAACGGTCAAATTAGGACTCGAGACCACTTCCATTGAGTTCGAAATGCCGTTTACAACATTTTAAGTATAAACATTGATAGGTTTGGAGTTAGTGGAATTTCACTAACTTTTCCCGCTTTGGACTTTGGGTTAGTGTAGCCATTATAACTCAAGTCCACTTCTCTCCTTCTCCTCACTCTTCATAAATTTCCTAACAAATAAGCTTTAGCATTAATGGTGGAGGGAAAGAGAAATTAGTATTCCAAGTTCAAATTCTCTTGCAAATTGAACATCCAATTCCATAATCAAGTGAAGACATTGGATCCTAGCTTGTAGTTGCTTCTCTATTGACTTCAAGCTTCTTCTTCATTGAACTTGTGCAAAGGTGAGATTTCTATCTCACGAATCTAGCCTATAATTATCTTGGATTGTTGGGAATGAATCCCCACCACTTTAGTATGTACATTTGCATTTGGTTTGGATTGGATTGGCGAAAAACTCCAATTTTTAACGTTTTGGTGACTTTTCTGCACTTAGGTCATTCTGGCCGTTATTCCACGTTCGGAGTTAGTTCGCTCGCGAGTTAGCACTTAGGTTGCTCACGTGTTAGCACCCTAGGTCGCTCTGCATTGATTTTGGGTCATCGAGATGCTAGATTGCGGGTTAAACCTGAGGTCGCTGGTCTTTAGGTCGTAGGCCTTCGTTCCACTTTAGGTCGATAGGTCGCATGACCTCTCCTAGGTCGCTAAGGTGTTAGGTCGTAGCACTTAGTTCGCTCGGCCTTGCTTGACTCGTTAGTTCGCGTAGCCCCTATGTCGTTAGGTCGTTAACTCTATAGGTCACATGACCATGTTAAATTGATAAGTCGCGATGGTTTTTAGCTCGCGTGTCTTTGTGGTCACTGAAAAGTTAGGTCGCTCGACCCTTGTTTAATCCTTAGGTCGCATGACCTCAACCACGTTAGGCCGCAGGAACCTTTTTCCCACTAGGTCGTGAAACCTTTTGCCTCTAGGTCGCTTGACCTTGTCTTCCTCCAGGTCGCGTGGCCTTTCCACGTGGTTAGGTCGTTAGGTCGTGATGGCCTTAGGTCGTTTCCTCCTTAGGTCGCGCCGCCTTATTTCAAGACATCTCTTTTTAGGTCGCTCGGTCCCTTATTCTCTTAGGTCGCTGCCTCTTTTAGGTCGCTCGACCACTTGCCTTTGTTAGGTCACGTGAGGGAATAGGTCGCTCGGCTTCTCACTACTAGGTCGCGTAACCCCTTCTCCTTATAGGTCATTGAACCTTAATACCGCTAGGTTGTGGACATTTAACACGATAGGTCGTTCGACCTATTTAACTTTAGGTCGTTCCATTTCTTGTTATCTCGGCCACGTTTGGTCGTTGGGGAACTTCCACATTGATGCTTTTTGGGCTGATTTCCTTGGATTTTATTCACCACTTCGAATGTGATCTTTGTGATGGATTGTTTCTACAATCGCTTCTGTGATTTGTCACTTTAAAAAGATAGAGGTTTCAACATTAGTAGTAAATATCCAAAACTCTTTCAACAAAAGGATTTCAACTCTATTTTCAATAACAAAGCTCTTTTCTCAAACCATTTTCCAATCTACTAGTATATACAAACCTTTACCTCACTCGGATGAGAAATCTAATTAAACAACTTAGTAAAACAAGTGGTATGAAACGATTGCGTTTGCTTCGCCGGTTAATTCTTGTACTTGTTCGATTGAACCATTTGTGACAACTTTCTAGTAAAGATCTACAGTTTGCTCGTAAATATTTAAGTTAAGCTAGTGATTATGGGACATGAAGCTAAACTCATATATTTACTAGCTTAGTGTAATTGACACTTGTCGATGATCATGACGATCATTTTTATGATTTAGACTAGCAGTTGTGCGATGTCTCTTTGTTTGCAAGGTTAGACTAGTCCTCATTTGTGAGATTCCGACTCACACATATCTCTTTATCTGCGAGGTTAGTTAAACACAATTTGTGTGATTCCGACTCACACATACGTTTTTGTTTGCGAGGTTAGACTAGAACACCATTTGTGTGATTCCGTCTCACACATACCTTTTTGTTTGCTAGGTTAGTCTAGACCTCATCTGTGTGATTCCGACTCACGCATATAGGGTAGCTCCCCATGGTCTTCGGACTGTAATGTAATAGGCCTCTTTCCATTTTCTGTGATTTCTGGATTTCTTGTGCTGATTTCTGGAATTTGTGTTATTGACTTGTTATGAGTACAAGTTTAGGGTATGATGCCCTCTTTGGATCTTTGACAAGATTCTTGTGATATCGATTTGTTACTTATTGATGATGACTTTCATACGTATCATAGAATGCCTTTATGGATATTATATGTTTATGCCATATTTCTTATTCTATATCATGTCATCTAATATTTATAGCTAGACTGATCCATTTATTATTTTCTTATAAATAATACTCGGGTCAGACCGAGATGCTACATGTGCTTCTGCTTGATTCTCCCCTAGTGACTTACTACTCAGACTTTTGGCTAACTGTTTAGATTAGCAGTTTTTGTTGTATACACTTGAGATACAGACTCATAGTTGTATTCTTTTGTATAGCACGTGTTGCTATTCTTTTGTATTATCATGGATCTTCTTAGACCACTACTCTGATGTACACTTTCATGTGTTAGTTATATATTCATATCTTTTTCCGCCTTTGTGATATGGATGTCTGTGACTGATTTGTGTTATGCTTATTTCTATATTTGTTTCCGGAGATTATTACCTAACAACCGTGTGATAAGAAATTACATGGATGGTCGCTCCTCAACAGCCTTATTCTCCGCGCTAGTTGACAGCATTACTCCGTAGTGTTCTTGGCTAGCGTGGTTATAGAGGTGGGGCGTCACAGCTTGGTATCAAAGCCAAACTTCGGAACAATGTAGAATAACTTAACAAGAATCATCGCCCTAAGTCCATCTTAGAAGTTATACCTTAGGATTAATTCGGGTCTTCGAACCGATTCATCCTATTTTGTTTATGATTCCTTGTTTATCTATCAAGATTGCTTGATATTTATTTGGAGAATGACTCTTCCTCTTTTCTCTTATTTAAAGAAAAGAATTTCTAGACCAGGTCGTCCCAGAGCTGGATCATCTAGTGCTGCTCCCCGGGATGAGGTTTTTATGTCAGCTCAACAGCTTCTCAATCTATTAACAAATGCTCAAGCAGCTAGAGGTAGTCCGGAACCTACTCACCCAAAATCGGGATTTGCACGTCTGTGCAGCGATTATACCAATTTGGGTGGGAAGCCATTCAAAGGTTCCGAACCGATTATCGAGGTTCAAGATTGGTTAAGATCGTGTGATCGAATCTTTTCTCACATGAATCTTGTCGATCTTCACCGAGTTTAGGTGGCTTCCAGTATTCTCCAAGAGAGAGCATTGGACTGGTATGAACTTCTTATTTCTGAAATCAACGAAGCAGATCTGACCAGTAAGCAATTCCGGGAACGCTTCGAGTTAAAGTTTGTACCAGAAGCAGAGAAAGTAACTCTGGCTCGACGATTTATAGACCTTGTTCAAGGTGAGTCCTCTGTGACTGATTACATCGCAGCCTTCGAGTCGCTTTCCAAATATGGGGTTGAATACATTAACACCCCATTGAAGAAGAACCATAGGTTTGTTTATTGCTTAAACAAAAGCCTCAAGAAGCCATTACTTCTAAAGTTAGAAGTTCCTTTCGACCAACTTATAGATATCGCTATTCGTTATGAAGAGGCCGATAAGAAAAGTGATGTTGAAGTGGTAGGTTCCAAACCCATCTTCAACAACAAGAAGAGGACCAACAAATTCAAAGGCCCTTGTCCCAACAAAAAGGGTAAGCAAGCAACTTCTGCTGCAATGGCTCCTTCTCCTAGTAGTGGGAAATGCTTCAACTGTGGATCTGGGGATCATTTTGCGAATAAGTGCTCAAAGCCCAAACCTTGTCGCTATTGTAAGAGCCCAGATCATTACATACATCAGTGCCTCAAACGTGAAGGCAAGAAGGAGGGAAAGTTAAACGTTGCTCAAGCCCCTGGCAACACATCTCGTGGCCAAGGTATTTCTCATTCCATTCTTGGTGGTATTATTTTATTTCATGATCAACCTATTAGAGTTCTCTTTGATATGGGTGGATCCCATTCTTTTATATCAAAGGAACTTGTAGACACTTTTTCCTTAAGTGTTATTGCTTTAATGACTTCTCTAAGAATTGCGAATCCTGCTGGCGGATCCACAACTCTTAGTTTGCTTTGTAAAGATGTGGAGATTATTTTATGTGATTTTTCTTTCATAGCCGATTTGCATGTTATGCGTTACTTAGGCTTTGGAATGATTTTGGGTATGGATTGGCTTAATCGTTATGAAGCTCATATCCTATGTCCCGAGCGAACTATTTATCTCCGACATCCGCAATCTGTAAATCAGATTTCTATTATTCTTAAAGATTCGGATTCCACTCTGGCTGCATCTTTATATTCTTTAAATCCTCGTGATGATGATAATGATGATGAGGAAGATGTCATTTCCCGTATTCACATTGTTCGTGAATATTCCGACATATTTGAGCCCGTTTTAGGATTACCACCTAAGCGAGCAATTGAGTTCAGAATCAATCTTACCCCTGAAGCTCAACCTATTACTCGTCCTCCTTATCGCATGTCCAATAAATAAAATGAAGAGATGCACAAACAATTATCTGAATAGGAGACGAAGCGATTTATTCGCTCTAGTTCCTCGCCTTGGGGAGCTTCGGCTATTTCCGTGAAGAAATCCGACAGTTCGCTTAGGCTTTGCGTTGACTATCGCAAGGTTAACGATCTAACTATTAAAAATAAATATCCTTTACCTCGAATTGATGATCTATTTGATCTGCTTTGTGGTGCTAAAGTCTTTTCACAACTAGACTTGGCTACCGGTTTTCACCAGCTTCGTATTGCAGAGGATAGCATTCCTTTGACATCGTTCCGTACTCGGTATAGATCTTATGAATGGCTAGTTATGACATTTGGTTTAACAAATGCTCCGGCTTATTTCGTTGACCTCATGAATCAAGTTTTCAAAGATTTCCTCGATCGGTTTATTCTCATCTTCATTGATGGCATTCTTGTGTATTCTAAAACCGAGGAGGAACATGAAAAACATATTCAGAATGTATTGGAACCTCTTAGGAGTAAGCAATTAAAGGCAAAGTTTTATAAATGCCACTTTTGGCAATCTAGTGTGAAGTTTCTCGGTCTTATTATTTCCGAATCTGGAATATCAATGGATCCTTCAAAGTTGAAGCGATTCAAAATTGGAAAAGACCGGAGAGTGTAACTGAAATTTGTAGCTTCCTTGGATTGGTGGGTTATTAGCGTCGTTTTATTAAGGACTTTTCTAAGATTGTCGTGCCTCTCACTAGCTTAACATAGAAAGGTGTTAAATAGATTTGGTTGGACAAATGTGTTACTTCTGCTAAGAAATTAGAAGAACTCCTTTCCGATGCTCCTATTCTTGTTATTCCTGAAGGGATTCAAGACTTTATTGTTTATACCGATGCTAGTCGCGCTGGTTTGGGTGCCGTTCTTATGCAAAAAGAACGTGTTATTGCTTATGCTTCTAGGAAATTGAAGCCAGCCGAGACTAGATATGCCACACATGATTTAGAACTCGCGGCTATTATTTTCGCCCTTTGAATTTGGCATCATTATCTATTGGGAGAGAAATTTATTCTTTACACGGATCATAAGTCTTTCAAATATTAATTTTCTCAAAAGGAACTTAATTTACGTCAACAGCATTGGCTCGAGTTCCTTGCACCTTATGATCTTGATATTCTTTATACCCCCGGTAAGGGTAATCGTGTCGCCGATGCTCTTAGCCGTAAGCAACAAGCAGTTGTTTCTATGATGATATCTGAATGGAACGATCTCGAGATTTTATCCACTTGTGAGATTCGAGAGCGCGTATCCGATTTATGCTCATCGCTTGTTTTATGTAGCCTTGAGGCTCATCCTTCTCTCTTAGACCGTATTCTTAAAGCTCAAAGGCTAGATCCCGAATTGGTTCTTCTTGGCCAAAATATTAAGTATAAAATTGATATCGAAGGTTTGAAGGATTTTGACATTGATTCTCGTGGTGGCATTCGAAAATTTGGTAGACTTATCGTACCAAATATTGGAAATCTTCGTAAAGATATTTTAGAAGATTCTCATCGTTCTAAGCTTACCATTCATCCCGGTAGCAGTAAAATGTATGCTGATATGAAGCGACTTTATTATTGGGAGGGAATGAAATCTGATATTGCTAACTTTGTTAAGTGTTGCATGACTTGCCAACTTGTCAAGGCCGAACATCAAAGGCCTGGTGGGTTATTGCAACCTTTAGAAATTCCAATTTGGAAGTGGGATCAGATTTCCATGGATTTTATAGATGGCCTTCCCCGATCTCATTCGGGTCATGATAGTTTATGGGTGATCGTTGATAGACTTACTAAATCCGCCCATTTTATTCCTGTTCGGTCTAACCGAACCATTCCTCTTTTGGCCAAACTCTTTATCAAAGAAATTGTTAAATTACATGGAGTTTCTACTTCTATTGTTAGCGATCGTGATCCATTGTTTACTAGTGGATTTTGGAAGAGTCTTCAGAAAGCTTTAGGAACGAAGCTTAATTTTAGCACCGCTTATCACCCCCAGTCCGATGGACAAACCGAGCGTGTGAATCAAACTCTTGAAAATCTTCTACAAGCTTGTGTGCTTGATTTTGGTGGAAGCTGGGAAGATCATATTTCACTTGTTGAGTTTTCCTACAATAATAGCTTCCAATCTAGTATTGGTATGGCACCTTTCGAGGCACTTTACGGAAGGCCATGCGGATCACCTACTTGTTTGCTTGAGGCCGGTGAGAAGCTGGTTTAAGGTCCAGATTTTATTCGGGACTACATAGAGAAAATTTACATTATTCGACATAGGATGAAAGAAGCTCAGAATAGACAAAAATCCTACGTCGATAATCGAAGAATGAGATTAGAATTTTCTGTTGGAGATTCTGTTTTTATTCTTGTTTCGCCTATGAAAGGTGTTGTGCGTTTCAATCGATCGGAAAAGTTAGCGCCTCGATATATTGGGCCATTTCCTATCACTGAACATGTTGGTTCCGTGGCTTATCGCCTTTCATTACCGGCTCAGTTTTCTGCTATGCATGATGTGTTTCACGTTTCTCAATTACAAAAATGCCTTCAGGATTCCGATTCTATTCTTGAGCCTGGTGTCGTGGAGGAAATTGTTGTTTCGTCGAATTTAACTTATGAGCAGCATCCTGTTCGAATTATTGCTTCGGAGGTCAAACGACTTCGAAATAAAGATGTTCCGCTTGTGAAGGTTCAATGGTCCTCAAATCCTAAGGATTGCTCTTGGGAATCTAGAGAATTCATTGAGCGAATACATCCGGACTTGCTTTCTAGTGCTCAATGAGGTAAACTTCTTATTTCAAATTTCTTTTGCGATAATATGCTTTTATGGTTGTTACTATTATTTCCATCTTATATATATTGCGAGGACGCAATTTCTTTAAGGAGGGGAGTCTGTAACAACCCGCATATTTGTCGATTTTATATTTAAATATTTTATTTAAATACTTTATCGTTAATCGAATTTTTGTCCGAAAAGCTACTTTTTGCTAACGGTCAAATTAGGACTCGAGACCACTTCCATTGAGTTCGAAATGCCGTTTACAACTTTTTAAGTATAAACACTGATAGGTTTGGAGTTAGTGGAATTTCACTAACTTTTCCCGCTTTGGACTTTGGGTTAGTTTAGCCATTATAACTCAAGTCCACTTCTCTCCTTCTCCTCACTCTTCATAGATTACCTAACATCCAAGCTTTAGCATTAATGGTGGAGGGAAAGAGAAATTAACATTCCAAGTTCAAATTCTCTTGCAAATTGAACATCCAACTCCATAATCAAGTGAAGACATTGGATCCTAGCTTGTAGTTGCTTCTCTATTGACTTCAAGCTTCTTCTTCATTGAACTTGTGCAAAGGTAAGATTTCTATCTCACGAATCTAGCCTATAACTATCTTGGATTGTTGGGAATGAATCCCCACCACTTTAGCATGTACATTTGCATTTGGTTTGGATTAGATTGGCGAAAAACTTCAATTTTTAACGTTTTGGTGAATTTTCTGCACTTAGGTCATTCTGGCCATTATTCCACGATCGGAGTTAGGTCGCTCGCGAGTTAGCACTTAGGTCGCTCGTGTGTTAACACCCTAGGTCGCTCTGCATTGATTATGGGTCATCGAGATGCTAGACTGCGGGTTAAACCTTAGGTCGCTGGTCCTTAGGTCGTAGGCCATTGTTCCCCTTTAGGTCGTTAGGTCGTTAGGTCGCATGACCTCGCCTAGGTCGCTAAGGTGTTAGGTCGTAGCACTTAGGTCGCTCGGCCATGCTTGACTCGTTAGGTCGCGTAGCCCCTATGCCGTTAGGTCGTTAACTCTATAGGTCGCATAACAATGTTAAATTGATAAGTCGCGATGGTTTTTAGCTCGTGTATCTTTGTGGTCACTGAAAAGTTAGGTCGCTCGACCCTTGTTTAATCCTTAGGTCGCATGACCTCAACCACGTTAGGTCGCAGGACCCTTTTTCCCACTAGGTTGTGAATCCTTTTGCCTCTAGGTCGCTTGACCCTGTCTTCCTCTAGGTCGCGTGGCCTTTCCACGTGGTTAGGTCATTAGGTCGTGATGGCCTTAGGTCATTTCCTCCTTAGGTCGCGCCGCCTTGTTTGAAGACATCTCTTTTTAGGTTGCTCGGTCCCTTATTCTCTTAGGTCGCTGCCTCTTTTAGGTCGCCCGACCACTTGCCTTTGTTAGGTCGCGTGAGGGAATAGGTCGCTCGGCTTCTCACTACTAGGTCGCGTAACCCCTTATCCTTATAGGTCGTTGAACCTTAATACCGCTAGGTCATGGACCTTTAACACGATAGGTCGTTCGACCTATTTAACTTTAGGTCGTTCCATTTCTCGTTATCTCGGCCACGTTTGGTCGATGGGGAACTTCCACTTTGATACTTTTTGGGCTGATTTCCTTGGATTTTATTCACATCTTCGAATGTGATCTTTGTGATGGATTGTTTCTACAATCGCTTCTGTGATTTGTCACTTTAAAAAGATAAAGGTTTCAATATTAGTAGTAAATATCCAAAACTCTTTCAACAAAATGATTTCAACTCTATTTTCAATAACAAAGCTCTTTTCTCAAACCGTTTTCCAATCTACTAGTATATACAAACCTTTACCTCACTCAAATGAGAAATCTAATTAAACGAATTAGTAAAACAAGTGGTATGAAACGCTTGCGTTTGCTTCACCAGTTAATTCTTGGACTTGTTCGATTGAACCATTTGCGACAACTTTCTAGTGAAGATCTACAGCTTACTCGTAAATATTTAAGTTAAGCTAGTGGTTATGGGACATGAAACTAAACTCATATATTTACTAGCTTAGTGTAATTGACACTTCTCGATGATCTTGACGATCATTTTTATGATTTAGACTAGGAATTGTGCGATGTCTCTTTGTTTGCAAGGTTAGACTAGTCCTAATTTGTGCGATTCCGACTCACACATATCTCTTTATCTGCGAGGTTAGTCTAGACACCATTTGTGTGATTCCGACTCACACATACCTTTTTGTTTGCGAGGTTAGACTAGACACCATTTGTGTGATTCCGTCTCACACATACCTTTTTGTTTGCTAGGTTAGTCTAGACCTCATCTGTGTGATTCCGACTCACGCATATGGGGTAGTTCCCCATGGTCTTCGGACATTCATGTGATAGGCCTCTTTCCATTTTCTGTGATTTCTGGATTTCTTGTGCTGATTTCTGGAATTTGTGTTATTGACTTGTTATGAGTACAAGTTTAGGGTATGATGCCCTCTTTGGATCTTTGACAAGATTCTTGTGATATCGATTTGTTACTTATTGATGATCACTTTCATACGTATCATAGAATGCCTTTATGGATATTATATGTTTATGCCATATTTCTTATTCTATATCATGTCATCTGATATTTATAGCTAGACTGATCCATTTATTATTTTCTTATAAATAATACTCGGGTCAGACCGAGATCTTATAGGTGCTTCTGCTTGACTTCTCCCCCAGTGACTTACTACTCAGACTTTTGGCTAAAAATTTAGATTAGCAGTTTTTGTTGTATACACTTGTGATATAGACTCATAGTTGTATTCTTTTGTATAGCACGTGTTTCTATTCTTTTGTATTATCATGGATCTTATGAGACCACACTCTGATGTACACTTTCATGTGTTAGTTATATGTTCATATCTTTTTCCGCCTTTGTGATATGGATGTTTGTGACTGATTTGTGTTATGCTTATTTCTATATTTGTTTCCGGAGATTATTATATAGCCACCATGTGATAAGCAATTACATAGATGGTCGCTCCTCTACAGGCTTATTCTCCGTGCTAGTTGACAGCATTACTCTGTAGTCTTCTTGGCTAGCGTGGGTATAGAGGTGGGGCGTCACAGTATAGTAATATAAAATGTTTATGTAAGTAAATGATGATTATATGACATGTTATGCCATGTTATTACCATGTTTACTCTATTAATTATCACCTGACATCTGATATTTGACATTATATTGTGTCATTGACATTGTTTATACTGTTTATGCATATATTCACACTGCAAGTTCCGTGTTAGAATAGAATCACTATGGGTGGAAATAATACATATCTGAACGGACATTAGAATAGGGAAAAATAATTATGGGCTGAAATGATAGGCCTGAGTGATTTTTATTGTATTTAATTTACTTGGGATTGCAGGTTTGAAATGATAGAACCCGGGTTTTCTTTGTAAACTGTGGATTGAAATGATATATATCTGTATCACTTGACCTAGGTTAGAAATTTATATACAGACCCTGTGGTATATTATTAAATGATTTTATTAAGATATGTATTTTTAAAAGTATGAAATTTTTATTTAAAAATATATATTTTATGGTTTTGTGAAAGTTAAATATTAAGTTTTGAATTTGTGAATTTAAGTATGCAAATTTGAAGTAAATATGATTTCTTGACTTTAAATTTTATTTTTAAAATGTAAGTAAATAATGGAAATTTAATTTTAAAGTTTAAAATGATATTTGAAGTGAAATGTTAAGCTTTTGTTTAAATTTAATAAGTAAATAAACAGTGAAATTTGACTTAACAAATGACTTGAATTTTAATTGGATATTTGATTTTTAAATTTTATTGTGATAAATCATATGTTAAAATTATATAAATGTGAAATTTTGAAGTCTAGAAATATGATTTATAAATTTAAGTATATTTTTTTTGAAGTTTATTGTTTTTGAAAAAGTTATAATAAAATCTGGAATTTTATTAATAGCATTTCTAAAATGCTGTAGTTTTGTGACAGCATTTTTAAATGCTGTTGGTTTGAACTTAACTATGTTTGAAATAATTAAATATCTATTACGGCATTTTATAAATTCTGTTATACTTGAACTAGACTATTTTGGAAACTATAAACTATGATAGCACTTTATAAATGTCGTCCTTGCTGTATTTGTCAATGTTTTGATATGTTATAGATTTTAACATTGTTTGAGTTATATTTTAAAGTGCTAAATGATTTATCTTTTAGAAATTTATTATTTGTGAAATATAAGGAGTTTTGAATATATTTTAATATCTAAATTTGAATTTGTAAGGAATTTAAATTTAATTTGAATTTAAATAAGGTTTACTTGGTTATGTGTTAAATGGAATGAAATGTAATGAGATAAATGAATTTTTGAATGGAATTTTGAAATGTATTTTGTAATGATTTGTGAAATAATAAATGAATAACATATTTGATTTTTAAATGATATTTAGATTTGAATATTTGAAAATTGAAATTCAAATAATGATAATGAGGTTTTGAAGGATATGATATTTTAATGATTTTGTAATGGGTTTGAATGATATAATCTTTATTTGATAAAGAATGTGAATTTGGAATAATATTTGATTTTGATAAATGAATATTTTAAGTTTATATTAGTATGAAAGGATATTTGGTTTACTTGTAATTTGAGTTTATATAAAAGATATTGGATTTATGAAATGGATATTTCAAAACTAAATAATAATGAAGTTAAATTTGAGAAATATGAAATTATAAAATCTAGTTTTGAAATATGGTATATTTAAAGCTAAGGATTGATGGTTTGAATTGAATTAAATTGGAAATTTGAAGTTTGGATTTAATGAAATAAATTTGTAAAATGAAAAGACCTAAAGGAATGTTCCAAGATTTCAAAATGTATGATTTCGAAATGTTATGATTTCTGGAGTGTAATGATTTCAAGTATTTTGGTTTCGAACGAGTTATAACTTTGAAAGTAATATGATTTTGAAAGGTAAATATATATTTGAAATGGAAACGATATTGTATTGATTTGAATATAGTTTTGAAATAAAAATAGTTTTGGTTTCGAAGTATAAACTGTTTTGAAAGGAATATAGTTTTGAAACGAAATGATTTGATCATTTTGAAGTGTAAACTATTTTGAAAACACCACGGCGTTATAATAACGATTGGTTGTTAAAGAGACCGGGATCAGAAGTCATACTCTTTGCCAACTCCGAAAACCACTTTAACAACCTTGTACGCGGTGGAGATTCCAGAATGACGTAGGATGGTGGCGACGATCCTATTGAGGTATGAACGTGGACCTAACTCCCATGAGTTGGCATAAGGTGGCTAAAACAGGAGCGATCGACGGGCCAAGTGAGGTCATTCCTCCGATCAGACACATTCCTTCGATACTGTACTCTTATCTTGTGGTTGATTTGATGGCCATCTGTAACGACCCGTAAATTTTGATAAATAAATTGGTTGAGTTAATAAGATTTTTGTAATTAAATTTATAAAGAAATAAAATTTTTATAATTTATATTGAAGTAAATGTTAAGAATGAATTGTAGCCATGGTTATTAAGAACTAATTGTTGACAATTTAAGTAAAATCACAATGAAAATGAAATTGAGTATATTGTTGCACTTGGATATAAAAAAATATAAAATAAGTAAATAAGTGTAAGTGCTGTATAACTAAAGGAATTTTTATATTATTAATAGTAATTGAATGAATTCTGTAATTTGTATGTAATTATAAAATTTGGTTGAAGTGTGATAAACCTAAGTGTAACCTTGGCTTGTAAACAATTATTATAAGTTACATGTTTAATTTGTTGATTGAATTGGAATGGGACATAAAATTCTAATAAAAATATAATTCAAGGTTACATTAATGGGAATGAGAATGTGTTAAGTAAATGGTAGGTAAGCAATACTAGTCAAGGTTAATGAATTTATGTATTGAAGGGAATACCAATTAATGAAAAGAAATCTAAATGTTATGTTTGGCTATAGATTGAGCATAAGTGAATGAAATTTAGCATTATGAAAATAAATGATAACTTTGATTTGTAAGTAATAAAAGCCTATTTATGAGACTAAAGGTTAACGATAATGATTTTGTATGTTACCTATTTATTAGCTTGTTAATGGAAATTGAAATTAAATTTTAATAAATGTAAATAAATGTTATGTTAATGTGAAATGAAATCCCAATAAAGGAAGTAATGCAAATGTTATATTTGGCAAAATTTCAATATAAGTGGGAATTATAGTTAATGCACAATTGCAAGATTTTAATTGATTTTATTTAGAAAATTGGGAAATAAATTCTAATAATTATAATTAAATGTTTTGTTAATGTAAGTTATGATAATATTTGAAAGTAATGTCCATTCCATCAAATTTAAATATAGTAATAAATAATGTGTAAAAAGGCAATAAATTTTACATTTACTTGACACGTTTTATATCCATTCTTGTTTAATTATTTGGCGTTATTAATGGTACGTTATTTCTGGATATATTCTTTAGCATGTTTTTTAAATAAATAAGAAACATATAAATTTAAATTACGTTACTTTGTTAATTATTTTGGGCATACATTTCGTTTTAATTATTGCGTCTATTGTACGCACTCTTTAATTTCTTACCTTAGCTGGAAAAAAAAAATCAAATCATTCAATAGCCGTGCTTTTCTATAGGGAAGAAACGAAAAGCTTGCCTTGTCATTCACGTGTGAGAATTTCCTCTTTCCTTTGTACTTCTCCTTAATTAATAGGATTAAATTCCTAAATTTCCTCTAGTCGTTACTGTCTTCATTTCTTGCCCTTTTTCCCCACCTTTTGATTTCCTACCTCTTTATTTACCTATTTATTTATTTCCTACCTTAACTTATTCCTCAATACCCATAGGCATTCCTTACATGTAGCCTATCAATTCACGTGAAGATAGGAAGAGTTCTCATTTTTCCATTTATTCTTATTTTTAAAATAGGAATTAAATCCCTTCATTTTCTCTTGCCGTTGTAGAACATTGATTGCTTGACCGTTTCTTCCACATGATTTCCATGAGAAACTCCTCAAATATTTATTTTCTTTTCATGTGAAAGACTTCTCATTCCATCATAAAATTTCGGCCACAAACATCTCTGAAAATATTGGTAATGGATTCTTCCATTTACACTTTTCTTTTCATTTTTTTTCTATTGATTTTTCAATGTTTTGCCTTGATTCTTCCATAGCTTTGCTCGGCCTATATCTTCCACCATCTCCTCCACCGACCCCACCACTTCCTCCACATCATCATCCACGACCTCACCCTGTAAAAACCCTAGATTTTTGAATAAGAATTTAAATTTGACTTTATTTTTGTTTGAAATTATTTTAACTTTGTTTTATGTGTAAGATTTCATTTATAAATATTTTTAAAGTGATAATAGAATTTTTCCAAAATTTGTTGCATTTATTTCCTACTTTTAAAAGGCTAGATTCTATTTTTCTACTATTTTCTTCATTTAAATTATATTTAATTAAAATTTATTTATTTATTTTGTGAGTGCATTTTTATTTTATGTTCTTATCTTTATTTATAAATATTTTTCATGTACATAAAAATTTTCCAAAGTTTATTCAATTTATTTTCAAATTTTCTAGACTAGTTTTCATTTTCTGTGCTATTTTCTTATTTTAATCATATATAATTAATATTTATTTACGTATATTTTATTTATCTGTTATATTTTCGAATTTTAACTTAATTTATAAGTATTTTCAGTTATTTAAATTTACAAAAAGAAAATAAAGAAATGTGAATGGTTTGTGACTTTTTGTTTTTTAAGGCCTTTGGTATTCACACCTTTTCACATTTCAACCATATCTTTTCACTCAATTGGCCACATCTCCTCATTTCTTTAGCCACCTACACTTTTTATCCTTCACGTAAACAAAATTTTCTCCTCATTTCTGAATTTTTTTGGCCATAGCTTGTGAGAAGAAATTGGTAAACTTTATTTCACTTTTCATTGTTTATGCTTGAATTCTTGTAATTTTGCACTTGCCTCTTCTTTTTATAGGATCGGCCATGCTCCTCCTCAAGTCCTGCCGCCTCCACCACCACCTGAGCATGTCAACACCACCTCCTCCTCACTGACCACCCCAAGCCGAGCCACCATAGTTTGATAATCAATCACCTAAATGCACAAAACTCCAACTTTATGCATAGCCAAGCACTTCAATGCAATCCACCACTTCATCAACCCTTAGCCGCCACCTACTCCACCACCACCACCTCCAGCCAACCTGAAACACCTCTGCCATGTCACCTCTTGACCATACCAGTGATGGTCGTGCCCCTTGTGGCCTTCGCCGAGCCTTGCTTTGCATTGAAACCATGCATGTTGCCTTGTGTAGTGTCGTTTCACATGCTCACTTTTGCACCATCAACAAACTATGTAGGCCGACCCATATCCACCCACAACCAGATCCAAACCCTTGCCTTAGACATTTATTCCACTTATGGACAAGCCTAAAGAATGTTGGAAGCAAGTGCAAAGCATTTCAGCTTTGTTTTGTGCAGTTAACTCTAGCATAGTTTAATCGCTTTTTGGTTTGAAAACTTATAATCGTTATATTGTTTTGTTTGATTTGTATACAAGGGAATTGATCTTCCGCTCTCTCACTTGAATCTTTGTCGTGCTATCGTGCTTATGTGGATCTCAGTTGTGTATTCATTGTGTCATCTCCAGCTATACCTGTGAGTTATTCTCATCAGACAGTGTATACCTATATAACTAGTAAATTGACCACTTTTGAATCTGTAAATTGCATCACCATATTATATCTGCTATGCTATGATTATATTAGGTTCACCCATGCTTAAACACCTGTTATATCATATGTTACTGTTATATTATACCGTTCTGTTATTTTAATCAGTTTATCACACTGCAAGTTCCCTTTAGATTAGAATCACTATGGGTTGAAATGATATATACCCGAACAGACTTTAGAATAGGGGAAAATCGTTATGGGCTGAAATAATAGGCCCGAACGATTTTTAGTTATTTTCATTTACTTGGGACTGCAGATTTGAAATGATAAAACCTGGGTTTTCTTTGTAAATTATGGGTTGAAATGATATATTACCCGTATCACTTTACCTAGGCTATAAATTTTATACAGACCCGTAGTTAAATTATATTTTTCTAAAATTTAAAAATATTTTAGAAATGTAAATATTATAATATTTTTTATTTAAATTTAATGAAAAATTATTTTTGTAAAGTATTATTGATTTTATGAAAATTCATAAGTGAATTAAATTTATGGTAAAGTAGAAATTTGAAATATAAGTTATTTTGGAAATTTTGATTTAATTATATGTGGAATTTAAAATTAAATATGAAAATATGATAAATTTATGATATTTTGAATTAAATGAATTTGAAATGATTTTATAGTACATTAATGGATTTTGAATAAGCTAAAATGTGAAATAAATGAATATTTAGTTGAATTTTGAAATTTAACTTAAATTGAAAAATTGTGAATTTTTTTTAAAAGTGAATTTTGAAGTTAAGTAAATAAAATTAAAAATAAGTTATATTTTGAAATTTAAACTTAAGTGTCAAGTTAAAAAAAATTAATTATATGAATTGAAATTTAATGTTGGAATTTAATAAGTGAATTATTATTATTAAATATTGATTTTTGAATGAAAATTTAACTTTATAAAATCATGAATTTAAGGAAAATTAAATAATGATTATAAAAGCGAAAAATATACGATTTAATAAGTTTAAAATGGTTTAAATAAAAATTTAATTGTTATGAAAGTATAGTGAATATTTGAAATTTAATTAACAGCATTTTTATATGATATTATTTCTAATATAAAGGATATTACAGCATTTGTAATGTTGTAGTTGATATAAATGTACCAAATGGCAAAATTTTAATAAAGGGATATTATAGCACTTTGTATGTGCTATAATTGTTTAATTTAACTAATGTTTTATTCGAACTAATGTATACAGCATTTTAAATGCTGTCTTTGGTTAAATTGAACTGTTTTGAATGTAACTTTCTATAGCATTTTCCAAATGCTGCGACATGTGAATTTTCATTTTTTGATAAATTTAAGTGAATAAATGAACTTTGAAAGACTAAAATTTTGTAAATTTAAAAATTTAATTATTAAATATAATAACTTCATTTTAATGATTTAAAATGAAGTAATTTGTTTTTGAATATAAACTATTTTGAAATGTGTGTTGAAATGGTATTTTCGAATAAAATGAATGTGGTTTGGGAAAATATGATATTTTGATAGTTTGAAATGGATTTTTAATGATATTGAAATTTGAAATGATATTTGATTTCAAATTATAAATTACCATTTTGAAATTTTAACTACAGGATGTATTTAATTTTTAGTTTAACTGATCCTTAAAGGATGGGCGATCCCAAGCATCCTTTAAGTTATGGTGCGTTTCTATTACAGTTTAGTTGAGTTGGTTTACATTATATAAGTATATATGTCCTGACTCGAGTGTTTTGTGTTTAACTTTACGCTCGGGTCAGCCTGAGTATTTACAGCTTAGCTTTGGATTTCTTTCTGGAGCTAGGAATCGCTGGAGATTCTGCTTGTTTAGTTATCTATTCCCTTTTAGTTTCAGTTGTTCTATTTCAATTCTGGTATTTATAAACTTCTATGTATTTGGATTTTTATTGTATATGTTTCAGACTGATATTATGTATTATATTTTTGAGAGTTTGTTATAGTAGCTTCATGAACTACTATGGTATTTAAATTTCCGCTGCGAGTTATTCTGATATTTCTGTTTCTGTGATTCTATGATTGTATTTCATTTGCTCCAAATTTATTTACAATGCGGTATTTTGAGCAATTCAAGTCCGGCACGTGTGGATGCGAATGGCTGAAAATATCGGGTTGTTACAGTTGGCATTAGAGCTTTGGTTTTAGGCAGACCTTAGCGTGCGGAGCAAAAACTCATTAGAGATAGGGTAGAAATACCCTAGAATGAGTGAAATCAATCTCAGAATCCTTTCTTTGTGAGGGAACGTATTTTCAAAGTATAAAAATTTCCAATTGATTTTTAAAGGATTTTCAAAGATTATTTTGGTATAAATTTTTTTTCTTATTTTGAAACCAAGATTTTCAAAACTTCATTCCTTCGGTATCCACCTTGTTAGAAATCTCTTGGTTAGGATTCTTGTTGATTAGGATTCCTTGAACTTTGCAACGCTCCCACTTGTTCTGAAATCCAGTCTTGTCTTACCTATTTTATCCTTTTGATTTTAGGACATTCCATAACTGCACTTTGGAATGACCTTTCTAAAGATCAGTGATTCTGCCAATCTTTGAATGACTTGTAAAGGGGTGAAATTCCTTTACAATTGGCACTGATTCACCGGAGATTTCCTTATCCTCGGTTTACGATGCTATCTATCTCCTGCTCTACCCGAATTCTATCTCTGGCGATCGAATGTCGATTTGCCTTAGATTTTCGAATTAATTATATTCCTGAAGTCACGGTTGACCAGTTAAGGTCGCCCGCGATTTATCCATCTTCTATTTGGTTACTAAATTATCTTATCTTCGTTCGAGTTTATCTTCGAACCAGAATTCTATTTGATTAGAGTTCCTCTAAATTTGAATTTCTGTTTGTTTTGAAATCCATCCTTGAAAAAAAAATCCCTTAAAACTTTGTGTTTGGTTGTATTTTGAAATTGTGCATACATCGAAATGATTATTTTGATGATTATATATCTTTTAAATGAAAATTTGAAACTTTGAAAGGATTTGAAATGTTGAAATTGAATTTGACTTATATAAAAATGATTTATAACTGATAGGTTTTTGAATTTGAATTTCGAGGAATCGAACTCCAGTGTTTTGAAATCGGTTTTAGGATTTTGGGAAAATATAATAATAATAATAATATGCTTTAAAAATATTTTCTGAATAAGAAATGCTTCAAATGTATTCGAATGAATTCAAATGATTTCAAAGAGATTTCAATGAAGTTTCAAGAAAATAAAAGTCCAGAACCTACTTATGTCACTGGAAAGTAATTTCGGTGATGAATACATGCATCATCGACATTGATTTTCGAGTTTCTGAGTAGGGGAGATACCATTCTAGTAGCTTTGCTATGCGAGTGATTTTGTGAAACCAAATTTTGATTTTCGATTTTGAAGTATGGTTTGATATTCGAAAGATATATGTATGTATGTATCTAAATATATATATTTGAAATAATTTAAAGTAAGCCGGTGTTCAGTCCTCAAGTTTCAGATTGTTTTGGTATAACCTTATCTATTGGAATTGATTTTGATTTATTGGTGATTTCCAACTCTTCGACTGAAAATATGATTTCTTCGACTATCTTGAAGATTCGAGCACTTCCAAATCAAGGTTAACTTTTCAAAGCTAAGAAATTTGGGAAGGTATAAGGTATTTGATAAAGAATGTGAATTTGAAATGATAATTGATTTTGATTAATGAATATTTGAAGTTTATATTAGTATGAAGGATATTTGATTTACTTGTAATTTGAGTTTATTTAAAAATGATGGATTTATGAAACGAATATTTCAAAACTAGGTAATAATGAAGTAAAATTTGAGATGTATGAAATTATAAAATTTAGTTTTGAAATATGGTATATTTAAGCTTTGATATATTAAAGATTGAATAGTTTATTTTATGGATCAAATCTTTATTTGAAATTTGATAATAATTGAAACGGTTTTGTTCGAAAACTAAATTGAATTGAAACAGATGGTTTGAATTGAATTAAAGCTGGGACTTGTAGACTTGGGTTTAAATTGAATATTTGTGAAATTTAAGGAATTAAAAGAATGTTTTATGATTTCAAATGTATGATTTCGAAATGTTATGATTTTCAAAATGTAATGATTTCAAGTATTTTGGTTTCGAAAGATGTATAACTTTGAAAGTATTATGATTTTTGAAAGTGAATATATGTTTGAAATGGAAATGAATTTGTTTGACATAAATTTTGTTGATTTGGAAATTTGGATTATTTTCTAAATCTATTGTTTGAGAAACTTTGAAACTGAATATATGTAATTTGGAAGAATTGATTTGGCGAAATCATATATGATTTTGAAACTGAAATGTTATTGAAACAAATTAAAATTGAGAACCTTGATTTACTAAATACTTGATTTGGGAGTTATCGAACTTTATATAATTGGATTTGTACAAGTATGAAGTTGATTTGAAACTGTTGATTTGAAAGGGTACTAAATTTGTAAAGAGAAATCTTATATAATCGAAGTCTATATAAGTATGATTTGATATACTACTGACTTGGAAAGTATTTGATTTGAAAATGAAATCTTATATATAATGGACTTTATATAAGTATGATATTTGAAAGTGATTTTGAAAGGTACTATATGATACATATTTTTGACGTAAAGATATGGAAAGTGCCTTCTGCTTGATATCCGCTTTGTGGCCACACTGTGGATTCATTCTATCGATATTATTCTCTCTCTGATTTAGGTTTTACGGATATGATACTCGAGTGTCCATCGAATTTCACGGCGATCTTCGTGGTCTTACGAGCGTGACTGCATAGCGTAATTCACAGGAGCTGCGAGAGCATACTGGTACGGATGTTTCCTGGGGGATCCAGGCATAACCATTGTGTATCTGGGATCTATTGGGTCACTTGGTAGCGTAATCTGCAGGGGCTGCGAGAGCCTAAGGGTACGGATGTTTCCTGAGGGATCCAGGCGTAACCATTGTGTATTTGCGGTACTACCAGTCTTCATGGTGTAATCGCTGGGCTGCGGTAGTCGGCCTATGGGTACGGATGTTTCCTGGGGGATCCAGCGTAACCTTTGTGTATCCGCGATCCATGATCGACAAGTTTTGGTTTGGTTGATTTGTTTGGATTGTACTTACCATATCTGTTGTTTTTAAAAGGTTTTCCGGTATTTTCACTGGGTGTTGAAACAAGTCTGCTAAGTACCTGGAGAATTCTAGCTTTACGCCTGATCAATGCATAGCCAGAGTCTACAGGAACGAAATTAAACTTGTTAAAACATCGAGTTATAAAAGTTTATTGGTAAAGTATTATATAAAGGGTATTTTAATAATGATTTAATTTTTTTTTAAATATTGTTTACGTCGAACTATTAAAATTGAATCAAATGACTATTTATCATATTATAAATTGTTTAAAATGTTGTAAATATAAATTTTTAAATTGAAATGTATATTGTTTTAAAATAATGGTCCATCCTTGTCTTTCAACCTACTTTCCCTTAGGGTCCTTTCCGCATTTTGTGGAAAGAGTTGGTTCTTTGGCTTATCATTTGGAATTTCCCGCGAAATTTTCTTGAGTGCATGATGTATTCCATGTCTCACATCTTCTCTGGTATTTTCTTGACCCATCTGTTTTTGTTCTGCCTTCTGCTCTTGATGGTTGGGATATTGAGCTTAATCTGACTGTCGAGAGTAAGCCACTTTGTATTGTCGACAGAGGTACAAAGCAGCTAAGAAGGAAATCTATTACTCTGATCAAAGTACTGTGAAGTATTGATGATTGGAATTATACCTGAGAAACGGAGGAGAACATTCATGCTTCGAATCTGGAATTGTTCGTTTCAGGTACTATTTCGTTTTCTATCTTGTTTCTCTTTATTTTCTTTGCCCGTTCTTTTCGAGGACCAAAAGATTTGAGTGGGGGAGAGTGTAACAACACTAGATTTTTGAATATAAATTTAAATTTGACTTTATTTTTGTTTGCAATTATTTTAAATTTGTTTTATGTGTAAGATTTCATTTATAAATATTTTTAAAGTGATAATAGAATTTTTCCAAAATTTATTGCATTTATTTCCTATTTTTGAAAGGCTAGATTCTATTTTTCTACTATTTTCTTCATTTAAATTATATTTAATTAAAATTTATTTATTTATTTTTTCAATGCATTTTTATTTTATGTTATTATCTTTATTTATAAATATTTTTCATGCACATAAAAATTTTCCAAAGTTTATTCCATTTATTTTTTCATTTTCTGTGCTACTTCCTTATTTTAATCATATATAATTAATATTTATTTATTTATATTTTGTTTATCTGTTTTACTTTCGAATTTATAATTATTTTCAGTTATTTAAATTAAAAAAAGAAAATAAAGAAATGTGAATGGTTTGTGACTTTTTGTTTCTTAAGGCCTTTGGTATTCACACCTTTTCACATCTCTACCATGTCTTTTCGCTCAATTGGCCATATCTCCTCATTTCTTCAGCCACCTACTCTTTTTCTCATTCACCTAAACAAAATTTTCTCCTCATTTCTGAAAACTTTCGGCCATATCTTGTGAGAAGAAATTGGTAAACTTCATTTCCTTTTTCATTGTTTATGCTTGAATTCTTGTAATTTTGCACTTGCCTCTTCTTCTTGTAGGATCGACCATTGTTGTAATGACCCTTAAACTTCGTCGATTTAAATTGGTTGAATTTGTGAGATTGGGCAATTTATGAATGCTAAATTTTAAATACAACAAATGGGAATTTAAACCTATTTATAGTAAATAGTATAAAATTAAATAAATTAAGTAGTGAAAAGATTTTTACCTGGATATAGCGTGAATATGAGAAAATAAAGGAAGGTATTAAATTGATTAATGAAACAAAAAAAACATTGTTAATGGTAATTGAAATAAATTAAGGAATTTTGTAACGCAAGTAATAATCTATACACTTGAATGAACATTTTAATTTGATAAATTATTTAAATGATATGACTTAGTAAATAAAATAATTTGGTCAATTGGTATGTGATGAAATTAAATGTTGAAATATTATATAGATAAGGATTTGGATGGAATGGATTTAATTAATGAAATAAAGGATAGCAAACATATAAAATGTTAAGTAAGTTAATATTGTTATTAATAAAAAAAACGTTACTTTAAGGATAATTAATGTAGTAACGTAAGGTGTAAATGTAAATTTCAATGGAAACGTAACCTTATTTCTAGGTAGAAATTGCAGGTAGATTTTGAAATGGAGTTTATGCAATAAATGAAATTGAATATTTCGTTAGTATGAATTTAAAGGAATATGGGTAATTTGTTTAAATCAATATAAGACAATAAATGCAATGATTGTGGGTTATTAATAAAGTGAATAGTGAAATGATTGTTATAGTAATTGAATGGAATTCCAACTTGTTGGAATGGAGTAAATACACTTGGTAACAAATTTAGTATAGGAAAACGAAATGGAAATATTGAATTAATTAATTAGTATATATATATATATATAGTGTAAATGGTGATTTTTGGATTTGTAAATAATAAACTTATTAAGGATGATCAAGATTGGGACCACAAGTTATTATGAGTGATACATATATATTTAATTCATTCAATTGATTTGGAAATCATTGCAATAAATATAAATTAAATGTTACGTTAAATAAATTTAGGTAATAAATGGAGAATAACGTAATGTTCTTCAAAAATACGATGATTTGGTAATAAAGAATGGAAATAAAGTTGTATTAATATATCGGAATTTAATTTAGGATTACAAGGTTAATTGCGATTAAATGAGTTAAATATTTAAACGGGAATCAAGCTTTATTTATTCATTTGGAATTAAAATACGATGATTTGAATCTAGTGAAATTAATGGAAATTTAATATAACATTTTACGTTAATAGAAAATAAAGTTGGAATTTGGAGATGTTTATGTAATAGAATATGAATCCAAAGGAAGTCCCATCTATTGGATACTAATAGATTGGATAATTGAATGAAAGGTCAACTAAGGGGATTTTTGCAAATTTAATTTATAATTTGTAAATATAATGAAATTGAAATTTTATGCTGAAGTAATTAATTAAATCATCATTTAAGAAACATCTTAAATTGTTTAAATTTGGATAAACGACTAAGAATTTTTAAGTGATAAAAACTTTCAAATTCTAAAAATTAAAATATAGAATTGGATTTAATCAATTGATTTAATTAATATAAAAATAGCCATTTTGGTCACGAACTGGGATTTCGACAAAACCAGTTTCATCGGATCCGTAATAGTGAATTATTGTAGGGTTTCAAGTTTCATAGCGATCAGACTTATCGTTTGATCGTACGAACGCGAAACGCCATGAAATCGATAAATTGAAATCAATTTGAAATCAATTTGAAATCAATTTGGAAATATTGATTTCAGCATAGCTTCTCCGTACGATGGAATTTGGACGTGAAACTTTTTCCATCGCGTTCAGAATACTTTAAAACACCTATTTCGATATATGGGTTTACCGAATTTCGTTCCGGGGTCAGAACGGGCTTTTTGGGCCACGTTAGAGGTAGCACGTTTATCCAACACGATCCATCTATTCAAACTTCGAACCTACCTATATAAACCCAGTTATAAACCCTAGCCTCCATCTATTATCATTTGTTTGTGCGTTCATTTTCATCAACTCCTCCTCTTCCTCAATGGATGCAAACCCTAGATCTATTTTCATTTCAAAATCAAATAAAAATTCAAGTCCTTAGAAAAATATCAAAAAAAAAAAATATGTTGAAGCTTTCGAAATGCGTAATATGCTGGTGCAATTCGTTTTTCAATTCGTTGCGTCGTTTGCTTCGAAATTTAAAGTTTATCCACGGCCGTTCATCATCGCCGCAACAAAGTTCGTCGGATCGGGAAACGGTTTCTGGGTTTTGTAGAGAGGACCGCACGCAGCGCATCAATGGTGTTCGCGAAGTCAGACAATGGTAAGATCGTTGCCAATTTTTCGACTAGGGTTTCGAAACTCTTAAAACATGGGTGGCGGCGCTCGAGCTTCAAGGGGACGGAGGGCCATGGTGGGTGGGGCTATTAGAGGGGAGGACAGGGAGGTTGGTCGGCGATCATACGGTGGACGATGGTGGCAGTAATTTGCGGTCAAACGGGGCATTGACTGGGAAGGGTAACGAGTGTTTTCGTGTACTGGGAACAAAGCGAACGCGTGCTTGGGAAAGAGGATGAACGATGACGTGGCACATTTTGATTTGGAGACCGTCAAATTTTTGGGTTTAAATTGGATTTGAATTCAATTTAAATCCAAAAGGTGTGTGTTTTAACCCACTCACAACTTCTAAAATTTCTTATGTTTATCAATTTGACTTAAGATATGAGTAGAAATTTATTTATGATTATTTGGCATGTTTTATTCATCATCTCAGTTTAATCGCATTTATTTAATTTAACTGTTAATTTAATTTTTATTATTGCATATAAATTGACAGTTAGAATTTATTTATTTGCGTATAAATTGCTAGATAAACAATTATTAAATTTATTACTGAATATAAACTGTTAGTTAATACCTGTTATTTATTCCCTGTTATATTTTATATGCTCTATATTGATGTTTGTTTAACTTGGATGATGATTATAATTAATGGTTGATGATTGATGTTTGGTGAATGGATGATGAGTACTATATTTTAAAATTTGCAAGTTATCATGCATTTCATTTTATTCGGGATTGCGGTATGAAATGATATACAACCGCATTTTTTTTAAATTGAGGTTTGAAATGATAAATATCCGTATCACTTGACCATAGGATAGAAAATTATATACAGGCACCGCGGTATATATATAAAATTATTTTGAAATAATTTTTAAGGTTTGGATATGATACGGTTTAATAAATATTAAATTTGGATATTATATAAATATTATATATATATAGTTTAATTTAGAATTTAAGCTACGTATAAATCTGTGAATATAAATAAATAGGTGAATAATGAAGTTTGATAATTTGTATTATACGATTAAGTACAGGTTTAAGATATTAGATATATATAGAGTTTAATGATTCAAATCAATTAAGATTGGGGATAAATTGGAAATTTATTTGGAATTGGGTTTATTTAAAAATTTAACTCCGTAAGTTGATGTAAACTTATTAAAATTGGAGATTTTAAAGATATGATATTTATAACTGGTTCAAGATAAATTAAATGAATATTTCTAGTATAAATAAAGTGAAAGAAATAATTGATTGTTAGAAATTTGAGTTTATTTAAATGATTATGGATTTAGTATGCGATATTTCAAACTAAATAATAGGACATTTAATTGTTGAATAATAATTTCAAATTTTAATTCTTGAAAGTGAAATACTTAAAGTTTGGAATATATTAAAATTGAAGTGGTTTTGGAAAATGAAGTGAATTTACAATGTATGGATTTAGACTTAATATAAAATGAATAAATTTGTAAATCCGTGGAATTTATTTACTTTATAAAGTAATATGAAATCAACTTTTTACACACCGTTGAATATCCAAACCATTTAACTTTTAGAAGTTATGGTTCTAAAGCTATGAATTTCAATGTATTATGTTTGGAAGTTATAATTCAAATATTTGGTTTCCAACTATTATAAATTTTAAAGCAATATGGTTTTGGAAAAGAAATATATTTGAAATAAAAGGATATTATTGGTTTGGGTTTTATAAAAATAATATCAAAATGAGTTGTTTGGAAATGGGAATGATATCGTACGTATGGGTTTTGAAATTGAAAATTTTATTCTGGTTTTAAGTATAAATATTTTTCAAAGACCGCGTTGTTATAATAACGTTTGGTTGTTGAAGAGACCGGGATTGGAAGTTGTCATACCCTCTACCAACTCCGAAAACCACTTCAACAACCATGTACGTGGTGGAGATTCCAGAATGAAGTAGGTTGGTGGCGGCGTTTCCTTTGCGGTAAATACGTGGATCCAACTCTCGTGAGTTGGCATAAGGTGGCTAAAACAGGAGCGATCGATGGGTTAATGATGTAGCACCTTTGATCGGACACTTTCCTTCGATACTATACTCTGACTTTGGATTTTATTCGGTGGCCACCTTCACTTTTGATTTCTTTGATGTGGGAAGTTTGTTCGAGGGGGGCGTCAGCTGCGCGCTGCGCGTTTCCATTGGCCCGGAAGCGTAATTGGTATATCTGCCCTGGCATTGCCCAGTTGTGCCGTGTCACCTATCCTAGCGCGCCTTCTACGAGTTTCTATTTGTGTCGTACCTATGGAGTATCCTCTGGTAGCCTTCCGATCAGGAGGTATTACGGTACTGTATAGACTATTGGCATTTTACGTGTTAAGGTGGAAAATGTAAAGCCTTAACGCTATTTAAAAGTAAGTTTATTTTACAATTAGACACTATTATAGTAGCGCAATATACTACATAGTAAATAGTTTAACGGATCCTTAGGAGATGTAAATCCCGAACATCTCTTGAGTTACTGTACTCATATTTATTTCTGTTAATTTAACTCACATAAGATCTTTTAGTTCTGATTCGAGTGTTTTTGTCTTTTCAAATTCATTCGGGTCAGTCCGAGCGTTTCAGGACTTGAAGATTTTATTCTGGAGGACGAAGACGAAGTTTTGTAGTACTATTATCTGCTATGTTGCTCCATTACACCATTTAATTCTGCTGCATTTATTTATTATTCTTTCGTATGTGTACTCTGATATGTATTGTATAAATATAATAAAAGGTTTTGTAAAACAGCTTCATGAGCTGTATATTGAGTATTATATTTTATCCTTCCGCTGTGAGATTCTATTTTGTTTTATTCCTTCTATGTTTTTCTTATTTATCCCATAACAATCCTCCCTTCCATATGGTTTGAATTGGCACATGTGTCTGTTTAAATCGTGTGAAAAGGTGGGATGTTACAGTTGGTATCAAAGCTTTGGTTTAGCGATAAACCTTGGCTTTGTGGGGTTTGACTCTTTGTTAATAGGGTAGTAATACCCTATGGCAGTCGCTGAGCGTATATATATGAGAGAGCGTATTTGTTAATGTTATAAAAGGACTTTTATATTGTTTTAATATGTTCCGTTTTGTATATATAAGTTCTGGTTGATGCATGGGACGCTATGGCATCAATAGGGATTTATAAACACTTAATAGGACAGACCGACATAATATTTGTTTTATATAGGTGAATGAAATAATTTTACCTATTATATTTTCTATAGAAAATAAAAAATTTCAAATGATATCTATATTTGGCTGCAATAGATTGGTTGTTAGGTAATAAAGTGTATAAATAATAATAGAAATAAGATTGAAAAATAAAATAAATGAACTTTGGAAATTTAGAGCTTAAGTTCCGGGGTTTTGAAATTTCTTTTGAATAAATTTTGGAATATAATAATACTGTTTACAAGTATTTTCTGATATCAATATGTATTATAATTCGGAAGAATTGTTTTAAAGAAGATTTTGGAGAAAACAAGTTTTGTACTTTCCTCTCTGGCGCTGGAAAATGATTTCGGTGATGGCGGCCGCATCATCGACTTTCATTTTCGAGTTTCGAAGGGGAAGGCCTCATTAGTAGTTTTACTACAGATTCATTTTGGTAGAAAAATATAAATGTAACAACCCGCATATTTATCGATTGTATATTTAAATATTTTATTTAAATATTTCGTCATTAGTCGGATTTAAGTCCGAAAACCTACTTTTAGCAAACGGCCAAATTAGGACTCGAGACCACTTCCATTGAGTTAAAAACGCGGTTCGTGATCTTTTTAAGTATAAACTTTGTTATGTTTGGAGTTAGTGGAATTTTGCTACTTTTCACTTAGGGCTTTGGGTTGGGTTTCAGCCCATTGACCCAACATATGAACCCAAGCTCCACTTCATCTCTTCGTTACTTCATTTCATTTCCTAATACTCAAGCTTCATCAAAAATGGAGGTGGAGAGTGGAAACTAAAACTCCAAGCCCTAGTTCATTTGCAAAATCCAAGCTTTTGCTCCAAATTCTAAGAGAAGCAATTAGTAAGCATCTCCTTCTTCTTCTCCAACTCATTCTCCTTTCAATTTCAGAATTTCCTAAACCTAACGTAGGAAATATTTTACTTGTAAGCTTAGATTGAAGCTTCTTGAGTTGTTATTAAAGAGGAATTGATCTTAGCTTGTCTTAAAAGCTTCTCCTTCATTAATTTGGGTTCAAAGGTGAGATTTTTATCTCACATCTTAGTCTATAACTATCTTTGATTGTTAGGTATGAATTCCTAACACTTATTCTTGTGCAATTGCTTTTTGTTTGGATTGATTGGGTGAATATTCCAATTTTTAGTGTTTTGTGTTCAATTCATTAAAAATCATAGCTTTGATGTTTTGATCATGTTTTTGGTAATGAATCGAAGAGCTTATATGGCCGGGTAGTCAATGGGCGTAAACCCTTAGTGCCTTTGCTCGACCGATTTCATTTTGGAAGGTATTGGCCTTCATTAGTTAGGCATGGGAGTGCTGGCAACAAGCTTCGGTCGACCGAGCTCAGGGTCCGGTCGACCGACCTGCTACCCGAGCACTTCCCTGCGTCTGGTTTGGAAGTGCAGGTTACAGGCTCCGGTCGACCGAACTCAGGGTCCGGTCGACCGACCTGCTACCCGAGCACTTCTGTCTTTGGTTCGTTCGACCAACTCAGGGAGTCCGGTTGACCGACCTGCTCCTATTTGCCAATTATGCCTATATTGCCTATTTGTTTGAATTTCCAACTTCAATCGATTCGTGTTGTTTCCCTTTTGTTGTTATCACTTATTATCAATTTTGATGACATTTTCTTCGGGAATAATTGGAAATATCCATTTTGATGGATTTGATATCGATTTCTTTGGATTTTATTCACGTCTTCGAATGTGAATTTTTATGATTGATTGTTTCTACAATCACTTCTATGATTTGTCACTTCAAAATATAAAGGTTTTCTATACTAGTAGTAAATATCAAAACCCTTTCATCAAAGCAATTTCCACACTATTTTATTACAAAGCTCTTTTCTTAAACCGTTTTCCAATCTATTAGTATATACAAACCTTTACCTCATTCGTATGAGAAATTGAATTAAACGGCTTAGTAAAACAAGTGGTATGAAACGCTTGCGTTTGCTTCATCGGTTAACTCTTGGACTTGTTCGATTGAACCTATTTGTGACAATTTTCTAGTGAAGATCTACAGCTTGTTCGTAAATATTTAAGTTAAGCAAGTGGTTATGGGACATGAAGCTAAACTTTTATATTTATTAGCTTAGTTTAATTGACACTTTTTGATGATCGATGAAGATCATTTTATGGTTTAGACTAGCAATTGTGCGATGTCTCTTTGTCCATGTGGAGGTCCGTACCCCAGTGCATTGAGCTTCATCTCATTTCTTTGTGGGCTAGTGACCTATGTACTTTTAACGGCTTTTTGATTCATTGGATGTACCGTTTGCACTACATCAATGTCTTGGCTTTTTGATTCATTGGATGTACCATTTGCACTACATCAATGTCTCGGCTTTTTGATTCATTGGATGTATCGTACGCACTACATCAATGTCTTGGCTTTTTGGATTCATTGGATGTACCGTTTGCACTACATCAATGTCTCGGCTTTTCGATTCATTGGATGTACCGTTTGCACTACATCAATGTCTTGGCTTTTTGGACTCATTGGATGTACCGTTTGCATTACATCAATGTCTTGGCTTTTTGATTCATTGGATGTACCGTTTGCACTACATCAATGTCTTGGCATTTTGATTCATTGGATGTACCGTTTGCACTACATCAATGTCTCGGCCTTTTGATTCATTGGACGTACCGTTTGTACTGCGTCGATGTTCCGAATTACTTTTGATTTCTGGATTTCTTGAGATGATTTTCGGAATTTATGTTTTCACCAACTTTTACAAATAGGCATTGATATGTTTTTCATTTATTGTGGCTTGGTGAATTAAATAAAGAATATGACATTCTTTTTATGCTATGAGATTCGTGAGATATTTGTATGATTTTCCTTTATTGGTTTTCTAATGTATACTTGTCGTAGTATGACACTTTTGGTTATCATACGTTTTCATTATATCTCTTCTTATATCTCATTTTTATCTGATAATTATAGCTAGACTGATTCGTTTATTATTTTCTTCTTAAATAATACTCGGGTCAGACTGAGATTTTGCAGGTGCTTATGCTTGTCTCCTTATCGGACCATCATCTGACTTTTGGCTAACTACACTAGTTTAGTAGTTTTTGGTTGTATATATTTGAGATTGAGACTCCTTGATGTATACATACTCTTTTGTCTTACACCTGTATCTATTCTTTTATGATATTGTGGATCTTATTTGACCACTACTCTGATGTACACTTTTATGTGTAATATTCATATCTATTTCCGCCTTTGTGATATGAATTGTCTGTGACTGATTTGTGTTATGTTTATTTCTATATTTGTTTCCGAAGGTATATTAGCCACTATGTAGTAGCTTTGAGTTTGTATCGGTATGTCAGACTTCCTCCTGAAATAAAATGCATGTTATACTGTTTGCGCAAAAAATGGGCAAACACCTCCAAGTCGAACGATTTAGTTGATTTTATGTTATTTTTAGCGATTCGGGTGATTTATGCAAATATATAAAACGCAGGGTCTAAACTGTTAAAAGACACACAGATTTACAGTGGTTCGGCCAGAACGTGCCTACGTCCACTTTATATGTTATTCTCCTTTTCTCTTCAGATTACAAGTACAAAGCTTTGTATACAAGTATATGAAAGTTGTTTGAAAGTTTTCTCCGTGCTTGAGCTCTCGAACTCGTCACCCATTGTTGTACCCCTGCCCCTCTATTTATAGAGTGAGGCTGGGGGCAGGGGTCCTGGATGTATATAGCTGCTGGTGGGCCTGGGCTGAAGCAATCTAGCCTGGCACATCTGGTTCGGCGGAGCTTGGTTCGGTCGTAGCTGGGATGGTTGAACCGGTGGTAGGTTGGTCCGGTGGTAGGTTGAGTGGAGTGTTGGTCCGGTGGTAGGTTGAGTGGAGTGTTGGTCCGGTGGTAGGTTGAGTGGCGTGTTGGTCCTGTGGTAGGTTGAGTGGAGTGTTGGTCCGGTAGCGAAGGAACATGGTTCGGCTTTGGTATGTGTACCGGATGAGCTTAGGTACCGGATGGAATGGAACGAATGAAGTGGGTGAACCCAGATGAAACTGATGATTCTTGGTCTCGAGATATCCTGGGTGAGAATGAACACTTGCACTTGAATCATGAGTGAAATCCCAGACTTATATACGCTTGCTTGCTTCTTCTTGGTTCGGTCGTGGTGGAAACGCACATAACATTATTCCAGTTTTGACCAAAAATGGGATAACACTTTGCCCCCCAAAATATGCCTTGCGGTAGGAAGGCGTGTTTTGTAATGCCATGAGCTGGATGTTCATGTCCTGTTGATGTCCTGCAAAGGAATTTATAGTTTTATGTGATCTCAAATGACGACCGTTCGGGATCGAGATATTTGAGATGAAGTGCGACCGTTCATGGTCAAGCGCCTAACTTCAAATGACGATCGTTCGGGATCGAGCCATTCGAGACGAAGTGCGACCGTGCGCGGTAAAGTGACGGACCTCAAATGACGACCGTTCGTGATCGAGCCATTCGAGGTGAGGTGATTTGTGCCGTTCGAGGCGAGTTGTGACCGTTCGAGGTCAGGTGCCGTTCGAGGCGAATTGTGTCCGTTCGAGGTCGTGTGCCGTTCGAGGCGAATTGTGACCGTTCGAGGTCGGGTGCCGTTCGTGGCGAGTTGTGACCGTTCGAGGTCCGGTGCCGTTCGAGGCGACTTGTGACCGTTCGAGGTCGGGTGCCGTTCGAGGCGAGTTGTGACCGTTCGAGGTCGGGTGCCGTTCGAGGCGAATTGTGACCGTTCACGGTCGGGCGCCGTTCGAAGCGAGTTGTGTGCCCGGGAGGGCTTGACATTATCGATGCCAGGGTCACGTTCGGGTGAATTCCTGGATCGTTTGTCAGGGTGGTTTATCGCCATCTCAGAGCATGCCTAAGGACCGTTCGTGACCCCGTACATGTGTAAGTAGCTTAGCTATCAAAACCAAATATTCATTAAACTGAAGAGTTTCAAAGCAAAAGTGTCTGACAAAATCAAATTCAGCATACAAAAAGCAAAAAATGAAACAGTGACGTCAGAGTGCAAACATCCACATCGCCGTGGTTTATAGTTGTGTCAGAGCTTGCCTGAGGATCGTTCGCGGTCCCGTACATGTGTGAACAGCTTATTCGTGTCGGTGTGGAGTTTTGCCACTCATTCGTTATTTTCTTAATCAATTGCTAATCAAATGGTGTCCCTGTGCAGGGCCACCCCTGGCTGATGTAGACGGTGGTCGTTCCAGCTCCACTGCTGTAGTTCGCCTCCTCACATACCGAAGTAACATACCGTTACAAATATGCCCCTCCACCTCATCCTTCAAATGCTTGCTATCATTGGTGTTATGACCATTCAGTTCGTGGAATAAGCAATATTTGTCTGACTTTCTCTCGTCAATAGTGGGGTCCCTTCGTATTGGTCTACGGTATGGAACTTGCTCTCGTGTATCTTGGTAGATTTGCTCCAAACTCTCATTCGGCTCTGAATAGGTGGTGAATCGTGGCTCTATTCGTAGATGCTTTGTCCTGTCATAATTATCCTCAGCCTTTCTCTTTCCTTTGCTAGTCTCCGCACCCTTTCTAGGTGGGTTTCCGCTTTTGATTGCGTAAACGTCATCATCTTCCTTTTTTTCTGCACTAGCATCTTCTAAACGTAGAAACTTTTCAGCCTCATGATAGAACTCTCCCAGATTCATAGGCGGTTCCTTGGTTAATGAATTCTTGAACTCTGTACTATCAGCTATTCCAGATACAGCCGCCATCATGACCATAGATGGATCTGGTCGATCCACTGATGCTGCCGCCGCATTAAATCGCGTTAGAAAGCTCCTCAAAGTCTCTCCAGTTTTCTGCTTCAAGGTTGCCAAAGTCATCACATTCTTGGGTCTCGCAATATGAACCCTGAATTGCCTCATGAATCTCTCGGTTAAATTTTTCCACGTTCCTATGGAGCCGCTCTCCAGTTGCCTAAACCATAACGCTGCAATGTCCGTCAACTACAGTGGAATGCACCGGGCCATGACCTCCTGTGATGCCCCCAGCACTTCCATGTGCCTCATATACTTAGTAAGATGGACCGGAGGGTCTGTCCTCCCATCGTACATCTCTACAGATGGTAGCTTAAATTCTGGTGGGTTTCTAGCCATCCTAATCGCAGAAGAAAAAGGACTCCTGTTTACATCTTCCAAGTCTCTGTTTATTAAACCTCCTCTCATAGCTCTTCTACCCATCTCTGCTAATCTGTCATTGTCTCCAAGCTGTAGTCCTCGTTCACTGCCTTCGACTGCCTCCCGAGTTCACGAGGGAACTCTGGGATTTGCCCTCTTGACTGAGCGTTCACTCCTCTAGTGCCACCAGGTTGTTCGGATGCCCCCGTCTCTCTTCCCGGGATCGGATCAACATGCTCTGCGTGTGTGCCGCCTTGCCCTGGTGCTATGCCAGATGGTCCTGCTCCGTTCTGAACTCCAGTTGCTCCTTGGTTTCGCACTCCAAGTTGCCCAATTTGTTGAAGCAAGTTCTGTATCATCTCTTCTTGTCTTCTCATCATGGCCTCCATCTCATCCCTAGTGTGAAGACTGAAGCTTGGTTTGCTCCTGAGGAAGCCTCTTGACTCCCTTCCTGTTGAATTTGCTCTGGCCTTGGCCTTCTGCTTGATTGTCTCGCCATGACTCTTCCAATCTGAATCTCTATTCTCTCAAATTCAAATTCCAAGCGGTAGAGGTCCTGAGTTCAATTCTCAGTGAAAGCACCAAAAATGTTTGTGCAAAAAATGGGCAAACACCTCCAAGTCGTACGATTTATTTGATTTTATGTTATTTTTAGCGATTTGGGTGATTTATGCAAATATATAAAAAGCAAGGACTAAACTGTTAAAAGACACACAGATTTACAGTGGTTCGGCCAGAGCGTGCCTACGTCCACTTTATATGTTATTCTCCTTTTCTCTTCAGATTACAAGTACAAAGCTTTGTATACAAGTATATGAAAGTTGTTTGAAAGTTTTCTCCGTGCTTGAGCTCTCGAACTCATCCCCCATTGTTGTACCCCTGCCCCTCTATTTATAGAGTGAGGCTGGGGGCAGGGGTCGTGGATGTATATAGCTGCTGGTGGGCCTGGGCTGAAGCAATCTAGCCTGGCACATCTGGTTCGGTGGAGCTTGGTTCGGTCGTAGCTGGGATGGTTGGACCGGTGGTAGGTTGGTCCGGTGGTAGGTTGAGTGGAGTGTTGGTCCGGTAGAGAAGGAACATGGTTCGGCTTTGGTATGTGTACCGGATGAGCTTAGGTACCGGATGGAATGGAACGAATGAAGTGGGTGAACCCAGATGAAACTGATGCTTCTTGGTCTCGAGATATCCTGGGTGTGAATGAACGCTTGCACTAGAATCATGAGTGAAATCCCAGACTTATATACGCTTGCTTGCTTCTTCTTGGTTCGGTCGTGCTGGAAACGCACATAACATTATTCCAGTTTTGACCAAAAATGGGATAACGTATACTATCTGACATATCGGTGCTCGCACAAAGCAATTACACGGATGGTCGCTCCTCAACAGCCTTATTCGCCATGCTAGTTGATAGCATTACACCATAGTGTTCTTGGCTAGCGTGGGTATAAAGGTGGGGCCTCACAATAAATTTTGAATTGTTTTAAATATAATTAGAAGTATATAAGTTGTAAGAATATATTTATCTATTATTTTAAAATAAAATGAAAAGTTAACCCGGTATTAAATTCTTAAATTTCCATTAGTTAATTGTTTCAATTATTGTAGTGAAACAGAATTGAACTAATAATTGAAACCCTAAATAAAATAAGAGATTTAAATGATAAGTCATAGATGGAAATTAAAGGAAATTTGGAATTTGTAACATATGAAACAAAAGAGTAATATTGTTGAACATTAAATTTAATTAAAGGATGAGATAAAACTTGTATAAGTTCATTTGCAATTTCTTTAACATATATAGCTTACCAAATATAAAAAGTTCCAATGTTAAATAAGAATGTAATTGAAATTTGTACAAGTAAAAGTAGGTAATGTAGTATTCAATGAAATTGCTGTTAAATGAGAATTAAATGTTATAAACTTAAGTTATAATTGAAATTTTACCAAGTAAATATAATTAAAGGGAAATATGACAAATAGATGATTTTAAACTTAAGTAATTAACGTGTAAATAGATGAGGTCATGCAATTATAAATGAATGTAATATAATAAAGAAAAAGTGTAAACTTAACCTACAATTGGAATTTTACTATATTTAAATATAATAAAAAGGTAGGTATCACAAATAGATGAAATGAACTTAAGTAAATAGTTGAAGCTATTTATAAATGAAATTAAAAATTAACTTGAGGTAATGAAAATAATTAATGAAATTCCTTAATAAATCAGAATTGATGCGTAGTTGTATAAACTTAAGTATAATTGACGCTACTAATTAAATGTAATAGGAAGTAGGTATTGTAAGTAAGCAATTATAAACTTAAGTGTATAGGTTGGGGTTAATTCTGAATAAAATAAGAAAATTTTTGACTATAAACTTAGGTTAATGAATTTACCTACTAAGAATTCGATTGAATAGGAATGAAATAGATAAATGAATAAAAAGAAGAAACTTACATGACATTTAAATGGAAAAATTTGAATATTGTAAGTAATAAATGAAATTTTTTTTAGTAATCACTGAATGAATGAAAGAAAGGAAGTCAAACAACATATGTATGAAATAAAATTAATAATGAGTTAATTTGATTTGTTAGTAGGAATGGTTGTTGTTTGGTTATGGCTGTTTGGGTAAGATACTTTAAAATTGGGTTTGGGTAAATGAATAATCTATTTAGTTTCATCTAAGACTGTTGAGTAAATGATGGGCTAGTAGTTTATTCTTCATTCCGTACAACTTAAAAGTTTTGAACCCGAACAACTATTTGTTTGTTTGATTGTATGATAGTTTTGTATTTGTTGTGTATGTTGTTTGTTGAAATTGTTGGTTGTTGTATTCATTTGTTGTTAGTGATTGAAACCACTTAAATATTTCACTTTATATGATTTGTTAACCCTTTGGATTATATAAGTGAAATGCAGGTTATGGAAGCAATTTCTACTGCTTTTGGTTCCATAAATTAAGCGTAAATTTGCCCGATAAATAGGTACGTTTCGGATTACAGTTTATAGCGCTATTTTATATATTTTCCCGTGTAGGGACATATTAATTTGAAAATTATATGTTGTGTACTGTTATATTTAATATTATATTTTCTCCCGAGCCTCTCCGTACAAAGGAGACTTTGTTAAAATTTTCCATAAATTTTGGACTTATAAAATATTTGGAAAATGTTTTCAAAACTTTAATAATTTAAGTATAAGAAGATAATGATTGAAAATTTGGATATTCTAAGTAAAGTAACAAATGTTGTAAACTAAATTGTGTATAAAGTTAATGTTTGAATAAGGTATATTGATTTCTTAGTTCTTCGTTTCCCTTCTTTTCCTTTTCGGGGACGAAAAGTTTTGAGTGGGGGAGAGTGTAACGACCCACTTCGTCGATTTAAATTGGTTGAATTTATGAGATTGTGCAATTTATGAACGCTAAATTTTAAATACAGCAAATGGGAATTTAAACCTATTTGTAGTAAATAGTATAAAATTAAATAAATTAAGTAGTGAAAAGATTTTTACCTGGATATACTTTGAATATGAGAAAATAAAGGAAGGTATTAAATTGATTTAACGAAACAAAAAAAAAACATTGTTAACGGTAATTGTAATAAATTAAGGAATTTTGTAACGCAAGTAATAATCTATACACTTGAATGAACATTTCAATTTGATAAATTATTTAAATGATATGACTTAGTAAATAAAATAATTGGGTCAATTATTATGTGTTGAAATTAAATGTTGAAATATTATATAGATAAGGATTTGGATGGAATGTATTTAATTTATGAAATAAAAGATAGCAACCATATAAAATGTTAAGTAAGTTAATATTGTTATTAATAAAAAAAATGTTACTTTAAGGATAATTAATGTAGTAACGTAAGGTGTAAATGTAAATTTCAATGGAAACGTAACCTTATTTCTAGGTAGAAATTGCACGTTGATTATGAAATGGAGCTTATGCAATAAATGAAATTGAATATTTTGTTAGTATGAATTTAAAGGAATATGGGTAATTTGTTTAAATCAATATAAGATAATAAATGCAATGATTGTGGGTTATTAATAAAGTGAATAGGGAAATGATTGTTATAGTAATTGAATGGAATTCAAACTTGTTGAAATGGAGTAAATACACTTGGTGGTAAATTTAGTATAGGAAAACAAAATGGAAATATTGAATTAATTAATTTGTATATATATAGTAAATGGTGATTTTTGGATTTGTAAATAATAAACTTATTAAGGATGATCAAGAGTTGGGACCACAAGTTATTATGAGTGATACTGTGACGCCCCACCTCTATACCCACGCTAGCCAAGAACACTACGGAGTAATGCTGTCAACTAGCGTGGAGAATAAAGCTGTTGAGGCGCGACCATCCATGTAATTGCTTATCACACGGTGGCTATATAATAATCTCCAGAAACAAATATAGGAGTAAGCATAACACAATCAGTCACAGACATCCATATCACAAAGGCGGAAAAAGATATGAATATATAACTAACACATGAAAGTGTATAACAGAGTAGTGGTCAGAAAGATCCACGATAATACAAAAGAATAGCAACACGTGCTATACAAAAGAATACAACTATGAGTCTATATCTCAAGTGTAAACAACAAAATCTGCTAATCTAATGGTCAACCAAAAGTCAGAGTAGTAAATCCCTGGAGGAGAAGTCAAGCCGAAGCACCTATACCATCTCTGTCTGACCCGAGTATTATTTATAAGAAAATAATAAACGGATCAGTCTAGTTATAAATATCAGATGACATGATATAGAATAATAAGTATGGCATAATCATATAATAACCATAATGACATACTATCATAAGTATGTAAATGCACATCAATAAGAGATAAAACCATATCACAAGAATCTTCTCAAAGATCCGAAGAGGGTATCATACCCTAAACTTGTACTCATAACAAGTCAATGATACACCACGAAAATTGGTGAAGCATAAAATTTCCAGAAATCATCAAAAGAAATCCAGAAATCATAAAAAGAGAAAGAGGCCTATAACATGACAGTCCGAAGACCATGGGGAGCTACGCCATATGTGTGAGTCGGAATCACACAGATGAGGTCCAGACTAACCAAAAATCAAAAAGGTATGTGTGAGTGGAATCACGCAAGTGGTGTCTAGTCTAACCTCACAAACAAAAAGGTATGTGTGAGTGGAATCACACAAATGGTGTCTAGACTAACCTCGCGGACAAAGAGATATGTGTAAGTCGGAATCACACAAATGAGGTCCACTCTAACCTTGCAAACAAAGAGACATCGCACAATTGCTAGTCTAAATCATAAAGATGATCGTCATGACCAACGAGAAGTGTCAATTACACTAAGCTAGTAAATATAAAAGTTTAGCTTCATGTCCCATAACCACTTGCTTAACTTAGATATTTATGAACAAAATGTAAATCTTCACTAGAAAATTGTCACAAATGGTTCAATCGAACAAGTCCAAGAATTAACCGACGAAGCAAACACAAGCATTTCATAACACTTGTTTTACTAAGCCGTTTAATTAGATTTCTCATCCGAGTGAGGTAATGATTTGTATATGCTAGTAGATTGGAAAAACGGGTAAGAAAAAGGGCTTTGGTAATGAAAATAGAGTTGAAATCATTTGTTGTTAAAGTTTTGATATTTACTACTAATATTGAAACCTTTATCTTTTTAAAGTGACAAATCACAGAAGCGACTACAGAAACAATCCATCTCAAAGACCACATTCGATGATGTGAATAAAATCCAAGGAAATCAGCTCAAAAAGCAACAAAGTGGAAGTTCCCCAACGACCAAACATAGCCGAGTTAAAGTGAAATGACTTAAGGTAAAATAGGTCGTAGGACCTATGGATAATAGGGTCACGCGACCTAAAGTGGAGAGCGACCTAACCGGGTTGCAAGTGCCGAGCGACCTAGAGAATGAGAATGACCTAACAAGGTCGAGCTAAACATGGTGCGACCTAAAAAGGGTGCGACCTAGTATGGTGTGGTGGTCATGCGACCGAAGGAAGGTAAGGTCTAACGACCTAACGCTCGCGACCTAACGGTCTAAAGGCCACGCGACCTAGAGGAAAACAAGGTCAAGCGACCTAAGTGGGTTCGCGACCTAACGACATAAACGGCCGAGCGACCTAACGACTTAAAGGGGCGAGCGACCTAAGAGGTACGCGACTTAAAGCCATCGCGACCTAACGACCTAACAAGGTCATGCGATCAAGTGGATTCCAACGGCCTAACGGTGTAACGACTTAAGGCCAAATGTCCTGTGGTTTAACTCGCGTGCGACCTAAAGGTAAGCAAGGCCGAGCGACTTAGCAACCTAGGCAAGGTCATGCTACCTAAAGACCAAAGGTCAACGACCTAACTACAACTAGCATTTTGATGACACAGAGTCAATGCAGAACGACCTAGGACCACACGACCCACGACCTAGCGACCTTGCGACCTACGACCTAACTCCGGAGCAAGCAAAAACGTCCAGAACGACCTAGTAGCAGAAATTCACCAAAACCACTAAAAATTGGAGTTTTTCGCCAATCCAATCTAAACCAAATGCAAATGTACATGCTAACGTGATAGGAAGTCATTCCCAACAGTCCAATATAGTTATAGGCTTGAATTATGAGATAAAATCTCACCTTTCCACAAATTGAATGAAGAAGGAGCTAGAATCAATGGAGAAGCAACTACAAGCTAGAATCCAATGTCTTCACTTTGATTTTGGAGTTGAATGATGGATTTAAAGTTGAAACCTAGGCTTGGAGTTTTAATTTCCTCTTCCACTCACCATTAATGCAAAAGCTTAGTTGTTAGGAAATTTATGAAGAGTGAGAAGAAGGAAGGGGAGTTTGGGCTTGAGTCATAATGGCTAATCTAACCCAAAGTCCAAAGCGGGAAAAGTTAGTGAAATTTCACTATCTCCAAACATATCGATGTTTATACTTAAAAAGTTGTAAACGACATTTCGTACTCAATGGGAGTGGTCTCGAGTCCAAATTTGACCGTTTGCAAAAAGTAGCTTTTCAGACCAAAATCCGATTAACGATAAAACATTTAAATAAAATATTTAAATATAAAATCGACAAATATGCGGGTTGTTACAGACTCCTTCCTTAAAGAAATTGCGACCTCGCAATATATAAGATGGAAATTAAAAGTAACAACCATAAAAGCATATCAACACAAAAGAAATTCGAAATAAGAAGTTCACCTCAAAGAGCAGGAGTAAGCAAGTCCGGATGTGTTCGATCGATGAATTCTCTGGATTCCCAAGAGCAATCCTTAGGATTTGAGGACCACTGAACCTTCACAAGCGGAACATCTTTATTTCGAAGTCGTTTGACCTCCAAAGCAATAATTCGAATAGGATGCTGCTCATAAGTTAAATTCGACGAAACTTCAATTTCTTCCACAACAGCAGGCTCAAGAATAGAATCGAAATCCCGAAGGCATTTTCGTAATTGAGAGACGTGAAAAACGGCATGCATAGCAGAAAACTGTGCCGGTAATGTAAGGCGATAAGCCATGGAACCAATCCGTTCAGTGATAGGAAATGGCCCAATATATCGAGGCGCTAACTTTCCCGATCGACTGAAATGTACAACACCCTTCATAAGCGAAACACGGATAAAAACAGAATCTCCCACAGAAAATTCTAACTTCCTTCTTCGATAATCGGCATAGGACTTTTGTCCACTCTGGGCTTCTTTCAACCTATGTCGAATAATTTCAATTTTCTTTGTGGAGTCCTGAATAAAATCTGGACCTAAAACCAGCTTCTCACCGGCCTCAAGCCAACAAGAAGGCGATCGACATGGCCTTCCGTAAAGTGCCTCGAAAGGTCCATACCAATACTAGATTGGAAGCTATTATTATAGGGAAACTCGACAAATGAAATATGATCTTCCCAGCTTGCACCAAAATCAAGCACACAAGCTCGTAGAAGATCTTCAAGTGTTTGATTCACACGCTCGGTTTGTCCATCGGACTGGGGGTGATAAGCGGTGCTAAAATTAAGCCTTATTCCCAAAGCTTTTTGAAGACTCTTCCAAAATCCACTAGTAAACAATGGATCCTAATCGCTAACAATAGAAGTAGAAACTCCATGTAATTTAACAATTTCTTTGATAAAGAGTTTGGCCAAAAGTGGAACGGTTCGGTTAGACCGAACAGGAATAAAATGGGTGGATTTAGTAAGTCTATCAACAATCACCCATAAACTATCATGACCCAAACAAGATCGGGGAAGGCCATCTATAAAATCCATGGAAATCTGATCCCACTTCCTAATTGGAATTTCTAAAGGTTGCAATAACCCACTCGGCCTTTGATGTTCGGCCTTGACAAGTTGGCAAGTCAGGAAATACTTAACAAAGTTAGCTATATCAGACATCATTCCCTCCTAATAATAAAGTCGCTTCATATCAGCGTACATTTTACTACTACCGCGATGAATGGTGAATTTGGAACGATGAGAATCTTCTAAAATATCTTTACAAAGATCTCTAATATTTGGTACGATAAGTCTACCAAATTTTCGAATGCCGCCACGAAAATCGATATCAAAGTCTTTCAAACCTTCAGTATCAATTTTATCCTTAATATCTCGGCCAAGAATAGCCAACTAAGGATCTAGCCTTTGAGCTTCAAGAATGCGGTCTAAAAGCGAAGGATGAGCCTCAAGGCTACATAAAACAAGTGATGAGCACAAATCGGATACGCGCTCTCGAATCTCACAAGTGGATAAAATCTCGACATCGTTCCATTTAGATATCATCATAGAAACAACTGCTTGTTGCTTACGGCTAAGAGCATCGACGACACAATTACCCTTGCCGGGGGTATAAAGAATATCAAGATCATAAGGTGCAAGGAACTCGAGCCAACGCTGTTGACGCAAATTAAGTTCCTTTTGGGAGAATAAATATTTCAAAGACTTATGATCGGTGTAGAGAATAAAATTTTCTCCCAAGAGATAATGTCGCCAAATACGAAGAGCGAATAGCCGCAAGTTCTAAATCGTGAGTGGCATATCTAATCTCGGCTGGTTTCAATTGCCTAGAAGCATAAGCAATAACATGTTCTTTTTGCATAAGAACGACACCCAAACCAACGCGACTAGCATCAGTATAAACGATAAAATCTTGGTTCCCTTTGGGAATAACAAGAATAGGAGCATCAGAAAGGAGTTCTTTTAATTTCTGAAAAGAAGTTTCACATTTGTCCGACCAAATGTATTTAACACCTTTCTTAGTTAAGTTAGTGAGGGGCACGGCAATCTTAGAAAAGTCTTTGATAAAACGACGGTAGTAACCCGCCAATCCGAGGAAGCTGCGGATTTCCGTTACACTCTCCGGTCTTTTCCAATTTTGAATCGCTTCAATCTTTGAAGGATCCACTGATATTCCGTATTCGAAAATAATATGACCGAGAAACTTCACACTAGATTGCCAAAAGTGGCATTTAGAAAACTTAGCCTTTAATTGTTTGCTCCTAATTGTTTCCAATACAATCCGAAGATCTTTTTCATGTTCCTCCTCGATTTTAGATTACACCAGAATATCATCAATGAAGATGAGAAAAAACCGATCGAGGAAATCTTTGAAAACTCGATTCATGAGGTAAACGAAATAAGCCGGAGCATTCGTTAAACCAAATGGCATAACTAGCCATTCATAAGATCCATAGCGAGTACGGAACGATGTTAAAGGAATGTTATCCTCTGCAATACGAAGCTGGTGAAAACCGGTAGCCAAGTCCAATTGTGAAAAGACTTTAGCACCACTAAGCTGATCAAATAGATCATCAATCCGAGGTAAAGGATATTTATTTTTAATAGTAAGATCGTTAAGCTTGCGATAGTCAACGCAAAGCCTAAGCGTACAGTCGGATTTCTTCACGAAAATTGCCGAAGCTCCCCAAGGCGAGGAACTAGAGCGAATAAATTGCTTCATCTCTAATTCAAATAATTGTTTGCGCATCTCCTCATTTTCCTTATTAGACATGCGATAAGGGGGACGGGTAATAGGTTGAGCTTCAGGGGTAAGATTAATTCTGAACTCAATTTCTCGCTTAGGTGGTAAACCTAAAACGGTCTCAAATATGTCGGGATATTCACGAATGACGTGAATACGAGAAATGAAATCTTCCTCATCATCATCGTCATCATCACGAGGATTTAAAGAATATAAAGATGCAGCCAATGAGGAATCCGAATCTTTTAGAATAACAGAAATCTGATTTTCAGATTGCGGATGTCGAAGATAAATAGTCCGCTCAGGACACAGGATATGAGCTTCATAACGGCTAAGCCAGTCCATACCCAAAATCATTCCAAAGCCTAAGTAACGCATAACGTGCAAATCGGCTAGGAAAGAAAATTCACATAAAATAATCTCCACATCTTTACAAAGAAAACTAAGAGTTGCAGATCTACCAATTGGACTTGCAATTCTTAAAGAAGTCATTAAAGCATCGACACTTAAAGAAAAAGTGTCTACAGGTTCCTTTGATACAAAAGAATGGGATGCACCCGTATCAAAGAGAAGTCTAATAGGTTGATCATGAAATAAAATAATACCATCAAGAATGGAATGAGAAATACCTTGGCTATGAGATGTGTTGCCAGGGGCTTGACCCACGTTTAACCTTCCCTCCTTGCCTTCACGTTTGAGGCATTGATGTATGTAATGATCTGGGCTCTTACAATAGCGACAAGATTTGGGCTTTGAGCACTTATTCGCAAAATGACCCCCGGATCCACAGTTGAAGCATCTCGCCCTACCAGGAGAAGGAGCCTTTGCAGCAGGAGTTGCTTGCTTACCCTTTTTGTTGGGATAAGGGCCTTTGAATTTGTTAGGCCTCTTTTTGTTGTTGAAGTTGGGTTTGGAAGCTACTACTTCTACATCACTTTCTTTATCAGCCTCTTCAAGACGAAGAGCGATATCTATAAGTTGGTCGAAAGGAACTTCTAACTTTAGAAGTAATGGCTTCTTGAGGCTTTTGTTTAAGCCATATGCGAACCTCTGGTTCTTCTTCAATGGGGTGTTGATGTATTCCACCCCATATTTAGAAAGCGACTCGAAGGCTGTGATGTAATCAGTCATAGAGGACGCACCTTGGACAAGGTCTATAAATCGTCGAGCCAGAGTTACTTTCTTTGCTTCTGGTACGAGCTTTAACTCGAAGCGTTCCCGGAATTGCTTCCAGGCGAGATCCGCTTCATTGACTTCAGAAATAAGGAGTTTATACCAGTCCAATGCCCTCTCTTGGAGCATACTGGAAGCCACCTGAACACGGTGAAGATCGACAAGATTCATGCGAGAAAAGATTCAATCGCATGATCTTAACCAATCTTGAACCACGATAATAGGTTCGGAACCTTTGAATGGCTTCCCACCCAAATTGGTATAATTGCTACATAAGCGTGCAAATCCCGACCTTGGGTGAGTAGGTACCGGATTAGCTCCAGCTGCTTGAGCATTCGTTACTAAATCAAGAAGCTGTTGAGCAGTCATAAAAACTCCATCCTGGGGTGGAGCACTAGATGGTCCGGCTCTGGGACGACCAGGTCTAACCATTTCTCTTCCTTAAGAAAGAAAGAAGAGGAAGAAGAAGGTTATTCACCAAATAAATATCAAGCAATATTGATAGATAAAGCAAGGAATCATAAAGGATATAGGATGAAACGGTTCAACGACTCGAATTATCCTAAGGCATAACTCCTAAGGTGGACTTAGGACGATGATCCCTGTTAAGTTATTCTACATTGTTCCGAAGTTTGGCTCTGATACCAAGCTGTGACACCCCACCTCTATACCTATGCTAGCCAAGAACACTATAGAGTAATGCTGTCAACTAGCGCGAAGAATAAGGCTGTTGAGGAGCGACCATCCATTTAATTGCTTATCACACGGTGGCTATATAATAATCTCCGGAAACAAATATAGGTGTAAGCAAAACACAATCAGTCACAGACATCCATATCGCAAAGGCAGAAAAAGATATGAATATATAACTAACACTTGAAAGTGTCTAACAGAGTAGTGGTTAGAAAGATCCACGATAATACAAAACAATAGCAACACGTGCTATACAAAAGAATACAACTATGAGTCTATATCTCAAGTGTAAACAACAAAATCTGCTAATCTAATGGTCAGCCAAAAGTCAGAGTAGTAAATCCCTGGGGGAGAAGTCAAGCTGAAGCACCTGTAACATCTCGATCTGACCCGAGTATTATTTATAAGAAAATAATAAACGGATCAGTCTAGCTATAAATATCAGATGACATGATATAGAATAATAAGTATGGCATAATCATATAATAACCATAATGACATACTATCATAAGTATGTAAATGAACATCAATAAGAGATAAATCAATATCACAAGAATCTTCTCAAAGATCCGTAGAGGGCATCATACCGTAAACTTGTACTCATAACAAGTCAATGACACACCACGAAAATTGGTGAAGCATAAAATTTCCAGAAATCAACAAAAGAAATCCAGAAATCATAAAAAGAAAAAGAGGCCTATCACATGATGGTCCAAAGACCATGGGGAGCAACCGCATATGTGTGAGTCGAAATCACACAGATGAGGTCTAGACTAACCAAAAATCAAAAAGGTATGTGTGAGTGGAATCATGCAAGTGGTGTCTAGTCTAACCTCGCAAACAAAAAGGTACGTGCGAGTGGAATCACACAAATGGTGTCTAGACTAACCTCGAGGACAAAGAGATATGTGTGAGTCGGAAACACACCAATGAGGTCTAGTCTAACCTTGCAAACAAAGAGACATCGCACAATTGCTAGTCTAAATCATAAAAATCATCGTCATGATCAACGAGAAGTGTCAATTACACTAAGCTAGTAAATATAAAAGTTTAGCTTCATGTCCCATAACCACTTGCTTAACTTAGATAATTACGAACAAACTGTAAATCTTCACTACAAAATTGTCACAAATGGTTCAACCGAACAAGTCCAAGAATTAACCGATGATGCAAACGCAAGAGTTTCATACCACTTGTTTTACTAAGTCGTTTAATTAGATTTCTCATCCGAGTGAGGTAAAGATTAGTATATACTAGTAGGTTGGAAAAACGGATTAAGAAAAAGGGCTTTGGTAATGAAAATAGAGTTGAAATCATTTTGTTGTAAAAGTTTTGATATTTACTACTAATATTGAAACCTTTATCTTTTTAAAGTGACAAATCACAGAAGCTACTGTAGAAACAATCCATCTCAAAGATCACATTCGAAGACGTGAATAAAATCCAAGGAAATTAGCTCAAAAAGCATCAAAGTGGAAGTTCCCAACGACCAAACATAGCCGAGTTAAAGTGCAATGACTTAAGGTAAAATAGGTCGAACGACCTATGGATAATAGGGTCACGCGACCTAAAGTGGAGAGCGACCTAACGGGGTTGCAAGTGCCGAGCGACCTAGAGGATGAGAACGACCTAATAAGGTCGAGCTAAGAATGGTGCGACCTAAAAAGGGTGCGACCTAGCATGGTGTGTTGGTCATGACACCTAAGGAAGGTAAGGTCTAACGGCCTAACGCTCGCGACTTAAAGGTCTAAAGGCCACGCGACCTAGAGGAAAACAAGGTCAAGCGACCTAAGTGGGTTCGCGACCTAACGACATAAACGGTCGAGAGACCTAACGGCTTATAGGGGCGAGCGACCTAAGAGGTACGCGACTTAAAGCCATCGCGACTTAACGACCTAACAAGGTCATGCGATCAAGTGGATTCCAACGACCTAACGGTGTAACGACCTAAGGCCAAATGTCCTGTGGTTTAGCTCGCGCGCGACCTAAAGGTAAGCAAGGCCGAGCGACTTAGCAACCTAGGCAAGGTCATGCGACCTAACGACCTAAGGTCAACGACCTAACTGCAGCTAACATTTTGATGACCTAGAGTCAACACAGAGCAACCTAGGACCACACGACCCACGACCTAGCGATCTTGCGACCTACGACCTAACTCCGGAGCAAGCAAAAACGGCCAGAACGAACTAGCAGCAGAAATTCACCAAAACCACTAAAAATTGGAGTTTTTCGCCAATCCAATCCTAACCAAATGCAAATGTACATGCTAACGCGATAGGAAGTCATTCCCAACAGTCCAATATAGTTATAGGCTAGAATTGTGAGATAAAAATCTCACCTTTGCACAAATTCAATGAAGAAGGAGCTTGAATCAATGGAGAAGCAATTACAAGCTAGAATCCAATGTCTTCACTTTGATTTTGGAGTTGAATGATGGATTTAAAGTTGAAACCTAGGCTTGGAGATTTAATTTCCTCTTCCACTCACCATTAATGCAAAAGCTTGGTTGTTAGGAAATTTATGAAGAGTGAGAAGAAGGAAGGGGGGTTTGGGCTTGAGTTATAATGGCTAATCTAACCCAAAGTCCAAAGCGGGAAAATTAGTGAAATTTCACTATCTCCAAACATATCGATGTTTATACTTAAAAAGTTGTAAACGACATTTCGAACTCAATGGGAGTGGTCTCGAGTCCTAATTTGACCGTTTGCAAAAAGTAGTTTTCGGACCAAAATCCGATTAACGATAAAACTTTTGAATACAAAATCGACAAATATGCGGGTTGTTACAGATACATATATATTTAATTCATTCAATTGATTTGGAAATCATTGCAATAAATATAAATTAAATGTTACGTTAAATAAATTTAGGTAATAAATGGAGAATAACGTAATGTTCTTCAAAAATACGATGATTTGGGAATAAAGAATGGAAATAAAGTTGTATTAATATATCGGAATTTAATTTAGGATAATAAGGTTAATTGCAATTAAACGAGTTAAATATTTAAACGGGAATCAAGCTTTATTTATTCATTTGGATTTAAAATACGATGATTTGAATCTATTGAAATTAATGGAAATTGAATATAACATTTTACGTTAATTGGAAATAAAGTTGGAATTTGGAGATGTTTAAGTAATAGAATATGAATCCAAAGGAAGTCCCATCTATTGGATACTAATAGATTGGATAATTGAATGAAACGTCAACTAAGGGGATTTTTGCAAATTTAATTTATAATTTGTAAATATAATGAAACTGAAATTTTACGTTGAAGTTATTAATTAAATCAGGATTTAAGAAACATCTTAAATTGTTTAAATTTGGATAAACGACTAAGAATTTTTAAGCGATTTAAAAATTTAAATTCTAAAAATTAAAATATATAATTGGATTTAATCAATTAATTTAATTAATTTAAAAATAGCCATTTTGGTCACGAACTCGGATTTCGACAAAACTAGTTTCATCGGATCCGTAATAGTGAATTATTGTAGGGTTTCAAGTTTCGTAGCGATCGGAGTTATCATTTGATCATACGAACGCGAAATGCCTTGAAATCAATAAATTGAAATCAACTTGAAATCAATTTGGAAATATTGATTTCAGCATAGCTTCTCCATACGATGGAATTTGGACGTGAAACTTTTTCCATCACGTTCGGAATATTTTAAAACACCTATTTCGACATATGTGTTTACCGAATTTCGTTCCGGGGTCAGAACTGGCTTTTTGGGCCACGTTAGAGGTAGCACGTTTATCCAACACGATCCGTCTATTCATACTTCGAACCTACCTATATAAACCTAGTTATAAACCCTAGCCTCCATCTATTATCATTTGTTTGTGCGTTCATTTTCATCAGCTCCTCCTCTTCCTCAATGGATGCAAACCCTAGATCTATTTTCATTTCAAAATTGTAACAATCCGCCTTTTTGCACACTTTAAACCGACACACGTGCCAATTCAAAGCATACTCAAGGGCGGATTGTTATGGGGTAAATAAGAAAAAACAGAGAAGAAATAAAACAAAACAGAATCTCACAGCGGAAGGATAAAATATAATAATAAATATACAGTTCAAAACAGTTTACAAACACTTGATTTGCTTTATACAATAAATATCAGAGTTACACATACCAATACAATCAATGCAGCGGAACAGTATGAGTGTGGTGCAATACTATATATAATAATAATACGACTCCTTCGTCTTCGTCCTTCAAAGCTAAAGTCTTCGATCCTGAAACGCTCGGACTGACCCGAGCGAATTTGAAAAGACAAAAACACTCGAGTTAGACTAAAAGATCTTATGTGAGTTAAATTAACAGAAATAAATATGAGTACAGTAACTCAAGAGATGCTCGGGATTTACATCTCCTAAGGATCCGTTAAACTATTTACTATGTAGTATATTGCGCTATTATAATAGTGTCTATTTATAAAATAAACTTACTTTTTAATAGCGTTAAGGGGTTACCCATATAGCCCTTAACACAAATAATGCCAATAGTCTATACAGTACCGTAATACCTCCTGATCGGGAAGCTAACAGAGGATACTCCATAGGTACGACACAAATAGAAACTCGTAGTAAAGGCTCGGTATGGTAGTGACACGGCACAACTAGGCAATGCCAGGGTAGATATACCAATTGCTATCCAGGCTGGTGGAAACGCGTAGCCGCAGTTACCGCCCACCTTGGACTAACTCCCCAAAATCAAAATATAGAAGTGGCCACTGAATCAATCAAAAATCAAAGTATAATATCGAAGAGGAGGGTCCGATCAGAGGAATGACCTCATTGGCCTGAGAATCGCTCCTGTTTTAGCCACCTTGTGCCAACTCACGGGAGTCGGGTCCACGTATTTACCTTACAGGAAACGTCACCACCACCTACTTCATTCTGGAATCTCCACCGCGTACACGGTTAGTCAAAGTGGTTTTCGGTATCGATAGAGAGTATGTCAGATATCCGATCCCGGTCTCTTTGCCAACCCATCGTTATTATAACACCGCGGTCATTTAAAAATAGGTTATACTTTAAAAATCAGAATAAACATTCCATTTCATAACCATGAATACGATATCATTTCAAAACCCAAAACCATATTTTATCACTTATCCCAAATATAATTCTTTTCCAAAATCATAATGCTTTAACTTCATAACGTCTGAAAATCAAATATTTTCAAAGCATAATATTTTGAAAATCATAATTTAAAACCATAACTTCTAAAAACTTGAATGGTTTGGATATTCAACGGTATATGAATTAAAAGGTTTAACTTAAATGTTACTTTGTAAAGAAAATAGTTCTCATGGCTTTACAAATACATTTCTTTATTAAAGTCTAAACCAAAATTTGTATTATCTCTCTCAAGTTCCAAAACCACTTCAATTTATATATATATATATATATATATATATATATCCATTTGGAGTATTAATATTTCAAAACTAAAGTTGGAATTTATTCCCTCAACCAAATTAAATGTTCTATTATTTAGTCTTGAATATTCACATAAAATCCATAAATAAATAAGAACTCCAATTTCTAGTAATAAAATATATATTTTTTTCACTTCAAATTATACTAGAATATTCATTTCAATTTATCTTGGAAAAAAAATCCAATTATAAATATCATATCCTAAAATTTCCAAACTTAACATTTAAACATATGATATAAATTATCAAACTCCATTTTCTTAAATTTTTTCCATTTTTAATAAAGAGATTTATACACCTTTTAATTTCAAAATTTTCAACTTCATATGTATATATATGGAAGAATAATATTTATACAATATAAAATTTAAGATTATTATAAACCGTATTCCATCCAAACCATAGAAATCACCTTTAAATAGTTATATATATACCGCGGTGCCTGTATATAATTTTCTATCCTATGGTCAAGTGATACGGATATTTATCATTTCAATCCGCAATTTAAAAGATATAAAATTTTGCGGTTGTATATCATTTCAAACCACAATCCCGAATGAAATGAAATATGCATGATAATTTGCAATTTAATGATATACAATAAACATCCATTCATCAACATCATCCATCATCCAAATCGCAATCATCAATCAGTATCAATCAATAACAATATTATTTTTGGTACTACATAACAGGTAATACTGGCAATTTTATTCAAATTAAATTTAACAGCTATTAATCTACAGTCTATATTCAGTAATAAATTATATAACTGTTAACTAGCAGTTCATATACAAACAAATAAATTTTAACTGTAAATTTATATGCAATAAATTAATTAAATTAACAGTTAAATTAAATAAATGCAATTCAACAGATATGAATAAAATAAACATGCCAAATACTCATAAATAAATTTCTATTCATTTCTAAAATTAGTTTAACAAACATAAAAGCTTCTAGTAGTTGTGAGTGGGTTTAAACACTCACCTTTGGATTTAAATCGAATTTAAATTCGATTTAAACCCAAAAATTCTCCCTTCTCGGAATTCGTCCAAACCAACGTCATCAAATCCGGAATTAAATTACGATCCTAACAAAATAAATTTCGTGTGAATCCGACTTCGTATGAGAAAGTTATGGCGAAAAATGATGATTGAATTCAAAATTGAAAATAAATAAAACGACACACAAACCATATAGATGCGATCCCCATCGTCCACTCTACAAAACCCAAAAAAGGCTTGACGGTCCGACGAAGTTTGCGACGACGATGATGAATGGTCACGGACTGTTTGAATTAATTCTGGTCAAACGAATGTTCAAAACAGAAAACGAATTGCACCAGTAGATTACGTGCCTCGAGAACATTACATATATTTTTTTATGGAATTTTTCTGAAGTATTTGCATTTTCATTGAAATTTGGATTGAAGTAGATCTAGGTTTTGCAACCATTTGAGGAGGAGAAGGAGATGAAGAAATGAATATACAGCAAATGACAATATGATGGAGCTAGGGTTTATAACTGTATATATATATTAAATTTCCAAAATTTAATTAAATTTACTTTCCATTATTTATTGTCAATTAGATTGATTTATCATTGGATTCATATTTCAATATGTAAATATCCCCAATTTCATCTGCACTTATATTTACATAGTTTCTAAATATTAAATTTCAAATATTACTTCATTTAACGTTACGTATTTATTATTTATTACTTGCTGCAGTTGATTATCAATTATACTTAATATACTAAATAGATGGTAAATTTTGAATACTTGTTATCATTAACGTTTTATTTCCACTTACAAAATAAATGAAATTATTACATAAACTCCCTTAATTAAGTCAACCATTATCTTATATAACTTAACTGGTAATATATATATACCCAATTGCCCTAATTGGTTTATAGTTATCAGCTAAATACATATTAACTTGTAAATAAATTCGTTTAATTGCAAATGGATCTGATCAAATTTAATAGATTGAATAGATGGGTAAGCAAATAATAAATTTTCCTTTTTGTCAAATTCAAACCCATTCCTACTTAATTATCAATTACAATTTATTAGGAAACATTGATTTTATGCAGTTACCTTTTATTTGCGTAGTATTACATCAATTCCTATAACCTTGGATTCATTCCCAATTCACCAAATTAAATTAATTACACTTTACAAATGTGTTTCCAATATATAGGTATTGCCCAAATTAAATTTATTAGCTAACTCATATTAATAAACAAATGACTTATATGAATGATTAAAATTTTCAATTATCTCACTTTACTCCTAAACTTCTGTTATTTAATAATTATTGCTTAGAACCTGATTTTAATCTTCCCATTATCTATTTAATTCCTTCTAGAATCATAGCTAATATTTGTCATCCCTTCATTACCCAAATGTTCTTATCCCATCAAATTTTAGGTTATCGAAATATTAATTGTCAATTTCTTTAATTGCACTAAATTTATCTATTAAAGGTTGCACTTAACCCAAATACATAAAACTTGCCCAATTTCTCCTTAAATCAATAACCTTCATATACAAATATGTTTATCATAAATTTTATCTACTCTTCCTTTTTAGGTAATGTCCTATATATTAGATTTCCATGTAATTTGCAATAAATCATACTCGTAGTTATATCACATTAAATGAATAAATAAGTGTTGACTCTATTCTTTTGATTCAACATTGGTTTACGTTATATTTCATAAATATTTCTACATACATCAGGATTTTTTAAAAATGGTTGTAACGTGAAATCTCGTCTACTTCCCATTTTATATTTAAGGCTTCTAAAACCGATTCATATCATTTCTCTAGTCCAAATTTTATTAATATAACCTTAAATTTAATTTATTCCTATCGATGTAATGGTTAAACACAAATTTCACTTATTTGCAATAAATCCACAAATTGGATTTCAAATTTTCAAATAAATAAATAAATTTTAGTTTATCACTTCTTAAATACCCAAACGTCAATGCCTTAATTTAAACTGCATTTATTACATTTTATAAAAATCCTCCATCTTAAGTGACAAATCAAAACTACCCTAACTACACAAATCATCGTATTATAAAGATATTTACACTATCCTCCATTTATTACCTTAATTTATTTAAGGTAACCTTAAATTAATATCTATTGCAATGATTTCAAATTATTATTCCCCCATTTCTTTTTAATTTCAATAACGCCAAATTTAACCGTTATATTCTCTTTATTTATGCGATAAATGCAATTATTGAATCTAATACTCCATTTAATTAATAGATCCTGCTTCCTAGAATCTATATCAACAATAGGTCAAATATATACATAGAATTAGCCTTAACTTCACCTAAAAGAATTAGCTATTTCAACTACCGCACAAAACTACGCTACTGCACTATTTAATCAAATAAATTAATTGAACTTAAATCAGCATAAAGGTTATAAAATTATAAATGTAATCTTAATAAATTCATTTATTGATTTAGACTCTTTCTATACAGTAATTAACCTATTTGTGGGTATAAATAACTTTGGAATTATATTACATCTCATTAGTGCGCGTTTTATTTCCTATAACTTCTCCTTATTTAACTATACTCATTAACAACCAAAAAAATTAAATTAGCTTTATTTCAATCTATTTCCCTTCTTAACTAAATAAAATAAATGGTTAACCTAAACACTTGTTATCCTTTGATATATTCAAATTCACTTCCAACATTTATTAACAAAATGTTGCTATAGGTTTAGATTTACATAAATAAATTATATGAATAGGTAGAAAAATTGGTAATCCGCAAATGCCCAATATACACGCATTAATTACTACCTATTGTTAGAATCCATTTATTAATTTACTAGTTAATAACGGTCTTTTTATTTCTATTTACTACCAAACTCTCTATTTTATTATAGTTCCAATATATTAATACTTAGGCACATCAAGTGCTAGCCCTTTTGTTATTTATATTAAATTGGGTATGCACAAATAAGTTGTTAATTAACTATTTCTACAAAATTATATTCATACATTCAGTTCCATATCTTATAGGGTTAAATTCTAATTACTTACGCTTAATCTATCAATTTAATACTCTATTCAAACATGCATTTAAATTCTTTTTATTCTAAATAAATTTTATTAAGTGTTGACATCCACTAATAGCATTCACCTTTATTACAACCAAAGGTGACATCTTCACTACTGATTTTATATTAATGAATCTCATTTTAGTTAATATTTTTTATTAATATTCTCAATTCAACATTTATTGATTTCTTAAAATTTACTTTTAACAAAAAGTGACAAATTACATTATCCAAATCTATTGTCATAAAATTTTATTGTTACACTAGGTTACAACTACTATACCAAATTTCTACATTTATTCTTAAACAAATTAGAAATTATATTAATTTAATTTATTAAATATTATTAATTTCAACGGGTCGTTACAATCTCCCCCACTCAAAACTTTTCGTCCCCGAAAAGGAAAAAGAAGGGAGAAGGAAGAATAAAACAGTACATCTTATTTCAAATATTATTTATTTTAAAGTGAACTATTCAAGTGGATTCAATCATTAATCAACCAAACAATTCAACAACCATCAACCTTACAAACAACATACATACACAAACAAAGCAACCATTTAATCCATCAAACAAATAGTTGTTTGGGTTCAAACTTGAAATTTGTATGAAATGAAATTAACTATCAAGTGCATCCTTTACTCAACAGTCTTAGGTGGAACAAAGATAGATACTTATTCATTTAACCACTTCAAATTTCTTACCCAACAACATAAATCAAACAACACAATTCAAACCAACACCCAAATTTACTTATTATACATTTATCTCATGCTTCAATGGTTTGATTTTCTTTCTTTCATTTATGGAGTGATCACTTTACTTCTTACAATTTTCATTTTCATTTATTACAAAATTATCATATTTGTGTTCCAATTTATTGACTAAAGTTTATATCACCCATTTATTCTACTTACTTTCTTATATAGTAAAATTTCCGATTTAGCTTAAGTTTTAACAGCAATTAATTGAATACTTTAATTACCTCAAGCTTCACTTGTAAGATTTCCCTTTACACTTTCTTACTAGCAATTGCAACTTTTATTTTATGGTAAGTTATATATATTTTAAGAATGTAAGTGAAAATTTACAAGTTTCTTTTCATTCCTTTAATTAATATATATTTGTTTTATAACCTACAATTTCAACTTACCTTTAATCTCATTCATTTATTTAATGTTGAAGTTTCCATTATATTTAATTACAGTAACCCTCTACTTACACTTAATTTATTAACCTTATAACTTGCATTCCTATAAGTGAAAGATTTTACTCATTCATTAACTTGGATTGCATTCATTTATATTTTTCCTACTTTCTATTATATTAGAATAGGGGAAATTAAGGCGTACTTAAGTTAATAACCCTACAATCAAACTTTATAAATTAAGGAATTTCATTTTTACTTTCTTACGGTTAAAATCACCTATTAATAATACAACTTTTAATTTTAGTAAAATTCCAATCATCACTTAAGTTAATACCATTAAATTCTTATTTATAACAGTAATTTATTGAATACTTCATTATTTCCAAAAATTCTACTTGCATAATATTCTATTCCACTCTTAATTTACATTTCAACTTTTTATACTTGGTAAGTTAGTTATGTTAAAGAAAAAGCAAAAGAACTTATACAAGTTTAATCTCAACCCTTTTAATTCATTGATTACTTAACCTTTATTTTACTAACCTCAAATTTTTTTTTTTTTTACAACTAATTAATGGAAATTCAAGAATTAATACCGGGTCAAATTCCAAAATTACTTTAAAATAATAGATAATTAATTTCTTACAACTTTTATATCTCTAATTACCTTTAAACAATTAAAATTTTAAATAATTTCAAACAAATCTGCAGTAGAAATTACTACAGTGGCCTTTCCCTTCGAAACTCGAAAATGAAAGTCGATGATGCGGCCGTCATCACCGAAATTATTTTCCAGCGACAGAGAGGAAAGTACAAACTTATTTTCTTCAAAATCCTCTTAAACCAATTCTTTCGAATTATACTAAATATTTGTATAAGAAAATATTTATAAACCAAATCATTATATTTCATAAATCCTTTGAAAGAAGATTTCAAAAATCCCGGACTTAAGTTCTAAAATCTCTAATTTGATTTATTAAAATTCAACTTAGCTTAAATTCATTACAAATATTTTTATTACCTAACACCCAACTATAGCAACCAAAATATATCTTTATAAAAATATTTTTATGTATGGAAAATATAATAGGCAAAATTATTTCATTCACCTATATTAAAAACAAATATTATGTCGGTCTGTCCTATTAAGTGTTTAGAAATCCCTATTGATGACATAGCGTCCCATGCATCAACCAGAATTTATAAATACAAAGCGGAACATATTAACACAATATCAAAATCTTTTATTAATACTAACAAATACGCTCTCTTATATATATACACACACACTCAGCGACTCCCATAGGGTATTACTACCCTATTAATAAAGAGTCAAACCCCACAAAGCCAAGTTTATCGCTAAACCAAAGCTCTGATACCAACTGTAACATCTCGCCTTTTCGCACACTTTAAACCGACACACGTGCCAATTCAAAGCATACTCAAGGGCGGATTGTTATGGGGTAAATAAGAAAAAACAGAGAAGAAATAAAACAAAACAGAATCTCACAGCGGAAGGATAAAATATAATAATAAATATACAGTTCAAAACAGTTTAAAACACTTGATTTGCTTTATACAATAAATATCAGAGTTACACATACCAATACAATCAATGCAGCGGAACAGTATGAGTGTGGTGCAATACTATATATAATAATAATACGACTCCTTCGTCTTCGTCCTTCAAAGCTAAAGTCTTCGATCCCGAAACGCTCGGACTGACCCGAGCGAATTTGAAAAGACAAAAACACTCGAGTCAGACTAAAAGATCTTATGTGAGTTAAATTAACAGAAATAAATATGAGTACAGTAAATCAAGAGATGCTCGGGATTTACATCTCCTAAGGATCCGTTAAACTATTTACTATGTAGTATATTGCGCTATTATAATAGTGTCTATTTATAAAATAAACTTACTTTTTAATAGCGTTAAGGGGTTACCCATATAGCCCTTAACACAAATAATGCCAATAGTCTATACAGTACCGTAATACCTCCTGATCGGGAAGCTACCAGAGGATACTCCATAGGTACGACACAAATAGAAACTCGTAGTAAAGGCTCGGTATGGTAGGTGACACGGCACAACTAGGCAATGCCAGAACAGATATACCAATTGCTATCCAGGCTGGTGGAAACACGTAGCCGCAGTTACCGCCCACCTCGGACTAACTCCCCAAAATCAAAATATAGAAGTGGCCACTGAATCAATCCAAAATCAAAGTATAATATCGAAGAGGAGGGTCCGATCAGGGGAATGACCTCATTGGCCTGAGAATCGCTCCTGTTTTAGCCACCTTATGCCAACTCACGGGAGTCGGGTCCACGTATTTACCTTACAGGAAACGTCACCACCACCTACTTCATTCTGGAATCTCCACCGCGTACACGGTTAGTCAAAGTGCAGAGAGTATGTCAGATATCCGATCCCGGTCTCTTTGCCAACCCATCGTTATTATAACACCGCGGTCATTTAAAAATAGGTTATACTTTAAAAATCAGAATAAACATTCCATTTCATAACCATGAATACGATATCATTTCAAAACCCAAAACCATATTTTATCAGTTATCCCAAATATAATTCTTTTCCAAAATCATAATGCTTTGACTTCATAACGTCTGAAAATCAAATATTTTCAAAGCATAATATTTTGAAAATCATAATTTAAAACCATAACTTCTAAAAACTTGAATGGTTTGGATATTCAACGGTATATGAATTAAAAGGTTTAACTTAAATGTTACTTTGTAAAGAAAATAGTTCTCATGGCTTTACAAATACATTTCTTTATTAAAGTCTAAACCAAAATTTGTATTATCTCTCTCAAGTTCCAAAACCACTTCAATTTATATATATATATATATATATATATATATATATATATATATATATATCCATTTGGAGTATTAATATTTCAAAACTAAAGTTGGAATTTATTCCCTCAACCAAATTAAATGTTCTATTATTTAGTCTTGAATATTCACATAAAATCCATAAATAAATAAGAACTCCAATTTCTAGTAATAAAATATATATTTTTTTCACTTCAAATTATACTAGAATATTCATTTCAATTTATCTTGGAAAAAAAATCCAATTATAAATATCATATCCTAAAATTTCCAAACTTAACATTTAAACATATGATATAAATTATCAAACTCCATTTTCTTAAATTTTTTCCATTTTTAATAAAGAGATTTATACACCTTTTAATTTCAAAATTTTCAACTTCATATGTATATATATGGAAGAATAATATTTATACAATATAAAATTTAAGATTATTATAAACCGTATTCCATCCAAACCATAGAAATCACCTTTAAATAGTTATATATATACCGCGGTGCCTGTATATAATTTTCTATCCTATGGTCAAGTGATACGGATATTTATCATTTCAATCCGCAATTTAAAAGATACAAAATTTTGCGGTTGTATATCATTTCAAACCACAATCCCGAATGAAATGAAATATGCATGATAATTTGCAATTTAATGATATACAATAAACATCCATTCATCAACATCATCCATCATCCAAATCGCAATCATCAATCAGTATCAATCAATAACAATATTATTTTTGGTACTACATAACAGGTAATACTGGCAATTTTATTCAAATTAAATTTAACAGCTATTAATCTACAGTCTATATTCAGTAATAAATTATATAACTGTTAACTAGCAGTTCATATACAAACAAATAAATTTTAACTGTAAATTTATACGCAATAAATTAATTAAATTAACAGTTAAATTAAATAAATGCAATTCAACAGATATGAATAAAATAAACATGCCAAATACTCATAAATAAATTTCTATTCATTTCTAAAATTAGTTTAACAAACATAAAAGCTTCTAGTAGTTGTGAGTGGGTTTAAACACTCACCTTTGGAATTTAAATCGAATTTAAATTCGATTTAAACCCAAAAATTCGCCCTTCTCGGAATTCGTCCAAACCAGCGTCATCAAATCCGGAATTAAATTACGATCCTAACAAAAGAAATTTCGTGTGAATCCGACTTCGTATGAGAAAGTTATGGCGAAAAATGATGATTGAATTCAAAATTGAAAATAAATAAAACGACACACAAACCATATAGATGCGATCCCCATCGTCCACTCTACAAAACACAGAAAAGGTTTGACGATCCGACGAAGTTTGCGACGACGATGATGAATGGTCACGGACTATTTGAATTAATTCTGGTCAAACGAAAGTTCAAAACAGAAAACGAATTGCACCAGTAGATTACGTTCCTCGAGAACATTACATATATTTTTTTATGGAATTTTTCTGAAGTGTTTGCATTTTCATTGAAATTTGGATTGAAGTAGATCTAGGTTTTGCAACCATTTGAGGAGGAGAAGGAGATGAAGAAATGAATATACAGCAAATGACAATATGATGGAGCTAGGGTTTATAACTGTATATATATATTAAATTTCCAAAATTTAATTAAATTTACTTTCCATTATTTATTGTCAATTAGATTGATTTATCATTGGATTCATATTTCAATATGTAAATATCCCCAATTTCATCTGCACTTATATTTACATAGTTTCTAAATATTAAATTTCAAATATTACTTCATTTAACGTTACGTATTTATTATTTATTACTTGCTGCAGTTGATTATCAATTATACTTAATATACTAAATAGATGGTAAATTTTGAATACTTGTTATCATTAACGTTTTATTTCCACTTACAAAATAAATGAAATTATTACATAAACTCCCTTAATTAAGTCAACCATTATCTTATATAACTTAACTGGTAATATATATATACCCAATTGCCCTAATTGGTTTATAGTTATCAGCTAAATACATATTAACTTGTAAATAAATTCGTTTAATTGCAAATGGATCTGATGAAATTTAATAGATTGAATAGATGGGTAAGCAAATAATAAATTTTCCTTTTTGTCAAATTCAAACCCATTCCTACTTAATTATCAATTACAATTTATTAGGAAACATTGATTTTATGCAGTTACCTTTTATTTGCGTAGTATTACATCAATTCCTATAACCTTGGATTCATTCCCAATTCACCAAATTAAATTAATTACACTTTACAAATGTGTTTCCAATATATAGGTATTGCCCAAATTAAATTTATTAGCTAACTCATATTAATAAACAAATGACTTATATGAATGATTAAAATTTTCAATTATCTCACTTTACTCCTAAACTTCTGTTATTTAATAATTATTGCTTAGAACCTGATTTTAATCTTCCCATTATCTATTTAATTCCTTCTAGAATCATAGCTAATATTTGTCATCCCTTCATTACCCAAATGTTCTTATCCCATCAAATTTTAGGTTATCGAAATATTAATTGTCAATTTCTTTAATTGCACTAAATTTATCTATTAAAGGTTGCACTTAACCCAAATACATAAAACTTGCCCAATTTCTCCTTAAATCAATAACCTTCATATACAAATATGTTTATCATAAATTTTATCTACTCTTCCTTTTTAGGTAATGTCCTATATATTAGATTTCCATGTAATTTGCAATAAATCATACTCGTAGTTATATCACATTAAGTGAATAAATAAGTGTTGACTCTATTCTTTTGATTCAACATTGGTTTACGTTATATTTCATAAATATTTCTACATACATCAGGATTTTTTAAAAATGGTTGTAACGTGAAATCTCGTCTACTTCCCATTTTATATTTAAGGCTTCTAAAACCGATTCATATCATTTCTCTAGTCTAAATTTTATTAATATAACCTTAAATTTAATTTATTCCTATCGATGTAATGGTTAGACACAAATTTCACTTAGTTGCAATAAATCCACAAATTGGATTTCAAATTTTCAAATAAATAAATAAATTTAAGTTTATCACTTCTTAAATACTCAAGCGTCAATGCCTTAATTTAAACTGCATTTATTACATTTTATAAAAATCCTCCATCTTAAGTGACAAATCAAAACTACCCTAACTACACAAATCATCGTATTATAAAGATATTTACACTATCCTCCATTTATTACCTTAATTTATTTAAGGTAACCTTAAATTAATATCTATTACAATGATTTCAAATTATTATTCCCCCATTTCTTTTTAATTTCAATAACGCCAAATTTAACCGTTATATTCTCTTTATTTATGCGATAGATGCAATTATTGAATCTAATACTCCATTTAATTAATAGATCCTGCTTCCTAGAATCTATATCAACAATAGGTCAAATATATACATAGAATTAGCCTTAACTTCACCTAAAAGAATTAGCTATTTCAACTACCGCACAAAACTACGCTACTGCACTATTTAATCAAATAAATTAATTGAACTTAAATCAGCATAAAGGTTATAAAATTATAAATGTAATCTTAATAAATTCATTTATTGATTTAGACTCTTTCTATACAGTAATTAACCTATTTGTGGGTATAAATAACTTTGGAATTATATTACATCTCATTAGTGCGCGTTTTATTTCCTATAACTTCTCCTTATTTAACTATACCCATTAACAACCAAAAAAATAAAATTAGCTTTATTTAAATCTATTTCCCTTCTTAACTAAATAAAATAAATGGTTAACCTAAACACTTGTTATCCTTTGATATATTCAAATTCACTTCCAACATTTATTAACAAAATGTTGCTATAGGTTTAGATTTACATAAATAAATTATATGAATAGGTAGAAAAATTGGTAATCCGCAAATGCCCAATATACACGCATTAATTACTACCTATTGTTAGAATCCATTTTTTAATTTACTAGTTAATAACGGTCTTTTTATTTCTATTTACTACCAAACTCTCTATTTTATTATAGTTCCAATATATTAATACTTAGGCACATCAAGTGCTAGCCCTTTTGTTATTTATATTAAATTGGGTATGCACAAATAAGTTGTTAATTAACTATTTCTACAAAATTATATTCATACATTCAGTTCCATATCTTATAGGGTTAAATTCTAATTACTTACGCTTAATCTATCAATTTAATACTCTATTCAAACATGCATTTAAATTCTTTTTATTCTAAATAAATTTTATTAAGCGTTGACATCCACTAATAGCATTCACCTTTATTACAACCAAAGGTGACATCTTCACTACTGATTTTATATTAATGAATCTCATTTTAGTTAATATTTTTTATTAATATTCTCAATTCAACATTTATTGATTTCTTAAAATTTACTTTTAACAAAAAGTGACAAATTACATTATCCAAATCTATTGTCATAAAATTTTATTGTTACACTAGGTTACAACTACTATACCAAATTTCTACATTTATTCTTAAAAAAATTAGAAATTATATTAATTTAATTTATTAAATATTATTAATTTCAACGGGTCGTTACAAAAATCAAATAAAAATTCAAGTCCTTAGAAAAATCTCAAAAAAAAAATATGTTGAAGCTTACGAAATGCGTAATATGCTGGTGCAATTCGTTTTTCAATTCGTTGCGTCGTTCGCTTCGAAATTTAAAATTTATCCACGACCGTTCATCATCACCGCAACAAAGTTCGTCGGATCGGGAAACGGTTTCTGGGTTTTGTAGAGAGGACCGCACGCAGCGCATCAATGGTGTTCGCGAAGTCAGATGATGGTCAGATCATTGCCAATTTTTCGACTAGGGTTTCAAAACCCTTAAAACATGGGTGGCGGCGCTCGAACTTCGAGGGGACGGAGGGCCATTGTGGGTGCGGCTATTGGAGGGGAGGACGGGGAGGTTGGTCGGCGATCATACGGTGGACGGTGGTGGCAGTAATGTAACGACCCGCAAATCCGTACCCCTTGAGTCACACTGTTCTACATAAATCAACTCAAGTTGCACAGAAATACAAACCATTTTGGTTTATAGAAGAAGAGGTAGAATAAGAGAGACAAAATCAACATCAGAATCTAACCATCGCAGCAGAATAAAATATAATATATTAGCAGATCTTTACACAAAATAATACTATATCTGTTTATACATTACATCACCAGATTACATCATCAGAGTTCAACAATATCAATAACGTATAACTGGGTTCACCACTAAACATCACAGCGGAATATATATATAAACAAGTACGGAAGTACGTATAGCCATCCGGCTCGTCTCCTGAGCTCCACAACATCATATCCTGTATTCTATAATACTCGGTCTAACTCGGGCATTATAGTTAAGTAACATCCGAGTCAGTCGGGAATACCAGCGTGAGAAAATCCCACCCAATTGATTATTAAAGTTTCAAAAATCCCTTTGAAAAAAAAAGCATCTAGTAAGACCACGCCACAAATAAACATGTCGGGTTTTTACCTTACAATAGCTAAAACACTTTTTATTAAAGTTCTCTGATATTATAATAGTGTCTATAGAAAGTAAAATAGAATCTAGCTGAAATTCTTGCATCTCACGTTTCAGCAATAGTTGGGCACAATCAAAACCGTACAGGCACGTAGGGAAATGGATTTCCAACGAATGACTAGGCACTGGGGCACCACCTATCACAGTACGTGGCCTAGATCACAGTACCGAGGAGTACGCCCTCTCCCTTGCAACATAAGACCGGGACTACCCCTTACTGGATAATCCCGAGTAAGATCACCCCGCGGTTGGGATCAACAACCGTCCACTAAGTCGAAATAAAAAGGGACATCTAGACAGGGATGACCTCACCCTACTTGGGTGCTACCCAACTAGCCTTGCTGCATAACCCCTGATTTTTAGTCATTCCCGGTCGATGAGGCTCGAGGCTAAACATTACCTTTAGAACGATATCCCTTAGAATGCTCATCGTTCGCCTGACGATGCTATGAAAGCATTCATCCATACAAGTCCGTCCCGGGTTCGAACGGAACCGAAGGCACTATTCCTACTACATCCATTTTGGAAATATCCTCAGGATTAGTAGCGACTAGCCCTTGCACTTCACTGCTCCATCTCCGACTCCGAATCGTTTCCCACGAAATGTACAAACCGGATCGAAGTGGTTTTCGAGAAAAAATCTCGATCCCGGCCTCTTCGAAACGATCAACGCATTTGGCCAATATTGATAGTCGGTTATTTAACTATCAATTAATATTCACAAACAACCATCCAACAATAAATAATTTTCCAAATTATTTATTAACCTCAAAATATCTTCACAAGATATAGTTTCTATTTTCAACCCTTTGAAAACCGTTTCCAAACCAACTTCCTTTTTACAGAATAAATCTCCCAAATATTTACTATCTCCACAGAAATTACCAAGCACAAAATTAGATTTTAAAAATAATTTAAAACACTTTACTTTGAAATATACTTTAAAACATTTAAGTTAAAACTACTACAAGAGTTTGTTAAACAATACATTGTGACGCCCCACCTCTATACCCACACTAGCCAAGAACACTACGGTGTAATGCTGTCAGCTAGCATGGATAATAATGCTGTTGAGGAGCGACCATCCGTGTAATTGCTTTGTGCGAGCACCGATATGTCAGATAATAAAACATGCATTTTATTTCAGGAGGAAATCAGACATACCGATACGTACTCAAAGCTACTACATAGTGGCTATAATAGTTTAGGACAGAATATATAATAATAACACAGATAATACAAATGTCTCATATATATAATAACTGATGTCAGTTACAATACACGTGATACATAACATGTGATACAACTACAACTGTCGGCTCAGGAAGTTACATATACAAGTACATTATCGTGAATAATATACATGAATACATATCATCCTATACAAATACACTGACTACTATAAAATGACGACGATTACTCCAAAAGTTATGAAAGGACTTCATAGCTCTAGCAGCAATCCAAAGCAAGATATCTACAACCTGTAATAACTCGGGTCTGACCCGAGTATTAAATAAAAAAGAAAATAATACACGGGTCAGTCTAATTCAAACTCAGTTATTAATGCGTAGAAGCAATAATAATCAAATATCAAATAGACGACAGTCACAGAAGTCTCGTATATCCAACTCTTCAATAAAAGAATCAGTTAACGGTAAATATAACACAAAATAGTGTTAAATAACAAATCAGCAAATTCCAATCATCAACAAAGATTCAAGTAAGGATTATCAATGAAGATAATATGAAAACCACAGAATTGCCTAAAGAGCAATTAACAACAAAATGATCAAATTGAACCAAATCAAAATACACATCAAAATATGTTGAATTGGTAACACGAAAAAAATCCAACAATTGAAATATCAGTTTAAATTGTCAAATATGATAGGGCTGCGGTACACGCTCGCGTGCACTGCCTCGCCACATAAAAACGTTAAATCTGTGTGGCTGCAGTACACGCACGCGTGTACTGCCTCGCCACAGCAGTACATAAAATCATCATAACACCAAATGAAAATCTGCAAAATGAAACTACAGAGGTCAAGTCATGACTATCGTGACTTAACACTACTACAAACAAAAATGAATTAGAAATTACAACCCAAAGGTAACAATACAAAGAAATGCATATAATCATGCAACGGTGAAATGATGTACACCTGAATGCAACATTGAAAATGCTACACCAAGTGCACATGTACAACAATAATGAAGCAATATCGAACCAGTTCAATTGCCAAAGTGAAGCAACCAGACTCAAGTCTAGCTGGCAATGACTCAACATCAAATGCAATATGAACTAGACAATAAACAAGAGCAAAATGAATGCAACAACGACTCCATATCAATGCAACCAAAACTGGGTTACTACATAACATAGTAGCAACTAAAAATAGTGCAACAGGTCAGAAAGCAAGTGTGTACCTAAGATACAACATCTGTGCAACTATGAGACTGAAAGATGCGAGCACCAGACTCGAGTACAAAACTACAAACTCAAGTGCAGTGAACTCAATTATAAACTCAAGCAGGAATGAAACTACAATGTAGCTTCAATTGAAAACAATATCACAATTGAAACTAAACTCATATACACAATGTACTCAAGGCAACCAGCATATATAAGTGTAGTGATGAAAATGCAGTGATATGCAGCAGTGAACAACACATGAAAGCAAATCGATCAAGGTACCAGAGACAAAGAATAGCATGGAAAAAGTTGATCAAGTCAGTGACACTGCCTCAACTAAGCACATGCACCAGTAATACCAGCAAAGACCCACAGCTAACATGACTCAAATGAATAAAGCACCAAATCAAACTGAAACTGGTAGTGGCAACAAAACAGACTACAATATCAAGTTCAGGCCAGACCAACTAAATGCAATAGTGAACGGTGTAGTCATACAAGCATCAGGTCGAGCACAAAGGAATGCAACACTGTACACAGTGACATAATATGTGTTAACGCTTAAATTTGAACGCTAACACCCCGGTGTGTGAAGTGTAGTTGTGAAAGCACCACCCGATAGATCGGGAAAGAATTATAAGCAGGTAATAACGGAAAAGCAGTAAACAACAGCAATTTTATAGTGGTTCGGCTTATGGGTATAGCCTACGTCCACTTTAAGTACTTTTATTGATGATCACGTTACAAGTTGATACAAATCTTCTCAAGTACAATACACTTTGAATTACAAAAGACTTAGAACAAGTAGCTCAAACTTCGATGTTGACAAAAATCTTCAAATCCATGGTGGATGTAGATGATTTCTTTATGAAGTTCTTTTAGACGTTCTTTGAATCTCAAAAGCTTTAAGTGTTGAAGTAGTCTAGAATTAGGCAGAGTAATGGCGCTTGAAATTGATCGACCCCCCAAAAAAAAAGTCCCTTTAATGTTGGTGATGGCCGTGTATTTATAGGCTTTGCTCGGAGTTAGGTCGCAACTTTAGTCCGGTCTAAAGTTAGGTCGTAGGTCTGCTCCGGATTAGGCTAGGTCATGAGTTGGCGCCGAGACAATGTAGGTTGTGGGTCGCCTCCTCTCTTTCTTATGCATGGTCTCCGGTTTCAGGTTGAAGTCCTAGATCGTGGCCGAGATAATGCGTAGTGCCTGAAGCTGCTACATCGGATTTGTCTGGGTCGTGAATCACTTAACATAGGTCATAAGTCGGTCACGACTTAAGTATAGGTCACGAACCTTTTCCTGTCCTGAGCAATTAGATCGGTATTCAAATTAGGTCGGTAGGCTTCTTAGGTCAGCACCCCTTTTAAGGCATTAAGCCGGCAACCTATTTAAGCCTTAGGCCGGCAACCTATTCAAACCTTTAGGTCGGCAACCTATTGGATCTGTTAGATCGGCATCTTTTTAAACCTTAAGCAGTTAGGTCGGTATGCCCCTCTAACCTGTTAGCTTTTAGGTCGGTCTTCCCTGTTAGCTTTTAGGTCGGTCTTCCCTGTTAGCTTTTAGGTCGGTATGCCTTTTAGATCGGTAGACCTGCACAAATCTTACTCAGTTGGGTCGGTAGCCCATGAGACGAGGCAGAGTTAACATTTGCCCCTCGAAGTATACGCCTAATGGTTAGGTCGTATGCTTCGATATCTTTTATCTCGTCCCTTCACTGGGTCGGCACGTTGTTAGATCGGGCACGGTCCAAAAGTTAGGCTGATGAATTGCCGCTTCAGTTCCTTTCACTACAAGGTATAAATCACATCCCCTTCTTCTTTCTCATTACCTGCTCTCTTGACTCCGCCATTAAAATTTTCTTAAATTCCTAAAGGCGATTTCAATTCAATCGATCTCCGATATTCTGCACTATCCTTTGCGTAAGTAATCCTCTTGATTGTAACTTACTGCCGATTCACATATCTTGTTGTTCGAACTCGAATCGCCTCCTTGCACGACGCTTCATTATGAATCCCATCGCATTCATAGTTGATGAAACTTAGGTTGTGAAGTTTTGGCTTCAGATTGGTCGTTGAGGCGATGAAGACGGTTTACTACCTCAAGCTCGATTCCGAATCGTTCAATTGGGTGGTTCGACAGCATGAGTAGAAGCGGGTGTTGAAGGAATGGCTATTGGGTTATCGGGTTTAATGCTGTGGGATGTTGGCTCGAAGGCGAGTTAGTGGATTTAGGTGGCTTAGCCTTCGACCGACCTAGCTTTTACACGACCCTAAATCGTGGTTGAGATAATGCTTGAAAGAATCCTGCCGACCTAAACATTAAAGCATAGATCGTGACCGAGTTAATATTTGGAGAAATTCCTGCCTTTCGACTCGGAGCTTGCCTTCTTATCTCCCCCATGCGAACTAGAGGAAAACTATTTGGATTCTGACCCGCTACTGATCTAGCCTTATCCCGTAAAAGACTTTTAAAATGTAGCCGAGTTGGTACTTAGGCTTTAGACGTGTTGACATTTAGGAGCATAGACCAACTTTATGCATTTTGACTTTGACTACCGGACTAAGTTGAATAAACTTTGAATTGTGGTCAAACTTTGAACAGGGATTAAAATTTGAACTGCCCCAACCTTAAATTTGTTTGAATGTCATTGTGTTACTTCACAGATCATTTTCACTTTTAAGATGTAAACCTGTTGAGAATAACAGACAAACAAAGAAAACCAAGGCGCACATACTGCCATTGACTGCCCATATCAAATGACAGATTAGTCAAGACAAGATAAGAGACATGAATATATTGCATGAAATGTTGTGAATTAATCGACTAAAGTAAAATATTAATGCAAAGTATCAACAATTTGAACTGATTTGTTTGCATCAACATTGTATTTGCATATTCAAACTCAAAACAAAGATTCCTGGTCTTTATAACTAACAAATGTTTGCTAGGTTTTATTCCAGTTGCCTTTGCTTATTGTTTGGTTGATTTTACACAATATTTTACACACTTTAGGAAACATGCACCTTCATGTTTGAATATCCAGTTGTTTGTGTAGAATGACTTCTCATCAAGGAGAAGAGGAGGTTGCTCAAGCCGAAGAGACCCTTCCAATAGCTCTTCCCATAGAGAACCCTCCAGAAAGAACTCCGACTATCTTAACTCTGAGGACGTTTGTTCAGTTACGTACTCAATTTGGCTTTGTTGAAGATGATGTCATACTTCCTGGACCGAATGATACTGCTGACAGACCCCCCTATGGTTTTGTTGCGATTAATCGTCAAATGTGCTTAAGTGGGGCGATCCCACCTTTCAATGACTTTCTTCGAATTCTTCTTCTTCGGATGTCAATTTCTCCGTCCCAACTTCATCCTAACGGCTACGCTATTTTGATGGGGTTGGGTATACTGTTCAGGAGAACTCTTGATCGCTTGCCGAGCTTCGAAGAAATTCGCTACTTATGCTCGTTTGCAAAGAGCAAAGACCATCCTTCTCTTATCATTGTGAGAAGTGCCAGAAACCGCAAGCTTATTCTTGGTCTTACTGAAGGTGTCCACGGATTTTTAAACCAATTTTTCTTTGTTCGCAGTCCCCCAGAGTTTTATGCTTCTTGGAGAGTAGGAAGTAAGATCATTAGTTTCCGTCTTTCCATTTTCTTTCTTAATTCTTTTCGGGGTCCAAATTGCTAATCTCATTCTTTGCTCTTTTCAGCACTTCCCCTTCCCTCTAGAGATCCAATACATAAGCAGACTTTTGATAGATTGAGTGCTGTAGCCGCAGAAGAGAGAAGTATCAAGTTTTTGCTGAGATACGACTTTTTACATCAATACGGGCTTCTTCACCCTTCTCGCTATACTCAGCCTTGTGAAGCCCCGACTGAAGTTCCCGATTCCTCGGCTGAAGCATTGAATGCCCCCGTTATTGTCGAACAACTCACATCAAAAGAGTCTAATATTGAAGCTTCATTGGTGAAGTGTTCCACTCCTACCGACATTATGGGGTCATCTAGTAAGACGGTGCTTGCCCCGATCGAGGAAGAAGAAGAACCTTCACAGCCTCTCGGGGGATTAGCTGATGTAGGAATTGAGAAAACAAGTCCCACCAAGCATGATGGTGACGATGTTTATGAGGGGTTGAGCGACATAATAGTGACTTCGCAGGAGCTTTTTAGAGATGACGTATCTAAAACTATCTCTCCTGTAATTGAGGCGACGTCTCTTCTTCGACAAACACCAACACAAACATCAACTCCTCATACCCAAGCTATCATCACCGCTGCACCAAAGAGTGGTTTGTAGCTTAATGCGTGTAGCTTGCACATCACACAACACTTAGGATTTTCCAGCACATTTATGCACTTATCTTCTTATACTTTAAAGATTTCTAAAGCTTATCTTTTCTTATTTCAGATTCTTCAATGACACGCGGCGGATCATATTATCAGGATTTCCAACGCTACGGGGGGCGTGGTCAATATGATTATCGGCGTTACTTTCCTTCCTATAGAGAGTCTGACGAAGAGAGGGCTGCTCGAAAGGCTCGTGAAAGGAGGGATGCAGAAGAGCGTTATGACAGAAGGGATAGGGATGAGCACCATGATTCTCTGCAGAGGAGTGACGACTCTTACAAAAGGAAATCTCACGACGACCGAGGAAAGGGTCATGCAACTGAAGATTCAGGCAAACGAGCCCGATATGGTGAGAGACATGCTTCCACTATTCCCGAAAAGCCTACTGCCCCTGCCCCTCTTGACATTACTTCCGACTCTCCTGCTCTCGGGAAGGAGGACATCCAGACAATAATAAGCAGGCCTAAATTTCAAGTGGGACCTGGCCCAGCCACTTTACAAAGTCGTTTTCCACAATGGTGCTTAAAGGGTGTGAGATTCGACCTAGACTTGGTCCCCATCGACAAGTCTGCTATGTTGCGCAATCTTGATGCAGTCAAGCTCGATATCGAGAGGATGTCAAACTGGCAGAAGCTTGTTGATGAGCTTCAAAGAGTTAACCGTGCCAACTTAGAGGCCATGCTCACCATGGAAAATGATAAGGCTGAGTGGCAAAAGGTGCTTGAGCAGCACGACACCGAAATGAGGAGCATTACTTCCTACAACGAGGAGCTCGAAGCAAAGGTTGGGAAGTTGAAAGATGAGCTTGCTGCTTCCTCTACTTCATACTCTCAAAAAGAAGAAGTGCTTCTCAGACAAGTTAGAGATGCTCATGCCAGTCAGAGGGATGCCGAAGATAGGCTCGAGGCACAAAAAAGAATCAGTGAAGGCTATGTCTCTGATATTGCTGAGCTTCGAAAGAAAAACAACTCCCAGGAGGCGGAGATACAAATGCTTAAGCTTCAGCTTGCCAAAACTGAAAGGGAGCGCGATGAGGCTGTCGCCGGCAAAATCGCAGCCGAAGAATCTCATGAGGCGACCAAAAACAGCTTCGGCTCAACATTATTCGACTTCTACTTGCATAGCGTCTTGGGGCGTGGAAGCCTCGCCTTTCTTGGTCCCAAGTATGAGATCACTTTAGCTGAAGTGTGGGAGGCCGCCCTCGATATGCTTGGTGCTGAAGGTGTTGGTTATGACGAGTCAGCCCTGGAAAGGCATTATTTTGATGAAGACGCTCGCGCTGCTCTCGCCAGGGGAAAGGAACAACTTGCCAAACTAAGAACCGAAGTGACGGAAGGGGACCAGCTGGGGAAAACCACTTCAACTACTCTAGTCCAGCCACCTTCTTCGTCTGAAGTCGACATTATTGGTTCCAGTTCCCATCTCGCATCTCCCACCAAAGTTACCGCTGATATTACAAGCACACAAGGCGGAGACGAGGGTGAAGAGAGCGCTGATGCGCAAGCTTATGAAGTCGATATCAGGAAACCAGCTTCTCCAGGTAACTTCACTGCTAATCTCGCTACTGTCAATTCTGCTCAAGCGGGTTACTCGTTTATTTCACATGAGTTTCACGAGCTCCTTGGCTATTTTCTCAACCTTGACGAGCCTTCATCTCCTCTCTTTACTGACTTCATTGGTGAACCTTCATCTCCTCTTTTTACTGACTTTAACCTTTTTTCTTCTGTAGAGAAAGTACCAAGCACTGCTCAAACTTCTACTCCTCCGGTCATCCTTCCTTCATCTCTTCAGGCGGTGCCTCCTTCTGCCTCACAACCTGGATCACGGGAGGAACAAATAGAGGTTCTTCACGGCTTGGATGATCCCATCGCTTCGCAAGAGCAGAAAGATGAGAGACCTGAGGGAGGTGACATATCCCCGGAACGGACTCCTTCTGACGACATTGTTCTATCAAAACTTGTCACTCCGGGGAGTGAGTCTTCCTCACAAAGGAGAGAGAAGCGTGGGACATCAAAGAGGAGGGGGAAGAAAATCACCGCCACTGAAGAGGAGCCGGAAGTTGAACCAGTTACACCTACCTCTCCTACTTCCCTTATACCCACTGGCCGACCTGGAAAGCTGGTCATTCGACCGGGTAAAGGGTCCAAAGGAGGGAAGAAGAAGTGAAGATTTTAGCTTTTTGTCTTTTATATGAACTGGCCGAGAGTTGTGCGGGTATCGGCCCCCGCTTTTATTTTGAAAACCTGTATCTGCATTATAGTTGAATAAAATGATTCTTCGTTTGTACAAACTTCTGTTTGAATTTGAGAATGCATTTACTATTTATTTTTGCACAAGTTTGTTTATATAACATTGCAGCGGGCTTATGGTATGTTGTTTGAGTATTACTTTACTGATGCAGCTATACTACTATACCATGTTGCCCCCATACCTTAAGCTTGTTGCAATATTTTATACTTCGAGGGGACTTGCACTCTTATTTGTTAAAGAATAATTATTTTATTCTTTAAAGAAAATTTTATAGAGTACAACTCCCTTCGTATAAGTTTTTACGCTTTGTCGTTCGAAGAAATCACTTTTTTCTTTTGCTTATGTGCATATTTTACCAAGTGAATTCCTCTATGTGGTAAAGCGGACCTCTGAAGGGTACTTTAACTTCTTTTCTTTTGACGATCATTTTCCATTTGAAAGTTAAAGTACGCTTTTGATGAGGATTTTTTTTTTTTTATATGCAAAATTGTACCTCTGAGGAGGGATTTTTCACGTTTCGACACTTGGAAGTTTTATTTCAATCTCGGTGAAACGTGTACCCCCAAAGAGTTGTGCCTTCGAAGAAAGCCTTTTCACGTTTCAACGCTTGGAAGTTTTATTTCAATCTCGGTGAAACGCGTGCTTCCAAAGAGGTCTCTCTTTTTTTTTTCTTGATTGTGTCCCCGGGAGGGGGTTGTACCTCTAAGGAGGGATTTTTCACGTTTCAACACTTGGAAGTTTTATTTCAATCTCGGTGAAACGTGTACCCCCAAAGAGTTGTGCCTTCGAAGAAAGCCTTTCCACGTTTCAACACTTGGAAGTTTTATTTCAATCTTGGTGAAACGTGGGCTTTCAAGAAGGTCTTTGTTTTTGCATTTCAACTTTGGTGAAGTGAAATTCCGAAGAGCGGTTGCTACACTTCAACTCCTGGCGAAATGTGCCTCCGAAGAGGGCTTTTGTTTTGTTTACATTTCAACTCTGGTGAAGTGAAATCCCGAAGAGCGGTCATAACACTTCAACTCCTGGTGAAATGGGCCTCCGAAGAGGGCTTTTATTTTGTTTGCATTTCAACTCTGGTGAAGTGAAATCCCGAAGAGCGGTCATAACACTTCAACTCCTGGTGAAATGGGCCTCCGAAGAGGGCTTTTATTTTGTTTGCATTTCAACTCTGGTGAAGTGAAATCCCGAAGAGCGGTCATAACACTTCAACTCCTGGTGAAATGTGCCTCAGAGCGGGTTTTCATCGCCTGGAAGTTACTCTCTCATTGTTGGAGGGTCATGACTCCTCCAATCTTTTTTGTTGAGTAGAGAACTTTCTTTTTTGTGGCGTATGACCCATTAGAGGTCTTTTATCCTCCGAAGTGGACTTGCACTGCAGATGGTAGCTTTGGTTGTTCCTCTGTTCACTTGCTTATGCCTTTTCAGCGATCCTCTCTCTCTTTTTTTTTTTAAGTTTTCATTCCCCTTTTCTTGCAAGTAGCTTGTTTAATCCAAGGAAGTGTACTTCATTGCCAGGCAAGTTCGTGAGAACGGGCACTAGCTTCCTAATTAGATGTTTGTTTGTTCAAACAATCTCAATTTATCAGCAAGGGCTCGTTTTTATCGAAATCATTAGCCGTTCAATTGAAGTATTTCCTATCTAGGATTTGAATTCGGGGTCTTTGTGACTTGAAATTTGTTTGTTGAATGATGGTGAGAATCGCTCGGTCTTATTATGCGCAAGTTTTATTTCCATTGTCTGCAAAAATTTAAATCGACATTTCAGCAATACATTTTATGTATTTTTATATCGAAAACAAAGCAAACATATAATGATAATAAGGAACACAAGATTTATAGTGGTTCGGCCATGAAATCGGGCCTACATCCACTTTATATTCTTTCATTATTTACTTGCATCAGTTTCACATTTGCTTTCAATTACAGGAATCATACATTCATAATTCTTTTTACAATGTTTCAACAAAATTTTCAAGTAAAGTATGGACGCAAGTGATTGCTGTTCCATGCCCTTGGAATTTGATCTCCATCAACAGTGGTGAGCTTGAATGTGCCGTCAAGAAGTTTCTGACCTATTACATACGGTCCTTCCCAATTTGGCCCAAACACACCTGTCGCGGTCATAATTCTTTTCAGGACTAGATCTCCAATTTCAAAGCTGCGTTGACGAACTTTGGAATTGAAATGTCTGGCTATCCTTTGCTGATGAGCTGCAACTCTGAGGTTAGCTTCATCTCTTTTTTCATCAAGGAGATCCAGCGCTTCAAGTTGCAGCTTTTCATTTTCCGCTTGATTGAAATGGATTCTTCTGTGTGAAGGGACCTCTGTTTCAACCGGGATCATTGCTTCCGATCCGTATGCTAACGAAAAAGGAGTATGCCCAGTTGCAGCTTTGTGAGTAGTTCTGTATGCCCATAGTGCAAGTGGTAGTTTATCGACCCAACCACCTTTTGCTTTTTCGAGTTGCTTTTTGATGGTTGATTTGATGATCTTGTTCACTGCTTCCACTTGCCCGTTTGCCTGCGGATGAGCTACTGCCGAAAAGCTTTTCTGGATTTTGAATCGTTTACAAAAATCCTGGAATTCCTCGCTTTCAAACTGAGTACCATTGTCTGTGATTATTTTCTGAGGCACACCGTATCTGCAAATGATATTCTTGGTCACAAAGCTTATCATTTTCTTAGAAGTGATAGTAGCCAATGGTTCAGCTTCAGCCCACTTAGTAAAATAATCAACTGCAACAATAGCATATTTAATCCCTGATTTAGCAGTTGGTAGCGGCCCAATGAGATCCATTCCCCAAATTGCAAATGGCCATGGACTGACCATCTGTGTGAGTTCGGTAGAAGGTGCTCTAGGAATTTTGGCATATATTTGGCATTTGTCACATTTTCGGGAGTAATCTGCAGCATCCCGATTAATTTCCGGCCAAAAATATCCGTATCGGAGAATTTTCTTTGCTAATGTTTGACCACCTGAATGATCACCACATTCTCCTCCATGCACTTCAGCTAGGATTGTTTTGGACTCTTCCTGGGATACACATCGAAGCAATGGCATTGAGAATCCCCGTCTGTACAATCGGCCATCCTGAATTACATAGCGAGAGGCCTTCCTTAGTAGCTTTCGTCTTTCTATCGAGTTTTCTGGCAGAGAACCTCTGAGTAGGTAATCCAGTATTGGAGTCATCCATGACTCTTTTTCTTGAGATACATTCACAATCCAGTCCATATCCATCTCGTCTATACTTGGCGCTGAAAGGACTTCTACAGGGACCAACCCCAATAGCTGAGCTTCACCAGAACTTGAATATTTTGCGAGGGAATCTGCCTTCATATTCTCTTCGCGAGGAATGTGGCTTATTGAATAGTGATCGAGTTCACATAGGAGTTCCCAAGCCTTTGACAAGTAGGAAGGCAGGTTTCCACCTTTTGCTTGAAATTCCTTCTTGACTTGGCATACAATAAGCTGGGAATCACTGAAAATTTGTAGCGCTCGAATGTTTAGCTCTTTAGCGATTTTCAGACCTGCAATAAGAGCTTCATATTCCGCTTCATTGTTTGTTGAAGGAAATTCCAGTCTTAGTGCATAACATAGTGATCGACCTTCAGGAGTTTCAAGTACCACTCCGGCTCCAGAACAGTAGTCATTTCTTGCGCCATCAACATACATCTTCCACTGGATTGGAGAATCACTGATCGCTTTTTCCTCACCATTATCTTTCTCTGTGAATTCTGCAACGAAATCAGCTAAAGCTTGCCCGTTGATTGCTTTTCGGGGATGATAAGTGATGTCATATTGACTAAGTTCAATGTTCCATTTTAGAAGGCGACCCGAAGTTTCTGGGCGAAATAGGACTTGCTTTAGAGGTTGATCAGTGAGCACTTTGATAGGATGAGCTTGGAAATATTGCCTCAGTTTCCTCGATGCAACTAGTAGGCAATAGGCGAGTTTTTCCAACTTGGAGTAATTCAGCTCTGCCCCAGTGAGTCTTTTGCTGATATAGTAAACTGGATGTTGAATCCTTTTGTCTTCTCGTATCAGCGCTGCACTTAGAGCATGAGATGATACTGCCAAGTATATAAGAAGATCCTCACCATTACCTGGTCTAGATAGTATCGGAGGCGTTTCCATATGACGGATCAACTCTTCAAAAGCTTTTTGGCATTCGGGCGTCCATTCAAAGTTCTTCTTTCCTTTTTTCAGGACATCGAAGAATGGGATGCATATATCAGTAGCTTTGGAAATGAACCGACTCAGGGCGGCGATCTTTCCGTTGAGACTCTGCAATTCCTTCTTTGTTCTAGGAGCTTTAACTTCTTTCAAGGCAGTAATTTGAGCTGGACTAGCCTCAATGCCCCTAGCACTGACGATAAAACCTAAGAACTTTCCGGATTCGACCCCAAATGTACATTTCAGGGGGTTAAGCTTCATTCTGTATTTCCGGAGGACTGCGAACATTTCTGCTAAGTGTTCAATGTGATCCGCTGCTTTTCTGGACTTCACTAACATGTCGTCGACATAGACTTCCATAGTTTTGCCCAATTGCGGTTTGAACATAGCATTCACAAGTCTTTGGTAGGTTGCCCCTGCGTTTTTCAATCCGAAGGGCATAACTCTGTAGCAATAAAGTCCAACATCTGTAATAAAGCTTGTATCCTCCTGATCCGGCTCATGCATCATGATTTGGTTATAACCGGAGTAGGCATCCATGAAAGATAACAATTCATGTCCCGCAGTTCCGTCTACCAGTTGATCGATCCTGGGTAATGGGAAGCAATCTTTGGGGCAAGCCTTGTTTAGATCAGAAAAATCAATGCACACTCTCCATTTTCCATTAGCTTTCTTGACCAACACAGGATTTGAAACCCAATTTGGATATGTAGATTCTTTGATGAAGTTATTTTCCATGAGTCGATCAACTTCTTCTTTTAATGCTACTGACCTTTCTGGACCTTGGGTTCTTCTTTTCTGTTTAACTGGCGTAAACTTTGGGTCAATATTCAGAGCGTGTACTGCAACTTCTGGGGATATTCCACACATATCGGCATGAGTCCAAGCGAAGACATCCAGATTTGCCTTCAGGAAAGATATCAAGATATTCTGAATTGACACATTAAGCTGTGAACCCACATTCAACACCTTATTTGGGTCTTTTGGGTCAACAGGTACCGGAACTGTCGTTTCCACCGGTACTACTCTATTCTCCCCTGTACTGGCTTTTCTGGGATCCATTTCTTTCCGTGCCCCGCTGTGCTCGCCAGTGCAGGGTCCGCTCTGTAATTGCTACAAGGCTGGTTCCTTGATGCGGACTAGAGTTGCCGCATCCTTTCCCATTTCTCTTTTTCTTGCCTCTCGCAGCTCTGTCAAATAGCATTCTCGCGCAGCATTTTGATCTCCTTTTATAACTCCTACTCCATTGTCAGTAGGGAATTTAATAGTGAGGCACCACGGGGCTAGGATAGCTTTGAATGCTGCGAGTGTTGGACGGCCAAGAAAAGCATTATAAGCAGAATATTCATCGACGATCACAAAGGTTTGCTTTCGGACCACTTTCCTTTCTCCTTCCCCAAGTTCTACAAACAGATCGATGGTTCCTACTGGTTGCTTTGGCTCCCCAGTGAAGCCAACGATTTTCTGTGATGAGGCTTGCACATCGATCATAGGGATTTTCATCTGGTCAAATGTCTTTTTGAAGAGGATATTACATGATGCTCCGCAGTCAATGAGGACTCTTCTGACAATGGCTGGTCCGATACCAGCCGAGATGACCAAGGGATCTAAAGTAGGAGCTTCAATACCTGTAGAATCTCTGGCTCTGAAAATAATATCATCACTGAAAGTTTTCTGTTGTTTAAGGGGCGTAGTGTCTTCTAGAACAAAGACGTCTCCTTCGGCTGGAGCATATTTCAAAGCCCTGGAATATCTCTCCATCTCACCCCAACTCTTGCCAGCTGGGTGAGGTCCTCCTGAAATGACATTGATAACGGGCCTTCCAGATTCATGCCCCGTAGCTTTCTCACCTGCCCCGGGCTGATGAACAGGAGCCCGCTGCCCCTGACTCGACGATGCAGGATTGTTGCTATTCTTTTTCACGAATTGCTGCAACTTGTTTTCTCTTAGCAACTCTTCAATCAAATTTTTCAGCTGGCGGCATTCATCAGTTTCATGACCTGGCTGATTGTGGAAGCGGCAGAATTTCCCACTTTGTATGGCTTTTCTCCCAGTTCTCAAAGGGATAGGTTTAGGGAAATCGACGGAATCTTTAGTGGCCAGGTAGATGTGCTCCGGTGTATGTGATAATGGAGTATATTCTGATGGCTTGAAGGATCGGGGCTTCTTCAGATTACCCTGTTTCTTCCCATTACTATTCTCCCTTTTTTGCCCCACCGATTCATTCTTGCGTGGAGCGACAGTGTTGTTTTCTGCTTTTTCCAACACTGTCTTTACTGGTAAAGGACGGCTTTCCAAGCGAATGAATTCATCTGCTTTTTTGTAGAACTTTTCAAGAGAGGTTGGCTCCTTCATATTTAACCATTTCCCAAATTCGCTTGACTTATCAATAGCCCTCATCAGATAAGTCAATATCATTCGTGGTTCAGCATTGTCCACCTCAGCCAGTGCTATATTGAAACGGTTCAAGAAAGATCTGATAGACTCACCAGGATTCTGCTCTAAACTGGACAATGACATGATATCCTTGGCCTTCGAAGCATATAGTCTAAACTGCTCCTTGAATTTTCTGGTCAAGTCTGAAAACTGATCGATAGATCGGACTGGCAACTTGGTGAACCACAGTAAAGCCATGCCTTCCAGGTATACGGGGAAATATCGGCACTTTATTTCGTCGGAGGCCCTGGCACCTGTCATGTGCCAGTCATATTTATACAAGAACTCATTCGGATCACTTGTCCCTTTGTAAGCTGGAATAGTCGGAGGGACAAACTTCCTTGGAAATTCCGCCTTCAAGATTTTTTCAGTAAACGGAGTTTTACTTGGAGCGAAACCCCATTCCTTCTCATCTTCAACCCTTTGCATACTTTCTTTCATGATCTGCCGGACCATTCCAGAAAGATATTCCTCATCATGCCGAGTTCTAGATCCACCAGCCTCAGGAACCGCCTGTTCAAAGGGACTAGCAGCCCTTTCAGGAGCATTCCTTTCATTAACATCGTGAATGTTGCCAGCACAGTTCCTTTCATTACAAGCTGGTTGATTGTTTGCCCCAAGTAGATCGTTCAATTTATTCAGAATCAGAGCGTTCTGGGCACTTTGAGCCTCTAGTTGTGCATTTTGGGCGTTTATCTGCTGGTTTAACCCTAGAATCACAGCATCCAACTCCGCTTTCGTAACTCCAACAGATGGAGTGGGTTGATTAGGTACAGGGGAAGCGGAGGTTCCCTCTTGAATGTTTCCAGACCTGATAGATCTACTCTTCCTTCCAGGAGCCATAATCTCAGATATACTTCTGGTTTTTAAGGAAATTCTTTCTTCAAATCTCTACGAAGCAATGATGACAGCTGTCCTGAGTTCAATTCTCAGTGAAAGCACCAAAAATGTTAACGCTTAAATTTGAACGCTAACACCCCGGTGTGTGAAGTGTAGTTGTGAAAGCACCACCCGATAGATCGGGAAAGAATTATAAGCAGGTAATAACGGAAAAGCAGTAAACAACAGCAATTTTATAGTGGTTCGGCTTATGGGTATAGCCTACGTCCACTTTAAGTACTTTTATTGATGATCACGTTACAAGTTGATACAAATCTTCTCAAGTACAATACACTTTGAATTACAAAAGACTTAGAACAAGTAGCTCAAACTTCGATGTTGACAAAAATCTTCAAATCCATGGTGGATGTAGATGATTTCTTTATGAAGTTCTTTTAGACGTTCTTTGAATCTCAAAAGCTTTAAGTGTTGAAGTAGTCTGGAATTCGGCAGAGTAATGGCGCTTGAAATTGATCGACCCCCCAAAAAAAAAGTCCCTTTAATGTTGGTGATGGCCTTGTATTTATAGGCTTTGCTCGGAGTTAGGTCGCAACTTTAGTCCGGTCTAAAGTTAGGTCGTAGGTCTGCTCCGGATTAGGCTAGGTCATGAGTTGGCGCCGAGACAAGGTAGGTTGTGGGTCGCCTCCTCTCTTTCTTATGCATAGTCTCCGGTTTCAGGTTGAAGTCCTAGATCGTGGCCGAGATAATGCGTAGTGCCTGAAGCTGCTACATCGGATTTGTCTGGGTCGTGAATGACTTAACATAGGTCGTAAGTCGGTCACGACTTAAGTATAGGTCACGAACCTTTTCCTGTCCTGAGCAATTAGATCGGTATTCAAATTAGGTCGGTAGGCTTCTTAGGTCAGCACCCCTTTTAAGGCATTAAGTCGGCAACCTATTTAAGCCTTAGGCCGGCAACCTATTCAAACCTTTAGGTCGGCAACCTATTGGATCTGTTAGATCGACATCTTTTTAAACCTTAAGCAGTTAGGTCGGTATGCCCCTCTAACCTGTTAGCTTTTAGGTCGGTCTTCCCTGTTAGCTTTTAGGTCGGTCTTCCCTGTTAGCTTTTAGGTCGGTATGCCTTTTAGATCGGCAGACCTGCACAAATCTTACTCAGTTGGGTCGGTAGCCCATGAGACGAGGCAGAGTTAACAATATGTAAATCTAGACTCAAGCAAAAATGTAACATGATCAAAGTAAGCACATGTATGCAACTCAACTAACAGAATGAACAGAAAGATGGTTAGAGCCGTAGTATACAGGGGACACAAAATCAAGTTTGAATGCCACAAAATCAAAATACCGTGGTAGCCAAGAAATTCAAGCTAAAGCCAGAAATTCACGAAATCAAAAATGGCCGAAGCCAAAAGAATTCAACACCGTGGTGACCACGTAATTAATTCAAGCTGTGTCAACCAAGCATTATCAAATATACGCATATGAACAAGTCAGCAACGTCACCATCGTTCAACAACAATCAAGTGGCCGAGAAAAATAATTTGACAAATTCAAATAAATATATATGATCGAAGAATCAGGGAATCAAGCCCTATAAATCAAATTCAAGTAAAATCGTCAACATTGAAACCAAATCAAACTACCGAGCATCATGCTAAGCACGAATTAGATGTGAGTAAATAGAACTCCTCACCTAGATTACAAGCTTGACCAATTCAAAGAGCCGTGAGCAAAGAAGAATCGATCGAGCAAGGCAACGGATTCATCGCTCGATCGCGCAGATAAAGTCGGCGCCTTAGAATCTATACAAGCCCTAAGTTTGCAAAGAGGACCAATGAAAGAATAATACGAGGCCGCCATTTCTTTTTCGTTGGTTATCTCTAGGGTTTGAAAATGAATACTGAATCAAGAGAGAGAGGAACGGGTTTGCCAATTATCTGAATGAAAAGGAAACAAGCCCAATAAAAAATAAATAAAAAGGAAACGGGTCAATATAAATTTAAAGCCCGTATTTCCTTAACAAATTATTTAAACGAATTTGTACCCGGTTTAAAAACTTCAAATAACAAACAACTAGGAAAATTATTCGTCTAAAGACGATAATTAATTGGTACAAAATCTCGGGTTGTCACAGACTCCCCTCCTTATAGAAATTGCGTCCCCGCAATTTTCATAATTAAGGTCGTCACTAACAATTAATTTTCTAACATAAACTGGTTAAGCTAGAAAAATAAAGGTTGAGAATACAAACGCAAAAGAAATCCTTTAATTAAATTAAAAGAAATTCACAATTTCTCAACAAAATCTAAATATCAAGTAGATGATCAGAAAACAAAAAAATTGAATGAATGCAATTATTAGCAATATTCAACTATCAATTGGACAATTAGAATACAGAAATCACAAAACAGCAATGTATAATTATCGATACGATAATTAGAAAACAGCAAAATCTAATTATCAACAAGATAATTAGAAAACACAAATCACAATTCGCAAAATTGCAAATATTTATTTACCAAAAACGATAATCCAAATCTCAAATATCTAATTATCACAAGGGATAATCAGAAATCTCAAATCACAAATATTTAATTATCTCGAACGATAATCAAATCTTAAATATCTAATTATCACAAGCGATAATCGGAAAGCTCAAATCACATATATTTATTTATCTCAAATGATAATCAAATCTCAAATATCCAATTATCAAAAACGATAACAGGAATAACAAATTTCCCATTATCAAAAACGATAATCAGAAATCACAAATATCTGATTATCAAAAACGATAACAGAAATCACAAATATCCGATTACCAAAAACGATAATCAGAAATCACAAATATCAGATTATCAAAAAGGATAATCAGAAATCACAAACATCTGATTATCAAAACGATAATCAGAAATCACAAACATCCGATTATCAAAACGATAATCAGAAATCACAAACATCCGATTATCAAAAACGATAATCAGAAATCACAAGTATCCGTTTATCAAAAACGATAATCAGAAATCACAAATATCCAATTATCAAAAATGATAATAAGAAATCACAAATATCCGATTATCAAAAATGATAATCGGAAACAACAAGATTATCAAAAACGATAATAAAAAATAACAGTTTTTTTCAATTAATGAGTCCGAAATTAGCGGAAATAGCAAACGCACATGTCGCATAACCACGCGTTTTACTAAATCGTTTAATACACTTCATAGTTTCCTTGAAAGTGCAAAATTGTGTATTCTAAAAATAACAATTCACGTTCTCAAACGGACAAGTCCGGAATTAAGCGAATCAGTAAAAGAAAGGGGTCATAGTCCTCGATTTTGCTTAAACGTTTAAATCGTTTCCACATTCTTTTGAAAGCGTAAACTGTAACAATTTTGAAAAAAAAATTAAAAATAACAAATTTTTAAAACACATGATTAAAACAGCAACATCAGTAGCAACTTCGACAAGGAAATTGCACTTCTTAAAATACCGTAAAAACGGACAACAAAATCAGCATTGTGGGATAACCGCATGAAAATCCATTTTAAAATTGACGGTTACCGAAGTTAATACTTCAAAGTCTCATCAAAATAATTGGCATCAAAATATAATACCAATGAATTTTCATTCATCAAAAATGTCACAAGAATCTTCTCAAAGATAGAAAGGTGTATCATACCCTAAACTTGTATTCATAACAAGTTAATCTGTAACAACCCAAATATTTGTCGATTTTATATTTAAATATTTTATCGTTAATCGGATTCTGGTACGAAAAGCAACTTTTTGCGAACGATCAAATTAGGACTCGAGACCACTCCCATCGAGTTCAAAATATCGTTTACAATTTTTTAAGTATAAACATCGATATGTTTGGAGATAGTGAAATTTCACTAACTTTTCCGCTTTGGACTTTGGGTTAGATTAGCCATTATAACTCAAGCCCAAACCCCCTTCCTTCTTCTCACTCTTCATAAATTTCCAAACAACCAAGCTTTTGCATTAATGGTGAGTGGAAGAGGAAATTAAAACTCCAAGCCTAGGTTTCAACTTTAAGTCCATCATTCAACTCCAAAATAAAAGTGAAGACATTGGATTCTAGCTTTTAATTGCTTCTCCATTGATTCAAGCTCCTTCTTCATTGAATTTGTGCAAAGGTGAGATTTTTATCTCACAATTCTAGACTATAACTATTTTGGACTGTTGGGAATGATTTCCTATCACATTAGCGTGCATATTTGCATTTGATTTGAATCGAATTGGTGAAAAACTCCAATTTTTGGTGTTCTTGGTAAAATACAGCAGTTGGGTCGTTTTGGACGTGCTAGGTCGTTCGCGTGGAAAAGTCTCGGCCTTCAGATAGCTCGTTCTGGCCTTAAAATCATTCTAAAGCATTAGATCGTTTGGTCCTTAACACGTAGGTCGTAGGTCGTTCGACCCTTAGGTCGTAACCCTCAGGTCGCTCGCCCCTAGGTCGTTACCCGTTAAATCGTTCGACCTGTTTTACAAACACCATCACCTTTAGGTCGCGTACCTACCTAGGTCGATGAGCCCTTAGGTCACTGGCCCTTACATTGATAGGTCGTTCGCCTTTCAACCTCTAGGTCGCTTAACCTTTAAAACCTCTAGGTCGTATGACCTTTAAGTCGTTCGACCCTTAGGTCGTAACACTTAGGTCGCTCGCCTTTTAAAACTGATGGGTCGCGTGACCTTTATACTTTTAGGCCATTAGACCTCTAAATCGTTAGGTCTCTAGACCAATTTTCTTTCACTAGGTCGTTGAACTTTATAGGCTGTTATGTCGCGTGACTCCATTTTCCCGTAGGTCGTATGACCTTTAAGTCGTTCGATACTTAGGTCGTAACCCTTAGATCGCTCGGCCCAGTTTTGGTTGATTAACATTTAGGCCGTTCGACCCATGCATCTTTTGGTCGTTCCATTTTCCTTTGTTAGGTCGCGTGAGGGACTAGGTCGCTCGTCTCCTCACTCTAGGTCGCGTGACTCCTTCTCCTTGTAGGTCGTTGAATCTTAATACCGCTAGGTCGTGGACCTTTAACACGCTAGATCGTTCGACCTATTTAACTTTAGGTCGTTCCATTTCTTGTTATCTCGACCACGTTTGGTCGCTGGGGAACTTCCACTTTGATGCATTTTGAGCTAATTTCATTGGGTTTATTCACATCTTCGAATGTGATCTTAGTGATTGATTGTTTCTACAATCTCTTTTGTGATGTGTCACATTAAAATATAAAGGTTTCAATACTAGTAGTAAATATCAAAACTCTTTCAACAAAATGATTTCAACTCTATTTTCAATAATAAAGCTCTTTTCTTAAACCGTTTTCCAATCTACTAGTTTATACAAACCTTTACCTCACTCGGACAAGAAATCTAATTAAACGGCTTAGTAAAACTAGTGGTATGAAACGCTTGCGTTTGCTTCGTCGGTTAATTCTTGGACTTGTTCGATTGAACCTCTAGTGACAATTTTTTAGTGAAGATCTACGGTTTATTCGTAAATATTTAAGTTAAGCTAGTGGTTATGGGACATGAAGCTAAACTTTTATATTTACTAACTTAATGTAATCGACACTTCTCGTTGATCATGGCGATCATTTTTATGATTTAGACTAGCAATTATGCGATGTCTCTTTGTTTGCAAGGTTAGACTAGACCTCCTTGGTGTGATTCCAACTCACACATATCTCTTTGTCCGCGAGGTTACTCTAGACACCATTTGTGTGATTCCACTCACACATACCTTTTTGTTTGCGAGGTTAGACTAGACACCACTTGTGTGATTCCACTCACGCATACCTTTTTGATTTTTTGGTTAGTCTAGACCTCATCTGTGTGATTCCAACTCACACATGTGGGGTAGCTCCATATGGTCTTCGGACCGTCATGTGATAGGCCTCTTTCTCTTTTTATGATTTCTGGATTTCTTTTGTTCATTTTTGGAAATTTTATGCTTCACCAATTTTCGTGGCTTGTCATTGACTTGTTATGAGTACAAGTTTAGTGTATGATGCCCTCTTCGGATATTTGAGAAGATTCTTGTGATATTGATTTATCTCTTATTGATGTTCGTTTACATACTTATGATAGTATGTCATTATGGTTGTTATATGATTATGCCATACTTATTATTCTCATGTCATCTGATATTTATAGCTAGACTGATCCGTTTATTATTTTCTTATAAATAATACTCGGGTCAGACCGAGATGTTACAGGTGCTTCAGCTTGACTTCTCCCCTAGGGATTTACTACTCTGACTTTTGGCTGACCATTAGAATAGCAGATTTTGTTGTTTACACTTGAGAAATAGACTCATAGTTGTATTCTTTTGTATAGCACGTGTTGCTATTCTTTTGTATCATCTTGGATCATTCTGACCACTACTCTGTTATACACTTTCATGTGTTAATTATATATTCATATCCTTTTCCGCCTTTGTGATATGGATATCTGTGACTGATTGTGTTATGCTTACTTCTATATTTGTTTCCGGATATTATTTTATAGCCACCGTGTGATAAGCAATTACATGGATGGTCGCTCCTCAACAGCCTTATTCTTCGCGCTAGTTGACAGCATTACTCTATAGTGTTCTTGGCTAGCATAGGTATAGAGGTGGGGCGTCACAGCTTGGTATCAGAGCCAAACTTCGGAACAATGTAGAATAACTTAACAAGGATCATCGTCCTAAGTCCACCTTAGGAGTTATGCCTTAGGATAATTCGAGTCATTGAACCGATTCATCCTATATCCTTTATGATTCCTTGCTTTATCTATCAATATTGCTTGATATTTATTTGGTGAATAACCTTCTTCTTCCTCTTCTTTCTTTCTTAAGGAAGAGAAATGGTTAGACCTGGTCGTCCCAGAGCCGGAACATCTAGTGCTTCACCCTAGGATTGAGTTTTTATGGCTGCTCAACAGCTTCTTGATTTAGTAACGAATGCTCAAGCAGCTGGAACTAATCCGATACCTACTCACCCAAGGTCGGGATTTGCACGCTTGTGCAGCGATTATACCAATTTGGGTGGGAAGCCATTCAAAGGTTCCGAACCTATTATCGAGGTTCAAGCTTGGTTAAGTTCATGAGATCGAATCTTTTCTCGCATGAATCTTGTCGATCTTCACCGTGTTCAGGTGGCTTCCAGTATGCTCCAAGAGAGGGCATTGGACTGGTATGAACTCCTTATTTTTGAAGTCAATGAAGCGGATCTCACCTGGAAGCAATTTCGGGAACGCTTCGAGTTAAAGTTTGTACCAGAAGCAGAGAAAGTAACTCTGGCTCGACGATTTATAGACCTTGTTCAAGGTGAGTCCTCTATGACTGATTACGTCGCAGCCTTCGAGTCGCTTTCTAAATATGGGGTTGAATACAACAACACCCCATTGAAGAAGAAACAGAGATTCGTATATGGCTTAAACAAAAGCCTCAAGAAGCCATCACTTCTAAAGTTAGAAGTTCCTTTCGACCAACTTATAGATATCGCTCTTCGTCTTGAAGAGGCTGATAAAGAAAGTGATGTTGAAGTAGTAGCTTCCAAACCCAACTTCAACAACAAAAAGAGGCCTAACAAATTCAAAGGCCCTTATCCCAACAAAAAGTGTAAGAAAGCAACTCCTGTTGCAAAGGCTCCTTCTCTTGGTAGTCCGAGATGCTTCAATTGTGGATCCGAGGATCATTTTGCAAATAAGTACTCAAAGCCCAAATCGTGTCGCTATTGTAAGAGCCCAGATCATTACATACATCAATGCCTCAAATATGAAGGCAAGGAAGGAAAGTTAAACGTGGCTCAAGCCCCTGGCAACACATCTCGTGGCAAGGGTATTTCTCATTCCATTCTTGATGGTATTATTTTATTCCATGATCAACCTATTAGAGTTCTCTTTGATACGGGTGCATCCCATTCTTTTATATCAAAGGAACTTGTAGACACTTTTTCTTTAAGTGTCGATGCTTTAATGACTTCTTTAAGAATTGCGAATCTTGTTGGTGGATCTGCAACTCTTAGTTTTCTTTGTAAAGATGTGGAGATTATTTTATGTGAATTTCCTTCCTAGCCGATTTGCATGTTATGCGTTACTTAGGCTTTGGAATGATTTTGGGTATGGACTGGCTTAGCCGTTATGTAGCTCATATCCAGTGTCCTGAGCGGACTATCTATCTCCGACATCCGCAATCTGAAAATCAGATTTCTGTTGTTCTTAGAGATTCGGATTCCTCATTGGCTGCATCTTTATATTCTTTGAATCCTCGTGATGATGACGATGATGATGAGGAAGATGTCATTTCTCGTATTCACGTCGTTCGTGGATATCCCGACATATTTGAGCACGTTTTAGGTTTACCACCTAAACGAGCAACTGAGTTCAGAATTAATCTTACCCCTGAAGCTCAACCTATTACCCGTCCTCCTTATCGCATGTCTAATAAGGAAAATGAGGAGATGCGCAAACAGTTATCTGAATTGGAGACGAAGCAATTTATTCGCTCTAGTTCCTCGGCTTGGGGAGCTTTCGGCAATTTTCGTGAAGAAATCCGGCGGTACGCTTAGGCTTTGCGTTGACTATCGCAAGCTTAACGATCTTACTATTAAAAATAAATATCCTCTACCTCGGATTGATGATCTATTTGATCAGCTTAGTGGTGCTAAAGTCTTTGCACCATTGGACTTGGCTACCGGTTTTCACCAGCTTCGTATTGTAGAGGATAATGTTCCTTTGGCATCGTTCCATACTCGGTATGGATCTTATGAATGGCTAGTTATGCCATTTGGTTTAACAAATGCTCCGGCTTATGTCGTTGACCTCATGAATCGAGTTTTCAAAGATTTCCTCGATCGGTTTGTTCTCATCTTCATTGATGATATTCTGGTGTATTCTAAAACCGAGGAGGAACATGAAAAACATCTTCGGATTGTATTGGAAACTCTTAGGAGTAATCAATTAAAGGAAAATTTTTCTAAATGCCACTTTTGGCAATTTAGTGTAAAGTTTCTCGGTCATATTATTTCTGAATCCGGAATATCAGTGGAACCTTCAAAGATTGAAGGGATTCAAAATTGGAAAAGACCAGAGAGTGTGACTGAAATCCGTAGCTTTCTCGGATTGGCGGGCTATTGCCGTCGTTTCATAAAATACTTTTCTAAGATTGTCGTGCCTCTTACTGGCTTAACAAAGAAAGGTGTTAAATACATTTGGTCAGACAACTGTGAAGCTTCTTTTCATAAATTAAAAGAACTCCTTTCTGATGCTCCTATTCTTGTGATTCCCGATGGAAACCAAGATTTTATTTTCTATACCGATGCTAGTCGCGTTGGTTTGGGTGCCGTTCTTATGCAAAAAGAACGTGTGATTGCTTATGCTCCTAGGCAATTAAAGCCAGCCAAGACTAGATAAGTCACTCATGATTTAGAGCTCGCGGCTATTGTTTTCGCTCTTCGTATGTGGCGTCATTATCTCTTGGGAGAAAGATTTGTTCTCTACACCGATCATAAGTCTTTGAAATATTTATTCTCTCAAAAGGAACTTAATTTGCGTCAACAGCGTTGGCTCGAGTTCCTTCTACCTTATGATCTTGATATTCTTTATACCCCAGGGAAGGGTAATCGTGTCGCCGATGCTCTTAGCCGTAAGCAACATGCAGTTGTTTCCATGATGATATCTGAATGGAACGATCTCGAGATTTTATCCACTTGTGAGATTCGAGAGCGCGTATCCGATTTATGCTCATCACTTGTCTTATGTAGCCTTGAGGCTCATCCTTCGCTTTTAGACCGCATTCTTGAAGCTCAAAGGCTAGATCCTGAATTGGCTCTTCTTGGCCAAAATATTAAGGATAAAATTGAAATTGAAGGTTTGAAAGACTTCGATATTGATTCTCATGGCGACATTCGAAAATTCGGTAGACTTATCGTACAAAATATTGGAGATCTTCGTAAAGATATTTTGAAAGATTCTCATCGTTCTAAATTCACCATTCATCCTGGTAGTAGTAAAATATACGCTGATATGAAGCGACATTATTATTGGGAGGGAATGAAATCTGATATTGCTAACTTTGTTAAGTGTTGCATGACTTGCCAACTTGTCAAGGCCGAATACCAAAGGCCTGGTGGTTATTGCAACCTTTAGAAATTCCAATTTGGAAGTGGGACCAAATTTCCATGGATTTTATTGATGGCCTTCCCCGTTCTCGTTCGGGTCATGATAGCTTATGGATGATAGTTGATAGACTTAATAAGTACGCCCATTTTATTCCCGTTCGGTCTAACCGAACCGTTCCTCTTTTGGCCAAACTATTTATCAAAGAAATTGTTAAATTGCATGGAGTTCCTACTTCTATTGTTAGCGATCGAGATCCATTGTTTACTAGTGGATTTTGGAAGAGTCTTCAAAATTCTTTAGGAACGAAGCTTAATTTCAGCACTGCTTATCACCCCAGTCCGATGGACAAACCGAGCGTGTGAATCAAACTCTTGAAGATCTTCTTCGTGCTCGTGTGCTTGATTTTGTTGGAAGTTGGGAGGATCATATTTCACTTGTTGAATTTTCCTATAATAATAGCTTCCAATCTAGTTTTGGTATGGCACCTTTCGAGGAACTCTATGGAAGGCCATGCCGATCTCCTTCTTGTTGGCTTGTGGACGGTGAGAAGCTGATTTTAGGACCTGATTATATTCGGGACTCCACAGAGAAAATTGACATGATTCGATGTAGGATGAAAGAAGCCCAGAGTAGACAAAAATCCTATGCCGATAACGGAAGAAGGAAATTTGAGTTTTCTGTTGGAGATTCTGTTTTTATTCGTGTTTCACCTATGAAGGGTGTTGTACGTTTCAGTCGATCGTGAAAGTTAGCGCCTCAATATATTGGGCCATTTCCTATCACTGAGCGTATTGGCTCGATGGCTTATCGCCTTGCATTACCGGCTCAGTTTTCTACTATGCATGACGTGTTTCACGTTTCTCAATTACGGAAATGCCTTCCGGATTCCGATTCTATTCTTGAGCCTGGTATTGTAGAAGAAATTGAAGTTTCGCCGAATTTAACTTATTAGCAGCGTCCCATTCGAATTATTGCTTCGGAGGTCAAACGACTTCGAAATAAAGATGTTCCGCTTGTGAATGTTCAATGGTCCTCAAATACTAAGGATTGCTCTTGGAAATCCAGAGAATTCATCAAGCGTACACATTCGGACTTGCTTACTCCTGCTCTTTGAGGTGAACTTCCTATTTCAAATTTCTTTTGTGTTAATATGCTTTTATGTTTGTTACTTTTTATTTCCATCTTATATATTGCGAGGACGCAATTTCTTTAAGGAAGGGAGTCTGTAACAACCCGCATATTTGTTGATTTTATATTTAAATATTTTATCGTTAATCGAATTTTGGTCCGTAAGCTACTTTTTACAAACGGTCAAATTAGGACTCGAGACCACTCCCATTGAGTTCGAAATGCCGTTTACAATTTTTTAAGTATAAACATCGATATGTTTGGAGATAGTGAAATTTCACTAACTTTTCCCGCTTTGGACTTTGGGTTAGATTAGCCATTATAACTCAAGCCCAAACCCCCTTCCTTCTTCTCACTCTTCGTAAATTTCCTAACAACCAAGCTTTTGCATTAATGGTGAGTGGAAGAGGAAATTAAAAATCCAAGCCTAGGTTTCAACTTTAAGTCCATCATTCAACTCCAAAATCAAAGTGAAGACATTGGATTCTAGCTTGTAGTTGCTTCTCCATTGATTCAAGCTCCTTCTTCATTGAATTTGTGAAAAGGTGAGCTTTTTATCTCACAATCTAGATTTTGGACTATTGGGAATGATTTCCTATCACATTAGCATGCATATTTGCATTTGATTTGAATCGAATTGGTGAAAATCTCCCATTTTTGGTGTTCTTGGTAAAATACAGTAGTTAGGTCGTTCTGGACGTGCTAGGTCGTTCGTGTGGAAAAGTCTCGGCCTTCAGATAGCTCGTTCTGGCCTTAAAATCATTCTGAAGCCTTAGGTCGTTCAGTCCTTAACACGTAGGTCGTAGGTCGTTCGACCCTTAGGTCGTAACCCTCAGGTCGCTCGCCCCTAGGTCCTTACCTGTTAACTCGTTCGACCTATTTTAAAAACACCATCACCTTTAGGTCGCGTACCTACATAGGTCGATGAGCCCTTAGGTTGCTGGCCCTTACATTGATAGGTCATTCGCCTTTCAACCTCTAGGTCGCTTAACCTTTAAAACCTATAGGTCATATGACCTTTAAGTCGTTCGACCCTTAGGTCGTAACACTTAGGCCGCTCGCCTTTTAAAACCGATAGGTCGCGTGACCTATATACTTTTAGGCCGTTAGACCCCTAAATCGTTAGGTCGCTATACCAGTTTTCTTTCACTAGGTCGTTGACGTTTATAGACCGTTAGGTCGCGTGACTCCATTTTCCCGTAGGTCGTATGACCTTTAAGTCGTTCGACACTTAGGTCGCAACCCTTAGGTCGCTCGGCCCAGTTTTGGTTGATTAACATTTAGGTCGTTCGACCCATGCATCTTTTGGTCGTTCCATTTGCCTTTGTTAGGTCGCGTGAGGGACTAGGTCGCTCGGCTCCTCACTCTAGGTCGTGTGACTCCTTCTCCTTGTAGGTCGTTGAACCTTAATATCGCTAGGTCGTGGACCTTTAACACGCTAGATCTTTCGACCTATTTAACTTTAGGTTGTTCCATTTCTTGTTATCTCGACCACGTTTGGTCGCTGGGGAACTTCCACTTTGATACATTTTGAGCTGATTTCATTGGTTTTATTCACATCTCCGAATGTGATCTTTGTGATTGACTGTTTCTACAATCTCTTTTATGATTTGTCACTTTAAAATATAAAGGTTTCAATACTAGTAGTAAATATCAAAACTCTTTCAACAAAATGATTTCAACTCTATTTTCAATAACAAAGCTCTTTTCTTAAACTATTTTCCAATCTACTAGTATATACAAAGCTTTACCTCACTCGGATAAGAAATCTAATTAAACGGCTTAGTAAAACAAGTGATATGAAACGATTGCGTTTGTTTCGTCGGTTAATTCTTGGACTTGTTCGATTGAACCTCTTGTGAAAATTTTTTGGTGAAGATCTACAGTTTGTTCGTAAATATTTAAGTTAAGCTAGTGGTTATGGGACATGAAGCTAAACTTTTATATTTGCTAACTTAGTGTAATTGACACTTCTCGTTGATCATGACGATCATTTTTATGATTTAGACTAGCAATTGTGCGATGTCTCTTTGTTTGCAAGGTTAGACTAGACCTCCTTGGTGTGATTCCAACTCACACATATCTCTTTGTCCACGAGGTTAGTCTAAACACCATTTGTGTGATTCCACTCACACATACCTTTTTGTTTGCGAGGTTAGACTAGACACCACTTGTGTGATTCCACTCACACATACCTTTTTGATTATTTGGTTAGTCTAGACCTCATCTGTGTGATTCCGACTCACACATATGGGCTAGCTCCCCATGGTCTTCGGACCGTCATGTGATAGGCCTCTTTCTCTTTTTATGATTTCTGGATTTCTATTGTTGATTTGTGGAAATTTTATGCTTCACCAATTTTCGTGGTGTGTCATTGACTTGTTATGAGTACAAGTTTAGGGTATGATGCCCTCTTCGGATCTTTGAGAAGATTCTTGTGATATTGATTTATCTCTTATTGATGTTCATTTACATACTTATGATAGTATGTCATTATGGTTATTATATGATTATGCCATATTTATTATTCTATATCATGTCATCTGATATTTATAGCTAGACAGATCGTTTATTATTTTCTTATAAATAATACTCGGGTCATACCGAGATGTTACAGGTGCTTCAGCTTGACTTCTCCCCCAGGGATTTACTACTCTGACTTTTGGCTGACCATTAGATTAGAAGATTTTGTTGTTTACACTTGAGAAATAGACTCATAGTTGTATTATTTTGCATAGCACGTGTTGCTATTCTTTTGTATTATCGTGGATCTTTCTGACCACTACTCTGTTATACACTTTCATGTGTTAGTTATATATTCATATCTTTTTCCTCCTTTGTGATATGGATCTTTGTGAATGATTATGTTATGCTTACTTCTATATCAGTTTTCGGAGATTATTATATAGCCACCGTGTGATAAGCAATTACATGGGCGGTCCCTCCTCAATAGCCTTAGTCTCCGCGCTGGTTGACATCATTACTCTGTAGTGTTCTTGGCTAGCGTGGGTATAGAGGTGGGGCGTCACATAATGACACACGAATTCACCGATACACAAAAATTGATAAAACTTATCAATAGAAATCACGAAAATTGGTGAAGCACAAATTCTAGAAATCATCACAAGAAATCCAGAAAACACAAATTCTAGAATTCCACACAAGAAGTCCAGAAAACACAAATTCTAGAAATCTACACAAGAAATCCAGAAAACACAAATTCTAGAAATCTAGACAAGAAATCCAGAAAACACAAAGAGGGGGAGGCCTATCACAAAACAGGAGTATGAAAACTCACCACACCGGTATCACAAAACGAGACGCTATCTCATGGTGGCTAACCATTAAATTTTGACACACGAATGGTCCGAAGACCGTGGGGCGCTACGCCACATATGATAGTCGCAACATCACACAAACGGGGTTTAGTCTCCCTCGTAGACAAAGAGACATCGCATAATCGCTAGTCTAAACCATAAAAAGGGGAAGGCCTATCACAAAATGGAAGCATGAATACTCACCAACCGGTATCACAAAACGAAAAGCTATCTCATGTTGGCCAGCCATTAAATTTTGACACACGAATGGTCCGAAGACCGTGGGGCGCTACCCCACTTCTATGTGATGGTGAAACATCACACAAGCGGGGTTTAGTCTCCCTCGCAGACAAAGAGACATCGCACGGTTGCTAGTCTAAATCACAAAAATGATCGTCATGATCATCAAGAAGTGCCAATTACACCAAGTTAGTGAATATAAGAGTTAGGCTTCATGTCCTATAACCACTTGCTTAATTCAAATATTTACGAACAAACTATAGATCTTCACTAGGAAATTGTCACAAAAGGTTCAATCGAACAAGTCCAAGAATTAACCAACGAAGTAAACGCAAGCGTTTCATACCACTTGTTTTACTAAGCCGTTTAATTCAATTTCTCATACGAGTGAAGTAAAGGTTTGTATATACTAATAGAATTGGAAAACAGTTTAGGAAAAGAGCTTTGTAATAAAATAGTTTTGAAATTATTTGGAGAAAAGGGTTTTGATATTTACTACTAGCATAGAAAACCTTTATATTTTTAAAGTGACAAATCACAAAAATGACTGTAGAAACAATCAATCACAAGAATTCACATACGAAGACGTGAATAGAATCCAAAGAAATCGATACCGAATACATCAAAAAGTATGTTCACAAAGATTCTGAAGAAAATGTCACCAAAGTTGCTAATAAATGATAGCAACAAATCGGGGAATTAACAAGAATCGATTAAATTTGGAAACCAAATCAATTCACTAAAATTCACATTTGAAGACGTGAATAAAATCCAAAGAATTCGATTCCAAATTCATCAAAGTAGTAATACCCAAAATTCCAGAAATAGAAGTTATCAAAGTCGACATAGGTGATAACAACTAATCAGAAAAGAAGAATCGATTAACACTTGGAAAAAAATGAAGAAAAACGAACAGAAATGCATAAATGACTTCAACAAAAATAAAAATCAAGTCAATGCCGAAGTCAACAATTAATGGCCACATTCGAATACAAAACGAATCAACATCATCATCAAAGAATTCAACGGCAAACAAAGTCAGAGTCTTGGAAATCAAGCCGAGGAAAACACAAAATATCAAGTTCAAAATCGCTGAGATTCGAACTAGATATGAGTGAAAAATCAAAATCACTCCATTTGCAACCGGTTGAGCTATTTTTCATCACAGTGTAACAGGTACACAATGACACCCATAGCATAACACAAAAGTGGAACAAAGTCCAGAGGTCAAAATAGCTTTAATTGGCCAAATTCGAACAAAACCAACATCGGCTAAATCAATTCAAAGCCGAAAACACAAGAACAAAATCCTCATCCTCAAAAACCCAACTTGAGTTCGTAAAGCAAATGGAGGCAGAAGCCAAAACACTTTCACGAAATCAAAATCAAATGCACATGAATAAGAGTTAGGAATTCATACCTAACAATTCAAAGATAATCATAGGCAAAGATGAGAGATAAAACATCGACAATTAGTTGTAACACATGTTCCATCTAAGTTATGTTTTATATTTGCCCTAAACCCCAGGCTTTGAAACCAAGCTATGACGCCCCACCTCTATACCCACACTAGCCAAGAACACTACGGTGTAATGCTGCCAGCTAGCATGGAGAATAAGGCGTTTGAGGAGCGACCATCCGTGTAATTGCTTTGTGCGAGCATCGATATGTTAGATAATAAAACATGCATTTTATTTCAGGAGGAAATCAGACATACCGATACGAACTCAAAGCTACTAAACAGCGGCTATAATAGTTTAGGAAAAAATATACAATAATAACACAAATAATACAAATGTCTCATATATATAATAACTGATGTCAGTTACAATACACGTGATACAGAACATATGATACAACTACAACTATCGACTCAGGAAGTTACATATACAAGTACATTATCGTGAATAATATGCATGAATACATATCATCCTATACAAATACACAGACTACTATAAAATGACAACGGCTACTTCAAAAGGAATGAAAGGACTTCATAGCTCTAGCAGCAATCCAAAGCAAGATATCTACAACCTGTAATAACTCAGGTCTGACCCGAGTATTAAATTCAAAAGAAAATAGTACACAGGTCAGTCTAATTCAAACTCAGTTATTAATGCACAGAAGCAATAACAATCAAATATCAAATAGACGACAGTCACAGAAATCTCGTATATCCAACTCTTCAATAAGAGAATCAGATAACGGTAAATATAACACAAAATAGTGTTAAATAAAAAATCAGCAAATTCCAATCATCAACAAAGATACAAGTAAAGATTATCAATAAAGATAATATGAAAACCACAGAATTGCCTAAACAGCAATTAACAACAAAATGATCAAATTAAACCAAATCAAAATACACTTTAAAATATGTTGAATTGGCAACACGAAACAAATACAACAATTGAAATATCAGTTTAAATTGTCAAATCTGATAGGAATGCAGTACACGCTCGCGTGCACTGCCTCGCCACATAAAAACGTTAAATCTGTATGGATGCAGTACACGCACGCGTGTACTGCCTCGCCACAACAGTATATAAAATCATCATAACACCAAATGCAAATCAGCAAAACGAAACTACAGAGGTCAAGTCACGACTATCGTGACTCAACACTACTACAAACAAAAATGAATTAGAAATTACAACCCAAACGTTAACAATACAAAGAAATGCATATAATCATGCAACGGTGAAATGATGTACACCTGAATGCAACATTGAAACTGCTACACCAAGTGCACACGTACAACAACAATGTAGCAATATCGAACCAGTTCAATTTCCAAAGTGAAGCCACCAGACTCAAGTCTAACTGGCAATGACTCAACATCAAAAGCAATATGAACTAGACAATAAACAAGAGCAAAATGAATGCAACGACGACTCCATATCAATGCAAACAAAACCGGGTTACTACATAACAAAGCAGCAACTAAAAATAGTGCAACAGGTCAGAAAGCAAGTGTGTGTACCTAAGGTACAACATGTGCGCAACTGTGAGACTGAAAGATGCGAGCACCAGACTCGAGTACAAAACTACAAACTCAAGTGCAGTGAACTCAATTATAAACTCAAGCAGGAACGAAACTACAATGTAGCTTCAATTGAAAACAATATCACCATTGAAACTAAACTCATATACACATTGTACTCAAGGCAACCAGCATATATAAGTGTAGTGATGAAAATGCAGTGATATGCAGCAGTGAACAACACATGGAAGCAAATCGAGCAAGGTACCAGAGACAAAGAATAGCATGGAAAAAGTTGATCAAGTCAGTGACACTGCCTCAACTAAGCACATGCATCAGTAATACCAGCAAAGACCCACAGCTAACATGACTCAAATGAACAAAGCACCAAATCATACTAAAACAGGCAGTGGAAACAAAACAGACTACAATATCAAGTTCAGGCCAGACCAACTAAATGCAACAGTGAACAGTGTAGTCATATAAGCATCCAGTCAAGCACAAAGGAATGCAACATTGTACACAGTGACATAATATGTAAATCCAGCCTCAAGCAAAAATGTAACATGATCAAAGTAAGCACATGTATGCAACTCAACCAACAGAATGAACACAAAGATGGTCAGAGCCGTAGTATACAGGGGACACAAATCAAGTTTGAATGCCAAAAAATCAAAATACCGTGGTAGCCAAGAAATTCAAGCTAAAGCCAGAAATTTACGAAATCAAAAATGGCCGAAGCCAAAAGAATTCAACACCGTGGTGACCACGTAATAAATTCAAGCCGTGTCAACCAAGCATTATCAAGTATACGCATATGAACAAGTCAGCAACATCACATCGTTCAACAACAATCAAGTGGCCGAGAAAAATAATTTGACAAATTCAAATAAATATAGATGATCGAAGAATCAGGGAATCGAGCCCTATAAATCAAATTCAAGTAAAATCATCAACATTGAAACCAAATCAAACTGCCGAGCATCATACTTAGCACGAATTAGATGTGAGTAAATAGAATTACTCACCTTGATTACGAGCTTGACCAATTCAAAGAGTCGTGAGCAAAGAAGAATCGATCGTGCAAGGCAACGGATTCATCGCTTGATCGCGCAGATAAAGTCGTCGCCTTCGAATCTATACAATCCCTAAGTTTGCAAAGAGGATGAACGATAGAATAATACGAGGCCGCCATTTCTTTTTCGTCGGTTATCTCTATGGTTTGAAAATGAATACTGAATCGAGAGAGAGAGGAACGGGTTTGCCAATTATCTCAATGAAAAGGAAACAAGCCCAATAAAAAATAAATAAAAAGGGAAGGGGTCAATATAAATTTAAAGCCCGTATTTCCATAACAAATTATTTAAACGATTTTCTACCCGGTTTAAAAACTTCAAATAACAAACAACTAGGAAAATTAATCTTCTAAAGACGATAATTAATTGGTACGAAATCTCGGGTTGTTACATACATACTATACGAATATTTGAAAATAAGGTTACTTAATAAAATATAAAACTAGATTTTCACTTTTAAAAAAAAAATACCAAGTCACTTTTTAAAATAATTACTACGATAATTGATTAAAAGAAAATACTTACTTTAGAATTTAAATATTTGTAAATAATAAATTTTCCAAAACTTGCTTTTTAAAACAACTTAAAAACTTTTAATTTATATTTAAAAATATATTTTGAAAACGTACTTGGTTATCCAGGGAGAATTTCCAATCTCAATAACTTAAACCAATTTTCCAAATTGATTTCCAATTTATTCCATTTGAAATAAATTCATTTCCAAATTCATTAGATATGGACTTTATTATCCTAATTTTTTCTTTACTCTTTTCAATAATTTAAATCTTAAATTTTAAATAAATGTTTTGTTCTTTTAAAATAATAATGCTGAAGTTTAAAATTCATTAGTCTTCCGATTATTCAAAATTTCCCTTCCTATACTCAGGATTTATTTATCAGGATTTTAAAGTCACTTTATTTCTTTTCCAATTCATTCTTAAAGTTATTCAAATCTCTACAATTAATTTTCTTACAAATTCACTTTTTTATTTTCTTTCCAAAATCCAATTTATATATTTTTGGTAATCCATTATACCCAATCATATCAAATCGCGCCATAGCATTCAATATTCCAATACAATTCATCATAGAATATCAAATGATCACAACAGAGGGTATTAAATAATTTAAATAAATGTTGAGGAGTCCAGTTGGATCCCTCCAACCTGTTTTTCCCTGCATCCACAGACATTAGCAAAATATAAAATGCCAATTCCAAAATATACCATACTATAGCACATCAATAAATTCAACCATTCAAACAATTATTTAAATTTAATCATTTAAATTTAAACATAACTGAGTGAGATTAACTCACCTTTACTTTCCGTTTTGCAATCCATTTCCATCTCGACTATTACATCCTAATTTTGTACCTTGTATAAATATTTATATATTTTATTAATATCCGAGATAACCTACCAATAACTTACCCATACATAAATTAAATTGGCTAATAATTTAATTTAACTGTTCATTTGGTTTTAACAGAATAAATTCTAATTTCAACGAATTCCCTCTAATAAATTATTTTTAGCAACTAATATAAATTAAATAACTTAATTAAATAAGCTAATCACTATAATTCCTCCATGTGACGACCGCCCATGACTCCAGCACGAAACAAGGGAATGGTGCGCTGAAAGGTGTGCGAGGCAGCCATGGACGATTGTCAGGGCAAGGTAAAACAACAGACTCTATCGTAAAACTCACAGCGCAAAGATAAAATACAATAGAGAAATATATATAGTGAAGCTCCACAGAATAGAATATCATCATATAAGCTTCATAGTAGTTTTATACAAATATCTAAACAATCAATACATCAAGCCTCACTACATATCACTCAGAGAATATACAAGCAGCGGAACATCCAGTACATATAGTAAGAAAACAATATGCAAAAGCCTCCAGCTCGTCTTCGTCATCAGCAACGTGGATAACCAAGAACAGCACCTGCCACCTAGTCTGCCCATCCCAAAATGGATGAACGGCCCAAGGTAATAAGAGTTGAACATAAAACCTTGAGTCAGACAACAGTCTTAGTGAGCAGTAAATTTACTATCAACATACCAAAAGAGCATAAAGGAAAAAGGAAAAGGAATCCAACCCTCCCACTCCACCTCTTTCTACAGTGATAGCCCCCAGACACACTAAGCAGAAGCAAACATAGCAAAGCAGACATTAAAAATAAAGTAATTATCACTCGAGTCACGGTCGATGTTTTCCAAGTACAAAATCCCAAGGCCTAAACCAAGATCAGATAAGCACCCAGAAAGCATTGCTCTTGAGACCAAATGATGATACAACCAAACATCCATGACTCTGGCTATCACTGTTATCATTGCTTTGATATCATCGTTAATTGAATGACCGGCTCATTATTTCATCCGTCCGTCAAGGGCTAATGGTAATCTCGGTTCTAGACAGAACTCCGCACGTCGTCCCAGCCCGTGCCTAGGACTATCGAATCTGCCCAGAGTACTTAGCACGTCATCAAAGCCCGTGCCTGGGCCTATCGAATCTGCTCAGCTTACTCTTGCTTTGAGCCTTCTAGAACCTTCATTAACGATGAGATCTCAGCCTTCTAGTCATCCTCCTCGACGACTATTCTCATACTAGCACAAGCGCCTCTCGAGCCATCCATTATCAACGAACTCGAACCATATCACCGAGTTATCAACATGCTTGGGATGATCCCGTCTGGATTAAACCAAGGCTATCTCACATCATGCTTTGCTTCATCGCATCATAGCAAAGTCCCATCTCAACATCATCATCAAATCTATCCATATGAGCTTTATCATCCGCTTCATATGCCACTAGCAGCTTTCTCATTCAAGAGCCCTTCCTTTAGCTTTTGAATCATCATCGACCAACTTTGTCCAAATTGAAACACTAATCCACTAATTTACAACAATCAATTAAATCAATCATTAATCCAAGTAATTAAGCATTCAAACAAGATCTAATAAGCGATTATAACAAGAATGGCAATTTGGTAAATAAAGAGTCCAAATCAATTTCTATACAACTTGATGAATGAACTTGCATAGGTTAACATGTATAAAATGGATATCAAAACTTCATGAACGATGGATGTACATGCAGACTTAAGGAAAATGCAAGAAATCACTATCTTTAACACACAAACAAGCCATCGATCCAATATACTCCTTTGGGTCCATGTGAGAGATAACTGCCACTCACCGAATCACCTAAACACCTCAAAAGCTACTAACTTCATATCTGGACAGCAAAGGATCTAACTTGATCTGTCAAAATTCCGCTTCAAATGATGAAATCCCTCTTCGTTGGATGTAGATCTTCAACTTTGGCTCTTGGATCTTCGATTTGATCTTCAATCTTGGATGGAAGGAAGCACAAGGTTAAAGTGGAGAAAAGAAGTAAAGAAGTGTTGTAGTCGAGCTCTCAAAATGGCAGCACTTCGTCGCTTCAAAATCCGGATCCCAAAAAAAATAAAGATAGGCACTTCTATTTATAGGCTGGAAATTGGGTCGTTCGCACTTAGGCCAGTCGCTCTTAGGTCGGCCGCGACCTAACACACCCTGCGGACCCAACAACCCAACACACCCTGCCGACCCAACAACCCAACACACCCTGCCGTCCTAACAACTTAACGAGATGCGGACCCAACGACTCATCTCACACTGCCGACCTAACGACCCAACTACATAGCCGACCTAACGACTCACCCAAGCTACCGACCTAACACTATAGGCGACCCTTCTCCTAAGTCTTCTGGACGACCTAACTACTCATGACTGCTACCTAGGTCGCTCACGACCTAACTAGATGCCGACCTAATTACTTAATGATATGACCGACCTAACACTACTAAGCCGCTAGTTCCCTTAAACCGTTAACTTCCCTAGGTCGGTCGATTCTATAGGTCGGTCCAACTTGTTAACTCCTAAGTCGCTAACTCCTTAAGTCGGTTGCCATCTTAAGTCGGTCCAAAACCTTAACTTGCTCACCTCCTTAGGTCGTACCTATCCCTTAAGTCGGTCAAATCTTTAGGTCGTTCACTTCTCTAAGCCGTTAACCACTACCACTAACTTCCTTAGGTCGGTCACTCCCCTTAGGTCGGACCAATCTCTTCTGTCGCCTAACCAACCTAACTAACACGACCTTATCCCAAGCGACTTATCTCTAGACGACTGAAACTTTAGTCAACTTAACAACAATACGACCTAAAGCATACAGTTTTACAATCTTTCGATCCGTAAAAATACGGGTCGTTACATTCTCTCCCCCTTAGGAATTTCGCCCCCGAAATTCCAAACAAACAAGAACAACCAAAACTATTCTGCATGCCTACCATCCATAGCAACCAACAAATCATGCATCCAATTACTAGCCTAGCATGCAGAATTCTAAGATTAGAACAAGTTACAAATTCATGAGATGTCATGACACCTTAGGGCCATACCTCGAAGAGTTCAGGATGAGCTGCTTTCATCCTCTCTTCCTCCTCCCATGTACAATCGTTAACATCATCACTCCATTGTATCTTGAGCAACGTAATTGTCTTCCTCCTAAGCTGTTTCGTGTCGGTTTCAACAACACGAAGCGGCTTACGAGGTCTTCCAACAACTGGATCATCTTCAAAATCGTCACAGCTATCAGCAGAAACCACTGTATTCGAGTCGTGCACATACTTCCGTAGATATGATATATGAAAAACATTGTGCATACTCGACATCTTTTCTGGTAAGTCCAATTTATAGGCGAGCTTTCCAATTCGCTCGACAATCGGGAATGGTCCAACAATTCTCGGAGTCAACTTTCCTTTCTTCCCGAATCGAATAACATTCTTTAGTGGAGAAATATTCACAAAAACCATATCACCTATGTCGAATTCCAGATCCTTACGACGCTTATCATCATATCTTTTCTGACGGTCTTGGGTTGCCTTCAATCGTTGCCGAATGATCCCTATACCATCTAAAGTCTGTCGAATGATTTCTGGCCCAAGTATCAGCTTTTCTCCAGTCTTTAACCAACATGTCGGAGAGTTACACGGTCTTCCATACAATGCCTCATATGGTGCCATACCAATGCTTGACTGATAACTGTTATTATACGAAAATTCCACCAAATGAAGATGATCTTCCCATGTTCCTCCGAAATCCAAAACACATGCTCTGAGGAGATCTTCCAAAACCCTGTTGACTCTCTCGGTCTGACCATCTGTTTGGGGATGATAAGCTGTACTCAAACACAACTCGGTTCCCAAAACTTCCTGGAAGCTCTTCCAAAATCTACTAGTGAACAATGGGTCTCGATCGCTCACTATACTCTTTGGAATACCATGGAATCGAACTATCCACTTAACATATAGCTCAGCCAACTTCGATGCAGTCCTAGTTGATCGAAAAGGAATGAATTTTGCACTCTTAGTCAAACGATCTATGATGACCCAAATCCCTTCATTTCCTGCTCTTGTTCTAGGTAGTCCATCGATAAAATCCATCGATACTTGCTCCCACTTCCATGTAGGAACTTCTAATGGCTGAAGCAATCCACTGGGCTTCTTCTGCTCGGCTTTTACCAACTGGCAGTTCATGCACTTGGAAATAAAATTTCCAACATCCTTCTTCATACCTTTCCAGTAATAGGTTCTCTTCATATCCCGATACATCTTATTCCCACCCGGATGAATTGTCAACTTCGAGTGATGACTTTCCTTCAAAACTTCATTTCTCAATTCATCTACATCGGGAACAACTAGTCATCCTTGTTTCCGAAGCCAACCCTCTCGATCGACCTCGAATCCTTTATCCTTTTCTAGGTCCAATCCAGATTCCAAATCACGGATAATCTTGACAAGCTTATCGTCTCGCTTTTGGCTCTTGCCAATTCTTTTCACAAGAAAAGGCCTTATCGATAAGTTTACCAACATCTCAGGTTCCAATTCACATCTAGGCCTGAAGTCAAATCCAACTAAATACTCGAGACTCTTCCATTCTGAAAACATGGCCCCCAATCCTGCATGTCTTTGACTTAACGCATCTGACAATGCGTTACCCTTTCCCGGAGTATAGGCTATACCAAAATCATATGATGCTAAAAACTCTAGCCACCTTTGCTGTCGAAGATTCAAATCCTTTTGGGAGAAAAGATACTTCAATGACTTATGATATGTAAACAATTCGAATCGAACTTCCAATAAATAATGTCTCCATAGCTTCAGAGCAAATACAATCGCCGCTAACTCCAAATTATGAGTTGGATAATTCCTTTCATGCGGCTTTAGTTGTCGACTTGCATACGCAACAACTTTATCCTTCTGCATCAGCACTGCTCCAAGTCCAGTGCCACATGCATCGGTGTAAACCACCATCTCATCATTTCCACTTGGAATAGTCAAAACAAGAGCACTTGTCAGTCGCTCTTTTAGGATTCCTAAAGCTTGCTCACACTTAGCATCCCATTTGAATACTTGATTCTTTTTCGTCGATCCTGTTAATGGTGCAGCTATCTTGGAAAAGTCTTTGATAGAAAGACGATAATATCCTGCTAATCTAAGAAAACTCCTCACATCAGATGCATTCTTTGGTCTAACCCAATCCTGGATTGCTGCTACCTAAGCGGGATCAACCGCTATTTCTCTTTCAGAGATAATATGGCCTAAGAACCTCACTTCGCTCTTCCAAAAGCGACACTTCGAAAACTTAGCCTTCATTTGGTGTTTCTGCAATATTTCCAAAACAACATGCAAGTGCGTCTTGTGCTCTTCTTCAGTTCTGGAATAAATCAAAATATCATCCACGAACACAAGTACGAATTTGTTTAACTGATCTCTAAATACTCTATTCATAAGATCCACAAAATACGCTGGTGCATTGGTCAATCCAAACGGCATTACCAGCCACTCATAGAAACCGGATGGTGTCCTAAAAGCAGTCTTCGGCACACTATCCTTTGCCACTCTTAAATCGTGAAATCCCGTTGCCAAATCCATCTGAGAAAACACCTTAGCTTCGTGAAGCTGATCAAACAAGTCATCTATTCTCGGCAATGGATACTTGTTCTTCTTAGTCACTTTATTCAGCTCACGATAATCCACACACAACCTCAACGATCCATCTGCTTTGGTTGCAAACACAACTGGTGCACCCCATTCAGACACACTACGTCGAATGAATCCTTTCTGTAAAAGATCATCAACTTGCACCTTCAACTCTTGTTGTTCTCTAGGCGCCATCCGCCTAAGGCATCACAACAGGTCTGGCTTCCTCAACTAGATCGATACGAAACTCGATCTCCCTATGCGGCGGTAACCCTTTGACTTCATCAAAGACATCCTCAAATCCATTCGCGATTGGCAAAGATGACAGTCCATCCCGTGGAACAACCAGCGAATACATGAAGCTCATGAAGACGCCTTCCTTATGCTTACATCGTATCACAACCTTTCGCCCTTCCACATTCTCAACTGTCACCTCCAACCTTTCACAATCAACCTTTGCCGCATACTTCCTAAGCCAGTCCATACCAAAAATAATTCCGAACCCCGCAAAGTTCAGAACAAAACAATCACAAACAAAAGAGAAATCATGACTTGATACAATAAGACCACGGCATAGCATACTCAAACAGGACGAACCCCCAACTGGATTAGTCACAACCAATGGTCTATCAACAATATCCGGTTCCAAACCCAACCGACACACAAGTTCATTACAAACAAACGAATGCGATGCCCCAGTATCAAACAACAATCTAACTGGAACACCACATATGGAAAGAGTACCTTGAACCACCACACTCTTCCCTTTCTCTTCAACAGTAGGAGCTTTCGAAGATGATGGAACAGCCCCCAAAGCATAGGCTTCCACAATCTGCTTGTCCTTTCTCGGTTCGGGACAATTCCTCCTGAAATGCCCCGGCTTCTCACAGTTGTGGCACTTCGCCGGCATCTTTGGATTCTCGCAATCCCTGGAGAGATGGCCCTTCTGCTGCCAATTGTAGCAGGTCACTTCACCCTTCGGCCTCTTCTGGCCATCCTTACCCTTCTGTTGCTGCTGCTTCCTCTTCTTGTTTCCACCTTGCTGTGGTTTAGACTCTTCCTTGGTCACAGCAATAACAGATCCTTCTTTACGAAACAGGTCATCGTGCCTGAGAGCTTTCTCCACAAGCTTCTCAAATGGATCGTCCAAATGATCCACCAACTGCCTCCAAAGATAATTCTCCAATCCTGTCACAAACTTCTCATTCTTCTGATATGGGGATTCAATATATGACCGGGCATACTTGGACAAGGCTTCAAACTCAGAAACATACTCAAGAACTGGTCTTCCACCTTGCTAGAGCTCCACAAACTTCTTAAACAAAACAGATTTCTGAGCTGTTGAAATGAACTTTGCTTCAAACCTAGCTTGGAACTGCACCCAAGTGATCTCTTCCTCTGGAGTATCAATGGTGATAGAGTTCCACCAATCAGAAGCTCTTCCTTGAAGATGTCTTGATGCAAGCTTCCTTTTGGTTGCATCCTCAGTTCCCAAGTCACCAAAGATTCTTCTACAAGCATCAATCCATCTCTGGACTTCAATAGTTGATTCTGTTCCCAAGAAAACCTTTCCTCCAAGAGCAGTATAATCCTTACACAACTTAGCAAAATCCACTGGTATTAGAGCTTGAACTTGAACTTCAACATCTACTGATGGCCCCGGAGCTGGAATCCTTCTCATGATCGAAGTCATCATAGCTTCGAACATAGCAGCATAATCAGCTGCCCCATCAACAACACGGCCTTCCCCAGCAGCTGGTCTCCCTCTTCGGCTCATTCTTAATATCTATAAAAAGGAATGATTAGAACACCTTGAGAAACAACTGCATAAGGAGTTCAAATCCTTCTAAGCTACTATATTACATATAGTAATCATCCATCAAAATACAATTACTTCTCTCATACGTAGTTACGTCAGCGAGCGTTGGCTAAAATCGATTAACCAAAGCTCTGATACCAAATGTGACGACCGCCCATGACTCCAGCACGAAACAAGGGAATGGTGCGCTGAAAGGTGTGCCAGGCTGCCATGGACGATCGTCAGGGCAAGGTAAAACAACAGACTCTATCGTAAAACTCACAGCGCAAGGATAAAATACAACAGAGAAATATATATAGTGAAGCTCCACAGAATAGAATATCATCATATAAGCTTCATAGTAGTTTTACACAAATATCTGAACAATCAATACATCAAGCCACACTACATATCACTCAGAGAATATACAAGCAGCGGAACATCCAGTACATATAGTAAGAAAACAATATGCAAAAGCCTCCAGCTCGTCTTCGTCATCAACAACGTGGATAACCAAGAACAGCACCTGCCACGTGCCACCTAGTCTGCCCATCCCAAAATGGATGAACGGCCCAAGGTAATAAGAGTTGAACATAAAACCTTGAGTCAGACAACAGTCTTAGTGGGCAGTAAATTTACTATCAACATACCAAAAGAGCATTAAGGAAAAAGGAATAGGAATCCAACCCTCCCACTCCACCTCTTTCTACAGTGATAGCCCCCAGACACACTAAGCATAAGCAAACATAGCAAAGCAGACATTCAAAATAAAGTAATTATCACTAGAGTCATGGTCGATGTTTTCCAAGTACAAACCCCCAAGGCCTAAACCAAGATCAGATAAGCAACCAGAAAGCATCGCTCTTGAGACCGAATGATGATACAACCAAACATCCATGACTCTGGCTATCACTGTTATCATTGCTTTGATATCATCATTAATTGAATGACCGGCTCATTATTTCATCCGTCCGTTAAGGGCTAATGGTAACCCCGGTTCTAGACAGAACTCCGCACGTCGTCGCAGCCCGTGCCTAGGAATATCAAATCTGCCTAGAGTACTTAGCACGTCGTCGCAGCCCTTGCCTGGAACTATCGAATCTGCCCAGCGTACTCTTGCTTTGAGCCTGCTAGAACCTTCAATAACGATGAGATCTCAGCCTTCTAGTCATCCTCCTCGACGACTATTCTCATACTAGCTCAAGCGCCTCTCGAGCCATCCATTATCAACGAACTCGAACCATATCACCGAGTTATCAACATGCTTGGGATGATCCCGTCTGGATTAAACCAAGGCTATCTCACATCATGCTTTGCTTCATCGCATCATAGCAAAGTCCCATCTCAACATCATCATCAAATCTATCCATATGAGCTTTATCATCCGCTTCATATGCCACGAGTAGCTTTCTCATTCAAGAGCCCTTCCTTTAGCTTTTGAATCATCATCGACCAACTTTGTCCAAATTGAAACACTAATCCACTAATTTACAACAATCAATTAAATCAATCATTAATCCAAGTAATTAAGCATTCAAACAAGATCTAATAAGCGATTATAACAAGAATGGCAATTTGGTAAATAAAGAGTCCAAATCAATGTCTATACAACTTGATGAATGAACTTGCATAGGTTAACATGTAGTAAAATGGATATCAAAACTTCATGAACGATGGATCTACATGCGGACTTAAGGAAAATGCAAGAAATCACTATCTTTAACACACAAACAAGCCATCGATCCAATATACTCCTTTGGGTCCGTGTGAGAGATAACTACCACTCACCGAATCACCTAAACACCTCAAAAGCTACTAACTTCAAATCTGGACAGCAAAGGATCTAACTTGATACGTCAAAATTCCGCTTCAAATGATGAAATCCCTCTTCGTTGGATGTAGATCTTCAACTTTGGCTCTTGGATCTTCGATTTGATCTTCAATCTTGGATGGAAGGAAGCACAAGGTTAAAGTGGAGAAAAGAAGTAAAGAAGTGTTGTAGTCGAGCTCTCAAAATGGCAGCACTTCGTCGCTTCAAAATCCGGATCCCAAAAAAAACGAGGATAGGCACTTCTATTTATAGGCTGGAAATTGGGTCGTTCGCACTTAGGTCAGTCGCTCTTCGGTCGGCCGCGACCTAATGACCTAACACACCCTGCCGACCCAACAACCCAACACACCCTGCCGACCCAACAACCCAACACACCCTGCCGTCCTAACGAATTAACCAGATGCCGACCAAACGACTCATCTCACACTGCCGACCTAACGACTCAACTACATAGCCGACCTAACGACTCACCCAGCTACCGACCTAACACTATAGGCGACCCTACTCCTAAGTCTTCTGGACGACCTAACTACTAATTACTACTACCTAGGTCGCTCACGACCTAATTAGATGCCGACCTAATTACTTAATGATATGACCGAACTAACACTATTAAGCCGCTAGTTCCCTTAAACCGTTAACTTCCCTAGGTCGGTCGATTCTATAGGTCGGTCCAACTTGTTAACTCCTAAGTCGCTAACTCCTTAAGTCGGTAGCCTTCTTAGGTCGGTCCAAAACCTTAACTTGCTCACCTCCTTAGGTCGTACCTATCCCTTAGGTCGGTCAAATCTTTAGGTCGTTCACTTCTCTAAGCCGTTAACCACTACCACTAACTTCCTTAGGTCGGTCACTCCCCTTAGGTCGGTCCAATCTCTTATGTTGCCTAACCGACCTAACTAACACGAACTAATCTCAAGCGACATACCTCTAGATGACTTAATCTTTAGTCAACTTAACAACAATACGACCTAAAGCATACAGTTTTACAATCGTTCGATCCGTAAAAATACGGGTCGTTACACTCCATATCTAAAACTCCATGTATATATGTTTTATTTTCTTCTCTTTTCTTTTTTTTCCTTTTCTCTTTCCAAATTTTTCCTATATACAACTTTCTGCAGAAATTACTTTCCTTCAGTAGACCTATTTGTCGAATCAAAACTGATATAATTTTAAACCCTACTGTAGTCATTTTTTTTCTGGAAAGAAAAACAGAATTTTACTTAGTTTTTATATACATATATATTTAAATACATAAATAAATAAGAATTTAAATGAAAACAACATATCGATACCTCACAGTAACCGCTCGAGGTTGCCACCACTGCTAGATTTCCACTCGAGAGCAGCACATCGCGACACCCCATATGAATGCCGAAGCCCTAGCTGCCACAAACCTATCCACTAATCGCCGCCGCATAAAAATCGAGTTGCCAACCAACCATCATCGCCACCAAACGCCTCTACGAAGCAATCGAAACCCAAGCTACCCACTTCGACATCGGCCATGACGCAATCGAACTGCGTTGCCCCCCATCAAAACGAACGACACCTCAATCGCCTATCCCTGCCCTAGGTTCACAAGCTCGTCGAACTTGAGTGATTTCGAATGCCCTAGCCTTGTCCAACTCGATTCGGTCGCTGATGATTCGAACGAAAACCTTGCTTGATTTTTAACTGATTTTAACGAACCTCGTTCGTTCGTTCGTTTAGCTTTAATTTCGATTTTCTCAAAACGGAGGGAGCGACCAATTTTTTTAGTTTTAGTTTAACTGAGTATTCCATTTTGAAGGAGGAGGCTTCGGTGAATTTATTTAAGGGAAATGAAGCTTGCGTGATAAGAGAAAGGGAGACACGATGATGATGGCATGTACGAGAAGAAGCAACGATTTGAAGGAAAGGCAGCTGATGGTGATTAGCACGTGAATATGTAAATAGAATTTTAATTAGAATTTTCGATGTAAATTTTCAACGCGTTTATGTATCGTACGCTCACATAACAACTCCAATCAATACGAAATTTGAAATCCGATAATAATACAATATTACGGACCCAATGGAACTAGTTTCGTCAAATTCCGAGACTGTGCCTTGGAAGGCAATTTTTAAATTCAATTTAAACGATATAAAATTTCAAAACTGAACAAACCACTGCTAATTTCAATTTTACAACTTCTATTATCCTCTGTACTATCAATATAAATTTTACAAGCCTTCAAATTATTTTTAACAAGCTTAAAATTCCATATTTCAACCATTTACCCAATTTCAAATCATTTAATCCAATAATTTAATTATCAATAATTAGTGATATTTGAATTCAAATTAAAAATTAACATTTAAATATTCAAAATCAATTGAATATTCCAATTTCAAATGCTCAAAAATTCAGGGTCGTCACATTCCTCCCCCTTAAAAGAATTTCGTCCCCGAAATTACTAATTAGGAAGAATGGTCCTATACCCATTTACTATTTTCCCAAAACCAGCAGTTTTTAACAACAACCCAACAATCTTTATTAAAGACACACTATCCATCTTACTAACTTTCCAAACTCTTCCATTAGGTTTCTATCAATATCATTGACCCAATCCATTCAAATTTAAATTTTAAACCCAATTTAAATTTTCAAAAATTTCCCAAAATTTTTCTAACTCTCTAAATTTTCGAAAAATTTCGCCAGCGTCTCCTTTGTGCGGCTAGCTCGGTACTACTACAAAATGGCTCTACGGCCTCCCAAATCCAAAAAGAAATCAAAAAGCCAAGTGGCTAGGTCCAAAAACACAATCCAATTTCATGGAAATTTAAACACATACCTTTTTGTCGAGCATTTCAAATTTATCTTTCTGAAATCAAAATCAATTCTCTTTTCTCTTTATAATACCTGCACATCTTACATAGCAATAATATCTAATCACAACATTCCCAAAACATTTTATCGACATTGTGACACCCCACCTCTATACCCACGCTAGCCAAGAATATTACGGTGAATGCTGTCAACTAGCACGGAGAATAAAGCTGTTGAGGTGCGACCCTCCGTGTAATTTCTTTGCGCGAGCATCGATATGTCAAATAGTATAACATACATTTCTTTATCAAGAGGGAAATCCGACATACCGACACAAACTCAAAGCTACTACACAGTGGCTGTAATATCTTCAGAAACAAACATAGAAATAAACATAACATAAATTAGTCACAGACAATTCATATCACAAAGGCGGAAATAGATATGAATATTACACTAGGAAGTGTACATCAGAGTAGTGGTCTAAAGAGATCCACAATATCACAAAAGAATAGTTGCATGAACTACACAAACGAATAAGTATACATTATGGAGTCTATATCTCGAATGTATACACCAAAATAAACTACTAATCTAAGTAGTAAGCCAAAAGTCAGAGAAATCAATCCCAAGAGAGAAGTCAAGCAGAAGCACCTGTAACATCTCGGTCTGACCCGAGTATTATTTAATAAGAAAATAATAAACGGATCAGTCTAGCTGTAAATATCAAATGAAACGATATAGAATAAGAGATATGACTAAACACATAATAATCACAATGCCAAGCTGTGATATATATAATTAGTTGAAAATCATCAAGAGATTAATCAATGTCACCAAATCTACACAAGAATCAAAGAAATGTCATACTCCTTATTCCGTTCAGCCAACCATAAATATTGACGATAATATCAATGTCAATCACAAAAGTCAATGACATACAAATTCCAGAATTCAATACGCGAAATCCAGAAATCACAAAAGTCAATGACGCACAAATTCACCAATGCACAAATATCGGTAAGGCTTATCATTAGAAATCACGGAAATTGGTGAAGCGCAATTTCTAGAAATCATCTCAAGAAATCCAGAAATCACAAAGGGGGGAAGGCCTATCACAAACGGGAGCATAAATCCCACCAACACGTGTATCACAAACGGAACGCTAGTTCCATGGTTGCTAACCATCACAAATTGAGCCGAAGCTCCACAAACGGCCCGAAGACTGTGGGTTGCTACCCCACCAAATTGAGTCGAAACTCCACAAAACGGGGTTTAGTCTCCCTCGTAGACAAAGAGACATCACACGTTGCTAGTCTAAATCACAAAGATGATCGTCATGATCAACAAGAAGTGTCAATTACACTAAGCTAGTAAATATATGAGTTTAGCTTCATGTCCCATAACCACTTGCTTAACTTAAATATTTACGAGCAAACTGTAGATTTCCACTAGAAAATTGTCACAAGGGATTCAATCGAACAAGTCCAAGAATTAACCGACGAAGTAAACGCAAGCATTTCATACCACTCGTTTTACCAAGTCGTTTAATTAGATTTCTCATACGAGTGAGGTAAAGGTCTGTATATACTAACAGATTAGAAATCGGTTCAAGAAAACGATCTTTATAATAAAATAGTGTTGAAATCATTTGAAGAAAGAGTTTTGATATTTACTACTAGTATAGAAAACCTTTATATTTTTAAAGTGACAAATCACAAAGAAGATTGTAAGAACAATCAATCACTAAAATTCACATTCGAAGACGTGAATAAAATCCAAAGAAACCGATAAAGAATCCATCGAAATGTATATTCAAAAATTCCTAAATAGGAGTCATCAAAGGCATAATAAATGATAACAACAAATAGGATCATCACGAATCGATTTAAATTGGAATTCTCAAGCGAATAGGCAAATAGGCAAAATAGGCAAAACACAGCAATTTCAGACGTCTGAAACAAGTGGTTCAGACGTCTGAATCTGGAAATATAAAGATTTCCAGAACACAATTCAGATGTCTGAATCAAGTGTTTCAGACGTCTGAAATAGGCATATTTTAGCCTATTTCCTTTCTGGTTCCAAATGAACCAATTCAGACGTCTGAATCCATATATTCTGACGTCTGAATCTGGGAATAGAAAACTTCCCAGAACAATATTCAGACGTCTGAATATTACGTTTCAGACGTCTGAATCTGGGGTTCAGGGCATTCCCTGAACCTAGGCCAAAAATGGCCAAACGAATATCGAAAACGATCGAACGAGCAAATGGCGATGACTAAGGAATTACGTCGAACGACAACCCAGCCTAAACGGATCTTCGATACGCCTCAAATATCAATGTCCAAATATCCATAATAGGATTTTCATAAATTAGACAAAAACACCAAAAATTGGAATATACACGAAATCGATCCAAACCAAGATCAATTGCACACGAATAAACGTTAGGAGTTCATACCTAACAATCGAAGATAATTATAGACAAAGATGTGAGATAAAAATCTCACCTTTTTACAAAATCAAACAAGAAGAAGCTTGAAAGCAAATGGAGAATCAACCTCTCTTCAACACAACCCAAATGAGCTTGAATCTATGCTCAAAACAAGAACATTCCCAAAATTAGGTTTAGGAATTTCTGAAATTGGTAAGAGAATAAGTTGGAGAAGAAGAAGAGAATGCTTACCAATGGGTTCTCTTGAATTTGGAGCTACAAATTTGAGGTTGCAAGAGGAACTAGGGTTTTGGAGTTTTAATTTCCAATCTCTCCCACCATTATTGCCTTAGAACTGAAAAGAGAAGAGAATGAGGGTGAATGGGGAAGAGTGGCTCAGATTTGAGTATAAGTTAAACATACGGCTGAGCCCAAAACCAAACCCAAAGTGAAAAGTAGCAAAAATCAACTTTCTCCAAACATATCGAAGTTTATACTCAAAAAGGTCGCAAACGGCATTTTTAACTCAATGGGGGTGGTCCCGAGTCCTAATTCGACCTTATGCAAAAAGTAACTTTTCGGACTAAAATCCGACTAACGATAAAATATTTAAATATAAAATCGATAAATATGCGGGTTGGTACAGACTCCCCTACTTAAAGAAATTGGGTCCTCGCAATATTTAAAAAGAAGATATATATAGTAACAACCATAAAAGCATATTCAACACAAAAGAAATTTGAAATAAAAGGTTCACCTCAAAGAGCAGGAGAAAGCAAGTCCGGATGTGTACGCTCGATGAATTCTCTGGATTCCCAAGAACAATCCTTAGGTTTTGAGGACCATTGAACCTTCACAAGCGGAACTTCTTTATTTCGAAGTCGTTTAACCTCAGAAGATATAATTCGAATAGGATGCTGCTCATAAGTCAAATTAGGCGAAACTTCAATTTCTTCCACAACACCGGGCTCAGAAATAGAATCGGAATCTCGAAGACTTTTCCGAAGTAGAGAAACGTGAAACACGTCATGGATAGTAGAAAATTGAGCCGGTAATAAAAGGCGATAAGCCATGGAACCAATACGTTCAGTGATAGGAAATGGCCCAATATATCGAGGCGCTAATTTTCCCGATCGACTGAAACATACAACACCTTTCATTGGTGAAACATGAATAAAAACAGAATCTCCAACAGAAAATTCTAACTTCCTTCTCCGGTTATCGGCATAGGATTTTTGTCTACTCTGGGCTTCTTTCATCCTATGGCGAATAAGATCAATCTTTTCTGTGGAATCACGAATAAAATCTGGACCTAAAACCAGCTTCTCACCGGCCTCAAGCCAACAAGAAGGAGATCGGCATGGCCTTCCATAGAGTGCCTCAAAAGGTGCCATACCAATACTAGATTGCAAGCTATTATTATAGGAAAATTCAACAAGTGAAATATGATCTTCCCAACTTCCCCCAAAATCAAGCACAAATGAACGAAGAAGATCTTCAAGAGTTTGATTCACACGCTCAGTTGTCCATCGGACTGAGGATGATAAGCGGTGCTAAAATTAAGCTTTGTTCCCAAAGCTTTTTGAAGACTCTTCCAAAATCCACTAGTAAACAATGGAACGCGATCACTAACAACAGAAGTAGGAACACCATGTAATTTAACAATCTCTTTAACAAAGAGCTTGGCCAAAAGAGGAATAGTTCAGTTAGACCGAACGGGAATAAAATGGGCGGATTTAGTAAGTCTATCAACAATCACCCATAAGCTATCATGACCCGAACGAGAACGGGGAAGGCCATCTATAAAATCCATGGAAATCTGGTCCCACTTCCAATTGGAATTTCTAAAGGTTGCAATAACCCACCGGGCCTTTGATGTTCGGCCTTAACGAGTTGGCAAGTCATGCAACGCTTAACGAAGTTAGCGATGTCAAGTTTCATTCCCTCCCAATAATAAAGCCGCTTCATATCCGCGTACATTTTACTACTACCGGGATGAATGGTGAAATTGGAACGATGAGAATCTTCTAAAATATCCTTACGAAGACCAATAATATTTGGTACGATAAGTCTACCAAATTTTCGAATGCCGCCACGAGAATCGATATCAAATTCTTTCAATCCTTCAATATCAATTTTATCCCTAATATTTTGGCCAAGATGAGCCAATTCAGGATCTAGCCCTTGAGCTTCAGAAATGCGGTCTAAATGAGAAGGATGAGCCTCAAGGCTACATAAAACAAATGATGAGCATAAATCGGATACGCGGTCTCGAATCTCACAAGTGGATAAGATCTCGAGATCTTTCCATTCGGATATCATCATAGAAACAACAACTTGTTGTCTACGGCTAAGAGCATCGGCGACACGATTACCCTTACCGGGTGTATAATGAATATCAAGATCATAAGGAGTAAGGAACTCGAGCCAACGTTGTTGACGTAAATTAAGTTCCTTTTGAGAAAATAAATATTTCAAAGACTTATGATCCGTGTAAAAAACAAATTTCTCTCCTAAAAGATAATGACGCCAAATCCGAAGAGCGAAAACAATAGCCGCGAGTTCTAAATCATGAGTGGCATATCTAGTCTCGGCAGGCTTCAATTGCCTAGAAGCATAAGCAATAACACGTTCTCTTTACATAAGAACGACTCCTAAACCAACGCGACTAGCATCGGTATAAACAACGAAAACTTGATTCCCCTCGGGAATAACAAGAATAGGAGCATCAGAAAGGAGTTCTTTTAATTTCTGAAAAGAAGCTTCACATTTGTCCGACCAAATGTATTTAACACCTTTCTTCGTCAAGCTAGTGAGAGGCACGGCAATCTTAGAAAAGTCTTTGATAAAACGACGGTAATAGCCCGCCAATCCGAGAAAACTACGAATCTCTGTCACACTCTCCGTTCTCTTCCAATCTTGAATCGTTCAATCTTTGAAGGATCTACGGAAATTCCGGATTCGGAAATAATGTGACCGAGAAACTTCACACGAGATTGCCAAAAGTGGCATTTAGAAAATTTTGTCCTTAATTGATTACTCCTAAGAGTTTCCAACACAATCCGAAGATGTTTTTCATGCTTCTCCTCAGTTTTAGAATACACAAGAATATCATCGATAAAGATGAGAACAAACCTGTCGAGAAAGTCTTTGAAAACTCTATTCATAAGGTCAACGAAATAAGCCGGAGCATTCGTTAGACCAAATGGCATAACAAGCCATTTATAAGATCCATAACGAGTACGGAACGATGTCAAAGGAATACTATCCTCTACAATACGAAGCTGATGAAATCCAGTAGCTAAGTCTAATTGTGAAAAGACTTTGGCACCACTAAGTTGATCGAATAGATCATCCATCCGAGGTAAAGGATATTTATTTTTGATAGTAAGATCATTAAGCTTCCGGTAGTCAACGCAAAGCCTAAGTGTTCCATCGGATTTCTTCACAAAAATAGCTGAAGCTCCCCAAGGCGAAGAACTAGAGCGAATAAATTGCTTCATCTCCAATTCGAATAATTGTTTACGCATCTCCTCGTTTTCTTTATTGGACATACGATAAGGAGGACGAGTGATAGGTTGAGCTCCAGGAATAAGATTAATTCTGAACTCAATTGCTCGCTTAGGTGGTAATCCTAAAACGAGCTCGAATAAGTCGGAAAATTCACGAACGACGTGAATAAGAGAAATAATATCACCCTCATAATCATCATCGTCATCACAAGGATTTAAAGAATATAAAGATGCAACCAAGCTGGAATCTGAATCTTTAAGATTAATAGAAATCTGCTTAACGGATTGAGGATGTCGAAGATGAATAGTCCGCTCAGGACATAGGATATGAGCTTCATAACGGTTAAGCCAATCCATTCGCAAAATCATTCCAAAGCCTAAATAACGCATGACATGCAAATCGGCTCGGAAAGAAAAATCACACAAAATAATCTCGACATCTTTACACAATAAACTTCTTGTCGCGGATCCACTAACCGGATTCGCAACTCTCAAAGAAGTCATTAAACACAAAACATCCAAAGAAAAAGTATCAACAAGTTCTTTTGAAATGAAAGAATGGGATGCACCTGTATCAAAGAGAACTCTAATAGGTAGATCACGAAATAAAATAATTACATCCAGAATAGAATGAAAAATACCTTGGCCACGAGATGTGTTGCCAGGGGTTTGAGCAACATTAAGCTTTCCCTCTTTCCCGCCCTGAAGCTTGGGGCATGAGGATATAACATGACCGGGACCTTTGCAGTAACGACAAGAGAGAGACTTTGGACACTTGTTCGCGTAATGGTCCTTCGAACCACAATTGTAGCATTCCCCACGACCAAAGGAAGAAGTCTTTGCCACGGAGGTTGCTTGCTTCCCTTTGTTACTAGGATAGGGGCCTTTGAATTTGTTTGGCCTCTTCTTGTTGTTGTTGAAGCTTGGTTTGGAACCCACCACTTCAACATCATTCTCCCTATCCGCCTCTTCAAGACGAAGAGCGATATCAACGAGTTGGTCGAAAGAAACTTCTAATTTTAGAAGTAATGGCTTCTTGAGATTTTTGTTTAAGCCATAGACAAACCTCTGGTTCTTCTTTAAAGGGGTGTTGATGTATTCTACCCCATATTTGGAAAGCGGCTCGAAGGAGGCGACGTAATCAGTCACGGAGGACTCACCTTGAACAAGGTCTATAAATTGTCGAGCCAATGTCACTTTCTCAGCTTCTGGTACGAATTTTAACTCGAAGCGCTCTCGGAATTGCTCCCCAGTGAGATCCGCTTCATTAATCTAAGAAATAAGAAGCTCGTACCAGTCCAATGCTCTTTCTCGGAGCATACTAGAGGCCACCTGAACTCGGTGAAGGTCAATAAGATTCATGCGAGAAAAGATTCGATCGCATGACCTTAGCCAAGCCTGTACTTCAATAATAGTTTCGGAACCTTTGAATGGCTCCCCACCCAAATTAGTGTAATCACTGCACAAACGTGCAAATCCCGACTTTGGGTGAGTAGGTTCCGGGTTAGCTCCAGCTGCTTGAGCATTCGTCACTAAATCAAGAAGCTGTTGAGCAGTCATAAAAACCCCATCCTGGGGCGGAGTGCTAGATGGTACGGCTCTGGGGCGGCCTGGTCTAGACATTTCTCTTCCTTAGAAGGAAAGAAGAAGAAGAAAAAGGTTATTCACTAAATTGAATATCAAGCAATATTGATAGACAAGACAAGGAATCATGAAAGAAAATAGGATAAATCGGTTCGAAGACTCGAATTAAATCCTAAAGCACAACTCCTAAGAAAGACTTAGGACATGATCCTTGCTATATTATTCTATATTGTTCCGAAGTTTGGCTCTGATACCAAGCTGTGACGCCCCACCTCTATACTCACGCTAGCCAAGAACATTACGGTGAATGCTGTCAACTAGCACGGAGAATAAGGCTGTTGAGGAGCGACCCTCCGTGTAATTTCTTTGCGCGAGCATCGATATGTCAGATAGTATAACATACATTTCTTTATCTAGAGGGAAATCCGACATACCGACACAAACTCAAAGCTACTACATAGTGGCTGTAATATCTTCAGAAACAAACATAGAAATAAACATAACATAAATCAGTCACAGACAATTCATATCACAAAGGTGGAAATAGATATGAATATTACACTAGGAAGTGTACATCAGAGTAGTGGTCTAAAGAGATCCACAATATCACAAACGAATAGTTACATGAATTACACAAAAGAATAAGTATACATCATGGAGTCTATATCTTGAATGTATACACCAAAATAAACAACTAATCTAAGTAGTAAGCTAAAAGTCAGAGAAATCAATCCCAAGAGAGAAGTCAAGCAGAAGCACCTGTAACATCTCGGTCTGACCCGAGTATTATTTAATAAGAAAATAATAAACGGATCAGTCTAGCTGTAAATATCAGATGAAACGATATAGAATAAGAGATATGACTAAAAACATAATAATCACAATGCCAAGCTGTGATATATATAATTAGTTGAAAATCATCAAGAGATTAATCAATATCACCAAATCTACACAAGAATCAAAGAAATGTCATACTCCTTATTCCGTTCACCCAACCATAAATATTGACGATAATATCAATGTCAATCACAAAAGTCAATGACATACAAATTCCATAATTCAATATGCGAAATCCAGAAATCACAAAAGTCAATGACGCACAAATTCACCAATGCACAAATATCGATAAGGCTTATCATTAGAAATCACGAAAATTGGTGAAACACAAATTCTAGAAATCATCTCAAGAAATCCAGAAATCACAAAGGGGGGAAGGCCTATCACAAACGGGAGCGTAAAGCCCACCAACACGTGTATCACAAACGGAACGCTAATTCCATGGTTGCTAACCATCACAAATTGAGCCGAAGCTCCACAAACGGCCCGAAGACCGTGGGTTGCTACCCCACCAAATTGCGTCGAAACTCCACGAAACAGGGTTTAGTCTCCCTCGTAGACAAAGAGACATCGCACATTACTAGTCTAAATCACAAAGATGATCGTCATGATCAACGAGAAGTGTCAACTACACAAAGCTAGTAAATATATGAGTTTAGCTTCATGTCTCATAACCACTTGCTTAACTTAAATATTTACGAACAAACTGTAGATTTCCACTAGAAAATTGTCACAAGAGATTCAATCGAACAAGTCCAAGAATTAACCGACGAAGTAAACACAAGCGTTTCATACCACTCGTTTTACCAAGTCGTTTAATTAGATTTCTCATACGAGTGATGAAAAGGTTTGTATATACTAATAGATTAGAAATCGGTTCGAGAAAACGATCTTTATAATAAAATAGTGTTGAAATCATTTGAAGAAAGAGTTTTGATATTTACTACTAGTATAGAAAACCTTTATATTTTTAAAGTGACAAATCACAAAGAAGATTGTAAGTACAATCAATCACTAAAATTCACATTCGAAGACGTGAATAAAATCCAAAGAAACCGATAAAGAATCCATCGAAATGGATATTCAAAAATTCCTAAATAGGAGTCATCAAAGGCATAATAAATGATAACAACAAATAGGATCATCACGAATCGATTTAAATTGGAATTCTCAAGCGAATAGGCAAATAGGCAAAATAGGCAAAACGCAGCAGTTTCAGACGTCTGTAACAAGTGGTTCAGACGTCTGAATCTGGAAATATAAAGATTTCCAGAGCACAATTCAGACGTTTGAATCAAGTGTTTCAGACGTCTGAAATAGGAATATTTTAGCTTATTTCCTTTCTGGTTCCAAATGAACCAATTCAGACGTCTGAATCCATATATTCAGACATCTGAATCTGGGAATAGAAAACTTCCCAGAACAATATTCAGACGTCTGAATATTACGTTTCAGGCATCGGAATCTGGGGTTCAGGGCATTCCCTGAACCTAGGCCAAAAATGGCCAAACGAATATCGGAAACGATCGAACGAGCAAATGGCGATGACTAAGGAATTACGTCGAACGACAACCCAGCCTAAACGGCTCTTCGATACGCCTCAAATATCAATGTCAAAATATCCATAATAGGATTTTCATAAATTAGACCGAAACACCAAAAATTGGAATATACACGAAATCGATCCAAACAAAGATCAATTGCACACGAATAAACGTTAGGAATTCATGCCTAACAATCGAAGATAATTATAGACAAAGACGTGAGATAAAAATCTCACCTTTTTACAAAATCAAACAAGAAGAAGCTTGAAGCAAATGGAGAATCAAACTCTCTTCAGCACAACCCAAATGAGCTTGAATCTATGCTCAAAACAAGAACATTCCCAAAATTAGGTTTAGGAATTTCTAAAATTGGTAAGAGAATAAGTTGTTGAAGAAGAAGAGAATGCTTACCAATGGTTTCTCTTGAATTTGGAGCTAGGAATTTGAGGTTGCAAGAGGAACTAGGGTTTTGGTGTTTTAATTTCCAATCTCTCCCACCATTATTGCCTTAGAACTGAAAAGAGAAGAGAATGAGGGTGAATGGGGAAGAGTGGCTCAGAATTTGAGTATAAGTTAAACATACGGCTGAGCCCAAAACCAAACCCAAAGTGAAAAGTAGCAAAAATCAACTTTCTCTAAACATATCGAAGTTTATACTCAAAAAGGTCGCAAACGGCATTTTAAACTCAATGGGAGTGGTACCGAGTCCTAATTCGACCGTATGCAAAACGTAACTTTTCGGACTAAAATCCGACTAACGATAAAATATTTAAATATAAAATCGATAAATATGCGGGTTGTTACAGACTTCCTCATAAAATGTCAATATTTACTCATTCAAATATTAACTCAGAATATATTAATAGTATCAATTTTTTATTTAAGAATTCACCATTCCCTCTTAAGTTAGTTTAAGCAATTTATATGCTTCTTATATTCCTTTTTCACTTTACCACTTAAGTTTATATCTATTTCTATTCAATTTAGTTTTCACATTCCATATGAATTTTAGTTATTTTCAACTTTGAGCATATAATTTTGTCTTCCATTTATAGCTAATTTATGACATTATTTTAATTAGCTTAATTTACTAATTTATTTCAATTTCCAGTTTTGAAACCGTTTTGTCGTTAACAAAATTTTCCAAAAATTTTCAAAAAATTTTCTAACTCCCAAAATTTCAGAAAATTTTTGGCAGAGTCCCCTTTGTACGGAGGGACTTCTGCAATATCGCAGGATGCACAGATATATATATACATCGGCCTCAGGCCGGAAATCACAATATATATCAATATATGCAGTTCGTATCTCCTATTTTGTATTCTTTTGCGTAAGCGTACCTTTATTTAGTATTTTTAAGCAAGCGGCTTACTTAATTTGCATTTTGCGCGTCCAAATCCAGCCAAACGGCTTCCCTGAACCTGTACTTACTCAATTTAAACATGTAAGTGCCAAATATATGAAGGTTAACACATTTCACTTACTTGCAATAGTTAAACACATGAATTGTAAAGGAAATTCACACCAAACATTTTTCCGTAAGCAACTTATACAAATTTTCATACTAATTCCACTGTTCCAATTAATTTATAACCATTTTCATTCAATTTGAATGGTTTAAAACTCAATCGCTTACATTTAGTTTATTTCTAAGCAAACCGAGCTCATTTTTAATCCAATTGTTCTCCAAATCAATTTATTTTACTCATATCAATTCATAGCATTTATTCAATCTCGGTTCGTCCAACGATAATTTTATTACTATGCAATTTGATAGTATCCATGTGAATAATTAAGCACTTGAGTTTTATAATCAATTTAAATTGACTCCGACTCAACTTACACTTAATTTTATTCCATTTAAGATTTATTCACAATCCATATATTCTCATTTCATTGCATTTTAAATTTGAATCCATTCACTTGCATTTCATTTCATTAACCAAACTAGTTTCGTTATTCAAACAGGTTCCATTCGAATCCATTTGATCTAGCTCGACACATTCTGTTTAAATTCCATTCACAATCCATTCATTTACAATTCATTCCAAAATTGTTCATTCCAAACTACTTTATTTAGCTCGAAGACAATCTAAGCTATTTCATTCAATAACCATTTCAATTTTATTCATGATCTATTCATTTGCATTTCATTTAAAACCATTCTATTTTTCTTATTGACTCCAAGTTATTTCAATCCCTTAACAATTTGAATGGTTTATAATTATTTATTGAAGAATTTCATTCCATTAAATATTATCTGTAACTCACCGAATTTTATTTCGATTAAAATTCATTTTCACTTGATTTAAAACCAATCCAATATTATTAAACTTTGTTTAAGTTGAATTCAATTCAACTCTCCTCCATCCATTTAGCTGAAGTTAATTTACTTCAATTTATTCAAATTTTTATACTTAAGCTCACTTTCATTTTACAAGTAAATTTTTCTCTTCTATTCAACTTAATTCTTTCTCAATTAAACCTCATTTTTAATCTACAATTTAGTTTGATTAGTTATTACAAAATTTAAATTTCCAGATTTAACTCATTCAATTGATTACATGGCCATTTCCAATTTATTTCCACTTAGTTGGATTTTATTTGACAATTCATACCTTTTCTATTTTAATCCAATTTTATTTTATTCGGTACATTTTTAATTATATTTAATTTATTGACTGTGACAACCAGTAAATTTTGAACATTTAAAATTTGAATATTTAATTGATTTTAAATACTTTAAAGGTTAATTTTAAATATTTTGAAGGATAATTAAATACTGAATTTAATAATTGGAAGTTGGGTAAAATGTTGAATCTGAAACTTTAAGCTTGTTAAAAATAATTTGAAGGCTTAAAAAATTCAAATTTATAATACTGAAGGTGATAGAACTTTTAAAATGGAATTTCAAAGTGTTTTGTTCAGTTTGAAAATATGTCGTTTAAATCGATATTTAAAAATAGCCTTTCGAGGCATAGTCTCGGAATTCGATGAAACCAGTTCCATTGAATCCGTAATATTTAATTATTATCGGATTTCAAATTTTGTAGTGTTTGGAGTTGTTGTGTGAGCATACGTTATATAAACACGTTGGAATTTATATCGAATTCAAATATAAAATTTGTAAATTGTATATTGGTCTAGTCAAATTTTCTATCAGCTGCTTCCTTTCACCATCAGCACTTTTTGGTCTCCTCTGTAACAAGCATTGGCAGGTGCTAAATCAAATCCATCCTCTTTTTCAATTCACGCAATAGAACAAAAGATAAATTAATGGCTAAAAATGAATCAACCAAACTCATTGTTCTCAAATCAAAATTTATCTGTTCGAAATCACGCCCTCACAATTTGAAATCATTCGACCCTCTTTGTTCATTTGGTTTCAAATCGCAATCAGTGAATCATCAATGGCCGAGCAAGTATTCCTTAATTCATCTCGGAAGTAAAAATCGAGACCCAGTTCGATTTAGGTCTAAGCTGGATCTAATCGCGTCTTGGGTGGCGATGTGGTCGCAAGTCGCCCCAGTTCTTGTCGGAGGCGGCGAGCACGAGCACCGATGGCCGAGCTTTGTCGAGCGCGAGATCTAGGGATTCGTCGGCGAGGTCCTAGAAGGCGGCTCGTGCAGTTACGGTTTTGCGAGGCTGTGGCGAGGTCAAGCGCGAGCAGAGTGGGTTCGAGGAGGAGGCTCGCGTTCGTTGGTTCGAAATCGCGAGGCTGTGTAGTCGCATATCTGTGAGCCTGGAGGACATTCGCGAGCAAGGTAGACGTGAGTTTGCCTGGTAATTTAAATTCACTTAAGTTATTTTCTCAATTCCAAATTTGGTAAAAAGAAAACTTTTCTGTTCTATTTTTTTCAAATAAGGTTTAAGCAGGAAATTTATTTATAACAAATTTAATAGTTAAAACCAAGGTATTAGAAATTAATTGATCGATAAATTCAAATATTAATAAATCATATAAATTGTTTATTCAAGTTCAAAAAAATCAAGAAATCAAGGCTATATTGGAATGGATTGGAAATAGAAGCAAAGGTGAGTTAATCTCACTCGGTTGATTTAAATTTAAATTTAAATGGTTAAATTTAAATAAATTGGTTGAATGGTTGAATTGATTGATGTGCTATATTATAGTATATAATACATCTTGGAATGTTTGATTTCCCGCATTATATAGCGGATGAGACCCTATGCGCCGCATAATAGCATATGATATTTTATTTAAATCCCATATACCGCGATATTCCACCTCGAAGTGGAATTGGTGTTTTATGTTGTGCTAACATTTGTGGATGCAGGAAAACAGGTTAGAGGGATCCAACTGGATTCATCAAAATATTTAATTTTGTTTAAATATTCTGTGATATGATTCTTGATATCCTATGATGAATTATATGAATAATTGGATGTTATGGTTTGGTTTAGCCTATTTGGATATGTTGAATTATCAAAATCTCTAGAATGGAATTTTTGAAAAGAAATAAAGAGTAAATTTTTAAGTAAACTAATTTTAGTGAATTGGAATAAATTAATAATGAATTGAAATAAAAATAAAATAAAGGTGATTGCAAAGTTCTAACAAACTTGGAATTAAAGGATTTTGAATTAACATTGGGGAAATAATAAATTGTAAAGCTTAGGCGATATTATTTGAAAGAATAAAGAAATTATTTTTAAATTTAAGGATTAAATTTAATAAAAGGATAAGAAGGAATTTTAGAAATCTGAAACTGGTATTTTTTTTGAAAAGTTTTAACTCATAATAAAGAAGTAAAAATCTAGAAGTTAATGGACTTTAAATAGATGAAATAAGGGAAGGAATTTATTTTAAAGTAAAGTAAATTATAAATAAATTGTAAATTTACTTAAGTGTTTGAAATTGAAATTAAAGAAAAGTGAGATTTTGAAATTTATAAACTGGGTTTATAAAAGTGAAGTGGATTTGGAAATATAAATTCAAGGTGTGAATTTATTTAAGAAATGGTAAATTTGTTTAAAAATAAATGGTGATTTATTTTTAAGAGATGTGAAAGAGGAGTATTTCCCTGAATAGCCAAGTATGGGTTTCAAGGAAATTTTAAAAATAAATTAAGTGTTTTAATATTGTTTTAAAAATATGTTTTGGAAAGTTTAATATTTTTAAAAGTTAACTTTTAAAGTAAGTATATTTTTCCCAAATCTATTATTGTAATAACTATATAAAGTAACTTGGTATTGTATTTAAAAGAGGAAATTTAGTTTATATTTTATAAAGTGTTTTGTACATAATATTCTTAAAGTATATATATTTTAATAAAATATTTAAAGTAGTTTAATTTTAATGTTATAAAGTATATTTTATAAAAGTGCTTTTAAATTATTAAATCTTAAGTGTTTTGTACTTGGTCTTCCAGTGGAAAAAATTAATTGGGAATGTATTCTGTGAGAGGAAACTGGTTTGAAAACTGTTTTTAAAGGGAGTTGAAAATGGAAATTTATCTTGTGAAGATATTTTTGGGATTAATAAATAATGTGGGAAATTATTTATTGGTTGATGGTTGTTTGTGGATATTAATTGATAGTTAAATAACCGACTATCAATATTGGCCAAATGCGCTGATCGTTTCGAAGAGACCGGGATCGAGATTAATTTGTCGAAAACCACTTCGATCCGGTTTGTACGTTTCGTGGGAAACGAGTTCGGAGTCGAAGATGGAGCAGTGAAGTGCAAGGGCTAGTCGCTACTAATCCTGAGGATATTCCAAAATGGATGTAGTAGGAATAATGCCTTCGGATCCGTTCGAACCCTGGACGGGCTTGTATGGATGAATGCTTTCAGAACATCGTCAGGTGGACGATGAGCATTCTAAGGGATACGTTCTAAAGGTAATGTTTAGCACCAAGCCTCATCAACTGGGAATGATTGAAAATCAGGGGTTATGCAGCAAGGCTTCGTGGGTAGCCCCCACTTGAGAGTAAGGTCATCCCTGTCTAGATGTCCCTTTTTATTTCGTCTTAGTGGGCGGTTGCTGATCCCAACCGCGGGGTGATCTTATTTGAAACTGTCCAGTAAGGGATGGTTCCGGTCTTGTGTTGCAGGGGAGCGGGCGTACTCCTTGGTACTGTGATATAGGCCACATACTGTGTCAGGTGATAGCCCAGTGCCTAGTCATTGTTGGAAATCCATTCTCCCTACGTGCCTGTACGGTTTTGATTGTGCCCAACTATTGCTGAAACGTGAGATGCAAGCATTTCAGCTAGATTCTATTTTACTTTCTATAGACACTATTATAATATCACAGAACTTTAATAAAAAGTGTTTTAGCTATCGTAAGGTAAAACCCGACATGTTTATCTGTGGTGTGGTCTTACGAGATGCTTTTGCTTCCAAAAGAATTTTGAAACTTTAATAATCCTATTGAGTGTGATTTTCTCAATCTGGTTTTCCAGACTGACTCGGGTGTTTTTTAACTGTAATGCTCGGATCAGACCGAGTATTATAGGATACAGGATATGATGCTGTGGAGCTCAAGAGATGAGCTGGATAACGATACGTACGTTCGTACTTGTTTATATATATATATATATTCTGCTGTGTTGAGTAGCTGTGAATCCATTTGTATGTTATTGATGTTGATCTCTGATGATGTACTCTGATGGTATATGTATAAAAAGATATATATTTGTTTTTGTGTAAAGATCATTGTTTATTTATTATATTTTATTCCGCTGCGTTGGTTAGATTCTGATGTTGTTTTTGTTTTCTCTTCTTCTACCTCTTCTTCTTTAATCAAAATGGTTTGCATTTCTTTTCGTCTTGAGTTGATTGATGTAGAATAGCATTGACTCCGGGGTACGGATTTGCGGGTCGTTACATTTGGTATCAGGGCATAGGTTGGCGACAACCTAGGCTTTGGTGGGAATTACTCATTATTAATAGAGTCAATAGTACTCTAAAATGAGTTTGAGTGTGTTAATAGATATGAGTGCGTATTTGTTAGTGAATATAAACTGTTTTAATATTGTGTTGATTGGTCTATTGAGTGGCATATAAATTTTCTTCGGCACAGTCTGGACAACTATATCGAAGGGGTTTCTAAACACTTGAATAGAACAATTGACATAGTATTGTTTTAAAGGTGGGTGAATGAAATAATTTTACCCAAAAGATATTTTGATATAAAAGAAATTTTTTGTAAACTATTTTAGCTAATATATGGTTGCTTGGATGTTAGGAATGATAATATTAAATTATTATCATTGTTGTGTAAAAATTGAACTAGAAATTGAAAATATAACCAAATTTAAGGGAATAAATTCATTATTAAATGAAATTTATAAATATGAATTATAAATGTGAGTTATAAATTGAAATATAATCAAATAAGAATTTATATGAGCGTAAACTATACAAATGAATTATAGTTAAAATTGATATAAGCAGGATTTGGAAATTTAAAATCCTGGAGATTTTGAAAGTGTTTGTCGAAGTGTTTTGAAGATAAATAATAGCATTATTGTTTTAGTAGTATTTCTGAAAGGAAATTTGTTTAAAATGGGTTTTGGAAGTGATATAGCATTGAAATCACTTGGATTATTGGGAAATAACACTGACGATGACGGCCGCATCATCGGTGTACATTTTCGAATTTCTAAGTGACAGTTTGCTGCCAAAATGGATTTATTAAAAAAGCCTAGTTTTTTTTTTGAAATTACAAAGGAAATTTGTTGAAAAAAAAACCAAGGGTTGGTTTAAAAATCGGAGAAGTGTGATTTTGCAATAAATGGTGATTTCAAAATGATTGGAAACTAAAAGCCGGGTAAATAAAAATCCTAAATCTTTATTTAAACTAGAAATCCTGTTGAGATAAGTTATAAACTTATGAATTGAGATGATGTTTTTAATAAAATATATATACATATATATGAGAGTTAAAACAATTTAACTTGGATAATGGTAAAGAAATTAAATTGTTGGAAAAATTTAATTAATAGTGGCTTGAATGAATTTTTTTTAGCAAAGTAAATGGATTAAATTTTTGGATATAAATTAGAATTGAATTGGATGGGGAAATAGAATTAAGTTGAAAAGAATAAACTTAAACTAAGTTTAATATTGAGTTGGATTTTAATTAAACTAAAAATTAAAATTTAGTTGTATTTGAATAGTGAAATAAGGGCCAAAATGAATCTGTTTGGTATTTTGGAAATGAATAAAATCTGAACCTGAATTATAAAATAGATTAAAATCGAGAAGATTAACTAAAGTGATTTTGGAGATAAAAATCAAATATTGAATTGTAAAATGGGAATGGACTAATTTGGAATAAATTATTGAATTAAATATGTTATTGGGATTTAAAATTTGTAATAAAAAGTTGAAAGTGTGAATGAATAATGGAATTGGAGTATAATAGTGATAATTTGAATTGTAAATAAATTCAAATAAGTAGAAATGATTTGAAGTGGACTTGTTATTAATCAAATTCAATTCAGAAATAAATTATCAAATGTGAATTAGAATTTATATTGGATTCAATGAATATACAATTAAATTATAAGTGGAATTGAGTTAGAAACAAATTGAATTGGTATCAATTCAAATTGATTGTAAAACTCAAGTAATCATTTATTCACATGGATATTGGCAAAACTGCATAAAATAAATCGTCGTTTGACGTGAGTAAAGGAAATTAAAATCCTATAAGTTGATGGAAGTTAAATAAATTGGTTTTGAGATCAATTGAATTAAATATGAGTTTGTTTTGCTAAAATGAATTGAATGTAAGAAAATGAGTTGTAAACCATTTAAATTGAATGAAGTTGTATATAAATGGGTTGTAAACAATTTAAATTAATGTTGGAACCCTATAAGTTGCTTATAAGTGTTGTTTAATCTGCATTGCTTATGGAAATTCTCTTGTTTGCTAGTTAAATATGTAGAATATTGTTAAGATACATGATTTTGGCACTTACATATTTAAATTGAGCAAGTACAGGTGCGGGAAAGCCGTGTAGCTGGTTGTGGGTCGCGCTAGTTGCTAAATAATAAGCTGCTTGCTTTAAAAATGCTAAATAAGGTACGCCTACGCAAAAAAAGGAAATATGAACTGTTTTTCTGTTTTCCGACTTTGTGGGTCGATGCATATATATTTATATCTCTTGTCAAATTGCAAAAGCTCCTCCGTACAAGGGAGACTCTGCCAAAATTTTCCGTAAATTTTGGGAGTTAGAATATTTTTAAAAATTTTAGAAAATTTTTGTTAACGACAAAACGATTTCAAATTTGAGAAATTGTTAAAGGAACTAAAGAACGTAAAAGTTTGCATATAAATGTTTGTTTGGGATTTAAAAATAAATTAGTAGTTGAAACTAATTTAAAGAATAATAAATTAATTATTATTCGGGATAGATGAATTGGAAAGTCAGTTATAAGTGGATATAAAAGCTAATGTGATCAAATAAGAATATAAGAATATATAAAATGCTTGTATTAAACTTAAGAAATGAATGGTGGAATTCTTAAGTAAGTTTGGTATTGAGAAAAATTATTCCTAGTGAATAATTGAATAGAAATTAAGCTGAAGTCGTGAAATGAGATAAGTGTGGATAAGTGAATAAAAATCAAAATGAATGTGAATAAAGGGAAATTGATAGTAATAATCGATGAATGTAAATACGTAGGGTGTACGTATATTACTTTATTCGCATAAGCGATTTGATCCGGATTCGAGCACAGAATTTCGAGATAGTTATATTGATCCGAGTTAGGATTTTTCACTCGATTTTCGACGGCGAACCTGGATACGGATTGTTGATTGATTCTGGAAATTCTCTATCGTAGTTTACGGCTATGCAAGGAGAATGACGGTTTCTAATCAAGAAACCAGATCTGAGTCCGCACTAGGAAGTCGGGTGGACGATACTAGTTCGGAAGTGAAATTGTGTGATCGAGTGAGCGACCGAATTTGATATTGCGTACGGATGATATATGTGCATCGTACGGGATTAAGTAAAACAAATACTGAAAATTGTAAAGGAATGTATAAAATGACTTTGAAATTGTGATTGGATATTATTGCTTAGTAGGATATACAGGTGTATAAAAGCAATGGATAAATTGGGATTTTTGATTTCTGAAGATAAAATTGAATGGCCCGACAAAAAGGTATGTGTTTAAATTTATGAATGAAATTTGATTTGGTTTTGGATCTAGCCACTTGGCTTTTGTTTTCTTTTTGGATTTGGGAGGTTGTAGAGCCATTTTGTAGTTGTACCGAGCTAGCCGCGCAAAGGAGATGCTAGCGAAATTTTTTGGAAATTTAAGGAGTTAGAAAAATTTTGGAAAAATTTTGATAATTCAAATTTGGTTTTAAATTTAAATTTGAATTGTTAAGTAAGTGATATGGTTTGGGACTTATGGGTAAGTTGAAAGGTTAGGAAAAATGGTTAGTGTGTCTTTGATAAGAAGGTTTATTTAGTAAGTTGTTAAAAACTATTTGGGTTGAGGGAATAGGTAATGGGTTATAAATCATTCCTCTTAACTAGTAATTTCGGGGACGAAATTCTTTTAAGGGGGAGGAATGTGACAACCCGTAAATTTTAAACATTTGAAATTTTAATATTTAATTGATTTTAAATATTTTAAAGGTTAATTTTAACTTGAATTTCAAATATCTCTATTTATTGGATAATTAAATACTGAATTTAATAATTGGAAGTTGGGTAAAATGTTGAATCTAAAATTTTAAGCCTGTTAAAAATAATTTGAAGGCTTATAAAATTCAAATTTATAATACTGAAGGTGGTAGAACTTTTAAAATGGAATTTCAAAGTGTTTTGTTCAGTTTGAAAATATGTCGTTTAAATCGATATTTAAAAATAGCCTTCTGAGGCACAATCTCGGAATTCGATGAAACCAGTTCCATTGAATCCGTAATATTTTATTATTATCGGATTTCCAATTTCGTAGGGTTTGGAGTTGTTGTGTGAGCGTACGTTATATAAACGCGTTGGAATTTATATCGAATTCAAATTTATAAATTGTATATTGGTCTAATCAAATTTTCTATCAGCCGCTTCCTTTCACCATCAGCACTTTTTGGTCTCCTCTGTAACAAGCATTGGCAGGCGCTAAATCAAATCCGTCCTCTTTTTCAATTCACGCAATAGAACAAAAGGATAAATTAATGGACAAAAACGAATCAACCAAACTCATTGTTCTCAAATCAAAATTTATCTGTTCGAAATCGCGCCCTCATAATTTGAAATCATTCGACCCTCTTTGTTCATTTGGTTTCAAATCGCAATCAGTGAATCATCAATGGCCTAGCAAGTATCCCTTAATTCATCTCGGAAGTAAAAATCGAGACCTAGTTCGATTTAGGTCTAAGCTGGATCTAATCGCGTCTTGGGTGGCGATGTGGTCGCAAGTCGCCCCAGTTCTTGTCGAAGTCGGCGAGCACGAGCACCGATGGTCGAGCTTTGTCGAGCGCGAGATCTAGGGATTCGTCGGCGAGGTCCTAGAAGGCGGCTCGTGCAGTTAGGGTTTTGCGAGGCTGTGGCGAGGTCAAGCGCGTGCAGGGTGGTTTCGAGGAGGAGGCTCGCGTTCGTTGGTTCGAAATCGCGAGGCTGTGTAATCGCGTATCTATAAGCCTGGAGGACATTCGCGAGCAAGGCAGAGGTGAGTTTGCCTGGTAATTTAAATTCACTTAAGTTATTTTCTCAATTCCGAATTTAGTAAAAAGAAAACTGTTCTGTTTTATATTTTTCAAATAAGGTTTAAGCAGGAAATTTATTTATAACAAATTTAATAGTTAAAACCAAGGTATTAGAAATTTACTGATCGATAAATTCAAGTATTAATAAATCATATAAATTGTTTGTTCAAGGTTAAAAAAATCAAGAAATCAAGGAAATATTGGAATGGATTGCAAATAGAAGCAAAGGTGAGTTAATCTCACCCGGTTGATTTAAATTTAAATTTAAATGGTTAAATTTAAATAAATTGGTTGAATGGTTGAATTGATTGATGTGCTATAATATAGTATATACTACATCTTGGAATGTTTTATTTCCCGCATTACATAGCGGATGAGACCCTATGCGCCGCATAATAGCAGATGATATTTTATTTAAATCCCATATACCGTGATATTCCACCTCGTAGTGGAATTGGTATTTTAGGTTGTGCTAACATCTGTGGATGCAGGGAAACAGGTTGGAGGGATCCAACAGGATTCCTCAAAATATTTAATTTTGTTTAAATATTTTGTGATATGATTCTTGATATCCTATGATGAATTATATGAATAATTGGATGTTATGGTTTGGTTGGACCTATTTGGATATGTTGAGTTATCAAAATCTCTAGAATGGAATTTTTGAAAAGAGATAAAGAGTAATTTTTTAAGTAAAATAATTTTAGTGAATTGGAATATATTAATAATGAATTGAAATAAAAATAAAATAAAGGTGATTGCAAAGTTCTAACAAGCTTGGAATTAGAGGATTTTGAATTAACAGGGGGGAAATAATAAATTGTAAAGCTTAAGTGATATTATTTGAAAGAATAAAGAAATTATTTTTAAATTTAAGGATTAAATTTAATAAAAGGATAAGAAGGAATTTTAGAAATCTGAAACTGGTATTTATTTTAAAAAAGTTTTAACTTATAATAAAGAAGTAAAAGTATGGAAGTTAATTGACTTTAAATAAATGAAGTAAGGGAAGGAATTTATTTCAAAGTAAAGTAAATTATAAATAAATTGTAAATTTACTTAAGTGTTTGAAATTGAAATTAAAGAAAAGTGAGATTTTGAATTTATAAACTGGGTTTATAAAAGTGAAGTGGATTTGGAAATATAAATTTAAGGTGTGAATTTATTTAAGAAATGGTAAATTTGTTTAAAAATAAATGGTGTTTTATTTTTAAGAGATGTCAAAGAGGAGTATTTCCCTAGATAGCCAAGTATGGGTTTCAAAGAAATTTTAAAAATAAATTAAGGGTTTTAATATTGGTTTAAAAAGCATGCTTTGGAAAGTTTATTATTTTTAAATGTTAACTTTTAAAGTAAGTATATTTTTCCCAAATCTATTATTGTAATAACTATATAAAGTAACTTGGTATTGTGTTTAAAAGAGGAAATTCAGTTTATATTTTATAAAGTGTTTTATACAAAATATTCTTAAAGTATATATATTTTAATAAAATAATTAAAGTAGTTTAATTTTAATGTTATAAAGTATATTTTATAAAAGTGCTTTTAAATTATTAAATCTTAAGTGTATTGTACTTGGTGTTCCAGTGGAAATAATTAATTGGGAATGTATTCTGTGAGAGGAAACTGGTTTGAAAACTGTTTTCAAGAGGAGTTGAAAGTGGAAATTTATCTTGTGAAGATATTTTTGGGATTAATAAATAATGTGGGAAATTATTTATTGGTTGATGGTTGTTTGTCGATATTAATTGATAGTTAAATAACCGACTATCAATATTGGCCAAATGCACTGATCGTTTCGAAGAGACCGGGATCGAGATTAATTTCTCGAAAACCACTTCGATCCGGTTTGTACGTTTCGTGGGAAACGAGCTCGGAGTCGAAGATGGAGCAGTGAAGTGCAAGGGCTAGTCGCTACTAATCCTGAGGATATTCCAAAATGGATGTAGTAGGAATAATGCCTTCGGATCAGTTCGAACCCTGGACGGGCTTGTATGGATGAATGCTTTCAGAACATCGTCAGGTGGACGATGAGCATTCTAAGGGATACGTTCTAAAGGTAACGTTTATCCTCAAGCCTCATTAACCGGGAATGACTGAAAATCATGGGTTATGCAGCAAGGCTTCGTGGGTAGCCCCCACTTGAGAGTAAGGTCATCCCTGTCTAGATGTCCCTTTTTATTTCGGCTTAGTGGGCGGTAGCTGATCCCAACCACGGGGTAATCTTATTTGGAACTGTCCAGTAGATGGTTCCGGTCTTGTGTTGCAGGGGAGCGGGCGTACTCCTCGGTACTGTGATCTAGGCCACGTACTGTGTCAGTTGATACCCCAATGCCTAGTCATTGTTGGAAATCCATTCTCCCTACGTGCCTGTACGGTTTTGATTGTGCCCAAATATTGCTGAAACGTGAGATGCAAGCATTTCAGCTAGATTCTATTTTACTTTCTATAGACACTATTATAATATCAGAGAACTTTAATAAAAAGTGGTTTATCTATCGTAAGGTAAAACCCGACATGTTTATTTGTGGCGTGGTCTTACGAGATGCTTTTGTTTCCAAAAGAATTTTGAAACTTTAATAATCCTATTGAGTGTGATTTTTTCACTCTGGTTTTCCAGACTGACTCGGGTGTTATTTAACTGTAATGCTCGGGTCAGACCGAGTATTATAGGATACAGGATATGATGCTGTGAAGCTCAAGAGGCGAGCTGGATAACGATACGTACGTTCGTACTAGTTTATATATATATATATTCCACTGTGTTGAGTAGCTGTGAATCCAGCTGTATTTTATTGATGTTGATCTCTGATGATGTACTTTGATGGTGTATGTATAAACAGATATATATTTGTTTTTGTGTAAAGATCATTGTTTATTTATTATATTTTATTCCGCTGCGATGGTTAGATTCTGATGTTGTTTTTGTTTTCTCTTCTTCTACCTCTTCTTCTTTAATCAAAATGGTTCGCATTTCTGTTCGTCTTGAGTTGATTGATGTAGAATAGCGTTGACTCAGGGGTACAGATTTGCGATTCGTTACATTAACAGTTCAAGTTAAATTTTAATTTATAACTCAAGTTCTAGATCCCCTATCCATTTTCAGTTTACCACCCAATTTCATGAACTCACAATTCAATTACATTTACTTCACTAACAATTCAAGTCAAATTAGATTTATAACTTGAGCTTTATTTCCAATCTCCATTATTAGCTTACAATTCAGCTTCTATTTAACTACATTGAACTGCATTTACACATTTCATTAACTAATTTATTATTTTCACAATTCCATTCATTATAGGCTCGAATATATTCTTCTTTTATTTTTAACTCAAGCATATTTTATTCCATGCCTTTTTAATCCTTTTACAAGTTATTCTAATTTATTTATTTCAATCCAATCCTTATCCAATTTATTTTCCCTTTATTCAGGTAAGAATCCAATTCCATTCAATAACTCAACTGGATTTTTATTCCAATTCAATTCTATTTTAACTCAGATTTATATAATTCAACTTGATTCAATTTTCTACATCAATCCAAGTTAATTTTATTTTTTTAACCTTTCACTTTAAATTTCAATTCCAACATTCAAAGCTTATACTTCCTTTCTGATTTAAAAAAATCATCTCAATTTATAAGCTTACAACCTATTTCATCAGGATTTCACTTTTTAAACACCCGGCTTTTGTTTCAAATCATTTTGAAATCTTCAACATCTCAAATCACACTTCTCAAAAATTAAACCAATCCTGGTTTTTATTTCCAACAAATTTCCTTTTGAAATTTTCAAAAACAACAAGATTTTCCGAACAAATCAATTTGGCTGCAATCCATCACTTAGAAACTCGGAAATGAATACTGATGATGTGGCCGTCATCATCAGAATTATTTCCCAATAATCCAAGTGATTTCAATGCTATATCACTTCCAAAAGCCATTTTAAACAAATTTCCTTTCAGAAATACCTTCAAAATAATAATGCTATTATTTATCGTCATAACACTTTGAAAAACACTTCCAAAATCTCAGGGATTTTAAGTTTCCAAATCCTGCTTGAATCAATTTTAACTATAATTCATTTGTATAGTTTATGCTCATACAAATTCTTATTTGATTATATTTCAATTTATAACTCACATTTATAATTCATATTTATAAATTACATTTTATAATGAATTTGTTTCCTTAATCCTTTGGTTATATTTCAATTTCTAGTTAAATTTTTACACAATGATGATAATAATTTAATACTATCATTCCTAACATCCAAGCAACCATATATTAGCTAAAATAGTTTACAAAACTTTTCTTTAATATCAAAATATATTTTGGGTAAAATTATTTCGTTCACCCACATTTAAAAACGATACCGTGTCAAAATGTTCTATTCAAGTGTTTAGAAACCCCTTTGATACAGTTGTCCAGACTGTGCCGACGAAAGTTCATATGCCACTCAATAAACCAATCAACACGATATTAAAACAATTTATATTCACTAACAAATACGCGCTCATATCTATTAATACGCTCAAACTCATTCTAGAGTACTACGGACTCTATTCTATGAGTAATCCCCACCAGAGCCAAGGTTATGACCAACCTAAGCTCTGTTACAAAGTGTAACGACCCGCAAATCCGTACCCCTTGAGTCACACCATTCTACATAAATCAACTCAATTTGCACAGAAATACGAACCATTTTGGTTTATAGAAGAAGAGGTAGAAGAGGAGAGACAAAATCAACACCAGAATCCAACCATCGCAGCGGAATAAAATATAATATATTAACAGATCTTTACACAAAATAAAACTATATCTGTTTACACATTACATTACCAAATTACATCATCAGAGTTCAACAATATCAATAATATACAGCTGGGTTCACCAATAAACATCACAGCGGAATATATATAAACAAGTACGGAAGTACATACCACCATCCAGCTCATCTCCTGAGCTCCACAGCATCATATCCTGTATTCTATAATACTCTGTCTGACCTGAGCATTATAGTTAAATAACACCCGAGTCAGTCTGGAATACCAGCGTGAGAAAATCACACCCAATTGATTATTAAAGTTTCAAAAATTCCTTTGAAAACAAAAGCATCTCGTAAGACCACGCCACAAATAAACATGTCGGGTTTCTACCTTACGATAGCTAAAAAACTTTTTATTAAAGTTCTCTGATATTATAATAGTGTCTATAGAAAGTAAAATAGAATCTAGCTGAAATGCTTGCATCACACGTTTCAGCAATAGTTGGACATAATCAAAACCGTACAGGCATGTAGGGAGAATGGATTTCCAACAATGACTAGGCACTGGGGTATCACCTGACACAGTACATGGCCTAGATCACAATACCGAGGAGTACGCCCGCTCCCCTGCAACACAAGACTGGAACCATCCCTTACTGGACAGTTCTGAATAAGATCACCCCGCGGTTGGGATCAGCAACTGCCCACTAAGCCGAAATAAAAAGGGACATCTAGACAGGGATGACCTCACACTGCTTGGGTGCTACCCAACTAGCCTTGCTAGATAACCCCTGATTTTCAGTCATTCTCGGTTGATGAGGCTCGAGGCTAAACGTTACCTTCGGAACGATATCCCTTAGAATGCTCATTGTCCAACGGACGATGTTCCGAAAGCAATCGTCCATACAAATCCGTCCCAGGTTCGAACGAAACCGAAGGAACTATTCCTACTACATCAATTTTGGAAATATCCTAAGGATTAGTAGCGACTAGCCCTTACACTTCAATGCTCCATCTCCGACTCCGAATCGTTTCCCACGAAATGTACAAACCGGATCGAAGTGGTTTTCGAGAAAAAATCTCGATCCCGGTCTCTTCGAAACGATCAGCGCATTTGGCCAATATTGATAGTCGGTTATTTAACTATCAATTAATATTCACAAACAACCATCCAACAATAAATAATTTTCCAAATTATTTATTAACCTCAAAATATCTTCACAAGATATATTTTCTATTTTCAACCCTTCGAAAACAGTTTCCAAACCAACTTCCTTTTTACAGAATAAATCTCCCACATATTTACTATCTCCACTGAAATTACCAAGCACAAAACTAGATTTTTAAAATGATTTAAAACACTTTATTTTGAAATATACTTTAAAAAATTTAAGTTAAAACTACTACAAGAGTTTGTTAAAAATACATACTATATGAATATTTGAAAATAAGGTTACTTAATAAAATATCAAACTAGATTTTCACTTTTAAAACAAAATACCAAGTCACTTTTTAAAATAATTACTACGATAATAGATTAAAAGAAAATACTTACTTTAGAATTTAAATATTTAAAAATAATAAATTTTCCAAAACTTGCTTTTTAAAACAACTTAAAAACTTTTAATTTATATTTAAAAATCTTTTTTGAAAACGTACTTGGTTATCCAGGTAGAATTTCCAATCTCAATAACTTCAACCAATTTTCCAAATTGATTTTCAATTTATTCCATTTGAAATAAATTCATTTCCAAATTCATTAGTTATGGACTTTATTATACTAATTTCTTCTTTACTCTTTTCAACAGTTTAAATCTTAAATTTTAAATAAATGTTTTTTCTTTTTAAATAATAATGCTGAAGTTTAAATTTCATTAATCTTCCGATTATTTAAAATTTCCCTTCCTATACTCAAGATTTATTTATCAGGATTTTAAAGTCACTTTATTTCTTTTCCAATTCATTCTTAAAGTTATTCAAATTTCTATAATTATTTTTCTTAAAAATTAACTTCTTTTATTTTCTTTCCAAAATCCAATTTATATATTTTTGGTAATCCATTATACCCAATCATATGAAATCGAGCCATAGCATTCAATATTCCAATACAATTCATCATAGAATATCAAATAATCACAACAAAGGGTATTAAATAATTTAAATAAATGTTGAGGGGTCCAGTTGGATCCCTCTAACCTGTTTTTCCCTGCATCCACAGACATTAGCACAATATAAAATGCCAATTCCAAAATATACCATACTATAGCACATCAATAAATTCAACCATTCAAACAATTATTTAAATTTAATCATTTAAATTTAAACTTAACTGAGTGAGATTAACTCACCTTTACTTTCCGTTTTCCAATCCATTTCCATCTCGACTATTACTTCCCAATTTTGTACCTAGTATAAATATTTATATATTTTATTAATATCCGAGATAACCTACCAATAACTTACCCATACATAAATTAAATTAGCTAATAATTTAATTTAACTGTTCATTTGGTTTTAACCGAATAAATTCTAATTCAACGAATTCCCTCTAATAAATTATTTTTAGCAACTAATATAAATTAAATAACTTAATAAAATAAGTTAATCACTATAATTCCTCCATATCTAAAACTCCATGTATATATGTTTTTTTTTCTTCTCTTTTCTTTTTTTTCTTTTCTCTTACCAAATTTTTCCTATATACAACTTTCTGCAGAAATTACTTTTCTTCAGTACACCTATATGTTGAATCAAAACTGATATAATTTTAAACCCTACTGTAGCCATTTTTTTGGAAAGAAAAACAAAATTTTACTTACTTTTTATATACATATATATATTTAAATACATAAATAAATAAGAATTTAAATGAAAACAACATATCGATACCTCACAGCAACTGCTCGAGGTTGCCACCACTGCTAGATTTCCACTCGAGAGCAGCACATCGCGACACCCCATATGAATATCGAAGCCCTAGCTGCCACGAACCTATACACTAATCGCGCCGCATGAAAATCGAGTTGCCATCCAACCATTATCGCCACCAAACGCCTCTGCGACGCAATCGAAACCCAAGCTACCCACTTCGACATTGGCCTTGACGCAATCGAACTGCTTTGCACCCCACCATCAAAACAAACGACGCCTCAATCGCCTATCCCTGCCCTAGGTTAACAAGCTCGTCGAACTCGAGTGATTTCGAATGCCCTAGCCTCGTCGAACTCGATTCGGTCGCTGATGATTCGAACGAAAACCTTGCTTGATTTTTAACTGATTTGAACGAACCTCGTTCGTTCGTTCGTTTAGCTTTAATTTTGATTTTCTCAAGACGGAGGGAGCGGCCATTATATTTTTTTTCTTAGTTTTAGTTTAGCTGAGTATTCCATTTTGAAGCAGGAGGCTTCGGTGAATTTATGTAAGGGAAATGAAGCTTGCGTGATAAGAGAAAGGGAGACACGATGATGATGGCATGTATGAAAGGAGGCAGCAATTTGAAGGAAAGGCAGCTGATGGTGATTAGCACGTGAATATGTAAATAGAATTTTAAATAGAATTTTCGATGTAAATTTTCAACCCGTTTATGTATCGTACGCTCACATAACAACTTCAATAAATACGAAATTTGAAATCCGATAATAATACAATATTACGTATCTAATGGAAATGGTTTCGTCAAATTCCGAGACAGTGCCTCGGAAGGCTATTTTTAAATTTAATTTAAACGATATAAAATTTCAAAACTGAACAAACCACTGCTAATTTTAATTTCACAACTTCTATTATCCTATGTACTATCAATATAAATTTTACAAGCATTCAAATTATTTTTAACAGGCTTAAAATTCCAGATTTCAACCATTTGCCCAATTTCAAATCATTTAATCCAATGATTTAATTATCAATAATTAGGTATATTTGAATTCAAATTAAAAATTAACATTTAAGTATTCAAAATCAATTGAATATTCCAATTTCAAATGCTCAAAAATTCTGGGTCGTCACAAGTAATTTGCGGCCAAACGCGGCGTTGACTAGCAAGGGTAACGAGTGTTTTCGTATACTGGGAACAAAGCGAACGCGTGCATGGGAAGGAGGACGAACGATGACGTGGCACATTTTAATTTTGGTTAGTTTTGTTTATAATTTAAATTTTGTTTTCAATCGCAATTTTCGACATAACTTTCTCATACGTTATCCGTTTCACGCAAAAAAAATTTTGTTAGGATCGTAATTAAATTCCAGATCTTTTGTCGCGGGTTTTGACAGATTTGTAGACCGTCAAATTTTTGGTTTAAATTGGATTTGAATTAAATTTAAATCCAAAAGGTGAGTGTTTTAACCCACTCACAACTTCTAAAATTTCTTATATTTGTTAATTTGACTTAAGATGAGTAGAAATTTATTTATGATTGTTTGGCATGTTTTATTCATCATCTCAGTTAAATTGCATTTATTTAATTTAACCGTTAATTTATTTTTATTATTGCATGTAAATTGACAGATAGAATTTATTTATTTGCATATAAAATGCTTGTTAAACAGTTGTTAAATTTATTACTGAATATAAACTGTTAGTTAATACTTGTTATTTATTCCCTGTTATATTTTATATGCTCTATATTGATATTTGTTTAACTTGGATGATGATTATAATTAATGGTTGATGATTGATGTTTGGTGAATGGATGATGTGTACTCTATTTTAAAATCTGCAAGTTATCATGCATTTCATTTTATTCGGGATCGCGGTTTGAAATGATATACAACCGCATTTTTATTTTTTTTAAATTGACGGTTGAAATGATAAATATCCGTATCACTTGACCATAGGATAGAAAATTATATACAGGCACCGTGGTATATATATAAAATTATTTTGAAATGATTTTTATGGTTTGGATATGATACGGTTTAATAAATATTAAATTTGGATATTATATAAATATTATATATATATAGTTAAATTTAGAATTTAAGCTACGTATAAATCTGTGAATATAAATAAATAAGTGAATAATGAAGTTTGATAATTTATAATATACGATTAAGTACATGTTTAAGATATTAGATATATATAGAGTTTAATGATTCAAATCAATTAAGATTTGGGATAAATTGGAAATTTATTTGGAATTGGGTTTATTTAAAAATTTAACTCCGTAAGTTGATGTTAACTTATTAAAATTGGAAATTTTAAAGATATGATATTTATAACTGGCTTTTATTCTAGATAAATTAAATGAATATTTCTAGTATAAATAAAGTGAAAGGAATAATTGATTGTTAGAATTTTGAGTTTATTTAAATGATTATGGATTTAGTATGCGATATTTCAAACTAAATAATAGGACATTTCATTGTTGAATAAAAATTTCAAATTTTAATTCTTGAAAGTGAAATACTTAAAGTTTGGAATATATTAAAATTGAAGTGGTTTTGGAAACTGAAGTGAATTTACAATGTATGGATTTAGATTTAATATAAAAAGAATAAATATGTAAAGTCATGGAATTTATTTACATTATAAAGTAATATGAAATCAACTTTTTACATACCGTTGAATATCCAAACCTTTTAAGTTTTAGAAGTTATGGTTCTAAAGCTATGAATTTCGAAGTATTATGTTTGGAAGTTATTATTCATATATTTGGTTTCCAACTATTATAAATTTTAAAGCAATATGGTTTTGGAAAAGAAATATATTTGAAATAAAAGGATATTATTGGTTTGGGTTTTATAAAAAAAATATCAAAATGAGTTGTTTGGAAATGGGAATGATATCGTACTTATGGGTTTTGAAATGGAAAATTTTATTCTGGTTTTAAGTATAAATATTTTTCAGAGACCATTGTGTTATAATAACGTTTGGTTATTGAAGAGACCGGGATCGGATGTTGTCATACTCTCTTCCAACTCCGAAAACCACTTCAATAACCGTGTACGCGGTGGAGATTCCAGAATGAAGTATGTTGGTGGCGGCGTTTCCTTTGAGGTAAATACGTAGACCCAACTCCCGTGAGTTAGCATAAGGTGGCTAAAACAGGAGCGATCGACGGGTTAATGAGGTAGCAACTCTGGTCGGACACTTCCCTTCGATACTATACTCTGACTTTGGATTTTGTTCGATGGCCACCTTCACTTTTGATTTCTTTGATGTGGGGAGTTTGTTCGAGGTCGACACCAGCTGCGCGCTGCGCGTTTCCATCGGCCCGGAAGCGTAATTGGTATATCTACCTTGGCATTGCCTAGTTGTGCCGTGTCACCTACCCTAGCGCACCTTCTACGAGTTTCTATTTGTGTCATACCTATGGAGTATCCTCTGGTAGCCTCCCGATCAGGAGGTATAACGGTACTGTATAGACTATTGGCATTTTACGTGTTAAGGTGGAAAAAGTAAAGACTTAACGCTATTTAAAAGTAAGTTTATTTTACAATTAGACACTATTATAATAGTGCAATATACTACATAGTAAATAGTTTAACGGATCCTTAGGAGATGTAAATCCCGAGCATCTCTTGAGTTACTGTACTCATATTTATTTCTGTTAATTTAACTCACATAAGATCTTTTAGTTCTGACTCGAGTGTTTTTGTCTTTTAAAATTCGCTCGGGTCAGTCCGTGCGTTTCAGGACTTGAAGATTTTATTCTGGAGGATGAAGACGAAGTTTTGTAGTACTATTATCTACTATGTTGCTCCACTACACCATTTAATTCCGCTGCATTTATTTATTATTCTCTGGTATGTGTATTCTGATATGTATTGTATAAATATAATAAAAGGTTTTGTAAAATAGCTTCATGAACTGTATATTGATTATTATATTTTATCCTTCCGTTGTGAGATTCTATTTTGTTTTATTCCTTCTCTGTTTTTCTTATTTATCCCATAACAATCCGCCCTTCCGTATGGTTTGAATTGGCACGTGTGTCTGTTTAAATCGTGTGAAAAGGCAGGATGTTACAATGCTCCTCCACAAGTCCTGACGCCTCCACCACCACCTGAGCAAGTCACCACCACCTCGTCCTCACTGGTTACCCCAAGCCGAGCCACCATAGTTTGATAATCCGTCAACTAAATGCACAAAACTCCAACTTTATGCATAGCCAAGAACTTCAATGCAATCCACCACTTCATCACCCATTTAGCCGCCACCTACTCCACAACCACCACTTCCAGCTGACCTAAAACACCTCTTCCATGTCACCTCTTGACAATACCAGTGATGGCGCTGCCCCTTGTGGCATTGGCCGAGCCTTGCTTTGCATTGAAAACCATGTATGTTGCCTTGTGTAGTGTCGTATAACATGCACACCTTTGCACCATCAACAAACTATGTATGCCGGCCCATATCCACCCACAACCAAATCTGAACCCCTGCCTTAGACATGTATTCCACTTATGGCCGAGTCTAAAGAATGTTGGAAGCAAGTGCAAAGCATTTCAGCTTTGTTTTGTGCAGTTAACTCTAGCATAGTTTAATCGCTTTTTGGTTTGAAAACTTATAATCGTTATATTGTTTTGTTTGATTTGTATACAAGGGAATTGATCTTTGGCTCTCTCACTCGAATCTTTGTCGTAGTATCATGCTTGTGTGGATCTCAGTTGTGTATTCATTGTGTCATCTCCAGCTATACCTATGAGTTATTCTCACCAGATAGTGTATACTTATATAACTAGTAAATTAACCACTTTTGAATCTGTAAATTGCATCACCATATTATATCTGCTATGCTATGATTATATGAGTTCACCCATGCTTAAACACCTATTATATCATACGTTACTGTTATATTATGTTGTTCTGTTATTTTTATCAGTTTATCACACTGCAAGTTCCCTTTAGATTAGAATCACTATGGGTTGAAATGATACATACCCGAACGGACTTTAGAATAGGGGAAAATCGTTATGGGTTGAAATGATAGGCCTGAATGATTTTATATTATTTTCCTTTACTTGGGACTACGGTTTTGAAATGATAAAACCCGGGTTTTCTTTGTAAATTACGGGTTGAAATGATATATCACCCGTATCACTTTACCTAGGCTAGAAATTTTATACAGACCCGTGGTTAAATTATATTTTTCTAAAATTTTAAAATATTTTAGAAATGTAAATATTATAATATTTTTGATTTAAATTTAATGAAAAATTATTTTTGTAAAGTATTATTGATTTTCTGAAAAATTTTAAGTGAACTAAATTAATGGTAAAGTAGAATTATTTTGCAAATTTTGATTTAATTATAAATGGAATTTAAAATTAAATATGAAAATATGATAAATTTATGATATTTTGGATTAAATTAATTTAAAATGATTTTATAATATATTAATGGATTTTGAATAAGTTAAAATGTGAAATAAATGAATATTGAGTTGAATTTTGAAATATAACTTAAATTGGAAAATTGTGAATTTTGTTTAAATGTGAATTTGGAAGTTAAGTAAATAAAATGGAAAATAAGTTATATTTTGAAATTTAAACTTAAGTGTTAAGTTAAAAGAAAATTAATTGTATGAATTGAAATTTAATTTTGGAATTTAATAAGTGAATTTTTATTAAATATTGATTTTTGAATGAATATTTAACTTTATAAAATCATGAATTTAAGGAAAATTAAATGATGATATAAAAGTGAAAAATATATGATTTTATAAGTTTAAAATTGTTTAAATAAAAATTTAATAGTTATGAAAGTATAGTGAATATTTGAAATTTTATTAATAGCATTTTTATATGCTATTATTTATAATATAAAGGATATTACAACATTTGTAATGCTATAGTTGATATAAATGAACCGAATGGCTAAATTTTAATAAAGGGATATTATAGCACTTTATAAGTGCTATAATTGTTGAATTTAACTAAGGTTTTATTTGAAGTAATGTATACTGGATTTTAAATGCCGTCTTTTGTTAAATTGAACTGTTTTGAATGTAACTTTTTGTAGTATTTTCCAAATGCTGCGAACAGTGAATTTTCATTGCTTTGATAAATTTAAGTGAATAAATGAACTTTTGAAGATTAAAAATTTGGAAATTTAAAAAATTTAATTTTTATATATGATAACTTCATTTCAATGATCTAAAATGAAGTAATTTGTTTTGGAATATAAACTATTTTGAAATATGTGTTGAAATGGTATTTTCAAATAAAATGAATGTGGTTTGGGAAAATATGGTATTTTGATATTTTGAAATGGATTTTTAATGATATTGAAATTTGAAATGTTATTTGATTTCAAAGTATAAATTACCATTTTGAAATTTTAACCACGGGATGTATTTAATTTTTAGTTTAACTGATCCTTAAAGGATGGGCGATCCCAAGCATCCTTTAAGTTATGGTGCATTTCTATTACAGTTCACTTGAGTTGGTTTACATTATATAAGTATATATGTCCTGACTCGAGTGTTTTGTGTTTTACTTTACGCTCGGCTTAGCCTGAGTATTTACAGCTTAGCTTTGGATTTCTTTCTGGAGCCAGGAATCGCTGGAGATTCTGCTTGTCTAGTTATCTGTTCCCTTTAAGTTTCAGTTATTCTATTTCATTTCTGGTGTTTATAAACTTCTATGTATTAGGATTTCTATTGTATATGTTTCAGACTGATATTATGTATTATGTTTTTGAGAGTTTGTTATAGTAGCTTAATGAACTACTATGGTATTTTAATTTCCGCTGCGAGTTATTCTGATATTTCTGTGTGTGATTCTATGATTGTATTTCATTTGCTCTAAATTTATTTACAATGTGGTATTTTGAGCAATTCAACTCCGGCATGTGTGGATGCGAATGGCTGAAAATATCGGGTTGTTACAAAACCCCATCCCCTCTGATTTAGTTCAGGCCGTGACTGCCTAGATGAAGAATTCCATAAAACAAGGTCAAAAACTCCAAAACAATGTACATAGCTGAGCTTGTTTCAACATCTCCTTCATTGTTGACCACGGCCACCATATCTAGCCTCCACCACCAGCAAGTGTCATCACCTATAGCCTTGTTTCATATCTGACCTGACAAGTAGCAGCCCTGGCTAAGCCATATGGACCCGTAGGTCGAGCCTAGATGGTGACCAAACTCCTCTCTAGCCTTCCTTTTGACCTTATTTCCACTACTAACTCCAAACTCTTCCTATTCTCCTGCCTAACCATGCTATATGAGTCCAAACCAGATCCTTTTCCACCTATAAGACAATCATGGCCGAGCCTAAAGCATGTTAGGGTCAAGCAATGTTGAGTTGTGGTCAAGAGAAATTGATTGAAAAGTTTTGTGAAGTCATTTTTCGAATTCTATTTCCATCCTTATTCAATTGATCTTTGTATTGTGAAGGTATATTTATTTTGCTTTGTGTTTTTTGAGTACAAGATTTACGTCTTGGCTCTCTCTCCACTCAAATCAAGTCGTGCCATCGTGCTTTCGTACTTTCTTTTGTGTGTGTTGTTTGCAAACTCCAGCTTGTAGAGGTGAGTATTTCTCACCAGACATTCTGTACTTATATAATTAGTAAATTGACACCATTTGAATCTGTAGATTATATTATTATGTTATAACTGCCTGTGATATGATCATATGATGTTCACCCTATTTATACATCTATTATATCATCTGTTACTGCTATATGATGTTATTCTGCTTATTTATATCAGTTTATCACACTGCAAGTTCCCTGTAGAATATAATCACTATGGGTTGAAATGATACATACCCGAACAGACTTTAGAATATAAAAAAATCGTTATGGGCTGAAATGATAGGCTGAACGATTTTTATTTATTTCATGTTACTTGGGATTGCGGGTTTGAAATGATAGAACCCAGTTTTCTTTGTAAATTACAGATTGAAATGATATATTATTTGTATCATTTGACTTATGTTAGAAAATTATATACAGAACCGTGGTTAATATATATTTTTTCTAAAATCTTTAAAATATGTTAAAAATATAAATATTATGATATTTTGATTTAAATTTTAATTAAAAATGATTTTTAAAAGTATTTTTTATTTTCTACAAATTTATAAGTGGAATAAATAAATGGTAAAGTAGAAAATTGAAATATAAGTTACTTTTGGAATTTATGATTTTATTTCTAAATGGAGTTTAAATTAAATAAGAAAGTATGGTAAGTGGATTTACATTTGAATTTAAAAATTATTGTACAAAGTGTTATTTATTTTTCCTAATGAATAAAAAATAGTTAATAAATGAATGAGAAAATGAAAATTGAATTATAACTTAACTTGAAAAATGGGAAATGTATTTTAAAAATAAAGGTTTAGTTATTAAAATAAAAATGGAATTTAAATTTAACTTATAAAATGGTAAATTTAAAGAATAAGTAAATGAAATGTTAGGAAATGGTATATTGATTTTAATTGAATTATTAAAAAAATTAGACATTAAATTGTGAAATTTCACTTTATAAAATCATTACATAAAAAGGGTATTTAAATGATCATTTTAAAAGGGTGTGAAATATGATTTTTATAAGTTAAAATTTGTTTAAATAAAAAAAATTAATTGTCATGAAATGTTATTGAAAACTTGGAATTTAATTAACAGCATTTTTGAAATGCTAGCATTTCTGAAGTAAAAGATATTACAACATTTTGTAATGCTTTAATTGATGTAAATGAACTAAAAGACTAAAATTGAACTAAGGGCTATTATAGAACTTTGTAAGTGCTGTAGATGTAGAAACCAAACTAAAACCTGTTTAGCATATCTGTAAATGTTATCTTAGTTAAAATGATTTGTTTTCAAATGTAAATTTACCGTAGCATTTTCTAAATGCTGCGAAAGTTGAAATTTCACTGTTTTAATAAATTGAAGTAAATAAATGAATTTTAAAAATAGTAAAATTTTGAGAATTGTATATTTGATTATTAAATATAATAACTTCACTTTAATTGGTTTAATTGGAATATTTAATTGGTTTAATTGGAATATTTAATTATTTTAATTGGAATATTTAATTGGTTTAATTGGAATATTTAAATTTGCTTTGACATATAAACCATTTTGAAATGAGATTTGAAATGGTATTTAAATCAAAAAAATGAATGTTGTTTTGGAAAGGTATGACATTTTGATATTTTGAAATGAATTTGACGTGATATTAAATTTTGAAATGATATTTGATTTAGAAGTATAAAATATCATTTTGGAAATTTAACCACGGGATGCATTTAATTTATGGTTTAAAACTGATCCTTAGTGGATGGGCGATCCCAAGCATCCTTTATGTTATTGTGCATTACTACTACAGTTTCTTGAGTTGGTTTACATTATATAAGTATGTGTGTCCTGACTCGAGTGTTTTGTGTTTTACTTTACGCTCGGGTCAGCCTGAGTATTTACAGCTTAGCTTTGGAAATTTTTTCTGGAGCTAGGAATCGCTGGAGATTCTGCTTTACTAGTTATTTATTCCCTTTCAGTTTCAGTTGTTCTATTTCAGCTCTGGTATTTATAAACTTCTATGTATTTGAGATTTCTATTATATATGTTTTTCAAACTGATATTATTTATTTTGTTTTGAGAGTTTGTTATAGTAGCTTCATGAACTACTATGGTATTTTAATTTCCGCTGCGAGTTATTCTGATATTTCCGCGTCTGTGATTCTGTGATTGTTTTCATTTGCTCCAAATTTTATCACAATATGTTATTTTGAATTATTCAAGTCAGACATGTGTGGATTATTATCGATTTGAATGGTCCAAAATAGTGGGTCGTTACACCATCCTCCGATTTTGATTTGGGAGTGTGTTCCGAGGTGGGCGGTAGTGACTGCTATGCGTTACCCCCAGCCCGGAAGCGTAATTGGTATATCTAACATGGCATTGCCTAGTTGTGCCGTGTCACCTACCATATCGAGCCTTACTACGAGTTTGTTTTTCTCCCGTAGCCCATGGAGTATTTAGTGTAGCCTCCCTATCTGGAGGTATGCTGATACTGGATGGACTACTGGGACTATTACATGTTGGGGGCTATATTGGTAACCCTTCAACGCTATTTTAAAGTAAGTTTATTTTACTGTAGGCATTATTATAATAGCGCAATATTACTACATAGTGAATAGTTTAACGGATCCTTAAAGGATGGGCGATCCTAAGCATCCTTTAGTTACCGATGCATTTTTGTTACTGTTCACTTGAATTGATTTACAGTTCATAAGTATTTATGTCCTGACTCGAGTAGTTTTTGTTTTTCTTTATGCTCGAGTCAGATTGGGTGATTCAGCATTCAAGACTCACCTTCAGAGTTGGAGCTTTTCTTGAAGATCCAGCCATCTGTTTGTATCGAAACTGGGCACAACACTCGTCGGAAGTTTTTGAAGAGATAATAAATGAAGAATATAAATTGAAACAGAGGATTATCTAACAAAAACTCCAAATAATATGTAAATAAACGCGTACACAAGCAATTTATAGTGGTTCGGCGTGTTGCCTACGTCCACTGTGAAGTTTTTATACTTTTATTTACTTTCTTTCGATGATTACAAGTTGGTACAACAATCAACAGTGAGTTACAACTAGAAATTCGAATTCAACAGCAAGATTATGATGTAAGATGATGGAGATCTCATTCCGGCAGAGTCTAGGTGCTTCAGAATCCAAAAAGTCCTTTTTCTGTTGGCCCTGAGGCTCCATTTATAGGCATAGGATGCTGATATTTCGCTGAAAACTCGAAAGACCACTTCTCGCATGTGAGGTGGCCCACGCGCCTAGCCTCAGGAAATTTGGGCCCACTTTGGCATCGACTCGAAGTCCATTCGAATCGATCAGAAAATCATCCAATCGAGGTGAAATTTGGCGTGGACATTCTTCAACATGTATGCAAGCTTCTGTGAAAATTTCGTGGCATTTGGATCAGTAGATTGCGAGATATCATGGATTCGAAATGGGATTCACTGCGTGGCTGTCTGGTTCGAAACCATCCCTTCGAATCGATGGTTTCGAATCGATGGTGGCACGCGCCTTCGAGGTGATGTGGAGCGCAAACCTCGAACCGATCCGGTCTTCACTCCGAGTTGACCGCTTCGACTCCAAATATCTCGGCGCATTTGGACCGATGAAAGACACGTCACCATGGCTAGTTGACCCAGTGGATTCGAATGAAGCTTCTTAGATGGGTTCGAACAGGGCTCTAATGATGGGTTCGAACAAGGATCTATTGATGGGTTCGAACAAGGATTTATCGATGGAGTCGAATGACCGATGCTTGATGGATACGAACTTGCATTTCCCTGATGGATACGAGCTTTGCAACCTCACTATGGATACGAGGCCCATCGATACGAACTTGATGGATTCAAAGTTGATGGAGTCGAACCGAGGCACTTCGATGGGTTCGAGATCCATCGATTCGAAGGTGATCGGTTCGAATGGTGTTCGATGATGGATTCGAAGACACCTACCATGATGGATTCGAAACCAGTGCTTTTCCCTTCAAGTTGAATCGATCATAACTTGAGCGTATGAACTCGGATTGAATCGAAATTTGAGATGACGACTTCTATGATCTCTCTTGTCATGTCCTATCAATTGTAGCTCAATCCGGACTCGGACAAAATTCAGTGATATCCATAGCGAAACGAAGTATGACCAACCTCTGAGACATACTGTTCTCCGTTTTCGATCAATCTTTTGGTATCGCGGCTTTGCCAAAAGGCGGGATAACATTTTGCCCCCCAAAGTACATCTTGTGGGAACATGACGTGCTTTGAATAGCTGCAATTTCTCTCTGAACAATCATTGCTCTCTTTTTTATTGAGACTCGTACTCTGTATTGCTGTAACCTTGCGTTGATATGATTGATTGTTGTATAATAGCGCTTAGCCATTGGCTTTTGCATTTGTGACAAGATGAGTATTCGATCCCTGTAAATGTTTAAAATCGAATGTTAGTTCGACATGTATGCACATATGTTAGTTTGACCCTTGTTAACGTCGCGCGTCTACGAGTCATTGTCAGTATTGTTTGCTATTGAATTTCGTATCGATCCTCTCCTGAACCGATTTAGAAATTTGAGTTGAGACAATGCTTGATGGTTGTTTTGAAAAGTCCCCTCGTATCGATCCTCTCCTGAACCGATATAGAAGGTTGGAGGGATCGACTTTGGGTTGCACGAATGTAATATTTCGAACTGATGTGTTGAGAATCGATGGGTTCGAAATCTACACTCGTATGGATGGAGTACACTTGTGCTATGATGGGTTCGAAACCGACGTTCGAACCGATGGCTTGGACAAGTACGAAACATTCGTTCGTACTAATGGGAAATGATGGATATGAAATCTTTGTTCGTATCCGTAGGTTGAGGATGGAGTTGTGGATGTGTTGATGTGCACGAAGGCCTAGAGTCGATGTGCTCACTGTTCGTTTCGCATCGATGGAGCTCAATGTACACTGTGCAGCCTTTGTTGTATACTTCGTACCGATGAAGTGTAAGGTTAACTTCGAACCTATAAGGCCTTAGGCAAATGGTTTCGAATGGAGATCTCGAACCCATCCATGCTTTGACTGGTTGCGACCGGTCAAGTTTACCGGAAGGGGAATCGCCTCGGTTGCTCTCAAGGCTCCATATAAATAGCAGTGGGTTTGCCACTTTTTCACTTTTTACTTTTTACTCTCGCCTTGCTTGTACTGTGTTCTGCATCGTCTCGAAGCTTCAGAGAAGAAGGCACCGTGTTACGTATTCGAACCATTCAAGATCCAAGTCTTTAACTCCTCGAATCCATCACCTAAACTAGGCAATTAGCCTCAAATCTAAACGGCAAAGCTATTTCGAACCCCCCTCTTCTTCATCGATTGGCCACTCTGGTGATTGTTAAAATCAGATCTGGTTTGGGGGAGCTTCGAAACCACCTGGGGATTCATGTTCGAATCGATGTCAATGGCATCATTTTCTTTTCGGATTTCACATCGGTCCCTGGGATGCCCTCATGGGGTTGACGCAGTTCGCATCGATTGACTATCTTGATGGTTCATTCGAATTGATGGATCTCGAATCCATCAACTATCGGTTCGAAGCTCTCAACTGTATATCGATTCGAAGGGTATCGATTCGAACGCGATCGATGTTAAGTTGAGGGTTTCGTGATCGGTACGAACTAGCTAACCAAGGATCGATTCGAAGTTATCCATCATTGATCGATTCGAACTTGACACCTGATCATCGATTCGAAGCGCACCTTTCTGCGTCGATTCGAAGTGGTATTAGGATGGGTTCAAATGAAGCATCGGTTCGAACCCCCCATGATAGATACCAAAGTTTGACATTATCTAAGCATAATTCCGACAAGCTTCACTCTTGCATACTTGGACTTTGACAACTAAATTGCATATATGACTGCCTTTCGAAGCTCGTCGATGGAACCACAACAACTTTCATCTGAATCAATTTCCCTCATGTGAAGGGTTTTGCGATGACGGTCAGCGATGACGGTCATTACAACTGGACTCCGTAGCTTTGTCGTTTGCATATTTTCTTTAATTCTGCGATATTCATCGAAGTAATGCACAACACTGCACAACACACATTCGTACACTATACACTGGGGAATTCACGGGTCTCTTGTCGTCTAATGATGGTTTCTCATGAGTTAGTCAGTTATGGAGCCTTCGAGTTCACAGCAGCAAGAAAACCCGCAAGACATTCAGAGTACAATTCCCCCGAGATTAGAGGTTCCGGATATTGAACCTGAAATTATTGGCCCAGCACCGGATGAACTTCCCAACGCATCATTTATTGCCAATCCATCAGATTCTGTTCCATCTCACATTTCCGAAGATATGCTGGGGAGGATATGTCTGAGGCATGGCCCGTCACTGGATGACGTGTTATTACCGGGGCCGAATGACAGACCATATAATCCGCCGGAGGGATATACCGCATTCAATCGCCACGCGTGCGTGGGTGGGACGCTTCCTCCGTTCAATGAGTACATAAGAGAAGTGCTGTCTTTTTTGGGAATTGCACCATCCTAACTACACCTGAACGGGTATGCTTCTGTGAACAGCCTGTTCATTGTCTTCATGCAGTACCTTCATAGACCACCGGACCCGACCGAAATCAGATACCCGTTCAATTTTAAAACTCAAAATGATTACCCATCCTTTACACTCTTAGAGGCAGTAAGGAACTGTCAAGTGGTCACCGTGTCCTGGACCAGGCTAAGCTATTACAGGACGGAATGGTTCTACGTCAGATGTCCCCCTGGCTTTGCCAGGTGATGGTTATTTAGACGTGAGTACAGGTGAGTTCCCAAACAAATACTGAGGCCATTGCAGTCGAAGTGTAACTTATATATTTTTCTTCTTTACAGCGATAATCCAGCGTCCTGATGGTGAACACTTTAAGGAGATAGTAAGAGTGCTCCAAGAAATCCCAAGCGAAGATAAGGATATCGAAGTGCTATTGACGGATAGGAATCTCCAGGCCTATGGGTTGATCGAACGACGGTAGAGTATAATATTCGACGGGGCGCAAAGGATCGTTTTGAAAAAACGAGTCAAGCACAAGAAGCTCAAAGTCGTTATAGCTGAGGAAGTCGATTCTGAAAGAACCCATACTGAAGACGAGTCGCCGGTCGGGCCTACAGATGTAGTTCAGGACGTTACGGAGCAAAGAAAAGGCAAGGCCGCCATTTTTAAGTCGCCAAAAAAGGGAAGATGGAAGTCAGTCGTCACGTCTCGGGTCACTTCCGGAATTAGAATTTTGGAGGGGTCTCCCCCAAGAAAAGAAAGTCGCTTTGAAGAGCTTGCCGATGTTCCAATCCCGGATGATATGTCCCTTCAACACGATGCCGGGTTGGAGGAATTCCATCGTACTCTAGACTTGAGCGAGCCCTATATTACTAGCGTGGTCAACACTTCGGGTTGGTCGGGGGGGGGGGGGGAGTGCATATTCACACACATTTCACAACACTACATAACTTTTAGTCGTGGGTTGTCGGTTTCGGAATTCCACTAACTTCATTCTCATTCTGTTTTGCAGATATCATGTCTGGACGTGGTTCAATGTTGGGAAGTCTACGACATGCTCGTAAATCATCATATCATGACTCGCGCAGACGGAAAGGAGACAGGGATTATGATCAGGGATACTCTGGATACTCTAGTCACAAAAGATATGATACAGACAGAGGCTATAAGCATCGATATCGATCGCGCACTCCTCCTCATCCCAGAAATCCCATACAACCTTTGGCTTATGTTTCTCGCCCCTCTGCGCCTTCACGTCATAAGTCCACTTCTCAATCTTCTAGGCGCAAATCTCACCACTCCAGAAGCGAGACATCGACTGCCGTAGTTACGGAACAGCCTCCTGTTGAAATTTCTGGGGAAGGGGCACTCAAGCTTGCCCAACTTAAGAAAGATTTTCCAACTATTTGCTTCGACAATTATAATTTTCCTCCCCATCTGAAGAGAATCTCGGCGGAGGCCGAACAGATGGTGCACGACCATGTGCACGACTTCTATGCTCAGTATAAAGTACGGTTTAAAGCGGCAGAGAAAGTGTCGGCGCTGGCATTTGAGCGTGGGGCCGCCAACGAGAAGTTGCAGGCGAAGTTGGCTCAGAAAAGCCGTATTATTGAAGTGCTTAATACCGAAGCCGAATCTTCCAGAAAATCTGAAATGGAAGCCATTAAAAAGGCCGACGAAGCCCAAGCAACAATGGATAGAATGAAGCATGAGCATTATGCCACGGTGGAGGATATGGGTCACCGAAACACTTTGGTCACTACCGAAAGGGATGCGGAGCTGAAGGAGTTAAACGAGCTCAAATCTAAATTCGCCGAAATCGCCAAGGATAGGGATGATGCGAACAACGCAGCCCAGGAGGCGTGTGAACAAGCTGTGATGCTCAGGACTGAGCGAGATGCGGCAGTGGCCAAAGTTCAAGCAGTTGAGGTGGAGGTTGAGGAGAAAGTTCAACAAGCCGAGGCCAGGCTAGAGGCTGATATCGAAGATCTGCTTATCACCTACAATGCCAATGTATTGAAGCATAGAAACTTGGCCTGGCTTCAGCATTACCCAGTTCATCTCCGCAGTGCTTGGGAACGATTGGTTGAGGGGGAAGAGGAGGCGCATCCGGACGAATCAGTCGATTGATTCGAGCTCGAAAACCGGTTGCTGACAGATGATGAAAAGAAGGTCCTCCACGATGCTATAATCGTTTATGAGAAGGAGATGGTTGGTGGTCGATCTCTGGAGGCCGGAGAAGGGTCAGGCGTTGAGCATCATGCTACCGCTCTTGAAATCACTGCTCCGCCTCCGTCAGAGCCTGTATCTGCGGTTAGTTCACAAGCCGTTCTTGCTTATGACTCAGTGCAATCGCGGTTATCTCTTATTCGCGAGCATGTCTCCGAGGCCGCCCCACTGTCAACTAGCCAAACTGAGGAAGGTATTCTGAACGTATCTCAAGTGTATTTTCACTAGAACGTTCATTTTGAAGTGATTGTTTATAACTCCTTCTCTTCTTTGTTCAGTAACCAGGACTACCCCTGCATCTTCGGCTCTGGAGCCGATTCAAGGGCAGAAGGCTATCACTACTGAAACGACTGTCGTGACAACGGCAGCGTCTACTGAAGTGGTGCAGGAAAGCTCTCTGTCTCTCGACGAACAAATGGTGAGTGAATTTCTCGGCCAACAGGGAGACTTCTCTTCAAACTTGTCATTTATCATTAGCGAGCTCCCGCCATCCTCTAGCTCTTTCGTGCAGACCGGAGTTGCTCCCAGCCAGGCCCCATCAACTCGAGACGAGGAAATCTTGGCCGAAATCAACGCCGAAATGGAGGCTGCGGGGCGTGAAGGTAGTGCCAGAGTTAGGTTTACGACGCATATTCCAGCACCTCTAAGTGTGATATTGCCAAGCGGCACAGTGGTCGATACTCGGGCGTCCGCCTCGTCTTCTGTTGCGGATCCGGTCCTTCCAACTTCTCCGGAGGGAAGCCTTCATCTGGATTCAAGCTCCGAGGAAGACGTTGACATTATGCCCTCGGCCGAAGAGCAATCGTTGGAGAGGAAGCCCTCCAAACGAAGGATCTCAGTTCCAAGCGATTCCGACGACGAACCATTGATAAGGCGGACGAAGAAGAAGAAGTAGATCGACCGCTTGAGCAGATTTTTTTTTTTGGTAGATAGGAACATGTTTTTGTTTCCCTTTAGTAGGTCGTGTATAGATGCGGGTTCGGCCCCTGCTAGTAGGAATTCTTTTTTGGAAGAACTTATCTGTATGTAAGTTATGGTTTTTGGTTAGTTTAAATAAAACATTGTTTTTCTCATTTCAACTGTCTTTTCTGCTCAAGTGCTGTAATGATTGGTTTACGACCGTGCTTCTCTGTGAATTCCGAACGCACGTCCACACTTCGGGGACTTAGAGTAATTTCAACGTTCATATTCCAGTTCGCACTACGGGAATCTGGAGTTAGTGATTTTTATACTCCGGTTCGCACTCCGGGAACCGAGAATTGATGTTTATACTCCAATTCACACTCCAGGAATTTGGAGTTAGCTCGCACTCTGGGAGCGTTCGATTTATACTCCGGTTCGCACTCCGGGAACCGAGAGTTGATGTTTATACTCCAATTCACACTCCGAGAATTTGGAGTTCGAGAACGGATCGTCGTGTATCCATCCCTATGAGGGTTGATATGGTGTCCTGTCCCTGAGATCGGGTTTCACTTAGCGAGTGACCGGTCATATCGCAGCTACTCCCTATTTGAATAAATCCCACCGTATGATAGAACTTAGCTCTCCGTGCGTCGTGATATTGTACGTCATACTCAGTAAATCACAGCTCTGGCTCGAAGAGATGGCATTTTATTGCTGAAACGAGAAAATATGGCAAAGTCAGTTTCCTTATTACAAATTTAAGTCTCGAAGTGCTAGAATAAAATGCAAAGGAGTAAATTGACGAAAATAAATAAGTAAAGACTTTCATATGTAGTAGCGACGAAGACTTTTGCTATTCCAAGCTCTCGGCAAGGTAAGACCGTCAACGGTCGATAATTTGAACGTGCCATCTCCAAGCTTTTGTGAAATCACATACCGCCCTTCCCAATTTGGCTTCATGTGCGAAGGAACCGGATAAATTTTTTTGAATACGAGATCGCCGAATTCAAAGGTTCGCGGACGGACCTTGGCATTGAATATTCGGGAGACTCGACTTCGTTATGCGGCTGCCCTCAAATCAGCCTCTTCACGCCTCTCATCCAGTAAATCCAAAGATTCAGCAACCAATATGGCATTTGTCTTCGGATCATAATACGTCGCACGATGGGAGCGCACTTCCAATTCGACTGGAATAACGGCCTCAGAGCCATAAGATAGAGAAAACGGAGTGTGACCGGTTGCAGTTTTGTGAGTTGTTCGATAAGCCCATAACGCCATAGGAAGTTCGTCGACCCACTTGCCTCCGGCCTTTTCCAGTCGTTTCTTCAGAATGGACTTTATAACTTTATTAGTAGCTTCGACCTGACCATTAACTTGAGAGTGTGCTACTGCAGAGAACTTCTTATGTATGTGAAATCGTTGGCAGAAATTTTTGAACTTAGCACTGTCGAATTGGGCTCTGTTATCGGTGATGATAGTATGCGGGAGACCAAATCGGCAGATAATGTTGCGCACTACGAAGTTGATCACTTTCTTCGTTGTAATCGTTGCTAGAGGCTCTTCTTCGGCCCATTTGGTGAAGTAATCAACTGCGACGATGGCATACTTCATGCCACCTTTGGCCAAAGGCAATGCTCCAATTATATCGATTCCCCACACCGCGAACGACCAGGGGCTAACCATTTGGGTTATCTCAGTAGGTGGGGCTCTAGGAATCCGAGCATGTTTCTGGCACTTGTCACATTTTTTGGCGTAGTCTGATGCATCTCGATTAACAGTGGGCCAGTAATATCCGTATCGGAGTACTTTCTTGGCAAGTGCCTGCCCCCCAATGTGATCGCCACATTCTCCCTCGTGTACATCGTGTAATACTCGTTTGATTTCATCGTGTGCGATACATCAGAGTAGAGGAACAGAGTACCCCCTTCTATACATAACTCCGTTTTGAATGACAAACCGTGAGGCTTTTCGAAGGACCTGCCTCTTCTCACTCCTGCGCTCATGCAATGTCCCGTGTTCAATGTAATTTCGATAGGGGGTCATCCATGACTCTCTACTAGTGGTAGCCTCAAATGCATGATTAATCTTCCCTTGATCAATGCTCGGAGAAGATAGGGTTTCAACAGGAACGAGCCCCAACTGTTGAGCTTCGCCCGTACTTGCCAACTTTGCCAACGAATCGGCCTTCTGATTATGCTCCTGAGGGATATAGTAAATGGCATAGTAATCGAATTGATCCAGAATCTCCTTGACTCGAGTAAGTTAAGCGGCAAATCTTCGGTCCTTAGCTTGATATTCACCTCGGACTTGACACACGATTAATTGGGAGTCGCCGTAGATCTCTACGGCGATGATTTTCAGATCGCGGGCAAGCTTTAGTCCGGTAAGTAGAGCTTCGTACTCCGCTTCATTGTTGGTCGTGCGGAACTCGAACTTTAAAGTATAGCATATGGATCGTCCTTCGGGGGTTTCAAGCACTACCCCAGCTCCTGAGCATCGACCGTTTGACGCGCCATCGGTGTACAGCTTCTAGACGTATTCGGGAGATTTGCTGGTTTCAGGCAAGTCTTCAGGAACAGTGAATTCGGCTATGAAATTTGCTAGGACTTGGCCTTGTATGGCCCTTCTCGGGGTATATGTGATGTCGAATTGACTTAGTTCGATGTTCCATTTTAGTAACCCACCAGACGTCTCAGGCCGCGTGAGGACCTGTCGTAACGGCAGATCGGTGTACACAGTAACAGGATGAGCTTGGAAATACGGACGGAGCTTCCTCGAGGCGACGACTATGCAATAGGCCAACTTTTTCAGCCTTGGATAATTTCTCTCGGCCCCGGTATATCGTTTACTCACATAATAGACCGCTTTTTGCACTCGGTCTTCCTCCCGGACCAATGCAGCACTAATTGCGTTTTCAGATACCGCCAAGTAGAGATATAAATGTTCGTGGTCAACTGGCTTTGAAAGAATCGGCGGTGTAGAAAGATGTTGAACCAGTGACTGAAATGCACCTTCACATTCTGCAGTCCAATCGAAGTTTCGTCTTCCTTTTTGGATCAGGTCGAAGAAAGGAATGCATTTGTCAGTTGACTTCGGGACGAACCTACTCAATGCTGCAACTTTCGCATTGAGACTCTGAACTTGCTTTATGGTCCTTGGACTTTGAAGATTCCTGATAGCCTAGATCTTTTCAGGGTTGGCTTCTATCCCTCGGGCGTTGACGATAAACCCAAGGAATTTTCCGGAGGCGACTCCAAAATGACATTTTAGCGGATTAAGCTTCATCCCATATCTTCGAAGGATATCAAACATTGACCCCAAGTCTTTAACGTGATCAACAGAGTGTCGTGACTTTACCAACATTTCATCGACATAAACTTCCATGGTTTTTCCGATCTGGTCGGCAAACATCCGGTTGACTAAGCGTTTATAAGTTGCGCCGACATTCTTTAATCCAAAAGGCATAACTTTGTAGCAGTATAGTCCCAGATCAGTCATGAAGCTCGTATGTTACTGGTCGGGTACATGCATGGGTATCTGGTTGTAGCCTGAGTAAGCATCCATGAAAGATAACAATTCGTGTCCGGCGGTTGAATCAACAAGTTGATCAATTCTAGGAAGTGGAAAACTGTCCTTTGGGCAAGCCTTGTTCAAGTCAGAATAATCAATACACGTTCTCCATTTCCCATTCGGTTTCCGGACAAGTACAGGGTTGGACACCCACTCTTGATATAAAGCGTCTCTAATGAACCCATTTGTCTTCAACTTATCGACCTCCTCCTTAAGGGCGGCAGATCTCTCTGGATCCATACCACGCCTTTTCTGGTTGACCGGGATATACTGCGGGTCAATGTTCAAAGTGTGGCTCGCGATGTCTGGCGAGATCCCACACATGTCAGAGTGCGTCCAGGAGAACACGTCGAGATTCGCAGGAGAAATTCAACCAATTCCCATTGTACCTCTTGGCTCAACTGAGACCCAATCTTTAACATTCTCGAGTCATCGTCGTCATCATCGATCGGGACATCGATGGTTAGCTCAGCCGGAGAATCTTGACTCTCTGTAGATTCTTCATTGTTATCGTTGTCCCTTGGGTCAAGATCTTTCTGGAATTGGTTGTGGTGCCCGAGCCGAGGCCCAGGCACCAATTGTCAATTATCGGCAAAACGGACATAGAGAGATTCCTCTACGCCCTTCCCTTTCTCTCTTCGCTGCGCCTCTCGCAGCTCCGCAACATAATAGGCTCTTCCAGCAGCCTGATCTCCGTGAATCACACCGATACCACAATCGGTAGGAAATTTTAAGGTCAAACACCACGGGGCGATTGCCGCCCGAAATTCAGCAAGGGTCGGTCGGCCCAGAAATGCATTATACGGTGAGTGAATGTCCAAAACAACAAATAGTAATATGCGCACTCTTCTGCACTCACCGATTCCCAACTCCAAGGGTAACTTCACAACCCCCGTGGGTATGTTAGCACTTCCATCGAAGCCGTGGAACCTCGATTGACAAGGTTTCAGATCTTTGGCTTCCATTTTCATCTGATCGTAAGCTCTCTTGAACAATATGTTAACTGAACTCCCACTATCCACCAGTATCCTCTTCATCCAAGCAGGACCAACCTGGGCGGATATAACAAGCGGGTCAATAGTCGGGGCTTCGACCTTATCTGCATCACGGTTCCTGAACACGATGTCATCTGCCATCGTCTTCTGTTGTTTGGCCGGAGCCCCTTCGTCGTAACTACTACAACATTCGAAATCCATATGCCTAACCGAGCTGGCATATGACTCCATTTCTTTCCAGCTCCTGTCTGCTGGATGAGGACCACCACTGACTGTGTTTATCACTAACCTCCCGCCCGTTCGGGCGGGTTCTTCCTGCCTTGGCTGATTCGGCTGACGGCTCTGGTTTGACGGACCCGCACCACCAGACTGCGGCGCCCGTACAAACTGATCTAACTTCCTTTCCCCGATCAACTTCTCAATCAAATCTTGCAAGTGTCCGCATTCATTGGTATTGTGGCCGTAGCTGTCGTGGAATCTACAAAACTTGTCCGTTTTAATTTGTCTCTCCGACGACGGTTTCGGAGTAGGCTTCTTGTATTGCATGGCGTTTCAAGTTTGTTGGTATACGTTCTCCAACGACGTATTCAGCGGAGTATAATTGTCAAACATAAGGGCCCTGCGCATTGGGCCACGGTTCTGATCCCGCTTCCTGCTCTGATTTCCATCATTCTTCGGTTGTGATTGGTTGTTCTGGACATTTAACTGCACTTTCCCAGAACTCTCTCTCGATTGTTTAACAGCCACATTACTTTGAATCCCTTCTCCACTGCGTCTTGCGTCGTGCTGCTTCCTAGACTGCTTCGCGTCCTCACGCCTCAAGAACTGGGCGGCTTTGGAGTAGAAGCGGTCCAACGACGCAGGAGGTTTTCCTGCCAACCAATTCCCAAAATCCGAATCAGGGTCAATCCCTTTCATTAACGCCATCAGAATTGAGTTATCATTGGGATTGGTGATCTCTACACAAGCTTTATGGAATCTCTCTAAATAGTGTCTGGGCGTTTCTCCTGGATCTTGAGTGACGCTAGACAATGTGTTGACATCTTTAGGCCTTGCAACATGCATGCGGAACTGTTCCACAAACTTCCTGGCCAGTTGATTGAATGAAGATATAGAATGGGGCGGCAATCGCGTGAACCACATCGTAGCAATGCCCCCCAAGGAGATAAGGAAGCTCCTACACTTCACGACATCGTCCGCTCTTGCGGCGCTCATAGACCATTCATACTTCAATATGTGCTGATTGGGATCCGAATTTCCCTCATACATCGGTAACATTGGCATCCTAAATCGCCGAGGGGGTTCGGCATACAAAACCTTGTCTGTGAATGGGGTGTGACTCCGGGTGATTCCGCAGTCGTCGTTAGTGAACCCCTGACTTTCACAGATCATCTGCCTAATCATATCCGGAAGATCCGTCACAGCTGCATTCTGGGCTGGCTGGGCCAAGATGTGGCCGGGTTCCACAATGAGGGACTGGACCGGACACTGTCGACGGTCCAGGTCTCGCCTCCTTGGCTCAACTTCTTCTGGCACATACGTTTCAGGAGTTTGCCGTCGTTGGTGGCGATTCTGATTTGACAAAGTGCGGACGTCAACCCCTGGTTCGGTAGCGATGGTCGCAGGGCGGTTGTCAGTGGTGTGTTGAGGAATGGTTCCTCCCTGGGAGGAAGGCCCGATATGGAAGCTAGCAGATGGGCTGACTCGTAGTTGTCCGACCATTAATGCCGGAGGGTTTTCGGTTGCCTACGTATAATTCCCGTCCATCCGGGGTCGCGGAGGCAAGCGATGATAATCGGAGGAAGCCGAACTCTCTGTAGAGGAATGAGACGCGTAATCTCTCCTAGACCGTCTGCGCTTATGGCTGTGTAGCCGGCGGGTTAACTCAGCGTTGGCACGTAGCTGCTCGGTCAACTGTTGCCGGCTCTGGGTCAACTCCTGGAGCAACGTTTGAAACACTGGTGCGGATGATTCCGAAGGCACGTTGACATCCTGAGTAGATGGTAGTTGCACGGGATTTGGCCTATCCCGGCCTTCTTGGTCAACAATATTAGAAGTAGTTCTGGTACTCACCATCTTGAATCGTAGAATCCTTTCCTACACTTTAATCAAATCTGAATAGAACGGAAGGAATCTGAGCTTGAGATTCGGATCTCTCTCTTAGATTTATACAATCCGGTATCGATGACAGATCCGGGGAGCGGGAGAAAAACTATGTTTTCTCAGTGAAAGCACCAAAGTGTTTGTACCGAAATTGGGCACAACACTCGTCTGAAGTTTTTGAAGAGATAATAAATGAAGAATATAAATTGAAACAGAGGATTATCTAACAAAAACTCCAAATAATATGTAAATAAACGCGTACACAAGCAATTTATAGTGGTTCGGCGTGTTGCCTACGTCCACTGTGAAGTTTTTATACTTTTATTGACTTTCTTTCGATGATTACAAGTTGGTACAGCAATCAACAGTGAGTTACAACTGGAAATTCGAATTCAACAGCAAGATTATGATGTAAGATGATGGAGATCTCATTTCGGCAGAGTCTAGGCGCTTCAGAATCCAAAAAGTCCTTTTTCTATTGCCGCTGAGGCTCTGTTTATAGGCATAGGATGCTGATATTTCGCTGAAAACTCGAAAGACCACTTCTGGCACGTGAGGGGGCCCACACGCCTAGCCTTTGGAAATTTGGGCCCACTTTGGCATCGATTCGAAGTCCATTCAAATCGTTCAGAAAATCATTCAATCGCGGTGAAATTTGGCGTGGACATTCTTCAACATGTATGCAAGCTTCTGTGAAAGTTTCGTGGCATTTGGATCAGTAGATTGCGAGATATCATGGATTCGAAATGGGATTCACTGCGTGGCTGTCTGGTTCGAAACCATCCCTTCGAATCGATGGTTTCGAATCGATGGTGGCATGCGCCTTCGAGGTGACGTGGAGCGCAAACCTCGAACCGATCCGGTCTTCACTCCGAGTTGACCGCTTCGACTCCAAATATCTCGGCGCATTTGAACCGATGAAAGACACGTCACCATGGCTAGTTGACCCAGTGGATTCGAACGAAGCTTCTTAGATGGGTTCGAACAGGGCTCTAATGATGGGTTCGAACAAGGATCTAATGATGGGTTCGAACAGGGATTTATCGATGGAGTCGACTGACCGATGCTTGATGGATATGAACTTGCGTTTCCCTGATGGATACGAGCTTTGCAACCTCACTATGGATACGAGGCCCATCGATACGAACTTGATGGATTCGAAGTTGATGGAGTCGAACCGAGGCACTCCGATGGGTTCGAGATCCATCGATTCGAAGGTGATCGGTTCGAATGGTGTTCGATGATGGATTCGAAGACACCTACCATGATGGATTCGAAACCAGTGCTTTTCCCTTCAAGTTGAATCGATCACAACTTGAGTGTATGAACTCGGATTGACTCGAAATTTGAGATGACGACTTCTATGATCTCTCTTGTCATGTCATATCAATTGTAGCTCAATTCGGACTCGGACAAAATTCAGTGATATCCATAGCAAAACGAAGTATGACCAACCTCTGAGACATACTGTTCTCCGTTTTCGATCAATCTTTTTGTATCGCGGCTTTGCCAAAAGGCGGGATAACACCATCTATTTTGCTTTATGTATCCACTGATTTCAATGATGTATTCTGATTTGTTCCTGGTGTATCTTACTACTCATATGTTGTCTCTTGTTTAACTCTAATGTATCTTATTTTTATATAGTAGCTTCATGAACTACTATCTCTTTTAATACGCTACATTATTATTTACTCTGTGTCTGTGATCTGTGATTATTTATTTACTGTACATTCTAAGATTTGCCAAATTTTATTTACAACGTGGTATTTTGAGCAATTCTAGTCCGACATGTGCGGATGCGAATGGTTGAAAATATCGGGTCGTTATATTATATCTGGCTTTTTGGTAATTTGCACTAACATCAAAAAAGTGATAAAATTTCTCATTCCTTTTCTATCCAAACCATGTGATATCATTTATGCTAATTTTGGAACAAAATTAATTTCAAGATATTTTCATAACTTGTAGCGATCCTGACCCGACCTTCGAAAATCGGCACCGAATACGACACTCATATTCAAATGTCGTAGATCCAAACGTCGAACCTGGTGCGCCAGAGCTTATAACACCATTAAGTGCAACAACACAGCGGAAGAAAAAGAATATGAATATCATTGATATACAACATTCGATACAACAATGATACAATATGAATGAATATCAGAGATACGAGATAACAAATGCTACAGCGGAAAAACAATATGATATAGCAGCGGAACCAAAAGAACTCCAACGGCAACAACAACCGCAACTCCAAAGCACCAATCCAGAAAGAGCTCGGACCATCATCACGTTGCACCAAGCTGAGCAAGGACTGTCGTCCTAACCAATGACTTCAATATCCAAAATCTCCAAAGAATACCAAAGAGAAAGCTGAAAGCTACTGAATCGAAATCTATTATCTAAAAAACCCAACTCTAGACTGCCCATTTGGAAAATTATGGGCACCCAGAGTTTAGGAAGGGGACAATAAAGTCCAGGTCATTCATGGGACTGGTATGAGCAAACAAAAACAGTTTATCTTTTAAATAAACAAGATTTATAAAAGAAAAATCCGATATGCTTTTGGAAAATGAAACTACCATAAGGCCTCCCACCACACACACAATGCAAGCGCAAACTTGGAGGAGATTTCTCCTTATGACAGTCAAAAATGCTTGATACGTGACAACCATTTGATATTATTATTAGTGCATAGTGCAGAAAACCTTTCGAAAATAGCCAGCATAGGTACCATTATATTATGCCTACTATAGCTACCATTTTAAATGGCAGGTTCTACAACTAAAACCGTACAGGGGTCGTATTGTTTTGTTTGGATTTCCAACAAATGATTGGGCAAAGGAACTTCCCATATAAAATGGAACGCCTCTGGAGGGACGTCCCCGAGAACCAAACTGGATCTCTGCTACACAAGGCCGGGTTACCTATGTAACTAAGTAACTACTAATACGAGCATAACATCCCCAGGTCGTTTGCGACCTTTATCCGAAGATCCTCTTAACCAACAACCACAAAGCAATAAGTTTGCAGCAACCACGAAGTTAAGTATCTGGGCTCCATACCATGACACCACTCATAATGCATAAGGAAATGACATACCCTCAAAGGGCGCTACCCTCAAATAACCTTGCCACTACGATTCCTGTTTTGACCATAACCGGGTTCTGAGATTCGACGAAGTCTCGTCCACAAAGCTACGCTTTTCACAAAAGCCATGCTTCGATCAACAAATGATCAGCAGCACTTCGTACGCCACATTACCAAATTGGGAATGTATCACTGGTAACCATCAATTACATAACCTCTGAGCTCGTACGTCTCAGAGAAGGGTGTTAAGCTAAGAGAATAAATCTCCGCCACCAAACAGAAATGCATTTGATAGAAATTGGTTTTACATCTCAAAGTGTAATGTCATACATACAACCATACAAGTTTGTTCCGGGTTCGAACAGAACAGAAGGCATTTCGTCCCAAAAAGGAAGAAGCCCTTGCAAATCCGGGTATTCACAATCCCGATCGGACTTCCCATCACTTTGGGCATCACTATACCGGAGCAACTCAGTGCAGAGACAATCGATAGGTTATCCTATCATTCTCGCAAATACCCGGTCTTCACCATCGGTCTTCAAATGCTATCCATAACGTCATATCACATATTCAGAATGAGCTATATGACACAAAGGTCCTCTCCCGGCTAAACCGAATAGTGAACACAATAATTACAAGAAACATATGGATATTGGGGTCTCAATTAAGTCACAACTTATTACCTAAAACTTTTCTTGTATATGGTTTAAACAAATTACCATTTCCAATCTTTTTTAAACAAAAATATTCATTTCACATAGTTCACCCAGTTTCACAAAGATCCATTCATAGATTTCAAAACAATTTCCATTCCAATTAGGATTAACTCATCCAAACTTCAAGTTAAGGATTTAACTTATAGCCTTTAAACCTGTTTCTGTAACTTGGAAAATCATTTTCATTTTAAATTGAAATCCCTTTAACACAAATTGGAAGTTCATTACTTATGTGAAAACTTTTATTATTTGAAAACAACTAGTTTTCATTTTAGAAAGATACAATTATATTTGCACGAGTTAAAGGTCTTAAATTATATTCACATTCCCAAATCAATACTTTTAAAATAGTTAACCCATATATAACTAGTATAACATCTTTAGTCCCTAGTTTCCAAACATAGAATTCAATTTCAAATCTTGAATTTAAGTTTAAATCAAATTATTTAAATTCCAAAACTTTATCAAGTTATTCAAAATAAATTTTATCTTTGAAATTCCATTTCAAAAGGTTTTCACTTTAAACCCAATTAATTTCCAAAACCATTTGGATTTAAATATCCGACTTTTAAACTATTTCAAAATCTGTGACTTAATTGATTTCGTCGTGAAATACATATTTGTGTGTGTATAAGTGTGGTCCAGGGGTTTAACACAATAATGCAACATCATTCAATCATCACAGATCAAAACACATAAATATAGCTGATAAGCGGTATAAGCTGTAACGCTTATCATTCATTCATAGATTCACAGATAATAAACAGATGTCTCACAAATAAATGAATAAATTACACACAGCTTAATCCATAGAACAAAATATCATAGATCAGATAGGACAATCAATTCAAGGCATCTCATACAATACAATCATTTATATGTAAGGTCAAGCATTCAATAATCATTTATAAGAAGGATTAATTTGATTGTTTAATCCTAATTAATTCAATTTATTTCCAAATAAATTAATTACTTATGAATTAATTATCTAATCTCGATTAATTAATTACAAATCATTTGATATGAATTAATTTATCAAACACTTTAATTAATTAAATTATTCTTAATTAATCACATTAATTAAATCAACCTCTAAACCAGCCACATAATTAATTAACCCCTTAATTAACTATTTTAAGAAATTAAACCTTTAATTACCTACCGTAAAGTAATTACACTTACACTATTTCATAAATGATTATCATTAATTAATTAATCAAATTAATTAATAAAATTAATTACATCAATCAATTATTTAAATAATCTTAGTTAATGACCTTCATTAACTAATAACAATTCTTTAATTACTTTGCTTAAGAAATTACTTACATTAATCATCATTAATTAAAATTTATTAATCGTTAATAACTCATTAATTAATCCTAATTATTTAATTAATTAAATGTTAATTGTAACATAATTAGTTCTTAATTATGATTTAATTATTCCTTAATCATTAATTAAAATCTAATCCATGAATATTAATTAACTTAAACCGTTAAAATGAATACCAATTTATCTTTAATAAAGTTTAAAACTAATTTTTAAGACCTTTGAATTCACATGTTAAATAATACTTTGGTTATAAAACAAATTCAAAGAATATAAATCAACTTCTCTTTAAATTCACATATTAAAGGATATTTTTAACATTTAAACTTATTCAAATATTCAAATTTATAAAACTTTATTATTTTTCAAAATCCAGAATTCAGATTTGGATTCAAGTCCAGGTTTAAAATCTTGATTTAAACTTTGTTTAAAATGCTTCCTTTACAAATTCCAAATCCATTTTAAATTCAAATCTTTTGACACTTAATTTCTTAACATCTTTTTTAGTTATTAAAACAATTTAAATTTAAAACTTTATTTAGCAAACTAAGTTTCGAACTAAACTTAAATTTATGGTTAAACTTTTGTTTTTAAAACTTAATTTAAACTTGCTTTATAATTTAAATTTTAGTTTTAAATTGGCAAAACAGAACAGATCCTGTTTTTAAAACCTGGGTAAAACATTTTCCAGAGTCGAACATCATCAATTCGAAAGCAAGCAAAACCCACTTTACCAGAATTAGTGCACGGTGCATGTGCACAGCGCCAGCGATCGACTCCAGTCGCCACCACTTCATCGAACACGTCGAAGTCCATCCACGATTCAATCTCCGATTGCCAGAACTCCATCACTTACGCGAAATCGAATTCGAGTATGAACTCGAAACCTGGAACAAGAATAGGAAACACCACCCAAACCTGGGAACGCCGCCGTCTCACAACCTCTATCACCAGGAAACTCGAAATTCCGGCCACACGCTCGCCTATGTCCCCTCTTCCACCTCCCAAAGTTTCGTAACACTCGATGCATCCTGGAGGAAGAAAGAATCAAAATGCGACCCCTCGTTAAAACTAGGTTTAGAAATTTCAAACACTCGCCCTGCCACGACGATGGACCGGAGCACTTCCCAGCATTTTTCCAAGCGCCCTCGTAGGCACCTCCACCTCGACGCGAAAGCTCGCCCTACAGAACTCCTCCGATCGCCTGACCTAGGTCGAAACCCAACTTGTGATCAACTCAAAACCGCTCCTCACGTACTTAATGAAAACTCTAAATTCTTGTTTTAAAAATCATATTTTTCAATAAGAATTCGAGTTGTATACCTGAATCAATATTTTGTGTAATTCGAAATTTCGAGAATTTAAAGATTCCTCTGTAAAAAATTAAATTATCATCCTGTATACCTTTATGCATCATGAAGCTATTTTTAGATTATCATTCATACCTAAACACGACTATTTTGTTTTGAATCCAAAGCTTGTTAGTGATCCGAAAATGAGGGATTGAATTGTTTCTATTTGGTTTCATCCTGAACTCAAAAGAATAGAGGGAAAAAAACATATTTCACGGAGCTTCCAACTTCTAACAGTAGGGTTCAAACAAGTTATACATAGACGAATTATTCTCAAATATAAAAGAGAATCATGTTTACTCACTGATCTAAAGAAGAAGATATTAGGTCAAGTTACTCACACTGTTGAGAAAAAGAACAGAGCTTCTCTATTGGAAACAGGCTGTGAACTCAAAGTTGGAATCTTTCATCTTGATTCTCTGGTTTGATTGAGTTAGATTGTTGTTTAAGTTAAAGTTTATTTAAGTTCTTAAGATGATGTTTACTTCAGATGCTTGGCTTTTGCCTGACGAACTGAAATGAATGGAAGGTTGATATATAAATTTGAGTTTATAGGTGGTAATATTTTGTACAATAAGGTCAGAGATTTTTCTTGCTTTAATTCTTTTTTTTAATCTGGCCAGGCAAGATTTGTGGAGGCTGAAAATGATATTGTATGTACTTAATGATGCAAACATTCAATGCTAATGTCCTTTATGTTTTCAACCTAATCTATTTTGCAAGCTACACTTATATATTTCGGTGGCTAAAGATACTTGTACATATTTGAATGTACTACTTGAACTTGTCTTTTTTTCATGTGTACATACTTATATATTTATTTTTTTCTATGAACATATTACTTTCTTTTGTCATATTTATTTCTAACTTAAATATTTATTTTCAAATTTAATACTTATTGACTTGTATTTCTATATATATATATATATATATATATATATATATATATATTGTTTTCGTAGTATATTTTATTTGTATTAATACATATTTTTATTTTAAATTTTGAAGAACTCAAATCAATTTACCTATTAATTTCTAATTTTTTATTCAAAAATTAAACTAATTATTAATTTAAACTTAGATAAAATTCGGGATCATTACAGATTCCCCCCCCCCCAAGAAATTTCATCTCGAAATTTGCCAAGGAGATAACAAAGATAGACACACAAAGACAGAGAAACAGTTTTCCAGGTCCAACTGGATATCTATTCTGTATTTGACTTACCCAACCAGAATATCGATAATATGAGAACAAACTCATACAATGCTACACAAGATACTCGGGTCATCAAATCTACGAAATATGCAAGGCACAGATTAGTTCGAAGGGATAACTAATCATTAGTAGAATATATCGAGATCCAAACAATAGATAAATGGATTCGATCTACCACAATTCTCAAACACTAGGCATGGATTCTAAGTCGGAATATCTCATATTATACATAACTTGTCCCTCTTCGGACTTCAGTCTTCATAAGAAATTATAATAAAATTTCAAATTTGGTTTTAAACGATATCGTTTTATTGATACAATTCAAATTTAGCTTCATATTCTATTAATCAATTTAACTCAATTTAAAATTTCCAGTTTATTTAAATTTTCAATTCCAAATTTCCAATTCATATTCATTAAGGTTTTGATGGAGCACGAACTACGGAATCAATAAGTTTAAACGGTTCAAGGCCTTTAAGTCGTTTGGAGAAGGCTTCGTGTTTAAGTCGGTCGGGAATTATAAGTCGCTCACGACTTAACGAAGGTTATTCACGACCTAATGAAGAGGCCTTAAGTCGTTCGCGACTTAACAGAGTGAAGGATAACGAGTTACAACTTAACAAATCTCGGGGGAAAATGTTCCGACCTAACGACCCTGCTATAAGTCGTCCACGACTTATCAAGGAGCATAGAAAAGTTCTAATTGTTGAAGACCTTAATTCAGAAGCGGGATACGACTTAGCAGAGTCATGGGAAGATAACGTTCCTTCAAGAAGCCACGAGTTACGACTCATGATAAGTCGTTGAAGCTTGAGTCGTCCATTTGAAAGTCGCGTGTCTGAGTCGCTGTATGTTTTTGTTAAGACGTTGTTAACCTATGATGAGTCGTATGTCGTTTATTCTTTCATGTCATATATCGTGATAGTGTGTTGTTTCTTGTGTCGTAATGACTTAGGTCGTCTGGTTTGAGCGCTGTATTGTTGTTAGATCGGGTACGATCTAAGTGGGTCGTGAATGTTAGGTCGGGGACGACCTAAGGGAAAGTGTTGTGTTTGAGTCGGGTTGCTGAGTCGCTGCCGAGTCAATATGAGTCGTAAGTCTTGGGTAATGAGTTGGTCAGCTCTTGAGTCGTATGCGACTTATTGTGCCGGTTGTGAACTACTATAAATAGCGAGTGTGTTGTAACTTTTTGGGTGGTTGATTTTTGAATAAAATCTCTTGTTGATTGCTGTGTGCTTTCTTCTAAAATTGGTAGTTGAGTGTGATCTCCTCTCTCCACTTACGTCTTTCGAGTGCGCTCGAATCCACGTTTGTTGAAGCCGATTCACGGAATCTTGTGCGCAAGATCAACGTCGAAGAATCGTAGATCCTTCATCACGGTATCATGCGCGATTAACGTGTTAAGGATAGCTAGAATCCGGTATCTCTTGAGATCAACGGATTTGGCATTTCAGTATCGTTCAATCCACCGATTGCAAATTCCATCGACATATCAAGTTTTTGTTAATCCGCTGCGTCAGTTTTGGTATCGGAGCTAGACTTAGCCAATCATAGCTAAGCCGAGACTTGGAGCCAATTTTTGAAGTTGAAGTTTGAAGTTGTTGTTCATCGTGTTCATCTTGAAGTTGCAACGAGTTTGAAGATTTTGATCCATTTCATTTTGGATCTAGAGTTGGAGAAGTGTTTGAAGGCCGAGCATAGTTTGTGTTGAAGTACATTTTATTGAAGTGGAGGCCGTGTAGAGCTATTGCCGAGTCATGGTTGAGGTCGTGACTTGTTGGTCTTGTGTTGAAGTTTTGTGTTTGATTTGTTGAAGTATTTGAGAAGATTTGAAGTGTTTGTGAAGAGTTTCCAATCATGCCACCAAGGAGAGCTAATCGTCATCAAAACATTGAAGCATTGTATAGAAGAGAAGAAGCCGAGCTTATGGAACAACGTATTAATGAGAAATTTGATGAAGGCATTGGAAAGTTAGAGAAGTTGATGAATGATTTGAATCAAACTCAAAGGAGGAGATCACCAAACTCGAACCATGGAGGAAACCGAGTTTCGCCATCGGTTATGGAAGCGAGGAGGGTATCACCGCATTATTTTAGAGATAGAAGAGAAACATCAATTTCATCACGGAGAGATCACCATGACTATGGACATGAAGAGAGAAGAAGTCAACGTGAATTTGACAATGAGGCGTATAGAGATGAAGAGAGACATAGTCGAAGAAGCATGCATGAACGAAGGGATGATAATGGTCGTGATCGATGTAGGCGTACTTTTGATTTTGATGAAGCGGGTGATAGAGCTAGCATTCATTATCAAGATCGAGACCAAGTTCGAAATTCTTATCGAAATGTTGAAGATGATCGTCGATGGGAATCGGGTATGAAGATGGAAATTCTAGGGTTCCAGGGTGGAATGGTAGCTGAAGAATTTCTTGATTGGGTGTCAAATGTTGAAGAGATCTTTGATTTCAAGGAAGTTTCGGAGAATCGTCAGGTGAAGTTGGTTGCCACTAGGTTGAGGGGGAGAGCTTTGGAATGGTGGCAGCAAACTAAACTTACAAGGGAGAGAATGGGAAAGTCAAAGATTGAATCATGGGAGAAGATGAAGAAGTTGATGAGAGCTACATTTTTACCTTACAACTATCAATCGCTCATGTACCAGAGGTTGCAGAATCTGAGGCAAGGGATGAAGTCAGTTAATGATTATGCAGACGAATTTTACCAACTCATTGCTAGAAATGACATTATGGAAATAGAGGAACAGCTGACTGCTAGATTTGTTGGAGGTTTGCGAATGCAGATCCAGGATATGGTTAATATGTTCGATCCAAGATCTATTGCAGAAGCACATCAGAAAGTGTTGGCTTGGGAGAAGCAAGGAAGGCGTGGAGGTGGTGTGTTTACTAATTCCAATAATCAAGCGAATGGTGTTAGTGGAAGTTCTAATGTTCCGAAACCTGTTACAAAACCAGTGGTGAAGGAGGCTGAGAAGGCGAAGGTTAGCAGTGGTTTCAAATGTTATAATTGTCAGGATTTGGGTCACAAAAGCAATGAATGTCTGAAACCGAAGAAGAGAGCAATGGTTGCTGAGATTGAGGATGATGGTGAGGAGGCAGAATGTTAAAATGCACCTTATGTTGAGGAGGAAGACTTATTGTTCGGGGATGAAGGTTGTAATTTGATGATGAGGAGATCTTGTCTTACACCAAAGCAAGAGGAAGATTCTAGTTGGTTGAGGAGCAATATTTTTCAGTCTACATGTACTATTCTGGGAAAAGTTTGCAAGTTCGTTATTGATGCTGGAAGCTGTGACAATATTATTTCTATAGAAGCAGCAAAGAAGTTGAACTTGAAAACTGAGAAGCATCCTAAACCGTACAAGTTAGCATGGTTGAGGAAAGGTGGTGAAGTGAAGGTGTGTCGAAGAGCTTGTGTGAATTTTTCAATTGGGAAGAAGTACAAAGACGAAATTTGGTGTGACGTTGTAGACATGGATGTGTGTCATCTGTTGTTGGGCAGGCCATGGCAGTTTGATAGAGCAGTGCAACATGAGGGTTGCGCTAATAGCTATAGTTTCATGTTCGAAGGTACTAAAATCACTTTAGTTCCCAAGAAGCAGCAACAGAAGGAAAGCAAGCTAGAGGAGATCGAAGAACTGAAAACTTTGCTATCTTTGAAGGAGTTTGTCAAGGAGGTTGAAGCGGAACCTGAAGTCTTTTTGTTGATTGGGTGAGAGTGCAGTGAAGAGGTTGAAATCCCAGAAGAAGCGAAGCCAGTTTTGAAAGAATTTGAAGATGTATTTCCAGAAGAGTTGCCTAAGGAGTTACTGCCACTGAGGGACATTCAACATCAAATTGATCTTGTTCCGGGAGCAGTTTTACCACATGGACCACATTATCGAATGAGTCCGAAGGAACATGAGGAGCTACGAAGGCAAGTGGAAGAGTTGTTAGAACAGGGACGTGTTCAGGAAAGCTTGAGTCCTTGTGCAGTACGAGCATTGTTGGTGCCGAAGAAGGATGGAACATGGAGAATGTGTACCGATAGTAGAGCTTTGAACAAGATTACTGTTCGCTACAGATTTCCTATGCCGAGGTTGGATGACTTGCTAGATCAGTTGTGTGGGGCTACTATCTTTTCGAAGATTGATTTGAAGAGTGGTTATCATCGGATTCGAATTAGACCGGGAGACGAATGGAAGACCGCATTCAAGACGAGGGAAGGTTTATATGAATGGTTGGTTATGCCGTTTGGTCTATCAAATGCACCGAGTACATTTATGAGGGTGATGAATCAAATTTTCAGACCATACATTGGGAAGTTTGTTGTAGTTTACTTTGATGATATTCTGATATATAGCAGGAGTATGGAGGAGCATGTTCAACATTTGAGGGAAGTGCTGATTATTCTTCGTGAGGAACAATTTTATGCTGCTACGAAGAAATGCGTGTTTATGACGCACAGTGTTTTATTTCTGGGTTATGTTGTTTCAGGAGAAGGTATTCAAGTTGACCAAAGTAAAGTTGAAGCTATTAGAAGTTGGCCACAACCGAGAACTATCACTGAAGTTAGAAGTTTTCATGGATTGGCATCATTCTACCGAAGATTCATTCCATACTTCAGTAGCGTGATGGCACCAGTTACTGATTGCATGAAAGGGAAACAATTTTCTTGGACAGAGGAAGCTGGGATTGCTTTTGAGAAGATCAAGGAACTGTTGACGACAGCACCAATTCTTGTTTTGCCAGATTTTTAATTATTGTTTGAGCTACATACTGATGCATCAAAGGTTGGGATTGGAGGAGTGTTGAGTTAGAGTGGAAGACCTATTGCATATTTCAGTGAGAAGTTATCAGGGGCAAAGATGAGATATAGTACATACGATGTTGAGTTTTATGCCATTGTTTAAGCCGTTAAACATTGGAGACACTATCCATTTCAGAAAGAAATAGTTCTTTATACTGATCATGAGGCGTTGAAGCATATGCAAGGGCTAGACAAGATTTCAGCAAGACATGCATCATGGATTGCTTATTTGCAGCAGTTTACTTTTGTCGTTAAGCACAAGTCAGGGGTAACCAATCGCGAGGCTGATGCTTTGAGTAGGAGGAGTCATTTATTAACGACAATGAAAGTTGAAGTGACAGGTTTCGAACTATTACCAGAGCTGATTGAAGAAGATCCATATTTTATGAAGTTCATTGAAAAGGTCAAGGAAGGAAGTACTGATGAATACGTGTTAGTTGATGGTTTTCTGTTCAAGGGGGATAAGTTGTGTATTCCAGATAGCAGCTTGAGAATGAAGATTATCAAAGAGTTACATGACGAAGGCCATGTAGGCAGAGATCGTACTTTGTAGTTGATTTCACAATCTTACTTTTGGCCGTCAATGAGGAAGGTGGTTGAAAGGTTTGTGGAGAGATGTCATATATGCCAGGTTTCGAAGGGAACAGCGACCAATGCAGGGTTATATATGCCGTTACCTGTACCGACTAAGCCTTGGGTTGATTTGAGTATGGATTTTGTTTTGGGTTTGCCTAGAACTCAAAGGGGAAACGATTCCATTTATGTGGTGGTTGATCGATTTTCAAAAATGCCACATTTTATTGCTTGTAAGAAGACGGCAGATGCTGTTCGTGTTGCTCAGCTGTTCTTTAAAGAAATCTATCGTTTACATGGGTTACCGGAGTCTATTGTTTCAGACAGGGATACCATATTTTTGAGTCATTTTTGGCTTAGTTTGTGGAAGATGGCGGGAACGAAGTTGAACTTTAGCAGCGCTTATCATCCACAGACGGATGGACAGACCGAAGTTGTTAACAGGTCACTGGGGAATTTGTTGCGTTGTCTTGTGAAGGACAATCTGAAGAGCTGGGATATGAAGTTATGCCAAGCAGAGTTTGCTTATAATCATGCAGTGAATCGTAGTACGGGATTCATCCCATTTCAGATTGTATATTCAAATTTACCAAGGGGGCCGTTGGATTTAGCAGTAGTACCACAACCGAAGGGGACGATTAAACGGGCTGTAGATTTCGCTGAAGGTTTGACGGAATGTCATAAAAACGTTCAAGAACGATTGGAGAAGTCGAATGAGAAATATAAGAGATCTGCAGATTTAAAACGACGAAGTGTTGAATTTAAGGAAGGTGATATGGTTTATGCGGTGTTGACAAAAGATCGTTTTCTGGTGGGAACGTACAATAAGTTGATAGCCAGAAAATTTGGTCCAGTTGAAGTTTTGAAGAAAATCAATGAAAATGCTTACAGGTTGAAGCTGCCGGAGGATGTGTATACCTCTGACGTGTTCAATGTTAAACATTTGATTCCGTATCATGGAATTGAAGTTGTTGTGGAAGGAGAAAGTGAAAATTCGAGGTCGAATTTTTGTCAACCGGGGGAGGATGATGTAGCACGAACTACGGAATCAATAAGCTTAAACGGTTCAAGGCCTTTAAGTCGTTTGGAGAAGGCTTCGTTTTAAGTCGGTCGGGAATTATAAGTTGTTCACGACTTAACGAAGGTTATTCACGACCTAATGAAGAGGCCTTAAGTCGTTCGCGACTTAACAGAGTGAAGGATAACAAGTTACAACTTAACAAAGCTCGGGGGAAAATGTTTCGACCTAACGACCCTGCTATAAGTCGTCCACGACTTATCAAGGAGGATAGAAAAGTTCAAATGGTTGAAGACCTTAAGTCAGAAGCGGGATACGACTTAGCAGAGTCATGGGAAGATAACGTTCCTTCAAGAAGCCACAAGTTACGACTCATGATAAGTCGTTGAAGCTTGAGTTGTCAATTTTTAAGTCGCGTGTCTGAGTCGCTGTATGTTTTTGTTAAGACGTTGTTAACCTATGATGAGTCATATGTCGTTTATTCTTTCATGTCATATATCGTGATAGTGTGTTGTTTCTTGTGTCGTAATGACTTAGGTCGTCTGGTTTGAGCGCTGTATTGTTGATAGATCTGGTACGATCTAAGTGGGTCGTGAATGTTAGGTCGGGGACGACCTAAGGGAAAGTGTTGTGTTTGAGTCGCGTTGCTGAGTCGCTGCCGAGTCAATATGAGTCGTAAGTCTTGGGTCATGAGTCGGTCAGGTCTTGAGTCGTATGCGACTTATTGTGCTGGCTGTGAACTACTATAAATAGAGAGTGTGTTGTAACTTTTTGGGTGGTTGATTTTTGAATAAAATCTCTTGTTGATTGCTGTGTGCTTTCTTCTAAAATTGGTAGTTGAGTGTGATCTCCTCTCTCTACTTACGCCATTTGAGTGCGCTCGAATCCACGTTTGTTGAAGCCGATTCACGGAATCTTGTGCGCAACATCAACGTCGAAGAATCGTAGATCCTTCATCACGGTATCGTGCGCGATCAACGTGTTAAGGATTGCTAGAATTCGGTATCTCTTGAGATCAACGGATTTCGCATTTCAGTATCATTCAATCCACCGATTGCAAATTCCATCGACATATCAAGTTTTTGTTAATCCGCTGCGTCAGGTTTAAATCAAAAAATGATAAGAAACCGATGAAGATACGAAGTAAGGATTTTCTACAACGATTCGTAGAGCCACCATCACACTAAAACTTCTTCTTGCAACTGCCACGAAGCCAATCAAAGTTTGAAATCGAATCAAAGGAGATTGATAGAGAAAGATTGTTTCCACAGTTGCAGGGTATTGAACATTTGTAGTGGTATTCCCTTGTCCCCTATCTCGTTTCCTCTTGCACTCATAATCACTATCAGTGGATAGCAAGAGAATTTACTGAGTCATTCGAACGAATATCTTAGGGATATACTCATTCTAGGGTTTACTTCACCCTATCTCTAATGAATTACTTAATGTTATACTCCTGAGCTAAAGTTTTAACCCTTAGCTTTGATACCAAATGTAGCGGTCCTGAACCGACCTTCGAAAATCGGCACCGAATACGACACTTATATTCGAATGCCGCAGATCCAAACGTCGAACCTGGTGCGCCGAAGCTTATAATACCATTAAGTGCAACAACACAGCGGAAGAAAAAGAATATGAATATCATTGATATACAACATTCAATACAACTATGATACAATATGAATCAATATCATAGATACAAGATAACAAATGCTTAGCGGAAAAACAATATGATATAGCAGCGGAACCAATAAAAACTCCAACAGCAACCCCAACTCCAAAGCACCAATCCAGAAAGAGCACAGACCATCATCACGTTGCACCAAGGTGAGAAAGGACTGTCATGCTAACCAAAGACTTCAATATCCAAAATCTCCAAAGAATACCAAAGTGAAAGCTGAAAGCTACTGAATCGATATCTATTATCTGAAAAACCCAACTCTAGACTGCCCGTGTGGAAAATTGTGGGCACCCAGAGTTTAGGAAGGGAACAATAAACTCCAGGTCAGTCACGAGACTGGTATGAGCAAACAAAAACAGTTTATCTTTTAAATAAACAAGATTTATAAAAGAAAAATCCGATATGCTTTTGGAAAATGAAACAACCATAAGGCCTCCCGCCACACACACAACGCGAGCGCAAACTTGGAGGAGATTTCTCCTTATGACAGTCAAAAATGCTTGATACGTGACAACAATTTGATATTATTATCAGTGCATAGTGCAGAAAACCTTTCGAAAATATAATATTAATATTAGCCAGCATAGGTACTATTATATTATGCCTACTATAGCTACCATTTTAAATGGTAGGTTCTACAACTAAAACCGTACAGGGATCGTATTGTTTTGTTTGGATTTCCAACAAATGGTCGGGCATAGGAACTTCCCATATAAATTGGAACACCTCTGGAGGGACGTCCCCGAGAACCAAACTGGATCTCTGTTACACAAGACCAGGTTACCTCTGTAACTAGGTAACTACTGATACGAGCATGACATCCCCCGGTCGTTTGAGACCTTTATCTGAGGATCCTCTTAACCAACAACCACAAAGCAATAAGTTTGCAACAACCACGAAGTTAAGTATCTGGGCTCCATACCATGATACCACTTATAATCAAGAAGGAAATGACATACCCTCATAGGGCTCTACCCTCAAATAACCTTGCTGCTACGATTCCTGTTTTGACCATAACCAGGTTGTGAGGTTGGACGAAGTCTCATTCACAATGCTACGCTTTTCACAAAAGCCATGCTTCGATCGACAAATGATCGGCAGCACTTCGTATGCCACATTACCAAATTGGGAATGTATCACTGGTAACCATCAACTACATAACCTCTGAGCTCGTACGTCTCAGAGAAGGGTGTTAAGCTAAGAGAATAAATTTCCGCCACCAAACAGAAATGTATTTGATAGAAACCAGTTTTACATCTCAAAGTGTAATGTCAGACATACAACCATACAAGTTTGTTCCGGGTTCGAACAGAACCGAAGGCATTTCTTCCCAAAAAGGAAGAAGCCCATGGAAATTCGGGTATTCACAATCCCGATCGGACTTCCCATCACTTAGGGAATCTCTATACCGGAGCAACTCTGCAGAGACAATCGATAGGTTATCCTATCGTTCTCGCAAATACCCGATCTTCAACACCGGTCTTCAAATGCTATCCATAACATCGTATCACATATTCGGAATGGGCTATATGACACAAAGGTCTTCTCCCGGATAAACCGAATAGTGAACGCAATAATTACAAGAAACATATGGATATTGGGGTCTTAGTTAAGTCACAACTTATTACCCAAAACTTTTCTTTCAAATGGTTTAAACAAATTACCATTTCCAATTTTTTTAAACAAAAAGATTCATTTCACAAAGTTCACCCAGTTTCACAAAGATCCATTCGTAGATTTCAAAACAATTTCCATTCTAATTAGGATTAACTCATCCAATCTTCAAATTAAGGATTTAACTTATAGCTTTTAAACCAGTTTCCATAACTTGGAAAATCATTTTCATTTTAACTTGAAATCCCTTTAACACAAATCAAAAGTTCATTACTTATGTGAAAGCTTTTATTATTTGAAAAAAACTAGTTTTCATTTTTGAAAGATCCAATTATATTTGCACGAGTTAAAGCTCTTAAATTATATTCACATTCCCAAATCAATACTTTTAAAATAGTTTAACCCATATATAACTGGTATAACAACTTTAGTCCATAGTTTCCAAACATATAATTCAATTTCAAATCTTGAATTTAAGTTTAAATCAAATTATTTAAATTCCAAAACTTAATAAAGTTATTCAAAATAAATTTCATCTTTGAAATTCCATTTCAAAAGCTTTTCACTTTAAACCTAATTCATTTCCAAAACCATTTGGATTTAAATGTTCGACTTTTTAACTATTTCAAAATCTGTGACTTAATCGATTTCCTCGTGAAATCCATATTTGTGTGTGTATAAGTGTGGTCCAAGGGTTTAACACAATAGTGCAACATCATTCAATCATCACAGATCAAAACACAGAAATATAGCTGATAAGTGGTATAAGCTATAACGCTTATCACTCATTCATAGATTCACAGATAATAAACGGATGTCTCACAAATAAATAAATAAATTGCACACAGATCAATCCATAGGACAAAATATCATAGATCAAATAGGACAATCAATTCAAGGCATCTCATACAATACAATCATTTATAAGTAAGGTCAAGCATTCAATAATCATTTATAAGCAGGACTAATTTAATTGTTTAATCCTAATTAATTCAATTTATTTCCAATTAAATTAATTACTTATGAATTAATTATCCAATCTCGATTAATTAATTACAAATCATTTGATATGAATTAATTTATCAAACACTTTAATTAATTAAATTATTCTTAATTAATCACACTAATCAAATCAACCTCTAAACCAACTACATAATTAATTAACCCCTTAATTAACTATTTTAAGAAATTAAACCTTTAATTACTTACCATAAAGTAATTACACTTACACTATTTCATAAATTATTATCATTAATTAATTAGTCAAATTAATTGATAAAATTAATTACATCAATCAATTATTTAAATAATCTTAGTTAATGACCTTCGTTAACTAATAACAATTCTTTAATTACTTTGCTAAAGAAATTACTTACATTAATCATCATTAATTAAAATTTATTAATCGTTAATAACTCATTAATTGTTAACGCTAAAATTTGAACGCTAACATCCCGGTGTATGAAGTGTAATTGTGAAAGCACCACCCGATAGCTCGGGAACAGATTATAAGCAGATAATAGCAGAAAAGCAGTAAACAACAGCAATTTTATAGTGGTTCAAGGCGACTAAATAATGCACGACTTAACGAGTTATGGTTAACTCAATAAGCTTAACGACTCAATAAGCTTAACGACTCAAGGATTGGACGACCTAAGAAGTGCCACGACCTAACGAGTTAAGGTTCAAGGCGACTTAGAGGAATGGAACGACTCAAGAGGGTTAACGGTTCATGAGACAGGCCGACTCAGTGGATCAACGACTCAAGAACTGTGCGACTCAAGGTCTTCATGACCTAACAATTCAAGGGCTGAATGACCTACGAGTTAAGGCCACTACGAGTTAAATACTCTACGAGTTAAAAGGTCTACGAGATAAGGATCTACAGCTTAAGGCCTCCACGAGTTAAAGAGTCTACGAGATAACAATCTTACGAGTTAGAAGATGGCGCGATAGGAAGTCTACGGCTCAAAAGATAAGTTGTTCATGACCTAAGACTTGGAGACAAGTTCAACACCACGCTGTAGTAAGAAGAATCGCTGACGACTTACGACCTATGATGAGTCGTGTACGACTCATGCTAGCATAAAGGAAACTGCATTTGGTTAACTCGTGAACGACTTAGAACTTGTATCATTCATTCAGATGGGTGCATAACTCTGGGCCAAGCCATGAACCCAGTAAATCAGCCGCGACCTACCATGAGTCGTATACGAGTTACGACTCATCATGAGTCGTACACGAGTTACGACTCATCATGAGTCGTACACGAGTTACGACTCATCGTGAGTCGTACACGAGTTACGACTCATCGTGAGTCGTATACGAATTACGACCTAACTCCAAAGATGCCTATAAATACGCCCATAACTCCAACAGAAAAGGGACTTTTGGCTCATTCATTTCAAGCACCGTTACTCTGTTGCATTCCGATCTACTTCAACACTTAAAGCTTTTGGGATACAAAGAACGCCTCAAGGAACTTCATGAAGAAATCATACATGTCCAACATGAGTTCAAAGATTTTGATCGACATTGAAGTTTAGGCTACTTGTTCTAAGTCACTTGTAACTCGAAGTGTGTTGTAATCAAAGTGTAATTGCATCGACTTGTAATCAAATCGCCAATAAAGATATTCAAAGTGGACGTAGGTTCTCTCTTAAGCCGAACCACTATAAAATTGCTGTTGTTTACTGCTTTCCCGCTATTATCTGCTTATAATCTGTTCCCGAGCTATCGGGTGGTGCTTTCACAATTACACTTCATACACCGGGGTGTTAGCGTTCAAATTTTAGCGTTAACATTAATTAATCCTAATTATTTAATCAATTAAATGTTAATTGTAACTTAATTAGTTCTTAATTACGATTTAATTATTCCTTAATCATTAATTAAAATCTAATAAATGAATATTAATTAACTTACACCTTTAAAATGAATAACAATTTATCTTTAATAAAGTTTAAAACTAATTTTTAAAACCTTTGAATTCACATGTTAAATAATACTTTGGTTATAAAAGAAATTCAAAGAATAAAAATCAACTTCTCTTTAAATTCACATATTAAAGGATATTTTTAACATTTAAATTTATTTAAATATTCAAATTTATAAAACTTTATTATTTTTCAAAATCCAAAATTCAGATTTGGATTCAAATCCAGGTTTAAAATCTTTATTTAAACATTGTTTAAAATGCTTCCTTTACAAATTCCAAATCCATTTTAAATTCAAATCTTTTGACACTTAATTTCTTAACATCTTTTTTAGTTATTAAAACAATTTAAATTTAAAACTTTATTTCCCAAACTAAGTTTCGAACTAAACTTAAATTTATAGTTAAACTTTTGTTTTTAAAACTTGCTTTATAATTTAAAATTTAGTTTTAAATTGGCAAAACAGAACTGGTTCTGTTTTTAAAACCTGGATAAAACATTTACCCGAGCCGAACATCATCAATTTGAAAGCAAGCAAAACCCACTTCACCAGAATTAGTGCACGGTGCACGTGTACAGCGCCAGCGACCGACTCCAGTCGCCACCACTTCATCGAGCATGTCGATGTCCATCCACGATTCAATCTACGATCACCAGAAATCCATCACTCACGCGAAATCGAATTCGAGTATATACTCGAAACCTGGAACACGAACAGGAAACACCACCCAAACGTGGGAACGCCGCCATTCTCACAACCTCAATCACTAGGAAACTCGAAATTCTGGCCACACGCTCGCCTATGTCCCCTCTTCCACCTCCAAAAGTTTCGTAACACTTGATGCATCCTGGAGAAAGAACGAATCAAAATACGACCCCTCGTTAAAACTAGGTTTAGAAATTTCAAACACCCGCCGCGACCACAACGAAGGACCGGAGCACTTCCCACCATCTATCCCAGCACCCTCTTAGGCTCCTCCATCTCCACGAGAAAGCTTGCCCTCCAGAACTCCTCCGATCGCCTGAACTAGGTCGAAACCCAATTTGTGATCAACCCAAAACCGCTCCTCGCGTACTTAATGAAAAATCAAAATTCTTGTTTTAAAAAACATATTTTTCAATAAGAATTCGAGTCGTATACCTGAATCATTATTTTGTGTAATTCGAAATTTCGAGAATTTAAAGTTTCCTCTGTAAAAGATTAAATTTTCATTCTGTATACCTTTATACATCATGAATCTATTTTTAGATTATCATTCATACCCAAACACGGCTATTTTGTTTTGAATCCAAATCTTGATAGTGATCAGAAAATAAGGGATTGAATTGTTTCTATTTGGTTTCATCCTGAGCTCAAAAGAATAGAGGGAAAAAAACATATTTCACAGAGCTTCAAACTTCTAACAGTAGGGTTCAAACAAGTTATACATAGATGAATTATTCTCAAATATAAAAGAGAAACCTGTTTACTCACTGATCTAAAGAAGAAGATATTGGGTCAAGTTACTCATAGTGTTGAGAAAAAGAACAGAGCTTCTCTATTGGAAACAGGCTGTGAATTGAAAGCTGGAATCTTTCTTCTTGATTCTTTGGTTTGATTGAGTTAGATTGTTGTTTAAGTTGAAGTTTACTTAAGCTCTTAAGATGATGTTTACTTCATATGCTTGGCTTTTGCCTGACGAACTGAAATGAATGGAAGGCTGATATATAAATTTGAGTTTACAGGTGGTAATATTTTGTACAACAAGGTCAGAGATTTTTATTGCTTTACTTCTTTTTTTTAATCTGGCCAGGCAAGATTTGTGGAGGATGAAATGATATTGTATGTACTTAGAGATGCAAACATTCAATGCTAATGTCCTTTATGTTTTCAACCTAATCTATTTTGCAAACTACACTTATATATTTCGGTGGCTAAAGATACTTGTACATATTTGAATATATTACTTGAACTTGTCTTTTTTTCATGTGTACATACTTATATATTTATTTGTTTCTATGAACATATTGCTTTCGTTTGTCATATTTATTTCTAACTTAAATATTTATTTTCAACTTTAATACTTGTTGACTTATATTTCTCTACATATATATATATATATATATATATTTATTGTTTTCCTAGTATATTTTATTTGTATTAATACATATTTTTATTTTAAATTTTGAAGAAATCAATTTACCTATAAATTTCTAAATTTTTATTCAAAAATTAAACTAATTATTAATTTAAACTTAGATAAAATTCGGGATCGTTGCATAACTTGTGTTTAAGTATGATCAAAACTGTAAAAATTGTTTAAAATCTCAACTTTTCTTCATTTAACCATATTTTAAATTTTTTCCCATTTTTTGTAAATTGCGACGTTGAAAAGTAATTTTATTAATTTTTTCGTACATCAACATTTCTAATAGATGATTGAATAATATGTTTTTATATATTTTTCACAAATTTATATTTTATATTTTATGTTTGGAATATAAAATCGAAATTTTTATTGTTTAGATTCATGTAATTTTGAAGCCTAAACATCGATTTTTATGACAATACTAAAACGAGGAAAAAGCGATAAGATATACCTAAATGTAAACTGTAGTAATAGCTATATTATTTGAATTTCGGAAGCAATAAGATTTTTTATTTTTATTTTTTATCTCAACACATGCATGATTCGGAATAATGCACGAAGCTACAACTTTCTTTTTGGAGTCCGTATAACTACGCATTAACTAATAATTACATTAATTTGATAGAAAACAAATAATGTTGATATATTAAACTATTAATTAACATCTAAATCGCTTCAGTTAAAGCTTTATCTTCGATTGGAGCCGCACATTATAAGCTCAAGATAAATTTCATACAGCAACCATATTTGTGATGTGGTGATTTCATCTAAGTTGTCTTTTTTATGTCGTGCTTCTAATCTATCAGTAGAATTTTTATATAATGTAGCTAAGGGTAGTAAAAATAAACGTACCTTTAGATACTAGATAGATTAGCTAAATTATTTTCTTGATGGTATTACAATAATGTCTTTTAATCAATTACTACCAATAGCTTTTCATTAAATAGACTGATGGGGTAGTTTTTCTTAGTTTAACATTTTATGTTTTTTTATGAATATATATATGTATAAACATTAAAAAAATAAGCTAAACCTTTTATGACTTTGTAAATTTATAGTTCACCTATAATTTTGACCATTTTATTTTATCTAACGCTTTTGTTAAATCTTTCTATTCCTATTTTTCTTTAATTTTTGTTGTTTTAAAGTGCATACACACGCACACACACACATATATTTAAGTTGATTAGAAGATTGACTCAATCATTGGCTGGTACATTTGATATTTTTGATAAAGAGTTACATGCCATGTGTAAAACAGGTTTAAAAAACAAAAGATCATGACTTAATTTAAGGTTATATCTAACAACTTAACTTGAGGCTATATCTGTTATGACATAAGACAATCAATGATTTAGTTTGTTTATACTATCTAACTTGGTAAATTCGCACTACTACTACTACGACAAATAATAACAATATGATTAATATTAATAATAATTCAATTTAACGGTATAAATATGGCTCAAAATGCTAATCACATAAAATATTATAGGTACAGTGTTTTTTTATATAGTTTAAAGATCTATTCAATATTAAATTAATAATACAAACACATGTCTGTGTATTACATGTGTGTAATTAGAAGTTAATGTTCAAAAATACTTAGAAGTTGGTATTGAAAAATTCTTTTAAGAAGATTCAAAATAAGTTGTCAGACATAAATTTTGTTTTCTAGGTGTTTGCACCCTTTTTTTACGTTGTCTTCTGAATGTGGATTTGAACTTGCTGAGTTCTCTAAATTAAATTTATTCGATGAAATAATGCAGTTCTAATGTAAAATTAGTTTATTTATATTTAAACTAAAGCAATACAATGAAAACTTTGAAACAATCAAAAAGATAAAATGTTTCTTAGGGTTTGAAGAACCAAATCTGATGCTAATACAAAAATGAGTTACATGCTTAGGACATGCACACACATCTACGTAGCTATCATATATGCCAATCAACTGAAAACTTAAAGGTTTAACTCACCATAACAAAGTATCTAAATACTTTTAATAAAAGCATGAAGATAATTTCAAAACTAACCCTCCTAAAAGAAAAATAAAGGGAAAAAAGAAAGTATTCCAAAGATTTGAAAACATATAGAAAAAGTAAAGATTGAATAAATTCGAGTCATAGTTTTTCCAAAAAGAACAATTTTTTCTTAGAAAATCAAGCTTATATGAAAATCAAAATGAATCATCCAGTGTGTCACAACTTTAAAAATGCTCTGAATATTATACCGTAAGCAATAAGAGTGTAGAAAATTAAGCACTGACATAGACTATCACTGATGGTTTTCAAAGAGAGGCCTATGTATTCTGACTTTTGCCATATTGATACAAATCCAAAAATAATTTAATTCTTAAATTTTATTTGATCTTTTGAGTAACCGTCAGGAGGATCTTATGAGAATTGGATATTTTCATACAGAAAATATAAAACGGATATTGGACACTCTATAAAAATATTTCACAATCAATTTACCTAAGAATATGTTTTCGTTTTAAAGAAAAATTTTCATATTCTATTTGTCAAAAAATGAATCCGTAGGTTAAAGCATATGCATGACTGAGTTTAAGGTCATTGAAGAATTTTTTTTGCAGGTAGTCTCTTTTTAAACTAATCATATGGTAGCTGAAATTATTTTAAAACTTCAAATTAATATGTAATTCTTCAATTAAATATTTTTTATATTTCAAATCACTTGCCAGTTTTTGTCTCCCTTTCACAATCTATTACAGTTTTTTTGTTTGACCGCAACTGGATGTTTGGTCGGATTCCATTCTAGTTCTCACTGGAACTAACCAAACCAGAATGACAATAATTCGAATTTCAGCCTGCACCTCGTACCTTGGTCAGAAGTATAAACTGAATTTGTTTTTCTTAGTGAACTTTTGCTTTTTTTAAATGTTATATTATAAAGCTAGGTTTTCAAAAATAGTATTGTATAATTTGAGTTAGTGAAAATGACAAATATCAAAATTGTGTTTGTGTTGGTGTTCTTACTAAAAATAAACTGTGTTAGCATTCTGATTTCAATTATTCCTCATTTTTTCAATATAAACGACTTTATAGATCTTTCAAAAATATCTTAGTTTATTTATGCATAACTGAATTTAGGTTTTGGAAATTTACTCTATTTAACCTGAGTGTCTAAAGCAAACCATACTTATCGAATACTTAACGTAGTGTTAGTTAGCATGGTCTAAAGCAAACCATACTTATCGAGTCTATTTATCCTGTGTACGAGAAATAAGCATTGACCGCTAAAAGCTGGAAATAAAATATTAAAGAAAGAACGGTGAAATTTAAGGTATGAATAATTATCGACACACAGCACATGAGCACAGGTAAATGTGGGAGTATCTTTGTAGGGGTTCAAAAATCTCTGCAATAGACAATTTACTTGGATTTGTACAAGAGGAAAAGGATGTGAATAAATCTTCAATGCCTTCAAGGACAGATCCAAAGTGGTGTTTATCTGTTTCACACTTTGCATTGCTCACTCTTCATAATTTTTCAACTCGGCTCGTTGTGTTGATTTTACTTCATGGGTTTTGTGGAAAAAAGTTTGTAATGGGATGTCAAACATGTTGCTTCATTGTTTACCTTCATTCATAATAACATGTATGATGTTATAATTCATGTACTTAAAATGCAAACTGCGAGAATGGTTAGTTAAGCATTTTAATGGCATATAGAAACAAAAAAGAAACCTATGTATATTTGTTTAAGAGATGGGATAATTCACACAAAATAACATGAGCAATGGACTGCACCAATACAATGATACATTCGTGTCTAACAAGATGACTAAGCATAACCATGGTAGTGAAAAATTTTAATTTTGGTAATAATATATCAAAATTAACTAGTTCTATGGTTAAAATGTTAAATAAAAATAAAAAAATTTAAAGATATATTTGATAATAAGTAAACCAGAAAAATTTAACAACAATAAATATCAAAAACTAATGCAGGCATTGGATAAAATTTAAAATTTAAATTTTATGGTATATACTACGGACTTGTATTACAACTTTATCCCACCACATATATACCAAATTTCAAAAAAAAGACATCAATTTAGAAAGGGTAATCAAAATAGCAAATCCATTCTTTTGTAATTGGATGACAAAAATGAACCAACTTAGTTACAACACATCGATTCAGAAAAGGAATCTATCTACTCTATCTTTTTAATAATTGAAACATCAATTTTATTCCAATGGAAGTTGAAATCAATAAAGCATATTAAATTAAAAGCATAACTCATACGAATTTTTAAATCTGAAATTAAGATTCGACTAATCAACATTGTAAGATTATAAGGGAGTTCAAACTTAGGCACTCCAATCGTTGAAAGTATTGAAATCCCTCCTTTAAATTGAAATCAAAGTTCACTTGATAAAAAAAGTGTTCATACCTGAGTAGATGAAGGTGGAAAAGAGAAATCCTAGATTAGTAGTTCGCGATCCAGATCTTCCTTCATCTTCATCAATTTGATAAGTCAAAGGGGGGAGATGGTAGCAGAAAATGGAGGCGGGGGCAGGCGGCGGAGGCGGTGACAAAAGAAACCATGTAAGAACGAATGTGAGAGTGAGAAATGAAATTAACGTGAGAAATTAGATAACGATTGTTGAAAGATAAATTTATAATCATATCCATACCGCTTTTCATTATTTATGAAATTACCATATTTACTAATGGTAGTAATCGTTGTAAATGGTTATAATAGATATAAGCGCCCGAAATTTGTAACTGTTATTAGCGTTGTAAATTAAAAGCAGAAAAGTGTTACAAAATGGGTTGTTTGGTGTAATGATGGCAAAGAATGGATGAATATTCTTCCTGAGCTTAATAGGAGGGTGAAAAAAGCAAACGAAACCTACGTTCAAGCCATAAGAAGAACATAATCATAGACATGTAATATTGGTGAGAATAGCAATAAGGAATCCCCATTGATTGTGTAGAATATTGGTGAAAAACTATGAATATTTTATTAGACATGTGTGCAAGTCATAAGAACAAACAAAGGAATGACGGATGGCATCAATGTAGAGTTCTAGAACATGCTTGTATAAAAGATCAAGTATAAAGAAAGGTTCGAGAATACCATCAAGAGAATTAGATTGAAGAAGACAACAATAGAAGATAATGAGATGACAACATGCATAGGGAACACTGGCAGATTTAAGAAACGTATGGGTGGAAGTTATTTTGCCCCTTAATTTGCCAATCTACTATTCAAAATATGCATAGTTGTATTTCGTGCCTACTACAGTGTGGTGATCCATGGTTATTCCATAATTAGGTGTGGTAATGGAAGTAACGGATAGACCTTATTCGTCAGAAGCCTAGGTGGAAAGTTGAGATATATGGTTACAGAATAATGGCACATTAGAAAGATCTATTTAATTCAAGAAAGAAGTAATAATGCCATATTACCATTCATGTCGAATGTTGTTAAAGGGCAGCTTCCAACAATTGTTTCTTTGAGATTTTGGTTGTAAGCATTAGTTTTTTATGTTGGTATAAGGCACGTACGTTGTTAATGAGAAATGTTTAATTTTTTTATATACGGAATGCGATATTATTTGGAAAATTAGACTGTATTATTATTTCAAAAATAATAAAACAAGGAAATTCTAGGAAAGCCACTTAATTAATGCAAAAGAAAAGAAAATAAGGAAATGCTAGAAATTATAAAATGAATTAGAAAAACCTTTTAGTTGCTACTAAAATAGAGAAAATAAGATATAAGTCCCAAAATATAGAAAATTTTGAGGAAGTAAATTTTGGCAAGTGATTGACAGGAAATGGTTCTTGTGAAGCCACATGTCAATGTCCATATGCCTTAAAAGATGAAATTCATGAATGAACTTCTGTGCTAGATGCTATTATGATATAAAGGATTTTTTTTTTTATATTTGCAAATTTACTATGTAATAAGATAGAGTTCACTATTGACTAAACCGCGATTGCATGTGATGTGACGTAATTTTTTAATATATATACCCTTGCATATACACATATGCATACTTCTGAAAATTTTACTTAATCTACTTAGTTTTGGGAAATAAATTACTTCTATTAAAAGATTATGATGGAATTTTTAAAAATTTTCCAAATATTTCAAAAGTTATATATAAAAGGTTGAGCAGAAAATAAAAAAATTGTATGAATTTTGAAATAAAGTATTGTTAGCATGAGAAAATTCGATGGGCTAGCAAGTATGAATTTTAAAGGTAGCAATAGTGATGGTGAAATAAAATGTATTTTCTGACGGGGAAAAAGCTATTTAGGTCACGAAATCTCTTTTTCCATATCTTATAAGTTGGTGAATAAAATTAGTTTTAAAATAATTCTCTTTTAATTTTAACAAAAATTTACCTATATGGCCTGTTCTTGGAAAAGTTCAAAAGTGACATCAGAGTATAAGAGAAGGTTCCAAGGTATAGTAGGGAGTTGGATACATAAGAGAAGGATGGGAACATGGAATTCTCCATCTAAACCCTTCTTCAACATTAGAATATTAATTGAATAAACTATTATTTTTTTAAATTTTGGATGTTAATAATTATGTGCTAGAATTTTAGATGGTAGGGATTGGATTAAAAATTGGTTGAATTATACTTCTATCCGTAGAAGTGTGGGAAAATGTGGATGCAAAAACAAAGATTTTTATTTTCAAAATTCGCATGCACTTTGAACTGCAACTATATGTAAGTTGTTTCCATTATACTTACAAAATTGTTTCAAAGAATGCAATCATATAAGAGATGCCAATTGTAACGACCCACCTTTTTGGACAGTTTAAATCGATAATAAACCACACATGTCAAACTCAAACTATTCAGAATGGTAGATTACAATGGGGTTTAATAAGAAAATAAAAGAAATAATGAAAACAAAACAGAGAATCTCACAGCGGAAAAACAAAATATAATAATCTAATAAATAGTTCATGAAGGTGTTTTACAAATAAAATATTATTACACCTTTAAAATAAAATGAAAGTTATACATACAACAAATAAAATTGTGAAATGCAACAGAACAACATGATGAAGTGGAATAAATATAAAAAATAGTATACCAATCTCCATCTTCATCCTCCAAAAATGAAATGGTCTTCAATTCGCTGAAAAGCTCAACTTACCCGAGCATAATGAAAAGACAAAACAGTCAGATCAAAATTAAAATATTCTCATGTAAGTCAAATCAAGATCACGTGGAAAATGAACGTAATGGCATCAGATACCTTACAGGATTTTCATCTCATGTCCAACATGAGTGCAATAACTTAAGAGATGTTACGGGATTTTTCCATCTCATAAGGATCCATCTAACTATCTATATGTAGTAGTATACACTATATATGTAGTGTCTATCAGTAAAGTATAATATTGAAAATAGCGTTAAGGTGTTACCCATACCCCCTTAACACATTTTATGTAAGCATCGTGGTCTATATAGTACTATAAACTCCACCATAAACTAGTGGGCTATTCAGCACTCCATAGGTACGACACAAACCAAAATTGTAGTAGGCTAGATAAGGCATATGACAAGGCAGCGAGGCAATGCCTAGGGTAAGATTCTACTGTTCGGCACTTCCGGACTATTGGTAATGCATAACAGCTACTACCACCCATCTCGAGACACACTCCCATAATCAAATCAAGGGTGACCACTAATCAACCATAAAGTAACAGATAGGTATCGATAGGGTGACAACTACTAAATTATCTTATGTTAGTCAATTTAAATTGATGATCTGATTATAAGTTGATTGATGGTTCTTTGGTATACTTGATTTGTTATTCCAATTAAATCTTAATTTTTCTAAATTTAATTGCCATTTAATTTAATAATTAATTTAAATTGCCAGTTAAATACGTATTAGTGATAATTCAATTAATTTTTATATTTTATTGGTTGATTTGAATGGTGATTATGATGGATGTTTAACTGTTGATATCGGATGGTTGGGTGTTATGTTATTTTATATATATTGATATCACACTGCAAGTTCCCTTAGTTTATTATTAGTAAATCACTATGGGTTCAAATGATACATACCCGAACGATCTATAGATTAGGGAAAAATCGTTATGGGTTGAAATGATAGACTCGAGCAATTTTATGGATTTTGAAATTTAACTCAGGATTGCGAGTTAAAATGATAGATACCCATAAATTTAAATTATTGCAGGTTGAAATGATATATATCCGTAGCACTTGCCATAGGATAAAAAATTATATATGGACACCGGATTGGTTAAATTAAACGATTTAGTTAAATGATATTATGAAATAAAATTTGCTTTACATAAACTAAATTATTTTTTAAAACCCAAGCATAAATATTGAAATTGGAATTGGTTTAAATGAATTGTTTGAAGAATTTAAATTGAAATTTTAAAGTTGAATTTGAAGTATAAATGAAATTTATTGAAATTGAGTTATTGTACAAGTTTGAATATTTAACTTTGAAATCTATTGAATTTGAAGTAGCTTAAATTGATAGTTCAAACATGGATTTGAAATCGATATAGATTTAAATGGTTTCAGTGAGAAGTTTGATTGAGAACCTAAATAAAAATGTGAAAATTGAGTTTTGTTGATTTGAAAGCTTGATATTGTCTAGATTTGTTGAAATGAAAGAAAAAGTTTAATTTGATATTAATTTTAAATTAATTATTTTAATATAAACTATTTAAGATGTATAATTTTATATTCAGATTTATTTAGATTTTCAAAATATTTATTATATAAACTATTTTAATAATCAAACCATTTTATACTAAACCATTAAACTATATTTAACCAATTTTTAAACTATTTTATACCATTTAATATATTTAAACTATTTTAATCTGTTTAAACTATTTTAATCTGTTCAAACTATTTTAACCTATTTTAAACTATTTAAACTATTTTAATCTATTTTAAACCATTTTAAAGAATTTTAAACTATTTTAAAACTATTTAAACTATTTATGACTATCTAAACTATTTTCAAAATTTCAAATTGTGCATGGCTGAATTGTTTATATTTAAATCCTTGATATAAAAGAGAGTATAGTTAAAAGATGTTACAATCTACGTTGCAAATGACATATTTTGAGTAAATATGATGATTTTGAAATAAGCACTTAACCTATTTTGTGAATATGTTTTCGAAAGTGATAATGATTTCAGAAGTGAATATGATTTCGAAGCAATATGATTTTAAACGAATATAATATTTTGATATCAATTATGAATTGGTTTTGAAAATGCAAAAGAAGCATCTGGTGTGAAATAAGCGTTCGGTGGTTAAAAAGACCGCGTTTGGTGGTTAAAGAGACCAGGATCGGATATTGTCATATTCCCTGCCAATACCGAAAACCACTTAAACAACTTTGCACATGGTGCAGATTTCAGAACGAAGTAGGATGGTTTGGCGAAATATTCTGTATGAGGTATTATCGTAGCCCTGACTCCCTCGAGTCTGCTTGATGTGAGTAAAATATGAGTTATACCATGCCAAGTGAGGTCGCTCCTTCTATCCGACATGCTTCTTCGATACCATATTTATTACTTTGTGATTGGTTTGGTGGCCACCCTCGATTTGATTATGGGAGCGTGTTTCGAAGTGGGCGATAGTAGCTGCTATGCATTACCACCAGTCGAGAGTGCAAACCGTAGAATCCTACCCTTGCATTGCCTTGCGTGCCTTGTTACATGCCTTATCGAGCCCATTACAAGTTCGGTTTGTACCTTACCTATGGAGTGCCGTCTAATAGCCCTCTAGTTTACGGAGGAATTATGGTATTGTGTAGACTACGGGAATATATAAAAATGTGTTCAGAGGAATATAGGTAAGGCCTTAACGCTATTTTAATACTTTACTATAGACATATTATAATAGCGCATTGTACTATTTATGTATATAGTTTAACAGATCATTAAGAGATGGAATCCCGAAAATATCTTAAGTTGTTGCATGCACGTTAGACACTGGAAAAGAGATGTAAAATCCCATAAACATCTCCGACGTCGTTACGCTCATATTTATTTATTATTGATTTAGCTTCCATCAGATCTTTTAGTTCTGACTCAATTGTTTTGTCTTTTCATTACGCTCGGGTCAATTTGAGTTTTTCAAGCTATTTAAGACTTTCTTCTTGAGGACAAAGACAAAGATTAGGTATATTATTACTATTTATGTTATATATATTCCACCGCATCATGTTGTTCCACTGCGTTATTTATTTATTTATTTATTTATTTCTGCTATATGTGTAACTCTGATTAGTATTACAAGAGTGTAGTCTATGTTATTTGTAAAATAGCTTCATGAACTGTTTATTTGATTATTATATTTTGTCATTTCGCTATGAGATTCTGTGTTTTTTCTTTCTTTTCTCTTCTCTTTCTTATTTACCTCATAATAATTCTCCCTTTTAAATGGTTTGAGTAGACATATGTCGTTTATTGTCGATTTAAACCGTCTAAAAAGTTAGGTCGTTACATTTGGTATTAGAGCTTTGGTTTAGCGATAACTTTAGCATGGGGTATGACTCATTAGAGATAGGGTAGTAATGCCCTAGAATGAGTCTATTTCAGCGTGTATATATATAAGAGAGCGTACTTATTTATGTTATAAAATTTTTTTATATTGTGTTAATTTGTTCTGTTAAGTATTTATAGATTTCGATTAGTACATAGGATTCTACATCATCGATAGGGATTTCTAAACACTTAATAGGGCAGACCGACATAATATTGTTTTGAAATATAGGTAAATAAAATAATTTTACCTAGTATTATATTTCGTTTATAAAGAATAAATTTTTATAAATGGATATAGTTGTATGTAATATGTTTAATTGTTAGGAAGTAAGTTTCTAAAAAATATTGGTTGCAAAATTGGATTTACAAATGAATTCAATTTAAATTTGAAATTTGAGTACTTAAGTACCAGGTTTTGAAATTTGTTTTCAAAAGATTTTAGAATATAACACTAGAATTATTTGGAAGTATTTTCGAATAAAAATATTCTCAATGAGATTTGAAAGAAATGTTTAAATGAATTTTGAAAGGAAATAAGTTTTGTAACAACTCGCATATTTGTTGATTTTATATTTAAACATTTTATCGTTAATCAGATTTTGATCCGAAAAGCTACTTTTTGCAAACGGTCAAATTAGGACTCAAGACCACTCCCATTGAGTTCTAAATGCCGTTTACAACTTTTTAAGTATAAACATCGATATGTTTGGAGATAGTGAAATTTCACTAACTTTTCTCGCTTTGGGCTTTGGGTTGGTTTAGCCATTAAAACCCAAGTTCCAACCCCTTCTCCTCGCTCTTCATGAATTCCTACCAAACTATAGTTTTAGCATTAATGGTGTGTGGAATGGGAAATTAATATTCCTAGGTCAAATTCTCTTGCAAATTCAACATCCAACTTCATAATCAAGTTAAGACATTGGATCCTAGCTTGTAGTTGCTTCTCTATTGATTTCAAGCTTCTTCTTCATTGAATTTGTGCAAAGGTGAGATTTTTATCTCATAATTCTAGCCTATAACTATATTGGACTGTTGGGAATGACTTCCTATCACATTCGCATGCACATTTGCATTTGGTTTGGATTGGATTGGCGAATAACTCCAATTTTTTATGGTTTTGGTGAATTTTCTGGTGTTAGGTCGTTCTGGAAATATTGGCACTTCGGAGTTAGGTCGCTCGCAAGTTAACCCGTTAGTCGCTCGCGAGTTAATACCGTAGGTCGTTTGGAATTTAGGTCGTAGCTCGCTCGGTCTGATTTGGGTCGCTAGGTCGTTCGAGCATCCTCTTCTGGTACTAGGTCACTCGGGCTTTGTTTTCTTAGGTCATTAGGCCTAAGTCCTTAAGTCGCTAGCACACTAAGTCGCTCGGCCATGCTTATTTTGTTAAGTCGCTCACCATCCTCTCAATTAGGCCGTTAAGGCCTTAATTCACCCGACCTAGTTAGGTCGTTAGGTCGCGTGGCACATTAGGTCGCTAGGTCGCGACAGTTTTTCCACCTTGGCCTTTGTGCCGTTAGGTCGCGTGGTCCCCTTCAAACCACTAAGTCGCTTGACCTGCTTTCCTCCTAGGTCGTTCGACCACTTACCATCTTAGGTCGCGTGCCCCCTTCATCCACTTAGGTCGCTGCTTCATTTAGGTCGCTTGGCCTTTGTGCCGTTAGGTCGCGTGGTCCCCTTTGAACCGTTAGGTCGCGAAGTCCTTATGCCGTTAGGTTGCATGGCCATATACCCTAGGTCGCTCGGCCTTCATAGCATTAAATCGTTTGACCTATTTAACCTTAGGTTGCTCCCTCTTCACTTAAACTCGACCACTTTAGGTCGTATGGGAACTTCCTCTTTGATGCTTTTGAGCTGATTTCCTTGGGTTTTTATTCACGTCTTCGAACGTGAATTTTTATGACCTATTGATTCTACAATCAATTTTTGTGATTTGTCACTTTGAAATATAAAGGTTTCAATACTAGTAGTAAATATGAAAACTCTTTCATCAAAGCAAATTTCAAAACTATTTAACTATAAAGCTCTTTTCTTAAACTGTTTTCCAATCTATTAGTATATACAAACCTTTACCTCACTTGGATGAGAAATCTAATTAAACGGCTTAGTAAAACAAGTGGTATGAAATGCTTCGTTTGCTTTGTCGGTTAATTCTTGGACTTGTTCGATTGAACCACTTGTGACAATTTTCTAGTGAAGATCTACAGCTTGTTCGTAAATATTTAAGTTAAGTAAGTGGTTATGGGACATGAAGCTAAACTCATATATTTACTGACTTGGTGTGATTGACACTTCCGGATGATCATGATGATCCTTTTTGTGATTTAGACTAGCGATTGTGCGATGTCTCTTTGTCTGCGAGGGAGACTAGACCCTGCTTCTGTGATGTTTCATAATCACATATGTGAGATAGCATCTCGCTTGTGCTACACGTGTGGGTGAGTTTTCATGCTCCCGTTCTCGCTTTGCTTTGCATGTGTAGGTGAGTTTTCATGCTCCCGCTGTTATGATTGGTGAGTTTTCATGCTACCATTTTGTGAGTTTTCATGCACCTGTATTGTGATTTCTGGATTTCGTATGTTGATTTCTGGAACTTATGTGTTTCATCACTTTTTCGTGATTTTCATTGATATGTTTTATCAATCTTTGGGCATTGGCGAATTTGCGTGTCTTCACCTTTCAAGGTGAATTTGGATCTTTGAGAAGATTCTTGTGATGTGTTTGATCTCTTATTGATCTTCATTTACATGCTTATTATAGTATGTTTTATGGTTATTATGTGTTCATGCCATATCTTTTGTTCTATATCATGTCATCTGATATTTATAGCTAGACCGATCCGTTTATTATTTTCTTATAAATAATGCTCGGGTCAGATTGAGATGTTACAGGTGCTTCTGCTTGACTTCTCCTCCAGGGATTTACAACTCTGACTTTTGGCTTACTTCTTAGATTAGAAGTTTTTGTTGTATACACTTGAGATATAGACTCAGTGACGTATTCTTTTGTATAGCACATGTTGCTATTCTTTTGTGTTATTGTGGATCTTTCATGACCACTACTCTGATGTGCACTTTTATGTGTTATATATATATATTCATATCTTTTTCCGCCTTGAGATATGGATCATCTGTGACTGATTGTGTTATGCTTACTTCTATATTTGTTTCCGGAGATTATTATATAGCCACCGTGTGATAAGCAATTACATGGATGGTCGCTCCTCAACAGCCTTATTCCCCGCGCTAGTTGACAGCATTACTCTGTAGTGTTCTTGGCTAGCGTGGGTATAGAGGTGGGGCGTCACAGCTTGGTATCAAAGCCAAACATCGTAACATTGTAGAATAACTTAACAAGGATCATCGTCCTAAGTCCACCTTAGGAGTTATGCCTTAGGATTAATTCGAGTCGTGTACCGATTCATCTTATATCCTTAATGATTCCTTGTTCTATCTATCAAGATTGGTTGATATTTATTCGGTGAATAACCTTCTTCCTCTTCTTTCTTTCTTTCTTAAGGAAGAGAAATGGTTAGACCTAGTCTTCCCAGAGCTGGACCATTTAGTGCTCCACCCCAGGATGGAGTTTTTATGACTGCTCAACAGCTTCTTGATTTGGTAACGAATGCTCAAGCAACTGGAGCTAATCCGGAACCTACTCAACCAAAGTCGGGATTTGCACGTTTGTGCAGCGATTGTACCAATTTGGGTGGGAAGCCATTCAAAGGTTCCGAACCTATTATCGAGGTTCAAGCTTGGTTAAGATCATGCGATTGAATTTTTTCTCGCATGAATCTTGTCGATCTTCACCGTGTTCAGGTAGCTTCCAGTATGCTCCAAAAGAGAGCATTGGACTGGTATGAACTTCCTATTTCTGAAGTCAATGAAGCGGATCTCACCTGAAAGCAATTCCGGGAAAGCTTCGAGTTAAAGTTTGTACAAGAAGCAGAGAAAGCAACTCTGGCTCGACGCTTTATAGACCTTGTTCAAGGTGAATCCTCTGTGACTGATTACATCGCAGCCTTTGAGTCGCTTTCCAAATATGGGGTTGAATACATCAACACCCCATTGAAGAAGAACCAGAGGTTCGTTTATGGCTTAAACAAAAGCCTCAAGAAGCCATTACTTCTAAAGTTAGAAGTTCCTTTCGACCAACTGATAGATATCGCTCTTCGTCTTGAAGAGGCTGATAAAGAAGGTGATGTTGAAGTGGTAGCTTCCAAGCCCAACTTTAACAACAAGAAGAGGCCAAACAAATTCAAAGGTCCTTCTCCCAACAAAAAGGGGAAACAAGCAAATCCTACTGAAATGGTTTTTCCCTTTGGTGATGGGAAATGCTTCAATTGTGGGTCTAAGGACCATTTTGCAAACAAGTGTTCGAAGCCCAAATCCTGTCGCTATTGTAAGAGCTCGAATCATTATATACATATGTGCCCTATACTGTAAGGCAGGAAAGAAGGAAAGTTAAATGTGACTCAAGCCCCTGGCAACACATCTCGTGGCCAAGGTATTTCTCATTCCATTCTTGATGGTATTATTTTATTTCACGATCAACCTATTAGAGTTCTCTTTGATACGGGTGCATCCCATTCTTTTATATCAAAGGAACTTGTAGACACTTTTTCTTTAAGTGTTGTTGCTTTAATGACTTCTTTAAGAATCGCAAATCCGGTTGGTTGTTCCGCAACTCTTAGTTTTCTTTGTAAAGATGTGGAGATTATTTTGTGTGATTTTCCATTCCTAGCCGATTTGCATGTTATGCATTATTTAGGCTTTGGAATGATTCTGGGAATGGATTGGCTTAATCGTTATGAAGCCTATATCCTATGTCCTGAGCGGACTACTTATCTCCCACATCCGAAATCTGTTAGTCAGATTTCTGTTGTTCTTAAAGATTCGGATTCCACATTGACAGCATCTCTATATTCTCTTAATCCTCGTGACGACGATAATGATGATGAGGAAGATGTCATTTCTTCTATTCACATTGTTCGTGAATTTCCCGACATATTTGAGCCCGTTTTAGGTTTACCACCTAAGCGAGCAATTGAGTTCATAATTAATCTTACCCCTGAAGCTCAAACTATTACTCGTCCTCCTTATCGCATGTCCAATAAGGAAAATGAAGAGATGCGCAAGCAATTATCCGAATTGGAAATGAAACAATTTATTCGCTCTAGTTCCTCGCCTTGGGGAGCTTCAGCTATTTTTGTGAAGAAATCCGATGGTACACTTAGGCTTTGCGTTGACTACCGCAGGCTTAATGACCTTACTATTAAAAATAAATATCCTTTGCCTCGGATTGATGATCTGTTTGAATAGCTTAGCGGAGCTAGAGTCTTTTCACAGTTAGACTTGGCTACCGATTTTCATCAGCTTCGTATTGTGGAGGATAGTATTCCTTTGACATCGTTCTGTACTCGTTATGGATCTTATGAATGGCTTGTTATGCCATTTGGTTTAACGAATGCTCCGGCTTACTTCGTTGACCTCATGAATCGAGTTTTCAAGGATTTCCTCGATCGGTTTGTTCTCATCCTCATTGATGATATTCTTGTGTATTCTAAAACCGAGTTGGAGCATGAAAAGCATCTTCGGATCGTATTGGAAATTCTTAGGAGTAATCAATTAAAGGCGAAATTTCCTAAATGCCACTTTTGGCAATCTCAGGTGAAGTTTCTCGGTCATATTATTTCCGAATCCAGAATTTCCTTGGATCCTTCAAAGATTGAAGCGATTCAAGATTGGAAGAGACCGGAGAGTGTGACAGAAATTCGTAGTTTTCTTGGATTGGCGGGTTATTACCGTCGTTTCATTAAAGACTTTTGTAAGATTGCCGTGCCCCTTACTGGCTTGACTAAGAAGGGAGTTAAATACATTTGGTCGGACAAATGTGAAGCCTCTTTTCAGAAATTGAAAGAACTCCTTTCCGATGCTCCTACTCTTGTTATTCCCGAAGGAAATCAAGATTTTGTTGTCTATATCGATGCTGGTCGCGTTGGTTTGGGTGCCGTTCTTATGCAAAAAGAACGTGTTATTGCTTATGCTTCTAGGCAATTGAAGCCGGCCGAGACTAGATATGCCACTCATGATTTAGAGCTTGCGGCTATTGTTTTCGCTCTTCGTATGTGGCATCATTATCTCTTGGGAGAAAGATTTGTTCTCTACACGGATCATAAGTCTTTGAAATATTTATTCTCTCAAAAGGAACTTAATTTGCGTCAACAGCGTTGGCTCGAGGTCCTTGTACCTTATGATCTTGATATTCTTTATACCCCTGGGAAGGGTAATCGTGTCGCCGATGCTCTTAGCCGTAAGCAACATGCAGTTGTTTCTATGATGATATCTGAATGGAACGATCTCGAGATTTTATCCACTTGTGAGATTCGAGAGCGCGTATCCGATTTATGCTCATCACTTGTCTTATGTAGCCTTGAGGCTCATCCTTCTCTCTTAGACCGCATTCTTAAAGCTCAAAGGCTAGATCCCGAATTGGTTCTACTTGGCCAAAATATTAAGGATAAAATTGATATCGAAGGTTTGAAGGACTTTGATATTGATTCTCGTGGCGGCATTCGAAAATTTGGTAGACTTATCATACCAAATATTAGTGATCTTTGTAGAGATATTTTAGAAGATTCTCATCGTTCTAAATTCACCATTCATCCCGGTAGTAGTAAAATGTACGCTGATATGAAGCGACTTTATTATTGGGAGGGAATTAAATATGATATTGCTAACTTTGTTAAGTGTTGCATGACTTGCCAACTTGTCATGGCCGAACACCAAAGGCCTAGTGAGTTATTGCAACCTTTAGAAATTCCAATTTGGAAGTGGGACCAAATTTCCATGGATTTGATTGATGGCCTTCCCCGTTCTCGTTCGGGTCATGATAGCTTATGGGTGATCGTTGATAGACTTACTAAATCCGCCCATTTTATTCCCGTTCGGTCTAACCGAACCATTCCTCTTCTGGCCAAGCTCTTTATCAAAGAGATTGTTAAATTGCATGGAGTTCCTACTTCTATTGTTAGCGATCGTGATCCATTGTTTACTAGTGGATTTTGGAAGAGTCTTCAAAAAGCTTTGGGAACAAAGCTTAATTTTAGCACCGCTTATCACCCCAGTCCGATGGACAAACCGAGCATGTGAATCAAACTCTTGAAGATCTTCTACGAGCTTGTGTGCTTGATTTTGGTGGAAGCTGGGAAGATCATATTTCACTTGTTAAGTTTTCCTATAATAATAGCTTCCAATCTAGTATTGGTATGGCACCTTTCGAGGCACTTTACGGAAGACCATGCCGATTGCCTTCTTGTTGGCTTGAGGCCGGTGAGAAGCTGGTTTTAGGTCCAGATTTTATTCGAGACTCCACAGAGAAAATTGACATTATTCGACATAGGATGAAAGATGCCCAGAGTAGACAAAAGTCCTATGCTGATAATCGAAGAAGGAAGTTAGAATTTTCTATTGTAGATCTTGTATTTATTCGTGTTTCACCTATGAAGGTGTGGTACGTTTCAGTCGATCGGGAAAGTTAGCGCTTCGATATATTGGGCCATTTCCTATCACTGAACGTATTGGTTCCATGGCGTATCGCCTTACATTACTGGCTCAGTTTTCTGCCATGCACGACGTGTTTCACGTTTCTCAATTGCGGAAATGCCTTCGGGATTCCGATTCTATTCTTAAGCCTGGTATTGTAGAAGAAATTGATGTTTCGCCGAATTTAACTTATGAGCAGCATCCTATTCGAATTATTACTTCGGAGGTCAAACGACTTCGAAATAAAGATGTTCCGCTTGTGAAGGTTAAATGGTCCTCAAATCCTAAGGATTGCTCTTGGGAATCCACAGAATTCATCGAGCGTACACATTCGGACTTGCTTACTTCTGCTCTTTGAGGTGAACTTCCTATTTCAAATTTCTTTTGTGTTAATATGCTTTTATGGTTGTTACTTTTTATTTCCATCTTATATATTGCGAGGAAGCAATTTCTTTATGGAAGGGAGTCTGTAACAACCCGCATAATTGTCGATTTTATATTTAAATATTTTATTTAAATATTTTATCATTAATCAGATTTTGATCCGAAAAGCTACTTTTTGCAAACGGTCAAATTAGGACTCGAGACCACTCCCATTGAGTTCGAAATGCCGTTTACAACTTTTTAAGATAAACATCGATATGTTTGGAGATAGTGAAATTTCACTAACTTTTCCCACTTTGGGCTTTGGGTTGGTTTAGCCATTAAAACCCAAGTTCCAACCCCTTCTCCTCACTCTTCATAAATTCCTACCAAACTCTTGTTTTAGCATTAATGGTGAGTGGAATGGGAAATTAATATTCCTAGTTCAAATTCTCTTGCAAATTCAACATTCAACTCCATAATCAAATGAAGACATTGGATCCTAGCTTGTAGTTGCTTCTCTATTGATTTCAAGCTTCTTCTTCATTGAATTTGTGCAAAGGTAAGATTTTTATCTCACAATTCTGGCCTATAACTATATTGGACTGTTGGGAACGACTTCCTATCACATTCGCATGCACATTTGCATTTGGTTTGGATTGGATCGGCGAAAAACTCTAATTTTTAGGGGTTTTGGTGAATTTTATGGTGTTAGGTCGTTCTAGAAATATTCGCATTTCGGAGTTTGGTCGCTCGCAAGTTAACTCATTTGGTCGCTCGCGAGTTAATACCGTAGGTCGTTTGGCATTTAGGTCGTAGGTCGCTCGGTATGATTTGGGTCGCTTGGTCGTTCGAGCACCTCTTCTGGTACTAGGTCGCTCGGACTTTGTTTTCTTAGGTCGTTAGGCCTAATTCCTTAAGTCGCTAGCACACTAAGTCGCTCGGCCATGTTTATTTTGTTAAGTCGCTCACCATCATCTCTGTTAGGCCGTTAAGGCCTTAATTCACTCGACCTAGTTAGGTCGTTAGGTCGCGTGGCACGTTAAGTCGCTAGGTCGCGACAGTTTTTCCACCTTCGCCTTTGTGCCGTTAGGTCGCGTGGTCCGCTTCAAACCACTAGGTCGCTTGACCTGCTTTCCCCCTAGGTCGTTCGACCACTTACCATCATAGATCGCGTGCCCCCTTCATCCACTTAGGTCGCTGCTTCTTTGAGGTCGCTTGGCCTTTGTGCCGTTAGGTCGCGTGGTCCCCTTTGAACCGTTAGGTCGCGAAGTACTTATGCCGTTAGGTCGGATGGCCTTATACCCTAGGTCGCTCAACCTTCATAGCACTAAGTCGTTTCACCTATTTAACCTTAGGTTTCTCCCTCTTCACTTTAACTCGACCACTTTAGGTCGTATGGGGACTTCCTCTTTGATGCTTTTGAGCTGATTTCCTTGGGTTTTTATTCACGTCTTCGAATGTGAATTTTTATGACTTGTTGATTCTACAATCAATTTTTGTGATTTGTCACTTTAAAATATAAAGTCTCAATACTAGTAGTAAATATCAAAACTCTTTCATCAAAGCAAATTTCAAAACTATTTAACTATAAAGCTCTTTTCTTAAACAGTTTTCCAACCTATTAGTATATACAAACCTTTACCTCACTCGGATGAGAAATCTAATTAAACGGCTTAGTAAAACAAGTGGTATGAAATGCTTGCGTTTGCTTCGTCGGTTAATTCTTGGATTTGTTCGATTGAAACATTGGTGAAAATTTTCTAGTGAAGATCTACAACTTGTTCGTAAATATTTATGTTAAGCAAGGGGTTATGGGACATGAAGCTAAACTCATATATTTACTGACTTGGTGTGATTGACACTTCCTGATGATCATGATGATCCTTTTTGTGATTTAGACTAGCGATTGTGCGATGTCTCTTTGTCGGCGAGGGAGACAAGACCCCGCTTCTGTGATGTTTCATCATCACATATGTGAGATAGCGTCTCGCTTGTGTTACACGTGTAGGTGAGTTTTCATGCTCCCGTTCTCGCTTTGCGTTTCACGTGTAGGTGAGTTTTCATGCTCCCGCTGTTGTGATTGGTGAGTTTTAATGCTACTATTTTGTGAGTTTTCATGCTCCTATTTTGTGATTTCAGGATTTCGTATGTTGATTTCTGGAACTTATGTGTTTCATCACTTTTTCGTGATTTTCATTGATATGTTTTATCAATCTTGGGGCATTGGCGAATTTGCTTGTCTTCACCTTTCAAGGTGAATTTGGATCTTTGAGAAGATTCTTGTGGTGTGTTCGATCTCTTATTGATCTTCATTTACATGCTTATTATAGTATGTTTTATTGTTATTATGTGTTCATGCCATATCTTTTATTCTATATCATGTCATCTGATATTTATAGCTAGACTGATCCGTTTATTATTTTCTTATAAATAATACGGGTCAGATTGAGATGTTATAGGTGCTTCTGCTTGACTTCTCCTCCAGGGATTTACAACTCTGACTTTTGGCTTACTTCTTAGATTAGAAGTTTTTGTTGTACACACTTGAGATATAGACTCAGTGGTGTATTCTTTTGTATAGCACATGTTGTTATTCTTTTGTGTTATTGTGGATCTTTCATGACCACTACTCTGTTGTGCACTTTTATGTGTTATATATATATTTATATCTTTTTCCGCCTTGTGATATGGATCCTCTATGACTGATTGTGTTATGCTTACTTCTATACTTGTTTCTGGAGATTATTATATAGCCACCTGTGATAAGCAATTACATGGATGGTCGCTCCTCAACAGCCTTATTCTCCGTGCTAGTTGACAGCATTACTCTGTAGTGTTCTTGGCTAGCGTGGGTATAGAGGTGGGGCATCACAAGTTTTGTACTCCCCTCTTCCATCATTGGAAAATAATTTCGGTGACGAGTGCACGCATCATCGACGTTCATTTTCGAGTTTCAAAGTGGAAAGGCCACTGTAGTAGCTTTACTACACATATTTTTTGATATCCAAATCTTAATTTTCAATTTTATAAATATGATTTGGATATATGAAAGATATGATCGTATATATTATTTAAAAATGATTTGAAAATGAACCCTGGTATTTAGTTCTTAAGTGTCTGTAAATTTGAATTTTTAATTATCGTAATGAATAAAATCTGACTATATTAATAGTTAGAAACTTCTAAAATAGAAAATAAGAAATTAGACGCTAAGTGATTAATGAAATATATAAGAAATTGGAAATTTGTAACTTGTAAATCAAAAGATATGAAAATTTAGAAGATGTAATTATTAAACATTTTGTTTACTAAAATGAATAAGATAAACTTATGTGACTTTTAATTACATTCTTAAAGCATATATTTAACTTACAAGAAATGTCTAAAAAGTTGGAATGTTAAATAAGAATATGTACTAGAATATTATACAAACTAAAGTAATAAAAGTGTTCAATGGAATTAGTTCTATAAATAAGAATTTAGATATACAATGAATGTTATGAACATAAGTCAATATTTAGAAATTCTAATAATTAGATTTAGTAGTAAAAAGTGAATATTATCTATGAAATGCGTATAACCATAAAAATAGACTAAAATGACTAATGAAAAAGTTTATTATTAAGTGACCTTGTAATAGAAATGGATTTAATAATCAATGATACTATACTGGAAAGAATGAATGTAAATTTAAAAGTTAGGAGACTTAAGTTGAATGATTCATTTTAACAGCCCGATATTTTCAGCCATTCATATCCATTGTAATTGCATAGGTAGACACACACGCCGGACTTGAATTGCTCAAAATACCGCATTGTAAACAAATTTGGAGCAAATGAAATACAATCACCGAATCACAGACATTGAAATATCAGAATAACTCGCAGCGGAAATTAAAATTCCATAGTAGTTCATGAAGCTACTATAACAAACTCTCAAAACACAATGCATAATATCAGTCCGAAAACATATACAATAGAATCACAAATACATAGAAGGTATAAATACAAGAGATGAAATAGAACAACTGAAACTGAAAGGGAATAGATAACTAGACAAGCATAATCTTCAGCGATTCCTTGCTCCAGAAAAGAAATCCAAGGCTAAGCTGTAAATACTCAGGCTGACCCGAGCATAAAGTAAAACACAAAACACTCAAGTCAGGACAATATATACTTATATAATGTAAACGAACTCAAGTGAACTTTAGTAGAAATGCACAATAACTTAAAGGATGCTTGGGATCGTCCATCCTTTAAGAATCAATTAAACTATAAATTAAATACATCCCGTGTTCAAAATTTCAAAATGGTATTTTATACCTCGAAATCTAATATCATTTAAAAATTCAATATCATTCAAAAATCCATTTCAAAATATCAAAATATAGTATCTTCCAGACCACGTTCATTTATTTAAAATACCATTTCAACACACATTTCAAATAGTTTATATTTCAAAACACATTACTTCATTCTAAGTCAAAAAAAAGAAGTTATTATATTTAATAATTAAACTATTAAATTTCCACAATTTTAAACTTTTCAAAGTTCATTCATTCACTTAATTTTATCAAAAACAGTGAAAATTCACCTTTCATATCATTTAGAAAATGCTACGGAAAGTCACATTCAAAATAGTTCAATTTAACAAAAGACAACATTTTAAAATGCTGCAATAGGGTTACATTAGTTTCAAATAACTTAGTTAAATTCAACAATTATAACATTTACAAAATGCTATAATAGCCTTTAATTAAATTTATCCATTTAGTTCATTATTATCAACTACAGCATTTACAAATGCTATATTATCATTTACATTAAAATTAATAGCATTTCAGAAATGCAGTTAATTAACTTCAAATATTCAGTAGAATTTCACAACAATTATATGTTTATTTAAATCATTTTTAACTTATAAAATCATAAAATTTCACTTTTATAATCATCATTTAAATACCCTTACATTCAAGATTTTATAAAGTTAAATTTCCATTCAAAAATCAAGATTTAATAATAATTCACTTATTAAATTCCAACTTTAAATTTCAAATTCATTAAATTAAATTTAACTTAACACTTAAGTTTAAAATTTTCAAATATAACTTAATTCCATTTTTATTTACTTGACTTAAAATTCACTTTCAAGCCAAATTCACAAATTTCCAATTTTAGTTATGTTTCAAAATTTCAACTTAAATACTCATTCATTTCACATTTCAACTTATATTCAAAATCATTAATATATTATAAAATCATTTTAAATTCATTTAATTCAAAATATCATAAATTTATCGTATTTTAATATTTAATTTAAATTCCATTTATCACCAAATTATAATTTCCAAAATAACTTACATTTCAGATTTCCTAACTTTACCATTTATTTATTTCACTTATAAATTTTCAGAAAATCAATAATGCTTTACAAAAATCATTTTTAATAAAATTTAACTCAAAATATTATAATATTTACATTTCTAAAATATTTTAAAAATCTTAGAAAAACATATTTTAACAACGGGTCTGTATTTCATTTTCTAGCCTAGGAAAAGTGATACGGGTAATATATCATTTCAACCCGTAATTTACAAAGAAAACCCGGGTTTGATAATTTCAAACGCGCAATCCCAAGTAAAATGAAAATAATTGAAAATCATTCAGGCCTATCATTTCAGCCCATAACGATTTTCTCATATTCTAAAGTCCGTTCGGGTATGTATCATTTCAACCCATAGTGATTCTAATATAAAGGGAACTTGCAGTGTGATAAACTGATAAAAATAACAAAACAATATAATATAACAGTAACAGATGTTATAATAGGTGTTTAAGCATGGGTGCACATCCTATAATCATAATATAGCAGCTGTAACATGATAATACATGTTACAGATTCAAAAGGGGTCAATTTACTAGTTATATATGTACATATTATCTAGTGAGAATAACTCACCTTTTACGCTGGAGATTTCAAAACCAAAGGCACAATAGAAAACAAAGCACAATGACACGATTACGGACTTGAGTGGAGAGCGAATCCAAGATACAACTCTTGTATACAACCCAAAACAAACAATCAAGACAACACAATTCAATACACTTTAAAATTTAATAACTTTGAAATAAAAAGAGATACGAATACACAGTCTTTTGCCTTGCCTTCTCTACTATTTGGCATGACCTAGGGGTGTTATTTGGCTCTAGTTTGAACAAGTTTGGATCAGGTTTTGGTCATGTGTATGCATGTCCTAGGTAGTGGAATATGGTGGAGAAGTTTATATATGAAGATGTGAAGAGTTTTAAGGTAAATAGTGAGATTTTTGGTCAAAACAAAGGCTCGACCTTGGGGTTATGGCTTGGCATGGGTGTACCATAACTGGTCAGTGTTGGAAAGGGGTGTGTAGAGGTCAGATCTGAGTAGTGGTGGCGGCTATGGTGATGGTTAGGGTGGTGGTTGAAGGATACGAACAAGTAGTGGTCAAACAGCATTGTTTTTAGGCAATAGGTTGCATTTTTGAGGGGTTTGGTCACGATGGATGGCTCGGCCTTGGTCATGGTCTAGAGTATAGGTCGTGGTGATGGCTAGAAGGAAGTGCAGAGAGTGCTGGCAATGGCTATGTAGGGGAGACCTATCAAAAAGCAAGGGAAAGCAGGGCAAAATTCATAGAAAATAAGAAGAAAAAGTAGAAAAATGGAAGTGAAGCCATTACCAAATCTCTCAAGCCGTGAAAAATGAGGGGCTGAGGTATTTTTCACTTGAAAGATAATGAAAGTACACAGCTAATAAAAATATTGTACGGCCAAAAATGCACATAAATGAGGAGTTGAGAAAATGAAGAGTTTTGAAGATGAAAAGCCTTAAGTTTTGTAACTTTTTAAACCTTTGGCATTTCCTTTTCTTTAATTCATGTAAAACCAAATTAAAAAGCAGAAATTTACTCTTTAAACCGAGACTATGTAAAAATATAAGAAAATAAATAATTAATTTTATGGAAAATATAAAAAGAACGAAAGAAATTACTTAAAAATACAAAACATTGTCCAGAAATTACAAATAAATCAATACAAGTCTTGGAAAAATATCCACTTCATTTTAAAAAAATTATGAAGTGAAAATTTGAAATAAAATAATTTATTTATCATTTCCAAAATAAAATAAATAATTAAATTGGAAAAAAATAGAAAAAGGAATAAAGAAATGTTTAAAAATAGCAAACAAGACATAAAAATTACAAGAAAATTACCAATGGCTTGGGAAAATTATTTACTCCATTTTAAAATATTATAAGACAAAATGATTTTTAAAACATTTTCAAAGTGAAATAAATAATTAAATTCATAGGAAATATCAAAATAATTGAAAAAATTGTTTAAAATAGGAAACAGAAGTTGAAAATTTCAAATAAGTCACCATTAATTCTTGAAAAATTTCTACTTCACTATAAAATAATTTAAAACAAATAAAATTAATTTCAAAAATATTGGGTTGTTACACTCTCCCCCACTCAAATCTTTTCGTCCTCGAAAAGGAAGGAAGTTGAGAAACAACTAGAAAGAACAATAGGTTGGAAGACATCCCCAAAGAAGGTAGGGAGAAAGTAGCTAGGAGGGAAAGTAGGTTGAAAGACAAGGATGAACCATATTTTAAAACATCTGATAGTTCAAAGTAAACAATATTTAAAACATTTAAAATTTTTAGAAGGGAAAATAACTGATCAAAATATTCTTTATAAAATACTTTATCAAAATACTTTTATAACTCGATGTCTTAACAAGTTTATCCTCGTTCCTGTAGATTCTGGCAGTGCGTTGATCAGGCGCAAAGCTAGACTTCTCTAGGTATTTAGTAGACTTGTTTCAACACCCAGTTAAAATATTGGAAAACTCTTTTAAAAACAGATATGGAAAATACAATCCAGTCAAATCAACCAAAACGAACAGTTGTCTAACCATGGATCGCAGATACACAATGGTTACGCTTGGATCCCCTAGGAAATAATCCTTATCCGTAAGCTTTCTCAGCCCTGCGAGTTACGCCATGATGACTAGTAGAGTGCAGGATACACAATGGTTATGCATGGATCCCCCAGCAAACAATCCATACCCCTAGACCGTCTCAGCTAGGCAGTTTTGCTACTAAAGCGACCTACATAGAGTGCCGGATACACAATGGTTACGCCTGGATCCCCCAGGATACAATCCGTACCCCTAGGCCAGCTCAGCCAGGCAGTTTCGCTATGCAATTGCGCTCATAAGACCATGGAGATCGCCATGGAATTCGATGGACACTCGAGTATCATATCCGGAAAATCCAAATCAAAGAGAGAATAATATCAATAGAATGAATCCACAGTGTGGCCACCAAGTGGATATCAAGCAGAAGGCACTTTCCATATCTTTACTTCGAAAATATGTATCATATAGTACCTTTCAAAATCACTTTCAAATATCATACTTATATAAAGTCCATTATATATAAGATTTCATTTCAAATCAAATACTTTCCAAAACAATGGTATATCAAGTCACATTTATATAGATTTCGATTATATAAGATTTCAATTTTCAAAATTGAGTACCTTTTCAAGTCAACAGTTTTCAAATCAATAGTTTTCAAATCAACAGTTTTCAAATCAATAGTTTTCATATCAACAGTTTTCAAATCAACAGTTTTCAAATCAACAGTTTTCAAATCAAATGTATACTTACGCAAATCAATTTTATATAAGTTCGATAACTCCCAAATCAAAGTATTTAAATAAACAAGGTTCTCAATTTCAAACCATTTCAATATCAATTTATTTTCAAAATCATATATGATTTCACCAAATCATTTCTTCCAAATTACATAAATTTAGTTTCAAAGTTTCTTAAACAATAAATTTAGAAAATAATCCAAATTTCCAAATCAACAAAATTTAGGTCAAACAAATTCATTTCCATTTGAAACATATACTCACTTCAAAAATCATAATACTTTCAAAGTCATAAATCTTTCGAAACCAAATACTTGAAATCTTTTCACTTTGATAATCATAACATTTTGAAATCATACATTTGAAATCATAAAACATTACTTTAATTCTTTACATTTCAAAAATTTATTCAATTAAACTCAAATCTAAATTTTCAAATTTTAATTCAATTCAAACAATCAGTTTCAATTTAATTTAGTTTTCCAACAAAACCATTTCAAATATTATCAAATTTCAAATAATGATTTGATCCATAAAATAAACTGTTCATTCTTTAATATATTTTAGAGCTTAAATGTGCCATATTCCAAAACTAAATTTCATAATTTCATATATCTCAAATTTTACTTCATTATTACTTAGATTTGACATATTCATTTCATAAGTCCATCATTTTTAAATAAACTCAAATTACAAGTAAACCAAATATCCTTTCATACTAATATAAGCTTCAATTATTCATTTATCAAAATCAATGGTTTTCAAAATCATCTTATACTTACATAAAGTTTATCTTATATAAGGATCAAAATTTCAAAAAAATAAAAATAAATTTCGCTGCATGAAAGCCATATGGGATTTAACATCTTTGCTTACTAAAACGTTTTTAATTAAGAATAGTTTTGTATATAAAGTAGTTTGTATGAAAAATAGAATAAAACAGTTAGTTTAAGAAGAATAAAAGAAAAATAGTTTTTGAAAAATGGTTTTAAATTTGATAGTAGTTTTCCATGAAAGAAAAATTCCAATTAAATTACAAATATATCCAACCCAACAACTTTCAATTTCAGCTTCAAGTATACCAATGATATTAGGATATAAGATGTACATATGTCATCATTTCACAACATTACATTCGATCGCTCGCTCGATCCCACAAGTTCACTTTCGAACTAGTATTTTTCATTCGATTTCCCTAATGCTGACTTCGATATGGTTTCTCGACTAGAAGCCATCAGTCTCCTTGCATAACCATATACTATGATAGAGAATTCTAGAATCAAGCCCAAAATCCATATCAAATAGTCGCCATCAAGAATCAAATGAAAAATCCTAACACGAAATGGTGTAATTCACCTCGAACTTGTTTACTCAAACATGGATCAAATTAATAACGCGAATAAAAAAGCATACGTACAACTTATGTATCTATTCGAACTTGTTAAATAAATACTTTCATATAGATGTTACTAAGTTAAAACATTTAAAACCAAATTTTTCTAAAACATTTGAAGACTAATTTTTATCCAAAACATTTCAAAACTAAATTTCATATTAGTATAATTCAAAATAGTCTTATTTATTTACTTAACAAAACAGTTTCAACATATACAAATCATATTATTTCATACTTGAAACATACAAACTAAACTTATATTCTTTATCAAATACCTTATACCTTTCAAAATTTCTTTTCTTTGAAAAGTTAACCTTGATTTGGAAGTGCTCGAACCTTCAAAATAGTCAAAGAAATCATATTTTCAATCCAAGAGTTGGAAATCAACAACAAATCAGTAAATAAAATTTCAAAAGATAGGTTTCAAATCCGAAACTCGGGGACTGAACACCGGCTTACTTTAAATCATTTCAAATATACATACATATATCTTTCGAAAACCAAATCATACCTTGAAATCTGAAATCAAAACTGGTTTCACAAAATCACTCACATAGCAAAGCTACTAGAGTGGCCTCTCCCCCACTCAGAAATTCGAAAATCAATGTCGATGATGCATGCATTCATCACCAAAATTATTTTCCAGTGGCATAAGTGAGTTCTGGACTTCAATTAACTTTGAAAAATTCTTTGAAATCTGTTCGAAATCATTGGAATTCATTCAAATGCATTTGAAATATTTCTTATTCGGAAAATATCTTTAAATCATATTATTATTATATATTTTCCAAAATCTTAAAACCGATTTCGAAACACCGGAGTTCGATTCCTCGAATTTCAAAACCCTTCAGTTATAAATGATTTTTATAGAAATCAATTTTCTAATAAATTTTCAAAATTTCAAATCCTTTTGAAACTTTAAAATTTTATTTTACAAGATATATAATCTTTATCGAAAACATTTCACTTTTAAATGCAAAATATGGTCATCCTTATCAAAATAATAATCTTGATGTATACAAAATTTTCAAAACACAATCAAACCCAAATTTCCAAAGCATGATTCAAGGAAGGATTTCAAAACAAAACAGAGATTCAAATTTAGAGGAACTCTGATTAAATAGAATTCTGATTCGAAAATAAGCTCGAACAAAAATGAGATAATTAATTACCAAATAGAAGATGGATAAGCCTTTATAAATCGCGGGCGACCTTAACCAGTCAACTATGACTTAAGGAATATAACCAATGCGGAAATCTAAGGCAAATCGGCATTCGATCGCAAGAGATAGAATCCAAGTAGAGCAGGAGATAGATAGCATCGTAAACCGAGGATACAGAAATCTCTGGTGAATCAATGCTAATTGTAAAGGAGTTTCACCCCTTTACAAATCATTCAAAGATTGGCGGAATCGCCTCTCTTATAGAGATCATTCGAAGTGGAGTTATGGAATGCTCCTAAATCAAAGAAACACAAATAGGGAAGACAAGACTAGATTTCAGAATAAGTGGGAATGTTCCCGTTAACTCCGCCTCGGCCATGACTCAACGACTTGAGAAATTACCGACCAAACAGGCTCAAAAAGGACGCCGACCTAAGACTTAACAAGAACGCCGATCTAATGCTTTACAAGGATGCCAACTTAAGGGTTAAGAGGGATACCGACTTAAGGCTGAACAACTACCGACCTAATGCTTTACAAGGTTGCTGACCTAAGATAGCTACCGACCTAAGATAGCTACCGATCTAAGATAGCTACCGACCTAACTATCTAGAGAGTCTGTCGTTCTAACTACTCGAGACAGGGATAAGATCATGAACTATGCCTAATTCACAACCGACCTACGACCTAAGATAAGTCGTTCACGACCTAAAACTACAGAGCTCAAATTCAATGCTGCCTCATTTTAGACCGTGACCTCTTAACTCGCGGACGAGTTAGGACTTGTGATGTATTCAGGTGAACGAAGATGCCTCTGTGAAGCCTGGACTTGCTCTAAGCCGGTTGCAACCAGTTGAGTCGTCCACGACCCAACTTAAGTCGATCACGACTTACGGCCTAAAGGGAAAAGTTCCCTATAAATACGCGACTACCTCCAACATTCCGAGGACTTTTGGATCATTCTCTTCGCGACATCAAGGCTCTACTATCTTCAAGACAATCTATACTCCATCACTTCAAGCACAAGTAAGACGCTTAGATCAACTTCACACAAAGATTCGACACATTCAATCATGGATTCGAAGAACTTTGTTGCATCGAAGTTTTCTCTAGCTACTTGTCTTTTGTATTGAATTGAGTTGTATTTGAAAGAAGTTGCGACAAGTTGTAATCCAATCAGTGAGAAGAAAAAATTGAAGTGGACGTAGGCTTCATTATAAGCCGAACCACTATAAACTCTGTTTTCTTTTGTTGCATTTTTGGTTACTTGTTGTTTTTTCCGATTCCCGTATTCACGGGTTGAGCTTCCACATTCACACTTCATACACCGGGGTGTTAGCGTCAGATTTTCACAATTAACATTTTTGGTGCTTCCACTGAGAACATCGAACTCAGGACATTGCCATCATTGCTTCATTAAACTTCACGGAAAGAATCTCCTTTAAGACTAAGAGTCTAACGGAAATAATGGCTCCCGGGAGAAAACGAAGTTCTGTAAGGTCGGACAACATTCAAGAGAATACCACCACCTCTCCTCCTTCAAGTCAAGCAGCTCCAACGGTCGGTGTTACACGAGCAGAATTGGATGCCGTAGTCTTGGGGCTGAATCAACAATTGAACGCCCAGAATGCACTGCTAGAGGCTCAGAATGCCCAAAATGCCCTGATCTTAAGTAAGTTGAATGATCTAATTGGGGCAAACCGTCAACCGGTTAGTAATGATGGAAACCCTACCGCGGGTGTTCAAGATGCTGAAGGAGGAAACATTTCTCAAAGAGCCACAGATCCTGTGGAGATGGCACCTCCTCGGGCTGGAGGATCAGGACCGCAGCCGACCCTCCGTGAACGATTGTCCAGGCAGAATTCAGAAAGAATGGCTGACGTCTGCCCTCCAGATTCTTTGAATGATGAAGAGTATTTCTCAGGCATGGTTCATCAGATTATGAAAGAAAATATGCGAAGAGATGAAGATGAGAAAGAATGGGGTTTTGCTCCAAGCAAGATTCCGTTCACCGAAAAGATCTTGAAGGCTGAATTTCCAAGGAAATTCGTTCCTCCCTCCATCCCAGCTTACAAAGGAACGAGCGATCCTAACGAGGTTTTGTATAAATATGACTCGCATATAACAGGAGCCAGGGCATCCGACGAGATCAAGTGCCAGTATTTCCCGGTATATCTGGAAGGTGTTACTTTATTGTGGTGTACTAAGCTGCCAGTCAGGTCTATTGATCAGTTCTCCGATTTGACCAGGAAATTCAAGGAGCAATTTCGATTGTATGCCTCAAAGGCAAATGATATTATGTCTTTATCTAGCCTTGAGCAGAACTCTGGAGAATCCATCAAATCATTCTTGAACCGTTTCAACATAGCTTTGGCCGAGGTAGATAACGCTGAACCACGTATGATCCTCACATACCTGATGAGAGCTATTGACAAGTCCAGTGAATTTGGAAAATGGTTGAAGATGAAAGAACCTAACTCGCTTGACAAATTTTACAAAAAGGCGGATGAATTCATGCGCATGGAGAGCCTCCAAGCTCCGGCTAAAGTAGTATCAGCCGAGGCCGGGAACAGTGGTGCTGCTTCTGACAAGAAAGAACCTACCGCTCAGAAAAGGGGAAATGACGGTGGAAAGAAACAGGGAGATGCTAAGAAAGGCCGTCCATTCAACTTCACACCTTTGACTGATACCCCTGAGAATATCTTCTTCGCAACTAAAGATGAGGTCAATTATCCGACACCACCCAAAATGAGAGTTGGAAGTAAGATGGAGAAAAGTGGAAGGTTCTGCCGGTTTCACAACCAGCCCGGCCACGGCACCAACGAATGTCGTCACTTGAAAGAAGTAATTGAACAACTATTGATAGAGAATAAGCTTCAACAGTATTTGAAAAGGAATTGAAATGGACGGGCCTCATCAACTCAAGGGCAGCAAGTTCCCGCTCACCATCCTGGCTTAGGTGAGAAGGCCGCAGAACATGAATCGGAGAGACCCGTCATTAATGTAATCACCGGAGGACCTCACCCAGCGGGCAGGAGTTGGGGAGAAATGGAAAGGTATGCTCGTGCTTTGAAGCATACCCCTGCAGAGGAGAATGTTTTGTGTTAGAGGACGCTGCGCTGTTGAAACAGTAGAAGACTTTTCCAGATGACATCATATTTAGCGCCAGGGATTCTATGGGTATCGAGGCCCCCACCATAGATCCTTTGGTCATTTCTGCTGGCATTGGGCCGGCTACTGTGAAAAGAGTTCTGGTTGACTGTGGATCTTCATGCAACATTCTCTTCAAGAAAACTTTTGACCAGATGAAGGTACCAATGGCTGACGTTAAAGCTTCATCACTCAAGATTGCTGGGTTTGCTGGTGAACCCAAGCAGCCGATTGGGACTATAGATTTGTTTGTAGAGCTTGGAAAGGGACCAAGGAAAGTGGCTCGAAAGCAGACTTTTATAATTGTTGAAGAATTTTCTGCTTATAATGCCTTCTTAGGCCGACCAACTCTTGCCGCGTTTAAAGCTGTTCTTGCCCCATGGTGTCTAACAATAAAATTCCCCACTGGTAAAGGAGTCGGGGCAGTTAAAGGGGATCAAAATACGGGGCGGGAATGTTACCTCATAGAATTGCGCGAGGCAAAGAAAAAAGAAACAGGAAAAGGTGCGGCAGCCCCAGTCCGCATCAAAGAATCGACCTTATAACAAATACAGGTTGGACCCTGCACAGGCGAACATAGTGGTGCACGAAAAGAGATGGATCCGAGAAAAGCCAGTGCAGGGGAGAGTAGGGTAGTACCGGTAGAAGTAACAGTGCCGGTACCAGTTGATCCAAAAGACCCAAACAAGGTGCTGAATGTGGGTTCACAACTCAACACGACTGTGCGAAATGTTCTGGTTTCATTTTTGAAGGAAAATCTGGATGTATTCGCCTGGACTCATGCCGACATGTGTAGGATATCCCCAGACATTGCAGTACACACTCTGAACATTGATCCAAAGTTTACACCGGTAAAACAGAAAAGAAGAACTCAAGGTCCAGAGAGGTCAGCGGCATTGACGGAAGAAGTTGACCGGCTCATGGAGAATGGTTTCATCAGAGAATATGTTTACCCGGATTGGGTCTCGAATCCTGTTCTAGTTAAAAAGGCTAATGGGAAGTGGAGAGTGTACATTGACTTTTCAGACCTAAACAATGCCTGCCCTAAAGACTGTTTCCCGCTGCCCAGAATTGATCAAATGGTGGATGGAACATCGGGACATGAATTTTTATCTTTTATGGATGCTTACTCCGGATATAACCAGATCATGATGCACGAGCCGGATCAGGAGGATACAAGCTTCATCACAGACGTTGGTCTCTATTGCTACAAAGTCATGCCTTTCGGACTCAAGAATGCAGGGGCAACATACCACAGGCTTGTTAATTCCATGTTTAAACCACAGGTTGGCAAGACAATGGAAGTTTATGTTGATGATATGCTAGTAAAGTCTAAGAAAGCAGTGGACCACATGGATCATTTGGCCGAAATGTTCGCGATCCTCCGAAAGTATGGAATGAGGCTTAATCCCTTGAAATGTTCATTTGGGGCGGAGTCCGGAAAGTTTTTGGGTTTCATTGTGAGTGCTAGGGGCATTGAGGCTAATCCTGCTCAGATCACTGCCTTGAGAGAGGTCAAAGCTCCTAGAACAAAGAGGGAATTGCAAAGTCTTAATGGAAAAGTTGCTGCCTTAAGTCGGTTCATTTCAAAAGCTACTGACAAATGCATTCCATTATTTGATGCTCTAAAGAAAGGAAGAAAAAACTTTGATTGGACTCCTGAATGTCAGAAAGCATTTGATGAGTTGGTTCGTCATATGGAAGTGCCTCCGATACTTTCAAAACCTGACAGTGGTGAAGATCTCATCATATATTTAGCAATCTCATCTCACGCTCTCAGTGCGGCATTGGTTCGAGAAGATGTAAGAATTCAGCATCCAGTTTACTACATTAGTAAAAGATTTACTGGGGCAGAAATGAATTACTCAAAGATAGAGAAACTCGCCAATTTCTATTAATCGCATCAAGGAAATTGAGGCCGTATTTCAAGCTCATCCCATCAAAGTCCTCACTAATCAACCTCTAAAGCAAGTCCTTTTTCGCCCTGAGACTTCGGGCCGTCTTCTGAAATGGAATGTTGAACTCAGCCAGTATGACATCACTTATCACCCCCGAAGAGCGATTAATGGACAAGCTTTAGCAGATTTCATTGCGTAATGTACAGACAAGGGGGATAGTGAGGAGGAGGTGATAGATAATGCCCCGATCCAATGGAAATTGTATGTCGATGGCGCAAGGAATGACTACTGTTCTGGAGCAGGGGTTATCCTTGAAACTCTTGAAGGGCGATCACTGTGTTATGCTCTGAGACTAGAATTTCCTTCGACGAATAATGAAGCAGAGTACGAAGCTCTCATCACTGGATTGAGGATCGCTAGAGAACTAAACATCAAGGCATTGCAAATCTTTAGCGATTCTCAGCTTATTGTATGCCAAGTCAAGAAGGAATTTCAAGCTGAAGGAGGGAATCTTCCCGCCTATTTGTCAAAAACTTGGGAACTTCTTGATGATTTTGATCATTATTCAATAAGACACATACCCCGAGAAGAAAACACGAAGGCGGATTCCCTCGCAAAGTACTCAAGTACTAGTGAAGCTCAACAATTGGGATTAGTTCCCGTTGAAGTCTTGTCAGCTCCGAGCACAGATGAAATGGATGTTGATTGGATTATGAATGTGTCTCAAGAGCAAGAATCATGGATGACTCCAATATTTGAGTATTTGCTCAATGGTTCTTTGCCAGAGAGTTCAAAAGAACGACAGAAGCTGTTAAGAAAAGCCTCTAGATACGTGATCCAGGATGGTCGATTGTACAGACGGGGATTTTCAATGCCACTACTCCGCTGTGTAACTAAAGAAGAAGCAAAGACGATTCTAACTGAAGTACACGGAGGAGAGTGTGGAGATCATACAGACGGTCAAACTTTAGCAAAGAAAATTCTCCGTTATGGATATTTTTGGCCAGAGATTAATCGAGATGCTGCTGACTATTCCCGAAAATGTGATAAATGCCAGAGATTTGCCAAAATCCCTAAAGCACCTTCCACTAAACTAACACAAATGGTCAGTCCATGGCCGTTTTCTATCTGGGGAATAGACCTCATCGGGCCTCTACCAACTGCCAAATCAGGAATTGAATATGCTATTGTCCCTGTTGATTACTTCACTAAATGGGCTGAAGCTGAACCGTTGGCTACTATTACCTCTAGAAAAATGATAAATTTTGTGACTAAAAATAACATTTGCAGGTATGGTGTGCCTCAGAAGATAATCACAGACAATGGCACCCGGTTTGAGAGTGAGGAATTCTAGGACTTCTACAAACGGTTCAAAATCCAGAAAATTTTTTCAGCAGTGGCTCATCCGCAGGCAAACGGGCAAGTGGAGGCGGTAAACAAAATCGTCAAGTCAACCATCAAAAAGCAATTGGAAAAAGCAAACGGTGGTTGGGTCGATAAGCTACCACTAGAACTATGGGCATACAGAACCACTCATAAAACTGCAACCGGGCACACTCCATTTTCATTGCCATATGGATCAGAGGCAATGATTCCAGTGGAGACGGAAATCCCCTCACATAGAAGAATCCATTTCAATCAAGCTGAGAATGAAAAGCTACAACTTGAAGCACTCGACCTCCTCGATGAAAGAAGAGAAGAGTCCAGGCTCAGAGTTGCATCCTATCAGCAAAGAATAGCCAGGCACTTCAATTCAAAAGTCCGCCAGCGCAATTTTGAAGTTGGGGATTTAGTTCTGAAAAGGATCACGACGGCAACAGGAGTGTTTGGGCCAAACTGGGAAGGGTCGTATGTCATAGGCAGCAAACTTCTTGATGGCACATTCAAACTCACAACTGTCGAAGGAGATCCAATCCCAAGAGCCTGGAACAGCAATCACTTGCGTCCATATTTTACTTAAAAGCTTTACTGAAATACTGTAAAAGAATGATGAATGTGTGATTCTTGTATTGAAAGCCATTGTAAAACCAGTGCAAGTAAATAATGAGAACTATAAAGTGGATGTAGGCCCAGCTTTTGGCCGAACCACTATAAATCTTGTGTTCTTTACTATTACAAGTCGCTTATTTTATTTCGATATGTAAAGTACTCTGAATGTATTGCTAAAAATATCGATTTAAATTCGCAGGCAATTAAAATCAAGCTTACCCATCGCAATACCAAGCAATCCTTGGCATCACTCAAAAGCAAATCTTAAGCAACAAAATTCCGGGGGTGGATCCTATATAAGAAGCACTCTAAGCAAATAATCAATCGCTGGAGTGCATTTCTTTAGATGAAGCCACCCGCTAGCAAAAGAACATAAGGCATGATCAAAGATGGTACCAAAGAATTGCTAATGCGCGCAACCAGCAAAAAGATATGGGCAAGCAGACCAACAACAGCAAAAGACCTCTTAAGAGGCCCACGTTTCACCAAGATTGAAATAAAACTTCCAAGTGTTGAAACGTGGAAAAGCCCTCTTCGGAGGCACAACTCTTCGGAGAATAAAGACCCCTGACGGATCAAGCCGAAAAATGAGAGTTTTCTTCCTCTATGGGTGAGACGATCGGAGGCACCTTCCCTATGAGAAGGCAAGGCGCTTGTTTACTAGCTGAGACAGTTTGTGCAACGAACGTCTAAGTAACTTGTGTTCGCCCTGGGAGTCCATAAGACGACCAGAGGTACCTTCTTCCCCTCGGGGAGGCAAGGCACTTGTTCACTAGTTGAGACAGTTTGCACAACGAACGTCCAAGTAACTTGCGTCCGCCCCGTAAATCCATCCAACCATGAGAGAGTAACTCCCAGGCAGTAGCCCCACTCAGAGGCACACGTTTCACCGAGATTGAAATAAAACTTCCAAGTGTTGAAACGTGAAAAGCCCTCTTCGGAGGCCCATTTCACCAGGAGCTGAAGTGTAAGAGTCGCTCTTCGGAGGTCCACTTCACCAGGAGCTGAAATGACAACAAGACCTCTTCGGAGGCATACGTTTCACCGAGATTGAAATAAAACTTCCAAGTGTTGAAACGTGGAAAGCCCTCTTCGGAGGCACATTTCACCAGGAGCTGAAGTGCAAGAGTCGCTCTTCGAAGGTCCACTTCACCAGGAGTTGAAATGATAACAAGACCTTTCCGGGGGCACACGTTTCGCCGAGATTGAAATAAAACTTCCAAGTGTTGAAACGTGGAAAGCCCTCTTCGGAGGCACAACTTTTTGGGGGTACACGTTTCACCGAGATTGAAATAAAACTTCGAGGTGTTGAAACGTAGAAAATCCTTCCTCAGAGGTATAACTTTCCAAAGAAGCATTTCATCAGAAATGCAAAACCAAAAATTAAAGGCCCATCAGCGAGGCACAAAAAAAGAAAATCCTCTTTAAAGCTACACTTTAGCTCTCGATGGAATATCGGTTTATCTATATTAAGACCCTTCCTAGAAAGACTAGAGTGCTCATCGGAGGCCCGCTCTACTACATAGGAGAATTCACTCTGTAAAAATACATATATGCACAAAAGAAAGGGTGATATCTCCGAAAAGTGTAGTGTGAAATCTCATATAAAACGAGGTGTGCTCTATTTTATGTAGAATAATATTCCCTCAAGCATGGAATAATTGTTCTTTAGAAAATAAGAGTGCGAGTCCCCTCGAGTTTGCGAATATTGCGGCGAGCTCATGGTATGGGGGCAACATGGTATAACTACGTTGGTAAGTGTAATGCTCAAACAACATACCACCAGCTCCCCGCAATATCATAAAGAGAAACTTGTACGAAAATAAAAAATAAATGCATTCTCAAATACAAACAAGAGTTTGTACAAATAAAGGATCATTTTATTCAATTCTATTACAATTTCTTACAGGAACAAGTTTCGAAATAAAGAAAGCGGGGGCCGGTACCCGCACAATCCCCGACCAGTACATGCAAAAAACAAAAAGCTAAAAACTGGAATCTTCATTTCTTCTTGCCACCTTTGGACCCCTCACCCGGCCGGATAGTTAGCGTTTTGGGTCGATCTGTAGGAAAGAGGGAAGAAGGAGAGGGATGTACAATTGGTTCAACTTTCGGTTCCTTTTCAGTAGCAATGATGCTCTTCCTCCTCTTCTTTGATGTCCCGCGCTTCTTTTTCCTCCTTGAAGAAGATTCACTTCCTGGAGTGACAAGTTTAGACAAAGTTATGTCATCAGAAGGAGTCCGCTCCGGAGATATCTCACCTCCCTCAAGTCCTTCGTCCTTTTGCTCTTGCGAAGCAGCTGGGTCATCCAAGCCCTGAAAGGCACCTATTATTTCTTCCTGCGATCCCAGATAAGGAGTAGGAGTGATTGGGGGAGGCGGAGGAACAGTAACCGGAGGAGGAGAAGTTTGAATGACGCTCGGCGCTTTCTCTACAAAGGAAAAGTTAAAAGTTTCAGTATTCCCCGTAAAAATAGGAGACAATGGCTCTTCGAGATTTAAGAAATAATCAAGAAGCTCGTCAAATCCGTAAGAAACTATCAAGTTGTCCCAATGAGCATTATTAGGGTTACCTGGAGAAGTTGGTGGTATCACATCAATCTCGTAATCCAGAGCTTTAGCACTTTCTTGTGGCTCATCTATGGGTTGTGTAATTGTGGCTCCAGTATCAGCTTTAGTAGGAATCGATGCATGAGAACTAGGACCAGCAATGTCAACATCGACTGAAGTTGAAGGAGGGACAGGGGCAGTCGAAGATGTTTCTTTTTCTTGATGCTCTTCCCCCATCATTTCAACTCGCGATCTAGCAAGTTGCTCCTTCCCTCTAGCAAGGGCTGAGCGAGCTTCGAAGTCTAAATAGTGCGCCTCTAGCTCCTCTTCAGTGTACCCGACGCCTTTAAACATATCAAGCGCGGCTTCCCATACTTCAGCTAGGGTAACCTCATATTTGGGACCCAGAAATGCAAGACAGCCATGCCCTAACACACTTTGCAAATAGAATTCAAATAATGTCGAGCCGATGTCAGCTTTGGTAGCTTCATGAGCTTCTTCAGCTGCAATTCTACCGGCAATAGCTTCATCTCGCTCTCTTTCGACTTTAGATAGTTGAGCTTTCAATTTTTCAATTTCCGCAACCTGAAAGCTAGTTTGCCCTTGCAACTGAGTAATATCAGTGCGGTAGCCCGTTACAATTCTCTCCAGCACATCAGCCTTGGTCTCGGCATCCCTTTGCGCAGCATGAGCGTCCCGCACTTGTTGTTGAAGCACATTTTCTTTTTGAGAGTGGGAAGCGGAAGAATTAACAAGTTCTTCTTTAAGCTTTTCCACTTCCGCTTCGAGCTTTTCGTTGTAAGCGGCAATGCTGTTCATTTCCGCATCATGCTGCTTAAGGGTCTTTTGCCATTCGGTTTTGTCATTCTCCATGGTCAGCATAGCTTCGAGATTGGCCCGATTCACCCTTTGAAGCACATCAACAAGTTTTTGCCAATTTGACATCCTCTCAATGTCAATTCTGACGGCATCAAGGTTCCGCAACATGGCATTTTTACCTATGGGAACCAGGTCAAGGTCAAAGCGAACTCCTTTTAAGCACCAATTTGGAAATCGACTTTAGAGAGTGGCTGGACCTGGTCCAACTTGGTAAGAAGGCCTGTTGATAATTGTCTGGATATCAATATGGGAAGGGGCAGGAGACTGAGAAGGAATAGGAGCAGTAATCTTTTCAGAAGTTGCAGGCATTGGTTGCTCACTGACTTTAGCCCATTTACTTGGGTCATCAGTTATGTGACTCTTCCCTCTGTCATCGTGAGATTTGCGTTTGTGGGAGACACCCTCTTTGTGGGAAGAATCGTATCGGTCATCCGGTCTTCCATAACGTTCTTCATGAGCACGTCTCTCCCGAGCCTTCCGAGCGGCCCTCTCTTCATTAGTTTCTCTATGAACAGGAAGATAGCGCTTATAGTCATACTGGCCGCGTCTCCTGTATCGCTGGAAGTCATCATAATATGAGCCACCACGCTTCATTGAAGAACCTGAAATTGGAAAAAGTACAACTTTAGAATTTTTTGAAAGTATGAAGAGCTAAGCGTATAAGATGTCAAAGAATCCTAGTCGTGTGTGATGTGTAAACTACACGCGCTAAACAAACGAACCGCTCCTCGGTTGAGGGGAAGCAATTGATTTCACAGCCGGTGACAGTTCTTGAGATGGAGGAATTTTCTTAAGGACGGAAGTCGCTTCGATTGCTGGAGATATAACTTTAGTGGTAGCAGGGTCATCTTTGAAAAGCTCTTGTGAAGTTACTAGTATGTCACTTAAATTCCCAAAGATGTCTTCACCATGGTGCCCGGCAAGGCTCCTTCCGTCAGCTCCTTCTTCGATGGCCTTTTCAGTCTGTTGAGGAGGCTCCTCTTCTTCAATAATTGGGGCAAGTGCAGACTTATCGGACGGCCCCGCAACATCTTTCGGAGTCGAACATTTCACTAGTGAAGCTTCAATGGTAGTTTCTCCCTGCACAGGCTCTTTAGCAGGAGGCGGGCATCTGGAGTTTTAGCTGGGGAGTCCGAGGCTTCATGAGGCAAAAATTTGTCCCTCAACAAAAACTTGACGCTTCTCTCTTCTACGGCCACGGCACTGAATCTGTCAAAAGTTTGCTTATGGACCGGATCTCTAGAGGGGAGAGGAAATGCTGAAAAGAGCAAAGAATGAAATTAGCAACTGGTAATTCGGATGTCGAGAAAGCTTGAAAATGGAGAAAATGGAAACAAGTAATCTTACTTCCTACTCTCCAGATGGCACAAAACCCTGGGGGGCGGCGAGCAAAGAAAAATTGGTTCAAAAATCCATGAACGCTTACGGTAAGATCGGAAATAAGTTTGCGGTTTCTAGCACTCCTCACAATTATAAGGGAAGGGTGATCTTTACTCTTTGCAAACGAGCATAAATAACGAATTTCTTCAAAACTTGGCAAGCGATCAAGAGTTCTTCTAAACAAAACACATAACCCCATCAAGATGGCATATCCATTAGGATGAAGTTGGAACGGAGAGATTGACAACCGAAGAAGAAGAATTCGAAGAAAGTCATTAAAAGGAGGGATCGCCCCGCTTAAGCACATTTGACGATTGATTGCAATAAAACCACGGGGAGGATTGTCGGCAGTATTGTAGGATCTAGATTAACCCTAGAGGAGGGGTGAATAGGGTTATAGCAAATTTTCTCGATTTAAACAAAAATAAACTGCAGAAATAAATATACTGAAAAGTAAATCACACACAAAATTTACCCAGCTTCGGCAACCCATGCCTACTGCTGCATTCCCAGATTTCTATTAGAATTAAATAGTATCACGCTTACAAACACTCTAACAGACTTGCAAACCCTGCTACCGCCTATAGAGTTTTGCAAACTCTTAACCCCTGCTTACTGAACTAACTCTAAATAGACAATCAGACACAACCTAAAACCTAGGTGGTGATTTACCAAGATTCTTTGATTCGTAAAATAAAAAACAATAATTAAAAAACAATAGAGAATAACCCTAAAACTAATTAGCAATATAATAAAGCCTTATTATAAAAATTAAAAAACAAAACCACTTTTTTTTTAATAAGGCCAGCCCACTCCCTTATTTCACCCGATTCTTTTGTCTCGTTCGTAAGAATAATGGCGGCTTCGTTCTGTTTAGGGCTTCGTTCCCTTTGTTCCAGTTAGGGCTTCGGCTCTTTGCTCCAATTAGGGCTTTGGTTTCTTCAATCGATCTGAGATATGTTGCCCTAGCTCACTGCTTCTTTGATGGTTGGCTATCGCTCGTTTGCAGTTGCTTGATCGAGTTCGTTGTTTGTGAATTCGGTATGTACTGTCTCCTTTTGCTTTACTAAGTTGATACTTGAACTCGATGATTAATTTGCCAGTGATGATTGGGTTATATATGCGTTCGAAACCCTTGAATTACGTTCGTCTAAATATATTTCAATTTGTCAATAGTCGTTCGATCTTGTATTTATGCTTGGGATTGATCTGACTTTGTCAATTTCGTATTTTTGGTAACTTGATTCACACGGTATTGATTTGATTTCGTGATCAATTTGCTTGGTTCGACTTGGCATTGACTGCTTCAATTTGTCTCACACTTGATTTCTGATTTGTGAATTACTTTATTGCTAAAGCTCTGACTTTTTCATCTTTGATTTCGACACGGCTTTGATTTGTGAATTCATGTGTTTGCTTCGGCCCCTGTGAATTCATTGTACTTAGTTGTGATGTTACACTTGTCTTCATATGCCCTTGACTTTGCTGTGCATTGCATTGATGATTTTGGCCTTGACCACCTTGCTCTTGAACATTGCTGTGTCCATATGGTATTCAGTACTGTGGCATTGCATATTGATGTTTCTGTTTGCATTTGAGTTGGCTTGGTGTCATGTTTGCTGGACTTGTTGTTGGCATGTGCATTGTGTTTATTTGTGTCCACTGATGCTTTGAGTCTGCAACTTGTAGCTGGACTTGATTTGCTCTTAGTATACTTCACATGCACAGTTTTTAACTTAAGTTGCATCTATGCATATATATTGATGCTGCAGTCTTCAATGTACTGGTGACATGTGCATTGCTTCATGTTGCCTTCAGTAGCTTCACTGTTGCATTTGTATCACTGTTTCATTGTACTGTTTCATGCATGCTCGACATTGTGACTTGAGCTTTCTATATGAACTGTGTTGTCTTCATGCCTGACTTGATGTTTGTAACTTGTGGTTTCATGCTTCATGTATGTACTCTGTTCATATATTCTTGGTGACATTTCTTTGGTCTGCACTACTTGTTGATGTTTGGTCTGTGTAGTTGCAGTATTCATTATGCATTGATGCAGTGCTGTCATGTTGTTTTCAGTAGTCTTGGCCATGTTGGTTCGAATTTCACTTGCTCTTTTGTACTACTTCACCATGTCACTTGAGGCTCTGCAGTTGGTTTATGATCTTCATTGTGAACATTACTTGGGCATTTTGTATGTTTCATTTTGATCCACTTTGTCATTGCATATCTATATATGCTTGACCTCTGTTTCATTGAATGAATTACTACCAGTGATGTTAACATGTGCATTTACTTGAGTCTGTGTCATTTGCCTTGAGTTGAACCTATCTTGGGTTTGACCTTGTTTTTGATTTCTGTGCATTTGTTTGATTTTTGCACACGTGTTGGCGAGGCAGTGCACACGTATACGAATGTACACGTGTGTACTGCAGCCACTTATAATTGCCTGTCCCTGATAAAAATACTGATATGCACAGTATTGCACAGTCAAAAATGATGACGAACAACCCAAATAACTGAGGCAAACAATGTTTTCAAAATCATCGTTTCTTTCAAATTTCAAAAATATTTCTCTTTCAATTTTACTGCGTTTGAGAATATTTTTGCAGATTACTCAGATGCTGGATTCAAACCGGAATGCAGTTGAAGACAAAAACACGAGTGTGAGTGATATGTAGTGAGGTTAACTGTAAATGTGAAATGTGATATGATTGTAATCAAAAATGTATATGAATAGTGAGAGCATGAAATTGTACTATTTAAAATTGTAATAAATATTAGTTTGAATAAAATATTCGTTTGAATTCAAAATCTGTGTAACTTGTTCTGTTTGAATTCAAATTCAAATTCTGTGTAATTTATTTTATTCAACAAATATTTATTTAATCTATGAAAAACAAAATAGTACATTACCAAATACATTTAAATGAATATATATGTTTATTATCATCAAACAAAAACATACAAGCGCATATTTAACAATCTCCCCCTTTTGATGATAACAAACATATATTTAAGATTTTGAATGTATTAAATGTATTTGATCGTTCAATTTGCTCCCCTTATTTGAATGCTCCCTCTCTACACAATACTCCCCCTACATATATGCATACAAATAGAAATATATAAATGAGCCTTTATGCAAAGTGAAAATTATTTGACCTTTGCTTGATTCTATTCGACAAAATCTTAACTTTTCTCTCCCCCTTTTGTTATCAGCAAAAGAATAATAGTGTTATAAAAATAGGGATGAAGTGATAGACATGAATCAAACATTTAACTCAATTAAATAAAAATATCAAATTTCAATAAAACTCAAACAAAAATCATAATTACCCTTGTCAAGCACATATTCCACTTTCAGAAGTGATGAGGATAAAATCATCAAAAATCATACAATTCTGTCTATTTGTGGTATATTTATTTCAGGAAATTTGAATATCTACTAACCATGCATAACCGTTAGGACTTTTAAATGAGATTAGTAGTATTCCAATTTAATTTAAAAATTGAAATCAAGTATCTTCTAACCACGCATGACCGTGAGGACTTTTAAATGGGATTAGAATCAACTTGTCTATTTGAATCAATTAATCTTGATATGCGTTCCATACATGCATAACCGTGAGGACTTTTAAATGAGCATGGAAGCACATAATCAAAAATCCAAGTAATTCACCCATGCATAACCGTGAGGACTTTTAAATGAGAGTGAATACTTTGGATATTTATTTTTTATTGCTAATTATAATAAGTTGAAGCACAAATAGTTTCCTTTAGATTTAAAGATATTGAAGAACAAATGATTTCCTTTGTAAACTACCACAAATTTACATACTAAATATGATCTTGATGAGTGATGGTCGATAGAAAGATGATAGAAATAGAAATGGTCATGGAATTTTTACCCAACAAAAAGTTTTTATAACTCTTGTTATGAAATTCTAAAGAAATTTTCTAATTATACTTTCTCGAGTTATAATATATGATAAATATCAACACTCATCTCTTTTTCAATCACTATTCATTTTTTCGATAATCAAAGGGAGTCAGATTAGTCAAAATTTGTCATTTAAAATCAAATTAAAAAATCAATTTTTTTTTTTAAAAAAATGATTAGTCAATCTCAATAATTCCCAAATCCAAACGTAATTTTGAAAATCTGTCTTCGGGGAGAGGTTTTGTGAAAATATCAGCAAGTTGAGTTTCAGTTGAAATATATTCAATGCAAATGTCTTCTTTAGCAATGTGATCTCTAAGAAAGTGGTGCCTCACATCAATGTGTTTTGTGCGTGAATGATGAACAGGATTATTTGACAAATCTATAGCACTCCTACTATCACATTTTAATGGAACTTGTTTATAGACTAAGCCAAAATCAGAAAGAGTTTGCATCATCCATAGAATTTGAGCACAACAACTTCCCAAAGCAATATATTCTGCTTCAGTGGTGGATAATGCAACACAATTCTGTTTCCGACTTGACCATGAGACTAATGAATGTCCTAGCATGAAACATGTTCCACTAGTGCTTTTTCTGTCAACTAATGAACCAGCATAATCAGCATCGGAATAACCTACTAAATCAAATTTTTCACAAGAAGGGTACCATAGTCCAAATTTGTGTGTGTGTGAAAGATATCTCAAAATTCGTTTAGTAGCTTTTAAATGAGATTCTTTGGGATTAGCTTGAAAACGTGCACACAAGCACACAGAAAACATAATATCAGGTCTAGAAGCAGTAAGATAGAGAAGTGAACCGATTATCCCTCGATATTTCTTTTGATCAATTGCAATTCCTTTCTCATCTTTGTCCAACTTTGTTGATGGGCTCATAGGAGTTCTCAATGGTTTGGAATTTTCGACTCCAAATTTCTTCAATAGCTCCAACACATATTTGGATTGTGAAATGAAAATACCATCACTGCTTTGCTTAATTTGAAATCCAAGAAAGTATTTCAATTCACCAACCAAACTCATCTCAAATTTAGCCTGCATGACTTGTTCAAAATTCTCACACAAGAGCTCATTAGTAGCACCATAAATAATATCATCCACATAAATCTGAACAATCAAAAAATCACTTTCTTTATGTAATAGAAACAGTGTCGTGTCAGCACTACCCTTTTTAAAACCATTTTCCAAAAGATATGTACAGAGGTAGTCATACCAAGCTCTTGGAGCTTGCTTAAGACCATATAATGCTTTTTCTAGCTTATACACATGATTTGGAAATTCATGATTTTCAAAACCGGGTGGTTGTTCAACAAAAACTTCTTCTTTTAAATCACCATTCAAAAAGGCACTTTTTACATCCATTTGTTTAAGTTTGAAACCCTTGTAACATGCAAAACTTAGCAAGATTCTAATGGCTTCTAACCTAGCAACTGGAGCAAATGTATCATCAAAGTCTATGCCTTCTATTTGGTTATAACCTTTTGCAACCAACCTAGCCTTGTTTCTAATTACATTTCCTGATTCATCAAGTTTATTTTTAAACACCCATTTAGTCCCTACAATTGGATAGTCATTAGGCCTAGGAACTAATTTCCAAACTTTGTTTCTCTCAAATTGATTAAGTTCATCTTGGATTGCTAAAATCCAATTTTCATCATTAAGAGCCATTTCAACAGAATCAGGTTCAATCTCAGAAATAAAACCACTATGACAACAAAACGCACACAAATTTTCATCAAACGAAGAACGTGTACGTATACCTTCCATAGGATCACCAATAATTAATTCAGGAGGATGATTAGGTTTGAACCTTAATTTATCTGCATCAACAGTCCTTCTTTCAGTTTTCTCACTAAATGTCCCTTCTTCAGTGCCTTCAGGATCTACTCCATCGTCAACCATCTTTTCAGTCATTCTTTCCAGATCAGATTCATCAAATTTCACATTGATTGACTCAACAATTGTCTTTGTTCGTTTGTTGTATATCCTGTAAGCCTTACTCCTTGTTGAATAGCCCATGAAAATTCCCTCATCAGCCTTTGATTCAAATTTTCCAAGTTGATCACCTGTGTTAAGAATGAAACAAGGACATCCAAATATACGAAAATAAGAAATGTTAGGTTTCCTTTCATGCCACAATTCATAAGACGTTTTGCCAAGTATTGGTCTAATCATTACTCTATTCATTACATAGCACGAAGTATTCACTGCCTCTGCCCAAAAGATTAGAGGTAGCTTATACTCACTCAACATGGATCTAGCCAATTCCTGTAATGTACGATTTTTCCTTTCAACCACCCCATTTTGTTGAGGTGTTCGTGGAGCAGAAAATTCATGTTTTAAACCATTTTCTTCACAAAAATTTGCAAATTCCAAATTTTCAAATTCGCCTCCAAGATCACTTCTCAAGGTTTTAATTGTAACTCCTTTTTCATTTTGAACAAGTTTTGCAAATTTTGAAAAATAGTCGAAAGATTCAGACTTTTTGGCTAAAAAGTAAACCCATGTAAATCTAGAATAATCATCAACCAATACATAACAATAACGTTTTCCATTCAAGCTTGAAATTTCATTTGGTCCAAATAAGTCCATGTGAATTAGTTCAAGGACCCTTGATGTGCTAACAATGTTTTTAGGACGAAATGATGATCGACTAAGCTTGCCCAAGGAACATGCTTTACACACTTTATTATTTTTAAATTTCTGATGTGGTAACCCTCTGACTAATTCTTTTGATTCAAGTTTTTCTAAGAGACTCATGCTAGCATGTCCAAGTCTCATATGCCATAAATATGCCTCTTCGTCAGTGGCTACCAGACATCTAGAAAGATTTAGATTATCAAATGAAAGTGAGTAAACATTCCCTTTTCTTTTGCCCATAAAAACAATGTTATTAGAAGATTTATCATTGATTTTGCAAGTATCACTATCAAAAATCACGTTCATACCTTTGTCACATAGTTGGCTAATAGAAATGAGATTGTGATGCAGATTTTCAACGTATAAAACATTAGTCAAGGAAAAAATACCGTTACCAACTTCACCTTTGCCAATAATCTTACACTTGCTATTGTCTCCCATGATAACTTTTCCACCTTTAAAATTCTCTAAGCTAAGGAACTTCGATTTGTCACCTGTCATATGTCTAGAACAACCTGAATCTAGAAACCATTCTTGTTGTTCCTTAGCCCGCCAACAGACCTACATAAAAAGAGAGGAAGATGACCTAGAGAAACTCTTAGGTCCAATGTTATTAGTGATAGAAGCATTGTGAATAAACAATCCCTTTGGAACCCATACTTGTTTAGTCCTTTTATTTTTATTCCAATAGACATGAAATTTATTTGTAAAATTCTTAGGAACCCAAACTTGTATAAATTTTGTGTTCTTGTTCCTATGACTATAATTTTCAGCACGACATCTAAATATTTCACATCTATCAAAGACATTCTTATATTTTGCATTATCATCAACTTGTGTTTTCCCAAAACCTAGTCCTTTTCCGTTGTTAGCAAAAATTTGATTTCTCAATAACATGTTGAATGATTTTTCTCCTCTTGAAAAGTTAGTTAGAGATTTTTCAAGATTTTGGACTTTGGTTTTTAGTGTTGTGTTTTCAGTTGCAAGTGAGGTGCACCTATTTATAAAATCTTTTTTCCTAGTGTCAAGGTTTTCCTTAAGACTTAAATTTTCTTTTTCAAGATTTACAAAGCTATTTCTAAGTTTTGATAATTCTGAATCTAAAGTTTTACATTTTTTACAGTCTAGGTTTTTGATATTTTCAGTTTCAGTTTCTAACCTAGAATTTTCATGGACAAGTTCTCTCCTATCATATTTTAGTTTTTCAATTTTAGATTCAAGATTATCAATCATTTTAGTAAAATCACAACACATTGAAACAAGTTCTTTATAAGAATAGTCACTTACCTCACTAGATTCCTCTAAGCTTGCTTCTGAATCCGATTTTGACATAAGACACAAGTTAGCCTCCTCTGAGCTATTATTCGAAACTTCCTCTCCTTCTTCATCATCCCAAGTTGTTGCAAAGGCCTTCTTTTTCTTTTTCTTTCCTTTGTTGTTTTTGAGAAGTGGACATTTTTGTTTGAAGTGGCCAGGCTTCTTGGAGTTATAGCATGTCAATTCATTATCGGAATCGTCAACATTCTTTGGCCTATTACCACTTATTTTCTTCTTTCGTGACTTGAATCTTGACCATTTTTTAAGATTATTGACAGCCATTGCAAGCTCTTCAATTGGATCTTCTTCTTCTTCATCGCTTTCTTCTTTTCTCTTTAAGGCAATCGTCTTCTTCTTTGGTTCGGAGTTGTTGCGTTCTTCCTTTGCTTTTAGCTCAAGCTCATATGTCATCAAGTTTCCAATTAACTCCTCCATGCTTAGCTTACTCAGATCTTTCGATTCTTGTATTGCCGTGACTTTTGCCTCAAAGTTCATTGGTAGGACTCGTAGTATCTTCCTCACAGGCTCTACCTCAGTGAATACCTTCCCAAGCGCTCTAGCGTTGTATACCAAGGTTGAAAAGCGTCCAAACATATCCTTTATGCTTTCGCCTTTGTCCATCACAAAATTTTCGTATTCATTGCTGAATAGGGCTAGGCGAGACTCCTTCACTTGAGAAGTCCCTTCGTGTGTCACCTCCAAAGTGTGCCAAATTTCCTGTGCTGTTGTACAATGAGAAATTCTATTAAATTCATTTTTATCAAGAGCACATATCAAAGCATTCATGGCTTTAGCATTTGTCATTTTCAATTTCTTATCGTTAGCATCCCACCTATCCTTAGGTTTAGGAATCTCAGTATCACCAACGATTATAGTGGGGGGTTTATAGCCAGTTTCAATAATATCCCAAACATCATAATCAACAGAACTAAGATAGATACCCATCCTAACTTTCCAATAAGCATAATCGTTCCCGTTAAACATGGGTGGCCTAGCAATAGATTGCCCCTCAGAAAAAACATTATTTTGTAGACTCATGACTCTAGAGTTAAATAAAAATATACCGGGCTCTAATACCACTTGTAGGATCTAGATTAACCCTAGAGGGGGGTGAATAGGGTTATAGCAAATTTTTTCGATTTAAACAAAAATAAACTGCAGAAATAAATATACTGAAAAGTAAATCACACACAAAATTTACCCAACTTCGGCAACCCCTGCCTACTGCTGCATTCCCAGATTTCTATTAGAGTTAAACAGTATCACGCTTACAAACACTCTAACAGACTTGCAAACCCTGCTACCGCCTATAGAGTTTTGCAAACTCGCAACCCCTGCTTACTGAACTAACTCTAAATAGGCAATCGGACACAACCTAAAACCTAGGTGGTGATTTACCAAGATTATTTGATTCGTAAAATAAAAAACAATAATTAAAAAACAATAGAGAATAACCCTAAAACTAATTAACAATATAATAAAGCCTTATTATAAAAATTAAAAAACAAAACCCTTTTTTTTCAATAAGGCCAGCCCACTCCCTTATTTCACCCGATCCTTTTGTCTCGTTCGTGAGAATAATGGCGGCTTCGTTCTGTTTAGGGCTTCGTTCCCTTTGTTCCAGTTAGGGCTTCGGCTCTTTGTTCCAATTAGGGCTTCGGTTTCTTCAATCGATCTGAGATATGTTGCCCTAGCTCACTGCTTCTCTGATGGTTGGCTATCGCTCGTTTGCAGTTACTTGATCGAGTTCGTTGTTTGTGAATTCGGTATGTACTGTCTCCTTTTGCTTTACTAAGTTGATACTTGAACTCGATGATTAATTTGCCAGTGATGATTGGGTTATATATGCGTTCGAAACCCTTGAATTACGTTCGTCTAAATATATTTGAATTTGTCAATAGTCGTTCGATCTTGTATTTATGCTTGGGATTGATCTGACTTTGTCAATTTCGTATTTTTGGTAACTTGATTCACACGGTATTGATCTGATTTCATGATCAATTTGCTTGGTTCGACTTGGCATTGACTGCTTCAATTTGTCTCACACTTGATTTCTGATTTGTGAATTACTTTATTGCTAAGGCTCTGACTTTTTCATCTTTGATTTCGACACGGCTTTGATTTGTGAATTCATGTGTTTGCTTCGGCCCCTGTGAATTCATTGTACTTAGTTGTGATGTTACACTTGTCTTCATATGCCCTTGACTTTGCTGTGCATTGCATTGATGATTTTGGCCTTGACCACCTTGCTCTTGAACATTGCTGTGTCCATATGGTATTCAGTACTGTGGCATTGCATATTGATGTTTCTGTTTGCATTTGAGTTTGTAGCTTGGTGTCATGTTTGCTGGACTTGTTGTTGGCATGTGCATTGTGTTTATTTGTGTCCACCGATGCTTTGAGTCTGCAACTTGTAGCTGGACTTGATTTGCTCTTAGTATACTTCACATACACAGTTTTTAACTTAAGTTGCATCTGTGCATATATATTGATGCTGCAGTCTTCAATGTACTGGTGACATGTGCATTGCTTCATGCTGCCTTCAGTAGCTTCACTGTTGCATTTGTATCACTGTTTCATTGTACTGTTTCATGCATGCTCGACATTGTGACTTGAGCTTTGTATATGAACTGTGTTGTCTTCATGCCTGACTAGATGTTTGTAACTTGTGGTTTCATGCCTCATGTATGTACTCTGTTCATATATTCTTGGTGACATTTCTTTGGTCTGCACTGCTTGTTGATGTTTGGTCTGTGTAGTTGCAGTATTCATTATGCATTGATGCAGTGCTGTCATGTTGTTTTCAGTAGCCTTGGCCATGTTGGTTCGAATTTCACTTGCTCTTTTGTACTACTTCACCATGTCACTTGAGGCTCTGCAGTTGGTTTATGATCTTCATTGTGAACATTACTTGGGCATTTTGTATGTTTCATTTTGATCCACTTTGTCATTGCATATCTATATATGCTTGACCTCTGTTGCATTGAATGAATTATTACCAGTGATGTTAACATGTGCATTTACTTGAGTCTGTGTCATTTGCCTTGAGTTGAACCTATCTTGGGTTTGACCTTGTTTTTGATTTCTGTGCATTTGTTTGATTTTTGCACACGAGTTGGCGAGGCAGTGCACACGTATATGAATGTACACGTGTGTACTGCAGCCACTTATAATTGCCTGTCCCTGATAAAAATAATGATATGCACAGATATTGCACAGTCAAAAATGATGACGAACAACCCAAATAACTGAGGCAAACAATGTTTTCAAAATCATCGTTTCTTTCAAATTTCAAAAATATTTCTCTTTCAATTTTACTGCGTTTGAGAATATTTTTGCAGATTACTCAGATGCAGGATTCAAACCGGAATGCAGTTGAAGACAAAAACACGAGTGTGAGTGATATGTAGTGAGGTTAACTGTAAATGTGAAATGTGATATGATTGTAATCAAAAATGTATATGAATAGTGAGAGCATGAAATTGTACTATTTAAAATTGTAATAAATATTAGTTTGAATAAAATATTCGTTTGAATTCAAAATCTGTGTAACTTGTTCTGTTTGAATTCAAATTCAAATTCTGTGTAATTTATTTTATTCAACAAATATTTATTTAATCTATGAAAAACAAAATAGTACATTACCAAATACATTTAAATGAATATATATGTTTATTATCATCAAACAAAAACATACAAGTGCATATTTAACAAGTATCACTTGGCCAGGGAGTAGGACATCACTTTCAGTAAAACCAAATTGAGTACGTAGCTGAGTGAACACTCTCGGAGTTAGAATAGTCGAGGTTCTCTCCGGGGGATTGTCTATGGGAACAGCTATCGGAAAAGTTTCTTCCTCTTGAGCTACCACTTCTTCTTCTTGATGGGAAGTCATTCTACACAAAAAACTGGATATTCAAACATGAAGGTGCACGTTTCCTAAAAATGTGTGAAGTGTTGTGTAAAATCAACAAAGCAATAAGAAGATATAATTGGAATAAAAATTAGCAAGCATTTGTTAGTTATGAAGTCCAGGGTTTGTTGTTTTAAATATGCAAGTGTAATACAGATGCAAACGAATCAGTTCAAGTTAACGGCGCTTTGCATTGATATTTCACTTTAGTTGGTTGGTTCACAACATTTCATGCAGTATATTTAAGTTGATTACTCTATGCCGACTAATCTGTCATTTGATGCGGGCAGTCAATGGCAGTATATTCGCCTTGGTTTTCTGTGATTATTGTTTTCAGCAGGTTGTTAGCCTATAAGTTAACATGATCTGTGAGAAAAGGCAACAAAGTTAAAACAATCCGGGATTTAAGCAATTCAGCCCAGCAGATTAAGTTAAATATTCAAGTTGGGATTAAGCTTTTGAGTACTCAAGTTGAGCATCCAAGTGCTAACTCGGCTTCGACCCAAGGAATCTCTCGCGAGTTAAGTTTAAATTTAAGCCTCTGGTTCCTTAAATCGTTGGTTTTTAAGCCGTAAAAGGCTTCAGTACAAAGTGGTGAGAGTTTCTCCAAGTTCTAACCCGGCAACGGTTTAGGTTCTAACTCGGCATCAGTTCAAGTTCTAACTCGGTAAGTTTCCCCAAGTGTTGGGTCGGCCGCGACTTAAGGTTTAGGTCGCATCGGATTGGATCGGTCAAAAGCTAGGTCACTCAAAAATTGCTGAGTCGCATCCAAACCAATACCTCACTCCACTCAACCCGCTAGCCCGCTAACCGCTCCATTAACAAAAGCCTTCATTTCGTTCATACTACCGGGTCATCCCATAAACTAGTTCAAAACCACCATGAATCCAACGCCTTACAATCTTAACGCGAATCAAAATCAACTAGCCAGAAGCAGTAAACCATCTTCAACATCTCATCGGTCATTTAAAGCCAAAACCAAGCTAACTCGGGCTCACAAACTACAAGTGTAATGAGATTCGCAGTGGAGCAGTGCGCAAGGGATGGGTTTGGTTTGAATGGGATTCGTGAATCGATGACAATAAGGGATCGAGAGAAGAGCAGGATCACTTACGCGATGAGTAGCAAAGGTTGTCAGTAATTGGTTGGAGTGCAATCGCCTTTTGGAGCTCAGGAAAGTTTTTAATGGCAGAATCAAGCAAGAGAGTAAGTAATGAGGAGGAAGAAGAAGATGCGACTTATAGCAGAGAGACGTGAAGCGGCGCGTGTGACCTAACTGTTAGGTCGTACACGGCCTACCGACCTGGAGAGTGGACGAGTTAGAGAATGTCGAAGCATACGACCTAACCATTAGGCGTATACTTCGAGGGGCAAATGTTAACTCCGCCTCGGCCATGACTGAACGACTTGAGAAATTACCGACATAACAGGCTCAAAAAGGACGCCGACCTAAGACTTAACAAGAATGTCGATCTAATGCTTTACAAGGATGCCGACTTAAGGGTTAAGAGGGATACCGACTTAAGGCTGAACAACTACCGACCTAATGCTTTACAAGGTTGCCGACCTAAGATAGCTACCGACTTAAGATAGCTACCGATCGAAGATAGCTACCGACCTAACAATCCTGAGAGTCAACCGTTCCAACTACTCGAGAGAGGGATAAGATCATGAACTATGCCTAAGTCACAACCGACCTACGACCTAAGATAAGTCGTTCACGAACTAACACTACAGAGCTCAAATTCAATGCCGCCTCATTTTAGACCGTGACCTCTTAACTCGCGGATGAGTTAGGACTTGTGATGTATTCAGGTGAACGAAGATGCCTCTGTGAAGCCTGGACTTGCTCTAAGCCGGTTGCAACCAGTTGAGTCGTCCACGACCCAACTTAAGTCGATCACGACTTACGGCCTAAGGGGAAAAGTTCCCTATAAATACGCGACTACCTCCAACATTCCGAGGACTTTTGGATCATTCTCTTCGCGACGTCAAGGCTCTACTATCTTCAAGACAATCTATACTCCATCACTTCAAGCACAAGCAAGACGCTTAGATCAACTTCACACAAAGATTCGACACATTCAATCATGGATTCGAAGAACTTTGTTGCATCGAAGTTTTCTCTAGCTACTTGTCTTTTGTATTGAATTGAGTTGTATTTGAAAGAAGTTGCGACAAGTTGTAATCCAATCAGTGATAAGAAAAAATTGAAGTGGACGTAGGCTTCATCATAAGCCGAACCACTATAAACTCAGTGTTCTTTTGTTGCATTTTCGGTTACTTGTTTTTTTTTCCGATTCCCGTATTCACGGGTGGTGCTTTCACATTCACACTTCATACACCGGGGTGTTAGCGTCAGATTTTCACGTTAACAGTTCCAAAGTTCAGGGAACCCTAATCGATAAGAATTCTAACCAAGAGGTTACAACTAGATGGATACTAAAGGGATGAAGTTTAGAAAATCTTGATTCCAAAATAAGAAAATTTTTGTACCAAAATAATCTTTGAAAATCCTTTAAAATCATTTGGAAATCATTTTATACTACGAAAATACGTTCTCTCACAAGGAAATGATTCTGAGATTGATTTCACTAATTCTAAGGTATTTCTACCCTATCTCTAATGAGTTTTTGCTCCGCAGGCTATGGTTTGCCTAAAACCAAAGCTTTGATACCAACTGTAACAGCCCGATATTTTCAGCCATTCGTTTCCATTGTAAGTGCATAGGTAGACACACACGCCGGACTTGAATTGCTCAAAATACCGCATTGTGAATAAATTTGGAGCAAATGAAATACAATCACAGAATCACAGACATAGAAATATCAGAATAACTCTTAGCGGAAATTAAAATACCATAATAGTTCATGAAGCTACTATAACAAACTCTCAAAACACAATACATAATATCAGTCCGAAAACATATACAATAGAGTCACCAATACATAGAAGTTATAAATACCAGAGCTGAAAAAGAATAACTAAACTGAAAGGGAATAGATAACTAGACAAGCAGAATCTCCAGCGATTCCTAGCTCCATAAAAGAAATCCAAAGCTAAGATGTAAATACTCAGGCTGACCCGTGCGTAAAGTAAAACACAAAACAATCGAGTCAGGACAATATATACTTATATAATGTAAACCAACTCAAGTGAACTGTAGTGGAAATGTACAATAACTTAAAGGATGCTTGGGATCGCCCATCCTTTAAGAATCAATTAAACTATAAATTAAATACATCTCGTGGTTAAAATTTCAAAATGGTATTTTATACTTCCAAATCTAATATCATTTCAAAATTCAATATCATTCAAAAATCCATTTGAAATATCAAAATATAGTATCTTCCAAACCACATTCATTTATTTAAAATACCGTTTCAACACACATTTCAAATAGTTTATATTTCAAAACACATTACTTCATTCTAAATCAAAAAAAAGTTATTATATTTAATAATTAAATTATTAAATTTACACAATTTTAAACTTTTCAAAGTTCATTCATTCACTTAATTTTATCAAAAACAGTGAAAATTCACCTTTCATATCATTTAGAAAATGCTACGGAAAGTCACATTCAAAATAGTTCAATTTAACAAAAGACAGCATTTTAAAATGCTGCAATAGGGTTACATTAGTTTCAAATAACTTAGTTAAATTCAAAAATTATAACATTTACAAAATGCTATAATAGCCGTTAATTAAATTTAGCCATTTAGTTCATTATTATCAACTACAGCATTTGCAAATGCTGTATTATCATTTGCATTAGAACTAATAGCATTTCAGAAATGCAGTTAATTAACTTCAAATATTCAGTAGAATTTCACAACAATTATAATTTTATTTAAATAATTTTTAACTTGTAAAATCATAAAATTTCACTTTTATAATCATCATTTAAATACCCCTATATTCATGAATTTATAAAGTTAAATTTCCATTCAAAAATCTAGATTTAATAATAATTCACTTATTAAATTCCAACCTTAAATTTAAAAATTCGGTAAATTAAATTTAACTTAGCGCTTAAGTTTAAAATTTTCAAATATAACTTAATTTCATTTTTATTTACTTAACTTAAAATTCACTTTCAAGCCAAATTCACAAATTTCCAATTTTAGTTAAATTTCAAAATTTCAACTTAAATATTCATTCATTTCACACTTTAACTTTATTCAAAATCATTAATATATTATAAAATCATTTTAAATTCATTTAATTCGAAATATAATAAATTTATCTTACTTTAATATTTAATTTAAATTCCATTTATCACCAAATTATAATTTCCAAAATAACTTACATTTCAGATTTCCTAACTTTACCATTTATTTATTTCGCTTATAAATTTTCAGAAAATCAATAATGCTTTAGAAAAATCATTTTTAATAAAATTTAAATCAAAAGATTATAATATTTACATTTCTAAAATATTTTAAAAATTTTAGAAAAACATATTTTAACAACGGGTCTGTATTTCATTTTCTAGCCTAGGTAAAGTGATACGGGTAATATATCATTCCAACCCGTAATTTACAAAGAAAACCCGGGTTTGATCATTTCAAACCCGCAATCCCTAGTAAAATGAAAATAATTGAAAATCATTCAGGCCTATCATTTCAGCCTATAACGATTTTCTCCTATTCTAAAGTCCGTTCGTGTATGTATCATTTCAACCCATAGTGATTCTAATATAAAGGGAACTTGCAGTGTGATAAACTGATAAAAATAACAGAACATCATAATATAATAGTAACTGATGTTATAATAGGTGTTTAAGCATGGGTGAACATCCTATAATCATAATATAGCAGGTGTAACATGATAATACATTTTATAGATTCAAAAGGGGTCAATTTACTAGTTATATATGTACATATTGTCTGGTGAGAATAACTCGCCTTTTACGCTGGAGATTTCAAAACCAAAGGCACAGCAGAAAAAAAAGCACGATGACACAATTACGGACTTGAGTGGAGAGCGAATCCAAGCTACAACTCTTGTGTACAACCCAAAACAAACAATCAAAACAACACAATTCAATACACTTTAAAATTTAATGACTTTGAAATAAAAAGAGATACGAATACACGGTCTTTTGCCTTGCCTTCTCTACTATTTGGCATTACCTAGGGGTGTTATTTGGCTCTGGTTTGAACAAGTTTGGCTCAGGTTTTGGGCATGTGTATGCATGGCCTAGGTAGTGGAATATGGTGGAGAAGTTTATATATGAAGATGTGAAGAGTTTTAAGGCAAATAGTGAGATTTTTGGTCAAAACAAAGGCTCGACCTTGGGGATATGGCTCGGCCTGGGCTTAGCATGACTGGTCAGTGGTGGAAAGTGGTGTGTAGAGGTCAGGTCAGAGGAGTGGTGGCGTCTATGGTGATGGTTAGGGTGGCGGTTGAAGGATATGAACAAGTAGTGGTCAAATAGCATTGTTTTTAGGCAATAGGTTGCATTTTTGAGGGGTTTGGTCACCATGGATGGCTCGGCCTTGGGTATGGTCTAGAGTATAGGTGGTGGTGATTGCTATAAGGAAGTGTAGAGAGTGGTGGCCATGGCTATGTAGGGGAGACCTATCAAAAAGCAAGGGAAAGTAAGGCAAAATTCATAGAAAATAAGAAGAAAAAGTAGAAAAAAGGAAATGAAGCCATTACCAACTCTCTCAAGCCGTGAAAAATGAGGAGTTGAGGTATTTTTCACGTGAAAGATAATGAAAATACACAGCTATTGAAAATATTGTACGGCCAAAAATGTACATAAATGAGGAGTTGAGAAAATGAAGAGTTTTGAAGGTGAAAAGCCTTATGTTTTGTAACTTTTTAAACCTTTGGCATTTCCTTTTCTCTAATTCAAGTAAAACCAAATTAAAAAGCATAAATTTACTATATAAACCGAAACTAAGTAAACATATAAGAAAATAAATAATTAATTTTAAGGAAAATATAAAAAAACGAAAGAAATTAGTTAAAAATACAAAACAGTGTCCAGAAATTACAAATAAATCAATACTAGTCTTGGAAAAATATCCACTTCATTTGAAAAAAATTATGAAGTGAAAATTTGAAATAAAAAAATTTATTTATCATTTCCAAAATAAAATAAATAATTAAATTGGAGAAAAATAGAAAAAGGAATGAAGAAATGTTTAAAAATAGCAAACAAGACATAAAAATTACAAGAAAGCTACCAATGGCTTGGGAAAATTATTTGCTCCATTTTAAAATATTATAAGACAAAATTTGAAATAAAATGATTTTTAAAACATTTTCAAAGTGAAATAAATAATTAAATTCATAGGAAATATCAAAATAATTGAAGAAATTATTTAAAATAGGAAACAGAACTTGAAAATTTCAAATAAATTACCATTAATTCTTGAAAAATTTCTACTTCACTATAAAATAATTTAAAACAAATAAAATAAATTTCAAAAATATTTGGTTGTTACACTCTCCCCCACTCAAATCTTTTCGTCCTCGAAAAGGAAGGAAGTGGAGAAAAAACGAGAAACAACAATAGGTTGGAAGACTTCCCGAAGGAAGGTAGGGAGAATGTAGCTAGGAGGGAAAGTAGGTTGAAAGACAAAGATGAACCATATTTTAAAACATCTGATAGTTCTAATTAAACAATATTTAAAACATTTTAAATTTTTAGAAGGGAAAATAACCGATCAAAATATTCTTTATAAAATACTTTATCAAAATACTTTTATAACTCGATGTCTTAACAAGTTTATCCTCGTTCCTGTAGATTCTGGCAGTGCATTGATCAGGCGCAAAGCTAGACTTCTCTAGGTATTTAAGAGACTTGTTTCAACACCCAGTGAAAATATTGGAAAACTCTTTTAAAAATAGATATGGAAAGTACAATCCAATCAAATCAATCAAACCGAACAGTTGTCTAACCATGGATCGCAGATACACAATGGTTACGCCTGGATCCCCCAGGAAACAATCCGTATGCGTAAGCTTTCTTAGCCCTGCGAGTTACGCCATGATGACCAGTAGAGTGCAGGATACACAATGGTTACGCCTAGATCCCCAAGGAAACAATCCGTACCCCTAGGCCGTCTCAGCCTGGCAGTTTCGCTACTAAAGCGACGCACATAGAGTGCAGGATACACAATGGTTACGCCTGGATCCCCCAGAAAACAATCCGTACCCCTAGGCCAACTCAGCCAGGTAGTTTCTCTATGCAGTCATGCTCATAAGACCATGGAGATTGCCATGGAATTCGATGGACACTCGAGTATCATATCCGGAAAACCCAAATCAAAGTGAGAATAATATCAATAGAATGAATCCACAGTGTGGCCACAAAGCGGATATCAAGAAGAAGGCACTTTCCATATCTTTACTTCGAAAATATGTATCATATAGTACCTTTAAAAATCACTTTCAAATATCATACTTATATAAAGTCCATTATATATAAGATTTCATTTCAAATCAAATACTTTCCAAAACAATAGTATATCAAATCACACATATAGATTTCGATTATATAAGATTTCAATTTTCAAAATTTAGTACCTTTTCAAGTCAACAGTTTTCAAATCAATAGTTTTCAGATCAACAGTTTTCAAATCAATAGTTTTCAAATCCGCAATTTTCAAATCAAATGTATACTTACCCAAATCAATTTTATATAAGTTCGATAACTCCCAAATTAAAGTATTTAAATAAACAAGGTTCTCAATTTCAAACCATTTCAATATCAATTCAGCTTCGAAATCATATATGATTTCACCAAATCATTTCTTCCAAATTACATAAATTTAGTTTCAAAGTTTCTTAAACAATAGATTCAGAAAATAATCCAAATTTCCAAATCAACAAAATTCGTAAATTCATAAGAATGAAGATAAATAATACTTGAAATTCTTGGTTGTTTTGGCTTATGGATGCTTGGGAGAGGTTACTTCTAATTGTTAAGGATGTATAAATAATCTATTAAGTTATTATCTAAGGCTGTTAAGCATATGGTACACTTGATAGTTTATTTATCACCCTTGAACGATGAGAAGTTCTAAAACTGAATACGCCGTTAGTTTTTGGTGTTTTGGATGTATGATTGATTCCTTTGTTGCATATGATGGTCATGTTGTTTGTATATGTTTTTTGTTGTATTACTTTTGTTACTATTTGAAACAACTTAAATATTTTTCTTGTACATAATTCTCCCCTTTTGAATTATATAAGTGGAATACAAGTTTATGGAAGCAATAACTACCACTTTTGATTTCATAAATAAAGTTGTTTGCCTAACAAATATGTACGTTTTCGGATTACGGTTTTATACTGTTATTCTATTGTTTTTCCCGTTGTTTGGGATATTTTATTATTGAAATGTGATATATATTGTTATTATTGATATTATTATTTAGCACAAACCTATCCGTAAAAAGGAAACTCCGTCGATATTTTTGGTGAATTTTAGACTTTGAAACCTTTTGTGAAAAGTGAAATATTTGCAAAAAAATTTAAAACTTGAATTTGAAGGATTTTTTTGGGCCAAGCCAACGGGTTTAAAATGGCCCCAACCTTTTATATATACCATGCAAAATTACAAGTATAAATAAGAATTATAGAGTGATACAGAGAAAAGAAACAACATAAAATAACTACAAAACATTGCATGCAACAAAAAGACCAAGGATTACAGAAAATACACCGAGCAAGCTACAAAATGCATCAAGCAGGACACTCCAACAAAGAACAGATGGAAAAAAGACCCAAAGTGTTAACGCTAAAATTTGAACGCTAACACCCCGGTGTATGAGTTATAGTTGTGAAAGCACCACCCGATAACTCGGGAACAGATTACAAGCAGATAATAGCGGAAAAGTAGTAAACAACAACAATTTTATAGTGGTTCGGCTTAAGGGTATAGCCTACGTCCACTTTAAGTACTTTTATTGATGATCTCGTTACAAGCTGATACAATTCTTTCCAAGTACAATACACTTTGAATTACAAGTCACTTAGAACAAGTAGCCTAAACTTCAATGGAGATTAGAGTCTTCAAATCCATGTTGGATGTGTGTGATCTTTTCTCGAAGTTGTTTGTAGCGTTCTTCGTGTCTTGAGAGCTTTAAGTGTTGGATTGGTTTGGAATGCAGCAGAGTAACGGCGCTTGAAGAGAATGAGCCAAAAGTCCTTTGCTAGTTGGAGTTAGGGTCATATTTATAGGCATTTTTCAGAGTAAGGTCGTAGGTCGTGACCGACCTAAGTAAGGTCGTAGGTCGTGACCGACCTAAGTAAGGTTGTAGTCGACCTGAAGAGTATTGGCCCGTCCTTCCTCACGCATGCTGATTTGCACAAGTCCTAGGTCGTGAGCGACCTATCCCCCTGTGGCATTGCATAGTCTTCTATATTCTGGTATTTAGGTCGTTAGCGACCAAACCTAGGTCGCGAGTACTTTTCTGCAGCCATAGTTAATCTTAAGTCGCTGAGTCCCTTAGGTCGCGACCTTCCTTAGGTCGCGGAGCTTCTTAGGTCGGTGGATAGTTAGGTCACGGAGTTCTATAGGTCGAGTCCATCTTCAGGTCGCACTCACTCTTAGGTCGCGGCCTCCTTTAGGTTGCAGCTTTCTGTTAGGTCGCAACAATCCTTAGATCGCCAGGTTACTTCTGCAATTAAGTCGCGCCCTTTTTTAGGTTGCTTGTTCTTTTAGGTCGCTGCCTTTTTGGGTCGCTGCTACCTTTAGGTGGAGACAATCTTAGGTCGCAACACTTTAGGTTGCAGCTACTCTTAGGTCGCTGGGTTCCGCTAGGTCGTAACCTTCTTCAAATCGCTAGGTCGCTTCACTAATTAGGCCGCTATATCGTTTCATCTCTTGGGTCACTAGGTCGCGTCTTCAGTTAGGTTGCTTACTTTTAGGTCGCGGAAATAATAGGAGTTAACATCTGCCCCTCGAAGTATAGGCCTATGTCATAGGTCGCATGCTTCGACTTATCTTTGCTAGGTCGTGAGCGACCTAAAACATATGCTAACTCGCGTGTCTACTCGCCTTCTTCTTTCAGCTCCATATAAACTACTAGGTTGCTTCTTCTTCATTATCTAACTGCTTCAATTTCTTGCTCTGCCATTAACAGAATTCCACGATTTTAAAGACGAACTCAAGCAAATCATTCAGCAATTCATTCTTGCTATCAAATCACGTAAGCATCTTCGATCCTTATTCATTCCCTAATCACCATCGAACCACGAATTCTAACCTCTCAACCCCAAATCGATTTTGTACGTCGTGCTTCACTCTGAGTTGCATTGTGATCGATTCCTGTTCGTCACTGGTTATTGTTGTTGTTGTGATTCTCGAACGCACAACAGTGAGTTAGGTCTATGACAGATCAGAGATATATGGAGTCGTTTTTCGAATGACTTGGTGGTATGAAAAGACGATGATCTTCACGAATAGAATGAGGGATTCTGCGCTATTAGTGTTAACGGGTTACTGGGTCTGATGTGCTTTAGCGTGGATAGGAAGTCAGCGACCTAGTAGATCTGAGCATTCTAAGATAACTTACGACCTAAGGGAAGCTCGAGGACTTTCAAATTCACGACTTAATTCTTAGGTCGCGTTGGGATTTGAACGACCTAGGACTTGGCAAATTTGCACATGCACTTTGAACAGAACGACTTAACAATTTAGCGACCTATCATTCTTGAATGACTGCATAGCGACTTAATATATCAACGACCTGTACTTCGCGGCATAGGCTTTAGGTCGCGACCGAGTTAGGACTTGGAAAGTTTGTACTGCCTTGAACCTTTTAACTTGCATAGTGCGAACTAATGAAGCCCGACCTATGCTAGGTCGCTGGACGACCTAAGACTTGTGAAATTCTGTAAAGACTTGGTTGAATTGTTTGAATTTGAATTCTGTTGCACTTTGTTGTAGGTTATCTCTAATGCTAATAACCAGTTAAACATAATATTTGTAGAAAAATGGGACGAATATACTGTCATTGACCGCCCACATCGAATGACAGATTAGTCGATAAAGAATAATCAACTTAAATGAACTGTGTGAGTGAAATGCTGTGAATCAACCAACTCAAATGAAGTGTTAAAGCAAAGCTAAAATTTTGTTTGAATTAACACTGCGCTTGAGTCTTAAATTAACAAGTCCTGAAATCTCACAATCGATCAGTTGTCAATTAGTTTAATTTCAGTTATTTCGCTTGTTACCTTTATTAGTTTCGCATAACACTTCAAACTTTTTGGAAACGTGCACTTTCACACCTGAACATCCAGTTACTCATGTAGAATGACGTAACACGTCGAAGGGGCTTTCCTGGTCGCTATTCCAGTAGAGAACCCCCCGGAAAGAACTCCTACCCTTCTGAAACAGCGGGTGCTTAATCAATTTTGCATTCAATTTGGCATTGCCGAGGCAGAAGTTTTACTCCGTGGACCAAATGATTTCGCTGATAGGCCACCTTCCGGTTTAGTTGCCATTAATCGCCAAATGTGCTTAAGTGGAGCAATTCCTCCCTTTAATGAATTTCTTCAACAAATCTTTCTTCGACCGACGATCTCTGCTTTCCAACTGCATTCCAATGGCTATGCCATCTTGATGGGATTGTGCGTTCTATTCAGGAGAACTCTTGACCGTCTTCCGAGTTTTGAGGAAATTTGTTACTTGTGCACTTTTGCAAAGAACAAGGACCACCCTTCGATTGTACTTGTAAGAGGTGCGAGGAACCGTAAACTAATTTTGGATTTGCCGGAGAGTGCACATGGTTTTTTAAATCAATTCTTCTATATCCGTTGCCCCGCAGGATTTTACGCAGACTGGAGAATAGGAAGTGAGATCTTTTTTTTCCTTCTCTCTTCAATTCCATTCCAAGTTTTTCATGGTTCGTATTGCTAGATGCTGATTCCATTCCTTATTTTTACAGCACTTCCTCCTCCTTCTAGAGATTCGAGTCATAAACCAGTCTTTGAAAGGCTAAGCATTGTGGCTGCTGAAGAGAGGAGCGCAAAAATTTTATTGACAGATGAACTCCTTCATCGATTTGAGCTTTTACATTCTTCTCGTTCTACTCAACTTCATGAAGTTCCGACTGAAGTTCCCGATTCTCCGATGAAAATTCCTGATGCCCCGGTCCCTACTAAAGAGCACATGCAGGGAGGAACCTCTATAGAAACTTAACTAGTAAAGTGTTCAATTCCGAAAGATGTTGCGGGGCCATCTGACAAGTCTGTACTTGCCCCAGTTATCGAAGAGGAAGAACCTCCACGATCTTCCGAAAAATCTACTAAGGAAGGAGTCAAGAAAGCAAGTCCCAAAAAACATGATGGTGATGATGTTTTCGAGGGGTTGAGTGATTTAATTGTGACTTCTCAAGAACTTTTCAAAGATGATGCCTCCAAAACTCTCTCTTCTGTAATCGAGGCGACATCTTCTCTACAACAAATGTCAACTCCTCCTACTCAAGTTATCACTACCTCTATTCCACAGAGTGGTTTGTAACTCGATGCGTGTAGTTTACACGTTACACGACACTTCGGATTTCTCATCACTTCTACGCACTTATCTTCTTGTACTTTAAAGACTTCTAAATCTTATTATTTTTATTCCAGATTCTCCTATGGGGCGCAGCGGCTCGTACTATGATGATTTCCAGCGCTACGGGAGGCGTAGCCAGTATGATTACAGGCGTTACCTCCCTTCTTACAGAGAATCGGATGAAGAGAGGGCCATCAGGAAAGCCGACGAGAGACGAGCATATGAAGAACGTCACCGAAGGGAACAAGAAAGACATGACCTCCCCACAGAGATGGTGATACTCAAAAGAGAAAAGCTCACGATGAGAGAGGTAAAGGTCACATAGACGATTCTTCTAGCAAGCGGGCTAGACTTACCGAAGAAACAATGCCGACAGCTTCTGAACATGTTCTTGCTCAATCTCCTGCTCCCGTTCGCTCCGACATTCAAGCAATCATCAACCGGCCCGCATACCAAGTCGGGCAAGGTCCTCCCACTCTTCAAAGTCGATTTCCTCAGTGGTGCTTGAGAGGGGTTCGATTTGATCTCGACTTGGTTCCTCTCGACAAACCGGCTATGCTGCGAAATCTTGATACTGTCGGGACCGATATTGAAAGAATGTCGAACTGGCAAAAACTTTTCGACGAGCTTCAGAGGGTTAACCGAGCCAATCTCGAGGCCATGCTCACACTGGAGAACGACAAGGCTGAGAGGCAGAAGACTCTCGGACAGCATGACGCCGAAATGAGAAGTATTGCTTCCTATAATGAAAAGCTGGAAGCGGAAGTAGAAAAGCTTAAGGAAGAATTAACTACTTCATCTACTTTCCATTCTCAAAAGGAGAGCATGCTTCAGCAACAAGTACGAGATGCGCATGCCAGTCAAAGGGCAGTCGAAGATAAGCTTACACACCAAGAGAAGGTCATAGAAGAATATCGCGCTGAAACTTTACAGCTGCGAGAACAGGCCGGCTCTCAAAGCTTGGAGATAGAGATGCTAAAAGCTCGACATGCTATAGCCGAAACAGAGCGTGACGAGGCTGTTGCTGGTAAACTCGCGGCCGAAGAGGCCCATCAAGCAACCAAAGCTGATATTAGCTCCACATTATTTGATTTCTATCTGCATAGCATTTTGGGGCGTGGCAGCCTTGCCTTTCTAGGCCCTAAATACGAAATTACATTAGCTGAAGTCTGGGAGGCAGCACTTGATATGCTAGGTGGCAAAGGTGCTGGCTACGCCGAGACAGCTCTTGAAGAGCATTATCTCGATGATGATGCCCGCGCCGCTCTTGCCAAGGGAAAAGAGCAACTCTCCAAGGTACGGGCCGGAATGGCGGAAGGGGAACATTCTGAGAAAGAAATACCGCCTACCACTTCTGAACATCCTTTAGTTTCTCCCGAAGTGGACATTACAGGCTCTAGTGCTCATTCGCCGCCTTCTTCGCCGCCTCCTATAAGAATCGGGGTAATCACCCCTACTAATGATGAGGCTTTGGAGGATATCGGGGCTCAGAATTATGAGATTGAACTTACGAAGCAAACATCTTCAGGTAATTTTGATATTGGTCCGATTCAGGTGGATCGCTTGCTTACTCCTCAAAAGTTTGATGAGCTTCTCGATTACTTCTTGAATCTCGACGAACCCATATCTCCCTTCTTTCGGGGAGATACTAATATTTTTAATTTCTCTTCTTTTGCAGTTGAAACGCCAAGTGCTGTGCAGACTTCACTTCCTCCTGTTATCCCTCCTCCGTCTCTTCAGGTGACTCCTCCTTCTGCTTCACAACCCGGGTCACAAGAGGAACAGATTGAGGCTCTTCATGGCTTGGATGACCCTATCGCTTCGCAAGAGCAGAAGGACGAGGGACTTGAAGGAGGTGAGATCTCTCCGGAGCGGACTCCCTCTGATGACGTAGTTTTGTCCGCTCTTGTTACTCCAGGGAGTGAGTCTTCTTCGAAGAGAAGAAAGAAGCACGGAACATCGAAGAGGAGGGGGAAGAAAATCATCACTACTGAAGAGGAATCGGAAGTCGCACCGGTTGCACCTCCCTCTCCTTCTTCCCTTATGCCTATAGATAGACTTGAAAAACTAATCATTCGGCCAGGCAAAGGGTCCAAGGGTGGCAAGAAGAAATGAAGACTTCAGCTTTTAGCTTCTCGTCTTTTGCATGTATTGGTCGAGAATTGTGCGGGTATCGCCCCCCGCTTTTCTTTTGTTGAAACTTGTACCTGTATATAAAGTAATGTTGAATAAAATGATTCCTCTTTCTTTGTATAAACTCCTGTTTGAATTTGAGAATGCATTTATTATTCATTTTTGCACAAGTTTATTTATATGACATTGCAGTGAGCTTATGGTATGTTGTTTGAGCGTACTTTACCGATGTAGCTATATCATATCGTATACAACTATACCATGCTGCCCCCATATCATAAGCTTACTGCAATTTTCTATACTTCGAGGGGACTTGCACTCTTATTTTCTGTAGAATGACTATTTCATTCGTGAAAAGATTTTTCATAGAGTACAACTCCTTTCATATAAGTTTTTACGCTTTGTTCTTCGAAGAAGTCACTTTTTCCTTTTGCGTATGTACACATTTTGCCAAGTGAATTCTTCTATGTGGTAAAGCGGACCTCTGAATGTACTTTAACTTTCTTTCCCCCTTTTTTTTTAGAATAGGTAAATCACTCTTCCTTCGAAAGTTAAAGTATGCTCTTGATGAGGATTTTTCTTTTAAATAGAAATTTGTACCTCTAAGGAGGGATTTTTTCACGTTTCAACGCTTGGAAGTTTTATTTCAATCTTGGTGAAACGTGTACCTCCAAAGAGTTGTGCCTTTGAAGAAAGCCTTTTCACGTTTCAACACTTGGATGTTTTATTTCAATCTCGGTGAAACGTAGGCTTCCGAAGAGGTCTTTCTTCTTGATTATGCTTCCGGAGGTGGGGGTTGTACCTCTGAGGAGGGATTTTTCACGTTTCAACACTTGGAAGTTTTATTTCAATCTTGGTGAAACGTGTACCTCCAAAGAGTTGTGCCTTCGAAGAAAGCCTTTTCATGTTTCAACACTTGGAAGTTTTATTTCAATCTTGGTGAAACGTGGACTTCCAGAAAGGTCTTTATTTTGTTTTGCATTTCAACTTTGGTGAAGTGAAATTCCGAAGAGCGGCTGTTACACTTCAACTCCTGGTGAAATGTGCCTCCGAAGAGGTCTTTATTTTATTTGCATTTCAACTCTGGTGAAGTGAAATTCCGAAGAGCGGTCGTAACACTTCAACTCCTGGTGAAATGTGCCTCCGAAGAGGTCCTTATTTTGTTTGCATTTCAACTCTGGTGAAGTGAAACTCCGAAGAGCGGTCGTAACACTTCAACTCCTGGTGAAATGTGCCTCAACGAGGGTTTTCATCGCCTGGAAGTTACTCTCTCATGGTTGGAGGGTCATGACTCCTCCAATCTTTTTTGTTGAGTAGAGAACTTTCTTTTTTGTGGCGTATGACCCATTAGAGGTCTTTATCCTCCGAAGAGTTGCGCCTCCGAAGAGGACTTGTGCTGCTGATGACGGCTTTTGGTTGTTCCCTTGTCCACTTGCTTATGCCTTCTCAGTGATCCTCTTTTTTTTTTTTTTTTAGCTTTCATTCCCTTTTCTTACAAGTAATTTGTTTAATCCAAGGAAGTGTGCTTCATTGTCAGGCAAGTTCGTGAGAACGAGCATTAGCTTCTTAATTGGATGTTTGTTTGTTCAAACGATCTCAATTTATTAGCAAAGGCCCGTTTCTGTCGAAATCATAGGCCGTTCAATTGAAGTACTTCCTATTTAGGATTTGAATTCGGGACTTTTGTGACTTGAAATTTGGCGAGAATCACATGGCCTTATTATGTGCAAGTTTCACTTCCATTGTCTGCAAAAATTTAAATCGACATTTCAGCAATACATTCTATGTACTTTTTATATCGAAAATAAAGCAAACATGTAATAATAATAAGGAACACAAGATTTATAGTGGTTCGGCCAGGAAATTGGGCCTACATCCACTTTATATTCTTTCATTATTTACTTGCATCAGTTTTACAATTGCCTTCAATTACAAGAATCATACATTCCTAATTCTTTTTTACAAAATTTTCAAGTAAAGTAAGGACGCAAATGGTTGCTGTTCCATCCCTTGGAATTTGATCTCCTTCAACAGTGGTGAGTTTGAATGTGCCGTCAAGAAGCTTCTGACCTATGACATATGGTCCTTCCCAATTTGGCCCAAACACACCCGTCGCTGTCATAATTCTCTTCAGGACTAGGTCTCCAATCTCAAAGCTGCGTTGGCGGATTTTGGAATTGAAATGTCTGGCTATTCTTTGCTGATGAGCTGCAATTCTGAGATTAGCCTCATCTCTTTTTTCATCAAGGAGATCTAGCGCTTCGAGCTGTAGCTTTTCGTTTTCTGCTTGATTGAAATGGATTCTTCTGTTTGAAGGGACCTCTATTTCTACCGGAATCATTGCTTCTGACCCGTATGCTAATGAAAATGGGGTGTGCCCAGTCGCAGTTTTGTGAGTGGTTCTGTATGCCCATAGTGCCAGTGGTAGCTTATCAACCCAACCACCTTTTGCTTTTTCAAGCTGCTTCTTGATGGTTGACTTAATAATTTTGTTCACGGCTTCCACTTGCCCGTTTGCCTGCGGGTGAGCCACTGCTGAAAAGCTTTTCCGGATTTTGAATTGCTTGCAAAAATCTTGGAATTCTTCACTTTCAAACTGAGTACCATTGTCTGTAATTATTTTTTGAGGAACACCGTATCTGCAAATGATGTTTTTAGTCACAAAACTTATCATCTTCTTTGAGGTGATAGTAGCCAGTGGTTCAGCTTCTGCCCACTTAGTAAAATAATCTACAGCAACAATGGCATATTTAATTCCAGATTTGGCAGTTGGTAACGGTCCTACAAGGTCTATTCCCCATATTGCAAACGGCCATGGACTGACCATCTGTGTGAGTTCAGTGGAAGGAGCTCTAGGAATTTTGGCGAATCTTTGACATCTGTCACATTTTCGGGAATACTCTGCTGCATCTCGATTAATTTCTGGCCGAAAATATCCGTATCGGAGAATTTTCTTTGCTAATGTTTGGCCACCTGAATGATCACCACATTCTCCTCCGTGTACCTCTGCTAGGATTGCTTTAGACTCTTCCCTGGATACACATCGAAGTAATGGCATTGAGAATCCCCGTCTGTATAATCGGCCATCCTAGATTATGTATCGAGAGGCTTTTCTCAGTAGCTTTTGTCGTTCTTTTGAGTTCCCTGGTAAGGATCCATTGAGCAGATATTCTGTTATCGGAGCCATCCATGATTCTTGCTCTTGAGTCATGCTCATGACCCAATCAATGTCCATCTCGTCAATGCTAGGAGTCGACAGGACCTCCACTGGAGTTAGCCCCAGAAATTGAGCTTCACCTGTGCTAGAATACTTTGCGAGAGAATCTGCTTTCGTGTTTTTCTCTCGAGGAATGTGACTTATCATGTAATGATCGAAATCACCCAGGAGCTTCCAAGCCTTTGACAAGTAGGCGGGCAGATTCCCCCCTTTTGCTTGGAATTCCTTTTTGACTTGGCATACAATAAGCTGAGAATCACTGAATATCTGTAACGCTCGGATGTTTAATTCTTTAAGAATCCTTAAACCAGCGATAAGGGCTTCGTATTCTGCTTCGTTGTTTGTTGAAGGAAATTCCAATCTTAGTGCATAGCATAATGATCGGCCTTCTGGGGTCTCAAGTACAACTCCGGCTCCAGAACAGTAGTCGTTTCTCGCACCATCGACATATAACTTCCATTGGATTGGGGAATCATCGACTGTTTCCTCCTCACTGTTACCCTTATCTGTGAATTCTGCAATGAAATCTGCTAAAGCTTGTCCATTGATTGCTTTTCGGGGATGATAAGTGATGTCATACTGACTGAGTTCAGTATTCCACTTTAGAAGACGGCCCGAAGTCTCAGGGCGAAACAGGACTTGCTTTAAAGGTTGATCAGTGAGGACTCTGATAGGATGAGCTTGAAAATATTGCCTCAACTTCCTAGACGCAATTAGTAGACAATAGGCGAGTTTTTCCAACTTAGAGTAATTCATCTCTGCCCCAGTGAGTCTTTTGCTGATATAGTAAACTGGACGTTGAATCCTTTTGTCTTCTCGTATCAGCGCTGCACTTAAAGCATGAGATGATACTGCCAAGTATATAAGAAGATCCTCGCCATCGCCAGGCCTAGAAAGTATTAGAGGCGTTTCCATATGGCGAATCAATTCATCAAAGGCTTTTTGGCATTCGGGAGTCCAATCGAAGTTTTTCTTTCCTTTCTTTAGAGCGTCAAAGAACGGGATGCATTTATCTGTGGCTTTGGAAATGAACCGACTTAAGGCGGCGACTTTTCCATTGAGACTTTGCAAATCCTTCTTTGTTCTAGGAGCTTTGACTTCTTTCAATGCAGTAATTTGAGCTGGACTGGCCTCAATGCCCCTAGCACTCACGATGAAGCCTAAAAACTTGCCGGATTCCACTCCAAATGAACATTTTAAAGGATTGAGCTTCATTCCGTATTTCCGGAGGACAGCGAACATGTCTGCTAAATGTTTTATGTGATCCACCGCTTTCTTAGACTTTACTAACATGTCATCGACGTAGACTTCCATAGTCTTGCCCAGTTGTGGTTTGAACATAGCATTAACGAGTCTTTGGTATGTTGCCCCTGCATTCTTCAGCCCGAAGGGCATAACTCTGTAGCAGTAAAGACCAGTGTCGGTGATAAAGCTCGTGTCCTCCTGATCCGGCTCATGCATCATGATCTGGTTATATCCGGAGTAAGCATCCATAAAAGATAACAATTCGTGTCCCGCTGTTCCGTCTACCAATTGGTCAATTCTGGGTAATGCGAAGCAGTCTTTGGGGCAGGCCTTGTTTAGATCTGAAAAATCGATGCATACTCTCCATTTTCCGTTGGCTTTCTTAATCAGCACTGGATTTGAAACCCAATTCGGATAGGTAGACTCTTTGATAAAATTATTCTCCATGAGCCGATCAACTTCTTCTTTTAATGCCGTCGACCTTTCTGGACCTTGAGTTCTCCTCTTCTGTTTCACAGGTGTAAATTTTGGATCAATATTTAGGGCATGCACTGCAACTTCCGGAGATATTCCGCACATATCGGCATGAGTCCAAGCAAAAACATCCAAATTTGCCTTTAAAAAAGATATTAAGATATTCTGAATTGACACATTAAGTTGTGATCCCACATTCAACACCTTGTTTGGGTCCTTTGGGTCAACAGGTATTGGTATTGTCATTTCCACTGGTACCACTCTATTTTCCCCTGCACCGACTTTTCTAGGGTCTATCTCTTTCCTTGCTCCGCTGTGCTCGCCAGTGCAGGGTCCGCCCTGTAATTGCTACAAGGCTGGTTCTTTGATGCGGACTGGGGCTGCCGCATTCTTTCCCATTTCTCTTTTTCTGGTTTCTCGTAGCTCTGTCAGATAACATTCTCGCCCAGCATTTTGATCCCCTTTTATTACTCCTACTCCATTGTCTGTAGGGAATTTAATGGTGAGGCACCACGGGGCAAGAACAGCTTTGAACGCTGCCAGAGTTGGACGACCAAGGAAAGCATTGTAAGCAGAAAATTCGTCGACAATCACAAAAGTTTGCTTGCGGACCATTTTCTTTCTCCTTCTCCAAGTTCCACAAACAAATCAATGGTTCCTACCGGCTGTTTTGGCTCCCCAGTGAAGCCAGCGATTTTATGCGATGAAGCTTGCACATCAGCCGTAGGGATCTTCATTTGGTCGAATGTTTTCTTGAAGAGGATATTGCAGGATGTGCCACAATCAATGAGAACTCTTCTGACGATAGCTGGCCCGATACCAGCCGAGATGACTAAGGGATCCAAGGTAGGAGCTTCAATACCTGCAGAATCCCTAGCTTTGAATACAATATCATCATCAAGAGTTCTTTGTTGCTTCAAGGGCGTAGCACCTTCCAAAACGAATACATCTTCCTTGGTCGGTACATACTTTAAAGCTCGAGTATACCTTTCCATCTCACCCCAGCTTCTGCCTGCTGGGTGAGGTCCTCCTGTAATGACATTGATAATGGGCCTTCCAGATTCATGCCTTGAAGTCTTCTCAGTCGTCCTAGGCTGATGAGTAGGAGCCTGTTGCCCCTGACTAGATGAAGCAGGATTGTTGCTATTCTTTTTCACAAATTGTTGTAGTTTGTTTTCCCTTAGCAACTCTTCAATCAGATTTTTCAGCTGACGGCATTCGTCGGTCTCGTGACCGGGTTTATTACGGAAGCGGCAGAACTTCCCACTCTGTATAGCCTTTTTCCCGGTCCTTAGAGGAGGAGGTTTAGGAAAGTCAATAGAATCTTTAGTGGCAAGGTAGATACGCTCCGGCGTATCTGATAAAGGAGTATATTCTGATGGCTTGAAGGATCGGGGCTTCTTCAGATTACTCTGCTTCTTCCCATTGTTATTTTCCCTTTTTTGCCCTACAGATTCATTCTTGCGTGGAACAACAGTGTTATCTTCGGCTTTTTCCAACACTGCCTTTACCGGTACGGGGCGACTTTCTAAGCGTATGATTTCATCTGCTTTTTTATAGAACTTTTCAAGGGAATTTGGTTCCTTCATGTTTAGCCATTTTCCAAACTCGCTTGACTTGTCAATACCCTTCATCAGATAAGTCAATATCATTCGCGTTTCTGCATTGTCCACCTCAGCTAGCGCTATATTAAAGCGGTTTAAGAAAGATCTGATAGTCTCCCCTGGATTCTGCTCCAAACTTGACAGTGACATGATATCCTTGGCTTTTGAAGCGTATAGTCTGAACTACTCCTTGAACTTCCGGGTTAAGTCAGAAAACTGATCGATAGATCGGACTGGAAGTTTGGTGAACCAAAGCAGAGCTACACCTTCGAGATACACAGGAAAATATCTGCACTTTATTTCACCAGAGGCTCTGGCACCTGTCGTGTGCCAATCATACTTGTATAAGAATTCGTTTGGATCACTCGTCCCCCTGTAAGCTGGAATGGTTGGTGGGACAAACTTCCTTGGGAATTCAGCCTTTAAGATTTTCTCAGTAAAAGGAGTTTTACTTGGGGCGAAACCCCATTCTTTCTCGTCTTCAACCCTCTGCATACTCTCTTTCATAATTTGTCGGACCATTTCAGAAAGATACTCCTCATCATGTCGAGTTCTAGATCCACCAGCCTCTGGAAGTGTTTGTTCAGAGGGGCTAGCAGCCCTTTCAGGAGCATTTCTTTCTTGAGCATCACGAATGTTGCCAGCCAAATTCCTTTCATTACTTGCCGGTTGACGGTTTGCCCCAAGCAAATCGTTCAACCTATTCAGAATTAGGGCATTCTGGGCATTCTGAGCCTCGAATTGTGCATTTTGGGCATTGATCTGTTGGTTCAGCCCTAAGATTGCAGCGTCCAGCTCTGCCTCTGTAACTCCGACAGCTGGAGTGGCTTGATTCGATATATGGGAAGCGGAGGTTCCCTCTTGAATATTCCCAGATCTGACAGATCTACTCTTCCTTCCAGGAGCCATAATCTCGGATAGACTTCTGGTTTTCAAGGAAATTCTCTCTACAAACCTCTGTGAAGCAATGATGATAACTCACCCTGAGTTCAGCTCTCAGTGAAAGCACCAAAAATGTTAACGCTAAAATTTGAACGCTAACACCCCGGTGTATGAGTAATAGTTGTGAAAGCACCACCCGATGACTCGGGAACAGATTACAAGCAGATAATAGCGGAAAAGTAGTAAACAACAACAATTTTATAGTGGTTCGGCTTAAGGGTATAGCCTACGTCCACTTTAAGTACTTTTATTGATGATCTCGTTACAAGCTGATACAATTCTTTCCAAGTACAATACACTTTGAATTACAAGTCACTTAGAACAAGTAGCCTAAACTTCAATGGAGATTAGAGTCTTCAAATCCATGTTGGATGTGTGTGATCTTTTCTCGAAGTTGTTTGTAGCGTTCTTCGTGTCTTGAGAGCTTTAAGTGTTGGATTGGTTTTGAATGCAGCAGAGTAACGACACTTGAAGAGAATGAGCCAAAAGTCCTTTGCTAGTTGGAGTTAGGGTCATATTTATAGGCATTTTTCAGAGTAAGGTCGTAGGTCGTGACCGACCTAAGTAAGGTCGTAGGTCGTGACCGACCTAAGTAAGGTTGTAGTCCACCTGAAGAGTATTGGCCCCTCCTTCCTCACGCATGCTGATTTGCACAAGTCCTAGGTCGTGAGCGACCTATCCCCCTGTGGCATTGCATAGTCTTCTATATTCTGGTATTTAGGTCGTTAGCGACCTAACCTAGGTCGCGAGTACTTTTCTGCAGCCATAGTTAATCTTAAGTCGCTGAGTCCCTTAGGTCCCGACCTTCCTTAGGTCGCGGAGCTTCTTAGGTCGGTGGATAGTTAGGTCGCGGAGTTCCATAGGTCGAGTCCATCTTCAGGTCGCACTCACTCTTAGGTCGCGGCCTCCTTTAGGTTGCAGCTTTCTGTTAGGTCGCAACAATCCTTAGATCGCCAGGTTACTTCTACAGCTAAGTCGCGCCCTTTTTTAGGTTGCTTGTTCTTTTAGGTCGCTGCCTTTTTGGGTCGCTGCTGCCTTTAGGTCGAGACAATCTTAGGTCGCAACACTTTAGGTCGCAGCTACTCTTAGGTCGCTGGGTTCCGCTAGGTCGTAACATTCTTCAGATCGCTAGGTCGCTTCACCAATTAGGCCGCTAAATCGTTTCATCTCTTGGGTCACTAGGTCGCGTCTTCAGTTAGGTTGCTTACTTTTAGGTCGCGGCAATAATAGGAGTTAACACAAAGCAATCAACATCAGATAGCAAGCATGTCCCGAAGCAGCACATCTATAACACCAAGCATACCACCAGAAATGGAAAAGAGAATTAATAGTACAACAAAGTAATCAATGATGATAAAAGTCTAAGGACTAAACTGTTTTGAGATGGTGAGAACCAGTATAGGGTTAGCAATCATCTTACCACTAAACACCATACTTTTTCTCTCCCTCTAAAGATGATACATGACAGCCTTGAGCATTGAAATAATTATTTAGATATTGAGTTCTTCCATTTCGTCGCTTTAAATATAAAGTACCATTCCAGAGAAGCATTTCTATTTGGTTTATGCATGTTTTAAAAATTCAAAACCTTCTCCCATACAAAGTATGTATAATCACATTCAAAAAAAAGATATGAGACATTTTCATTCCTTCTACCACATAACAAACAAATAGATGATGGGATCAGTCCCCTATCCTTGAGCTTGTCAAGAGTATATATTTCATTTCTAAGCACCTTCCACATGAAAATATTTTCTTTTGGGGGGATGATGACGTCCATACCATGATGTGCCATGGAAAACAGTTCAGAGGGGTATTATGAAGCAAGAGTTTGTATACAGTCTCAACTACATGTTCCTTACTATTCCATAGTGCATGGACATCTGCAATGTTATACGTATTGGTCTGAATAATGTTCCAGACATTTCTAACTAGGTATGAGCTAGAATAAGGCAGGTAAATCAATCCATCTGTGACGACCCGGAATTTTTGTATATTTGAAATTGGAATATTTAATTAATTTTAAATATTTAGAGGTAAATTTTTAACTTGAATTTCAAATATCAATATTTATTGGATAATTAAATATTTAATTTAATTATGAAAATTGGGAAAATTATTGAATCTGGAGTTTTAAGCCTGAAAAAAAAATTTTGAAGGCTTGTAAAATTTATATTAATAATACTGAAGATGATAGAATTTTTAAAATTTGAATTTCAAAGCGTTTTGTTAAGTTTTGAAATTTTATATCGTTTAAAATGAATTTAAAAATAGCCTTCTGAGGCCTAGTCTCGGAATTCGACGAAACCAGTTCCGTTGGATCCGTAATATTGAATTATTATCGGATTTCAAATTCCGTTGGAAATTCTATTTAAAATTTTATTTATATTCACATGCTAATCACCATCAGCTGCTTTTCCTTCAAATCGATGTCTCCTCTTGTACATGCCATTATCATCGTGTCTCTCTTCCTCTTTAATATCTATCAGACGAACCCTTCCTTTTCAAATCTAAAAAAAACCCTCTTTCTTTCTTCGTTCGAATCCATGTTAATGGCCGATGTTCCTCCTTTCCTTCCTTCCTCTCAAATCAAAATCGAAGAAAAGAAAAGGGTATCGCCGAAAAAGAAAATTTAATTGAATCTCAGAAACAATGCAGCCGACCTCCTCTTAATTTAAAACTTACGGAAAAAAAAGGGCGACAGAAATTTGCGAATCAAATTCGCTTTGGTTTATGGACGAAGCTCGATTTGAAAACGAGTCGTTGCTCGACTTCATAGGCATTTGGGTGGGGGATTCGATCAATTTCTAAGCCCTAAACCGCTCAGCAAGAAATCGAACGCAATTCAAAGAAAGCAGAAGACGAGATGGCGGTCGAAGAAGAGGGTATGTGCGACTTCGAGGAGGCCATTTTCGAATCAATGATGAGGCTGTGGTCGGTCGCAATCTCGCGGCGAAGCTAGGGTCGTGCGATGTAACCGAGTGGGGAGACTCATTTGCGATATCAACATCCACCATTGGGCAACGCATTTGACGCGATCGAGGACCGGATTGACTTCGGCATGTTTTGGAAGGGCTCGACGTTGGCCCAAAGTTTCGCAAGCTAGGGTTTCTTTCTTGAGTTCGTGTTCGTTGAGTTTGGCGATGTCTGGCCTCGATTTTGGGTATGTTGTTTTCTTTCAAATTTGTAATACTAATACTGATAGGATTCATAAGTTTAAGCAGTGTTGTTTAGAATTTAATTTGATTTATACCTAGGTCACAAAAAAAAGAGTTTAAACAATAAGGTTCTGTATATATATGTAAACAGTAATGTGTATATATGGGAATAGAATTTTGAAGGTACAATTTTAATAATAATAAAAAATGTGTTTTCAAACTAATATGAATTAGATTTTCTTTGAAATCTTTATAAGGTATTTCACTAATCTATAGTGCATAAGTAAAATAAATATAATTTCACTGATTCATTTTATAATAACATATTATAGGAATTGAATTGTGTAAATCGACCTATCTACACCATTTCGTTGCCAGAGGATTTAATAAAGAAAAATTAGTTTAAAAATTTTTTGGGTTAATTAAATTAAATTTATCAAATGGAAATTGATTATTCGAATTGTTAGAATATTAATAAAATCATCTAATATTTATTCAAGGTCCATATCTGAAAGAAAACAAGTCGGAATGGAAGTGGGTTGCAAAACAGGAGTCAAAGGTGTGTTAATCTCACTCAGCTGAATTTTAATTTTAATTTCAATGGTTAAATTTAAATAATTGGTTGAATGGTTGAATTGATTGATATGCTATATTATAGTATATATTACATTTTGGAATGATTGATTTCCCGCATTTATATAGCGGATGAGGCCCTACGCGCCGCATAATAGCAGAAGACATTATTTAATCCCATATACCGCGATATTTCACCTTGAAGTGAAATTGATATTTGATATTGTGCTAACATCTGTGAATGTAGGGAAACAGGTTGGAGGGATCCAACCGGACTCCTCAAAATATTTAATTTTGTTAAATATTCTGTGATATGATTTTTGATATCCTGTGATAAATTATATGGATAATTGGATGTTATGGCTTGATTGGGTCGATTTGGATATGGTGAGTTATCAAAAGCTCTAGAATTGGATTTTTTGAAAAGAAATAAAGAGTAATTTTTAAGTATAATAACTATGGAAAGTTTGAGTAAATTGTAAAATGAAATTGGGAGAATTAGAGAATTTTAAATTTCAAATAAATTAATTCTGAGTATGGGAAAAGGAAATTTGGGTTAACAAAGGAATAATGAATTTTAAACTAAAGTAATATTGTTTTAAAGAATAAAGAATTTATATTTAAATTTAAGGATTCAATTTAATTAAGAGAAAAGAAGGGATTTTGGAAATCTAAAATTGGTATTTTCAGTTAAAAGATTTTAAACCATAATTAAGAAATAAAATCTGAAAGTTAATGAATTTTGAAATAAAGGAAGTAAGTAAGGAAATTTATTTCAAAGTAAAGTAAATTGGAAATCAATTGTAAAATTTACTTAAGTGTTTGGAATTAAAATCTAATGAAAAATGAGATTTTGGAATTTATGAACTGGGTTTATAAAATGAATAAAATATCAGTGGATATTTGAAAATATAAATTCAAGATAGGAATTTATAAAGGAATGTGAATTTTTTAAAAATAAACGGTTATTTATTTTTAAAAGATGTGAAAGCAAGTGTATTTCTCTGGATAGCCAAGTACGGTTTCCAAGCTATTTTTAATATAAGGTAAAAGTTTTAATAACTGTTTTAAAAAGCATGTTTAGAAATTGATTATCTCTAAATGTTTAACTTCTAAAGCAAATGTTTTCAAAACTATTATTGTAGTTTATATTTTATAAAGTGGTTTTATTTAAAGTATTCTTAAGTATACATTTTTAACAAAGTATTAAAGTAGTTTTATTTTAATACTATAAAGTATATTTTATAATAAAGTGATCTAAAATTATTTAAAATGTAAAGTATTTTATACTTGGCGTTTCAGTGAAAATAAATAGTTGCGAAAAGTATTCTGTGAGGGGAAAACTGGTTTGAAACTGTTTTCAAAAGGGTTTGAAAAGTGGAAATATATCTTGTGAAGATATTTTTGGGATTAATAAATAATTTGGGAAATTATTTATTGGTTTATGGTTGTTTGTGAATATTAATTGATAGCTAAATCACCGACAATCAATATTGGCCAAATGTGTTGATCGTTTCGAAGATACCGGGATCAGGATTTATTTCCCGAAAACCACTTCGATCTGGTTTGTACGTTTCGTGGGAAACGAGTTTTGATTCGAAGTTGGAGCAGTGAAGTGCACCACTTCAATCCGGTTTGTACGTTTAGTGGGAAACGAGTTGGGATTCGAAGTTGGAGCAGTGACGTGCAAGGGCTAGTCGCTACTAATCCTGAGGATATTTCCAAAATGGATGTAGTAGGAATAGTGCCTTCGGTTCTGTTCGAACCCGGGACGGACATGTATGGATGAATGCTTTCAGAACATCGTCAGGTGGACGATGAGCATTCTAAGGGATACGTTCTAAAGGTAACATTTAGCCTCAAGCCTCATCAACCGGGAATGACTGAAAATCAGGTGTTATGCAGCAAGGCTTCGTGGGTAGTCCCCACTTGAGATTAAGGTCATCCCTGTCTAGATGTCCCTTTTTATTTCGGCTTAGTAGTGCGGTTGCTGATCCCAACCGTGGGGTGATCTTATTCGGAACTATCCAGTAAGGGATGGTTCTGGCCTTGTGTTGCAAGGGAGCGGGCGTACTCCTCGGTACTGTGATCTAGGCCACGTACTGTGACAGGTGGTACCCCAGTGCCTAGTCATTAGTTGAAAATCCATTCTCCCTACGAGCCTTGTACGAGTTTTGTTTGTATTACCCACTTTGTGGCTAGTAGCTGGAATTGAATAGATGTAACAATTTAGGCTATTTTAATAGTATTTGTATATAGACACTATTATAATATCAGAGAATTTTAATAGAAAATGTTTTAGCTATCGTAAGGTAAAAACCCGACATGTTTATTTGTGGCGTGGTCTTACCAGGTGCTTTTGTTTTCAAAGGGATTTTGAAATTTTCATAATCCAATTGAGTGTGGTTTTCTCATGCTGGTATTCCAGACCGACCCAGGTGTTATTTAACTGTAATGCTCGGGTCAGACCGAGTATTATAGGATACAGGATATGATGCTGTGGAGCTCAGGAGACGAGCTGGATGACGATACGTACTTCCGTACTTGCTGTTTTTTTTCCGTTGTTTATTCAGTTGTATGTTATTGATGGTTATGTACTATGATGATGTATGTATAAACAGATAGAGTTTCCTTTGTGTAAAGATCTGTTATTGTATATTATATTTTATTCCACTGCGATGGTTAGATTCTGATGCTATTCCTATTTTCTCTTCTTCTACCTCTTCTTTTTTAATCAATAATGGTACGCATTTCTGTTCTTCTTGAGTTGATTGAAGTAGAATAGCGTTGACTCAGGGGTACGGAATTGCGGGTCTGTTACAGTTCGTATCAGAGCTTAGGTTGGTGATAACCTTGGCTCTGGTGGGAATTACTCATTGAAATAGAGTCAATATTACTCTGGACTAAGTTTGAGCGTATTAATAGATATGAGCGCGTATTTGTTAGTGAATATAAAATGATTTTATATTGTGTTGATTGGTTTATTGAGTAGTTTATGGATTCTGGTCAATACGAGTAATTAACGTTATTGATAGGAATCTCTAAACACCTGAATAGAACAATTCGACATAACATTGTTTTAAAGTAGGGTAAATGAAATAATTTTACCCAAGTTATTTTTATATAAAAGATATAATTTTTGTAAAGTATTATAGTATTTGGATGCTTGATTGTTAAGGAATGATAATATTAAATTATTGACACTATTGTGTAGAAATTGAATAAGAGATTGAAACTTATAACCAAAGTTAAAAGAATAAATTTATATAACAAAATGGAATTTGAAACATAGATTACAAATGTAATTTATAAATTGAAATAAACTTCATATACAAATGAGATATGCAAATGTAAACTGTAAAGGTGATTATAATTTTTAAATAGAATTCCAGAGAAACATTTGAAATGGAAATGAGATAAAATTCCAGAGAATGTTTGAATATAGATTTAAAGGGATTGCAATTTGGAATTTTGGAAAAATTTAAATTCCTTTGGATTTGAAAGTGGTTTTCAATGGTTTTGGAGAAATAATAGTATTATTTCAAAAATATTTTTGTGTTGAATTTGAAATCTGGGAGATTTGAAATTAAAAAAATTTGGAAATATTTTCAAAGAGATAAAAGCACTAAACTCTTCTTGGTCGCTAGAAAATAACTTCGGTGATGACTGCAGCATCATCGATGTTCATTTTCGAGTTTCCAAGAGAGGCTTGCTACCTTTATGTTTTGGGTCGGTGTTTGTTTGAAAAAGTTGGGGTTGATTTTAGAAATGCAAAGTATTTTGAGATGTAGTTGATTTCAAAGGTGGTTTTGAAATTTTGGAAATTGTCTAAACTCTGGAATCTTATTTAAAAATGTTTGTGAAATTATAAAAATATATTGGCTAAATAAAATGTATAATTCTGAGTTAAAAAGTAAAACATTAATGAGATTGGTTGTCCATTGATGAAAGTATGAAAATAAATAAGTTTGTGACTTGTAAAATTTAGAAGTGGAATAAATAAGCCAAAATAAAATTGATTTGAATTTTGGGAAGTAAATGAAAATTTAAAACTTAAATTATAAAATAAATTGACCTCCAGTAAAATAGTTAAAGTGGTTTTGAGATAAAAATAAAATATTGGGTATAAAATTTGAATAAACTAATTGGTAATAAATTAGTTAATGAAATATGGAAATGGAAATGGAACTTGAATTGGTTAAATGCAAGTTGAATACCAATTTGATGAGACAACTGTTGGTTTATAGATAAATTATGGAATGAGTAATTGATATAATCAATATGGAATGTTCCTAGATTAATAAATGGATTCAAATAAAATGAGAATATAGAATGCAAATAAATTTAACAGAATCGATTAGATGAAATCGAATTAAGTATAAATTGAATTTGTGTCAATTCAAATTAATTATAAACTAGGATGGATATTCTATAAAATAAATATCATTGAATTTGCATAAAGGCAATTGTCGCTTGAACGAAAACGAGATTATATAAATTCTACGGATTAATAGAAGCAAATAAATTGATTTTGGAATCAATTGTAATAAATATAAGTTCGTTTGGATTAATTGAATGGAATGTAAGCAATGAAGTATAAACCATTTAAATGGAACGAAATAAGAATAAAGTAAGCGTGATGGTGTGTGAATGGATCGAAAGCATTTAAAATTGTGTTGCAACTTTATAAGTTTGCTTTTAGAAGTGTTTAGTGCATATTGCTTATGTTATGCATGTGATTACTATTGAATAAAGTGAAATGTTAAAAAAACTTTGTATATTTGTCACTTACATGTTTAATTTGAGTAAGTACAGGCTTTTGGAAGCCGTTTGGCTTGGTTTGATCGTGCATATTGCTAAAATAAATAACCGCTTGCTTAAAAATGCTACATAAGGTACGCCTACGCAATACAAATATGAAATATGAACTGTTTTTCTGTATTCCGACCGTGTGGGTCGATGTATATATATTTATATCTCTTGTCAAATTGCAAAAGCTCCTCCGTACAAAGGAGACTCTGCGAAAATTTTTCAAAAATTTTGGGAGTTAGAATTATTTTTAAAATTTTCACTAACGACAAATGATTTAAATTTGTTAAGCAAATAGAATTATAACTGAATGTTTAAATCTAATATTGAGATGACCCACCTTCTTAGCCTAAAGTTTTTTTTATAAATAAATATGCACATTGTCATCTAATGAAGAAAATATTATTCTCTAATTTTCTTCTATCCAGGATCTTTATGCCAATATAAAAATATTTTTTTGCTTAAATTATCTTAAACTTACAGATGTGAAGATATATAAATTACATAATGTTTGAATCAGAGTACAAAAGTTTGGAAGCAAAGATCTGTTTGGGAATTCTTAAGTAATCCCCTCATAGCAAAAGTGTTTCTAAAAACAGGTTTTCCAGGCACACTTAGATCATTGCATAGCTATTGGTTTTATGTCTTAAGACTTAGCATTTTGCATGTATTTCCATAATTTTTCTTACTGTATAAATAGTGCTCCTACATGTGCATGTGTGTGCATGTTACTGTGCATGTATATTCATTGGAAGATTTTAGTGCCTAATTTGTAAGAAAATTGTTAGCCTAAAAATGACCGAGTCTACCCTACATTTGGGTTGTTGAACTTTACTGAAGATTGAGTTTAAAACTTTTTAGTGTTGGCTTAACCCAAGCTCAGTGAAATGGTCATGTTAGCCTTATTCAATTTGCACTTATTCTTGAACAAAACATATGTTATTTTGTTTTCTTTCTAAAGCAACTCAGAACCTTTATTTGCCAAATTTCTTTTTTTTTCCATCTTTAAAAATGAATTAATCTTCTTAAGTCAAATATTTGATTGTTCATTCAATTTATACATCCTTACAATCTTATGTTTTCTATCATTATAAATTAATTATTCTAAAAGCTTAAAAACTTCATTACTTAGTAAAACATTTGCAAAACCAAACACATAGGTTCCAGCTGAAACACATTTAAATTCAATACTTACAAAACAGTAGGTAACAATACATTAGTTTTTCTAAGCAACTTAAACAACATAGCTTAACATAAATTTGGCATAAGCATCTATTTTAACTTCAGCAAATCTTTAAATATTGCATCAAATTCCTTAAGCAGCTAAATCATCCAATGCTTGATCAAAGAAACTCTTATTTCCCTACAAAGTCACCATGAACAGCCCCATATAAATATGAGACACCCAAGGGTGAATGAACACACTAGGGTCAGACTAAAGTCTGGTGTGAGTAGTCTAACTGAAAACATAATTTTACATGACTCTTATTTATGTTCAAATACTTTAAATGAATAAAGAAACTCAGTATCCTCCTTGTGCATGTTTCTGTGAGACATAGGCATTTACCTTAGTGCACAACATGTTTTACGTAATTCAAATGGTTTATTTCAGAAAAAACAATCATAGGATTCATCCATAAAACATCATAAACCAATCGACACATTAATCACTTCAGTCATCAAGCCTATATTATCAGATTATTGGCCATCAGGGATTTTACCCAAGCCCTCTCATGAACCTATTTCTATTGTCCATTATCAAGTCTGTATTATGGTCTTTAGCTACTTTCTCTTGTTGAATCACACACTGCCTGGGACATATCTCTGTTAAACCAACACACTCAGGCCCCTGGGTATAAGCATATGATGTGTGAGCTTGCAATGTTCACCTTGCCAAGCCATATTTTGTAGCCCTAAGATCCAAAGTCCTTAGTTAATTTACTAAGTGTTACTTTCCCTTTTCATTACTGTGCTAATCCCCTCTGCATATATATTTCAATCAAAGAAATAAACATTCAACCAACATGTATTCATCCATGGATTGGTAAGTCATGTTCTCAAAAGCAAGCATTTAATCATGCAAACAGATGTGATTTCCAAGCATATTATTTTGCGTATGGGTTTCAATGGATCAAGTTATAAACATATGATCATAGATAGTTTTTCTTGTTGCTTCCTTTTACCTCAGGATCAATCAGATTCTTATTAATCTTTAAGATCTGGCTAAACCACAAGTATAAGCTTTGATTTGGATAGTATATAAAACCACAAAAGCTCAGCACATGTATAACTTTGCAATTCTACATTTTCCTTCATTTCAATTAACATGAGACATAAGCAATAACACAATGTTGCAGCCCCACATTTTCTTTCATTTTTAGACCATATATCTACACATAAATCATGGGTTTTTAAATAAATAAATGTATAAAGAAAACCCATAACAGTGAAACTTTTTCATCTCAAAGTTATTCCACAACACAGATAAACATATATAACATGAAATCCATGACTCTTTTATTCTGGGCAAGTCATTATAAGTCGTTTTACACTTGAGCAGATTATTAACAAACCAAAGTCATCAAATCATAAAAATGAACATAGCTTGCAAAAGTGAAATATAAATTCAATTGGGCTGCCTCAATATTCAAGACTTAATGCCAAAGTTTTCAATGAGGTTACTCACCTTAATTCCACTTTTCCTAAGCTTTTCATTTGATCTTCTGCCTTCTTCTAACTCTAATGGCCGGTGCCCTTTTTTTTTCTCTGGCTTATGTATTTTTTTTCCTTTTAAAATGATGACAGATCTCACTACACTAAGCCTTCTTATACAAAACCCTTGCTGCTGCTAGGGTTTACTGAAATTACTCAATGTCATTTTTACCCTATAACATGATCTGTTAACGTAAAAATTAGACGCTAACACCCCGGTGTAAGTAGAGAAAAAGCGAAAGCACCACCCGTCAATACGGGAATTAGAAACAAGCCGAAATTGCAGAAAAACAGTAAGGAGACAACAGTTTTATAGTGGTTTGGCTTCAAGTTAAGCCAACGTCCACTTTAATCTTATTGCTCAATCAGTTATAACTTTACAACAATCTTCGATTACAACACTACAAAGACCAGTAGCTAAAACTCCAATCTAGAAGAACTCTTTGAATCCACGTAGAATGTGTTAGATTTCTTCTTGAAGTTCGATAAAGCATCTTTCGTGTTTGAAGTGTCGTGCGAGTTGAGAAAACAGCAGAGTGTAGGCGTTCCAAAAGTGAGCCAAAAGTCCTCTCTCGGTTGGAGTAGGTGGGATATTTTTAGGAAAATCCTAGGTATAGGTTGTAGGTCGTGGGGCGACCTAAGGATAAGTCGTAGGTCGTAGGGCGACCTAAGGATAAGTCGTAGATCGTGGGGCAACCTAGTGGGAGCGGTTTACGGCTTAACTAGAGCACACTTGATCTCTTTTGAATGACTTAGTAGGTCGTGGACGACCTAGGGATGGAACGACATAAGGAGCAGTTGCATAGGAAGTTACGTCGGCTTTGTATAGCTCGCTAGCGACCTAATGAAGGAGGCCGAACACATGCAGTTCTTCTTTTAACACACTAAGACGCTAGGTCGCTTCCCTTTCTAGCTCGTTATGTGCTTATCATATTAGGTCGCTATTACTCTAGGTCGTTAACTCGTTAGCTCATTAGGTCGTTAGGTCACTGCACCCCATAGGTCGTTAGGTCGCTTCACACCATAGGTCGTTAGGTCACTTCTGACGATAGGTCGTTAGGTCGCTTCACACCATAGGTCGTTAGTCGCTTCACACCATAGGTCGTTAGTTCGCTTTTGACTATAGGTCGTTATGTCGCTGATAAGCTTAGGTCGCTTATTTCCTTAGGTAGCTGAGCTTCGGAATAATGAAGTTAGCATTTGCCCCTCGAAGTACACGCCTATGTCGTAGGTCGTGTGCTTTGACCTAATTCTGCTAGGTCGTGAGCGACTCAAGGGATAAGCTAACTCGCGTGCCCAATCGCCTTCTTCTTTTTTGCCTTATATAAATCGTTAACTCGCTGCTTCTTCCTTACTTAGCTGCTTTAACAACTTACTCCGCCATTAACGATCCTTCGAGCTTCCAAGGGCAAATTCCATCTAACCAGTTGTTAATTCATCTTCATCATCATATTACATAAGAAATCTTAATCAATATCCAACCACGGCCATCATCGAAACGCGAACCACCCTTTTTTGGCCTTAATCCAATTTTATGTGCCGCACTTCACTTTCGAATCTTGTTGCGATTGATTTTCGATTTTCATTAGCTATGTCATTGCTGTGATTCGTGAGAGTACAACAGCTTGTTGGATCTGAAATGATTCGAATAAGTTTTGGGTGATTTGGCGGTATGGAGAGATCATGAATTTCACTAAGAGGATGATGGATTTCACTGTGCAGGTGATAACGGGTTAGTGGATAGCGGATTGCGCTGTAATACTTCTGGCGATGTGGCGAAGTTTGATTGGAGAATAGGGCTTAGGGTTTCTGATGGGAGGTAGCTCTATGTGGTCGAGTTACTTCAGACGCGACCTAGTAGACTGAACGACCTAAGAAACCCTGCGGCTTAAGAAAAGCTAAATGACCTTAACATCCACGACTTAACTTACTGAACAACTTAAGATCACTTGCGACCTATGAGACGCTGAACGACCATCTGATTTGCGACTTAACTAATTGAACGACCTAACTCCTTGCGATATAACTCTTAGGTCGCATATTCATTCAAGTGACCTACAACTTAGCCAGTTTTGCACTGCCTCGAACTCCTTGGCTTTAACACTGCGACTTAAGAGAGCTTGACTCAACAAATTAACAACCTAACTTTCTGCAGCACAGTTTTTAGGTCGCGGCCGAGTTAGGACTAAGACAAATTTGCATTATCTTGACCTGAAGCTTTGTTCCTTCATATGCATCATAACTTTAACTTGTAGGAACTTGAATAAGGAACTATTTGACTTGAATGAACATGACATTGTTGAATTGCCGAGATAACGTGCCTGAACTCATTGTACTTATTTACAGATTACATTAACTCTAATGCTAATAACCTGTTAAATACAACATTTGCAGAAAATGGGACGAATATACTGCCAATGATTGCCCACATCGAATGACAGATTAGTCGATAAAAGATAATCACTTAAAGAAATTATATGAAGTGCTATGAATCAACAAATTCAAGTGAAGTATTAAAGCAAAGCAATATTAATCAATTAAAGCTGATTTGTTTGCATCAATACTGCACTTGTATTTCAGACTTAAAGCAATAAATCCTGAAACTTTATAACAGAAAAATGTCTATTAGTTTAATTTCAGTTATATTTGCTTATCGTTTTATTAGTTTTACACAACACTTCACACATTTAGGAAACGTGCACCTTCACATTTGAATATCCAGTTGCTTGTGTAGAATGGCTTCTCAACAAGAAGAAATATGTTAACCCCTCTGCTCAAGCGACTCAAGAAAGGCTCACGACTCACAATTATTACCGACTCAACTGATTACCGACCTAGCATATGGACCGAATCAACGACCTACCTAGTTACGACTCAACAGCCTTAAGGAGTTGCCGACTCAATGGCCTTGAAGGGTTAACAGCCGACTTAACGACTCAAGTGGGACAGCGACTCACCAGGTTATAACCTTAATGCCTTAAAGGTGTTGGCCGACTCAAGGTACTTCACGACTCAAGGTACTTCACGACTCAAGGTACTTCACGACTCAGCAAGTTACCGACTCAACAATTGAGGAGTTGCACGAGTTAAAGAATTGTGCTTACGACCTACCTTGAATCTGAAAGTGCGGTGTGTATACAATTATATGTGCTAATATAGTATACACGGATCGTGTAATATGGATTACAATACAAATGCGGAAATAGATGATAATAGCATAGTAAATAAAAAATAGAAAAATCACACCAGAGATTTTTATACTGGTTCGGAGCACCGTCCTACGTCCAGTCCCAGACTTCTATCTGCATTTTCACTATTAACTTCCTCGCTTCACCCGGAGGAACAGGTTTACAACACCCGAACAACCGAACGGGATTTCACGCCTCTAATACACTGAGGACTTCAACACTTGCCTCTTACAACACAGATTCACACCTCTAATACACTGAGGACTTCAACACTTGCTTCTTACAACACAGAGGACTTCAACAAAAGAACAAATACAATTGTTGTTGACAACTTGTGCTCTTGAAAACACGGATTTGTCACTAGCAGTACACCCTTCCTATAATCTTATCCTCAAAGTATGCGAAACGTTGTTTAGAAAAGATTAAGGAAAGTATATTACTTATTGAATCAAAGGATATGAAATAGTTTCAATGATTCAATAAATAATTGAGAGTTTTTAGAATGCAGGAGTATGTATAAAGTAAGATAAGAGATTAGATTAAAAGGAATATGAAATCATATTTTTAATCAACGAATTGGATGAGTTTATATAGATAAGAATGGTTGTAACTCTTTGCCATTAAGAGATATGATCTTTGGTGAAAGGTAAGAGATGCAACCTTTGGAGAAGAGAAGTGTCGTTTGGAAAAATTGCTTTCTGTTTAAAAACGGTCGACAGGTTAAAAAGTGACCAGTAGACAGGAATTTAAATATATAAACGTTATGTGTATGTGTGCAAGTTCAGTGTGCAAATTATGCAGGAACGGTCGACCGCCTATATTTTGACCGGTCGACCGGTCCCTGTAAAGTTGCACACTGAATGTGCAACTACATTCTAATTGTATATATATTAATTTTCTTGAAAATGCATGATTATTTGAGGATAGATTTTAACAAGTTTATCACTAATATAATATCAAATAATAAATCTATAATCTAGAGTAACATATGTAGCTCTAATGACCTTGTTTTGTCGATCGCCTTTAGTTATTTGTCAGAAATCAAAACTTTCATAAAACTTGTGACTCAACATTCTCCCCCTTTTTGATTGATGACAATATATCTGCAAATCTGAATCTCCCCCTGAGTATGTGATCTCTCTCTCTCTTTGAATTCTTATATGTATGTTCCTGCAAGCAATTGTTAGCCCTTTCTCCCCCTTTGTCATCGACAAAAAGGAGTAACAGATAATAGAATAGCAGAATGAATATGATATGCATAGCAAAATAAATCATTAACACATCCAAAACATAAAAGAGTATACTACAGATCATAATGTCAAATGAAAAACAAGAATAACGACACTATTTAGTACAAGTGTCGATGAATGTTTTTAAAGTGCTAAACCATAATAGAATCTAGGATGAAGCAGATCGTATCTCCTCTTCATCATCATCGTCGTCGTCATCATCGTCATCGTCTTCTTCTTCGTCATCATTGTTCCCTATAGATGATTCTCCATGTCCATGACCACTCATACCTGTAGACTCGTCAGATGATGTCCAGGTGAAAACTGGAGCAGCACGACATTTTCCTGGGTCTTGTGCTTGAACAGAGGTGGATGTGGAACATGATATAGCATCCCATAGCATACCAAAGAATGACTTGACCTTATTGAAGCGCTTATCGATTTTAGAGTCCATGCGCTTGAGACGTGATTCAAGCAAAAATTGGTTACGCGCAATTGTTTCAAGTGATTCTTTTGTAGATGACATTGATTTTAATAGTTTTACTTCATCGGAACGAGGACGAGAGGAAGTTGCTCGTTGTTTCCTCGGTCCTCTTTGTTGCCATTCTTCAAAAGGCATAATCTCAAGATAAGGTGGAGGAAGCTTGATTCGTTTGATGGTTATGGAATCAATGCATTTTGGTTTTGAGGTTGCAGAATCAGGAGGATTGACCCCATAAGCTAACAAAAGTCGCATGATATATTCATTGTAGAAGAAATGAGGCCGTGTTGAGTTATTTACCTTGAGAATTTCATCAAAAAGCATGTGTACCCAATTGATTTGGATTTCACCATAAATAGCATAGAGTGCTTTGAAGTTTTCTTTATATACTGCATCATAATTTCCAAGTCTAGGAAAAAGAGAATGCATCAAAACACGATGAAGTAGTCTGGCTGTCGGTCGAAGTCCAATAGACTTAGTGCCATCACTATTGTCTTCTATGAACTGATGACTGGTACTATTTCGAGTGAAGACTTCGCAGAAGTTAGATGAAAACTCTTCGCCTCGATTTGCTATACCAAGTATAGAGGCAATTCTAGCATGAGTAAGAAAAATTTGCTTGCCACAGACCACAGACCAGATGACGCCGTTTGGATTATCAGGTTGATACTCATCAAGATTCATGTTGGCGTAAAACAATTTGATCATCAAATGATTTATCTCCACACTATTTTCTGAAAAATCTATTAATGGAGTAATGTTGGAATTATTGGCTAACCTCCGAACTCCATAAGCCGTGAAATCATCAAATTTGATGAAAGAGCCTGGATGAAACTTGTAATTTGTTATCTGATTCCATCTTGTTACAGCAATTGGACTTTGAAGCCATTTTTTGACGGAGATGGTAAGAGATGAAGTTTCAGAGGTTGCTCCTTTCTTGGATTTCTTTTGAGGAGGAGCCATTGTTGGAGGATTTGATATTTGGGAATTGAAAATAGGAAACTAGGGTTTGTGATTTTGGGTAAAAGAACAGCTTGAGTAAAAAGTGAAAGAGGGTAGAGGGAAAAAAATGACGCATAGGTATATATAAAAACTAAAAATACGTCAACCGGTCGACCTATGAAATATGGCGGGTCGACCGTTTTCAACCAGAGAGCAAACAGTCGACCGGCTATAACAGGGGCGGTCGACCGGTACTGGTCTGCTGAGCAAATCATGTTATTTTGCAAGTTTTTTATAGTATATCAACCTATATATATATTATATTTCATTCGTAATACAAAATATAACCGTCATTACACAAGAGATAGATAAAGATATAATAACTATATATAAATCTAATGAGAAAGTTCGTCATTAGAATTATCTTTGTTTCCTTCAATACGTTTTGACCATGGACTCCATTGTTTCTGAGTTCCTTCATTCTTCTCATAGTTCCGATCCCACCAGTTAGGACTTTTAGATGTTGATGGCCTAGACGGCATTGGTTCATGCACGTCATGCTTGTTGGAACCGTAGAAAAATGTTGCCAACTTTTCTAAAACGGATAATCGTGCCGATGTCCGTTGTTGCTCGTGATAAAGTTGACTTTGCCCGTAATGGAGCTGTCTCTGAAGGTCTATCTGATGTTTCTGGTAGTGGTGTATCTCATCGATTTGAGCTTTGGTACGAGGAGAATAGAATAATGTCCTCTTCACTCGTTTTGAATTTGGAGTTTTATCAGACATACAAGAGCATTGATGATGACAACTTGATTTTTGTTTTGGAGTTGTAGGAGAATAAAATTCCTCCGGCTCAGAACTCGTAATTGAAATGTGTTAACGCTGAAATTTGAACGCTAACACCCCGGTGTATGGAGTGAGATCGTGAAAGCACCACCCGATAGCTCGGGAACAGATTATAAGCAGATAGTAGTGTGAAAAAAAGTAAACAACAGCAATTTTATAGTGGTTCGGCTTAAGAGATAGCCTACGTCCACTTTGAATATCTTTATTGACGATTTGATTACAAGTCAATGCAGTTACACTTTGATTACAACACACTTTGAGTTTCAAGTGACTTAGAACAAGTAGCCTAAACTTCAACGTCGATCCAAATCTTTGAACACATGTTTGACATGTTTGATTTCTTCGTGAAGTTCCTTGAAAGTGTTGAAGTAGTTCAGAATGCAGCAGAGTAACGGCGCTTGAAATGAATGAGCCAAAAGTCCTTTGCTAGTTGGAACTAGGGTCGTATTTATAGGCACTTTTCGGAGTTAGGTCGTAGGTCGTGACCGACCTAAGTTAGGTCGTGACCAACCTAAGTTAGGTCGTAGGTCGTGACTGACCTAAGATACACTGTCTTCTCTTTCACAAGAACACGCATGCTGATTTACACAAGCTCTAGGTCGTGAGCGACCTTACTAGTAGCGGCATAGAAAAGGCGGCCTTCTAATGCAATGTCCTTAGGTCGTGAGCGACCTATCTTAGGTCGTGAGAGTTCCATAGGTCGCTGCTTCCCTTAGGTCGCAGAGTTCTGTAGGTCGCAGCTTCCCTTAGGTCGCAGCTACTTTTAGGTCACTTGATAAGTTAAGTCGCTAGGCCGCTCCATCTCTTAGGTCGCTAAGGACTAAAGGTACTAGGTCGCATAAAGACTTTAGGTCGCTAGGTCGCATTATCCTTTAGGTCGCTAGGTCGCATTATCCTTTAGGTCGCTAGGTCGCATTATCCTTTTGGTCGCTAGGTCTCTTAGGTCATTGGTCTAGTTAGGTCGTTGGTCTAGTTAGGTCGTTGGTCTAGTTAGGTCGTTGGTTTGGTTAGGTCGCTCCACATTTTCCAGTTTCCAACGAAGAGGAGTTAACATTTGCCCCTCGAAGTACGTGCCTAGGTCATAGGTCGTGTGCTTCGATCCTCTTAACTTGAGCTTTGATGAGTTGTTAGGTCGCGAGCGACCTATCGAGAAAATTAGGTCGTGTGTGTCGATTCACATCTCACTTCCCTGGGGTATAAATGATATAGGTCGTTCCTCTTCCACTTCGTCTGCTCTGAACTTCCTATTCGGCCATTATCAAGTTCTCAAGTTCTCGAAGGCAAATTCAACCCATTTAGCTGTCAATTTATCTTCACCAACATAATACGTAAGTGAATTCAATCTCTAACCCACAATAATCGCCATCAAATTGTGAATCCACGTTTTCCGCCTCGAGTCCAATTCATGTGTGGTGCCCTATTTTGAATGATTATTACGATCGATCTTTGATCGCCGTTCGATATGTCATCGTTGTGATTCAAGAAGGCACGGTAACATTAATGGATCGAAGGTATTTGGATTTGATTCCTAGATGATTCGGTGGCATGTAGGAATGATGAATTTTTACGAAGGGGATGATGGACTTGCTCATGAGTGATAACGGGTTAATGGGTTAGTGGAGAAGAAGTTGATTGGTGGAGGAAAGCGAGGTTTTTCGCTTGAGCGGGAGCTTGCTTAAGATCCTATTAGAACCGACCCATGAACCTGCGCGACCTATAGAACCTTGCGACCTAGGACTTTCGCGACCTAGGACTTAGGCGAAAGTGCATTGCTTTGAACTGCTGGGTTATTGGGTCTGTTGCAGAGAGGAAGTTAGGCGACCTAACAGATTTGAGTGTCAAAAAATGCTTCACGACCTTAGGGCCCTTGAGACCTAAAGAACATTTTCGACCTACGTTAGGTCGCTGAACGACCTAAAACTTGTACGACCTAATTTCTGCAGCATAGGTTTTTAGGCCGCAGCCGAGTTAGAACTTGATAAATTTGCATTGCTCTAGACCCCTTTCATTTGCACAGTGCGACCGAAAAGAGCTCTGACCTATACTAGGTCGTTGGTCGACCTAGGACTTGTGAAATTTTTGAGAGAATTTGATTGAACTGCTTGGACTTGAATCATTTGAAATTCATTACATTCCTTTGCAGATTGCCCTAACTTTTAATCTAACAACCTGTTTAAACATAACATTTGCAGAAAAATAGGACGAATATACTGTCACTGACCGCCCACATCGAATGACAGATTAGTCGATAAAGAATAATCAACTTAAATGAACTGTGTGAGTGAAATGCTGTGAATCAACCGACTCAAATGAAGTGTTAAAGCAAAGCTAAAATTTTGTTTGAATTAACACTGCGCTTGAGTTTTAAATTAACAAGTCCTGAAATCTCACAATCGATCAGTTGTCAATTAGTTTAATTTCAGTTATTTCGCTTGTTATTTTTATTAGTTTTGCACAACACTTCACACTTTTAGGAAACATGCACCTTCACACCTGAACATCCAGTTACTCATGTAGAATGACGTCTCAATAAGAAGAGATGATAGAACACGTCGAAGGGGCTTTCCCGGTTGCTATTCCACTAGAGAACCCTCCGGAAAGAACTCCTACCCTTCTGAAACAGCGGGTGCTTAATCAATTATGCGTTCAATTTGGCATTGCCGAGGCAGAAGTTTCACTTCCTGGACCAAATGATTTTGCTGATAGACCACCTTCCGGGTTTGTTGCCATTAATCGCCAAATGTGCTTAAGTGGAGCGATTCCTCCCTTTAATGAATTTCTTCAACAAATCCTTCTTCGACTGACGATCTCTCCTTTCCAACTGCATCCCAATGGCTATGCTATTTTGATGGGATTGTGCGTTCTGTTCAGGAGAACTCTTGACCGTCTTCCGAGTTTTGAGGAAATCTGTTACCTGTGCACTTTTGTAAAGAACAAGGACCACCCTTCGATTGTACTTGTAAGAGGTGCGAGGAACCGTAAACTAATTTTGGATTTGCCGGAGAGTGCACATGGTTTTTTGAATCAATTCTTCTATATTCGTTGCCCCGCAGGATTTTACGCAGACTGGAGAATAGGAAGTGAGATCTTTTTTTGCTTCTCTCTTCAATTTCATCTTAAGTTTTTCATGGTTCGTATTGCTAGATGTTGATTCCATTCCTTATTTTTACAGCACATCCTCCTCCCTCTAGAGATTCCAGTCATAAACCAGTCTTTGAAAGGCTAAGCACTGTGGCTGCTGAAGAAAGGAGCGCAAAATTTCTATTAAAAGATGAACTTCTTCATCGGTTTGAGCTTTTACATTCTTCCCGTTCTACTCAACTTCATGAAGTTCCGACTGAAGTTCCCGATTCTCCGATGAAAACTCCTGATGCCCCACTCTCTATTAAAGAGCACATGCGGGGAGGAACCTCTATAGAAACTTCACTAGTAAAATGTTCCACTCCAAGGGATGATGCGGAGCCATCTTAAAAGCCTGCACTTGCCCCCATAACTGAAGAAGAGGAGTCCCTTCCTCATACTGATAAGAACGTTGATCTTGGAGTTGATATTTTTGGGAGTTTAAGTGACATAATGGTCACTTCTCAAGAACTTTTTAGGGATGATGTTTCCAAAACTGTCTCTTCTGTAATTGAAGCGACATCTTCTCTACAACAAATGTCAACCCCTTCTACTCAAGTTATCACTACCTCTACTCCACAGAGTGGTCTGTAACTTGATGCATGTAGCTTACACGTTACACAACACTTAGGATTTTTCAGCACTTCTACGCATTCATCTTCTTATACTTTAAAGATTTCTAAAGCTTATTATTTTCATTCCAGATTCTCCAATGGGGCACAACAGTTCATATTATGATGATTTCCAGCGCTACGGGAGGCGTAGCCAATATGATTACAGGCGTCACCTCCCCTCTTACAGAGAATCGGATGAAGAGAGGGCCATCAGGAAAGCAGATGAGAGACGAGCATATGAAGAACGTCACCGAAGAGAACAAGAAAGACATGACCCTCCCCACAGAGATGATGATACCCAAAAAAGAAAGACTCACGATGAGAGAGGTAAAGGTCACATGGAAGATTCTTCTAGCAAGCGGGCTAAACTTACTGAAGAAACAATGCCGACAATTTCTCAAAATGTTCCTGCTCAATCTCCTGCCCCCGTTCGTTCCGACATTCAAAAAATCATCAACTGGCCGGCATACCATGTTGGGCAAGGTCCTCCCACTCTTCAAAGTCGATTCCTCAGTGGTGCCAGAGAGGGGTTCGATTTGATCTCGACTTGGTTCCTCTCGACAAATCGGCTATGCTGCGAAATCTTGATACTGTCAGGACCGATATTGAAAGAATGTCGAACTGGCAAAAACTTGTCGACGAGCTTCAGAGGGTTAACCGAGCCAATCTCGAGGCCATGCTCACAATGGAGAATGATAAGGCTGAGTGGCAGAAGACTCTCGAACAGCATGACGCCGAAATAAGAAGTATTGCTTCCTATAATGAAAAGCTGGAAGCGGAAGTAGAAAAGCTTAAAGAAGAATTAGCTACTTCGTCTACGCTCTATTCTCAAAAGGAGAGCATGCTTCAACAACAAGTACGAGATGCGCATGCCAGTCAAAGGGCAGTCAAAGATAAGCTCACACACAAGGAGAAGGTCATAGAAGAATATCGCGCTGAAACTTTACAGCTGCGAGAACAGACCGGCTCTCAAAGCTTGGAGATAGAGATGTTAAAAGCTCGACTTGCTATGGCCGAAAAGGAGCGTGACGAGGCTGTTGCTGGTAAACTCGCGGCCGAAGAGGCCCATCAAGCAACCAAAGCTGACATTAGCTCCACATTATTTGATTTTTATCTTCACAGCATTTTGGGGCGTGGCAGCCTTGCCTTTCTAGGCCCTAAGTATGAAATTACATTAGCTGAAGTTTGGGAGGCAGCACTCGATATGCTAGGTGGTAAAGGTGCTGGCTACGCTGAGAGAGCTCTTGAAGAGCATTATCTCGATGATGATGCCCGCGCCGCTCTTGCCAAGGGAAAAGAGCAACTCGCCAGGGTACGGGCCGGAATGGCGGAAGGGGAACGTTCTGAGAAAGAAATACTACCTACCACGTCTGAACGTCCTTTAGTTTCTTCCGAAGTGGACATTACAGGTTCCAGTGCTCATTCGCTGCCTCCTACAAGAACCGGGGTAATTACCCGTACTGATGATGAGGCTTTGGAGGATATCGGGGCTCAGAATTATGAGATTGAACTAACGAAGCAAACATCTTCAGGTAATTTGACATTGGTCCGATTCAGGTGGATCGCTTGCTTACTCCTCAAAAGTTTGAAGAGCTTCTCGATTACTTCTTGAATCTCGACGAACCCATATCTCCCTTCTTTCGGGGAGATACTTATATTTTTAATTTCTCTTCTTCTGCAGTTGAAACACCAAGTGCTGTGCAGACTTCACTTCCTCCGGTTATCCCTCCTCCGCCCCTTCAGGTGACTCCTCCTTCTGCTTCACAGCCCGGGTCACAAGAGGAGCAGATTGAGGCTCTTCATGGCTTGGATGACCATATTGCTTCGCAAGAGCAGAAGGTCGAGGGACTTGAAGGAGGCGAGATCTCTCCGGAGCGGACTCCTTCTGATGACGTAGTTTTGTCCGCTCTTGTTACTCCAGGGAGTGAGTCTTCTTCGAAGAGAAGAAAGAAGCATGGAACATCGAAGAGGAGGGGGAAGAAAATCATCACTACTGAAGAGGAACCGGAAGTTGCACCGGTTGCACCTCCCTCTCCTTCTTCCCTTATGCCTATAGATAGACCTGAAAAACTAATCATTCGGCCAGGCAAAGGGTCCAAAGGTGGTAAGAAGAAGTGAAGAGTCGGACTTCAGGCTTTTTGATTCCTTTTTTGTGTAATGGTCGGATGTTGTGCAGGCACCGGCCCCTGCTTTTTTATTTTGAAACCTGTATATGCAATTGAATAAAATGATCCTTTATTTGTACAGACTCTTGTTTGAATTTGAGAATGCATTTATTATTCATTTTTGCACAAGTTTATTTATATGATATTGCGGTGAACTTGTGGTATGTTGCTTGAGCGTATTTTACCGATATAGCTATACCATTTTGTATGTAACTATACCATGTTGCCCCCATACCATAAGCTTGCTGCAATATTTTATACTTTGAGGGGACTTGCACTCTTTTTTTCTAAAGAGTAATTACTTCATTCTTGAAGAAATTTTTCGTAGAGTACGACTTCCTTCACATAAGTTTTTACGCTTTGTCCTTCGAAGAAATCACTTTTTTTTTTACTTATTTATGCATTTTGCCAAGTGAATTCTTCTATGCGGTAAAGCGGGCCTTTGAAGGGTACTTTAACTTTCTTCCTCTTTTTTTTTTTGAGGAAGGTTATTTTCTAGAATAGGTAAATCACTCTTCCTTTGAAAGTTAAAGTATGCCCTTGATGAGGATATATATATATATATATATTATTTTTTTGAAATAGAAATTTGTACTTCTGAGGAGGGATTTTTCACGTTTCAACAATTGGATGTTTTATTTCAATCTTGGTGAAACGTGTACCTCCAAAGAATTGTGCCTTCGAAGAAGGCCTTTTCACGTTTCAACACTTGGAAGTTTTATTTCAATCTCGGTGAAACGTGGGCTTCCGAAGAAGTCTTTCTTTTTTATTGTGTCCCCGGGAGGGGGTTGTACCTCTGAGGAGGGATTTTCCACGTTTCAACACTTGGAAGTTTTATTTCAGTCTTGGCGAAACGTGTACCTCCAAAGAGTTGTGCCTTTGAAGAAAGCCTTTTCACGTTTCAACACTTGGAAGTTTTATTTCAATCTCGGTGAAACGTGGGATTCCAGAAAGGTCTTTATTTTGTTTTGCATTTCAACTTTAGTGAAGTGAAATTCCGAAGAGCGGCTGTTACACTTCAACTCCTGGTGAAATGTGCCTCCGAAGAGGCCTTTATTTTGTTTGCATTTCAACTCTGGTGAAGTGAAATTCCGAAGAGCGGTCGTAACACTTCAACTCCTGGTGAAATGGGCCTCCGAAGAGGGCTTTTATTTTGTTTATATTTCAACTCTGGTGAAGTGAAATTCCGAAGAGCGGTTGTTAAACTTCAACTCCTGGTGAAATGTGCCTCAGAGAGGGTTTTCATCGCCTGGAAGTTACTCTCTCATGGTTGGAGGGTCATGACTCCTCCAATCTTTTTTTGTTGAGTAGAGAACTTTCTTTTTTGTGGCGTATGACCCATTAGAGGTCTTTATTCTCCGAATAGTTGTGCCTCCGAAGAGGATTTGTGCTGCCGATGATGGCTTTGGTTGTTCCCTTGTCCACTTGCTTATGCTTTTTCAGCGATCCCCCCCTTTTTTTTTACAAGTGACTTGTTTAATCCAAGGAAATGTACTTCATTGTCAGGCAAGTTCGTGAGAACGAGCATCAGCTTCTTAATTGGATGTTTGTTTGTTCAAACGATCTCAATTTATTAGCAAAGGCTCGTTTCTGTCGAAATCATAGGCCGTTCAATTGAAGTACTTCCTATCTAGGATTTGAATTTGGAGCTTTTGTGACTTGAAATTTGGCGAGAATCACTGGGTCTTATTATGTGCAAGTTTCACTTCTATAGTCTGCAAAAACTTGAATCGACATTTCAGCAATACAATCTATGTACTTTTTATATCGAAAATAAAGCAAACATGTAATAATAATAAGGAACACAAGATTTATAGTGGTTCGGCCAGGAAATTGGGCCTACATCCACTTTATATTTTTTCATTATTTACTTGCATCAGTTTTACAATTGCCTTCAATTACAAGAATCATACATTCATAATTCTTTTTACAATATTTCAATAAAATTTTCAAGTAAAGTATGGACGCAAATGATTGCTGTTCCATGCCCTTGGAATTTGATCTCCTTCAACAGTAGTGAGTTTGAATGTGCCGTCAAGAAGCTTCTGACCTATGACATATGGTCCTTCCCAATTTGGCCCAAACACACCTGTCGCTGTCATAATTCTCTTCAGGACTAGGTCTCCAATCTCAAAGCTGCGTTGGCGAACTTTGGAATTGAAATGTCTTACTATCCTTTGCTGATGAGCTGCAATTCTGAGATTAGCCTCATCTCTTTTTTCATCAAGGAGATCTAGCGCTTCAAGCTGTAGCTTTTCGTTTTCTGCTTGATTGAAATGGATTCTTCTATGTGAAGGGACCTCTATTTCTACCGGAATCATTGCCTCTGACCCGTATGCTAATGAAAACGGGGTGTGCCCAGTCGCAGTTTTGTGAGTGGTTCTGTATGCCCGTAGTGCCAGTGGTAGCTTATCGACCCAACCACCTTTTGCTCTTTCAAGTTGCTTTTTGATGGTTGACTTAATAATTTTGTTCACGGCTTCCACTTGCCCGTTTGCCTGCGGATGAGCCACTGCTGATAAGCTTTTTCGGATTTTGAATCGCTTGCAAAAATCTTGGAATTCTTCGCTTTCAAACTGAGTACCATTGTCTGTAATTATTTTTTGAGGCACACCGTATCTGCAAATGATGTTTTTAGTCACAAAACTTATCATCTTCTTTGAGGTGATAGTAGCCAGTGGTTCAGCTTCTGCCCACTTAGTAAAATAATCTACAGCAACAATGGCATATTTAATTCCAGATTTGGCAGTTGGTAACGGTCCTACAAGGTCTATCCCCCATATCGCAAACGGCCATGGACTGACCATCTGTGTGAGTTCAGTGGAAGGAGCTCTAGGAATTTTGGCGAATCTTTGGCATCTGTCACATTTTCGGGAATACTCTGCTGCATCTCGATTAATTTCTGGCCAAAAATATCCGTATCGGAGAATTTTCTTTGCTAATGTTTGGCCACCTGAATGATCACCACACTCTCCTCCGTGTACCTCTGCTAGGATTGCTTTGGACTCTTCCCTGGATACACATCGAAGTAATGGCATTGAGAATCCCCGTCTGTATAATCGGCCATCCTGGATTATGTATCGAGAGGCTTTTCTTAGTAGCTTTTGTCGTTCTTTTGAGTTCCCTGGTAAGGATCCATTGAGCAGATATTCTGTTATCGGAGTCATCCATGATTCTTGCTCTTGAGACATGCTCATGATCCAATCAATGTCCATCTCATCAATGCTAGTAGTCGACAGGACCTCCACTGGAGTTAACCCCAGAAATTGAGCTTCGCCGGTGCTAGAATACTTTGCGAGAGAATCTGCTTTCACGTTTTCTTCTCGAGGAATGTGACTTATCATGTAATGATCGAAATCACCCAGGATTTCCCAAGCCTTTGACAAGTAGGCAGGCAGATTCCCCCCTTTTGCTTGGAATTCCTTTTTGACTTGGCATACAATAAGCTGAGAATCACTGAATATCTGCAATGCCCGGATGTTTAATTCTTTAGCAATCCTTAAGCCAACGATAAGGGATTCGTATTCTGCTTCATTGTTTGTTGAAGGAAATTCCAATCTTAGTGCAAAGCATAATGATCGGCCTTCAGGGGTCTCAAGTACAACTCCGGCTCCAAAACAGTAGTCGTTTCTCGCACCATCGACATATAACTTCCATTGGATTGGGGAATCGTCGACCGTTTTCTCCTCACTGTTACCCTTATCTGTGAATTCTGCGATGAAATCCGCTAAAGCTTGTCCATTGATTGCTTTTCGGGGATGATAAGTGATGTCATACTGACTGAGTTCAATATTCCACTTTAGAAGACGACCCGAAGTCTCAGGGCGAAACAGGACTTGCTTTAAAGGTTGATCAGTGAGGACTCTGATAGGATGAGCTTGAAAATATTGCCTCAACTTTCTAGATGCAATTAGTAGGCAATATGCGAGTTTTTCCAACTTAGAGTAATTCATCTCTGCCCCAGTGAGTCTTTTGCTGACATAGTAAACCGGATGTTGAATCCTTTTGTCTTCTCGTATCAGCGCTGCACTTAAAGCATGAGATGATACTGCCAAGTATATAAGAAGATCCTTACCATCGCCAGGCCTAGAAAGTATTGGAGGCGTTTCCATATGGCGAATCAATTCATCAAAGGCTTTGTGGCATTCGGGAGTCCAATCGAAGTTTTTCTTTCCTTTCTTTAGGGCGTCAAAGAATGGGATGCATTTATCTATGGCTTTGGAAATGAACCGACTCAAGGCGGCGACTTTTCCATTGAGACTTTGCAATTACTTCTTTGTTCTAGGGGCTTTGACTTCTTTTAATGCAGTAATTTGAGCTGGACTGGCCTCAATGCCCCTAGCGCTCACGATGAAACCTAAAAACTTGCCGGATTCCACTCCAAATGAACATTTCAAAGGATTGAGCTTCATTCCGTATTTTCGGAGGACTGCGAACATGTCCGCTAAGTGTTCTATGTGATCCACTGCTTTCCTAGACTTTACTAACATGTCATCGACGTAGACTTCCATAGTCTTGCCTAATTGCTGTTTGAACATAGCATTAACAAGTCTTTGGTATGTTGCCCCTGCATTCTTTAGCCCGAAGGGCATAACTCTGTAGCAGTAAAGACCAATGTCGGTGATAAAGCTCGTGTCCTCCTGATCTGGCTCATGCATCATAATCTGGTTATATCCGGAGTAAGCATCCATAAAAGATAACAATTCGTGTCCTGCTGTCCCGTCTACCAGTTGATCGATTTTGGGTAATGGGAAGCAGTCTTTGGGGCAGGCCTTGTTTAGATCTGAAAAATCGATGCACACTCTCCATTTTCCGTTGGCTTTCTTAACCAGCACTGGATTTGAAACCCAATTCGGATAGGTAGATTCTTTGATAAAATTATTCTCCATGAGCCGATCAACTTCTTCTTTTAATGCCGCCGACCTTTCTGGACCTTGAGTTCTCCTCTTCTGTTTCACAGGTGTAAATTTTGGATCAATATTTGGAGCATGCACTGCAACTTCTGGGGATATTCCGCACATATCGGCATGAGTCCAAGCAAAAACATCCAGATTTGCCTTTAAAAAAGATATTAAGATATTCTGAATTGACACATTAAGTTGTGAACCCACATTTAACACCTTGTTTGGGTCCTTTGGGTCAACAGGTATTGGTATTGTCGTGTCCACTGGTACCACTCTATTTTTCCCTGCACTGACTTTTCTAGGGTCCATCTCATTCCTTGCTCCGCTGTGCTCGCCAGTGCAGGGTCCGCCCTATAATTGCTACAAGGCTGGTTCTTTGATGCGGACTGGGGCTGCCGCATTCTTTCCCATTTATCTTCTTCTGGTTTCTCGTAGCTCTGTCAGATAACACTCTCACCCAGCATTTTGATCCCCTTTTATAACTCCTACTCCACTGTCTGTAGGGAATTTAATAGTGAGGCACCACGAGGCAAGAACAGCTTCAAACGCTGCCAGAGTTGGACGACCAAGGAAAGCATTGTAAGCAAAAAATTCGTCGACGATCACAAAAGTTTGCTTGCGGACCACTTTTCTCTCTCCTTCTCCAAGTTCCACAAACAAATCAATGGTCCCTACCGGCTTCTTTGGCTCCCCAGTGAAGCCAGCAATTTTCTGTGATGAAGCTTGCACATCAGCCATAGGGATCTTCATTTGGTCGAATGTTTTCTTGAAGAGGATATTGCAGGATGCGCCACAATCAATGAGAACTCTTCTGACAATAGCTGGCCCGATACCAGCCGAGATGACTAGAGGATCCAAGGTAGGAGCTTCAATACCTGCGGAATCTCTAGCTTTGAACATAATATCATCATCAAAAGTTCTTTGTTGCTTCAAGGGCATAGCACCTTCCAAAACGAATACATCTTCCTCGGTCGGTACATACTTTAAAGCTCGGGTATACCTTTCCATCTCACCCCGGCTTCTGCCTGCTGGATGAGGTCCTCCTGTAATGACATTGATAATGGGCCTTCCAGATTCATGCCCTGCAGCCTTCTCACTCGTCCTAGGCTGATGAGTAGGAGCTTGTTGCCCCTGACTAGATGAAACAGGATTGTTGCTATTCTTTTTCACAAATTGCTGCAGTTTGTTTTCCCTTAGCAACTCTTCAATCAGATTTTTCAGCTGACGGCATTCGTCGGTCTCGTGACCGGGTTGATTATGGAAGCGGCAGAACTTCCCACTCTGTATAGCCTTTTTCCCGGTCCTTAGAGGAGGAGGTTTAGGAAAGTCAACAGAATCTTTAGTGGCAAGGTAGATACGCTCCGGCGTATCTGATAAAGGAGTATATTCTGATGGCTTGAAGGATCAGGGTTTCTTCAGATTACTCTGCTTCTTCCCATTGTTATTTTCCCTTTTTTGCCCTACAGATTCATTCTTGCGTGGAACAACAGTGTTATCTTCGGGTTTTTCCAACACTGCCTTTACCGGTACGGGGCGGCTTTCTAAGCGTATGAATTCATATGCTTTTTTATAGAACTTTTCAAGGGAATTTGGTTCCTTCATGTTTAGCCATTTCTCAAATTCGCTCGACTTGTCAATACCCTTCATCAGATAAGTCAATATCATTCGCGGTTCTGCATTGTCCACCTCAGCTAGCGCTATATTAAAGCGGTTTAAGAAAGATCTGATAGTCTCTCCTGGATTCTGCTCCAAACTTGACAGTGACATGATATCCTTGGCTTTTCAGGCCTATAGTCTGAACTGCTCCTTGAACTTCCGGGTTAAGTCAGAAAACTGATCGATAGACCGGACTGGAAGTTTGGTGAACCAAAGCAGAGCTACACCTTCGAGATACACAGGAAAATATCGGCACTTTATTTCATCAGAGGCTCTGGCACCTGTCATGTGCCAATCATACGTGTATAAGAATTCGTTCGGATCACTTGTCCCCCTGTAAGCTGGAATGGTTGGAGGGACAAACTTCCTTGGGAATTCAGCCTTTAAGATTTTCTCAGTAAACGGAGTTTTACTTGGTGCGAAACCCCATTCTTTCTCGTCTTCAACCCTCTGCATACTCTCTTTCATGATTTGTCGGACCATTCCAGAAAGATACTCCTCATCATGTCGAGTTCTAGATCCACCAACCTCTGGAAGTGTTTGTTCAAGGGGGCTAGCAGCCCTTTCAGGGGCATTCCTCTCTTCAGCCTCATGAATGTTGCAAGCAAAATTCCTTTCATTACCTGTCGGTTGACGGTTTGCCCCAAGTAAATCGTTCAACCTATTCAGAATTAGGGCATTCTGGGCATTCTGAGCCTCGAATTGTGCATTTTGGGCATTTATCTGTTGGTTCAGCCCTAAGATTGCAGCATCCAGCTCTGCCTTTGTCACTCCGACAGCTGGAGTGGCTTGATTCGATATAGGGGAAGCGGAGGTTCCCTCCTGAATATTCCCAGATCTGACAGATCTACTTTTCCTTGCAGGAGCCATAATCTCGGATAGACTTCTGGTTTTCAAGGAAATTCTCTCTACAAACCTCTGTGAAGCAATGATGATAATTCACCTGAGTTCAGTTCTCAGTGAAAGCACCAAAAATGTTAACGCTGAAATTTGAACGCTAACACCCCGGTGTTTGGAGTGAGATCGTGAAAGCACCACCCGATAGCTCGGGAATAGATTATAAGCAGATAGTAGTGAAAAAACAGTAAACAACAGCAATTTTATAGTGGTTCGGCTTAAGAGATAGCCTACGTCCACTTTGAATATCTTTATTGACGATTTGATTACAAGTAAATGCAGTTACACTTTGATTACAACACACTTTGAGTTTCAAGTGACTTAGAACAAGTAGCCTAAACTTCAACGTCGATCCAAATCTTTGAACACATGTTTGACATGTTTGATTTCTTCGTGAAGTTCCTTGAAGGTGTTGAAGTAGTTCAGAATGCAGCAGAGTAACGGCGCTTGAAATGAATGAGCCAAAAGTCCTTTGCTAGTTGGAACTAGGGTCGTATTTATAGGCACTTTTCGGAGTTAGGTCGTAGGTCGTGACCGACATAAGTTAGGTCGTAGGTCGTGACTGACCTAAGATACACTGTCTTCTCTTTCACAAGAACACGCATGCTGATTTACACAAGTTCTAGGTCATGAGCGACCTTACTAGTAGCGGCATAGAAAAGGCGGCCTTCTAATGCAATGTCCTTAGGTCGTGAGCGACCTATCTTAGGTCGTGAGAGTTCCATAGGTCGCTGCTTCCCTTAGGTCGCAGAGTTCTGTAGGTCGCAGCTTCCCTTAGGTCGCAGCTATTTTTAGGTCACTTGATAAGTTAAGTTGCTAGGCTGCTCCATCTCTTAGGTCGCTAAGGACTAAAGGTACTAGGTCGCATAAAGACTTTAGGTCGCTAGGTTGCATTATCCTTTAGGTCGCTAGGTCGCATTATCCTTTAGGTCGCTAGGTCGCATTATCCTTTAGGTCGCTAGGTCGCATTATCCTTTAGGTCGCTAGGTCCCCTAGGTCATTGGTCTAGTTAGGTCGTTGGTCTAGTTAGGTCGTTGGTTCGGTTAGGTCGCTCCACATTTTCCAGTTTCCAACGAAGAGGAGTTAACAAAATGTATGATTCTTGAGCACATTTATCACAAATGTGAGCCATAGTGTATGTTGTATAGAATATTATGGTTAGATAAAAAAAGATGAACAAAATATAAAATTTTTGCAAGCTTATATACAAGTTTCTTATGTATAAACCTATGGATGTGAGTTAATGAAAAATTTTAACCAAGAAAACATAAGCAGAAATTTTATTGTAACTCTAAAAATAGCTTTCCTTTTAAAACTGAATTTATAAAATAAGAAAGGAAAGGACGATCACTAAAAAAAAAGAAAAAAAAATGAGTACAGAGAATTTACCCATTAAATAAAGCAGTGGCTTATATTTAATGTAAAAAATAGTTTATGCAAAAGTTATGGTTAAAGGATAACTAAAAAGAATAACTAAAGGATAACTAACAAGAAGACGTTCTTTAGAAATTTCTTAGTCAAGATTTTTTCTTGAAATTAAACCAAGCTCTCTTCGTAATCTAATAAAATTAGATTCGAGCAGAGGCTTAGTAAAAATGTCTGCTAATTGATTGTCAGTATGAACATATTCAAGACATATATTTCCTTTGTCAATATTATCTCGAAGGAAATGATGACGGATGTCATTGTGTTTGGTTCTAGAGTGATTTACTGGATTTTTAGAGAGATTTATAGCACTAGTGTTATCACAGTATATAATAGAATTTGATAAATGAATATCAAAATCTTGAAGTGTTTGTTGCATATATAGTACTTGAGTACAAGCGAGAGCTGCTGATATATATTCAGCTTCACATGTTGATAGTGAAACACAATTCTGTTTCTTACTGAACAAAGAGACAAGTGATTTTCCAATAAAATGGCACGTACCACTTGTACGTTTTCTATCCGTTCTTGAGCCACCGAAATCAGCATCACTATATGATACTAATTCAAATGGACATTCTTTTGGATAAAAAAGACCGAAATCTTTGGTATTATTAAGATAACGAATTATACATTTCACTGCTCGTAGATGTGATTCCTTTGGATCGGCTTGAAAACGAGCACATAAACAAACACTCATTATTATATCCGGACGACTAGCTGTAAGATAAAGAAGAGAACCAATCATGCTTCGATACAATTTCTGGTCAACATTCTTACCACTTTCATCTTTGTCAAGATGTGTAGTTGTACTCATAGGAGTTGGTTTACAAGATGTATTTTCTAATCCGAAGCGTTTGATAAGGTTTTCACAGTATTTTTCTTGATTGATAAAAATGCCGTTTGAAAGTTGCTTTATTTGAAGTCCAAGAAAATAAGATAGTTCTCCCATATGAGACATTTCGAATTCTTTGGTCATAATACTTGCAAATTCTTTGCAAAGTTTATCGTTTGTTGAACCAAAGATGATATCGTCTACATATATCTGGATAACTAGAATATCTTTTCGAGAATGTTTAATAAAGAAAGTTTGATCGACTTTGCCTATTTGAAATCCTGAGCTAATAAGATAGCTACGTAGTCGTTCATACCAAGCACGAGGTGCTTGTTTTAAACCATACAGAGCTTTCTTAAGTTTGAACACATGGTCAGGATATTTTTCATGTACGAACAGAGGAGGTTGTTCGACATAGACATTCTCTTTGATAAATCCATTGAGAAAAGCACTTTTGACATCCATCTGATAAATTTTGAAATTATGGTGACAAGCAAAAGATAATAGGATTCTAATAGCTTCTAGTCGAGCAACTGGTGAAACAGTTTATTCATAATCGATACCTTCTGCCTGATTATATCCTTGTGCTACTAATCTTGCTTTATTTTTGGTGATATTTCCTTGTTCGTCAGCCTTATTTTTATAAACCCATTTAGTACCGATTACTGACTGATCAGTTGGTCTTGGAACAAGTTCCCAAACGTCATTGCTCTCAAACTGATTTAGTTCTTCCTGCATGGCAATGATCCAGTAATCATCTGTAGCAGCTTCTTTTGGATTCTTAGGTTCGATATTTGAGAGAAAAGAGACATGACCCATTTGATTGAGTTGACTCCTTGTTCTGACATGTGATGTTATTTCACCGATTATATTTTGAGGCGGATGGTCTCTTAATATTCTTGGTGGTGATTGTAACTCACATATTTGAGGAATATTCTCAATAATTATTTCCGAGTCAGAATCAATATTTGTGATGATTTGATTGTCAGTGACTATTGATTCGTCATCATCTGATATAGTGTGAGGGTGCTGATAGATTTCATCAAAAGAGACATGAAGTGATTCTTCAATAGTTTTGGTTCGTTTGTTAAATATCCGATAGGCCTTACTTCTTTTCGAATAACTGACAAATATTCCTTCATCGGCCTTTGGATCGAATTTGCCAAGCTGGTCTTTCGTATTTAAAATAAAGCACTTGGAACCAAAAACTTTGAAGTATGAGATTTTAGGCTTCCTTTTGTTAAATAATTCATAAGGAGTATTCTTGGTAAGAGGTCTTATGGATACACGATTTAAAACGTAACAGGCAGTTGCCACAGCTTCTGCCCAAAAATGTTTTGGTAAGGTGGTTCCATTCAATAATGTTCTTGCACATTCTTGTAAAGTTCGGTTTTTCCGTTCTACAACTCCGTTCTGTTGCGGAGTTCTGGGAAACAAAAAATTATGATATATACCTTTCTTTGTACAAAAATGTTCAAATTCATTATTTTCAAACTCTCCGCCATGATCACTTCTTATATTTTTAACTTTAATCCCTTTTGATTTTTGAATTCTTTTGACGAAAGATTTGAAAAGATCGAAAGTGTCACTTTTATTTTTTAAGAAAATTGTCCATGTATAACGAGAGAAATCATCAACAATTACAAGCACATATTGACTGTGATTTATTGATTGAACTCTAGTAGGTCCAAATAAATCCATGTGTAGTAACTCAAGTGGTTGTAATGTTGATATGACTTTCTTGGATTTAAAAGATGATTTGGTCAATTTTCCTAATTGACATGCATCACAAATGTTGTTAACTTTAAAACTCATTTTGGGTAGTCCTCTAACTAGATTGTTTTTGGCTAGCTTGTCAATAGTTTTGAAGTTTATATGACAGAAGCGTTTGTGCCATAGCCATGGATCATTGTCATTAGCCACAAGACACATATCTGAATTATGATTAATATTCATATTCAAAATATATATATTTCTGTCTCTATAACCTTCGAAAACCAAATTATGGTCTTTATCTAAAATACTACACTTATTATTTGAAAATGAAATTATAAAACCGTTGTCACATAACTGACTAATACTAAGCAAATTGTGTTTTAAATTTCTAACTAGCATGACATTAGTAATAAGAGGTAAGTTAGATGTACCGCAATTGCTCACATTGCCTTTGCCGATGATATAGCCTTTTGAATTGTCTCCAAAAGTGACGGAGCCACCATCTGAATATGTAATATTTGTTAATAAACTCTTGTCTCCCGTCATGTGCTTTGAGCAACCACTTTCCTCTTTTCTTAAGTGGGACCTGCAAAAAATAGAATTAAGTCTATGGTACCCACTTTTTATAGGGTCCTAAGAGTTAGGTCTTAGGAGTCCAAACCCATTTGGGTCCGGTATCCCCTTTATATATATAATTATTATTAAAATGCACAGTATTCATGAATTGCTGAATGTATTTGTTCCTAATCAAATTGTTATTTGTTTTAGGAACCCATATTTTGATAGTCTTGACATTTTTCTTTTGAAATTTCACAACTGGTTTTGGTTTGGAATATAATAAACTAAGATTTTTCTTAGCTTCAGTTTTTTGTACTTTCTTTTTCCTTTTATTTCCAAGATGTTTCTTGGTTTCTTGTTTGTTATATCCCAATCCTTGTTTGTCTGAAATAGATTGTGAACTTTCAATGATTTTTGTCAAATTTTCTCGACCTTTGTTAAAATTAGAAACATTTTGAGTAATGTCATCAAACTTTGTTTGTAAGCTAGCTTTTTCTAGGTCTAGAATTTTGACTTTTGCTTTAAGCTCATGATTTTCAGTAGTGAGAGCATTATTTTTCTCTTTTTGAGTTTCTATTTCTTGACTCAAAAGAGATATTTGAGAGTCAACATTAGATGATGATTCTTGAATATTTTCAAGTTCCTCTTCTAATATTTTCTTCTCATCTTTTAACATATCTCATTCAAGCTCTGCTCTACTTAAATCTGCTTTGACTACTTTTAATTGACGTTTTATGTCTTTATATTTGATTATCAATTCAGCATTAATATCAAGTAATTCATCAAATGTAGGAATTTGTACCTCATCTTCTGTTGCCATAAAACAAACATTAGCTTGTTCATTCTCTGAATCACTTTCACTTTCTGATGAAGATGACTCTGAATCATCCCATGTTACTGAGAAGGCTCGTTTCTTAGATTTGTCCTTCTTATATTTGAATTTGTCATTTTCTGACTTCTTCTTTTGTTCTGGACAATCTTTCTGCATGTGTCCCTTTTTGTGGCAGTTGAAACATTCTATAGCAGATGAAGATGGTTTATTTGATCCAGGTTTCCTTTTATTGTAACGATTGGCTTTTCGATATTTTAAGAATTTTTTGAATCCTTTCGCAATGAATGCCAAATCTTCGTCTTCAGAATCTGATTCATTTTCATCTTTCTCAACATGAAATGCTACATTTTTCTTTTCTTCTTTCTGTTCTTTTCTAGCCTGCAAATTTGCATCATAGGACATTAAATTTCCTATCAATTCATCTGGCTTCATGACGGAAAGGTCATTAGCTTCTTCAATTGCTAATACTTTTCCTTCCCATTCACTAGTCGGAGAGTGTAGGACTGTTGAAACAACATCGAAATCAGAATACTTTTGTCCTAAGCCAATAAGTGCATGGTGAATAGTTTGAAACCGTGAATACATGTCATTGATTGTCTCATTTGGTTTCATTTTGAAATTTTGAAATTGACTTTTCAGCATGGCTATTTTGGCTTGTTTAACCTTGTTAGTACCTTCATGAGTGATTTTTAGTGTTTGGAAAATTTGATATGCAGTAGTGCAGATACTAACACGATTATATTCATTTTGGTCTAATGCACAGAACAACATATTTATTGCTCTTGCATTTACGGCTGCTGCCGTTTTCTCAACTGCGGTCCATTCTGAATAATCAGTTGTTGGATTCACTATTTCTCTTTGAGTGGCATTCCAAGCATCATAGCTATTTGATTGCATAAAAAATGACATACGTGTTACCCAATAACTGTAGTTAAGACCATTGAAAAATGGAGGTCTCTATGTTGATTGACCTTCCGTGTAAGTGGTGTTTTGAGTGCTAGTACTTACGTTATTTTCCATATTACTATAATATGTCAAATAACTGTGTTACGGTTATATGATGACCGTGCTCTGATACCAAATGAAAGTGCGGTGTGTATACAATTATATGTGCTAATATAGTATACACGGATCGTGTAATATGGATTACAATACAAATGCGGAAATAGATGATAATAGCATAGTAAATAAAAAATAGAAAAATCACACCAGAGATTTTTATACTGGTTCGGAGCACCGTCCTACGTCCAGTCCCAGACTTCTATCTGGATTTTCACTATTAACTTCCTCGCTTCACCCGGAGGAACAGGTTTACAACACCCGAACAACCGAACGGGATTTCACGCCTCTAATACACTGAGGACTTCAACACTTGCCTCTTACAACACAGATTCACGCCTCTAATACACTGAGGACTTCAACACTTGCCTCCTACAACACAGAGGACTTCTACAAAAGAACAAATACAATTGTTGTTGACAACTTGTGCTCTTGAAAACACGGATTTGTCACTAGCAGTACACCCTTCCTATAATCTTATTCTCAAAGTATGCGAAATGTTGTTTTGAAAAGATTAAGGAAAGTATATTACTTATTGAATCAAAGGATATGAAATAGTTTCAATGATTCAATAAATAATTGAGAGTTTTTAGAATGCAGGAGTATGTATAAAGTAAGATCAGAGATTAGATTAAAAGGAATATGAAATCATATTTTTAATCAACGAATTGGATGAGTTTATATAGATAAGAATGGTTGTAACTCTTTGCCATTAAGAGATATGATCTTTGGTGAAAGGTAAGAGATGCAACCTTTGGAGAAGAGAAGTGTCTTTTGGAAAAACTGCTTTCTGTTTAAAAACGGTCGACAGGTTAAAAAGTGACCAGTAGACAGGAATTTAAATATATATACGTTATGTGTATGTGTGCACGTTCAGTGTGCAAATTATGCAGGAACGGTCGACCGCCTATATTTTGACCGGTCGACCGGTCCCTGTAAAGTTGCACACTGAATGTGCAACTACATTCTAATTGTATATATATTAATTTTCTTGAAAATGCATGATTATTTGAGGATAGATTTTAACAAGTTTATCACTAATATAATATCAAATAATCAATCTATAATCTAGAGTAACATATGTAGCTCTAATGACCTTGTTTTGTCGATCGCCTTTAGTTATTTGTCAGAAATCAAAACTTTCATAAAACTTGTGACTCAACAGAATCGTCAGCGACTCAAGCAAGCAAACAAGAAGCTACGACCAGTTAACTCGCGCGCGACCACAGCTCACAACTTACGACTTAGGAAAGTCCATGACCTAAAGGAGTGACGAATCAAAGCGCTAAAAGGAAGAGTCAACAACACTTAAGTCGCTGCTGACTTATAACTGCAGATAAGTCGTTCACGACCTAAGACTTGGAGACAAGTTCAATACCATGCTGTAATGAAATGACTCGTTGACGACTTACGACTTATGATGAGTCATGTACGACTCATGCTAGCATAAAGGAAGTCGCATTTGGTTAACTCAGGAACGACTTAGAACTTGTATCATTCATTCAAATGGGTGCATAACTTTGGACCAAGCCATGAGCTAAACCCAATAGGTCGGCCGCTACCTACCATGAGTTATCTACGAGTTACGACTTATCTTGAGTCGTGTACGAGTTACGACCTAACTCCGAGAAATGTCTATAAATACGACCCTAGCTCCAACTAGAAAAGGACTTTTTTGGCTCATTCTTTCCAAGCACCGATACTCTGCTGCATTCAAAACCGACTCGATACCCAAAACTTTTAAGACACACAGAACGCTATCAACAACTTCAAGAAGTAATCTCATACATCCAACATGGATTTGAAGACTTTCTCTTACATTGAAGTCTAAGCTACTCGTTCAAAGTGTTTAGTAATTCAAAGTGTATTGTACATGAGAAGAATTGTATCAACTTGTAACGAAATCATCAATAAAGATATTCAGAGTGGACGTAGGCAAACTATTGAGCCGAACCACTATAAAATCGCTGTTATTTACTGCTTTTTCTGTAATTTTCTGCTTACACTCTGTTCCCGAATCATCGGGTGGTGCTTTCACAACTACACTTTACACACCTGGATGTTAGCGTTCAAATTTTAGCGTTAACATTTTTGGTGCTTTCACTGAGAGCTGAACTCGGGCGAATTATCATCATTGCTCCACGAAAGTTTGTTGAAGTAATCTCTCTGAAGACTAGAAGTTTATCTGAAATCATGGCTCCGGGGAGAAGGAGTAGATCTGTTAGATCTGGAAATGTTCAGGAGGGAACCTCCGCTTCCCCAGTACCTAATCAAGCCACTCCACCTGTTGGGGTTACAAAAACGGAGTTGGATGCTGTAATCTTAGGGCTGAACCAGCAGATAAATGCCCAAAGTGCACAATTGGAGGCTCAGAATGCCCAAAATGCCCTAATTTTGAATAAGTTGAACGATTTGCTTGGGGTAAACCATCAACCAACTGGTAATGAAAGGAACTTTGCTGGCAACATTCATGAAGCTGAAGAAAGAAACATTCCAGAGAGGGCCACCAGCCCCTTTGAGCGGACATTTCCTGAAGTTGATGGATCTAAAGCTCGAAATGATGAGGGGTATCTTTCTGAAATGGTTCGACAAATCATGAAAGAAAGCATGCAAAGGAATGAAGACGAGAAGGAATGGGGTTTCGCTCCAAGTAAAACCCCGTTTACCGAAAGGATCTTAAAGGCTGAATTCCCAAGGAAGTTCGTCCCTCTAACTATCCCAGCTTACAAGGGAACAAGTGATCCGAACGAATTCTTGTATAAGTATGATTGGCACATGAAAGGTGCCAGAGCTTCTGAAGAAATAAAGTGTCGATATTTTCCTGTATATTTGGAAGGTGTAGCTCTGCTTTGGTTCACCAAGCTACCAATTCGGTTTATAGTTGACGAGTTTTCTGCTTATAATGCTTTCCTTGGCCGTCCAACTCTCGAAGCATTCGAAGCTGTTCTGGCCCCATGGTGCCTCACCATTAAATTTCCCACAGATAATGGAGTGGGAGTTATAAAAGGGGATCAAAATGATGGGCGGGAGTGTTATCTGACAGAGCTACGAGAAACAAGGAAAAGAGAAATGGGAAAGGATGCGGCAACCCCAGTCCGCATCAAAGAACCAGCCTTGTAGCAATTACAGGGCGGACCCTGCACTGGCGAGCACAGCGGAGCACGGAAAGAGATGGATCATAGAAAAGCCAGTGCAGGGGAGAATAGAGTGGTACCAGTGGAAACGACAATACCAGTACCTGTTGACCCAAAGGACCCAAACAAGGTGTTGAATGTGGGTTCACAACTTAATGTGTCAATTCAGAATATCTTAATATCTTTTTTAAAGGCAAATTTGGATGTTTTTGCTTGGACTCATGCCGATATGTGCGGAATATCCCCAGAAGTTGCAGTACACGCTCTGAATATTGATCCAAAATTTACACCTGTGAAACAAAAAAGGAGGACTCAAGGTCCAGAAAGGTCAGCAGCATTAAAAGAAGAAGTTGATCGGCTTATGGAGAATAACTTTATCAAAGAATCTACCTATCCGAATTGGGTTTCAAATCCAGTGCTGGTCAAGAAAGCCAACGGAAAATGGAGAGTGTGCATCGATTTTTCAGATCTAAACAAGGCCTGCCCCAAAGACTACTTCCCGTTACCCAGGATCGATCAACTGGTGGACGGAACAGCGGGACATGAATTGTTATCTTTTATAGATGCCTACTCCGGATATAACCAGATCATGATGCATGAGCCAGATCAGGAGGACACGAGCTTTATCACCAATGTTGGTCTTTACTACTATAGGGTTATGCCCTTCGGGCTTAAGAATGCGGGGGCAACCTACCAAAGACTTGTTAATGCTATGTTCAAACCACAATTGGGCAAGACTATGGAAGTCTACGTCGATGACATGTTAGTAAAGTCTAAGAAAGCAGTGGATCACATAGAACACTTAGCAGACTTGTTCGCAGTCCTTCGAAAATACGGAATGAAGCTTAACCCTTTAAAATGTTCATTTGGAGTGGAATCCGGAAAGTTCTTAGGTTTCATCGTGAGCGCTAGGGGCATTGAGGCTAGTCCAGCTCAAATTACCACCTTAAAGGAAGTCAAAGCTCCTAGAACGAAGAAGGAATTGCAGAGCCTCAATGGAAAAGTCGCCGCCTTGAGTCGGTTCATTTCCAAAGCCACTGATAAATGCATCCCATTCTTTGACGCCCTAAAGAAAGGAAAGAAAAACTTTGATTGGACTCCCGAATGCCGAAAAACCTTTGATGAATTGATTCGCCACATGAAACGCCTCCAATACTTTCTAGGCCTGGCGATGGTGAGGATCTTCTTATATACTTGGCAGTATCATCTCATGCTTTAAGTGCAGCGCTGATACGAGAAGACAAGAGGATTCAACATCCAGTTTACTATATCAGCAAAAGACTCACTGGGGCAGAGATGAATTACTCCAAGTTGGAAAAACTCGCCTATTGCCTACTGATTACATCAAGGAAGTTGAGGCAATATTTCCACGCTCATCCTATCAAAGTCCTCACCGATCAACCTTTAAAGCAAGTCCTATTTTGCCCTGAGACTTCGGGTCGTCTTCTAAAGTGGAATATTGAACTCAGTCAATATGACATCACTTATCATCCCCGAAAAGCAATCAACGGACAAGCTTTAGTGGATTTCATCGCGAAATTCACAGATAAGGGTAACAGTGAGGAGGAAACGATCGATGATTCCCCGATCCAATGGAAGTTATATGTTGATGGCGCGAGAAATGACTACTGTTCTGGAGCCGGAGTTGTACTTGAGACACCTGAAGGTCGGTCATTATGCTATGCACTAAGATTGGAATTTCCTTCAACGAACGATGAAGCAGAATACGAAGCTCTTATAGCTGGCTTAAGAATTTCTAAAGAACTAAACATCCGAGCATTACAGATCTTCAGTGATTCTCGGCTTATTGTATGCCAAGTCAAGAAGGAATTCCAAGCGAAAGGGGGAAATCTGCCTGCCTACTTGTTAAAGGCTTGGGAACTCCTGGGTGATTTCGACCATTACATGATAAGTCATATTCCTCGAGAAGAAAACACGAAAGCAAATTCTCTCGAAAAGTACTCTAGCACAAGCGAAGCTCAATTTCTGAGGTTGACTCCAGTGGAGGTCCTGTCGGCTCCAAGCATTGATGAGATGGATATTGATTGGATCATGAGCGTGTCTCAAGAGCAAGACTCATGGATGATTCCAATAACAGAATATCTGCTCAATGGCTCTTTACTGGAAAATTCAAAAGAACGAAAGAAGCTACTGAGGAAAGCCTCTCGCTATATAGTCCAGGATGGCCAATTATACAGACGAGGATTCTCAATGCCGTTACTTCGATGTGTGTCCAGGGAAGAGTCCAAAATAATCCTAGCTGAGGTACATGGGGGAGAATGTGGTGATCATTTAGGTGGTCAAACTTTAGCAAAGAAGATTCTCCGATACAGATATTTTTGGCCAGAAATTAATCGAGATGCAGCAGACTATTCCCGAAAATGTGACAGATGCCAAAGATTCGCAAAAATTCCTAGAGCACCTTCCACTGAACTCACACAGATGGTCAGTCCATGGCCGTTTGCAATATGGGGATAAACCTTGTAGGACCGTTACTAACTGCCAAATCTGGAATTAAATATGCCATTGTGGCTGTAGATTATTTTACTAAATGGGAAGAAGCTGAACCACTGGCTACTATCACCTCTAAAAAGATGATAAGTTTTGTGACTAAAAATATCATTTGCAGTTATGGTGTGCCTCAAAAGATAATTACAGACAATGGTACTCAGTTCGAAAGTGAAGAATTCCAAGATTTTTGCAAACGATTCAAAATCCGAAAAAGCTTCTCAGCAGTAGCTCATCCGCAGGCAAACGGGCAAGTGGAAGCAGTAAATAAAATTATCAAGTCAACCATCAAGAAGCAACTTGAAAGAGCAAAAGGTGGTTGGGTCGATAAGCTGCCGCTAGCACTATGGGCATACAGAACTACCCACAAGACTGCGACTGGGCATACTCCGTTTTCATTGGCATACGGATCAGAGGCAATGATTCCAGTAGAAACAGAGGTCCCTTCACATAGAAGAATCCATTTCAATCAAGCGGAGAATGAAAAACTTCAGCTTGAGGCACTAGATCTCCTTGATGAAAAAAGAGAAGAGGCTGAGCTCAGAATCGCATCTCATCAGCAAAGGATAGCCAGACATTTCAATTCCAAAGTTCGCCAACGCAGCTTTGAGATTGGAGATCTAGTCCTAAAGAGAATTATGACAACGAAAGGTGTGTTTGGGCCAAATTGGGAAGGACCATATGTCATAGGTCAGAAGCTTCTTGACGGCACATTCAAACTCACTACTGTCGAAGGAGATCAAATTCCAAGAGCCTGGAACAGCAATCACTTGCGCCCATACTTTACTTGATAGCTTTGTTGAAATATTGTAAAAAGAATTATGAATGTATGATTCCTGTAATTGAAAGCGATTGTAAAACCGATGCAAGTGAATAATGAAAGAATATAAAGTGGATGTAGGCCCAAATTCTTGGCCGAACCACTATAAATCTTGTGGTCCTTATTATTACTACATGTTTGCTTTACTTTCGATATGAAAAGTACATTAAATGTATTGCTGAAATGTCGATTTAAATTTTTGCAGGCAACGAAAATAAAACTTGCACATTACAAGACCAAATGATTCTTATTACCATTCAACAAACAAATTCCAAGTCGCAAAATTTCCGAATTTAAATCCTAGATAAGAAGTGCTTCAATTGAACGGCCAATGATTTCGCCGAAAACGGGCTCTAGCTAACAAATTGAGAAGTTTGAACAAACAAACATCCAATTAAGAAGCTTATGCCCGTTCTCGCGAACTGGCCTAGCAATGAAGTACACTTCATTGGATTAAACAAACTACTTCTAAGAGAAGGGAGTGCGAGCTTGAAAAGAATAAATAGAGGATCGCTAAAAAGGCATAAGCAAGTGGACAAGGAACAACTAAAGCCCTCTTCGGAGGCACAAGTCCTCTTCAAAGGCACAACTCTTCGGAGGATAAAGACCTCTCACGAGGCATATGCCGCAAAAAAGAAAGTTCTCTACTCAACCAAAAAAGATTGGAGGAGTCATGACCCTCCAACCATGAGAGAGTAACTTCCAGGCAATCCTCGGAGGCACATTTCACCAGGAGTTGAAGTGTGACAGCCGCTCTTCGGAGTTTCACTTCACCGGAGTTGAAATGCAAAACAAAATAAAAGCCCTCTTCGGAGGCCCATTTCACCAGGAGTTGAAGTGTGACAGCCGCTCTTCGGAGTTTCACTTCACCGGAGTTGAAATGTAGCCCACTTCGGAGGCCCATTTCACCAGGAGTTGAAGTGTGACAGCCGCTCTTCGGAGTTTCACTTCACCGGAGTTGAAATGTAAAACAAAATAAAAGCCCTCTTCGGAGGCCCATTTCACCAGGAGTTGAAGTGCAACAGCTTCTCTTCGGAGTTTCACTTCACCGGAGTTGAAATGTAAAACAAAATAAAAGCCCTCTTCGAAGGCCCATTTCGCCAGGAGTTGAAGTGCAACAGCCACTCTTCGGAGTTTCACTTCACCAGAGATGAAATGCAAAAAAAAAAAAGCCTCTCCCAAGGGGCAGAAACAAAAAGACCTCTTCCCAGAGGCACAATAAGACAGAAAGACCTCTTCCCGGAGGCAGAAATGAAAAGACCTCCTCCCGGAGGCACAATCAAGCAGAATGTCCTCTTCGGAGGCACACGTTTCACCAAGATTGAAATAAAACTTCCAGGTGTTGAAACGTGAAAAAGTCTTCCCCAAAGGTGCAACTTTTCAAAGAAACAAAAATCAAGAAGCCCTTTACTGTGGCAAGTAAAAAATCCTCATCAAAAGCACACTTTAACTTTCAAAGGAAGAATGAATTACTTATTCTAGAAAATTCTCTTCCTCAAAAAGAAGTTGAAGTACCTTACAAATACCCGCTTTACCACATAGAAGATTTCATTCAGTAAAATGTGTATATGCACAAAATAAAAGTGATATCTTCGAAGGTTGAAGAGTAGAAACTTATTTGTGCTCTATTTTTTAATGAAATAATATTCCTCCAAATATGGAATAATTATTCTCTAAAAAATAAAAGCACAAGTTCTTCATAAAATAAAATATTACAATGGACTTATGGTATAGGGGCAGCATGGCATAACTACATCGGTAAAATTGCGCTCGAACAATATATACCACAAGCTCACTGCAATATCGTACAAAAATAAAACTTGTACAAAAATGAATAGTAAATGCATTCTGTGACGACCGCCCATGACTCCCGCACCAAATCAAGGAAATAATGCGCTAAAAGGTGTGCCAGGCAGCCATGGACGATAGTCAGGGTAAAACAAAACAGAAGAATCTCTATCGCATAACTCACAGCGCATGGATAAAATACAATAGAGAAATATAATATAGTGAAGCTCCATAGAACAGAACATCATCATATAAGCATCACAGTAGTTTCATACAATCATCTACTCAAATCCATACATGAAAGCCTCACTACAAATCACTCAACCAAATACAGCAGCGGATACCCAGTACATATAGTAAGAAAACTAATATGCAAAGCCTCCTGCTCGTCTTCGTCATCTTCAGCGTAGAACTCCTAGCACAGCACCTGTCACCTGCTACCTAGTCTGCCCATCCCAAACATGGATGAACAGCCCAAGGTAATAAGAGGAGACATAAAACCTTGAGTCAGACAAAGTCTTAGTGAGCAGTAAATCAACTATCAAGCATACCAAAAGAGCATAAAGGATAAAAGGAATAGGAACCAAACCATCCCACTCCACCTCTTTCTACAGTGATAGCCCCAGACATACACTAAGGAGAAGCAAGCATAACAACATAGACAATTAAGGTAAAGCGAATACCACTCGAGTCAAGGACGATGTTTTCCAAATACAAACCCCCAAGGCCTAAACCAAGATCAGATAAGCACCCAGAAAACACCGCTCTTGAAGCCGAATGATAATACAACCAAACATCCATGACTCTGGCTATCACTGTTATCCTTGCCTCGATTTCACCGTTAGTTGAATGACCATCTGTCAAGGGCTAATGGTAACCCCGGTTCTAACCATAACTCCGCACACTGCCTTGTGCCTAGGACTTATCTACTTTGCCCAGAGTACTCAACTACCTACCTGTAGTCTTTTGGGTGTCCCGACTACCTTCCTGTAGTCGTTATGGGCGCCCCATGTACTCTTGCTTTTGAGCATGCTAGAACCTTCAACAACGACGAGATCCAAGCCTCCTAGCCATCCTTCTTGACGACTATCCTCATACAAGCTCAAGCTACCTCTTGAACAATCCATTATCAACCAACTTGAACTACTCTTCAAGTTATCAACATGCTTGGAATGATCCCTGCTTGGATTAAGCCAAGACTCACATCATACTTCGCTTCATCGCATCAAAGCAAAGTCTCAACTCAACAACATGGTTTGCCTCATCAAATCATGGCAAAGTCCCATCTCAACATCATCCAATCTATACATATGAGCTTCAACATCCGCTACATATGCCTTAAGCAGCTTTCACCATTCAAGAGCCTTCTTCCATAGCTTTTGAATCCTCTTTCATCATCTTGTTCCAAATCAACTACTAGCTAACTTGGAAACAATCAAATCAATCATACATTCAAATAATCAATCATTCAAACAAGATCTATTAAGCAATTTAAGCAATATCAACTATAATGGGAATTTCGTAAATAAACGAGCAAAAGTCCAACATATGTGAAATCATGGTTTTTAGCATAGATCTATCAATTATAAAACATGGGATTTTGTCTCTAATGCTTATTAAACAAACTTGCATAAGTAAACATCTTCAAAAACCATGGATCTAGACTTAGATCTAAGAAAAATGCATGAAATCTCTAACTTTAACACCCAAACATGCCACCAATCCAATATACTCCTTTGGATCCGCGCGAGAGATAACTACCACTCACCAAATCACCCAAACACTACAAAAACTACACACTTCAGATCTGGACAGCGAAGATCAAGGTTTGATCCGGCAATATCTCGCTCCAATCGATGAATTCTAGCTCGAACGGATGAAGATCTTCAACTTTGGCACTTGGATCTTCGATCTCGATCTTCGATCTTGGATGGATGTTAGAATTAGATTGGAATGGAGAAAAGAAGATGAAGAAATGTTGTAGTCGAGTCTTCAAAATGGCAGCACTTCGTCGCTTCAAAAACCGGTGCCAAAAAGTGAGCCAAACCCCTCTATTTATAGGCTGAATCAACCATGAGTCGTCGCTCTTAGGTCGTCGCCGACCCAACTCCTGAGTCGTCCCCGACTCATCCACATGCTGACTTACCATAAGCCACTCACACGACTCAACAACCCTGCCGACCTACGACTTAATACCAGAGCCGACCTAACTAATCAACGACTCAACACCAAGCTGCCTAACGACTTACGACTCATCGTTAAGTCGTGCCTACCGACTCAGTTGCAAACGACCTAACAACACAGCCTTATGGCCGACCTAAGTCCTAGCCGACTCAACATAAGTCGGTCACGATTTAACTATGACACAAACGACTCAACCTATCCCTAACTCGGTCAAACGACTCACGACCCATGGCCTCACCGACTCAACTACCCACGACCTAAGCCCTAAGTCGGTTTTTCTTAAGTCGGTCACCAACCCTTAAACCGCTATCTCGTGAGTCGGTCACCATCTTATGAAGCTAACTCCAATTAGGTCGGTCATTATGAGTCGGTCATATCCTTAAGTCGCCTAACTTCTTGAGTCGGTCCATCCTTATCTCGGCCAACACTTTAAACCGCTACCCCTCCTTGAGTCGGTCCCCTATGAGTCGGTCACGACTCATCACTTGTACCCGGGTTAACTTCTAAACGACTCAAGCTAGAAGCAACACAAACAACACTAACAACCTGTAAATTCTACGATTTATCGACACGTAAAAATACGGGTCGTTACATTCTCTCCCCCTTAGGAATTTCGCCCCCGAAATTCCAAGCAAACAACAGCAATCAAAATTATTCCGCATGCCTATCATCCATGGCAATCAACAATCCATGCAACCAATTCTAACCTAGCATGCAGAATTCTAAGACTTAGAACAAGCTACAAATTCATGAGATGTCACGACACTTTAGGGCCATACCTCGAAGAGTTCGGGATGAGCTGCCTTCATCCTCTCTTCCTCCTCCCACGTACAGTCGTTAACATCATCACTCCATTGTACCTTGAGCAACGTAATCGTCTTCCTCCTAAGCTGTTTCGTATCGGTTTCAACAATACGAAGCGGCTTACGAGGTCTCGAAACAACTGGATCAACCTCCAAGTCTTCACAGCTATCAGCAGAAACCACCGTAGTTGGGTCGTGCATATACTTCCGTAGATAAGATACATGAAAAACACTGTGCACACCCGCCATCTTTTCCGGTAACTCCAATCTATAAGCGAGCTTTCCAATACGCTCGATAATCGGGAATGGTCCAACAAATCTCGGAGTTAACTTTCCTTTCTTCCCGAATCTAATGACACTCTTCAGAGGAGAAATCTTCACAAAAACCATATCACCTACGTCGAATTCCAAATCCTTACGACGATTATCGGCATAACTTTTCTGACGATCTTGGGCTGCCTTCATTCGTTGCCGAATGATCTCTATACAATCTGAAGTCTGTCGAATCATCTCTGGCCCAAGTATCAGCTTTTCTCCAGTTTCCAACCAACATGTCGGAGAGTTACACGGTCTTCCATATAATGCCTCATATGGTGCCATACCGATACTCGACTGATAACTGTTATTATAAGCAAACTCCACCAAATGAAGGTGATCTTCCCATGATCCTCCGAAGTCCAAAACACATGCTCTAAGAAGATCTTCCAAAACTCGGTTGACTCTCTCAGTCTGACCATCTGTTTGAGGGTGATAAGCTGTACTCAAACACAACTCAGTTCCCAAAACTTCCTGGAAGCTCTTCCAAAATCTACTAGTGAACAATGGATCTCGATCGCTCACTATACTCTTCGGAACACCATGGAAACGAACTATCCACTTCACATATAATTCAGCCAACTTCGATGCAGTCCTAGTCGATCGAACAGGAATGAACCTTGCACTCTTGGTCAAACGATCTACTATGACCCAAATCCCTTCATTCCCTGCTCTTGTCCTAGGTAGACCATCGATAAAATCCATCGACACTTGCTCCCACTTCCATGTAGGAACTTCTAATGGCTGAAGTAATCCACTGGGCTTCTTCTGCTCAGCCTTCACCAACTGGCAGTTCATACACTTGGAAATAAAATTTCCAACATCTTTCTTCATACCTTCCCAGTAATAAGCTCTCTTCATATCCCGATACATCTTATTTCCACCTGGATGAATTGTCAACTTTGAGTGATGACTTTCCCTCAGAACTTCATCTCTCAATCCATCTACATCGGGAACAACCAGTCGTCCTTGCTTTCGGAGCCAACCCTCTCGATCGACCTCGAATCCCTTATCCTTCTCCGGGTCCAATCCAGATTCCAAATCACAGATAATCTTGACAAGCTTATCATCTCCCTTTTGGCTCTCGCCAACCCTTTCCACAAGAGTAGGCCTTATCGATAAGTTTGCCAACATCTTAGGTTCCAATTCACATCTAGGCCTGAAATCAAATCCAGCCAAATACTCAAGACTCTTCCATTCCGAAAACATGGCTCCCAATCCTGCATGTCTTCGACTTAACGCATCAGCCACTGCGTTACCTTTCCCTGGAGTATAGGCTATACCAAAATCATACGATGCTAAGAACTCTAGCCACCTTTGCTGTCGAAGATTCAAATCCTTTTGGGAAAACAGATACTTCAACGACTTATGATCTGTAAACAGCTCGAATCTAACTTCCAATAGATAGTGTCTCCACATCTTCAAAGCAAACACAATCGCCGCTAACTCCAAATCATGAGTCGGATAATTCCTTTCATGCGGCTTTAGTTGTCGACTAGCATACGCAACAACTTTATGCTTCTGCATTAGCACCGCTCCTAGTCCAGTGCCACATGCATCGGTGTAAACCACCATCTCATCATTCCCACTTGGAATAGTCAAAACAGGAGCGCTCGTCAGTCGCTCTTTCAGGATTACGAAAGCTTGCTCACACTTATCATCCCATCTGAACACTTGGTTCTTCTTCGTCAATCCTGTCAACGGTGCAGCTATCTTGGAAAAGTCTTTGATAAACCGACGATAATATCCTGCTAATCCAAGAAAACTTCTCACATCAGATGCATTCTTAGGCCTAACCCAATCCTGGATCGCCGCCACCTTAGCGGGATCAACCGCTATTCCATTCCCAGAAATAACATGACCTAAGAACCTCACTTCATTCTTCCAGAAGTGACACTTCGAAAACTTAGCCTTCAGCTGATGTTTCCGTAAGATTCCTAAAACAATCCTCAAGTGCGTCTTGTGCTCTTCCTCAGTTCTGGAATAAACCAAAATATCATCCACGAACACAAGCACGAACTTATTCAACTGATCTCTGAATACTCTATTCATAAGATCCACAAAATATGCTGGTGCGTTAGTCAATCCAAACGGCATTACCAGCCACTCATAAAACCCGGATGGTGTCCTGAAAGCAGTCTTCGGCACACTATCCTTCGCCACTCTCAACTGGTGAAATCCCGTTGCCAAATCCATCTGAGAAAACACCTTAGCCTCGTGAAGCTGATCAAACAAGTCATCTATTCTCGGCAATGGATACTTGTTCTTCCTAGTCACCTTATTCAGCTCACGATAATCAACACACAACCTCAACGATCCATCCGTTTTGGTTGCGAACACAACGGGCGCACCCCATTCGGACACACTTCTCCGAATGAATCCTTTCCGCAAAAGGTCATCAACTTGCACCTTCAGCTCTTGCTGCTCCCTTGGTGCCATCCGCCTAAGAGGCATCACAACAGGTCTGGCTCCCTCAACTAGATCGATACGAAACTCGATCTCCCTATGCGGCGGCAACCCTTTGACTTCGTCAAAGACATCCTCAAATCCATTCACAATAGGCACTGATGACAGTCCATCCCGTGGAACAACCAGCGAATACATGAAGCTCATGAAGACGCCTTCTTCATGCTTACATCGTATCACAACCTTTCGCCCTTCCACATTCCCGACTGTCACCTCAAGCCTCTCACAATCAATCCTAGCCGCATACTTCCTAAGCCAGTCCATACCCAAAATAATTCCGAACCCCGCAAAGTTCAGAACAAAGCAATCACAAACAAACGAGCAATCATGACTCGACACAACTAGACCACGACATAACATACACAAACATGACGAACCCCCTACCGGATTAGTCACAACCAATGGCCTATCAACAATATCCGGTTTCATACCTAACCGGCTTACCAAATCATCACAAACAAAAGAATGCGACGCTCCAGTATCAAACAACACTCTAACTGGAACACCACAAATAGAAAGAGTACCTTGAACAACCACACTCTTCCCCTTCTCTTCAGCAGTAGGAGCTTTCGAAGACGATGGAACAGCCCCCAAAGCATAGGCTTGCACAACCTGCCTATCTTTCCTCGGTTCTGGACAATCCTTCTTGATATGTCCCAGCTTATCACAGTTGTAACACTTTCCCGGCACTTTGGGATTCTTACAATCTTTGTAAAGATGGCCCTTCTGCTGGCAGTTATAGCAAGTCACTTCACTCTTCGGCTTCTTCTGGCCATCCCTACCCCTCTGTTGCTGTTGTTTCCTCTTCTTATTGCCACTCTGCTGTGGTTTAGATCCTTCCCTAGCTACAGCAATAACAGAACTTTCCCTAGGAAACAAACTCTCATGCCTAAGAGCTTTTTTCCACAAGCTTCTCAAATGGATCGTCCAGATGATCCACTAACTGCCTCCCAAGATAAGCATCCAGACCAGTCACAAACTTTTCATTCTTCTGGTAGGGAGAATCAATATACGATCTGGCATACTTAGACAAAGCTTCAAACTCAGAAATGTACTCAAGAACAGGCCTTCCCCCTTGCTTGAGCTCCACAAACCTCTTAAACAAGACAGATTTCTGGGAAGTAGAGATGAACTTAGCTTCAAATCTAACTTGGAATTGCTCCCAAGTAATCTCTTCTTCTGGAGTATCGATGGTGATAGAATTCCACCAATCAGCAGCTCTTCCCTGAAGCTGTCTCGATGCAAGCTTCCTCTTAGTTGCATCCTCAATCCCTAAGTCACCAAAGATTCTTTTGCAAGCATCAATCCATCTCTGCACCTCAATAGTCGACTCCGTCCCCAAGAAAACTTTCCCTCCAAGAGCAGTATAATCCTTGCAAAGCTTGGCAAAATCCACCGGTCTCGGAGCTTGGACTTGAACTCCCACATCCACAGATGATCCTGAAGCTGGTATTCTCCTCATGATTGAAGTCATCATGGCCTCAAACATAGGAGCATAATCAACAGCTTCCCTAGCATCACGGCTACCCCTCGCAGCTTGTCTCTCACTTCGACTCATCCTTAATATCTGTAAATAAGAATGATTAGAACACCTTAAGAAACAACTGCATAAGGAGTTCAAACCCTTCTAAACTACTATATCATATATAGTAATCATTCATCAAAATACAATTACGCCTCTCATACGTAGTTACGTCAGCGAGCGTTGGCTAAAATCGACTAACCAAAGCTCTGATACCAAATGTGACGACCGCCCATGACTCCCGCACCAAATCAAGGAAATAATGCGCTAAAAGGTGTGCCAGGCAGCCATGGACGATAGTCAGGGTAAAACAAAACAGAAGAATCTCTATCGCATAACTCACAGCGCATGGATAAAATACAATAGAGAAATATAATATAGTGAAGCTCCATAGAACAGAACATCATCATATAAGCATCACAGTAGTTTCATACAATCATCTACTCAAATCCATACATGAAAGCCTCACTACAAATCACTCAACCAAATACAGCAGCGGATACCCAGTACATATAGTAAGAAAACTAATATGCAAAGCCTCCTGCTCGTCTTCGTCATCTTCAGCGTAGAACTCCTAGCACAGCACCTGTCACCTGCTACCTAGTCTGCCCATCCCAAACATGGATGAACAGCCCAAGGTAATAAGAGGAGACATAAAACCTTGAGTCAGACAAAGTCTTAGTGAGCAGTAAATCAACTATCAAGCATACCAAAAGAGCATAAAGGATAAAAGGAATAGGAACCAAACCATCCCACTCCACCTCTTTCTACAGTGATAGCCCCAGACATACACTAAGGAGAAGCAAGCATAACAACATAGACAATTAAGGTAAAGCGAATACCACTCGAGTCAAGGACGATGTTTTCCAAATACAAACCCCCAAGGCCTAAACCAAGATCAGATAAGCACCCAGAAAACACCGCTCTTGAAGCCGAATGATAATACAACCAAACATCCATGACTCTGGCTATCACTGTTATCCTTGCCTCGATTTCACCGTTAGTTGAATGACCATCTGTCAAGGGCTAATGGTAACCCCGGTTCTAACCATAACTCCGCACACTGCCTTGTGCCTAGGACTTATCTACTTTGCCCAGAGTACTCAACTACCTACCTGTAGTCTTTTGGGTGTCCCGACTACCTTCCTGTAGTCGTTATGGGCGCCCCATGTACTCTTGCTTTTGAGCATGCTAGAACCTTCAACAACGACGAGATCCAAGCCTCCTAGCCATCCTTCTTGACGACTATCCTCATACAAGCTCAAGCTACCTCTTGAACAATCCATTATCAACCAACTTGAACTACTCTTCAAGTTATCAACATGCTTGGAATGATCCCTGCTTGGATTAAGCCAAGACTCACATCATACTTCGCTTCATCGCATCAAAGCAAAGTCTCAACTCAACAACATGGTTTGCCTCATCAAATCATGGCAAAGTCCCATCTCAACATCATCCAATCTATACATATGAGCTTCAACATCCGCTACATATGCCTTAAGCAGCTTTCACCATTCAAGAGCCTTCTTCCATAGCTTTTGAATCCTCTTTCATCATCTTGTTCCAAATCAACTACTAGCTAACTTGGAAACAATCAAATCAATCATACATTCAAATAATCAATCATTCAAACAAGATCTATTAAGCAATTTAAGCAATATCAACTATAATGGGAATTTCGTAAATAAACGAGCAAAAGTCCAACATATGTGAAATCACTTCGACTCATCCTTAATATCTGTAAATAAGAATGATTAGAACACCTTAAGAAACAACTGCATAAGGAGTTCAAACCCTTCTAAACTACTATATCATATATAGTAATCATTCATCAAAATACAATTACGCCTCTCATACGTAGTTACGTCAGCGAGCGTTGGCTAAAATCGACTAACCAAAGCTCTGATACCTAATGTGACGACCGCCCATGACTCCCGCACCAAATCAAGGAAATAATGCGCTAAAAGGTGTGCCAGGCAGCCATGGACGATAGTCAGGGTAAAACAAAACAGAAGAATCTCTATCGCATAACTCACAGCGCATGGATAAAATACAATAGAGAAATATAATATAGTGAAGCTCCATAGAACAGAACATCATCATATAAGCATCACAGTAGTTTCATACAATCATCTACTCAAATCCATACATGAAAGCCTCACTACAAATCACTCAACCAAATACAGCAGCGGATACCCAGTACATATAGTAAGAAAACTAATATGCAAAGCCTCCTGCTCGTCTTCGTCATCTTCAGCGTAGAACTCCTAGCACAGCACCTGTCACCTGCTACCTAGTCTGCCCATCCCAAACATGGATGAACAGCCCAAGGTAATAAGAGGAGACATAAAACCTTGAGTCAGACAAAGTCTTAGTGAGCAGTAAATCAACTATCAAGCATACCAAAAGAGCATAAAGGATAAAAGGAATAGGAACCAAACCATCCCACTCCACCTCTTTCTACAGTGATAGCCCCAGACATACACTAAGGAGAAGCAAGCATAACAACATAGACAATTAAGGTAAAGCGAATACCACTCGAGTCAAGGACGATGTTTTCCAAATACAAACCCCCAAGGCCTAAACCAAGATCAGATAAGCACCCAGAAAACACCGCTCTTGAAGCCGAATGATAATACAACCAAACATCCATGACTCTGGCTATCACTGTTATCCTTGCCTCGATTTCACCGTTAGTTGAATGACCATCTGTCAAGGGCTAATGGTAACCCCGGTTCTAACCATAACTCCGCACACTGCCTTGTGCCTAGGACTTATCTACTTTGCCCAGAGTACTCAACTACCTACCTGTAGTCTTTTGGGTGTCCCGACTACCTTCCTGTAGTCGTTATGGGCGCCCCATGTACTCTTGCTTTTGAGCATGCTAGAACCTTCAACAACGACGAGATCCAAGCCTCCTAGCCATCCTTCTTGACGACTATCCTCATACAAGCTCAAGCTACCTCTTGAACAATCCATTATCAACCAACTTGAACTACTCTTCAAGTTATCAACATGCTTGGAATGATCCCTGCTTGGATTAAGCCAAGACTCACATCATACTTCGCTTCATCGCATCAAAGCAAAGTCTCAACTCAACAACATGGTTTGCCTCATCAAATCATGGCAAAGTCCCATCTCAACATCATCCAATCTATACATATGAGCTTCAACATCCGCTACATATGCCTTAAGCAGCTTTCACCATTCAAGAGCCTTCTTCCATAGCTTTTGAATCCTCTTTCATCATCTTGTTCCAAATCAACTACTAGCTAACTTGGAAACAATCAAATCAATCATACATTCAAATAATCAATCATTCAAACAAGATCTATTAAGCAATTTAAGCAATATCAACTATAATGGGAATTTCGTAAATAAACGAGCAAAAGTCCAACATATGTGAAATCATGGTTTTTAGCATAGATCTATCAATTATAAAACATGGGATTTTGTCTCTAATGCTTATTAAACAAACTTGCATAAGTAAACATCTTCAAAAACCATGGATCTAGACTTAGATCTAAGAAAAATGCATGAAATCTCTAACTTTAACACCCAAACATGCCACCAATCCAATATACTCCTTTGGATCCGCGCGAGAGATAACTACCACTCACCAAATCACCCAAAAACTACAAAAACTACACACTTCAGATCTGGACAGCGAAGATCAAGGTTTGATCCGGCAATATCTCGCTCCAATCGATGAATTCTAGCTCGAACGGATGAAGATCTTCAACTTTGGCACTTGGATCTTCGATCTCGATCTTCGATCTTGGATGGATGTTAGAATTAGATTGGAATGGAGAAAAGAAGATGAAGAAATGTTGTAGTCGAGTCTTCAAAATGGCAGCACTTCGTCGCTTCAAAAACCGGTGCCAAAAAGTGAGCCAAACCCCTCTATTTATAGGCTGAATCAACCATGAGTCGTCGCTCTTAGGTCGTCGCCGACCCAACTCCTGAGTCGTCCCCGACTCATCCACATGCTGACTTACCATAAGCCACTCACACGACTCAACAACCCTGCCGACCTACGACTTAATACCAGAGCCGACCTAACTAATCAACGACTCAACACCAAGCTGCCTAACGACTTACGACTCATCGTTAAGTCGTGCCTACCGACTCAGTTGCAAACGACCTAACAACACAGCCTTATGGCCGACCTAAGTCCTAGCCGACTCAACATAAGTCGGTCACGATTTAACTATGACACAAACGACTCAACCTATCCCTAACTCGGTCAAACGACTCACGACCCATGGCCTCACCGACTCAACTACCCACGACCTAAGCCCTAAGTCGGTTTTTCTTAAGTCGGTCACCAACCCTTAAACCGCTATCTCGTGAGTCGGTCACCATCTTATGAAGCTAACTCCAATTAGGTCGGTCATTATGAGTCGGTCATATCCTTAAGTCGCCTAACTTCTTGAGTCGGTCCATCCTTATCTCGGCCAACACTTTAAACCGCTACCCCTCCTTGAGTCGGTCCCCTATGAGTCGGTCACGACTCATCACTTGTACCCGGGTTAACTTCTAAACGACTCAAGCTAGAAGCAACACAAACAACACTAACAACCTGTAAATTCTACGATTTATCGACACGTAAAAATACGGGTCGTTACACATTCTCAGATACAGACAGAAGTTTGTACAAAGAAAAAGAATCATTTTATTCAACACTATTTTATATACAGGTACAGGTTCCAAAGTAAAAAACAAAAGAAAAGCGGGGGGCCGGTACCCGCACAATTTCCGGTCAGTACATGCAAAAAAGGCAAAAAGCGATATGAAAGCCACAGAACCAGAGCCATCATTTCTTCTTCCGCCCACCTTTTGAGCCCGCACCTGGCCGAATGACCAACTTTTTAGGCCGGCTTGTGAGGGTAGGGGATGAAGGAGAAAGGGGCTCGGTCGGACTTTCTTCCGTCTCTTCTTCGCCAGTTAAAGATCCCTTCTTCTTCTTCTTCTTGGAAACTCCCTGCTTTCCTCTCTTCTTGGAGGAAGACCCACTCCCTGGAGAAAGAAGTTTGGATAACGGTTCAGTGTCGGAGCCAGTTGGTTCTGGAGTCCTCTCGCTTCCTTCAGTTTCTTCTCCTTTCGGGTCTTGAGAAGCAACGGGATCATCTAAGCCGTGAAGAGCTTCTATTTGCTCCTCTTGTGACCCGGGTTGCGAGGCAGAAGGAGGAGTAACCTTAAGAGGCGGGGAAGGAATAATTGGAGGAGGAGAAGCCTGAACAATGCCCGACGTTTTCTCCGCAGAAGGAAAAAAGTTCAAGTCGGTAAAAAGAGGAGACAATGGCTCGCTGAGATTCACGAAGTAGTCAAAAAGCTCATCAAGTTCGTAAGAAACAGATGAGCAGTCTACTCGGGCAAGATTGTTAGTAGGGTTACCTGCAGAAGTCGGTTCTCTGACGTCAACTTCATAAGCCTGTGCCTCGGCGCTCTCTCCGCCTTCATCTCCACCTTGTATGCTTGTGATATCAGTGGTAACTTTAGTATGAGATGGGGAATGAGAGCTGGAACCGATGATGTCCATTTCGGCTGAAGGAGAAGGTTGAATTGGAGCAGTTGAGATGATTTTTCTTGAATATTCTCCTGCCGTTGTTTCGGCCCTTAATTTTGCAAGCTGTTCTCTCCCCCTAGCGAGAGCGGCACGAGCATCATCATCAAGATAGTGCTCCTCAAGAGCTGACTCAGCATAGCCCGCGCCGCTACCAACGAGCATATCGAGTGCGGCCTCCCAAACTTCAGCCAGTGTAATTTCATACTTGGGGCCTAGAAAGGCGAGGCTACCGCGCCCCAAAATGCTGTGCAGATAGAAATCAAATAATGTTGAGCTGATGTTGGCCCTCGTTGCCTCATGAGATTCTTCAGCTGCAATTTTGCCGGCGACGGCCTCATCACGCTCCATTTCAGCTTTAGAAAGTTGAAGCTTAAGCATTTGAATCTCCGCCTCTTGGGAGTTGGTTTTCTTCCGAAGCTCTGCAACATCAGCAATATAGCCCTCACTAATTCTTTTCTGCACTTCAAGCCTGTCTTCGGCATCCCTTTGGTGGCATGAGCATCTCTTACTTGTTTTAGGAGCACTTCTTCTTTTTGAGAATAGGAAGTAGAAGAAGCAGCAAGCTGTTGTTTCAATTCTTCAACTTTTCCTTCAATCTCTTCATTATAAGAAGCAATGCTCCTCATCTCAGTGTCATGTTGCTCAAAAACTTTTTGCCACTCGGCTTTATCATTTTCCATAGTGAGCATGGCTTCTATGTTCGCACGATTAACCCTTTGGAGCTCGTCAACGAGTTTTTGCCAGTTCGACAACCTCTCAATATCAAGCTTGACGGCATAGAGGTTTCGTAACATAGCAGACTTGACAATGGGGACCAAGTCAAGGTCAGACCTTACTCCCTTCAAACACCACTGTGGAAACCGACTCTGCAAAGTGGCTGGACCCGGTCTGACTTGGAATTTGGGCCTACTAATTATTGTTTGGATGTCTGCCTTCCCGAGAGCAGGAGAGCCGGAAGGAATGTCGAGCGAGACAGGAGCAGTAACCTTTTCAGGAGTTGTAAAGGTGTGCTTCTCACCATGTCGGGCTCGCTTGCTCGAATCTTCAACCATATGACTTTTTCCTCTGTCATCATGGGATTTTCTTTTATGGGAATCGTCGCCTCTTTGCGAAGAGTCGTGGCGCTCCTCCCTTTCCCTTCTCTCGTAACGCTCCTCTTGAGTCTTCTTCTCTTGAGCCTTTCGAGCGGCTCTTTCTTCATCAGATTCTCTGTAAGAGGGAAGGTAACGCCTGTAGTCATATTGGCTACGCCTCCCATAGCGCTGGAAATCATCATAGTAGGATCCGCTGCGCCCCATCGGAGGATTTGAAATAAAATAGAACTAAATCTTAGAATTCTTCAAAGTACAAAAAACCAGAAGCATAAAAGTGCCAAAAAAGAAATTCTAAGTGTGTGTGGCGTGCAAACTACGCGCATCAAACTACGAACCACTCTTTAATTGAGGAGTGGTTGTGGGTGTAATAGTTAGCGTCAACTCTTGAGTCGACGGAGTCTGTTGCAGGACAGAAGTCGCTTCAACTACTGAGGAAGAAACCCCGGTGGTGATAGGATCATCTTTGAAGATCTCTTGCGAAGTGGCAAAGAGGTCGCTTAGCCCTTCGAAAGTATCGTCCCTGCTCTGCTTGGCAAGGCTAGTTTTTTCGGCTTCTTCGCCAGGTTTCTGTGACAGTCGAGGAGATCCCTGGGGCTCTTCTTCCTCAATAACTGGGGCAAGCTCGACAGATGGCCCCGCAACATCAACCGAAGTGGAGCACTTCACTAGCGAAGCCTCGGGAGCAGGACCTTTTGGTATGGATATGTCTGTAGAAACCAGAGCATCTGATGCTTTAGGTGGGGAGTCCGGAACCTCGCAGGGGTGTGTGGAGCGAGAAGGATGAAGAAGTCCGAACTGATGAAGGAATTCGTCGTTCAGCAAAAATTTCACGTCCCGTTCTTCAACCGGTACTGCTACAAGCCTCTCCAAGGTTGGCTTGTGACTGGGATCTCTACAAGGAGGGGGAAGTACTGAAATAAAAGAAAAGAAATGATGACGAAGTTAACACTTGGCAATTCGAACTTCAAAAGACTCAGAATATAAAAGAGGTAAAGGTAGATGATCTTACTTCCTTCTCTCCACACAGCGTAAAACCCCGGGGGGCAACGGACATAGAAAAATTGAGTCAAAAACCCATGAGCGCTGTTAGGAAGATCGATGATCAATTTACGATTTCGAGCACTTCTCACGACAGTAATAGAGGGGTGATCTTTAGTCCTGGTGAAAGAGCATAGGAAGCAAATCTCGTCAAAGCTTGGGAATCGATCAAGCGTCCTCCTAAACAGTACACACAACCCCATTAAAATGGCATAACCGTTGGGGTGTAATTGGGACGGGGCGATGGCCAATTGACGAAGAAGTTGTTGGAGAATGTCATTGAAAGGAGGAACGCCCCCACTCAGGCACATTTGTCGATTGACCGTTACAAAGCCAGAGGGTGCTATGTCAGCAGTGTTACTTCTCTCGAGAAGAATGGCATCTGATTCAGCAATGCCAAACTGAGCGCACAATTGGCGGAAAACTCTGTACGATAAAGTAGAAGAGGCTCTTTCGAGAGGATTGACCAAAGGAGCAGGAATTACAGTGGCCTCTCCAGTCTGAACCATTGTATCTTCTTCCTGAGAAGTCATTCTACACAAACAACTGGATATTCAAATGTGAAGGTGCACGTTTCCTAAAAGTGTGAAGTGTCGTGCAAAACTAATAAAAATAGCAAGTAAATATAACTGGAGTTAAAATAGTCGACGATTGATCAACTACAAAATTTCAGGACTCGTTAATCTAAAGTTCAAGCATAATATTAGTGCAAGCTGGTCGGTTTCAATTGACTATTTCAGTGTTGCTTTAATATTTTACTTGAAATTGATGAGTTGAAAGCACTTCGTTCACACAATTTATTTAAATTAATTATCTGTTATTAACTAATCTGTTATTTGATGTGGGCAGTCGATGGCAGTATATTCGTCCCAATTTTCTGTAAATGTTGTATTGGACAGATTGTTAGCTTGCAAGTTAAAGCAACCTGTGAATGAATGTAATAAAGTTCAACAGTTCAAAGTCCATGCAACGGTTCAAAGCACGAACAAAATTCACACAAGTCCTGACTCGCCAACGACTCAAAGCCTAAGTCCCATCTACTTGAGTCGGTCAGGGGTTAAGCCCCAAGAAGCAACTCGGTATGGAATATAACCTAAGTGCTGAGTCGTTCACGACTTATGGCTAGAATCGTTCACGGTCTAAAGGATAAGTTGTGGTAAGGATCTAAAGGGTTGAGTCGCTCGTACGACCTAAGTCCTAAATCATCAGGAAGTCAACACGACCCAAAAATTAGGTCGTGGACGGATGAGATTGCAAGGCCTTCCTAAGTCGGTAAATCCAAAAAACTAACTATATCGTGAGAATTTTAAGTCGTCTCCACAACCAGTTAACTCCTTTCTAACCCATTAACCCATTAACCCGCTAAGAACTTTCTCATCTCCTCCAAACCCACAGACCAGCTAATTCAAGACACTATAATTCATTATCTTCTCCTCACATCATCGGAAATCACCCAAAAACCAATTCGAATCGCTTCAAGCGTGCGACGAATATGATGCACTACTATGATTCACGAACGATAACAACAATATGATTGATGGTAGTCGCAAATCGATCAAAAACATGGCTCGCAATGGAACACGGCACAAAAGTGAATTGGAGTCAGAAAATGGGGAGTCCAGATTCGTGAGTCAATGGCGATCGTGGATTGAACAGAAAGTGAATTCACTTACGCAATAAAAAGGTAAAGATGAGTTGACGACTGATTAGCTTGGATGCGTCTCTGGAAACTTGAAGGATCGTTAATGGCAGGATCGAATAAAACAGATAAGCAATGAAGTGAGGAGGAAGGACCGACTCAACGGCTTATATACGATGCGGGGGAGAAGATGGAAGGACTAACGAGTCATGAGTCTCTTTGAGTCATTTAAGACTCAGGCACTGGGTCGAAGCACACGACTCATGACTTGAGCGTGTACTTCGAGGGGCAATTGTTAACCCCTCTGCTCAAGCAACTCAAGAAAGGCTCACGACTCACAATGATTACCGACTCAACTGATTACCGACCTAACATATGGACAGAATCAACGACCTACCTAGTTACGACTCAACAGCCTTAAGGAGTTGCCGACTCAACGGCCTTGAAGGGTTAACAGCCGACTTAACGGCTCAAGAGGGACAGCGACTCACCAGGTTATAACCTTAATGCCTTAAAGGTGTTGGCCGACTCAAGGTACTTCACGACTCAAGGTACTTCACGACTCAGCAAGTTACCGACTCAACAATTGAGGAGTTGCACGAGTTAAAGAATTGTGCTTACGACCTACTTTGAATCGTCAGCGACTCAAGCAAGCAAACAAGAAGCTACGACTAGTTAACTCGTGTGCGACCACAGCTCACAACTCACGACTTAAGAAAGTCCACGACCTAAAGGAGTGACGAATCAAAGCGCTAAAAGGAAGAGTCAACAACACTTAAGTCGCTGCTGACTTAAAACTGCAGATAAGTCGTTCACGACCTAAGACTTGGAGACAAGTTCAATACCATGCTGTAATGAAATGACTCGTTGACGACTTACGACTTATGATGAGTCATGTACGACTCATGCTAGCATAAAGGAAGTCGCATTTGGTTAACTCAGGAACGACTTAGAACTTGTATCATTCATTCAAATGGGTGCATAACTTTGGACCAAGCCATGAGCTAAACCCAATAGGTCGGCCGCTACCTACCATGAGTCATCTACGAGTTACGACTTATCATGAGTCGTGTACGAGTTACGACCTAACTCCGAGAAATGTCTATAAATACGACCCTAGCTCCAACTAGAAAAGGACTTTTTTGGCTCATTCTTTCCAAGCACCGATACTCTGCTGCATTCAAAACCGACTCGATACCCAAAACTTTTAAGACACGCAGATCGCTATCAACAACTTCAAGAAGTAATCTCATACATCCGACATGGATTTGAAGACTTTCTCTTACATTGAAGTTTAAGCTACTCGTTCAAAGTGTTTAGTAATTCAAAGTGTATTGTACTTGAGAAGAATTGTATCAACTTGTAACGAAATCATCAATAAAGATATTCAGAGTGGACATAGGCAAACTATTGAGCCGAACCACTATAAAATCGCTGTTATTTACTGCTTTTTCTGTAATTTTCTGCTTATACTCTGTTCCCGAATCATCGGGTGGTGCTTTCACAACTACACTTTACACACCGGGATGTTAGCATTCAAATTTTAGCGTTAACAAAATAATAGAGCAAGGTGGAGGAGTTTCAAAACCCTTTAGTTATAAATCATTTTTATATAAATCAATTTTCTAATAAATTTTCAAAATTTCAAATCGTTTTGAAACTTTAAATTTTTATTTTACAAGATATATAATCTTTATCGAAAACATTTCACTTTTAAATGCAAAATATGGTCATCCTTATCAAAATAATAATTTCGATGTATACAAAATTTTCAAAACACAATCAAACCCAAATTTCCAAAGGATGATTCAAGGAAGGATTTCAAAACAAAACAGAGATTCAAATTTAGAGGAACTCTGATCAAATAGAATTCTGATTCGAAGATAAGCTCGAACAAAGATGAGATAATTAATTACCAAATAGAAGATGGATAAGCCTTTATAAATCGCGGCGACCTTAACCGGTCAACTATGACTTAAGGAATATAACCAATGCGGAAATCTAAGGCAAATCGACATTCGATCGCAAGAGATAGAATCCGAGTAGAGCAGGAGATAGATAGCATCGTAAACCGAGGATACAGAAATCTCTGGTGAATCAATGCTAATTGTAAAGGAGTTTCACCCCTTTACAAATCATTCAAAGATTGGCGGAATCGCCTCTCTTATAGATATCATTCGAAGTGGAGTTATGGAATGCTCCTAAATCAAAGAAACACAAATAGTGAAGACAAGACTGGATTTCAGAATAAGTGGGAGTGTTTTAAAGTTCAGGGAACCCTAATCGATAAGAATTCTAACCAAGAGGTTACAACTAGGTGGATACCAAAGGGATGAAGTTTAGAAAATCTTGATTCCAAAATAAGAAAATTTTTATACCAAAATAATCTTTGAAAATCCTTTAAAATTATTTGGAAATCATTTTATACTTCGAAAATACGTTCTCTCACAAGGAAATGATTCTGAGATTGATTTCACTCATTCTAAGGTATTTCTACCCTATCTCTAATGAGTTTTTGCTCCGCAAGCTAAGGTTTGCCTAAAACCAAAGCTTTGATACCAACTGTAACAGCCCGATATTTTCAGCCATTCGTATCCATTGTAAGTGCATAGGTAGACACACACGCCGGACTTGAATTGCTCAAAATACCGCATTGTAAATAAATTTGGAGCAAATGAAATACAATCACAGAATCACAGACATAGAAATATCAAAATAACTCGCAGCGGAAATTAAAATACCGTAATAGTTCATGAAGCTACGATAACAAACTCTCAAAACACAATACATAATATTAGTCCGAAAACATATACAATAGAATCACAAATACATAGAAGTTATAAATACCAGAGCTGAAATAGAACAACTGAAACTGAAAGGGAATAGATAACTAGACAAGCAGAATCTCCAGTGATTCCTAGCTCCAGAAAAGAAATCCAAAGCTAAGTTGTAAATACTCAGGCTGACACGTGCGTAAAGTAAAACACAAAACACTCGAGTCAGGACAATATATATTTATATAATGTAAACCAACTCAAGTGAACTATAGTAGAAATGCACAATAACTTAAATGATGCTTGGGATTGCCCATCCTTTAAGAATCAATTAAACTATAAATTAAATACATCTCGTGGTTAAAATTTTAAAATGGTATTTTATACTTACAAATCTAATATCATTCCAAAATTCAATATCATTCAAAAATCCATTTCAAATATCAAAATATAGTATCTTCCAAACCACATTCATTTATTTATAATATCGTTTCAACACACATTTCAAATAGTTTATATTTCAAAACACATTACTTCATTCTAAATCAAAAAAAAGTTATTATATTTAATAATTAAATTATTAAATTTCCACAATTTTAAACTTTTCAAAGTTCATTCATTCACTTTATTTTATCAAAAACAGTGAAAATTCACCTTTCGTATCATTTAGAAAATGCTACGGAAAGTCACATTCAAAATAGTATAATTTAACAAAAGACAACATTTTAAAACGCTACAATAGGTTTACATTAGTTTCAAATAACTTAGTTAAATTCAAAAATTATAAAATTTGCAAAATGCTATAATAGCCTTTAATTAAATTTAGCCATTTAGTTCATTATTATCAACTACAGCATTTACAAATGCTGTATTATCATTTACATTAGAATTAATAGCATTTCAGAAATGCAGTTAATTAACTTCAAATATTCAGTAGAATTTCAAAACAATTATAATTTTATTTAAATAAATTTTAACTTATAAAATCATAAAATTTCACTTTTATAATCATCATTTAAATACCCTTATATTTATGAATTTATAAAGTTAAATTTCCATTCAAAAATAAAGATTTAATAATAATTCACTTACTAAATTCCAACCTTAAATTTTAAATTCATTAAATTAAATTTAACTTAGCACTTAAGTTTAAAATTTTCAAATATAACTTAATTTAATTTTTATTTACTTAACTTAAAATTCACTTTCAAGCCAAATTCACAAATTTCCAATTTTAGTTATATTTCAAAATTTCAACTTAAATATTCATTCATTTCACACTTTAACTTTATTCAAAATCATTAATATATTATAAAATCATTTTAAATTCATTTAATTCAAAATATCAAAAATTTATCTTGTTTTAATATTTAATTTAAATTCCATTTATCACCAAATTATAATTTCCAAAATAACTTACATTTCAGATTTCCTAACTTTACCATTTATTTATTTCGCTTATAAATTTTCAGAAAATCAATAATGCTTTACAAAAATCATTTTTAATAAAATTAAAATCAAAATATTATAATATTTACATTTCTAAAATATTTTAAAATTTTTAGAAAAACATATTTTAACAACGGGTCTGTATTTCATTTTCTAGCCTAGGTAAAGTGATACGGGTAATATATCATTGCAACCCGTAATTTACAAAGAAAACCCGGGTTTGATCATTTCAAACCCGTAATCCCAAGTAAAATTAAAATAATTGAAAATCATTCAGGCCTATCATTTCAGCCCATAACGATTTTCTCCTATTCTAAAGTCCGTTCGGGTATGTATCATTTCAACCCATACTGATTCTAATATAAACGGAACTTGCAGTGTGATAAACTGATAAAAATAACAGAACAACTTATAACAACAGTAACTGTTGTTATAATAGGTGTTTAAGCATGGGTGGACATCCTATAATCATAATATAGCAGGTGTAACATGATAATACATTTTACAGATTCAAAAGGGGTCAGTTTACTAGTTATATATGTACATATTGTCTGGTGAGAATAACTCACCTTTTACGCTGGAGATTTGAAAACCAAAGGCACAACAAAAAACAAAGCACGATGACACGATTACGGACTTGAGTGGAGAGCGAATCCAAGCTACAACTCTTGTGTACAACCCAAAACAAACAATTAAAACAACACAATTCAATACACTTTAAAATTTAATAACTTTGAAATAAAAAGAGATACGAATACACGGTCTTTTGCCTTGCCTTCTCTACTATTTGGCATTACCTAGGGGTGTTATTTGGCACTGGTTTGAAAAAGTTTGGCTCAGGTTTTGGGCATGTGTATGCATGGCCTAGGTAGTGGAATATGGTGGAGAAGTTTATATATGAAGATGTGAAGAGTTTTAAGGCAAATAGTGAGATTTTTGGTCAAAACAAAGGCACGACCTTGGGGTTATGGTTCGGCCTGGGCTTAGCATGACTGGTTAGTGGTGGAAAGGGCTGTGTAGAGGTCAGGTCAGAGGATTGGTGGCGGCTATGGTGATGGTTAGGGTGGTGGTTGAAGGATATGAACAAGTAGTGGTCAAATAGCATTGTTTTTAGGCAATAGGTTGCATTTTTGAGGGGTTTGGTCACCATGGATGGCTCGGCCTTGGTCATGGTCTGGAGTATAGGTGGTAGTGATGGCTAGAAGGAAGTATAGAGAGTGGTGGCCATGGCTATGTAGGGGAGACCTATCAAAAAGCAAGGGAAAGCAAGGCAAAATTCATAGAAAATAAGAAGAAAAGGTAGAAAAAAGGAAGTGAAGCCATTACCAAATCTCTCAAGCCGTGAAAAATGAGGAGCTGAGGTATTTTTCACGTGAAAGATAATGAAAATACATAGCTATTGAAAATATTGTACGGCCAAAAATGTACATAAATGAGGAGTTGAGAAAATGAAGAGTTTTGAAGGTGAAAAGCCTTAAGTTTTGTAACTTTTTAAACCTTCGGCATTTCCTTTTCTCTAATTCAAGTAAAACCAAATTAAAAAGCATAAATTTACTCTATAAACCGAAACTAAGTAAAAATATAAGAAAATAAATAATTCATTTTAAGAAAAATATAAAAAGAATGAAAGAAATTAGTTAAAAATACAAAACAGTGTCCAGAAATTACAAATAAATCAATACTAGTCTTGGAAAAATATCCACTTCATTTGAAAAAAATTATGAAGTGAAAACTTGAAATAAAATAATTTATTTATCATTTCCAAAATAAAATAAATAATTAAATTGGAGAAAAATAGAAAAAAGAATAAAGAAATGTTTAAAAATAGCAAACAAGACATAAAAATTACAAGAAAATTACCAATGGCTTGGGAAAATTATTTACTCCATTATAAAATATTATAAGACAAAATTTGAAATAAAATGATTTTTAAAACATTTTCAAAGTGAAATAAATAACTAAATTCATAGGAAATATCAAAATAATTGAAGAAATTATTTAAAATAGGAAACAAAACCTGAAAATTTCAAATAAATTACCATTAATTCTTAAAAAATTTCTACTTCACTATAAAATAATTTAAAACAAATAAAATAAATTTCAAAAATATTGGGTTGTTACACTCTCCCCACTCAAGTCTTTTCGTCCTCGAAAAGGAAGGAAGTGGAGAATCAACTAGAAAGAACAATAGGCTGGAAGACTTCCCTAACGAAGGTAGGGAGAAAGTAGCTAGGAGGGAAAGTAGGTTGAAAGACAAGGATGAACCATATTTTAAAACATCCGATAGTTCGAATTAAACAATATTTAAAACATTTGAAATTTTTAGAAGGGAAAATAACTGATCAAAATATTCTTTATAAAATACTTTATCAAAATACTTTTATAACTTGATGTCTTAACAAGTTTATCCTCGTTCCTGTAGATTTTGGCAGTGCGTTGATCAGGCGCAAAGCTAGACTTCTCTAGGTATTTAGTAGACTTGTTTCAACACCCAGTGAAAATATTAGAAAACTCTTTTAAAAACAGATATGGAAAGTAAAATCCAATCAAATCAATCAAACCGAACAGTTGTCTAACCATGGATCGCAGATACACAATGGTTACGCCTGGATCCCCCAGGAAACAATCCGTATCCGTAAGCTTTCTCAGCCCTGGGACTTACGCCATGATGACCAGTAGAGTGCAGGATACACAATGGTTACGGTTGGATCCCCAAGGAAACAATCCGTACCCCTAGGCCGTCTCAGCCTGGCAGTTTCGCTACTTATGCGACGTACATAGAGTGCAGGATACACAATGGTTACGCCTGGATCCCCTAGGAAACAATCCGTACCCCTAGGCCAACTCAGCCAGGCAATTTCGCTATGCAGTCGTGCTCATAAGACCATGTAGATTGCCATGGAATTCGATGGACACTCGAGTATCATATCCGAAAAACCCAAATCAAAGTGTGAATAATATCAATAGAATGAATCCACAGTGTGGCCACAAAGCGGATATCAAGAAGAAGGCATTTTCCATATCTTTACTTCGAAAATATGTATCATATAGTACCTTTCAAAATCACTTTCAAATATCATACTTATATAAAGTCCATTATATATAGGATTTCATTTCAAATCAAATACTTTCCAAAACAATAGTATATCGAATCACACTTATATAGATTTCGATTATATAAGATTTCAATTTTCAAAATTGAGTACCTTTTCAAGTCAACGGTTTTCAAATCAATAGTTTTCAAATCAACAGTTTTCAAATCAATAGTTTTCAAATCAGCAGTTTTCAAATCAAATGTATACTTACACAAATTAATTTTATATAAGTTCGATAACTCCCAAATTAAAGTATTTAAATAACAAGGTTCTCAATTTCAAACCATTTCAATATCAATTCAGCTTCAAAATCATATATGATTTCACCAAATCATTTCTTCCAAGTTACATAAATTTAATTTCAAAGTTTCTTAAACAATAAATTTAAAAAATAATCCAAATTTCCAAATCAACAAAATTCGTAAATTTATAAGAATGAAGATAAATAATACTTGAAATTCATGGTTGTTTTGGCTTATGGATGCTTGGGAAAGGATACTTCTAATTGTTAATGATGTATAAATAATCTATTGAGTTATTATCTAAGGCTGTTAAGCATATGATACACTTGATAGTTTATTTATCACCCTTGAATGATGAGAGGTTCTAAAACTGAATACGTCGTTAGTTTTTGGTGTTATGGATGTATGATTGATTCCTTTGTTGCATATGATGGTCATGTTGTTTGTATATGTTTTTTGTTGTATTACTTTTGTTACTATTTGAAACAACTTAAATATTTTTCTTGTACATAATTCTCCCTTTTTGAATTATATAAGTGGAATACAAGTTAATGGAAGCAATAACTACCACTTTTGGTTTCATATATAAAGTTATTTGCCTAACAAATATGTACGTTTTCGGATTACGGTTTTATACTGTTATTCTATTGTTTTTCCCGTTGTTTGGGATATTTTATTATTGAAATGCGATATATATATTGTTATTATTGATATTATTATTTCACTCAAACCTATCCATAAAAAGGAAACTCCGCCGATATTTTTGGTGAATTTCAGACTTTTAAACCTTTTGTGAAAAGTGATATTTTCAAAAAAATTTAAAACTGGAATATGAAGGGATTTTTTGGGCAAAGCCAGCGGGTTCAAATTGGCCCCTACCTTTTATTTATACCATGCAAAATTACAAGTATAAATAAGAATTATAGAGTGATACAGAGAAAAGAAACAACATAAAATAACTACAAAACATTGCATGCAACAAAAAGACCAAGGATTACAGAAAATACACCAAGCAAGCTACAAAATGCATCAAGCAGGACCACTCCAACAAAGAACAGATGGAAAAAAGACCCAAAGCAATCAACATCAGATAGCAAGCATATCCCGAAGCAGCACATCTATAACACCAAGCATACCTCCAGAAATGGAAAAGAGAATTAATAGTACAACAAAGTAATCAATGATGATAAAAGTCTACGGACTAAACTGTTTTGAGATGGTGAGAACCAGTATAGGGTTAGCAATCATCTTACCAATAAACACCATACTATTTCTCTCCCTCTAAAGATGATACGTGACAGCCTTGAGCATAGAAATAGTTATTTAGATCTTGAGTTCTTCCATCTCGTCGCTTTAAATATAAAGTACCATTCAAAAGAAGCATTTCTATTTGGTTTATGCATGTTTTAAAAATTCAAAACCATCTCCGATACAAAGTATGTATAATCACATTCAAAAAAAGATATGAGACATTTTCATTCCTTCTACCATATAACAAACAAATAGATGATGGAATCAGTCCCCTATCCTTGAGCTTGTCAAGAGTACATATTCCATTTCTAATTAGCTTCCACATGAAAATATTTTCTTTTGGAGGGATGATGACGTCCATACCATGATGTGCCATGGAAAACTGTTCAGAGGGGTATTATGAAGCAAGAGTTTGTATACAGTCCTAACTACATGTTCCTTACTATTCCATAGTGCATGGATATCTGCAATGTTATACGTATTGGTCTGAATAATGTTCTAGACATTTCTAACTAGGTATGAGCTAGAATAAGGCAGGTAAATCAATCCATCTGTGGCGAGCGGAATTTTTGTATATTTTAAATTGGAATATTTAATTAATTTTAAATATTCAGAGGTAAATTTTTAACTTGAATTTCAAATATCAATATTTATTGGATAATTAAATATTGAATTTAATTATCAAAATTGGGTAAATTATTGGAACTGGAGTTTTAAGCCTGAAAAAAAAAATGAAGGCTTGTAAAATTTATATTAATAATACTAAAGATGATAGAATTTTTAAAATTTGAATTTCAAAGCATTTTATTAAGTTTTGAAATTTTATATCGTTTAAATTGAATTTAAAAATGGCCTTCCGAGTCCTAGTCTCGGAATTCGATGAAACCAGTTCCGTTGGATCCGTAATATTGAATTATTATCGGATTTCAAATTTCTTATTGATCGGAGTTGTTATTCGAGTGTACGATATATAAACGCGTTGAAAATTTACATCGGAAATTCTATTTAAAATTTTATTTATATTCACATGCTAATCACCATCAGTTGCTTTTCCTTCAAATCGATGTCTCCTCTCGTACATGCCATTATCATTGTGTCTCTCTTCCTCTTTAATATCTATCAGACGAGCCCTTCCTTTTCAAATCTAAAAAAAACCCTCTTTCTTTCTTCGTTCGAATCCATGTTAATGGCCGATGTTCCTTCTTTCCTTCCTTCCTCTCAAATCAAAATCGAAGAAAAGAAAAGGGTATCGCCAAAAACGAAAATTTAATTGAATCTCAGAAACAATCCAGCCGACCTCCTCTTAATTTAAAACTTACGAAAAACAAAAAAAAGGGCGACAGAAATTTGCGAATCAAATTCGCTTCGGTTTATGGAAGAAGCTCGATTCGGAAACGAGCCGTTGCTCGACTTCATAGGCATTTGGTTGGGGGATTCGATCAATTTCTAAGCCCTAAATCGCTCAGCAAGAAATCGAACGCAATTCAAAGAGAACACAAGACGAGACGACGGTCGAAGAAGAGGGTAGGTGCGAATTCGAGGAGGCCATTTTCGAATCAACGATGAGGCTGTGGTCGGTCGCGATCTCGCGGCGAAGCTAGGGTCGTGCGATGTAACCGAGAGGGGAGACTCATTCGTGATATGAACATCCACCATTGGGCGACACATTTGACACGATCGAGGACCAGATTGACTTCGGTATGTTTTGGAAGGGCTCGACGTTGGCGCAACGTTTTGCAGGCTAGGGTTTCTTTCTCGAGTTCGTGTTCGTTGAGTTTGGCGATGTCTGGCCTCGATTTTGGGTATGTTGTTTTCTTTCAAATTTGTAATACTGATACTGATAGGATTCATAAGCTTAAACAGTGTTGTTTTGAATTTAATTTGATTTATACGTAGGTTACAAAAAAAAAGAGTTTAAACAATAAGGTTCTGTATATATATGTAAACAGTAATGTGTATATATAGGAATAGAATGTTGAAGGTACAATTTTAATAATAAAAAAATTGTGTTTGCAAACTATATGAATTAGATTTTCTTTGAAATCTTGAGGTATTTCACTAATCTATAGTTCATAAGTAAAATAAATATAATTTCACTGATTCATTTTATAATAACATATTATAGGAATTAAATTGTGTAAATCGACCTATCTAAACCATTTTTGTTACTAGAGGATTTAATAAAGAAAAATTAGTTTAAATAAATATTGGGTCAATTAAATTAAATTTATCAAATGGAAATTGATTATTCGACTTGTTAGAATATTAATAAAATCATCTAATATTTATTCAAGGTCCATATCTGAAAGAAAACAAGTCGGAATGGAAGTGGGTTGCAAAACAGGAGTCAAAGGTGAGTTAATCTCACTCAGCTAAATTTTGATTTTAATTTAAATGGTTAAATTTAAATAATTGGTTGAATGGTTGAATTGATTGATATGCTATATTATAGTATATATTACATCTTGGAACGATTGATTTCCCTCTTTTATATAGCGGGTGAGACCCTATGCGCCGCATAATAGCGGAGGATATTATTTAATCCCATATACCGCGATATTTCGCTTTGAAGTGAAATTGATATTTGATATTGTGCTAACATCTGTGAATGTAGGGAAACAGGTTGGAGGGATCCAACTGGATTCCTCAAAATATTTAATTTTGTTTAAATATTCTGTGATATGATTTTTGATATCCTGTGATAAATTATATGGATAATTGGATGTTATGGCATGATTGGGTCGATTTGGATATGCTGAGTTACCAAAAGCTCGAGAATTGGATTTTTTGAAAATAAATAAAGTGTAATTTTTAAGTAAAATAACTATGGAAAGTTTGAGTAAATTGTAAAATGAAATTGGGAGAATAAGAGAATTTTAAATTTCAAATAAATAAATTCTGAGTATGGGAAAAGGAAATTTGGGATTAACAAAGGAATAATGAATTTTAAACTAAAGTAATATTGTTTTAAAGAGTAAAGAGTTTATATTTAAATTTAAGGGTTAAATTTAATTAAGAGAAAAGAAGGGATTTTGGAAATCTAAAATTGGTATTTTTAGTTAAAAGATTTTAAACCGTAATTAAGAAATAAAATCTGAAAGTTAATGAATTTTGAAATAAAGGAAGTAAGTAAGGAAATTTATTTAAAAGTAAAGTAAATTGGAAAATCAATTGTAAAATTTACTTAAGTGTTTGGAATTGAAATCTAATGAAAAATGAGATTTTGGAATTTATGAGCTGGGTTTATAAAATGAATAAAATATCAGTTGATATTTGAAAATATAAATTCAAGATGGGAATTTACAAAGGAATGTGAATTTTTTTTAAAATAAATGGTGATTTATTTTTAAAAGATGTGAAAGCAAGTGTATTTCTCTGGATAGCCAAGTACGGTTTCCAAGCAATTTTTAATATAAGGTAAAAGTTTTAATAACTGTTTCAAAAAGCATGTTTAGAAATTGATTATCTCTAAATGTTTAACTTCTAAAGCAAATGTTTTCAAAACTATTATTGTAGTTTATATTTTATAAAGTGGTTTTATTTAAAGTATTCTTAAGTATACATTTTTAACAAAGTATTAAAGTAGTTTTATTTTAATACTATAAAATATATTTTATAATAAAGTGATCTAAAATTATTTAAAATCTAAAGTATTTTATACTTGGCGTTTCAGTGGAAATAAATAGTTGCGAAAAGTATTCTGTGAGGGGAAAACTGGTTTGAAACTGTTTTCAAAAGGGTTTGAAAAGTGGAAATATATCTTGTGAAGATATTTTTGGGACTAATAAATAATTTGGGAAATTATTTATTGGTTGATGGTTGTTTGTGAATATTAATTCATAGTTAAATCACCGACTATCAATATTAGCCAAATGCGTCGATCGTTTCGAAGAGACCGGGATCACGATTTATTTCCCTTAAACCACTTCGATCCGGTTTGTACGTTTCGTGGGAAACGAGTTTGGATTCGAAGTTGGAGCAGTGAAGTGCACCACTTCAATCCGGTTTGTACGTTTCGTGGGAACGAGTTTGGATTCGAAGTTGGAGCAGTGAAGTGCAAGGACTAGTCGCGACTAATCCTGAGGATATTTCCAAAATGGATGTAGTAGGAATAGTGCCTTCGGTTCCGTTCGAACCCTGGACGGACATGTATGGATGAATGCTTTCAGAACATCGTCAGGTGGACGATGAGCATTCTAAGGGATACGTTCTAAAGGTAACATTAAGCCTCAAAGCTCATCAACCGGGAATGACTGAAAATCAGGGGTTATGCAGCAAGGCTTCGTGGGTATCCCCCACTTGAGAGTAAGGTCATCCCTGTCTAGATGTCCCTTTTTATTTCGGCTTAGTAGTGCGGTTGCTGATCCCAACCATGGGGTGATCTTATTCGGAACTGTCCAGTAAGGGATGGTTCTGGCCTTGTGTTGCAGGGGAGCGGGCGTACTTCTCGGTACTGTGATCTAGGCCACGTACTGTGACAGGTGGTACCCCAGTGCCTAGTCATTAGTTGGAAATCCATTCTCCCTACGAGCCTTGTACGAATTTTGTTTGTATTACCCACTTTGTGTCTAGTAGCTGGAATTTAATAGATGTAACAATTTCGGCTATTTTAATAGTATTTGTATATAGACACTATTATAATATCAGAGGATTTTAATAGAAAATGTTTTAGCTATCGTAAGGTAAAAACCCGACAGGTTTATTTGTGGCGTGGTCTTACGAGATGCTTTTGTTTTCAAAGGGATTTTGAAAATTTTAATAATCCAATTGAGTGTGGTTTTCTCACGCTGGTATTCCGGACTGACTCGAGTGTTATTTAACTGTAATGCTCGTGTCAGACCGAGTATTATATGATACATGATATGATGCTGTGGAGCTCAGGAGACGAGCTGGATGACGATACGTACTTCCGTACTTGCTATTTTTTTTCTAGTTGTTTATTCAGTTGAATGTTATTGATGGTTATATACTATGCTGATGTATGTATAAACAGATTGAGTTTCCTTTGTGCAAAGATCTGTTATTGTATATTATATTTTATTCCGCTGCGATGGTTAGATTCTGATGCTATTCCTGTTTTCTCTTCTTCTACCTCTTCTTCTTTAATCAAAAATGGTTCGCAGTTCTGTTCTTTTTGAGTTGATTGAAGTAGAATAGCGTTGACTCAGGGGTACGAAATTGTGGGTCTATTACAATTGGTATCAGAGCTTAGGTTGGTGATAACCTTGGCTCTGGTGGGAATTACTCATTGAAATAGAGTTAATATTACTCTGGACTGAGTTTGAGCATATTAATATATATGAGCGCGTATTTGTTACTGAATATAAAATGATTTTATATTGTGTTGATTGGTTTATTGAGTAGTTTATGGATTCTGGTCAATACGAGTAATTAACGTTATTGATAGGAATCTCTAAACACTTGAATAGAACAATTCGACACAACATTGTTTTAAAGTAGGTTAAATGAAATAATTTTACCCAAGTTATTTTTATATAAAAGATATAATTTTTGTGAAGTATTATAGTATTTGGATGCTTGATTGTTAAGGAATGATAATATTAAATTATTAACACTATTATGCAGAAATTGAATAAGCGATTGAAACTTATAACCAAAGTTAAAAGACTAAATTTATATAACAAAATGGAATTTGAAACATAGATTATAAGTGTAATTTATAAATTGAAATAAACTTCATATACAAATGAGATTTGTAAATGTAAACTGTAAAGGTAATTATAATTTTTAAATAGAATTCTAGAGAAACATTTGAAATTGAAATGAGATAAAATTCCAGAGATTGTTTGAATATAGATTTAAAGAGATTGCAAACTGGAATTTTGGAAAAATTTAAATTCCTTTGGATTTGAAAGTGGTTTTCAAAGGTTTTGGAGAAATAATAGTATTAATTCAAAAATATTTTTGTGTTGAATTTGAAATTTGGGAGATTTTGAAATTAAAAAAAATTTGGAAATTTTTTCAAAGAGATAAAAGCACTAAACTCTTCTTGGTCGCTAGAAAATAACTTCGGTGATGACTACAACATCATCGATGTTCATTTTCGAGTTTCCAAGAGAGGGCTTGCTACCTAGATGTTTTGGGTCGGTGTTTGTTTGAAAAAGATGGGGTTGATTTTAGAAATACAAAGTATTTTGAGATGTAGTTGATTTCAAAGGTGGTTTTGAAATTTTGGAAATTGTTTAAACTCTGGAATCTTATTTAAAAATGTTTGTGAAATTATAAAAAAATATTGGCTAAATAAAATGTATAATTCTGAGTTAAAAAGTAAAACGTGAATGGGATTGGTTGTCCATTGATGAAAGTATGAAAATAAATAAGTTTGTGACTTATAATATTTAGAAGTGGAATAAATAAGCCAAAATAAAATTGATTTGAATTTTGGGAAGTGAATGAAAATTCAAAACTTAAATTATAAAATAAATTGACCTCCAGTAAAATAGTTAAAGTGGTTTGGAGATAAAAATCAAATATTGGGTATAAAATTTGAATAAACTAATTGGTAATAAATTAGTTAATGAAATACGGAAATGGAAATGGAACTTGAATTGGTTAAATGCAAGTTGGATACCAATTTGATGAGACAACTGTTTGGTTTGTAAATAAATTATGGAATGACTAATTGATATAATCAATATGGAATGTTCCTAGATTAATAAATGGATTCAAATAAAATGAGAATATAGAATGCAAAATAAATTTAACAGAATCGATTAGATGAAATCAAATTAAGTATAGATTGAATTTGTATCAATTCAAATTAATTATAAACTGGGATGGATATTCTATAAAATAAATATCATTGAATTTGCATAAAGGCAATTGTCGTTTGAACGAAAACGATATTATATAAATTCTATGGATTAATAGAAGCAAATAAATTGATTTTGGAATCAATTGTGATAAATATAAGTTCGTTTGGATTAATTGAATGGAATGTAAGCAATGAAGTATAAACCATTTAAATGGAACGAAATAAGAATAAAGTAAGCATGATGGTGTGTGAATGGATCGAAAGCATTTAAAATTGTGTTGCAACCTTATAAGTTTGCTTTTAGAAGTGTTTAGTGCATATTTCTTATGTTATGCATGTGTTTAGCTATTGAAATAAAGTGAAATGTTAAAAAAACTTTGTATATTTGTCACTTACATGTTTAATTTGTGTAAGTACAGGTTTTCGAAAGCCGTTTGGCTGGGTTTGATCGTGCAAACAGCTAAAATAAATAATCGCTTGCTTAAAAATGCTAAATAAGGTACGTCTACGCAATACAAATATGAAATATGAACTGTTTTTCTGTATTCCGACCGTGTGGGTCGATGTGTATATATTTATATCTCTTGTCAAATTGCAAAAGCTCCTCAGTACAAAGGAGTCTCTGCCAAAATTTTCCAAAAATTTTGGGAGTTAGAATTATTTTTAAAATTTTCACTGACGACAAATGATTTAAATTTGTTAAGCAAATAGAATTATAACTGAATGTTGAAATCTAATTTTGAGATGACCCACCTTCTTAGCCTAAAGTTTTTTTTATAAATAAATATGCACATTGGTCATCTAATCAAGAAAATATTATTCTCTAATTTTCTTCTATCCAGGATCTTTATGCCAATAAAAAATATTGTTTTGCTCAAATTATCTAAAAATTACATATGTGATGATATATTAATTACATAATGTTTGAATCAGAGTACAAAAGTTTGGAAGCAGAGATCTGTTTAGGAATTCTTAAGTAATCCCCTCATAGCAAAAGTGTTTCTAAAAACAGGTTTTCCAAGCACACTTAGATCATTGCATAGCTATTGGTTTTATGTCTTAAGACTTAGCATTTTGCATGTATTTCCATATTTTTTCTTACTGTATAAACAGTGCTCCTACATATGCATGTGTGTGCATGTTACTGTGCATGTATATTCACTGGAAGATTTTAGTGCCTAGTTTTTAAGAAAATTGTTAGCCTAAAAATAACTGAGTCTACCCTACATTTGGGTTGTTAAACTTTATTGAAGATTGAGTTTAAAACTTTTTGGTGTTGGCTTAACCCAAGCTCAGTGAAATGGTCATGTTAGCCTTATTCAATTTGCACTTATTCTTGAACAAAACATATGTCATTTTGTTTTCTTTCTAAAGCAACTCAGAACCTTTGTTTGCCAAATTTCTTTTTTTTCCATCTTTAAACATGAATTAATCTTCTTAGTCAAATACTAGATTGTCCATACAATTTATACATCCTTACAATCTCATGTTTTCTATCATTATAAATTAATTATTCTGAAAGCTTAAAAACTTCATTACTTAGTACAACATTTGCAAAACCAAAAACATAGGTTCCAGCTGAAACGCATTTAAATTCAATACTTAAAAAACAGTAGGTAACAATACATTAGTTTTTCTAAGCAACTTAAACAACATAGCTTAACATAAATTTGGCATAAACATCTATTTTAACTTCAGCTAACCTTTAAATATTGCATCCAATTCCTTAAGCAGCTAAATCATCCAATGCCTGATCAAAGAAACTCCTATTTCCCTACAAAGTCAACATGAACTGCCTCATATAAATATGAGACACCCATGGGTGAAAGAACACACTAGGGTCAGACTAAAGTCTGGTATGAGTAATATAACTGAAAACATAATTTTACATGACTCTTATTTATATCCAAATACTTTAATTGAATAAAGAAACTCAGTATGCTCCTTGTGCATGTTTCTGTGACACATGGGCATTTACCTTAGTGCACAACAAGTTTTATGTAATTCAAATGGTTTATTTCAGAGAAAACAATCATAGGATTCATCCATAAAACATCATAAACCAATCAACACATTCATCAATTCAGTCATCAAGCCTATATTATCATATTATTGGCCATCAGGGATTTTACCCAAGCCCTCTCATGAACCTATTTCTATTGTTCATTATCAAGTCTGTATTATGGCATTTAGCTACTTTCTCTTATTGAATCACACACTGCCTGGGACATATCTCTGTTAACCCAGCACACTCCGGCCCCTGGGTATAAGCATATGATGTGTGAGCTTGCAATGTTCACCTTGCCAAGCCATATTTTGTAGCCCTAAGATCCAAAGTCCTTAGTTAATTTACTAAGTGTTACTTTCCCTTTTCATTACTGTGCTAATTCCCGCTACATATCATATTTCAATCAAATAAAATAAATACTCAACCAACATGTATTCATCCGGGGATTGGTAAGTCATGTTCTCAAAAGCAAGCGTTAATCATGCAAACAGATGTGATTTCCAAGCATATTATTTTGCCTATGGGTTTCAATGGATCAAGTTATAAACATATGATCATAGATAGTTTTTCTGGTTGCTTCCTTCTACCTCAGGATCAATCAGATCCTTATTAATCTTTAAGATCTGGCTAAACCACAAGTATAAGCTTTGATTTGGATAGTTTATAAAACCATAGAAGCTCAGCACATGTATAACATTGCACTTCTACATTTTTCTTCATTTCAATTAACATGAAACATAAGCAACAACACAATGTTGCAGCCCCACATTTTCTTTCATTTTTAGACCATATATCTACACATAAATCCTAGGTTTTTAAATAAATAAATGTATAAAGAAAACCCATAACAGTGAAACTTTTTCATCTCAAAGTTATTCCACAGCACAGATAAACATATATAACATGAAATCCATGACTCTTTTATTCTGGGCAAGTCATTATAAGGGGTTTTACACTTGAGCAGATTATTAACAAACCAAAGTCATCAAATCATAAAAATGAACATAGCTTGCAAAAGTGAAATATAAATTCAATTAGGCTGCCTCGATATTCAGGACTTAATGCCAAAGTTTTCAATGAGGTTACTCACCTTAATTCCTCTTTTCCTAGGCTTTTCTTTTGATCTTCTGCCTTCTTCTAACTCTAATGGCCGGTGCTCCTTATTTTTTTCTCTGGCTTATGTATTTTTTTTCCTTTTAAAATGATGACAGATCTCACTACACTAAGTCTTCTTATACAAAACCCTCGCTGCTTCTAGGGTTTAGTGAAATTACTCAATGTCATTTTTACCCTATAACATGATCTGTTAAAGTAAAAATTAGATGCTAACACCCCGGTGAAAGTAGAGAAAAAGCGAAAGCACCACCCGTCAATACGGGAATTAGAAACAAGCAGAAATTGCAGAAAAACAGTAAGCAGACAACAGTTTTATAGTTGTTTGGCTTCAAGTTAAGCCTACGTCCACTTTAATCTTCTTTATTGCTAAATCAGTTACAACTTTACAACAATCTTCGATTACAACACTACAAAGACAAGTAGCTAAAACTACAATCTAGAAGAACTCTTTGAATCCATGTCAAATGTGTTAGATTTCTTCTTGAAGTTCGATAAAGCGTCTTTCGTGTTTGAAGTGTCGGGCGAGTTGAGAAAACAGCAGAGTGTAGGCGTTCCAGAAGTGAGCCAAAAGTCCTCTCTCGGTTGGAGTAGGTGGGATATTTTTAGGAAAATCCTGGGTATAGGTCGTAGGTCGTGGGGCGACCTAAGGATAAGTCGTAGGTCGTGGGGCGACCAAAGGATAAGTCGTAGATCTTGGGGCGACCCAGTGGGAGCGGTTTACTGCTTAACTAAAGCGCACTTGATCTCTTCGGAATGAGTTAGTAGGTCGTGGACGACCTAGGGAAGGAACGACATAAGGAGCAGTTGCACAGGAAGTTACCTCGGCTTTGTATAGCTCGCTAGCAACCTAATGGAGGAGGCCGAACACATGCAGTTCTTCTTTTAACACACTAGGCCGCTAGGTCGCTCCCCTTTCTAGCTCGTTATGTGCTTATCTGGCTAGGTCGCTATTACTCTAGGTCGTTAACTCATTAGCTCATTAGGTCGTTAGGTCACTGCACCCCATAGGTCGTTAGGTCGCTTCACACCATAGGTCGTTAGGTCGCTTCACACCATAGGTCATTAGGTCGCTTCTGACTATAGGTCGTTAGGTCGCTGATAAGCTTAGGTCGCTTATTTCCTTTGGTCGCTGAGTTGCGGAATAAGGAAGTTAACATTTGCCCCTCGAAATACACGCCTACGTCGTAGGTTGTGTGCTTTGACCAAATTCTGCTAGGTCGTGAGCGACTCAAGGGATAAGCTAACTCGCGTGCCCAATCGCCTTCTTCTTTTTTGCCTTATATAAATCGTTAACTCGCTGCTTCTTCCTTACTTAGCTGCTTGAACAACTTACTCTGCCATTAATGATCCTTCGAGCTTCCAAGGGCGAATTCCATCTAACCAGTTGTTAATTCATCTTCATCATCATATTACGTAAGTAATCTTAATCAATATCCAACCACGGCCATCATCGAAAAGCGAACCACCCTTTTTTCGGCGTTAATCCAATTTCATGTGCTGCATTTCACTTTCGAATCATGTTGCGATTGATTTTCGATCGTCATTAGCTATGTCGTTGCTGTGATTCGCGAGAGTACAATAGCACGTTGGATCTGAAATGATTCGAATAAGTTTTGGGTGATTTGGCGGTATGGAGAGATCATGGATTTCACTAAGAGGATGATGGATTTCACTGTGTAGGTGATAACGGGTTAGTGGATAGCGGATTGCGCTGTAATACTTCTGGTGATGTGGCGAACCTTGATTGGAGAATAGGGCTTAGGGTTTCTGATGGGAGGTAGCTCTATGAGGTCGAGTTACTTCAAAAGCGACCTAGTAGACTGAATGACCTAAGAAACCCTGCGGCTTAAGAAAAGCTAAACGACCTTAAGATCCGCGACTTAGCTTACTGAACAACTTAAGATCACTTGCGAACTATGAGACGCTGAACAACCATCTGATTTGCGACTTAACTAATTGAACGACCTAACTCCTTGCGATATAACTCTTAGGTCGCATATTCATTCAAGCGACCTACAACTTAGCCAGTTTTGCACTGCCTCGAACTCCTTGGCTTTAACACTGCGACTTAAGAGAGCTTGACTCAGCAAATTAACGACCTAACTTTCTGCAGCATAGTTTTTAGGTCGCGGCCGAGTTAGGACTTTGACAAATTTGCATTATCTTGACCTGAAGCCTTGTTCCTTCATATGCATCATAACTTTAACTTGTAGGAACTTGAATAAGGAACTATTTGACTTGAATGAACGTGACATTGTTGAATTGCCGAGATAACATGCCTGAACTCGTTGTACTTATTTACAGATTACCTTAACTCTAATGCTAATAACCTGTTAAATACAACATTTGCAGAAAATGGGATGAATATACTGCAAATGATTGCCCACATCGAATGACAAATTAGTCGATAAAAGATAATCAACTTAAAGAAATTGTATGAAGTGCTATGAATCAACAAATTCAAGTGAAGTATTAAAGGGAAGCAATATTAATCAATTAAAGCTGATTTTTTTGCATCAATACTGCACTTGTATTTTAGACTTAAAGCAATAAATCCTGAAACTTTATAACCGAAAAATGTCTATAAGTTTAATTTCAGTTATATTTGCTTGTCGTTTTATTAGTTTTACACAACACTTCACACATTTAGGAAACGTGCACCTTCACATTTGAATATTCAGTTGCTTGTGTAGAATGGCTTCTCAACAAGAAGAAATAATAGATCAAGCTGAAGGAGTTTTTCCAATAGTTAATCTGTTGAATGATCCCCCGGAAAGAACTCCAACTACCCTGAATCAACGGGCGTTCAACCAACTACGCATTCAGTTTGGCATTGCTGAAGCAGATGCCTTACTTTCTAGGCCAAGTGATAGTACCGACAGCCCACCTCGTGGTTTTGTCACTGTTAATCGCCAGATGTGCTTGTGTGGCGCTATTCCTCCTTTTAATGACTTTCTGCAACAGCTTCTTCTCCGATTGACTATCTCTCCATTCCAACTTCATCCCAATGGCTACGCCATCTTGATGGGACTGTGTGTACTATTCTGGAGAACACTTAACCGTCTTTCGAGCTTTGGAGAAATATGTTACTTGTGCACCTTTGCAAAAAACAAAGACCACCCATCCATCATACTCGTGAGAAGCGCCAGAAACCATAAACTTATCACCGATCTTTCTGAAAGTACCCACGGGTTCTTGAACCAATTCTTCTTCGTTCGTTGCCCTCCAGGATTTTATGCCATCCGGAGAGTAGAAAGTAAGGATTGCTTATCCCCATTCTTTCCATTTTTGAGTTTTTCGAAATCCGAGTTGCTAAGTGCTAACTTCATTCTTCACTTTTACAGCACTTCCTTCTCCTTCTAGAGACTCTAGGCACAAGCCGACTTTTGAAAGACTGAGTGCTATAGGGGCTGAGGAGAGAAGCGTTAAATTTTTGCTAAAAGACGAGTTTCTGCATCAATTCGGACTTCTGCATTCTTCCCGTTCTACTCAGCCTCATGAAGTCCCAGATTCTCCAGCAAAGACTCCCGATGCCCCAGTTTCCGTCGGAGAACTTATACCGAAAGAACCTATTGCTGAGGATTCATTGGTAAAGTGTTTCGCTTCTATTGACGTTACGGGGTCATCCGGCAAACATACACTTGCCCCGGTCATTGAAGAAGAGGAACCTCCTCAACACTCCGGGAGATCTGCTGATGAAGGGGCTGAAAGAACGAGTTCCGCCAAGCACAGCGGTGATGACACTTTTGAGGGGTTGAGCGACCTGATGATTACTTCAAAGGAGCTTTTTAAAGATGATCCTACCACTGCTAAAATTACTTCTCCAACGGTTGAAGCGACATCTGTCCTACAACAAACTCCATCAGCCCAAGAATTGTCACTTGCTGTAAAATCCGTCATCACCCCCCAACCGAGGAGCGGTTCGTAGTTTGACGCGTGTAGTTTGCATGTTACACAAACTTAGGATTTTTCGGCACTTATATGTACTTAGCTTCTTTACTTTGAAGATTCTTAAGCTTTGTTTCTTTCTCACTTTCAGGTTCTCCAATGGGACGAAGCGGCTCATACTACGATGATTTTCAGCAGTACGGAAGGCGCGATTCTTATGACCCAAGGCGGTATCTTCCTGCCTCCTGGGAGACCAATGAAGAAAGAGCTGCACGAAAGGCTCGTGAAAGGCGAGACTATGAAGAGCGGCAAAGAAGAAGGGATGACCGCCCTGACATTCGCCCAAGGGATGATGATTCCCATAAAAGGAAGTCCCATGATGACAAAGGAAAAAGTCATATAGTTGATGACCTAAGCAAGCGGGCTAAGCTCGGTGAAAAGTTGGCGTCTGCAATTTCCGAAAAGTCCACCGCTTCCATTTCTCAAGAAATCCCTTATAGTTCTCCTTCTCTCAAAGGCGCTGATATTCAGTCAATTATCAACAGGCCTCAGTATCAAGTCGAGAATGCTCCGCCTACACTCCAAAGTCGATTTCCAAATTGGTGCCTAAAAGGAGTACGCTTTGACTTGGACTTGGTTCCCATCGACAAGCAGGCTATGCTTAGAAACCTTGATGCCGTTAAGCTTGATATTGAGAGAATGTCTGGTTGGCAGAAACTAGTCGATGAGCTTCAAAGAGTTAATCGCTCCAATCTCGAGGCCATGCTGACCATGGAGAATGATAAGTCTGAATGGCAAAAGGTTCTCGAGCGGCATGATACAGAAATGAGAAGCATTGCTGAATATAACGAGAAACTTGAATCCGAAGTCAAGCAACTCAAAGACGACCTTGCTGCCTCTTACACCTCTTTTACTCTAAAGGAAGAGGTGCTTCAAAAGCAGGTGAGGGATGCCCATGCCAGCCAAAGGGATGTTGAAGCTAGGCTTGATGTGCAGAAAAGAATGAAAGAGGGTTATCTCGCTGACATTGCAGAGTTGCGAAAGAAGACTGACACCCAGGACATGGGGATTGAGATGCTAAAAGCTCGACTTTCTAGAGTCGAAAAAGAGCGAGATGAGGCTATTGCCGGTAAAGTTGCAGCCGAAGAATCTCATCAGGCCACTAAAGCCAACATCAGCTCAACATTATTCGAGTTTTACTTGCACATCGTCCTGGGGCGTGGTAGTCTCTCATTTTTGGGCCCCAAGTACGAGATTACTTTAGCCGAAGTGTGGGAAGCCGCAATTGATATGCTTGGAGGCGCTGGCTATGCTGAGGCAGAACTTGAGGCGCGCTATTTAGATGACAATGCAAGTGCTGCTCTTTCTAGGGGAAAGGAGCAACTCTCTAAAGAGCGTGCCGATAGAATAGAAGGAGAACATGTAGGAAAAGCACTTTCGACTGACCCGACTAATCCTTCAGTTTCGGCCGACATTGTTATCACAGGCTCCAGTTCTCATTCTCCACCTCCTGCTAAAGTTGTCATTGAAACTGCAGCTGCTCACACTGGGGATAGGACTCAAGAAAGTGTTGAAGCAGCATAAGATTTTGAAGTTGACGTATTATGGCCTACTTCTCCAGGTAACCTCAATGCCGATCTTGCTCAAGTGGACTGCTTGTTTGCTTCACATGAGCTTGATGAACTTTTTGGTTATTACTTAAATCTTAATCTTGACACGCCACTATCTCCTCTCTCTACAAGAGATACTGATTTTAACTTCTTTTCTCCTATAGTGAAAGCACCAAGTGTTGTTCAGACTTCCCCTCCTCCAGCTGTTCCCCCTCCGTCTCTTCAGATTACTCCTCCTTCTGTCTCTCAACCGGGGTCGCAAGAGGAGCAGATAGAAGCTCTTCGAGACTTGGGTGATCCGTTTGCTTCTCAAGAACAGAAGGCTGAAGAACCTGAAGAAGGCGAGAGAACTATGAAGCAAGCTTCTTCTGATGACATAAAGTTGTCCACACTTTCCACTCCAGGCAGTGAATCTTCTTCAAAGAAGAAGAGGAAGCGTGGAATCTCAAAGAAGAAGAAGGAGGCTTCTGCCAGCGAAGAGAAAGCGGAGGAGGACCCAATTGCACCCCTTTCCCCTTCTTCCCCTACTCTTACAAGCCGACCCAAAAAGTTAGTCATTCGACCAAGTGAGGGCTCCAAAGGTGGCAGGAAGAAGGAACGATGAGTCTCGCTTTACTCTCCTTGTTTTACTTTTTTGCTTTTCGCATTTTGCTTGAGCTTAAAGACTTGTATCGACCGGAGATTGTGCGGGTGCCGGCCCATGCTTTTTGCTAGCTGCACGTATGTACAAATCTTTTATAGTATGGAATACAATGATTCTTCTTATTTTTACAATCTTTTGACTGTATTTGTGAATGCATTTATTCTTATACTTATCACACAAGTTTCTTTATTCTCCTTATATGATATTGCAGTGAGCTCGTGGTATGTTGCTTGAGCATTGCTTTAATTAATGTAGCTATATTATATTGCCCCCATACCACAGCTTATTGCAATTTTCTTTCATTTTGGTAAGACTTCGGAGAGCAATTCTTCTGTTTTGAGAAAACTTGCACTCTTTCTTTGGAGAACAATTATTCTATTTTTGAGAAGACTTGCACTCTTACTTTGGAGAGCAACTCTTCCATTTCAAGAAGGCATGCATTCTTACTTTAGAGAAAAAAATTCCATTTCTAAGGAAATATTACTCTGCTTTAGTAGAGTGCGCCTTGAATTGGAGAAGTCTCTCTTATTTTCTTTTACACTTCAACCTTCAGAGATGGTCACTTTTATTTTTAAGAAGTGGAATCTCCTACGCGGTGAAGCGGGCCTCTGAAGAGGGCTTTCTTTGGCACTTCTAACTTGGGAAGTGTGCCTCCGAAGATGGCTTTATTTTGCACTTCAAACTTGGGAAGTGTGCCTCGTTGGAGGGATTTTTCTATTTGTTTGGGGTAGTGGGCCTCCGAAGGGGGCTTTTTGCACTTCAAACTTGGGAAGTGTGCCCCGAAAAGATCTTTATTTCGCACTTCAAATTTGGGAAGTGTGCCTCGTTGGAGGTCTTTATTTTGCACTTCAAACTTGGGAAGTGTGCCTCGTTGGAGGTCTTTATTTTGCACTTCAAACTTGGGAAGTGTGCCTCGTTGGAGGTCTTTATTTTGCACTTCAAACTTGCGAAGTGTGCCCCAGAAGAGGTCTTTATTTTGCACTTCAAACTTGGGAAGTGTTCCCCCGAAGAGGTCTTTATTTTGCACTTCAAACCTGGGTAGTGTGCCTCCGAAGAGGTCTTTAATTTCCTCGGGAGAGGATTTTTTGTGCCTCTGGAGCTGGCTTTTTGTCCCTCGGGAGAGGGCTTTTTCCTCCGAAGAGTTGTGCCTCCGAAGAGGGCTTGTGCCTCCGAAGAGGTCATTGGTATGCTTGAAAGTTATTTTCTCACAGTTAAATGGATCCACAGGGAGGACGCAGGTTAATTAATTGAATGTTCGTTTGCACAAACGATCGCAATTGGTTAACAAGGGCCTTGTGCCTTCATCTTGGGAAGGTGCCCCTCCGGTGGTTCCACCAACTTTATTGTTGAGGGATGAGACTCCTTTTTGGCCATTTTGTCTGCTTGCCGCATGTCTTTTCACCATTTGCTCCTCAGCGGTTCCTTGTTATCATTTCCAAGCCCATGTTCTTTTCTTTGCCAGTTATTCTTTTATTTTCCAGAGAAGTGCACTTCATTGTTAAGTGAATCCATGGGGCAGACGCTTACTACCCAACTGGATGTCTGTTTGCACAAACGATCGTCGTCGGTTAGCAAGGGCCTGAAACCTTCACGTTGGGAAGGTGCTCCTTCGATGGAATCAACTGTTTGTGAGGAACACTTCTTATGCAGGAATTGAATTTTTGGAACTTTTCTGGCTTGACATTTGTTTGTTGAATGATTTATAGGAACCGCTTGGCTTCGTGATGTTTTGAATAGGTAAGCTTTACTTTGACTGCCTGCAATATTAAATCGACATTTTAGCAATATATTTAAGATATTTGCATATCGAAATGAAACAAGACTTTATAGTAATAGAAAGCACAAGATTTATAGTTCCTATTATCCATTTGCACTGTTTTTACAATAGATTTTAATACATGAATGATACATCCATCATTCTTTTACAAATTTATAACAAAGCCTTTAAGTAAAATATGGATGCAAGTAATTACTGTCCCAGGCTTTCGGAATCGAATCTCCGATGTGAGGGGACTAGATGGCAGCATCTTTCAGAACATGAACATTCTTTCCCTTTGAGGCTTTTCTCAAGGCATAAGCATATCTTTCCATCTCGTCCCAACTTCTGCCTGCTGGGTGAGGGCCCCCTGTGATGACATTAATGATAGGCCTCTCGTCTCCCTGTATTACAGTTCTTTTATTTGAGCCGGATTGACGAGCAGGATTCTGTTGCCCCTGAGTTGATGAAGTCGGGTCATTTCTGTTCCTCTTCACGTATTGTTGAAGTTTATTCTGTTTCAATAGTTGTTCAATCAAATTCTTTAGATGGCGACATTCATTAGTGTCGTGGCCAGGTTGATTGTGGAACCGACAGAATCTCCCACTCTGCATGGCATTTTTCCCAACCTTCAACTCAGGTGGCTCAAGATATTCAATAGCATCCTTCATTGCGAGAAAGATATTCTCTGGAGTACCCGTTAAGGGAGTAAAGTTTGAAGGTTTAAAACGGCGAGCTTTCTTCAAGTCTATCTGCTTTTTCCCACAATCATTCTCCCTCTTCTGTCCTCCAGACTCTCTTTTATCAAAAGCAACGTTGTTATTCTGAATTTCGGCCACGATTGCTTTTGATGGCACATGAAGGTTTTCCAAGCGCATAAATTCGTCGGCCTTTTTATAGAATTTCTCAAGTGAGTTTGGCTCTTTCATTTTTAGCCATTTTCCAAATTCACTTGATTTGTTGATAGCCCACATCAAATAAGTCGAAATCATCCGAGGCTCTGCATTATCAACTTCAGCCAGGGCTACATTGAAGCGGTTTAAGAATGATCTGATTGACTCTCCAGGATTTTGTTCGAGGCTAGATAGTGACATTATGTCCATGGCCTTTGTAGCATACATCTTGAAACGGTCTTTGAACTTCCGAGTTAAGTCAGAAAATTGATCCACGGATCGGACTGGCAACATTGTGAACCAAAGCAATGCAACCCCTTCCAAATACACCGGAAAGTATCGGCACTTGATTTCATCTGTTACCCTGGCCCCGGTCATATGCCAATCGTACTTGTATAGAAACTGGTTTGGATCACTCGTTTCCTAATGAGCTGGAATAGTGGGAGGAACAAACTTCTTTGGAAATTCAGCTTTCAGGATTCTTTCAGTTAAATGAGTCCTGCTTGGAGCAAACCCCCAATTGTTTTCATCTTCATTCCTCCGCATGCTTTCCTTCAGGATTTGTCGAATCATTTCCGAGAGGCGTTCCTCATTGTTTAGAGACTCCGTGGGACATAAGTCAGTCCTCTTCTCGGAAGTTTGCCTGAGCAAGCCTTCATGGAGAGTTGACCGCGGCCTAGAACCTCCAACTTAGGGAGATGCCCCTTCAGTGGGGTTAGCTGCCCCTTGAGGAATACTCTTTTCTCGGAGATCGTGAACATCTTCAGCGAAGGTTTCCTCATTATTCACTAGTCGATGTTTAGCTCCAAGCAAGGCATTCAACCTGTCTAGCATTAGAGTATTCTGGACTTCCATCTGCTGATATAACCCAGAAACTTCAGCATCTAACACCGCCCGTGTGATTCCAGCATTAGGAGCAGCTTCATTCGACTCGGGAGAAGTGGCTGTGTTATCATTAACATTCCCTGATCTAGTAGACCTACTCTTCCTTCCACGAGCCATTATTTCAGATAAACTTCTGGTTTTTAAAGAGATTCTTTCAACGAACTTTCGCGGAGCAATGATGAAAGTAGCCCGAGTTGGGTTCTCAGTGAAAGCACCAAAAATGTTAACGTAAAAATTATACGCTAACACCCCGGTGTAAGTATAGAAAAAGCGAAAGCACCACCCGTCAATACGGGAATTAGAAACAAGCAGAAATTGTAGAAAAACAGTAAGGAGACAACAGTTTTATAGTGGTTCGGCTTCAAGCTAAGCCTACGTCCACTTTAATCTTCTTTATTGCTGAATCAGTTACAACTTTACAACAATCTTCGATTACAACACTACAAAGACAAGTAGCTAAAACTCCGATCTAGAAGAACTCTTTGAATCCATGTCGAATGTGTTAGATTTCTTCTTGAAGTTCGATAAAGCGTCTTTCGTGTTTGAAGTGTTGGGCGAGTTGACAAAACAGCAGAGTGTAGGCATTCCAGAAGTGAGCCAAAAGTCCTCTCTCGGTTGGAGTAGGTGAGATATTTATAGGAAAATCCTGGGTGTAGGTCGTAGGTCGTGGGGCTACCTAAGGATAAGACGCAGGTCGTGGGTCGACCTAAGGATAAGTCGTAGATCATGGGGCGACCTAGTGGGAGCGGTTTACGGCTTAACTAGAGCGCACTTGATCTCTTATGAATGAGTTAGTAGGTCGTGGACGACCTAGGGAAGGAACGACATAAGGAGCAGTTGCATAGGAAGTTACCTCGGCTTTGTATAGCTCGCTAGCGACCTAATGAAGGAGGCCGAACACAAGCAGTTCTTCTTTTAACACACTAGGCCGCTAGGTCGCTCCCCTTTCTAGCTCGTTATGTGCTTATCTTGTTAGGTCGCTATTACTCTAGGTCGTTAACTCGTTAGCTCATTAGGTCGTTAGGTCGCTGCACCCCATAGGTCGTTAGGTAGCTTCACACCATAGGTCGTTAGGTCACTTCTGACTATAGGTCGTTAGGTTGCTTCACACCATAGGTCGTTAGTTCGCTTCACACCATAGGTCGTTAGGTCGCTTCTGACTATAGGTCGTTAGGTCGCTGATAAGCTTAGGTCGCTTATTTCCTTGGGTCGTTGAGTCGCGGAATAAGGAAGTTAACATGATCTGCCTCACACTTTGATTCATGAGAAAAAGGGTATGTGGTCCTTATTTTTTTTTCAGAAAATAAACCTTATTCTTTTAATCTTACCCCGGTCATGTTATATGCCTGACTCTTGTTTTTCCTAAGCAAAAAAAGAATTGCTGGAAATGGATAAAGTGTTTATTTAAGGGTTCATACCATTTCCATGCAAGCTTTGTTTTCTAATAGCAAGTGTTTGCTTGTGCACATATATAACATATGTGAACTTATTTTGCCTAAGTCTTTTTTTTCTTTAAATAATTTTAAGTATCTAATATTTTTCTGCACGTATTTATTATTTCTGCCTATGTTTATTTTCTTTTATGCCAAACTTATTAAAGACATAATCATGTCTTCCATAAAATATGTATTTCTAAATTATTTACTCTAATTTATATATTGATTTATGCCTATTTCATTATGCAGAAGAATGTGTGCATATGTGTGCACTATCTTGTGCACACATTCATATTTAAACCATACACTTGCAAAAAGGTTTCCATTCCTATTTATTTTTCAATGCAATTTTTAAACAAACATAAGCTAAATTTAATGATAAAATTGCTCATAAAATCAGGGTTATCACATATACCCCTCCTTTTAGGAATTGTGTCCCACGATTCTCTTATATTTAACTTAAATATCATTGATCCAGAAAATCATCTTTTCTGATCTCAAACCATTCTCAAGCCAATCACTTGATTAAACTCTATGCATATCAAAAAAAAAATCATAATGCATATTCAATCAAAACATTCATCAGTATATATATAAATTATACCTTTTATTCAATCAAAAAGATTTGGATAATCATTTCTGATTTTATCCTTCACTTCCCATGTGCAATCATTTGGGTCAAGCCTCCATTGCACTTTCACTAATTTAATTTCTTTGTTTTTCAATTTTTGATTTCTCTAGCAACTATGCCTACTGGCTCCTTTTCATAGATCATCCTGGCATCAATCTGCACATCCTTAGGGGATTTTTGGATTGCCTCTTTATCATGAACCCACCTTCTTAGTTGAGACACATGAAAAACATCAGGCATTGCTCTCATTTCTTCTGGCAACTCCAGCTTATAGGCTACAGTTCCTATTCTTTCTAGAATTTTATGTGGCCCTATATATCTAGGAATCAACTTTCCTTTTTTCCCAAACCTTAGAACCTTCTTCATGGGAGATATTTTGATAAATACATAATATCCAACATCATATTGCACTGCCTTCCTTCTTTGATCTGCATATTTCTTTTGCCTATCTTGGGCAGAAGCAATTCTTTTTCTAATCAAAGCTATTTTCTCTGAAGTTTCCTTCACATTCTCTGGTCCTAAGACCACTTTTTCCCCTGATTCAAGCCAACTTGAGGGTGATAAACATGGTCTCCCATAGAGAGCTTCAAAGGGTGCCATGCCTATGCTACTATGATGTCTATTGTTGTATGCAATTTCAGCTAAAAAGATATGATCATCCCAACTTCCTCCCCAATCCAATACACAAGCTCTCAACATGTCTTCAAGCAATTTGTTCACAATTTCTGTTTGACCATCAGATTGAGGATGGTATACTGTGCTTAAGCACAAATAAGTCCACATTGCCTTGTGAAAACTCTGCCAAAATTTTAAAGTGAAGATGGTATCTCTATCACTTACTATAGTCTTTGGTATACCATGTAGTCTAACCACTTCCTTGATAAACAACTGGGCTAGTGTACATGCATTTCTTTCTGACTTTACTGGTATAAAGTAGGCTGACTTGGTTAACCTATCAACCACTACCCAAATATTGTCATTTCCCCTCCTAGTTCTAGGCAGGCCATCAATGAAATCCATTGATATATCCTCCCATTTCCACTGTGGTATTTGCAAAGGTTGAAGCATCCCTGAGGGTTTTTGATATTCAGCCTTCACCTGTTGGCAAACCATACATTTAGATACAAAGGTTGCCACTGCACTCTTCATACCACTCCACCAACAATCCCTCTTGAGGTTGTGATACATTCTTTTGCTTCATGGGTGTATAGTGTATTTGCTTTTGTGGTAAGCATCCAAGATTTCTTGCTTCAACTCATCAATTGCTGGAACACATATTCTTTTTCCTTTCTTCAAATGGCCTTGATCATTCAACTGAAAACCTTCCACTGCTTCACCATTTAATATGTGAGTTTTATTTCCAAATAAAAATGGATCTTGGTCTTGTAACTTTGCAACTTTATTCTTCAATTCTGACCCCAGAGTGATAAAGCTTAATTTTCCCATTTCTACATTCTCACTGCATAGGCTCATGTTTTCTACATTATCACTTTCTATCTCTAAATCAATTAACAATGATAAAGTGTTAAACTCTTCTACCCTTAATCTTTCTACGTTTTCATGTTGTCTACTTAGGGCATCTGCTACTTTATTAGCCTTACCAAGGGTATATAATATTTCAAAGTCATATGAGGCTAGGAGTTCAATCCAGCTTTGCTGTCTCATATTTAATTCTCTTTGTAAAAACAAATATTTTAGGGACTTATGGTCTATATAGACTTCAAATTTTGCCCCTAACAAGTAGTGTCTCCACAGCTTAAGAGGATACACTATAGCAGCTAATTCAAGGTTATGAGTAGCATATCTTACCTCACTTGGTTTCAATTGCCTAGAAGCATAAGCTATCACTTGATGTTGTTGCATCAATATTGCCCCAAGCCCTTGTCCACTTGCATCAGTATACACCTTCAAGTTTTCATTCCCTTCAGGTACTTTGAGGATTGGAGCTTGCACTAGTGCTTCCTTTAATTTCCCAATGGCTTTTTCACACTCCTTAGTCCAAGTAAACACTTGATTTTTCCTAGTCAATCTGGTTGATGGGATTGAAATTTTTGCAAAATCTTTTATAAACCTTCTATAGTAACCAGCCATTCCCATGAATGATCCAACCTCGGTGACATTGGTAGGCCTTTTCCAATCTTGCACCGCAATGACCTAATTGGGATCCACAGATATTCCTTTTTCTGATATAATGTGGCCTAGAAAATTCACTTCATTTTGCCAAAAAGTGCATTTTGAAAATTTGGCTTTTAAGTCTTCCTGCCTCAGTTTTTTGAATACCATATGCAAATGATTTTCATGCTCTCTAACTGACTTAGAATAAATTAGTATGTCGTCAATAAATATCAATACAAACTTATCCAATCTAAAAATCTTATTCATCAAATCAACAAAATAGGAAGGAGCATTTGTCAAGCCAAATGGCACTACTAAAAATTCATAAAGTCCATATCTTGTGTTAAAGGCTTTATACTTAATGCTTTCCTCTTCTACTTTCATCTGATGAAAGGCAGAAGCTAAATCAAGCCTAGAAAATATTTTTGCACCATTCAATTGATCAAAGAGATCATCAATTCTTGGTCAGGGATATTTATTTTTGACTGTGACTTTATTTAATTCTCTATAGTCAATACATAACCTAAAGGATCCATCTTGTTTCTTAACAAAGACTACTGGTGCTCCCCATGATGAGCAACTGGGTCTAATAAAACCTTTTTCTTCTAATTCAACCAATAGCCTTTTCCAATTCTATCAACTCCTTAGGCCCCATTCTGGTTGGCCTTTTAACCACTGGGCTAGCTCCTGGAACTATTCTGATTGAATACTCAACTGGTCTATGGTTTGGAACTCCCCTAACTTCACCAAACACATCAATATATTGATTCACTATGGGGATTTCTTCTAATGCAGGCATGGGTTTTTTATTAGACAATGTAAAAAGGTTGGCTATATTTCTATTCTTGTTTTCCTCACAAAGAACAACTACCCTTTGTCCATCAGAAATTTTCAATGATATGGTAGATGTTTCCATATTTATGACAGCCTTATATCTACTCAACCAATCAACTCCTAGAATAACCCCTATGCCCGGATATTGCAACACATATAGGTCTGAATTAAACACATGTCCCCCTATATTTAACCCTAGTTGCATACACATCATACCAAGAACACATGATCTACCTATAGGGCTTCTAATTAACAGTGGCTTATCAACAATCATACAATTCAATTTTAATTGTTGTGCAATATCATGGGAGATCAATGAGTGTCTAGCTCCAGTATCATACACTACTGCAAAAGGTATTGAGTGAATAAGCAAAGTACCTTCAACTTGGCCATGATTCTCAAAACTTGATCCCTCAGTTTCTTTGCCTTTTCCTTCTAAAGCTCCTACTTTTCCTTGCTTAAAATCTGGACAATTCCTCTTTATGTGGCCGTCCTTCCCACGACGGTGACATTTGAAGGATGCAGGCCTTACATTTGTGCAACTATTCTTCATATGCCCCTATTGGCCACAATTATAACAAGTAATATTCTTCTTAATTTCAGCAGCCCTGACTTCTTCTGCATTCTTGGTGGAAGCTGTCTACTTTCTTCTTATCATAAGGGTGAAATTTGCCCTTTCCTTTCTTGTTTTGGTTATTCTTGAATGCCCTGAAATTCTCTCTAGCCTTATCATGTTGTTCAATGCTTAAAGTCAAGTCCAAAACCTGATCAAAAGTCCTGTTCTTGTATGGTAGCATGGCTCTACTAAGGCTAGGGTTTAGCCCTTGAATATATCTGCCATTCTTAGCCTCCTCAGTAGTGATGAGCACTGCACCATACTTTGCCAATGATTCAAACCTCTGAGTGTACTCAGTGACATTCATAGTTCCTTGCCTTAACTTGATAAATTCCTCTAGCAAAGACTCCTTGGCTGATGCAGGGACAAACCTACCTTCCAGCATTGCTTTGAATTGATCCCATGTCACTTCTCCTTCAGGTCTTCCAGCTATGATAACCTCCCACCAATCCAAAGCTGCTCCTTTCAATTGCCTGGATGCAATTTTCCTCTTCCTTTGGTCTTCATATTGCATGTCTGCAAAGATCCTATCCAAAATCCTGAGCCAATTTTGAACTCCCATAACTCCTTCTGTGCCATCAAAAGTTTTGCCTCCAAGGTTGGTAAAACTCTTAAGTAGTTTGGAAAGCTCCTCGTGTGGATTTTCCTGCCTATTGCCTACTCCATCCCTTATGGCTCTCATGAATTTTTGCATATTCACCATGGGTGGTTCACTTGTTCCTACATTTTGATGTCTGTGTCCAACCATACCCTTATGGATATAACACTTAGGTTAGTCCATTTTACCTAATACTCTTTAGATTAATCCATTTCAATCTATCACTATTCGGTCATAATATATATTAATAGTGTAAGTACTAACAAAAAAAAGCATCCAAAGCAGTCAACACTTCCATACATCCAATGCAAACAAATTCATACAAAATTTTGCTATGTTATTTAACAACATAGCTTTGAAACCAAATGAGATGACCCACCTTCTTAGCCAAAAGTTTTTTTTATAAATAAATATGCACAGTGGTCATCTAATCAAGAAAATATTATTCTCTAATTTTCTTCTATCCAGGATCTTTATGCCAATATAAAAATATTGTTTTGCTCAAATTATCTTAAACTTACATATGTGAAGATATATAAATTACATAATGTTTGAATCAGAGTACAAAAGTTTGGAAGCAGAGATCTGTTTGGGAATTCTTAAGTAATCCCCTCATAGCAAAAGTGTTTCTAAAAACAAGTTTTCCAGGCACACTTAGATCATTGCATAACTATTGGTTTTATGTCTTAAGACTTAGCATTTTGCATGTATTTCGATAATTTTTCTTACTGTATAAACAATGCTCCTACATATGCATGTGTGTGCATGTTACTGTGCATGTATATTCACTGGAAGATTTTAATTCCTAATTTTTAAGAAAATTATTAGCCTAAAAATAACTGAGTCTACCCTACATTTGGGTTGTTAAACTTTACTGATGATTGAGTTTAAAACTTTTTAGTGCTGGCTTAACCCAAGCTTAGTGAAATGGTCATGTTAGCCTTATTCAGTTTGCACTTATTCTTGAAAAAAACATATGTCATTTTGTTTTCTTTCTAAAGCAACTCAGAACCTTTATTTGCCAAATTTCTTTTTTTTTTCCACCTTTAAACTTGAATCTTCTTAAGTCAAATACTTGATTGTTCATTCAATTTATACATCCTTACAATCTCAGGTTTTCTATCATTATAAACTAATTATTATGAAAGCCTAAAAACTTTATTACTTAGTAAAACGTTTGCAAAACCAAACACATAGGTTCCAGCTGAAACATATTTAAATTCAATACTTACAAAACAGTAGGCAACAATACATTAGTTTTTCTAAGCAACTTAAACAGCATAGCTTAACATAAATTTTGCATAAACATCTATTTTAACTTCAGCAAATCATTAAATATTGCATCCAATTCCTTAAGCAGCTAAATCATCCAAAGCCTAATCAAAGAAACTCCTATTTCCCTGCAAAGTCACCATGAACTGCCTCATATAAATATGTGACACCCAAGGGTGAATGGACATACTAGGGTCAGACTAAAGTCTGGTATGAGTAATCTAACTGAAAACATAATTTTACACGACTCTTATTTATATTCAAATACTTTAAATGAATATAGAAACTCAGTATCCTCCTTGTGCATGTTTCTGTGAGACATGTGCATTTACCTTAGTGCACAACAAGTTTTACATAATTCAAATGGTTTATTTCAGAGAAAACAATCATAGGATTCATCCATAAAACATCATACACCAATCGACACATTCATCAATTCAGTCATCAAGCCTATATTATCAGATTATTGGCCATCAAGGATTTTACCCAAGCCCTCTCATAAACCAATTTCTATTGTTCATTATCAAGTATATATTAGGGTCTTTAGCTATGTGACGACCGCCAATGACTCCTGCACTAACGAAGGAAATAGTGCATTGAAAAGTGTGCCAGGCAGCCATGGATGATCGTCATGATAAAGTAAAAATAGCAAAATCTATCGTATAACTCACAGCGCATGGGTAAAATACAATAGAGAAATATATATATGTAGTGAAGCTCCACAGAACAGAATCTCATCAAATAAACCTCATAGTAGTTTGATACAAGAATCTGAATAGTCAATACATCAAGCCTCACTACATATCACTCAGAGTATATACAAGCAGCGGAACATCTAGTACATATAGTAAGAAAATAATGCGCAAGCCTCCAGCTCGTATTCGTCATCAGCATCGTTGGTCACTAAGAATAACACCTGTCACCTACTACCTAGTCTGCCCATCCCAAAACGGATGAACAGCCCAAGGTAATAAGAGTTAAACATAAAACCTTGAGTCAGACAACAGTCTTAGTGAGAGGTAAATTAACTAACAACATAATAAAAGAGAATAAAGGTAAAAGGAATAGGAGCCCAACCCTCCCACTCCACCTCTTTCTACAGTGATAGCCCCCAGACTCACTAAGAAGAAATAAACATAGCAAAGCAGACATTTAAAGTAAAGCAATTATCACTTGAGTCAAGGTCGACGTTTCCTAAGTACAAACCACCAAGGCCTAAGCCAAGATCAGATAAGCACCCAGAAAACATCGCTCTTGAGACCGAATGAAGATACAACCAAAGCATCCAAACATCCATGACTCTGGCTATCACTATTATCATTGCTTCGATACCATCGTTAATTGAATGACCGGCAACATTCTTTCAGCCGTCCGTCAAGGGCTAATGGTAACCCCGGTTCTAGACAGAACTCCGCACGTCGTCGCAGCCCGTGCCTAGGACTATCGAATCTGCCCAGAGTACTCGACCACCAACTGTAGTCCTTTGGGACTATCGAATCTGCCCAGAGTACTCTTGCTTTGAGTCTTCTAGAACCTTCAATAACGATGAAATCTCAGCCTTCTAATCATCCTCCTCGACGACTATTCTCATACTAGCACAAGCACCTCTCGAGCCAACCATTATCAACATGCTTGGAATGATCCCGTCTGGATTATGCCAAAGCCACATCACTTCATGCCTCGCTTCATCTCATCATAGCAAAGCCCCATCTCAACATCATCATCAAATCTATCCATTTGAGCTTTTCCATCTGCTTCATATGCCACGAGCAGCTTCCCTATTCAAGAGCCTTTCCCTTAGCTTTTGAACCATCTTCGACCAACTTGTCCAAATCTAACCACTAATTAAATAATTCATAACAATCAATCATGTCAATCATTAATCCAAGTAAATTAGACATTCAAACATGATCTAAAAGCAATTATAACTAAAATGGCAATCTTGTGAATAAAAAGTCCAAATCTAACAAACATGAATCATGAGTACTATCTCTACAACTTGATGGATAATCTTGCATAGTTTAACATGTATTATGGTGGATAACAAATCTTCATGAACAATGGATCTATACTTAGGTTTACAAAAATGCATGAAATCACTATTTTTAACACACAATCAAACCACAAATCCGATATACTCCTTTGGGTCCGTGTGAGAGATAACCACCACTCACCGAATCACCACTTACCTCCTTAGGTCGTTAACTCGTATACCGCTAACCCTCTTAAGCCGCTAATCCCCTAAGTCGTTCACCTATGCCGCTTAAATCGCTACACCCTCTTAAACTAAGACACGACTTAACTTATGGATGACTTAAACTCTAGAAGACTTAACAACACTGATGACCTAATGACAACAGTTTTACAATCTCTCAATACGTAAAATACGGGTCGTTACATTCTCTCCCCTTAGGAATTTCGCCCCCGAAATTCCAAACAAAAAAGAGCAATCAAAAACTATTCTGCATGCCTACCATCCATAGCAATCAACAAACCATGCATCCAATTACTATCATACCATGTAGAATTCTAAGACTAGAACAAGTTACAATGTCATGAGATGTCACGACACCTCACGGTCATACCTTGAAGAGTTCAGGATGAGCTGCCTTCATCCTCTCTTCCTCCTCCCATGTACAGTCGTTAACATCATCACTCCATTGTACCTTGAGCAACCTAACCACCTTCCTCCTAAGCTGTTTCGTGTCAGTTCCCACAACATGAAGCGGCTTACGAGGTCTCTTAGCAACTGGATCAACCTCAAAATCTTCACAGCTATCGGCAGAAACCACTGTATTCGAGTCGTGCACATACTTCAGCAGATACGATACATGAAAAACATTGTGCACACCCGACATCTTTTCCGGTAACTCCAATTTATAGGCGAGCTTTCCAAAACGCTCGATGATTGGAAATGGTCCAACAAATCTCGGAGTCAATTTTCCTTTCATCCCGAATCGAATAACATTCTTTAGTGGAGAAATCTTCACAAAAACCATATCACCTACGTCGAATTCCAAATCCTTACGACGCTTATCGGCATAACTTTTCTGACGGTCTTAGGCTGCCTTCATTCGTTGCCGAACGATCTCTATGCAATCCGAAGTCTGTCGAATCATTTCTGGCCCAAGTATCAACTTTTCTCCTGTTTCCAACCAACATGTCGGAGAGTTACACGGTCTTCCATACAATGCTTCATACGACGCCATACCAATGCTTGACTGGTAACTGTTATTATACGAAAATTCCACCAAATGAAGATGATCTTCCCATGATCCTCCGAAGTCCAAAACACATGCTCTGAGGAGATCTTCCAAAACTTGGTTGACTCTCTCGGCCTGACCATCTGTTTGGGGGTGATAAGCTGTGCTCAAACACAGCTCGGTTCCCAAAACTTCCTGAAAGCTTTTCCAAAATCCACTAGTGAATAATGGGTCTCGAGCGCTCACGATACTTTTCGGAATACCATGGAATCGAACTATCCACTTAGCATACAGCTCAGCCAATTTCGATGCAGTCCTGGTTGACCGAACAGGAATGAATCTTGCACTCTTAGTCAAACGATCCATGATAACCCAAATCCCTTCATTTCCCACTCTGGTTCTAGGAAGTCCATCGATAAAATCCATCGATATTTGCTCTCGCTTCCATGTAGGAACTTCTAATGGCTGAAGCAATCCACTGAGCTTCTTCTGCTCGGCTTTTACCAACTGGCAGTTCATGCATTTGGAAATAAAATTTCCAACATCCTTCTTCATACCTTCCCAGTAATAGGTTCTCTCCATATCCCGATACATCTTATTTCCACCTGAATGAATTGTCAGCTTCGAGTGATCACTTTCCTTCAGAACTTCATCTCTCAATTCATCTATATCGGGAACAACTAGTTGTCCTTGATTACGAAGCCAACCCTCACGATCGACCTCGAATCCTTTATCCATCTCTGGGTCCAACCCAGATTCCAAATCATGGATAATCTTGACAAGCTTATCGTCTCGCTTTTGCCTCCCACCAATTCTTTCCACAAGATTAGGTCTTATCGATAAGTTTGCCAACATCTCCGGTTCCAATTCACATCTAGGCCTGAAGTCAAATCCAGCCAAGTACTCGAGACTCTTCCATTCTGAAAACATGGCCCCCAATCCTGCATGTCTTCGACTTAGCGCATCTGCCACTGCGTTATCCTTTCCCGGATTATAGGCTATACCAAAATCATATGATGCTAAAAACTCTTGCCACTGTTGCTGCCGGCGATTCAAATCCTTTTGGGAGAAAAGATACTTCAACGACTTATGATCTGTAAACAACTCGAATCGAACTCCCAATAGGTAATTTCTCCACATCTTCAAAGCAAATACAATCGCCGCCAACTCCAAATCATGAGTCGGGTAATTCCTTTCATGTGGCTTCAGTTGTCGACTCGCATACGCAACAACTTTACCCTTTTGCATCAACACTGCTCCAAGTCCAGTACCACATGCATCAGTGTAAACCACCATCTCATCATTTCCACTTGGAATAGTCAAAACAGGAGCATTTGTCAGTCACTCTTTCAAGATTCCAAAAATTTACTCACACTTATCATCCTATCTGAATACTTGATTCTTTTTCGTCAGTTCTGTTAATGGTACAGCTACCTTGGAAAAGTCTTTGATAAATCGACGATAGTATCCTGCTAATCCAAGAAAACTTCTCACATCTGATCCATTCTTAGGTCTAACCCAATCCAGGATTGCTACCACCTTGGCGGGATCAACCGCTATTCCATTTCAAGAGATAATATGGCCTAAGAATCTCACTTCGCTCTTCCAGAAGTGACATTTCGAAAACTTAGCCTTCAGTTGATGTTTTCGCAGGGTTTCCAAAACAATACGCAAGTACGTCTTGTGCTCTTCTTCAGTTCTGGAATAAATCAAAATATCATCCACGAACACAAGTACGAACTTGTTCAACTTGAACACTCTATTCATAAGATCCACAAAATAAGCTGGTGCATTGGTCATTCCAAACGGCATTACTAGCCACTCAAAAAAACCAGATGGTGTCCTGAAAGCAGTCTTCGACACACTATCATTTGCCACTCTTAATTGGTGAAATCCCGTTGCCAAATCCATTTGAGAAAACACCTTGGCTTCGTGAAGCTGGTCAAACAAGTCATCTATTCTCAGCAATGGATACTTGTTCTTCTTAGTCACTTTATTTAGATCACGATAATCCACACACAACCTCAACGATCCATCCGATTTGGTTGCAAACACAACTGGTGCACCCCATTCAGACACACTACGCCGAATGAATCCTTTCTGTAAAAGATCATCAACTTGCACCTTCAACTCTTGTTGTTCCCTAGGCGCCATCCGCCTAAGAGGCATCACAACAGGTCTGGCTCCTTCAACTTGATCGATGCGAAACTCGATCTCCCTATGCGGCGGTAACCCTTTGACCTCATCAAAGACATCCTCAAATCCATTTGCGATCGGCACCGATGACAGTCCACCCCTTGGAACAACTAGCGAATACACGAAGCTCATGAAGACGCGTTCCTCATGCTTACATCGTATCACAACCTTTCGCCCTTCCACATTCTCGACTGTCACCTCCATCCTTTCATAGTCAACGTTTGCCGCATACTTCCTAAGCCAGTCCATACCCAAAATAATTCAAAACCCACAAAGTTCAGAACAAAACAATCACAAACAAAAGAGCAATCATGACTCGAAACAACTAGACCACGACATATCATACACAGACATGACGAACCCCCAACTGGATTAGTCACAACCAATGGTCTATCAACAATATCCGGTTCTAAACCCAACCGGCCTACAAGTTCATTACAAACAAAAGAATGCGACGCTCCAGTATCGAATAACACTCTAACCGGAACACCACCAATGGAAAGGGTACCTTGTACCACCACACTCTTTCCTTTCTCTTCAGCAGTAGGAGCTTTTGAAGATGATGGCGCAGCCCCCAAAGCATAGGCTTGCACAATCTGCCAGTCCTTCCGTGGTTCTGGACAATTCCTCTTGAGATGCCCCTGCTTGCCACAGTTGTAGCACTTCACTAGCACCTTTGGATTCTTGCAATCTTTGGAGAAATGGCCCTTCTGCTGACAGTTGTAGCAGGTCACTTCGCCTTTGGCTTCTTTTGGCCATCCTTACCCTTCTGCTGCTGCTTCCTCTTCTTGTTTCCACCTTGCTGTGGTTTAGATTCCTCCTTTGTTACAGCAACAACAGATCCTTCTTTGGGAAACAGGTTCTCGTGCCTAAGAGCCTTCTCCACAAGCTTCTCAAATGGATCGTCCAGATGATCCACCAACTGCCTCCCAAGGTAAATGTCAAAGCCTGTCGTAAAATTCTCGTTTTTCTGAGATGGAGATTCAATATATGACCGAGCATACTTGGACAAGGCTTCAAACTCAGAAACGTACTCAAGAACTGGTCTTCCACCTTGTTTGATGTCCACAAACTTCTTGAACAGAACAGATTTCTGAGCTGTAGAAATGAACTTAGCTTCATATCTGGCTTGGAATTGCTCCTAAATAATTTCTTCTTTCGGAGTATCAGTGGTGATAGAGTTCCACCAATCAGAAGCTCTCCCCTGAAGCTGTCTTGATGCGAGCTTCCTCTTGGTTGCATCATCGATTTCCAAGTCACCAAAGATTCTTCTACAAGCATCTATCCATCTCTGAACTTCAATGGTTGACTTTGTTCCCAAGAAAACATTCCCTCCAAGAGCAGTATAATCTTCACACAGCTTAGCAAAATCCACCGGCCTTGGAGCTTGAACTTGAACTCCAACATCTACCGCTGGCCCCAGAGCTGGCATCCTCCTTATGATCGAAGTCATCATAGCCTCGAACATAGCAGCATAATCTGCAGCTCCCTCAGCAGCACGGCCTTCCCTAGTAGCTGGTCTCCCTCTTCGACTCATTCTTAATATCTATAAAGAAAATGATTAGTACACCTACAGAAACAACTGCATAAGGAGTTCAAATCCTTCTAAGCTACTATATTATATATAGTAATCATCCATCAAAAAATAATTACGTGTCTCATACGTAGTTACGTCAGCGAGCGTTGGCTAAAATCAATTAACCAAAGCTCTGATACCAAATGTGATGACCGCCCATGACTCCTGCACTAAAGAAGGAAATAGTGCACTTAAAAGTGTGCCAGGCAGCCATGGATGATCACCATGGTAAAGTAAAAACAGTAGAATCTATCGTATAACTCACAGCGCACGGGTAAAATACAATAGAGAAATATATATATATATATATATATATATATATATATATATAGTGAAGCTCCACAGAACAGAATCTCGTCAAATAAACCTCATAGTAGTTTGATACAAGAATCTGAATAGTCAATACATCAAGCCTCACTACATACCACTCAGAGTATATACAAGCAGCGGAACATCTAGTACATATAGTAAGAAAAATACGCAAGCCTCCAGCTCGTATTCGTCATCAGCATCATTGGTCACTAAGAACAACACCTGTCACCTGCTACCTAGTCTGCCCATCCCAAAACGGATGAACAGCCCAAGGTAATAAGAGTTAAACATAAAACCTTGAGTCAGAAAACAGTCTTAGTGAGCGGTAAATTAACTAACAACATACTAAAAGAGCATAAAGGTAAAAGGAATAGGAACCCAACCCTCCCACTCCACCTCTTTCTACAGTGATAGCCCCCAGACTCACTAAGCAGAAATAAACATAGCAAATTAGACATTTAAAGCAAAGCAATTATCACTCGACTCAAGGTCGACTTTTCCCAAGTACAAACCCCCAAGGCCTAAACCAAGATCGGATAAGCACCCAGAAAACATCGCTCTTGAGACCGAATGACGATACAACCAAAGCATCCAAACATCCATGACTCTGGCTATCACTGTTACCATTGCTTCAATACCATCGTTAATTCATTGACCGGCACCATTCTTTCAGCCGTCCGTCAAGGGCTAATGGTAACCCCGGTTCTAGACAGAACTCTGCACGTCGTCGTAGCCCATGCCTAGGACTATCGAATCTGCCCAGAGTACTCGACCACCAACTGTAGTCTTCTGGGACTATCGAATCTGCCCAGAGTACTCTTGCTTTGAGTCTGCTAGAACCTTCAATAACGATGAAATCTCAGCCTTCTAGTCATCCTCCTCGACGACTATTCTCATACTAGCTCAAGCGCCTCTCGAGCCAACCATTATCAACATGCTTGGAATGATCCCGTCTGGATTATGCCAAAGCCACATCACTTCATGCCTCGCTTCATCTCATCATAGCAAAGCCCCATCTCAACATCATCATCAAATCTATCCATTTGACCTTTTCCATCCGCTTCATATGCCATGAGCAGCTTTCCTATTCAAGAGCCTTTCCCTTAGCTTTTGAACCATCTTCGACCAACTTGTCCAAATCTAACCACTAATTAACTTATTCATAACAATCAATCAAGTCAATCATTAATCCAAGTAAATTAAACATTCAAACATGATCCAAAAGCAATTATAACTAAAATGGCAATCTTGTAAATAAAAAGTCCAAATCTAACAAACATGAATCATGAGTATTATCTCTACAACTTGATGGATGAACTTGCATAGTTTAACATGTATTATGATGGATAACAAATCTTCATGAACAATGGATCTATAGTTAGGTTTACAAAAATGCATGAAAACGCTATTTTTAACACACAATCAAACCACAAATCCGGTATAATCCTTTGGGTCCGTGTGAGAGATAACCACCACTCACCGAATCACCTAAACACTTCGAAGAAACACACTTCAGATCTGGACAGCGAAGGATCTAGCTCGATCCGTCAAAATTTTGCTTCAAACGACGAAATTCCTCTTCGATGGATGGAGATCTTCAATCTAAGCTCTTGGATCTTCGATTTGATCTTCGATTTGGATGGAAGGAAACACAAGATTAAAGAGGAGAAAAGAAGTGAAGAAGTGCAGCACTCGAGCTCTCAAAATGGCAGGACTTCGTCGCTTCAAAATCCAGATCACAGAAAGAGAGGCAAACCCTTGTATTTATAGGCCGAACGCATAAGTCGTTCGCCCTTTAAGTCATCCGCTCTTAGGTCGTCCACGACCTAACAATCCCCCATGACTTACGACCAAAGACTCCCTACGGCTTACGACCTAACGAATCAAACCATTACGCGACTCAACAACCTAACACATGCGCGTGACCTAACAGATATACGACCTAACACTCAAACCATCACACGACTCAACGACCTAACACATGTGCGCGACCTAACAGATATACGACCTAACTCTTATCTCGTCCACGACCTAACACTTGTGCGACCTAACATATAAGCCGCGTTCCTACCTAAGTCGTCTGGACGACTTAACGACATAACAGCTTAACAAATACACGGCTTAGCGACCTAACACACAATGACCTAGCGACCTAACACTCAACGACCTAGCGACCTAACACTCAACGACCTAGCCATCATCCTTAAGTCGCTCACGACTTATCTCCTTAGGTCGTTAACTCGTATACCGCTAACCCCTAGGTCGTCAACTCCCTTATGTCGCCTAAACCCTTAGGTCGCTCACCTGTGCCACTAATTCCTTTAGGTCGCACACTACCTTAAGTCGTTAACTCCAAAGCCATTAACTCCTTAAGTCGCTATCCTCTTAAGTCCCTCTTAACTCTTAAGTTGCTACACGACCTAAGTTCCAACACGCCCAAACTCCCTAGGTCGCTCCACTCTCTTAAGACGCTCTGCAGTAGGTCGTTAACTTCCTTAAGTCGCTCACGACTTACCTCCTTAGGTCGTTAACTCGTATACCGCTAACCCTCTTAAGCCGCTAATCCCCTAAGTCGTTCAGCTATGCCGCTTAAATCGCTACACCATCTGAAACTAAGACACGACTTAACTTCTGGGCGACTTAAACTCTAGACGACTTAACAACACTAACGACCTAATGACAACAGTGTTACGATCTCTCAATACGTAAAATATGGGTCGTTACAAGCTACTTTCTCTTGTTGAATCACACACTGCCTGGGACATATCTCTGTTAACCCAGCACACACAGGCCCCTGGGTATAAGCATACCATGTGTGAGCTTGCAATGTTCACCTTGCCAAGCCATATTTTGTAGCCCTAAGATCCAAAGTCCTTAGTTAAATTATTAAGTGTTACTTTCCCTTTTCATTACTGTGCTAATCCCTTCTGCATATCATATTTCAATCAAAGAAAATAAACATTCAACCAACATGTATTCATCCAGGGATTGGTAAGTCATGTTCTCAAAAGAAAGCATTTAATCATGCAAACGGATGTGATTTCCAAGCATATTATTTTGCCTATGGGTTTCAATGGATCAAATTATAAACATATGATCATAGATAGTTTTTCTGGTTCCTTCCTTCTACCTCTGGTTCAATCAGATCCTTATTAATCTTTAAGATCTGGCTAAACCACAAGTATAAGCTTTGATTTGGATACTTCATAAAACCATAGAAGCTCAGCACATGTATAACATTGCACTTCTACATTTTTCTTTATTTCAATTAACATGAGACATAAGCAATAACACAATGTTGCAGCCCCACATTTTCTTTCATTTTTAGGCCATATATCTACACATAAATCCTGGGTTTTTAAATAAATAAATGTATAAAGAAAACCCATAACAGAGAAACTTCTTCATCTCAAAGTTATTCCACAACACAGATAAACATATATAACATGAAATCCATGACTCTTTTATTCTGGTCAAGTAATTATAAGGGGTTTTACACTTGAGCAGATTATTAACAAACCAAAGTCATCAAATCCTAAAAATGAACATTCCTTGCAAAAGTAATATAAATTCAATTAGGCTGCCTGAATATTCAGGACTTAATGCCAAAGTTTTCAGTGAGGTTACTCACCTTAATTCCTCTTTTCCTAAGCTTTTCTTTTGATCTTCTGCCTTCTTCTAACTCTAATGGCCGGTGCTCCTTATTTGTTTTCTCTGGCTTATGTATTTTTTTTCCTTTTAAATTGATGACAGATCTCACTACACTAAGCCTTCTTATACAAAACCCTGGCTGCTACTAGGGTTTAGTGAAATTACTCAATGTCATTTTTGCCCTATAACATGATCTGCCTCACACTTTGATTCATGAGAAAAAGGGTATGTGGTCCTTGTTGTTTTTTTTTCAGAAAATAAACCATATTCTTTTAATCTTACCCCGGTCATGTTATATGCATGACTCTTGTTTTTCCTAAGCAAAAAAAGAATTCCTGGAAATGGATAAAGTGTTTGTTTAAGGGTTCATACCATTTCCATGCAAGCTTTGTTTTCTACCAACAAGTGTTTTCTTGTGCACATACATAACATATCTGAACTTATTTTGCCTAAGCTTTTTTTCTTTAAATAATTTTAAATATCTAATATTTTTCTGCATGTATTTATTATTTCCGCCTATATTTATTTTCTTTTATGCCAAACTTATTAAAGACATAATCATGTCTTCCATACAATATGTATTTCTAAATTATTTACTCTAATTTATATATTGATTTCTGCCTATTTCATTATGCAGAAGAATGTGTGCATGTGTGTGCACTATCTTGTGCACACATTCATATTTAAACCATACACTTGCAAAACAGTTTCCATTCCTGTTTATTTTTCAATGCAATTTTTAAACAAACATAAGCTAAATTAAATCATAAAATTGCTCATAAAACCAGGTTTATCGTAAATTTAAATTGTATATGTAAAGTAAGATGAACTGAAGATATTGTTCAAAGAAATTAAAGATAGAAAAAGTTTGCAAACAAACTTTTATTTGAGATATAAAAACAAATTAGTAAGTGAAATTAATTTAAGGAATGATTAATCGAATATTGTTGACATAGGATGAAATTGAAAATGAAATTTGGATAAAAGATGAGAATAAAAGTATTGAGGTATGAAATTAATTGGCAAATTGAAGCAAGTTAAATTTATTTGGGATTGGAATACAAAAATATTAAAACTGGAAGTTGTGACGAGGGAAGTGTGAATAAGTGAATAACAAGCAAAATTAATGAGGGAAAAAATTAAATTGATATAATTGATAATCAATTGGGGCAAATACGTAGGATATACGTATATTATTTTAGTCGCATAGCTATTTGATCCAGATTCGAGCACAGAACTTTGAGATACTTTTATCGATCCAAGTTAGGATTTTTTACTCGATTTTCGACGGCGAACCCTGGATATGGAATTTTGACTGATTCTGGAAATTCTCTATCATAGTTATGACTATGCAAGGAGAATTACTGTTTCTAATCAGGAAACCAGATCTGAGTCCGCACTAGGAAGTCGGGTGGGTGATACTAGTTCGGAAGTGAAATTGTGTGATCGAGCGAGCGATCGAATTTGATATTGCGTACGAGTGGTATAAGTACATCGTACGGGCTTGAATGAATAGATATTGAAATTTTGTAAAGAAGTCGATAAAAAGATTTTGAATGTTGTGATTGGATATTATTGCTAAATAAGATACACAGGTATTGTAAAGGCAAAGGAAAATGGGTTTTAATTTCAGAAGGGAAATTTGAATTGCCCGATTAAAAAGGTATGTATTTAAATTTTTGAATGAAAGTTGATTGGGTTTTGATCTAGCCACTTGGCTTTTTTTTTCTTTTTGGATTTGGAAGGCCGTAGAGCCATTTTCTAGTTGTACCGAGCTAGCCGCGCAAAGGAGACGCTGGCGAAATTTTTCTGAAATTTAGAGAGTTAGAAATTTTTTGAGAAAGTTTAGATAATTTAAATTTGAATTTAAATTTAAATTTGAATAAATGAAGTAGATAATGTTGTTGGAAAATATGGAAGGTTTTGGGAGGTTGGTTGAAGTAATAATTGGTCTTTAATAAAAATTTATGTTATGGCAAGTTAATAAAACTGTTTGGTTTTGGAAAAATAGTAAAGGGTATTAGACCTTTCTTACTAACTAGTAATTTCGGGGACGAAATTCTTTTAAGGGGGGGTGGAATGTGACGACCGAGAATTTTTGTATATTTGAAATTGGAATATTTAATTAATTTTAAGTATTCAGAGGTAAATTTTTAACTTGAATTTCAAATAATAATATTTATTCGATAATTAAATATTGAATTTAATTATCAAAATTGGGTAAATTATTGAAACTGGAGTTTTAAGCCTGGAAAAAAAAATATTGAAGGCTTTTAAAATTTATATTAATAATACTGAAGATGATATAATTTTTAAAATTTGAATTTCAAATCATTTTATTAAGTTTTGAAATTTTATATTGTTTAAATTAAATTTAAAAAAGGCCTTCCAAGGCCCAGTCTCGAAATTCGACGAAACCAGTTCCGTTGGATCCGTAATATTGAATTATTATCAGATTTCAAATTTCGTATCGATCGGAGTTGTTATGCGAGCGTACGATATATAAACGCGTTGAAAATTTACATCGGAAATTCTATTTAAAATTTTATTTATATTCACATGCTAATCACCATCAGCTGCTTTTCCTTCAAATCGTTGTCTCCTCTCGTACATTCCATTATCATCATGTCTCTCTTCCTCTTTAATGTCTATCTGACGAAACCTTCGTTTTCAAATCTAAAAAAAAACCCACTTTCTTTCTACGTTCGAATCCAAGTTAATGGCCGATGTTCCTCCTTTCCTTCCTTCCTCTCAAATCAAAATCGAAGAAAAGAATTGGGTATCGCCGCAAAAGAAAATTTAATTGAATCTCAGAAATAATCCAGCCGACCTCCTCTTAATTTAAAACTTACGAAAAACCAAAAAAAAAGGGCGACAGAAATTTGCGAATCAAATTCCCTTCGGTTTATGGACGAAGCTCGATTCGAAAACGAGCCGTTGCTCGACTTCATAGGTATTTGGGCGGGGGATTCGATCAATTTCTAAGCCCTAAATCGGTCAGAAAGAAATCGAACGCAAATCAAAGAAAACACAAGACGAGATGGCGATCGAAGAAGAGGGTAGGTGCGACTTCAAGGAGGCCATGTTCGAATCAACGATGAGGCTGTGGTCGGTCGCGATCTCGCGGCGAAGCTAGGGTCGTGCGATGTAACCGAGAGGGGAGACTCATTCGTGATGTCAACATCCACCATTGGGCGACGCATTTGGCGCGATCGAGGACTAGATTGACTTCGGCATGTTTAGGAAGGGCTCGATGTTGGCGTAAAGTATCGCAGGCTAGGGTTTCTTTCTCGAGTTCGTGTTCGTTGAGTTTGGCGATGTCTGGCCTCGATTTTGGGTATGTTGTTTTCTTTCGAATTTGTAATACTGATGCTTATAGGATTTATAAGTTTAAGCAGTGTTGTTTTGAATTTAATTTGATTTATACCTAGGTTACAAAAAAAAGAGTTTAAACAATAAGGTTCTGTATATACACATAAACAGTAATTTATATATATGGGAATAGAATTTTGAAGGTACAATTTTAATAATAATAAAAAAGTGTTTGCAAACTAATATGAATTTTATTTTATTTGAAATCTTTATAAGGTATTTCACTAATCTATAGTTCATAAGTAAAACAAATATAATTTCAATGATTCATTTTATAGTAACGTATTATAGGAATTAAATTGTGTAAATCGACCTATCTAAACCATTTTTGTTACTAGAGGATTTAATAAAGAAAAATTAGTTTAAATAAATTTTGGGTTAATTAAATTAAATTTATCAAATGGAAATTGATTATTTGAATTGTTCGAATATTAATAAAATCATCTAATATTTATTCAAGGTCCATATTTGAAAGAAAACAAGTCGGAATTGAAGTGGGTTGCAAAACAGGAGTCAAAGGTGAGTTAATCTCACTCGGCTGAATTTTAATTTTAATTTAAATGGTTAAATTTAAATAATTGGTTGAATGGTTGTATTGATTGATATGTTATATTATAGTATATATTACATCTTGGAATGATTGATTTCCCACATTTATATAGCGGATGAGACCCTATGCGCCGCATAATAGCGGAGGATATTATGTAATCCCATATACCACGATATTTCACCTTGAAGTGAAACTGGTATTTGATATTGTGCTAACATCTGTGAATGCAGGGAAACAGATTGGAGGGATCCAACTGGATTCCTCAAAATATTTATTTGTGTTTAAATATTCTGTGATATGGTTTTTGATATCCTGTGATAAATTATATGGATAATTGGATGTTATGGCTTGATTGGGTCTATTTGGATATGCTGAGTTATCAAAAGCTCTAGAATTGGATTTTTTGAAAATAAATAAAGAGTAATTTTTAAGTAAAATAACTATGGAAAGTTTGAGTAAATTGTAAAATGAAATTGGGAGAATAAGAGAATTTTAAATTTCAAATAAATTAATTCTGAGTATGGGAAAAGGAAATTTGGGATTAACAAAGGAATAATGAATTATAAACTAAAGTAATATTGTTTTAAAGAATAAAGAGTTTATATTTAAATTTAAGGATTAAATTTAATTAAGAGAAAAGAAGGGATTTTGGAAATCTGAAATTGGTATTTTCAGTTAAAAGGTTTTAAACATAATTAAGAAATAAAATCTGAAATTATTGAATTTTGAAATAAAGGAAGTAAGTAAGGAAATTTATTTCAAAGTAAAGTAAATTGGAAATCAATTATAAAATTTACTTAAGTGTTTGGAATTGAAATCTGATGAAAAATGAGATTTTGGAATTTATGAACTAGGTTTATAAAATGAATAAAATATCAGTGGATATTTGAAAATATAAATTCAAGACGAGAATTTATAAAGGAATGTGAATTTTTTTTAAAATAAATGGTGATTTATTTTTAAAAGATGTAAAAGCAATTGTATTTCTCTTGATGGCCAAGTACGGTTTCCAAGCAATTTTTAATAAAAGGTAAAAGTTTTAATAACTGTTTTAAAAAGCATGTTTAGAAATTGATTATCTCTAAATGTTTAACTTCTAAAGCAAATGTTTTCAAAACTATTATAGTAGTTTATATTTTATAAAGCGGTTTTATTTAAAGTATTCTTAAGTATACATTTATAACAAAGTATTAAAGTAGTTTTATTTTAATACTATAAAGTATATTTTATAATAAAGTGATCTAAAATTATTTAAAATCTAAAGTATTTTATACTTGGCATTTCAGTGGAAATAAATAATTGCGAAAAGTATTCTGTGAGGGGAAAACTGGTTTGAAACTGTTTTCAAAAGGGTTTGAAAAGTGGAAATATATCCTGTGAAGATATTTTTGGGATTAAGAAATAATTTAGGAAATTATTTATTGGTTGATGGTTGTTTGTGAATATTAATTAATAGTTAAATCACCGACTATCAATATTTTCCAAATGCGTTGATCTTTTCGAAGAGACCGGGATCGTGATTTATTTCCCGAAAACCACTTCGATCCGGTTTGTACGTTTCGTGGGAAACGAGTTTGGATTCGAAGTTGGAGCAGTGAAGTGCAAGGGCTAGTCGCTACTAATCCTGAGGATATTTCCAAAATGGATATAGTAGGAATAGTGCCTTCAGTTCCGTTCGAACCCGGGACGGACTTGTATGGATGAATGTTTCAGAACATCGTCAGGTGGACGATGAGCATTCTAAGGGATACGTTCTAAAGGTAACGTTTAGCCTCAAGCATCATCAACCGGGAATGACTGAAAATCAGGGGTTATGCAGCATGGCTTCGTGGGTAGCCCCCACTTGAGAGTAAGGTCATCCCTGTCTAGATGTCCGTTTTTATTTAGGCTTAGTAGTGCGGTTGCTAATCCTAACCATGGGGTGATCTTATTCGAAACTGTCCAGTAAGGGATGGTTCCGGCCTTGTGTTGCAGGGGAGCGGGCGTACTCCTCAGTACTGTGATCTAGGCCACGTACTGTGACAGGTGGTACCCCGGTGCCTAGTCATTAGTTGGAAATCCATTCTCCCTGCGAGCCTTGTACGAGTTTTGTTTGTATTACCCATTTTTTGGCTAGTAGCTGGAATTTAATAGATGTAACAATTTCGGCTATTTTAATAGTATTTGTATATGGACACTATTATAATATCAGAGGATTTTAATAGAAAATGTTTTAGCTATCGTAAGGTAAAAACCCGACATGTTTTTTTTCGGCGTGGTCTTACGAGATGCTTTTGTTTTCAAAGGGATTTTGAAAATTTTAATAATCCAATGAGTGTGGTTTTCTCACGCTGGTATTCCAGACTGACTCGGGTGTTATTTAACTGTAATGCTCGGGTCAAACCGAGTATTATAGGATACTGGATATGATGCTGTGGAGCTCAGGAGACGGGCTGGATAACGATACGTACTTCCGTACTTGCTATTATTTTTCCGGTGTGTATTCAGTTGTATGTTATTGATGTTGATGTACTCTGATGATGTATGTATAAACATATAGAGTTTCCTTTGTGTAAAGATCTGTTATTGTACATTATATTTTATTTTGCTGCGATGGTTAGATTCTGATGCTATTCTTTTTTCTTTTCTTCTACCTCTTCTTCTTTGATCAAAAATGGTTCGCATTTCTGTTCTTCTTGAGTTGATTGAAGTAGAATAGCGTTGACCCAGGGGTACGGAACTGCGGGTCTGTTACACCATCGGGCCAAAAATAATCAACCGAAGCTTTCGCAGCTATACCTGTCATATGTCTCAGTTTGAAGTTAATCAAATCAGCAAGAATCACGCCTTGTTTGGTGCAAGGGTCGAACCAAAAGGAGATTTCCTTATTAATCCTCATACAACTTTGGAAAATCGGAATAAAAGTAGATCTATTGTGTAGAATATTCCTCCAAGACCAGCTACAGTCTGAAGGAATGCTCATTTTCCAAAAGTTGTTACATTGGTTAAACGAGTCCTTATCAATTCAGCCAAATTTGAGTCATATCTAAAGATTTTGTCAATACGTGAGGAGAGAGCAACATGGTTCCAAATCATTATGTGCATATTACCAAGACCACCATTTTGATAAGGGCATCATAAAGTTTTGAAGGCAACATGAACAAGCCTCCTCGAATAGGGATTATCATGCCACAAAAAGTGGGTGAGAGCAGAATAGATAATATTAATGAGTAAGCAGTGTATTATGAATATTCTAGCAAAGTAAAGACCCATGGAGGTGGCAATGGCCTTGACAATGACCAGTCTACCTGCCATGGATAGTTTAGAGGTAGGCCAGGAGGAAATCATGGCAGTAATCTTCTCATGTAGTTGAAGGCATTGACCTGTTCTAATTCTAGAAGAACATAAGGGAACACCCAGGTCCTCTTCAGTATCATCAAAAGGAGTTAGACCAGAGAGAGCATATATGCCATTCATATCAATTTTAGATAAACCAATAATCTTAATTTTAGGTTTGTTTCTATTGATAGACAATCCAATCTTTAGTTCGAAATCTAACAAGACGTACAGAACACCATTAATAGATTTAGCAGCAGGCCTAGTGAATAACATGAGATTGTCAGCAAACAACAAAGTTGTAATACCATTGAACTTACAACACGGATGATATTCCAACTTATTAGAGGACATTGCACTCTTAGTTAAGCAAGTGGGTAGTTCTATAACACATATAAAAAGATAAGGTGAAGTAGGATCACTTTGTCGAATACCCTGGGAAGCATGAAAATATCAAAAAGTATTACTATTCAAACTGAGAGAATAATTAATGGTTGAAATACATGTGTAAACCAGGCCAAAAAAGGGATGGGAAAACTCATTTTATGCAAAATGTATATTATGGACTTCCATTGAACAGTTTCATAAGCTTTCTTTATATCTAGCTTCAGCAAACATCTTTGAGAGATGTTCTTCCTATTGTAACCTCTCATTAGTTCATTCGAAAGCATAGTATTATCAGTAGCGTCCATTGAGGAGATGAAACCGCTCTGATTAGGGAAGATCACCTCAAAAAGAATAAGTTTCATTCTTTCAGCCAAGATCCTTGAAATAGTTTTGTAAATAACATTAGAATATGCCATGGGCCAAAATTTACTGATAGAATAAGGTTGTTGAGTCTTAGGAATCAGAGCTATTTTAGTGGCATTAATGCCAGTTAACAAGTTGTTAAGTTTGAAAAAGAAAATCGATCGCCTTGACCACATCATCACCTAAAATATGCTATGTTACCTTAAAAAAATGTGCATTATAACCATCAGGGCCTGGAGAACTGGAGGATTTCATACCAAAAATGGAATTCATAACATCATTTGTAGTTACCTCCTTCAATTGAATTTCCTTGTTACCATCAAAAATGGTACGGTGGGATGGCTGAGCAAAATGATGCATGTGTATATCAGGAATGTCATCAGAAGCAAGAATGTCTTGAAAGAAGTCCAAAAATGCATTTTGAATGTCATCATGAGATGAGCATAATTTTCAATTTTTATCTCGTATACTTGAAATATTAGCACTAGCCTGTTGAATTTTGAGGGAAGCATGGAATGTAGCAATGTTTTGTCACCATGAGCAAGCCATTTAAGCTTTGTCTTCTGTTTGACCATCTTATTTTCATTCAATAAAACTTTAGCAAGGTTCTAAATGTGAGAAGTTTCATAATCAGCAAGACTAGCCATCATAATACTATCAGTGCACTGCTGTATGTTCTTTTACACGTGAAAAAGTTATTGTCTAACAGAAGAAGAAAGGCTGTATCCATTACCAAATGCAGTAAGAGCCCACATTCTAAGGATACCTTTAAGATGTCTAAGCTTAGCCTGCAAAACAAACATAGGGTTGCCAAAAATATGAGTCTTCCAATAGTCATTAACAATATTAAGGAATTCAAGGTGTTTAGACCAAATATTAAAAAATAAAAAGGAGGATTGTCTTCTCATAGTGACCAACTCCCAGTCTAATATTAGAGGAGAGTGGTAAAATAGGGATGGAGGTGGAATAATGGTTTTGAGGGAGGGCCAGTTCAAAACAGAAGTAAAGTTCTAGTATGATCTGTCAAGTTTGTAGTATGTCCTTTTTCCAGTTCTGTTGAAATTATTTTATGTATAATACCAACCGTTAGTAGATATAGGAAGGAGAATAGAGTCATATATTGCATTATTGAGGGGTCTAACTTGCTGAATAGATAAGGGAACACCACCACATTTGTCAGTTGATCTTTGCATGCAATTCCAATCCTCAATGCAAATACATGGAGAATTATGGGGTTGAAGAGCAGCGGGTTTGTCAAGGAAAATTTGTCTATGCACAGAGCAGTTTTTTGCATAGACAGTTGTTAGGAAAAAGGAGGTAGAAGAGGGAATATGGAGGATTTTAGAATGGATGTATTTCCTTTGTACACATATAGGGGTTATTGTGAAAATATCAGGATTCCAAATAATGAGAATCCTACCAAAAGGGGCTTGGGCAAGGTTATGAATGAAATTCCAATGGTGGTTAACATTTGATGCTGCTTTGATCATGTTGACATGGTTAAGTTTAGCTTCTGCAACTACCATTAATTGAATTTTATATGAGGATATTAGATTTTTGATTTCAAGTTGCTTGGGCATTAGCTCCCATAATATTCAAAACCCGCTATTTTGGACCATTCAAACCGACAATAAAACCATCCATGTCTGACTTGAATAATTCAAAATACCGAATTGTTAATTTAATTTGGCAAACTCAGCATAAACAGTAAATAAATAATCACAAATCGCAGACACAGAGTAATAAAATGCAGCGGAATAGATAAAGAATTGTAGTTCATGAAGCTACTATATACATCAGAGTTAGAAATAAAATACATCAGAATATCCTAGATGTAGTGAAGTCTCCAGTACAAGCAGATGACTTCTCTGAACCAATCAACTGGATGACTGAAAGGATAGATAGCTGGATCTTCAAGAAAAGCTCCAACTTCGAAGGTGAGTCTCAAATGCTGTATCACTCAGTCTGACCCGAGCGTAAAGCAAAATACAAAACACTCGAGTCAGGATTAACATTCTTATATCAATAAATCCAACTCAAGTGAAATATCAACTGAAATACAAATAACTTAAGGATGTTTGGAATAACCATCCTCTAAGGGTCCATGGAACTATCTACAAGGTTGAAATATACACTATAACACCGTGGTCATTTCAACTTAATTTATACTTCAAAACCAAATATCATTTTCACTTCAAATATCTCTATATTTCCCAAAATAGTATTTATATATATTAAATAATTTATACAGTAAAGTATTACAATTCCCTCAACTTAACAAATCGTTTCAACGTCAACCCGACCATCCCATTCAAATTAAATTCAATCTCAATTTAACAATTTAAATTCAACTCAATTTCTAAAATAACCACTTCAATTTTATCGATCTCAAATTCGGATTTGTAATCACAAACACCACTTTATAATTCAATATATTTTAAAACTTTAAGTATTCAACGTTTCAACTAAATTTTTATTCAATTTAGATTTCTAAATAATAAATTCAAATTTAGTTCAACCTAAATTTTCATTTTAATTCAATTTAGTTTCTAAATAACAAATTCAACTATATCGATTTCAAATACAGATCCGAATCTCAAAATAAACCACTTAAATCCCAATATAGTTCAAAGCTTTAATATTTAAATGTTTGATTTAACAATTTCATAGATCTCGATTTAATCTTATATTATTTAGTCTTGAAATACCCCCTCATTAGATTCAATATCATTTAAGTAACCTCAAATTACATTTTACTCAAATATTTCTTTAATTTATTTGAACGAGAAATATTCATTGAATCACTTAAATCAAAAATCCAGTTACAAAATCATACCTTTAAATTTCCCATTCAATAATTTCAGATCGATTTAACTAAATAAATCCTTATTTAAATACCATTTTTTAATAAACCCAAATTTATCTCCCAATCTTAATTAATCAAATTTTTTACAACGGTAAATTTTGAAACATAAATCTTTAATAATACTTAAACATATTATACGGATTAAATCAATCTCAATAATAATATTATTAAATCTATATATAAATTTCCATTTATGCATAATACTTTAAGAACCAATATTTATTAAGTCCCGTATATTTCTTTTCAAACTGTAGAAATTATTTTCAAAATATTTATATGGACCAACGGTGTCTGTATATAATTCCTACCATATAGTCAAATGCTACGGATATTTATCATTTCAATCCGTACACTGAATATATCCGGGTGGATATCATTTCAACCCATAATCCCAAATTAAATTAAATGAAAATCGCTTGGGTTTATCATTTCAACCCATAATGATTTTCTCCTATTCAAAAGTCCATTCGGGTATGTATCATTTCAACCCGTAGTGATTTCTATACTAACAGGGAACTTTCAGAGTGATAACAGATATGAAAATAATAATAACAACATGCATATATCATCAAAATAAATATAAACAATAGGATATGGTGTCATATCCCATAGGTGAACGGTTACAGATAATAACATATATAAAAATTTAAATAACTACAGCCTCATATTTCAATTGTCCTTTCAATTGAAATCAAATTTAATAAATAAAGAACGTTAATCGTGAGTGATTGCTCACCTTTCGAGGCTAGAGAGGATGGACAAAATGAAATGAGTTACAACCCATGCACAAATTTCAAAGTAAAGCACGATAGATCCTGATTCAACGAACACTGATAAATTAGAATCAAATTAAACAATCACAACCAGCTTGGGATAATCCGAAACAAGATGCATATATATGAATTTTAAAATAGTATTAACTTTTAACAAATAATAAAATAAAATCGTTATATGTATTACGAATCAATATTTAAATTAAACCTATGTAAAACATAGTCTTTATATTATATACATATTCATATATTATAGTCAAAATCAAATGAGGCCTTTATGAAATAAAATTCAATATTAAAGACAAATCTATGTATCAAATTTACAGGCCTATGTACAGATGCAAAATTTTATATAGACTTATGTTATAAACAAGTCGACCTTATACTTATCTCTAAACGGATAGGCTATATGCAGACCCATATAAATTTATGCATAACTGTAGAGAAGAAACACAAGTTAACTTATTTTAAATAATACCTTTTCATGAGCAGATCTGCAGACACTTTACATCACATTATATTATATACCACTAACACATTATACATTATCATTTAAGAAATCCACAGAAACACACCTATTATTTTTATACTAATATAACTGCTTGCTAATACATATGTCTAAACTCCACTGGATCTTATATATACATAGATTATGCAACCTAGATACGCTACCAGACTGCACGTAACCTATATACCCATTATACTTAAACATATCTATTATAAGCAATACAACTTACTATGTTATACATCTACCCTTTAAACAGATCAAAACAAATCTGTATAACTTAAATACTTGGAATATTAACAACTGTAGTATAAACAAATATACTTGTATATGCAGACAAAATATGTCTTACCTACTAAAAAGGAGGTAATGGCCTCATAATTTTTTTTTTGAAAGCTGAAATCTGTCATATACTTAAAACAACAGCAAGCATTTGATGTAAAACTATACCTATTTCCAGATCTAACAACGTAAAGGGAAATATTCGTACTCTTTTAAAACTTAGGTATAAATGAATAAAATAATACTTTAAATAAATAATATAAAAATAAATTTATCATGAAACAAACATACCCCAATTATACACACGCTGACACGCACGGCAAAAATCAGGGGGGAGGAGACGTTTACTAGTCAGGGCTTCAACAACTGGACCGTGAAGCGGGGTAGCCGAGCAAGGTGGAGAAAGAAAAACTGAAGAAGAAAAATAAGAGAGAAGGAGTCAAGCATGAAATCATGAAAAGCATATAAAGTAAAAATAATAAAAGAGAGATGCCATACCTCCAGCACACGCAGGCAAGAAAGTGGAGGAGATTTGCAGCTACCCGTGATGAACAAAATTTTGTTGAGAAATGAATATTTGCGTGAGTTATATAGGTTTGATCAGAGAGGTAGCATGATTTAAGGAGAAGAAAGAACGGCAATAAATCAACTTGCTTTGAAATGGAAAGGAAATTAAACTAGCGTTGATTTTTAATGAGCAGTTATAGGAAAGAAATAAGATACTGATTAAAAAAAAGGCTACGATTTTGATTGAGCACTGATTTTTCTTGTTATACACGGTTACTAGATTTTTAACAAATTTTAAGCAAATGGGTTTCGAAATTAAAGCAGAAGAAACGGTCAGCTAAGATTAGATTTTGGAATAAGATTTTTAAACAATATTGAATGCGTTTAAAATTTAAAGCTCGCGTTGATGAGAACAATGGAAAGAAATTAAAAAGGTGAACGGTTATAAAATTTGTAAATAACGTTCCTGTTAAATCAGGAGAGTAAAAGGAAAGTGAATAAAATTAGAATGTGTACAACAGACGCAGTGATTTTTGTCCAAAACAAATTGAAAATAACGGATTTAAATTTTATACGTTTTCATGTATGTATGTATACATTATTTATTCCATCAAATAACGCGCCTTTTAAACGCGTAATTAAACAGTTTATTTGTACACAAAGTTTTGGAAGTTTATTACTTATATAAAAATATGATTCGTTTACACGTTTACTAATAAATTTACTTCAAAAATGTGTATAAGTAAAATATAAAATATTATATTTTAAAAGTAAAAAATCAACTTTTTTTAAAGAACAAAAGGTGAAATAAACGTTGTTACGAATATATTAAATTAAACCAAAAGATTAAAAATTAAAAATTTAAATATTTATAACTTCAATAAATGTTAAGTTTTAACCAAAATAAGAATTTTTTTAATTTTCACACTAATAAAAATCTTGGGTGATTATTTGTAATTAAATTTAGACAATCAAATTTTCGAAAAATAAAACCCTAGAGTTATAAATAAAGAATAAAATATTGCTAAAATTTGGGCTATTACACTCCCCCCCATTCAAAACTTTTTGTCCCCGAAAAGGAAGGAGGTAGGAGAATTAAAACAACCAGAAAGAAAGTAGATTGAAAGACAAGATAAAAAATAAATTTTAAAACTATATAAATTTTACCTGAAATATTCATTTAAAAACTTCACTTGGAAATCAATTTTCTTTAATACTTCAATATTTTTCCCAAACTCATTTGAATTTTTTTTTACTACTTTATCTTAACATACTTTCAACATTATAGATACATCAATAATCATTTTATTTAAACATGTTCTATTAAATTAATAACTTCAAAATATTTATAACTCTAAAAATTTCTATTAAACAATGTAGTATACAAATAAGCAATATTTAAAAAGGATATACCCAATTAAGAAAAAAGAAGGAAGATTCGGAAGAACAGAATATAAGTGAATAAATAAATTGAGCAGATAAGGTAGATTCAAAGAATAGTATTGGGCATGAATAATTTACCTAGAACCATAAGAATTTAAATTTCAAATATTAATTCAAAATTTCTTTGTTGGGGAAAATACTTTTATAATAAATACCTTTATAATAATACTTTATATATAAAAAAATACTTTTATATCGAAACAAATTTCCCTTTCGAAAATACTTTTATAACTCGATGTTTCAATAAGTTTGTCCTCGTTCTTGCAGACTCTGGCCATGCGTTGATCAGGCGCAAAGCTAGAATTCTTCCAAGTACTTAGTAGACCCGTTTCAACACCCAGTGAAAATACTTGAAACCCTTTAAAAACAGATATGGAAAGTACAATCCAAACAAAACAATCAAACCAAAACCTTTGTCCAACCATGGTTTGCAGATACACAATGGTTACGCCTGGATCCCCCAGGAAATAATCTGTATCCGTAAGCTTTCTCAGCCCTATGAGTTATGCCATGATGACTAGTAGGTTGCAGGATACACAATGGTTACGCTTGGGTCCCCCAGCAAACAATCCGTACCCCTAGGCCGTCTCAGCCAGGCAGTTTCGCTACTAATCACGACCTACACAGATTGCAGAATACACAATGGTTACGCCTGGATCCCCCAAGAAACAATCCGTACCCCTAGGCCAGACTCAGCCAGGCAGTTGCGCTATGCAGTCGCGAGGAAAAAAAGGACAATGGGTTACGCCACAGTGGGAACACTTGAGTATCACATCCAGAAAATCGAAATCAGAGAGAATAATATCGATAGAATGAATCCACGATGTGGACACAAAGTGGATATCAAGCAGAAGGCACTTTCCATATCTTTACTTCGAAAATATATATTATATAGTACCTTTTCAAATCACTTTCAAATATCATACTTCTATAAAGTCCATTATATATAGGATTCCATTTCCAAATCAAATACTTTCCAAATCAATAGTATATCAAATCATACTTATATAGACTTCGATTATGTAAAATTCTCTTTTCAAATTTGAGTACCCTTCAAATCAATAGATTCCAAATAAACTTCATACTTATACAAATCCATTTTATATAAGTTCTACCACTCCCAAATCAAGTACTTAATAATATAAGGTTCTCAATTTCAAATTATTTCAATATCAATTCAGTTTCAAAATCATATATGATTTCACCAAATTTTCTTCCAAATTAAATATCTCAATTTCAAAGTTCCCAAAATAATAGGTTTAGAAAATAATCCCAGTTTCCAAATTAACATAATTCAAGTCAACAAATTCATTTCCAAAATCACCATAAAAGTACTGGTTTTAATTCCAATCTAATTTCAAAACCAAATATTTTTCTCAAAACCAATTATACTCAAAACGGTTTCCAAATTTATAATTATCCCTTTAAAGCCCTTAAACTATTTATTTCTATTTGAAATATCCAATTTACCTTTCTGAAAACCAATATTTAAAACTAAATTTTTTTCAAAGCATTTCAAAACTAAATTCCATATTAGTATAATTCAAAATAGTCATATTCATTTACTTAACAAATGGTTTTAAACTCATACAAACTAAACTTATATACTTTATCAAGTGGTTTATACTCTTCGAAATTTTCTTAGCTTTAAAATTTTAAACCTTGATTTGGAAGTGTTCGAACATTCAAAATAGTTAGGGAAATCAAATTTCCAAATCTAAGAGTTGAAAATCAACAATGAATCAATGAATCAATTTCAATATATAGGATTATACGAAATCAAATCCGAAACTCGAGGACTGAACACCGGTCTCACTTTAAATTGTTTCAAATATATACATATATCTTTCGAAAATATCAAATTATACTTCGAAATTTGAAATCAAAAACGGTTTTACAAAATCACTCGCATAGCGAAGCTATTAAAGTGGCCTCTCCCCCACTCTGAAGCTCGAAAATCAATGTCGATGATGCGTGCACTCATCACCGAAATTATTCTCCAACAACATAAGTGAGTTCTAGACTTCTATTTTCTTGAAAACTTCTTTGAAATTTCTTTAAAATTATTGGAATTCATTTGAACTCATTTGAAACATTTCTTATTCGGAAAAATACTTTTATATCGTATTATTTATATATATTTTCCAAAATCTTAAAACCAATTTCAAAATACCGGAATTCAATTCTCGAATTTCAAATTTAACACTTCAGTTATAAATCATTTTTATATAAATCAATTTCTTATAATTTTTCAAAATTTCAAATCCTTTCAAAACCTTTTTATATAGAATAACATTTCTTGTTTTTTTTATATATAGGTATATGATCCTTATCGAAAACATTTTCACTTTTATATATAGAATAAAATCATAGTTATCAAAATAATAATTTCGATATAAAAAACATGTAACGACCCGCTATTTTGGGACTATTCGCATCCGCACACGTCGGACTTGAGTAATTCAAAATACCGAATTGTTAATTTAAATTTGGCAAAAACTCAGATATACAGCAAACAAATAATCATAGAATCACAGACACGGAGTAATAATTTGCAGCGGAAGTAAAAAGATAGTAGTTCATGAAGCTACTATATAAATATATAAGATACATCAGAGTTAAATCAGTTACAACAGAAATCTCGAATACAACAGTCAAATATAAAAATCAGAATACATCACTGGAATCAACTGGATATCTGAAAGCTGGATAGATAGCTGGATCTTCAAGCATAGCTCCAACTCCAAAGGTGAGTCTTGATGTAACGACCCGTAAATTTTCGATAATTAAAATAGTTAATTTAATAAGATTTCGTGATTTAGTGTAAGAAAAAAAATTGTAATTCGGTTGGTTAATAATAATTGGAATGAATTGCAACAATAATTATCCAAGTAATGAAAAACAAAACTACTTAGTGAATGCCTTTGAAATCAAAAGTTGAATAGGATAATAAATGTTGAAGTCATTGGGTACAATAGAGTAATTGATCGATAAGTAAAGTCTGTTTAAAATCAAATATTGAACATTGAAAAGGTAAATTATTTAAATTAAATATTTAAAACTTATTGAATACTTGAATAACTGTAAAATGAAAATAGTGTTCTAAATTGTGAATTGGTTTTAAAAGTTGTTAACTCCTCTTCGTTAGCGACCTAAAACCTAAAGATATGGAGCGACCTAACTACAGGAATGGCCTAGCGACCAATAGAAAATCGCAACCTAACGGCTCAATTGGTAGGCGACCTATCAAACTCAATGGTCTAGTTCACGACCTAACCAGATGAGCAAGCAAGCGACCTAACGAGACAAAGGATTTAATGACCTAAAGTCTTTATGCGACCTAAGAGATGGAGCGGCCTAGCGACTTAACTGATCAAGTGACCTAAAAGTAGCTGCAACCTAAGGGAAGCTGCGACCTACAGAACTCTGCGACCTAAGGGAAGCTGCGACCTATGGAATTCTGCGACCTATAGAACTCACACGACCTAACAGAGTGCTTCGACCTAAGGAAGGCCGAGACCTAAGGTATTCAGCGACCTAAGATCTCGAGCTATGATAACAGGAAGATACTCACGACCTAAGATAGGTTGCTTACGACCTAAGGACATTGCATTAGAAGGCCGTCTTTTCTATGCCACTACTGGTAAGGTCGCTTACGACCTAGAACTTGTTGAAACGAGCTTGCGTGTTCTTATGGAAGGGGGGCCAGTGCTTCTTAGGCCGGCTACGACCTACGACCTTACTTAGGTCGGTCACGACCTACGACCTTACTTCGAAAAAGCCTATAAATACACCCCGAGTTCCAACTAGAAAGGGACCTTTTGGCTCATTCATTTCAAGCGTCGTTACTCTGCTGCATTCCAAACTACTTCAACACTTAAAGCTTTTGAGATACAAAGAACGCTTCAAGGAACTTCACGAAGAAATCATACATGTTCAACATGAATTCAAAGATTTTGATCGACATTGAAGTTGAGGCTACTTGTTCTAAATGACTTTAAACTCAAAGGGTGTTGTAATCGATGAATCTTGTAAAGGGTTGTAATAATATCAGCAATAAAGGAGTTTAAAGTGGACGTAGGCTCTCTCTTAAGCCGAACCACTATAAATATCGTGTCTTTTAATACTTTTCTGTGATTCTTACTTTTTTCTGGTTCCCGTACCAACGGGTGGTGCTTTCACAAGTACACTCTACACACCGGGGTGTTAGCGTTCAATTTTTAGTGTTAACATTTTTGTTGCTTTTCACTGAGAATCGAACTCAGGTGTCACGACCCAACTCCCTAACTCCAGGAAGTCGCATCGTTAAAAAGAAAGAAAGGGATAGAGAATAGAAAGAAAGAGAAGAAAGAAGAAACAACACATCAGAATCTAAACAGCGGAACGAATAAATTATATTAATAATCAAAAGTATTTACATAATATACAATATCTGTCAGAGATACACAGCATACACATCACATATACTAGACAGTTATAAACACCTGTCTAGTATTTACAACTCAATACAACATCACAAATAACTCAGAGATACTAAACACAGCGGACTATTATATCTACAACGCGGAAGCCTCCTGCTCCATTGCTCCTCCACAATTCGTCAAAGCTAATCCTGAATCCTAACCTGAATCCCTTGGCTACTCGTAAAAATTTGAGTACCAAGGAGTTTATGAAAAACAAAAATAAACTCCGGGTCAGACATGGGTCTGGTGTGAGTAACAGGTTAAAGTTGCTTAACTTTCAAAATCCTTTAAAAAGAAAGGTATCACGTAAGACTTCCCACACATAAACATGGAAAAGTTTTTACCTTACGCTAACCAAAACATTTGATAGGAAATCCGATGATATTATAATAGTGTCTAGGGTTTTCAAATAAAATACAGAAATAGCTGAAATGCTTACATCTCACATTCCAACATAGTTGGGCACAACTAATACGTACGGCACTTATTGGATTTTGGATTCCATACAATGGCAGGGCTACTGGGGTACCGCCCGTCACAGTACGTGGCCTAGATCACCGTACCGAGGAGCCACCCTAACTCCCCTGCAACACAAGGCCGGACCCGTTCCTTACTGAACAGTTCCGAACAAGACAACCCCGGCAGTTGTCGCGACCAACCGCCCCACACAGCCGAATATAAAGGGACTTCTAGACAGGAGTCAATCTTGCTCTCAAGTGGGGGCTACCCACGAAGCCTTGGCGCACCTCCCCTGTTTTAGCCATTCCCGGTTGATGAGGCTTGAGGCTACGATTACCTTTATAGGACATCAAATCTTAGAATGCTCATCGTCCACCTGACGACGTTCTGAAAGCATTCAATCCATACAAGTTCGTTCCGGGTTCGAACGAAACCGAAGGCACTATCTCGTTGCACTCATTATTGGAATCACCCTCAGAGTCAACGACCATAGCCCTTGCACTCTGATTCACCATCTCGAATCTATAAGCACTATTCCGTCAAACTCATTACGGAATCACCCACAGAGTTATACTGACGTATAGCCCTTACACCTCGAGTCTTCACTTGCTCCACTTAGATTCACGACCTAACGTTAATTGGAAACGATGTGGTTTTCGGATCCCAAATATGGAAACCCGATCCCGGTCTCATCGAAATCCAAAGCGTGTCTTTTAGGTCCAAGTTGTTTTAAGTTTAAAACAATTCAATTTAACTATCTATATACACACAGATAGATACTTCACATCATCATAATAGATAATCAACAATATTATCATAAACAAGTAATCTATATTATCATCATAACTTGATAAGCTCAATTATCATCATCCATAGATAACTCATATCACCATCACAATGCAACCAATGCATCCATATCACACAATACTAATCTCATATCTGAGATTCAAACCATTCAAGTCAAACCAAATCATCCATTCATAAGCAAGATCCATAATCACATCATCTATAATTAATTAAATTAATTACTTCTATCTCTAATTAATTTAAATGAATTAAATTAATTACCTATCTTTAATTAATTTAAAATGAATTAAATTTATTACTTTCTCATTTAAAAATCTTGCTTATTTAACCATTAATTGATTATCAATCAATTAAATAATAATCCTCAAATTAATCACCTTTGATTAATTATTCCTTAATTACATTCAAGTAATTAATTTTAATTAATTTTACAAATTAATTATCCTTAACCACAATCAGTAATTAACCTTTAATTACTTCATTTATTAATTAATTACATTAATTAATTACTTCCTTAATCACTTGTCATTAGATTAATTAATCCCCATTAATTAATCCTTAATTACATCATTAATTATATTAATTAATGATCCTTAATTACATTTAAATTAATTACTTATTTAAATTAATTACATTAAGTAATTAATCTTAATTAAGCCACAATTATTAATCATTCTTGATTAATTACATTTAGTAATTAACTAACCTTAATTACTTTCTTAATCATCCCTAGATTAATTATATTTATTAATCATCCTTGATTAATCTCATTTGTAATTAATTACCTTTAATTAATTACATCACTTAATCATTTCAAAAATGATTTAATCAATTAAAGCTTAAATTAATTGCACAAAGTAATTAATTATTAATCACTACATTAAGAAATTATCTTTACATTAATTACACAAAGTAATTAATCCCAAAATACCATACTTCAATTAATTATCTCAGCTAATTTCTTATCTTAATTACTTCTCTAAGTAATTATTTCTCAATGATTACTTATCAACTTATTTAATGATTATTCTAAATTAATTAAACTTAATTAATTAATTTAAATTAATCCAATTAATAAATTAATTACAAAGAGTAATTAATATCATTAATTATTTCCAAAAAGTAATCATACTTAATTAAATTCCTAATTGATTATTTAAATTAATTAATCACATTAATTATCAAAATTAATTACATTAATAAATAAATAATCACAAGTTAATGACCTTCATTAACTTATCATTAAATTCTTAATTACTTTTCTTAAGTAATTAACTTAAATTAATTACCAATTTAATTAACCTTAATTAATTTATTTCAAATCTTTAATTAATTAAACAAATTAATTAATTACATTATTTAAATTATCTTGCTAATTTAATGAAACAAATATCATTAAATTTACATTTTAAAATAAAACATTACTTATTCATGGTTACTTTATCATACATAAAGTAACTTAAACAATTAACTCAAAATTGTTTTCAAATTATATTTTTAAATTTAAAAATTTAAAAAGAAAACAAATTTAACTCAAACAAAGTTTATAAAACATTCTAAAATCTTTTAAAGCTTTATTCTTATTTTATAAAAGAAGTTATAAGAAATTTAAACTCCAAATTCATTTAAAATACAAATCATATTTAAATGTGTTTGAACAGCCCATTTTGTTTAAACATTTAAATTTCTTTTAAAACTTCCTTAATTCTCAAACATTGTTTCAAGATTGAGTTTGATGTTCAGATTTAAACTCATGTTTGAATCTCTACTTATAATTAAAGCTTTATTCAAAATTAAAATATTTAATCTCTTTGAAGTTGTTTAAACATCTTTGCCCCAAAGTTTAAATTTAAAATTTTCAAACTGGATTCAAGTCTCATTTGAAATTCAAATTTAATTTTGACTTAAATTCTGTTTCAAAACCCTGTATTTAGTTTTAAAACAAACTGAATTGGAAATATTTACAGGTTTCAGTGAAACCTGTAATAACAGGGGATACCCGAGTACCCCACCATTTTACTTCGAGTAAAATCTTCTTCTACTTCGAGCAAAATTCGTTTTCACCCGAGTATAACTCGAGTACAAACTAACACAGCAAACCCAATTCCCCCCCCACTGATACTTCTTCTTCACCGTGCATATGCACGGTGGCTGTAGCCACCTCTGACCATCACCAAATCTTCCAGCAAGTCAACATCCATCCCTGGAACCCAATACGATCATCACAAACTCACCTCCCCTTCGAAATCGAAATCGAGTTCCTCCTTCCAAATACAAACCTGGTAACAGCATAAACTTCAAACCCCAAAACCTGAAATCGTCTCGTACTACCACCACTGACCACCAGATCACCGGCGGCTCTGGCCATACCCTCTTCCATGCCCTAGCTTCTTTCCCCCAGAGTTTCATCGAACTCGATCTACCAGAGGACCGTAATGATTCAAAATTATAAAACTGCTCAAAACTAGGTTTAGAGACTTCATCCACTTCCCATCTCCTCCACCATGACCTATTCATCCCTCTGACATTTTTGCCACATTCCCTGATCACTACTCTACCATCCCCAAGAATTCCAAATACTCAAATTATCTTAATCACCAGAGTTAGCTAAAATCCCAATTTCTGTTCCACTAAGAACTGCAGTCTCAACTTCTAGCTAATCAATATGATTTTAGTTCTAAAAATCATTATTTTGTTTAGGTTATCAGTTTTCAATACTGCATTTAACATCTATAAGGTTTGAATTTTCAAGTTTATTAATTATACTCTGATGTTTCAACATTTTACAGAGTAGATTACACATTTTGTGTTTTGACTTGATAAGTTTAAAACTAAACTGTAACATCTTTAACATAATAATTTCTGGTTTTAACAAAGTATTCAACTAAAGCAAAAGAAATTTTCCTTTAAGCTTTATTTAGAAACAGAATTCTGGAACTAAAATCAAAAGAAGCAGAGTCTCATACATTCAAACATATATGTGCATGTATCCAGTAATATATTTAAAATCATAAGCATAGATAAACAAATCATCAAACATTTCAAATAGCATAAACAACCTACCTATTTAAGCAACCATTTTTATTTAAATTTTAAAAAGTGTTACTCACCTGAATTTGAAATGCAGAGCACAGATTCAATTTGTAGAGCCCAGATTTTGAAAATTATGAAATGCAGGCTTGAAGGCCATTTGAGCTTTGAACTACTTGCATGCAGACATACTTGATTCCAGAAAATGCAGAGGCCATTTTATTTTGCTTTGATGATTGAAAGCTTGATTTAGAACCTTGCATGCAGGCTCACAGATTCTAGGTTGAAGAAAGTGCAGGCAAACTTTGCCTTTGCATTTGAAAATGAGGTTACAGATTTTCAGATTAAATCATGCAGAGACATATGCTGTTGTTTTGATGGCTTGGTTCCATCAGCATTTAGATTTGAATAAAACTTGCATTTTTGAACAAACTGGAAAATGCAGGCAACATGTTTATGATATGAATTCAGGTTGCAGGCTTTGATTTTGAAAAAGGAATATAAGATATTGATTTGATCACAGTTTTGATTCTACAGAGGACTACAAGATTGTATTATGAAGATATTTCAAGCTTTTGATTGAGGAGGAGTTTTCAGATTTTTGGAAATGAATTACTGATATGGAATTTGTAAAATGATTTGAAGAGGGATTTGAAATGGATTCAAGACATTAATTTGGTTTTGAGAATTTGTTAATGATTTGTTTTCAGCTGAGCTATATATTTTTTTCTTCTTAACTATGAACAAAAATGAAGATTAGGAAAGAAGCATGATTTGAAGAAAACATGTTTTATATAAGAATGAATGATTTATTTTAAAATTAAAAGAAAATCAAATAAAAGACACTTGTCATACTAGCTTTTTAATTCAATTACACTTGTCTTATTAATCACTTAAGATGCTAACACATGTTTTAATACATATATTACTTTAAATTTTCAATTTAAAGATAAATAAAAATCCTCTTTTCTATATTAAATACATGTATAGTAGTTTCATAAATAAATGTATATGTATTTCTTTTTAATGAACTAAAACAATTTATAAACATGAAAACTTACTTACAAAATTTAAATATGGTTATTCATATATGTTTATTCATTTGAATTTCAAAATGAATTCAAATTCAAATGCTATTTATACATTAAAAATCCAATTTTAAAATTAATTTATATTAACATATTTATTTTGACAATAATAATTTTTGTCTTTTAAAACATATCTATATTTATTAAAATAAATAAAAACACAATTAACAAATTTAAATAACTTATAAAAGAAATTATAAATTACATAGCCTATTAAACATATTTAATTACATTAATGTTTTAGTAAACAATTTGTATTTTAAATTTCAAATTATTCCAATTTATAATTAAGCTATATTTTAAAAAGAAATAAAGTAAACTTTTATTTATCTTATAAAAATACAATTATAAAATTTGAAACAAATATTTTAAACAATTACTTTAAGTACTTTAAACCAATTAGTCATTATTAAATAAAATAAAAATCTTCAAATTATCAAATGAATATTAGAAATTTAAAAACACATATTTTATTTGTTCTTTTAACTTCAAATTAAACTTATCTATTTACAACATATATATATATATATATACATACATTATAAATAGGAAAACAATTATTAGCTTTTAAAAGATAGAATTCATCAATTAAACATCTATTTAATTGAATTATTAAATCAAGTTAATTTTCATTAACAAAATTTTATCAAATCAATTTAATTTTAATTATAGATTATTAAATTGATATTGCTAAAATTTCCGGGATATCACATTCCTTCCCCCTTAAAAGAATTTCGTCCCCGAAATTTAAAAGCAAAAGTAATTTAATAACCCATTTAAAATTTTAAATTTTAAATCACAAACATACATCAATCAATCAAATGCTAACAACCAAAACGACCAATTTATCTAATCAAACAAATTTAATTATCCAGATAAAATTCTGGATAAAAAATTTCTCGAGTTTCCCCGGTATATATATATACCGGGATACTCGCCCTATATAATCTAAACAATCAAAACTACGAAGCTATAGAACTTCTACTCCTCTAAATCTACAGAACTAGACAAGATATCAGACTACAAACGAGTCTGACTCAACCACCAAACCTTCCTGAACAGCTGGTTCCACAACCAGAGCTAACTCATACACGTACTCCCTCAGAGATACGTGAATCTCACCAAATCCAATTATCCAACTGTCAATTCAATTCTTGAAAACTAAACACCAAAACACAGAAGATATCCATAACATCACGGAGCTAGCTTCTCAGACTTACTCAAAACTTATAGCTCCCTCGATCGGAGAAAACTTATCCAAATCAAATCTCCGTCTCCAGAATCCAAATTCATTTATCTCTTATCCATAAAATTCTTCTTGTTGATCCTGGGCTGTCTACATCCAAATTGATCAGCTTAACTCTTGCTGATACCCTAAAAACAATCTAAACCAAAAACATCCCAACACAACGATCTCCTCAAGATCAACCAAGACTAAGATCACCAACTCTACTCTTCAAACATCAGAAGAACAAACTCACTTCTTCTAGGAAAAGACAAACAGAAACATTCTCAAACTGCTTCCGCTGCACAACTCTGATCTATCCTGAGTTGATTCACCAAACACTATCACAAGAAATCCTTCAATGCCTCAAAAGAACACTCAACCTATCGCAAGTCACTTTTGCGATCAATCTAGACCAATTCCAAAGAAAACTGTTCTCTCTTTACCAAACAGAACAGCTCACTCTTAACTAGTCAATCCATCGCAGAAACAGATCCACTCTACTGCCTCTGAACTCCAGCTTCAGAAACTACTCAGCCAGTCAACTTCCTGATCCAAAGTTCTTCAAGAAACTCAGGCCTCAAAGCCAAACACAAACAACTAGCTGAACTCAGCCACAACACCGAAACAGACACACTTCCTAACTTGTTCCAAAGAAAACATTTTCGGACATAATCCATAGTCACTGCATCTCATCACGCAGCTACTACTTCCTGAGTTATCAAAATACCATCACACACTTCTGCCAAAACGACAGATCTAAACTCATCTTATCCATCTTAAAAAAAATGAATCTCTGAACCTTAACATGCTTCCTTCAGGGATTGATGAAATCTCTACACACTGCATAACTCACTCGAGACGGTATTAGGTCTACAGTCTCGACAAATACACTTCCAACCTCAACATTCAAACTCCAACCAATGGTAGTAATCGTGTTACACACACAACTACCTAATCTACCCTTATAACTTATATTGGAATACCTGAACAGGTAACCCAAGAGATAGGTAGAAATAATAAATATATATAGATATATATCAAAACTACAAATACGCTCTCTCAAGAAAGACACCACTACAGAGCCTAGGTATTCACTCAACCTATCGCTCTGATACCACTGTCACGACCCAACTCCCTAACTCCAGGAAGTCGCATCGTTAAAAAGAAAGAAAGGGATAGAGAATAGAAAGAAAGAGAAGAAAGAAGAAACAACACATCAGAATCTAAACAGCGGAACGAATAAATTATATTAATAATCAAAAGTATTTACATAATATACAATATCTGTCAGAGATACACAGCATACACATCACATATACTAGACAGTTATAAACACCTGTCTAGTATTTACAACTCAATACAACATCACAAATAACTCAGAGATACTAAACACAGCGGACTATTATATCTACAACGCGGAAGCCTCCTGCTCCATTGCTCCTCCACAATTCGTCAAAGCTAATCCTGAATCCTAACCTGAATCCCTTGGCTACTCGTAAAAATTTGAGTACCCAAGAGTTTATGAAAAACAAAAATAAACTCCGGGTCAGACATGGGTCTGGTGTGAGTAACAGGTTAAAGTTGCTTAACTTTCAAAATCCTTTAAAAAGAAAGGTATCACGTAAGACTTCCCACACATAAACATGGAAAAGTTTTTACCTTACGCTAACCAAAACATTTGATAGGAAATCCGATGATATTATAATAGTGTCTAGGGTTTTCAAATAAAATACAGAAATAGCTGAAATGCTTACATCTCACATTCCAACATAGTTGGGCACAACTAATACGTACGGCACTTATTGGATTTTGGATTCCATACAATGGCAGGGCTACTGGGGTACCGCCCGTCACAGTACGTGGCCTAGATCACCGTACCGAGGAGCCACCCTAACTCCCCTGCAACACAAGGCCGGACCCGTTCCTTACTGAACAGTTCCGAACAAGACAACCCCGGCAGTTGTCGCGACCAACCGCCCCACACAGCCGAATATAAAGGGACTTCTAGACAGGAGTCAATCTTGCTCTCAAGTGGGGGCTACCCACGAAGCCTTGGCGCACCTCCCCTGTTTTAGCCATTCCCGGTTGATGAGGCTTGAGGCTACGATTACCTTTATAGGACATCAAATCTTAGAATGCTCATCGTCCACCTGACGACGTTCTGAAAGCATTCAATCCATACAAGTTCGTTCCGGGTTCGAACGAAACCGAAGGCACTATCTCGTTGCACTCATTATTGGAATCACCCTCAGAGTCAACGACCATAGCCCTTGCACTCTGATTCACCATCTCGAATCTATAAGCACTATTCCGTCAAACTCATTACGGAATCACCCACAGAGTTATACTGACGTATAGCCCTTACACCTCGAGTCTTCACTTGCTCCACTTAGATTCACGACCTAACGTTAATTGGAAACGATGTGGTTTTCGGATCCCAAATATGGAAACCCGATCCCGGTCTCATCGAAATCCAAAGCGTGTCTTTTAGGTCCAAGTTGTTTTAAGTTTAAAACAATTCAATTTAACTATCTATATACACACAGATAGATACTTCACATCATCATAATAGATAATCAACAATATTATCATAAACAAGTAATCTATATTATCATCATAACTTGATAAGCTCAATTATCATCATCCATAGATAACTCATATCACCATCACAATGCAACCAATGCATCCGTATCACACAATACTAATCTCATATCTGAGATTCAAACCATTCAAGTCAAACCAAATCATCCATTCATAAGCAAGATCCATAATCACATCATCTATAATTAATTAAATTAATTACTTCTATCTCTAATTAATTTAAATGAATTAAATTAATTACCTATCTTTAATTAATTTAAAATGAATTAAATTTATTACTTTCTCATTTAAAAATCTTGCTTATTTAACCATTAATTGATTATCAATCAATTAAATAATAATCCTCAAATTAATCACCTTAATTAATCACCTTTGATTAATTATTCCTTAATTACATTCAAGTAATTAATTTTAATTAATTTTACAAATTAATTATCCTTAACCACAATCAGTAATTAACCTTTAATTACTTCATTTATTAATTAATTACATTAATTAATTACTTCCTTAATCACTTGTCATTAGATTAATTAATCCCCATTAATTAATCCTTAATTACATCATTAATTATATTAATTAATGATCCTTAATTACATTTAAATTAATTACTTATTTAAATTAATTACATTAAGTAATTAATCTTAATTAAGCCACAATTATTAATCATTCTTGATTAATTACATTTAGTAATTAACTAACCTTAATTACTTTCTTAATCATCCCTAGATTAATTATATTTATTAATCATCCTTGATTAATCTCATTTGTAATTAATTACCTTTAATTAATTACATCACTTAATCATTTCAAAAATGATTTAATCAATTAAAGCTTAAATTAATTGCACAAAGTAATTAATTATTAATCACTACATTAAGAAATTATCTTTACATTAATTACACAAAGTAATTAATCCCAAAATACCATACTTCAATTAATTATCTCAGCTAATTTCTTATCTTAATTACTTCTCTAAGTAATTATTTCTCAATGATTACTTATCAACTTATTTAATGATTATTCTAAATTAATTAAACTTAATTAATTAATTTAAATTAATCCAATTAATAAATTAATTACAAAGAGTAATTAATATCATTAATTATTTCCAAAAAGTAATCATACTTAATTAAATTCCTAATTGATTATTTAAATTAATTAATCACATTAATTATCAAAATTAATTACATTAATAAATAAATAATCACAAGTTAATGACCTTCATTAACTTATCATTAAATTCTTAATTACTTTTCTTAAGTAATTAACTTAAATTAATTACCAATTTAATTAACCTTAATTAATTTATTTCAAATCTTTAATTAATTAAACAAATTAATTAATTACATTATTTAAATTATCTTGCTAATTTAATGAAACAAATATCATTAAATTTACATTTTAAAATAAAACATTACTTATTCATGGTTACTTTATCATACATAAAGTAACTTAAACAATTAACTCAAAATTGTTTTCAAATTATATTTTTAAATTTAAAAATTTAAAAAGAAAACAAATTTAACTCAAACAAAGTTTATAAAACATTCTAAAATCTTTTAAAGCTTTATTCTTATTTTATAAAAGAAGTTATAAGAAATTTAAACTCCAAATTCATTTAAAATACAAATCATATTTAAATGTGTTTGAACAGCCCATTTTGTTTAAACATTTAAATTTCTTTTAAAACTTCCTTAATTCTCAAACATTGTTTCAAGATTGAGTTTGATTTTCAGATTTAAACTCATGTTTGAATCTCTACTTATAATTAAAGCTTTATTCAAAATTAAAATATTTAATCTCTATGAAGTTGTTTAAACATCTTTGCCCCAAAGTTTAAATTTAAAATTTTCAAACTGGATTCAAGTCTCATTTGAAATTCAAATTTAATTTTGACTTAAATTCTGTTTCAAAACCCTGTATTTAGTTTTAAAACAAACTGAATTGGAAATATTTACAGGTTTCAGTGAAACCTGTAATAACAGGGGATACCCGAGTACCCCACCATTTTACTTCGAGTAAAATCTTCTTCTACTTCGAGCAAAATTCGTTTTCACCCGAGTATAACTCGAGTACAAACTAACACAGCAAACCCAATTCCCCCCCCACTGATACTTCTTCTTCACCGTGCATATGCACGGTGGCTGTAGCCACCTCTGACCATCACCAAATCTTCCAGCAAGTCAACATCCATCCCTGGAACCCAATACGATCATCACAAACTCACCTCCCCTTCGAAATCGAAATCGAGTTCCTCCTTCCAAATACAAACCTGGTAACAGCATAAACTTCAAACCCCAAAACCTGAAATCGTCTCGTACTACCACCACTGACCACCAGATCACCGGCGGCTCTGGCCATACCCTCTTCCATGCCCTAGCTTCTTTCCCCCAGAGTTTCATCGAACTCGATCTACCAGAGGACCGTAATGATTCAAAATTATAAAACTGCTCAAAACTAGGTTTAGAGACTTCATCCACTTCCCATCTCCTCCACCATGACCTATTCATCCCTCTGACATTTTTGCCACATTCCCTGATCACTACTCTACCATCCCCAAGAATTCCAAATACTCAAATTATCTTAATCACCAGAGTTAGCTAAAATCCCAATTTCTGTTCCACTAAGAACTGCAGTCTCAACTTCTAGCTAATCAATATGATTTTAGTTCTAAAAATCATTATTTTGTTTAGGTTATCAGTTTTCAATACTGCATTTAACATCTATAAGGTTTGAATTTTCAAGTTTATTAATTATACTCTGATGTTTCAACATTTTACAGAGTAGATTACACATTTTGTGTTTTGACTTGATAAGTTTAAAACTAAACTGTAACATCTTTAACATAATAATTTCTGGTTTTAACAAAGTATTCAACTAAAGCAAAAGAAATTTTCCTTTAAGCTTTATTTAGAAACAGAATTCTGGAACTAAAATCAAAAGAAGCAGAGTCTCATACATTCAAACATATATGTGCATGTATCCAGTAATATATTTAAAATCATAAGCATAGATAAACAAATCATCAAACATTTCAAATAGCATAAACAACCTACCTATTTAAGCAACCATTTTTATTTAAATTTTAAAAAGTGTTACTCACCTGAATTTGAAATGCAGAGCACAGATTCAATTTGTAGAGCCCAGATTTTGAAAATTATGAAATGCAGGCTTGAAGGCCATTTGAGCTTTGAACTACTTGCATGCAGACATACTTGATTCCAGAAAATGCAGAGGCCATTTTATTTTGCTTTGATGATTGAAAGCTTGATTTAGAACCTTGCATGCAGGCTCACAGATTCTAGGTTGAAGAAAGTGCAGGCAAACTTTGCCTTTGCATTTGAAAATGAGGTTACAGATTTTCAGATTAAATCATGCAGAGACATATGCTGTTGTTTTGATGGCTTGGTTCCATCAGCATTTAGATTTGAATAAAACTTGCATTTTTGAACAAACTGGAAAATGCAGGCAACATGTTTATGATATGAATTCAGGTTGCAGGCTTTGATTTTGAAAAAGGAATATAAGATATTGATTTGATCACAGTTTTGATTCTACAGAGGACTACAAGATTGTATTATGAAGATATTTCAAGCTTTTGATTGAGGAGGAGTTTTCAGATTTTTGGAAATGAATTACTGATATGGAATTTGTAAAATGATTTGAAGAGGGATTTGAAATGGATTCAAGACATTAATTTGGTTTTGAGAATTTGTTAATGATTTGTTTTCAGCTGAGCTATATATTTTTTTCTTCTTAACTATGAACAAAAATGAAGATTAGGAAAGAAGCATGATTTGAAGAAAACATGTTTTATATAAGAATGAATGATTTATTTTAAAATTAAAAGAAAATCAAATAAAAGACACTTGTCATACTAGCTTTTTAATTCAATTACACTTGTCTTATTAATCACTTAAGATGCTAACACATGTTTTAATACATATATTACTTTAAATTTTCAATTTAAAGATAAATAAAAATCCTCTTTTCTATATTAAATACATGTATAGTAGTTTCATAAATAAATGTATATGTATTTCTTTTTAATGAACTAAAACAATTTATAAACATGAAAACTTACTTACAAAATTTAAATATGGTTATTCATATATGTTTATTCATTTGAATTTCAAAATGAATTCAAATTCAAATGCTATTTATACATTAAAAATCCAATTTTAAAATTAATTTATATTAACATATTTATTTTGACAATAATAATTTTTGTCTTTTAAAACATATCTATATTTATTAAAATAAATAAAAACACAATTAACAAATTTAAATAACTTATAAAAGAAATTATAAATTACATAGCCTATTAAACATATTTAATTACATTAATGTTTTAGTAAACAATTTGTATTTTAAATTTCAAATTATTCCAATTTATAATTAAGCTATATTTTAAAAAGAAATAAAGTAAACTTTTATTTATCTTATAAAAATACAATTATAAAATTTGAAACAAATATTTTAAACAATTACTTTAAGTACTTTAAACCAATTAGTCATTATTAAATAAAATAAAAATCTTCAAATTATCAAATGAATATTAGAAATTTAAAAACACATATTTTATTTGTTCTTTTAACTTCAAATTAAACTTATCTATTTACAACATATATATATATATATATACATACATTATAAATAGGAAAACAATTATTAGCTTTTAAAAGATAGAATTCATCAATTAAACATCTATTTAATTGAATTATTAAATCAAGTTAATTTTCATTAACAAAATTTTATCAAATCAATTTAATTTTAATTATAGATTATTAAATTGATATTGCTAAAATTTCCGGGATATCACATCAGGGCAAATCGTCATCATTGCTCCACGAAAGTTTGTTGAAGTAACCTCTCTGAAGACTATAAGTTTATCCGAAATCATGGCTCCGGGTAGAAAGAGTAGATCTGTAAGATCTGGAAATGCTCAAGAGGGAACCTCCGCTTCCCTCTATCGAATCAAGCAACTCCAGCTGTCGGAGTTACAAAGGTAGAGCTGGATGCTGCAATCTTAGGGCTGAACCAGCATATAAGTGCCCAAAATGCACAATTCGAGACTCAGAATGCCCAAAATGCCCTAATTCTGAATAGGTTGAACGATTTGCTTGGGGCAAACCGTCAACCGGCAGGTAATGAAAGGAACTTTGCTGGCAACATTCATGATGCTGAAGAAAGGAATGCTCCTGAAAGGGCTGCTTGCCCCTTTGAACAAACACTTCCTGAGGTTGGTGGATCTAGAAGTCGACATGATGAGGAGTATCTTTCTGGGATGGTCCGACAAATCATGAAAGAGAGTATGCAGAGGGTTGAAGACGAGAAAGAATTGGGTTTTGCCCCAAGTAAAACTCCATTTACTGAGAAAATCTTAAAGGCTGAATTCCCAAGGAAGTTTGTCCCTCCAACCATTCCAGCTTACAAAGGGGCAAGTGATCCGAACGAATTCTTGTATAAGTATGATTGGCACATGACAGGTGCCAGGGCTTCTGATGAAATAAAGTGCCGATATTTTCCTGTATACCTGGAAGGTGTAGCTCTGCTTTGGTTCACCAAGTTGCCAGTCCGATCTATCGATCAGTTTTCTGACTTAACCCGGAAGTTCAAGGAGCAGTTCAGACTATACGCTTCAAAAGCCAAGGATATTATGTCATTGTCAAGTTTAGAACAGAATCCGGGTGAAACTATCAGATCTTTCTTGAATCGCTTTAATATAGCGCTGGCCGAGGTAGACAATGCAGAACCACGGATGATCTTGACCTATCTGATGAGGGCCATCGACAAGTCGAGCGAATTTGGAAAATGGATTAACATGAAGGAACCAAATTCCCTTGAAAAATTCTACAAGAAAGTAGATGAGTTCATACGCCTGGAAAGTCGTCCTGTACCGGTAAAGGCAGTATTAGAAAAAGCTGAAGATAACATTGCTGCTCCACGCAAGAGTGAATCTGCTGGATAGAAAAGGGAAAATAACGATGGAAAGAAACAGAAAAATCCGAAGAGGCCTCGTTCCTTCAAACCATCGGAATATACTCCTTTATCAGATACACCAGAGCATATATACCTTGCCACTAAAGATTCTGTTGAATATCCTTGTTAACCCTAACTCGTTCACAAGTTAACAGGTCCACGAGTTAAGGCATGTACGACTCAAGGCATGTACGACTCAAGGCATGTACGAGTTAAAGGATACATGAGTCAGCAACTTCCTACAACTTAAAGACCTCTACGAGTTAGCAAGCTTACGAGATAAGCAGCCTACGAGTTAAGGAGTACCCGAGTTAAGCTACTTGCGAGATAAGCCTTTACGAGTTAGCATATCTACAAATTAGCAAGTGTACGAGTTAAGATCTTCCACAAGTTAAGCCTCTACGAGTTAATCCTCTGCGAGTTAAGATCTTCTACGAGTTAGCAGGCATACGAGTTAAGAAAAGCTAACGACTTAAGGTCTTTACGACTTAAGGAAATTGATGGCCTACGACTTAATGATAACTGCAGTTTGTACGACTTAAGACCCTTACGACTTAAAGAAGTTATACGACTTAAGGAGGATACGACCTAAAGACACACCTCTTAACTCGTCTACGAGTTAAGACTTGCTTTAAACCAGTTGCAATTGGTTAAGTCGACTACGACTTACGACATAAAAAGAGTCGTATACGACTTAAGAAGGGAAATTAGCAATTGCAGCCAGATAACTCGCACACGACTTAGAACTTAGGGATGGGTTCAAAAAAGGGGAACTGCCATAGACTCGGCTCAGTGACCCGGGGACGACTTACCTTAAGTCGAACACGACTTATCTTAAGTCGGCCACGAGTTAGGACTTAGCACTTTTTCCGCCCAGAACTCTCTATAAATATGAAACCATCTCCAACATGCAAAGGACCTTTGGGCTCATTCTCTTCAAGCGCCATTACTCTGCCGAATTCCAGACGACTTCAAAGCTTTTTAGATCCAACAAACTTCTAAAGGAACTCCATGAAGGAATCATCCACATTCACCATGGATTTGAAGATGATTGTCAACATCAAAGCTTGAGCTACTTGTTTCACATATCCTATCACTTGAAGTGTGTTGTAATTGAAAGATCTTGTAAAGAATTGTAATCAAACTAGTGATAAAAAGATTAAAGTGGACGTAGGCTGGATTATAAGCCGAACCACTATAAATACTGTGTCTCTTACCGTTTTTCTACATACTTTCTGCTTATTTCTGTTTCCCGTACAAACGGGTGGTGCTTTCACAATCACATCTTATACACCAGGGTGTTAGCGTTTAAATTTTTTCGTTAACATTTTGGTGCTTTCACTGAGAATTGAACTCAGGACATCTATCATCATTGTTTCAGAAAGATTTGTAGATAGAGTTTCTTTAAGAACCAGAAGTCTATCCGAAATCATGGCTCCTGGAAGGAAAAGTAAATCTGTGAGATCTGCAAACATTCAAGAGGGAACCTCCACTTCCCCAACACCAAATCAAGCCACTCCAGCTGTTGGAGTTTCAAAAGCGGAATTGGACGCTGCTATCTTTGGGTTGAATCAGCAAATAAATGCCCAGAACGCGCAATTGGAAGCTCAGAATGCTCAGAATGCTCTGATTCTGAATAGGTTAAACGATCTGCTCGGGGCAAACCGTCAACCTGCGAATAATGAAAGGAACTTTGTCGGTAATGTCCATGATGCTGAAACTAGAAACATTCCCGAAAGGGCTGCTAGCCCCTTTGAACAGACATTGCCTGAGGCTGGAGGATCCAGAAATAGGAATGACGAAGAATATCTTTCTGGTATGGTTCGACAGATTATGAAAGAAAGTATGCAAAGGGTCGAAGATGAGAAAGAGTGGGGTTTCGCTCCGAGCAAGACTCCGTTTACTGAAAAGATCCTAAAAGCTGAATTCCCAAGGAAGTTCGTCCCTCCGACCATTCCAGCTTACAAAGGGACAAGTGATCCAAATGAGTTCCTGTACAAATATGATTGGCACATGACAGGTGCCAGAGCTTCTGACGAGATAAAATGCCGCTATTTTCCTGTGTATTTGGAAGGGGTAGCTCTGCTTTGGTTCACAAAACTACCTGTCCGGTCCATCGATCAGTTTTCAGACCTAACCAGGAAATTTAAAGAGCAATTTAGGCTATATGCTTCAAAGGCAAAAGACATCATGTCGTTATCCGGTTTGGAACAGAATCCGGGGGAAACTATCAAGTCTTTTTTAAATCGCTTTAATATAGCGTTAGCTGAGGTGGATAATGCAGAACCCCGCATGGTCTTGACCTATTTGATGAGAGCTATTGATAAGTCAAGTGAATTCGGAAAGTGGCTGAACATGAAGGAGCCAAATTCTCTGGAAAAGTTCTACAAAAAGGCGGATGAATTCATGCGTTTGGAAAGCCGTCCTGTCCCGGCAAAGGCAACAGTAGAGAAAGCTGAAGACAACACTGCTGCGCCACGTAAGAATGGATCTGTGGGACAGAAAAGAGAAAATAATGATGGAAGGAAACAACACAATTCGAAGAAGCCTCGATCCTTCAAGCCATCAGAATATACTCCTTTGTTAGAAACACCAGAGCGCATCTACCTGGCTACAAAAGATTCTTTTGAGTATCCCAAACCTCCTGTTCTCAGAACCGGAAGAAAAGCTGTGCAAAGTGGGAAGTTCTGTCGCTTCCATAATCAGCCTGGTCATGACACAGACGACTGCCGTCAATTGAAAAATATAATCGAAGAATTGCTAAGAGAAAATAAGCTGCAGCAATTTGTGAAGAAGAGTGGTAATGATCCTGCTTCGTCAAGTCAGGGGCAACAAGCTCTTGCTCATCAGCCCAGGACAAATGAGAAGGCCGCAGGACATGAATCTGGAAGGCCAGTTATTAATGTCATCACAGGAGGACCCCACCCAGCAGGCAGAAGCTGGGGTGAAATGGAGAGGTACACTCGAGCTCTGAAACATATGCCAACTGAAGAGAATGTCTTTGTTTTAGAGGACTCTACACCCCTGAAACAACAAAGGACTTTTAATGATGATATTGTGTTCAGGGCTAGAGATTCCACGGGCATTGAGGCCCCTACTTTGGACCCGTTAGTCATCTCGGCCGGTATTGGACCGGCTATTGTCAGAAGAGTTCTTATTGATTGCGGCGCATCTTGCAACATCCTCTTCAAGAAAACGTTTGACCAGATGAGAATCCCGATGGCGGATGTGCAAGCCTCATCTCAGAAGATTGTTGGCTTCACTGGGGAGCCAAAGCAACCAGTAGGAACCATTGACTTGCTTGTGGAACTCGGAGAAGGAGAAAGAAAAGTAGTTCGCAAGCAGACTTTTGTGATAGTAGATGAATTTTCTGCTTATAATGCTTTCTTTGGTCGACCTATTCTTGCTGCATTCAAAGCTGTCCTTGCCCCATGGTGTCTTACTATTAAATTCCCTACAGACAATGGGGTAGGAGTTATTAAAGGAGACCAGAACGCTGGGCGAGAATGTTATATGACAGAGCTGCGAGAAACAAGGAAGAGAGAAATGGGGAAAGATGCGGCAACCCCAATCCGCATCAAAACACCAACCCTATAGCAACTACAGGGCGGACCCTGCACTGGCGAGCATAGCGGGGCACGAAAAGTGATGGATCCTAGAAAGGCCAGTGCGGGGGAGAGTAGGGTGGTACCAGCAGAAACAACGATACCGGTGCCCGTTGATCTGAAGGACCCAAACAAGGTGCTGAATGTGGGTTCACAACTTAATGTGTCAGTTCAGAATGCCTTGATATCTTTTTTGAAAGCAAACCTGGATGTTTTCGCTTGGACCCATGCCGATATGTGCGGAATATCCCCAGAAGTTGCGGTACATGCTCTGAATATTGACCCAAAGTTCACGCCAGTAAAGCAGAAAAGAAGAATCCAAGGTCTAGAAAGGTCGACAGCATTGAAAGAGGAAGTTGACCGGCTCATGGAGAATAATTTCATCAGAGAATCTACCTATCCAAATTGGGTTTCAAATCCAGTGCTAGTTAAGAAAGCCAATGGTAAATGGAGAGTGTGCATCGACTTTTCAGATCTAAACAAGGCCTGTCCCAAAGACTGCTTCCCATTACCCAGGATCGATCAACTGGTAGATGGAACAGCGGGTCATGAATTGTTGTCTTTTATGGATGCCTACTCCGGATATAATCAGATCATGATGCATGAGCCAGATCAGGAGGACACAAGCTGTATCACCGATGTCGGTCTTTACTGTTACAGAGTTATGCCCTTTGGGTTGAAGAATGCGGGGGCAACATACCAAAGACTGGTTAATGCTATGTTCAAACCGCAGTTGGGAAAGACTATGGAAGTTTACGTTGATGACATGCTAGTAAAATCTAAGAAAGCAGTGGATCACATCGAACACTTAGCAGAAATGTTCGCAATTCTCCGAAGATACGGAATGAAGCTTAACCCTTTAAAATGTTCTTTCGGGGTAGAATCTGGGAAGTTCTTGGGTTTCATCGTGAGCGCTAGGGGCATTGAAGCTAGTCCAGCTCAAATCACTGCTCTAAAAGAAGTCAAAGCTCCTAAAACAAAGAGGGAATTGCAAAGTCTCAATGGAAAAATTGCCGCCTTAAGTCGGTTCATATCCAAAGCTACTGATAAATGCATTCCATTCTTCGACGCTCTAAAGAAAGGAAAGAAAAACTTTGACTGGACTCCCGAATGCCAGAAAGCTTTTGAAGAATTGATTCAACATATGGAAACGCCTCCAATACTTTCCAGGCCCGGCGATGGCGAGGATCTTCTTATATACTTGGCAGTTTCATCTCATGCTTTAAGTGCAGCGCTGGTACGGGAAGACAAAAGGATTCAACATCCAGTTTACTATATCAGCAAAAGACTCACTGGGGCAGAAATGAATTACTCCAAGTTGGAAAAACTCGCCTATTGTCTATTGATTGCCTCAAGAAAGTTGAGGCAATATTTCCAGGCTCATCCTATCAAAGTCCTCACTGATCAACCTTTAAAGCAAGTCTTGTTTCGCCCTGAGACTTCGGGCCGCCTTTTAAAGTGGAATATTGAATTGAGCCAATATGACATCACTTATCATCCTAGAAAAGCGATCAACGGACAAGCTTTGGCAGATTTTATTGCAGAATTTACAGACAAGGGTAACAGCGAGGAAGAAACAATCGAGAACTCCCCAACCCAATGGAAGTTATTTGTAGATGGCGCAAGAAATGATTACTGTTCAGGTGCTGGAATTGTTCTTGAAACTCCTGAAGGCCGGTCATTATGCTATGCGCTAAGATTAGAATTTCCTTCAACAAACAATGAAGCAGAATATGAAGCTCTGATCGCTGGTTTGAAAATTGCTAAAGAACTAAACATTCGAGCGTTACAGATCTTCAGTGATTCTCAGCTTATAGTATGCCAAGTCAAGAAGGAGTTTCAAACGAAAGGAGGAAATCTGCCCGCTTATGTGTCAAAGGCTTGGGAACTTTTATGTGAATTCGACCATTACACGATAAGTCATATTCCTCGAGAAGAAAACATGAAAGCAGATTCTCTCGCAAAATACTCAAGTTCTGGCGAAGCCCAATCCTTAGGGTTAGTTCCAGTGGAAGTTTTGTCAAATCCGAGCATTGATGAAATGGATATCGATTGGGTTATGAGTATGTCGCAAGAGCAAGAATCATGGATGACTCCAATAACAAAGTATCTACTCAATGGCTCTTTACCAGAAAACTCTAAAGAACGACAAAAGCTACTGAGAAAAGCTTCTCGATATATAATCCAGGATGGTCAATTATACAGACGAGGATTCTCAATGCCATTGCTTCGATGTGTATCCCGGGAAGAGTCCAAAACAATCCTAACTGAAGTGCATGGAGGAGAATGCGGTGATCATTCAGGTGGTCAAACATTAGCAAAGAAAATTCTCCGATACGGATATTTTTGGCCAGAAATTAATCGGGATGCCGCAGATTACTCCCGAAAATGTGACAAGTGCCAAAGATATGCCAAAATTCCTAGAGCACCTTCTACCGAACTCACACAGATGATCAGTCCATGGCCATTTGCAATTTGGGGAATGGATCTCATTGGGCCGCTACCAACCGCTAAATCAGGGATTAAATATGCTATTGTTGCGGTTGATTATTTTACTAAGTGGGCTGAAGCTGAACCATTGGCTACTATCACTTCTAAGAAAGTGATAAGCTTTGTGACCAAGAATATCATTTGCAGATACGGTGTGCCTCAAAAAATAATCACAGACAATGGTACTCAGTTTGAAAGTGAGGAATTCCAGGATTTTTGCAAACGATTCAAAATCCAGAAAAGCTTTTCGGCAGTAGCTCATCCGCAGGCAAACGGGCAAGTGGAAGCAGTGAACAAGATCATCAAATCAACCATCAAAAAGCAACTCGAAAGAGCAAAAGGTGGTTGGGTCGATAAACTACCACTTGCACTATGGGCATACAGAACTACTCACAAAACTGCAACTGGGCATACTCCTTTTTCGTTAGCATACGGATCGGAAGCAATGATCCCGGTTGAAACAGAGGTCCCTTCACACAGAAGAATCCATTTCAATCAAGCAGAAAATGAAAAGCTGCAACTTGAAGCGCTGGATCTCCTTGATGAAAAAAGAGATGAAGCTAACCTCAGAGTTGCAGCTCATCAGCAAAGGATAGCCAGACATTTCAATTCCAAAGTTCGTCAACGCAGCTTTGAAATTGGAGATCTAGTCCTAAAAAGAATTATGACTGCGACAGGTGTGTTTGGGCCAAATTGGGAAGGACCGTATGTGATAGGTCAGAAACTTCTTGACGGCACATTCAAGCTCACCACAGTTGATGGAGATCAAATTCCAAGGGCATGGAACAGCAATCACTTGCGTCCATACTTTACTTGAAAATTTTGTTGAAACATTGTAAAAAGAATTATGAATGTATGATTCCTGTAATTGAAAGCAATTGTGAAACTGATGCAAGTAAATAATGAAAGAATATAAAGTGGATGTAGGCCCAATTTCATGGCCGAACCACTATAAATCTTGTGTTCCTTATTATCATTATATGTTTGCTTTGTTTTCGATATAAAAATACACAAAATGTATTGCTGAAATATCGATTTAAATTTTTGCAGACAGTGGAGATAAAACTTGCGCATAATAAGACCGAGCGATTCTCACCATCATTCAACAAACAAATTTCAAGTCACAAAGACCCCGAATTCAAATCCTAGATAGGAAATGCTTCAATTGAACGGCTAATGATTTCGATAGGAACGAGCCCTTGCTGATAAATTGAGATTGTTTAAACAAACAAACATCCAATTAGGAAGCTAGTGCCCGTTCTCACGAACTTGCCTGGCAATGAAGTACACTTCCTTGGATTAAACAAGCCACTTGTGAGAAAAAGGGGGATGAAAACTTGAAAAGAAAAAAAAAAAAAAAAAAAAAAAAAAAAAAGGATCGCTGAAAAGGCATAAGCAAGTGAACAGAGGAACAACCAAAGCTACCATCAGCGCCACAAGTCCTCTTCGGAGGCGCAACTCTTCGGATAATAAAAGACCTCTAATGGGTCATATGCCACAAAAAAGAAAGTTCTCTACTCAACAAAAAAGATTGGAGGAGTCATGACCCTCCAACCATGAGAGAGTAACTTCCAGGCGATGAAAACCCTCTCTGAGGCACATTTCACCAGGAGTTGAAGTGTTATAACCGCTCTTCGGGATTTCACTTCACCAGAGTTGAAATGTAAACAAAATAAAAGCCCTCTTCGGAGGCCCATTTCACCAGGAGTTGAAGTGTTATAACTGCTCTTCGGGATTTCACTTCACCAGAGTTGAAATGTAAACAAAATAAAAGCCCTCTTCGGAGGCCCATTTCGCCAGGAGTTGAAGTGTAGCAGCCGCTCTTCGGAATTTCACTTCACCAAAGTTGAAATGTAAAAACAAAGACCTTCTTGAAAGCACACGTTTCACCGAGATTGAAATAAAACTTCCAAGTGTTGAAACGTGAAAAGGCTTTCTTCAAAGGCACAACTCTTTGGGGGTACACGTTTCACCAAGATTGAAATAAAACTTCCAAGTGTTGGAACGTGAGAAATCCCTCCTCAGAGGTACAACCCCCTCCCGGGAACACAATTAAGAAAAAAGACCTCTTTGGAAACCCACGTTTCACCGAGATTGAAATAAAACTTCCAAGTGTTGAAACGTGAAAAGGATTTCTAAAGCATAACTCTTTGGAGGTACACGTTTCACCGAGATTGAAATAAAACTTCCAAGTGTTGAAACGTGAAAAAATCCCTCCTCAGAGGTACAACTTTCTATAAAAAAAAAAATCCTCATCAAAAGCGTACTTTAACTTTCAAAGGAAAAGTAATTTGCCTACTATGAGAAATGATCGTAAAAAGAAAAGAAGTTAAAGTACCCTTCAGAGGTCCGCTTTACCACATAGAGGAATTCACTTGATGAGATATGCACATAAGCAAAAGAAAAAAGTGATTTCTTCGAACGACCAAGCGTAAAAACTTATACGAAGGGAGTTGTACTCTATAAAATTTTCTTTAAAGAATAAAATAATTATTCTTTAGCAAATAAGAGTGTAAGTCCCCTCGAGGTATAGAATATTGCAGCATACTTATGGAATGGGGGCAATATAGTATAATTACACACAATATGGTATAACTAAACCAGCAAAAGGTAACGCTCAAGTAACATACCATAAGCTCGCTGCAATATCAAATAAACTCATGCCAAAACGAATAACAAATGTATTCTTTAATTCAAACAAAAGTTTGTACAAACGAGGAATCATTTTATTCAATTACAACGCAGGTACAGGTTTCAAAATAAAGAAAAGCGGGGGCCGGTACCCGCACAATTCTCGGCCAGTACATGCAAAAAACAAAAAACTAGAAACTGAAGATCTTCACTTCTTTTTGCTGCCTTTAGACCCTTTACCCGGCCGAATGATCAGCTTTTCAGGTCGGCCAGTGGGTATAAGGGAGGAAGGAGAGGTAGGCGCAGCTGGCCCAACTTCTGGCTCCTCTTCAGTGGCAGTGATTATCTTCCCTCTCCTCCTTGATGCTCCTTGCTTCCTTCTCCTCTTTGAGGAAGACTCACTTCCTGGAGTGACAAGTTTAGATAAAGTTATATCGTCAGAAGGAGTCCGCTCCGGAGATATGTCACCTCCCTCAAGTCCCTCATCTTTTTGCTCTTGCGAAGCAATGGGATCATCCAGGCCATGGAGAGCTTCTATTTGTTCTTCTTGTGACCCAGGTTGCGAGGCAGAAGGAGGCGCTACTTGAAGAGATGGAGGAAGGATCACCGGGGGAGAAGAAGCTTGAGTTTGACTCGGTGCTTTCTCTACAAAGGAGAAAAAACTTAAAATATCAGTATCTTTCGAAAAGAGAGGGGATGACGGCTCGTCAAAAGTCGGGAATTCATTAACATTTGAGGAATAATCAAAAGTCGGGAATTCATTGACATTTGAAAAATAATCAAGAAGATCGTCAAGTTCACAAGGAGCGAACGAGCAGTTCACCACTTGGGCTGGTCCGGTGTCAAGTTTACCTGGGGTAGTTGGATCTCTGAGGCTGATTTCATATCGCTGTGCTTCGTTGCTTTCACCACCTTCATCCCCGCCTTGTGCACTTGTAGTTTCAGTTACTGTCTTAGTTGCAGGCGGAGTAGAGGAGCTAGAACCCGTGATGTCAACCACAGGAGAAACTGGAGGTTGGACAGAGGAAGTAAGCGTTAATTCCTTTCCAGAACGTTCCTCTTCCGCCATTCCAGTTCTCATCCTGGCAAGTTGTTCTCGCCCCTTCGCAAGAGCAGCGCGAGCTCCCTCATCCAGGTAACGCGCCTCAAAATCTTCATCGCCATACCCGGCGTCTTTAAACATGTTAAGAGCAGCTTCCCACACCTCGGCCAGGGTGATTTCATACTTAGGACCAAGAAAAGAGAGGCTGCCGCGTCCCAAGACACAATGTAAATAAAAATCGAATAAAGTCGAATTGATATCGTTTTCCATGGTCTGAGCAGTTTCTTCGGCTGCAATTTTGCCAGCCATGGCCTCATCTCGATCTTTTTCGGTCTGAGCAAGTTGGGCTTTTAGCGCTTCAATCTCCATGTCCCGGGCGCTCAGTTTATTCTGCAGCTGGGTGACATCAGTGCGGTGGTTCTCTACAGCTTGTTCCAACCTCTCAGCTTTAGCTTCAGCGTCCCTCTGGCTGGCGTGCGCATCTCGCACTTGTTTTTGCAATACCTCTTCTCTTTGGGTGTAAGTATTAGTAGAAGAGGCAAGATCATCTTTGAGCTGCTTTACTTCAGCTTCGAGTTTTTCATTGTATTCGGCTATCTCCTTCATCTCAGCGTTGTGTTGATCAAGAATCTTCTGCCATTCTGATTTGTCATTTTCCATGGTCAGCATTGCTTCGATGTTAGCCCGATTAACTCTTTGAAGTTCATCAACCAGCTTTTGCCATCCAGACATTCTATCGATATCAAGCTTGACAGCATCGAGATTTCTGTACATAGCTTCTTTGTCGATGGGGACCAAATCAAGGTCGAAGCGTACCCCCCTCAAACACCAGTTCGGGAATCGGCTCTGCAAAGTCGGGGGGCCCCTTTCAACATGGTATGAAGGCCTGTTGAGAAGTGTTTGGATGGCACTTCCTTCAAGAGCAGGAGATTTGGAAGGGATGTCAATAGAAACTGAGGCACCAGGTCTCTCAGATGTCACGGGCACGTGCTCCTCGCCAAGTTTGGTCCGCTTTCTCGAATCCTCAATATGGCTCTTCCCCCTATCATCGTGCGTTTTACGTTTATGGGAGTCATCATCCCTTGGGAAGGATTCATGTCGCGTGCCCGCTCCCTCATGACGTTCTTCATACCTTCTCCTCTCTTCAGCTTTTCGCGCAGCTCTCTGCTCATTGGTTTCTCTGGGATCGGCATAGTATTGCTTGTAGTCATAGCTGCCACGCCCTCCATTGCGTCGAAAGTCCTTGTAATAAGAACCGCTGCCGCTGCGCCCCATAGAGGAATCTGAAAAGGCAAAAATAGCAAGTCTTAGAAACTTCCGAAGAAAAGAAGTTAAATATGAACAAATGCCGAAAAATCCTAAGTGTTGTGTGATGTGCAAGCTACGCGCATTAAGCTACAAACCACTCATTGGTGTAGGGGTGATGATAGCTTGGGTATGAGGAGTTGGTGTTTGTGTTGGTGTTAGTCGAAGAAGGGACGTCGCCTCAATTATAGGAGAGATAGTTTTAGACACGTCATCTCTAAAAAGCTCCTGTGAGGTCACTATTATGTCGCTCAACCCATCATAAACATCGTCACCATCATGCTCGGTGAGACTTGTTTTCTCAGTTCCTACATCAGCTAATCCCCCGAGAGGCTGTGAAGGTCCTTCTTCTTCCTCAATCGGGGCAAGTGCCGTCTTACTAGATGACCCCATAATGCCGGTAGGGGTGGAACATTTCACCAATGAAGCTTCGATGTTAGACTCTTTTGATGAAGATTGTTCGATAGTAACGGGGGCATCTGATGCTTCAGTCGGGGAATCGGGAACTTCAGTCGGGGCTTCATGAGGCTGAGTATAGCGAGAAGAGTGAAGAAGCCCGTATTGATGTAAAAAGTCATCTCTCAGCAAAAACTTTATATTCCTCTCTTCTACTGGCACAGCATTCAATCTTTCAAAAATTTGCTTATAGCCTGGGTCTCTAGAAGGAGGTGGAAGCGCTGAAAAGTAAAAAGGGAAATTAACATCTAACTACTCAGGCTATGAAAAGATTTTATAAGGAAAACATGTGTCAGGAATAAAGCTGAACGCCCTTACTTCCAACTCTCCACACACCATAAAACCCCGGAGGGCAACGAACATAGAAGAATTGGGTTAAAAACCCGTGAGCAGTATCAGGGAGGCCAACAATCAGTTTGCGGTTTCGGGCGCTCCTCACAACAGTAATGGAAGGATGATCCTTAGTCCGAGTAAAAGAGCATAGATAACAAACTTCACCAAAGCTTGGAAGTCGATCAAGTGTTCTCCTAAAAAGCACACACAACCCCATTAGAATGGCATAGCCATTGGGGTGTAGCTGGGATGGAGCAATGGCCAGTTGACGGAGAAGTTGTTGGAAAAAGTCATTGAAAGGAGGAATGCCTCCACTTAGGCACATTTGCCGGTTAATTGTCACAAAGCCAGAAGGAGCTATATCGGCAGTGTTATTTCTTTCGGGAAGAATGGCATCTGATTCAACGATACCAAACTGAGCACACAACTGGCGAAAAACTTTGTATGATAGTGAAGTAGGAGCTCTTTCGGGAGGATTAACCAGTGGAGCCGGAAGAACAGTTACCTCTCCAGTCCGAACTGTTGTATCACCTTCCTGAGAAGTCATTCTACACAAACAACTGGATATTCAAATATGAAGGTGCACGTTTCCTAAAAAAGTGTGAAGTGTTGTGCAAAAAACTAATAAAAAAATAATAATAACAAGTAAATATAACTGAAATAAAACTAGTCGACGATTGATCGATTACAAAAATTTCAGAACTTGTTAGTCTTTAGTTCAAGTATAATATTAATGCGAGCTGGTCAATTTTAATTGACTATTTCAGTATTGCTTTAGTATTTTACTTGAAGTTAATAAGTTGAGCACTTCATTCACACAATCTGTTTAAGTTTAATGACTGTTGTTAGCTAATCTGTCATTCGAAGAGGGCGATCAATGGCAGTATATTCGCCCCGGTTTTTCTGTAAATGTTGTATTGGACAGGTTGTTAACTTGCGAGTCAAAGTAATTTGTAAAAGAAGGCATCAAAGTTCAACAGTTCAACATCACTGCAAATTCAAGGTTTAAGCAGATCCTAAAAAAAAAAAAAAAAAACAACACAAGTGCTAAGTCGTATCGAACACAAGTGCTAAGTCGTATCGAACACAAGTGCTAAGTCGTATCGAACACAAGTGCTAAGTCGTATCGGACTCAAGTGCTAAGTCAAAACCGACTCAAGTACTAAGTCGCAACCGACTCAAGGGATGAGTCGTTCCTATCCTCAGCCATCAAACACATCAAGCTGCTTATCCTCTAAGTCCTAAGTCGTAACTCGGGGAACAGGAGAAAGGCTCTGATCCAAAACAACTAGAAATCCTCCAAGTCTTAACTCGGCTACGGCTCATGGAAATCGCTAAGTCACATGGAAGAAGCCGAGTCATATATGAGACGATCCCTTGTTATCATCACTCAACCTATTCGACCAACTCGCCTCCCTTTCAAATCTCTTAACCTGTTCATCCTTGGCTTCTTCAGCAGCGACAACCTTAACCCGTTACACTATGAATCGCCCCAAAGCGCGAATCACCATAGGCCAAATCAGATGAATTTTAGTTCATCGGTAATCAATTCGAATAGAATTCGCAGGGTTTGAATGGGGCAAACCAAAGATGATGAACTGAATACATAAAGTAACAATGGTTAACGGTCGAAGTTTGAAGCAAGATCTCTTACGATTGTTTGATGCTAGAAAGAATCAGAGATGAATCGGGTCGAAATCGCCTCGGAGAGCTTGAAGATGCGTAAATGGCAGAAAGCAGTTTAAAAGGTTAAGTGATGAGAAGAAGGACGACTCAGGCTTTTATATCTGGAAAGGTTGGGATTTGAAACGACATGACCGAGTTATGATAAGTCGAAGCACACGACTTACGATTTAAGCGTGTGCTTCGAGGGGCAAATGTTAACCCTAACTCGTTCACAAGTTAACAGGTCCACGAGTTAAGGCATGTACGACTCAAGGCATGTACGACTCAAGGCATGTACGAGTTAAAGGATACATGAGTCAGCAACTTCCTACAACTTAAAGACCTCTACGAGTTAGCAAGCTTACGAGATAAGCAGCCTACGAGTTAAGGAGTACCCGAGTTAAGCTACTTGCGAGATAAGCCTTTACGAGTTAGCATATCTACAAATTAGCAAGTGTACGAGTTAAGATCTTCCACAAGTTAAGCCTCTACGAGTTAATCCTCTGCGAGTTAAGATCTTCTACGAGTTAGCAGGCATACGAGTTAAGAAAAGCTAACGACTTAAGGTCTTTACGACTTAAGGAAATTGATGGCCTACGACTTAATGATAACTGCAGTTTGTACGACTTAAGACCCTTACGACTTAAAGAAGTTATACGACTTAAGGAGGATACGACCTAAAGACACACCTCTTAACTCGTCTACGAGTTAAGACTTGCTTTAAACCAGTTGCAATTGGTTAAGTCGACTACGACTTACGACATAAAAAGAGTCGTATACGACTTAAGAAGGGAAATTAGCAATTGCAGCCAGATAACTCGCACACGACTTAGAACTTAGGGATGGGTTCAAAAAAGGGGAACTGCCATAGACTCGGCTCAGTGACCCGGGGACGACTTACCTTAAGTCGAACACGACTTATCTTAAGTCGGCCACGAGTTAGGACTTAGCACTTTTTCCGCCCAGAACTCTCTATAAATATGAAACCATCTCCAACATGCAAAGGACCTTTGGGCTCATTCTCTTCAAGCGCCATTACTCTGCCGAATTCCAGACGACTTCAAAGCTTTTTAGATCCAACAAACTTCTAAAGGAACTCCATGAAGGAATCATCCACATTCACCATGGATTTGAAGATGATTGTCAACATCAAAGCTTGAGCTACTTGTTTCACATATCCTATCACTTGAAGTGTGTTGTAATTGAAAGATCTTGTAAAGAATTGTAATCAAACTAGTGATAAAAAGATTAAAGTGGACGTAGGCTGGATTATAAGCCGAACCACTATAAATACTGTGTCTCTTACCGTTTTTCTACATACTTTCTGCTTATTTCTGTTTCCCGTACAAACGGGTGGTGCTTTCACAATCACATCTTATACACCAGGGTGTTAGCGTTTAAATTTTTTCGTTAACAATCCTAAACCTCCTGTTCTGAGAACCGGGAGGAAAGCTGTGCAAAGTGGGAAATTCTGTCGCTTTCATAATCAACCTGGTCATGATACCGACGAATGCCGCCAATTGAAAAATCTGATTGAAGAGTTGCTAAGGGAAAACAAGCTGCAGCAATTTGTGAAAAAGAACAGCAACAATCCTGCTTCGTCTAGTCAGGGGCAGCAAGCTCCTGCTCATCAGCCAAGGATAGGTGAGAAGGCAGCAGGGCATGAATCTGGAAGGCCCATTATCAATGTCATTACAGGAGGAACTCACCCAGCAGGCAGAAGCTGGGGTGAGATGGAAAGGTATACCCGAGCTTTGAAATACGTACCGACCGAAGAAGATGTATTCATTTTGGAAGGTGCTATGCCCCTGAAGCAGCAAAGAACCTTCAATGATGATATTGTGTTCAGAGCCAGGGATTCTGCAGGTATTGAAGCTCCTACCTTGGATCCCTTAGTCATCTCGGCTGGTATCGGGCCAGCTATTGTCAGAAGAGTTCTCATTGATTGTGGCGCATCCTGCAATATCCTCTTCAAGAAAACATTCGACCAGATGAGGATCCCTATAGCTGATGTGCAAGCCTCATCGTAGAAAATCGCTGGCTTCACTGGGGAGCCAAAACAGCCGATAGGAACCGTTGATCTGTTTGTGGAACCTTGGAGAAGAAGAGAGAAAAGTGGTCCGCAAGCAAACTTTTGTGATTGTCGACGAATTTTCTGCTTACAATGCTTTCCTTGGCCGTCCAACTCTCGCAGCATTCAAAGTTGTTCTGGCCCCATGGTGCCTCACCATTAAATTTCCCACAGATAATGGAGTGGGAGTTATAAAAGGGGATCAAATTGCGGGGCGGGAATGTTATCTAACAGAGCTACGAGAAACCAGAAAAAGAGAAATGGGAAAGGATGCGGCAGCCCCAGTCCGCATCAAAGAACCAGCCTTGTAGCAATTACAGGGCGGACCCTGCACTGGCGAGCACAGCGGAGCAAGGAAAGAAATGGATTCTAGAAAAGTCAGTGCAGGGGAGAATAGAGTGGTACCAGTGGAAACGACAATACCAGTACCTGTTGACCCAAAGGACTCAAACAAGGTGTTGAATGTGGGTTCACAACTTAATGTGTCAACTCAGAATATCTTAATATCTTTTTTAAAGGCAAATTTGGATGTTTTTGCTTGGACTCATGCCGATATGTGCGGAATATCCCCAGAAGTTGCAGTACACGCTCTAAATATTGATCCAAAATTCACACCTGTGAAGCAGAAATGAAGAACTCAAGGTCCAGAAAGGTCAGCAGCATTAAAAGAAGAAGTTGATCGGCTCATGGAGAATAATTTTATCAAAGAATCTACCTATCCGAATTGGGTTTCGAATCCAGTGCTGGTTAAGAAAGCCAACGGAAAATGGAGAGTATGCATCGATTTTTCAGATCTAAACAAGGCCTGCCCCAAAGACCGCTTCCCATTACCCAGAATCGATCAATTGGTAGACGGAACAGCGACACATGAATTGTTATCTTTCATGGATGCTTACTCCGGATACAACCAGATCATGATGCATGAGCCAGATCAGGAGGACACAAGCTTTATCACTGACATTGGTCTTTACTACTACAGAGTTATGCCCTTCGGGTTGAAGAATGCAGGGGCAACATACCAAAGACTTGTTAATGCTATGTTCAAACCGCAATTAGGCAAGACTATGGAAGTCTACGTCGATGACATGTTAGTAAAGTCTAAGAAAGCGGTGGATCACATAGAACACTTAGCGGACATGTTCGCAGTCCTCCGAAAATACGGAATGAAGCTCAATCCTTTGAAATGTTCATTTGGAGTGGAATCCGGAAAGTTTTTAGGTTTCATCGTGAGCGCAAGGGGCATCGAGGCTAGTCCAGCTCAAATTACCGCCTTAAAGGAAATCAAAGCTCCTAGAACAAAGAGGGAATTGCAAAGTCTCAATGGATAAGTCGCCGCCTTGAGTCGGTTCATTTCCAAAGCCACAGATAAATGCATCCCATTCTTTGATGCCCTAAAGAAAGGAAAGAAAAACTTCGATTGGACTCCCGAATGCCAAAAAGCCTTTGATGAATTGATTCCCCATATGGAAACGCCTCCAATACTTTCTAGGCCTGGCGATGGCGAGGATCTTCTTATATACTTAGCAGTATCATCTCATGCTTTAAGTGCAGCGCTGATACGGGAAGACAAGAGGATTCAACATCCAGTTTACTATATCAGCAAAAGACTCACTGGGGCAGAGATGAATTACTCTAAGTTGGAAAAACTCACCTATTGCCTACTAATTGCATCTTGAAAGTTGAGGCAATATTTCCAAGCTCATCCTATCAGAGTCCTCACTGATCAACCTTTAAAGCAAGTCCTGTTTCGCCATGAGGCTTCGGGTCGTCTTCTAAAGTGTAATATTGAACTCAGTCAATATGACATCACTTATCATCCCCGAAAAGCAATCAATGGACAGGCTTTAGCGGATTTCATCGCAGAATTCACGGATAAGGGTAATGTTGAGGAGGAAACGATCGATGATTCCCCAATACAATGGAAGTTATATGTCGATGGCGCGAGAAACGACTACTGTTCTGGAGCCGGAGTTGTACTTGAGACCCCTGAAGGTCGATCATTATGCTATGCACTAAGATTGGAATTTCCTTCAACAAACAATGAAGCAGAATACGAAGCCCTTATCGCTGGCTTAAGGATTGCTAAAGAATTAAACATCCGAGCGTTACAGATCTTCAGTGATTCTCAGCTTATTGTATGCCAAGTCAAAAAGGAATTCCAAGCGAAAGGGGGAAATCTGCCCGCCTACTTGTCAAAGGCTTGGGAACTTCTGTGTGACTTCGATCAGCACGCGATAAACCATATTCCTCGAGAACAAAACATGAAAGCAGATTCTCTCGCAAAGTACTCTAGCACCGGCGAAGCTCAATTTCTGGGGTTTGTCCCAGTAGAAGTTCTGTCGGCACCGAGCATTAATGAGATGGAGATTGATTGGATCATAGTATGTCTCAAGAGCAAGAATCATGGATGACTCCAATAACAGAATATCTGCTCAATGGCTCTCTACCAGGGAACTCAAAAGAACGACAAAAGCTACTGAGAAAAGCCTCTCGATATATAATCCAGGATGGCCGATTATACAGACGGGGATTCTCAATGCCATTACTTCGATGTGTATCCAGGGAAGAGTCCAAAACAATCCTAGCAGAGGTACACGGAGGAGAGTGTGGTGATCATTCAGGTGGCCAAACATTAGCAAAGAAAATTCTCCGATACGGATATTTTTGGCCAGAAATTAATCGAGATGCTGCAAGCTATTCCCGAAAGTGTGACAGATGCCAAAGATTCGCTAAAATTCTTAGAGCACCTTCTACTGAACTCACACAGATGGTCAGTCCATGGCCATTTGCAATTTGGGGAATGGATCTCATTGCACCGCTACCAATTGCCAAATCTGGAATCAAATATGCCATTGTTGTTGTAGATTATTTCACTAAATGGGCTGAAGCTGAACCATTGGCTACTATCACCTCTAAAAGGATGATAAACTTTGTGACTAAAAATATCATTTGCAGATATGGTGTGCCTCAAAAAATAATTACAGATAATGGTACTCAATTTGAAAGTGAAGAATTCCAGGATTTTTGCAAGCGATTCAAAATCCGGAAAAGCTTCTCAACAGTGGCTCATCCGCAGGCAAACGGGCAAGTGGAAGTCGTGACCAAAATTATTAAGTCAACCATCAAGAAGCAAATTGAAAGAGAAAAAGGTGGTTGGGTCGATAAGCTACCACTGGCACTATGGGCATACAGAACCACTCATAAAACTGCGACTGGACACACCCCGTTTTCATTGGCATACGGGTCAGAGGCAATGATTCCGGTAGAAATAGAGGTCCCTTCACATAGAAGAATCCATTTCAATCAAGCAGAAAACGAAAAGCTACAGCTTGAAGCGCTAGATCTCCTTGATGAATAAAGAGATGAGGCTAATCTCAGAATTGCAGCTCATCAACAAAGGATAGCCAGACATTTCAATTCCAAAGTTCGCCAACGCAGCTTTGAGATTGGAGATCTAGTCCTGAAGAGAATTATGACCACGACAGGTGTGTTTGGGCCAAATTGGGAAGGACCATATGTCATAGGTCAGAAGCTTCTTGACGACACATTCAAACTCACTACTGTTGAAGGAGATAAATTCCAAGGGCATGGAACAGCAATCACTTGCGTCCATACTTTACTTGAAAATTTTGTTGAAATATTGTAAAAAGAGTTATGAATGTATGATTCTTGTAATTAAAGGCAATTGTAAAACTGATGCAAGTAAATAATGAAAGAATATAAAGTGGATGTAGGCCCCATTTCCTGGCCGAACCACTATAAATCTTGTGTTCCTTATTATTATTACATGTTTGAATTATTTTCGATATAAAAAGTACATAGAATGTATTGCTGAAATGTCGATTTAAATTTTTGCAGACAATGGAAGTGAAACTTGCACATAGTAAGACCAAGTGATTCTCGCCAAATTTCGAGTCACAAAAGCCCCGAATTCAAATCCTAGATAGGAAGTACTTCAATTGAACGGCCTATGATTTCGACAGAAACGGGCCTTTGCTAATAAATTGAGATCGTCTGAACAAACAAACATCCAATTAAGAAGCTAATGCCCGTTCTCACGAACTTGCCTGACAATGAAGTACACTTCCTTGGATTAAACAAATTACTTGTAAGAAAAGGGAATGAAAGCTTGAAAAGAAAAAAAACAGAGGATCGCTGAAAAGGCACAAGCAAGTGGACAAGGGAACAACCAAAGCCATCATCGGCAGCACAAGTCCTCTTCGGAGGCACAACTCTTCGGAGGATAAAGACCTCTAATGGGTCATACGCCACCAAAAAGAAAGTTCTCTACTCAACAAAAAAGATTGGAGGAGTCATGACCCTCCAACCATGAGAGAGTAACTTCCAGGCGATGAAAACCCTCTCTGAGGCACATTTCACCAGGAGTTGAAGTGTAACAACCGCTCTTCGGAATTTCACTTCACCAGAGTTGAAATGTAAAACAAAATAAAAGCCCTCTTCGGAGGCCCATTTCACCAGGAGTTGAAGTGTTACGACCGCTCTTCGGAATTTCACTTCACCAGAGTTGAAATGCAAACAAAATAAAGACCTCTTCGGAGGCACATTTCACCAGGAGTTGAAGTGTAACAGCCGCTCTTCGGAATTTCACTTCACCAAAGTTGAAATGCGAAACAAAATAAAGGCCTTTCTGGAAGTCCACGTTTCACCGAGATTGAAATAAAACTTCCAAGTGTTGAAACGTGAAAAGGCTTTCTTCAAAGGCACAACTCTTTGGAGGTACACGTTTCACCAAGATTGAAATAAAACTTCCAAGTGTTGAAACGTGAAAAATCCCTCCTCAGAGGTACAACCTCCTCCCGGAGACACAATCAAGAAGAAAGACCTCTTCGGAAGCCCACGTTTCACGGAGATTGAAATAAAACTTCCAAGTGTTGAAACGTGAAAAGGCTTTCTTCAAAGGCACAACTCTTTGGAGGTGCACGTTTCACCAAGATTGAAATAAAACTTCCAAGTGTTGAGACGTGAAAAATCCCTCCTCAGAGGTACAAATTTCTATGTAAAAAAAAAAAAGAGTTAAAGTACCCTTCAGAGGTCCGCTTTACCACAAAGAAGAATTCACTTGGTAGAATGCGTACATACGCAAAAGAAAAAAGTGATTTCTTCGAAGAACAAAGCGTAAAAACTTATATGAAGGGAGTTGTACTCTACGAAAAATTTCTTCAAGAATGAAATAATTATTCTTCAGAAAAATAAGAGTGCAAGTCCCCTCGAAGTATAAAATATTGCAGCAAGCTTATGGTATGGGGGCAGCATGGTATAGTTACATACAATATGGTATAGCCACATCGGCAAAAGTAATGCTCAAACAACATACCATAAGCCCGCTGCAATATCATATAAATAAACTTGTGCAAAAATGAATAATAAATACATTCTCAAATTCAAACAGAAGTCTGTACAAATAAAGGATCATTTTATTCAATTGTATTGCAGATACAGGTTTCAAAATAAAAAAGCAGGGGCCGATACCCGCACAATTCTCGACCAATACATGCAAAAGACAAGAAGCTAAAAGCTGAAATCTTCATTTCTTCTTGCCACCTTTGGACCCTTTACCCGGCCAAATGGTTAGCTTTTCAGGTCGGTCTGTAGGCATAAGGGGAGAAGGGGAGGGAGGTGCAACCGGTGTAACTTCCGGTTCCTCTTCAGTAGCAATGATTTTCTTCCCCCTCCTCTTCGACGTTCCGTGCTTCTTTCTCCTCTTCGAAGAAGACTCACTCCCTGGGGTAGCAAGAGCAGACAAAATTATGTCATCAGAAGGACTCCGCTCCGGAGATATCTCACCTCCCTCAAGTCCTTCGTCTTTCTGCTCTTGCGAAGCGATAGGGTCATCTAAGCCATGAAGAGCCTCTATTTGCTCCTCTTGTGACCCGGGCTGTGAAGCAGAAGGAGGAGTCACCTGAAGAGATGGAGGAGGGATCACCGGAGAAGGCGTAGTCTAAACGATGCTCGATGCTTTCTCTACAGGAGAAAAGAGGTTAAAGTCAGCAAAAAGAGGAGATAAAGGCTCATTAAGATTGAGGAGATAGTCAAAAAATTCATCAAAGTCGTGGGAAGTGAACAAGCAATCAGTTTGAACTGGTCCAACAATAAAGTTACCTGCGGCGGTTGTCTTTATTATTTCAATCTCGTAATCCTGGGCTTCGGTGCTCTCCTGAGGCTTCTCTACAACATGGGGAGTTGTAACTCCGAGATCAGTTTTATCTAGAGGAATAGAAGATGAGCTAGGGCCAGCTATATCAACATCAGCTAAAACCGAAGGAGGAACAGGGGGATTTACAAGCGCTTCCTTCTCTGAGCACCCCTCCACTGTCGTTTCAGCTCGAAATTTAGCAAGCTGCTCTTTTCCCCTAGCTAGTGCTTCCCGAGTTGCCTCGTCAAAATAATATTCTTGAAGATGGTCTTCGGAGTAACCAGCGCCTCCAAGCATATCTACGGCAGCCTCCCATACTTCAGCCAATGTAATCTCATATTTGGGACCCAGAAATGAAAGGCTGCCGTGCCCCAAGATACATTGAAGATAAAAATCAAATAATGTGGAGCCAATGTCAGCTTTGGTTGCTTGATGGACCTCTTCGGCCGCGAGTTTACCAGCAACAACCTCGTCATGCTCCTTTTCGGCCATAGCAAGTCGAGTTTTTAACAACTCTATCTCCAAGCTTTGAGAGCCGGTCTGTTCTCGCAACTGTAAAGTTTCAGCGCGATATTCTTCTATGACCTTCTCTTTGTGTGTAAGCTTATCTTCGACTGCCCTTTGAGTGGCATGCGCATCCCGTACTTGTTGCTGAAGCATGCTCTCCTTTTGAGAATAGAAAGTAGATGAAGTAGCTAATTCTTCCTTAAGCTTTTCTACTTCCGCTTCCAGCTTTTCATTATAGGAAGCAATACTTCTCATTTCGGCGTCATGCTGCTCGAGAGTCTTCTGCCACTCAGTCTTATCGTTTTCCATTGTGAGCATGGCCTCGAGATTGGCTCGGTTAACCCTCTGAAGCTCATCGACAAGTTTTTGCCAGTTCGACATTCTTTCAATATCGGTCCTGACAGTATCAAGATTTCGCAGCATAGCCGATTTGTCGAGAGGAACCAAGTCGAGATCAAATCGAACCCCTCTCAGGCACCACTGAGAGAATTGACTTTGAAGAGTGGGAGGACCTTGCCCAACTTGGTATGCGGGCCGGTTGATGATTGTTTGAATGTCGGAACGAACGGGGGCAGGAGATTGAGCAGGAACATTTTCAGAAACTGTCGGCATTGTTTCTTCAGTAAGTTTAGCCCGCTTGCTGGAAGAATCGTCCATATGACCTTTACCTCTCTCATCGTGAGTCTTTCTTTTTTGGATATCATCATCTCTGTGAGGAGGGTCATGTCTTTCTTGTTCTCTTCGGGGACGTTCTTCATATGCTCGTCTCTCGTCTGCTTTTCTGATGGCCCTCTCTTCATCGATTTCTCTTCGAGGGGGGAGATTATGTCTATAGTCGAATATGCTGCGTCTCCCGTTTTGCTTAAAGTCGTCATAATAAGAGCCGCTCCGCCCCATTGGAGAACCTGAAATTAAAGAAAAAACAAGGTTTGAGAATCTACCAGGAATAAGAAAGTCAAGTGCATCCTAAGTGCGTGTGACGTGTAAAACTACTCGCGGCAAACTAGACTACAAACCAGTCATCGACTGAGGGGTAGTGGTAGTTATTGTGGAAAATTGCACTTCCAGGGCTGTGGAAGTGTGCTTGAGAGTAGAAGTTGCTTCAATCACTGGAGATGTGACTTTGGCAATGGCAGGATCATCCCTAAAAAGTTCTTGAGAAGTGACTATTATGTCACTTAAACTCCCAAAAATATCAACTCCAAGATCAACGTTCTTATCAGTATGAGGAAGGGGCTCCTCTTCTTCAGTTATGGGGGCAAGTGCAGGCTTTTCGGACGGCTCCGCATCATCCCTTGGAGTGGAACATTTTACTAGTGAAGTTTCTATAGAGGTTCCTCCCCGCATGTGCTCTTTAATAGAGACCGGGGCATCAGGAGTTTTCATCGGAGAATCGGGAACTTCAGTTGGAACTTCACGAGGTTGAGTAGAACGAGAATAACGTAAAAGCTCAAACCGATGAAGAAGTTCATCTGTCAATAGAAATTTTGCGCTCCTCTCTTCAGCAGCCACAATGCTTAGCCTTTCAAAGACTGGCTTATGACTGGAATCTCTAGAAGGAGGAGGAAGTGCTGTAAAAATAAGGAATGGAATCAGCATCTAGCAATACGAACCCTGAAAAACTTAGAATAAAATTGAAGAAAGAAGGGAAAGAAGATCTCACTTCCTATTCTCCAGTCTGCGTAAAATCCTGTGGGGCAACGAATATAGAAGAATTGATTCAAAAAACCATGTGCACTCTCCAGCAAATCCAAAATTAGTTTACGGTTCCTCGCACCTCTTACAAGCACAATTGAAGGGTGGTCCTTGTTCTTCGCAAAAGTGCACAAGTAACAGATTTCCTCAAAACTCGGAAGACGGTCAAGAGTTCTCCTGAACAGAACGCACAATCCCATCAAAATGGCATAGCCATTGGGATGCAGTTGGAAAGGAGAGATCGTTAGTCGAAGAAGGATTTGTTGAAGAAATTCATTAAAGGGAGGAATTACTCCACTTAAGAAAATTTGGCGATTAATGGCAACAAAACCGGAAGGTGGTCTATTAGCAAAATCATTTGGTCCAGGGAGTAAAACTTCTGCCTCGGCAATGCCAAATTGAACGCATAATTGATTAAGCACCCGCTGTTTCAGAAGGGTAGGAGTTCTTTCCGGAGGGTTCTCTAGTGGAATAGCAATCGGGATAGCCCCTTCGATGTGTTCTATCATCTCTTCTTGTTGAGACGTCGTTCTGCATGAGTAACTGGATGTTCAGATGTGAAGGTGCACGTTTCCTAAAAGTGTGAAGTGTTGTGCAAAACTAATAAAAATAACAAGCAAAATAACTGGAATTAAACTAGTTAGCAACTGATCGATTGTGAGATTTCAGGACTTGTTAATTTAAAACTCAAGTGCAGTGTTAATTCAAACAAAATTCTAGCTTTGCTTTAACACTTCATTTGAGTCGGTTGAGTTACAGCATTTCACTCACACAATTCATTTAAGTTGATTATTCTTTATCGACTAATCTGTCATTCGATGTGGGCGGTCGGTGACAGTATATTCGTCCCATTTTTCTACAAATGTCATATTTAGCAGGTTGACAACTTTAAAGGGATCTACAAAGAAGTGCAACAAAATTCAAGTCCAAACAACTCGATCGAATTTTTTCAGAAAAAATTTCACAAGTCCTAGGTCGTCCAACGACCTAGTATAGGTCAGAGCTCGTTTAGGTCGCACTGTGCAAATTAAAGAGGTCCAAAGCAATGCAAATTTATTCAAGTTCTAACTCGGCCGCGACCTAAAACCCTATGCTGCAGAAATTAGGTCGTGCAAGTTTTAAGCCGTTCAGCTATCAGTGGGTCGTATGACATTTTGGTTGTGCAAGCTTTAGGTCGTTCAGCGACCTAGCGTAGGTCGAAAATTTTCTTTAGGTCTCAAGGGCCTTAAGGTCGTGAAGCATCTTTTGTCACTCAAATTCGTTAGGTCGCCTAACTTCCTCTCTGCACCAGACCCGATAACCCGCCATCAACTACCCGAAGGGATTCATCGTCCTCTCCATGAAATTTACCATCTCTTCATACCACCAGATCATTCCAAAAACTAATCAAAAAATCCCCGATCCTTCATAGATTCAACGCATTGCCATGACTTCCTAAATCAGTCAAATGACGACCGAAAATCGATTGCAACAATCACTCGAAATAAAGCGTGATACATGGAGTTGAACTAAGGTCAGAGAGTGGGAATTCATAATTCAACGGCGATTATGGTGGGATGAAGACCAGATTCACTTACGAGATGTAATGATAAAGATGAATCGGTGACTGGATGGGTTGAATTCGCCTTTGGAAGCTCAGAGAATCGTTAATGGCGGTAGGAGATTAGAGCAATGGAATGAGGAAGAGTTAGCGACCTAACAGATTTATATGAGGCAAAAATGGGAAGACAAGTAGGCACGCGTATTGGCACAAGTGTTAGGTCGCTCACGACCAAGCTAAGTCAGGTCGAAGCACGCGACCTATGTCATAGGCCCGTACTTCGAGGGGCAAATGTTAACTCCTCTTCGTTAGCGACCTAAAACCTAAAGATACGGAGCGACCTAACTACAGGAATGGCCTAGCGACCTATAGAAAATCGCAACCTAACGGCTCAATTGGTAGGCGACCTATCAAACTCAATGGTCTAGTTCACGACCTAACCAGATGAGCAAGCAAGCGACCTAACTAGACAAAGGATTTAACGACCTAAAGTCTTTATGCGACCTAGTATCTTCAGTCCTTAGCGACCTAAGAGATGGAGCGGCCTAGCGACTTAACTGATCAAGTGACCTAAAAGTAGCTGCGACCTAAGGGAAGCTGCGACCTATAGAACTCTGCGACCTAAGGGAAGCTGCGACCTATGGAATTCTGCGACCTATAGAACTCACACGACCTAACAGAGTGCTTCGACCTAAGGAAGGCCGCGACCTAAGGGATTCAGCGACCTAAGATCTCGAGCTATGATAACAGGAAGATACTCACGACCTAAGATAGGTCGCTTACGACCTAAGGACATTGCATTAGAAGGCCGTCTTTTCTATGCCGTTACTGGTAAGGTCGCTTACGACCTAGAACTTGTTGAAACGAGCTTGCGTGTTCTTATGGAAGGGGGGCCAGTGCTTCTTAGGTCGGCTACGACCTACGACCTTACTTAGGTCGGTCACGACCTACGACCTTACTCCGAAAAAGCCTAAAAATACACCCCGAGTTCCAACTAGAAAGGGACCTTTTGGCTCATTCATTTCAAGCGTCGTTACTCTGCTGCATTCCGAACTACGTCAACACTTAAAGCTTTTGAGATACAAAGAACGCTTCAAGGAACTTCACGAAGAAATCATACATGTTCAACATGAATTCAAAGATTTTGATCGACATTGAAGTTGAGGCTACTTGTTCTAAATGACTTTAAACTCAAAGGGTGTTGTAATCGATGAATCTTGTAAAGGGTTGTAATAATATCAGCAATAAAGGAGTTTAAAGTGGACGTAGGCTCTCTCTTAAGCCGAACCACTATAAATATCGTGTCTTTTAATACTTTTCTGTGATTCTTACTTTTTTCTGGTTCCCGTACCAACGGGTGGTGCTTTCACAACTACACTCTACACACCGGGGTGTTAGCGTTCAATTTTTAGCGTTAACAAAAGTTAAATCTTATAAGTTCAATTTCAATATTTCAAAAGATAATGAATTATTGGATAAGAGAAATTGTTTAAATTTAATATTTGGAATTTATTGAATAAATAAATAATGGGAATTGAATAACCGTATAATGGAAATGGTTGTTCCATAATTTTAATTCATTTCAAAAGTTAAATTTTTAAGTTTGTTTTGAATATTTCAAAAGATAATGATTTAAGAATAATCAAAATTATTTAAATTTAATATTACGAATGTTTGAATAATTAAATTCTGAATTCGATATGATTAATTTGATATTGAAATTTAATATATGAAAATAGAGTGAATGATTTAAATTTGATTTAATATGATTCAAATTGGTTTCCAAGTGAATGTCAGTTATATTGGGATTATAATAGAGTTAATAAGATTTTAAAATTGGAATTTATTGGATAATTGGATAACGGGTTTAATATGATTAAAAATGATTGGTAAAATTTTATTTTATCATACTAAAGTTAGAATGATGTTGTAGAACTTTTAAAATCAAATTAAAAGTAAATTTGTGAAAAATTGAATATTTTAATATTTAATTATCGAGCGGAAAATAGCCAAATTTTGAACAGTCTTAGAATTGGACGAAACTAGTTTCATTGGGTCCGTAATAGTTAGTTATTATCGGATTTCAATTTTCGTAGCAGTCGAAGTTGTCGTTTGACCGTGGCAGTTCGAAACGCGTTGAAATTGTTTTAATATTAATTTGGCAAGTTAAAATAGTCATTTTTCAAACGGGCTCGGATTTCGATGAAACCAGTTTCATCGGATCCGTAATGTGATATTATTATAAGATTTCAAATTTCGTGTCAATCGGATTTACCGTTTGTCCGGGGCAAGCCAAAACGCATAGAAATTTAGTTAATCGGTTTAATTTAAAATCGATTGTTTATTTCCATAACTCTCACATACGATCGAATTAGCTTTCGAAACCTGTTCCATTGCGTCCGGAACGCGGGATAAACCCTAGAAACGCCGGTCACCGGGCGTAAATCGGAGTTCGAAAAACCCGGATGAATAGTGTTCGATATTTTCTATAAATAGACAACTTTTATCACAAAAAACAAAAATAGCCTAGGGTTTCTCATGGTCGGCCACCGCTTGTTATTTCAATGGCTGATAACGCGCCTCCTTCCTCCTCGTTTTTCTTTCAATCCACGCTTCATTTCAAAAATCTTCCAACTGCAAAATGAAAGAGAGTGAAGAGATCTTTAAAGTGGACGGCTATGATAAGATATAACTTCATGGATCGACGACAAATTGGACTGGAACCACGGCCGTTTGGCTTCGTTTTGCGTGCAGGTGGGGCCACCGAGCTTGGCCGTAGTTTGGCCGTGAGTTGCTCTGGGTGAGGCGCACGTTGCGACGTCCTCAGATCGTGGTGGAAGCTAGCGCGTTGGTTGCGTTCAGTAGGGTTTTGTGGCGGCATTGGGTTATCACGTACGCGATTTTTTTTCACGTATTGGAGAAGAAGATAGTCATGGTCTTGATGTATGCAGGCAGATCCAACGGCTCTGGTTGCTTAGGTTATAAAATTTTAAAAGAAATTTGTAAATGGTTATATTAGAAATTGTATAAACTTTAAACTGCGATATCTCTTTCATACGAGGTCCGTTTAGGACGAAATAAAGTGCGTTGGGTTCGTATTGACGAGCACTACGCTATCGAATTGGATTGGAGTCATTTGGAGCTAGTGAAAATTTCGGGTAAAATTAAACGCTCGTTTAATTTTATTCGAAATAAAACGCTGGAACTACATTGAAATCAAGGTGAGTGTTTTATAACGCTCAAACCGTACTAAATATCTTTATGCTAGTTAAATTGACATTATGAAGTGATATGAATTTTATTTGTCGTTGTTTGAAATAAATTTAATTGTCATATAGCTTGTTATTTGAATTAACCGTTGAAAATTTAAATTGACAGTTAAATTGAAATTGAAATTGAATTGCGATTAAATTACCTAACATTAACAACTATGAAACTGCCATAAATTGTATTTTCTATTGGATGCTGTATTTTTTGATGGATGTTATTGGTTGATATTTAAATGTTTGGATGTTTGTTTGCTTACATATACTGTTATGCATAAATATGACACTGTGATTGGTTTAAGTTGTATATATTCATCCCTGACATTTAATTGAAATAAATAACTACTTGGCCATAGGATAGAAAATTATATACGGACACCGAATTGGCTAAATTAAAAACTTTAAAATCGTCGATTTGAAATTTATTAAAATGTTTGATTTAAAAGTTATAAATAGAAATAAATTTATGGAAATCGAAGTTATCGGAAATTGAGGTTGGAATGTTGAAATAAAAAATTTGGTTAAAGGAAATTGTTGAATAAATTTAAGTGGAGACTTTGGAATTTTAAAATCGGGATATGATTGAATTACGAAATTTGATTTGTTTTAAAGATTGAACCTTAATTCGAGCTTTGAATATTACTAAGTAAAAGTAATATAAAAATGATATTTTGAAATTGAGCTTGGAATTGAATCATATTTGAAATTTGGATTTAAACTTGAATATTGATGGAAAATTTTGTTAAGTGTTATAAATGGATATTTTGAAAATCAAGCTAAAAATCGATATAAATTGAAATTGAATAAATGGAGGGTGAATGTAAAATTGAATTAATTTGAAGTCAAAGTTGACATTGATTTGAATTGAAATCGAAACTGAATCGGTAGAATGTAAATTGAAATTGATTTGAATTGGGAAGTTATAATTGAAATGGATTTGTTTTGAAGCTGTTTTATTTTGTTTCCAAATTACTCGGTTATATAAACCATTTTGAATACTTAAACTATTTTAATCAATTTTAAATCTACTTAACCCAATTTAAATTATTTTAAACTAAATTTATCTATTTTAAATCCATTTTAAGATTTTAAGTATTTTAACTATTTTAATTATTTAAACCTACTTTTAAACTACTCAAAACTATTTTTCCAAAATTCTAAGCTGATCAATAAGGTGAAATGTTTGTATTTAAATCTTGAATTTAAATACGAATTAAGTTAAGTGAAGTTGCAACCTAAATTGAAATTCGAATTGATTTTGAGATCGAAATGAGATATTGACGCGAAAATGATTTTTGAAGCGGAATCTTACATTTGATAGATACGATTAAAATTGAAATGGATTTGATTTTGAAACGAATATGATTTTTTGATACCAATTATGAATCGATTTGAATATAAAAGAGCCAACGGTGTAATAATACGTAGTTATTAAAGACCGGGATCGGATATGGACATACTCTCTGTCGATACCGAAAACCACTTTAATAACTATTATACGCGAAGTGTTGATCCATAATGAAGTGGATGGTTTGGTGAACGCGTTGACTGAAGAAAGAGAACGATATTGGATGACCACTGACATGACTAAAACAGGAGCCGTGCCGGGCCATTGAGGTTCGCCACCTCTAGCAGACCCGCTTCTTCGATACCATATCTATTACATTTGTGATGCGATTTGGGTGCACCCCTTGATTTGGGAGTGTTGTTTCGCGGTGTTGGGGTAGCTGCTGGCTATGCTCAACATCAGTCCAGATCACGCAGCTACTAGTATCCTAGTTGGTATGGCCTCATGTACCTTGTCATACTGATTATCCTATTCGTGACCACTATGTTTTTTTTGTGTTATACCTATGGGGTACCCTCTGATAACCACCAGTTTACGGTGGGGCTTACGGTGCTGTATAGACTATGACATTATAAAAATGTGTTAAGGAGGATTATGGTAACGCCTTAACGCTATTTTGATACTTTATATTACTGATAGGCATTATCTACTTAGCGTACATTACTAAATAGTAGATAGTTTAACGGATCCTTAAGAGATGGAAAATCCCGTAACATCTCTTGAGTTATTGCACGCACGTTGACACTGGATTTGAGATGTCAAACCCCATAAACATCTCTGACGCCGTTACACTCATATTTATTTACGGTTGATTTAACTTTCATAAGGATATTTTAGTCCTGACTCGAGTGTTTTGTCTGTTCATTTCGCTCGGGTCAGTCCCGAGTTTTCAGATTTTTAAAGACCTATTATGGAGGACGAAGACGAAGACTTGGTACACTATTACTATTATTATCTGCGCATCATGCTGTCTGCTGCATTATTTTAATTGTTCTGTTGTATATGTATAACTCTGATAAATGTTTTATAAATAATAATCAAGGTATAGTAAACAACTTCATGAACTGTTTATTTGATTATTATATTTTATCGTTCCGCTGCAAGATTCTGTGTTCTTTCCTTTCTTTTGTTTCTCTTTCCTCTTCTTTTCTTATTTACCCCAATAACCATCTGCCCTTTTTAATGGTTTGGAATCGACAGGTCTATTTGATCTTCAGTTTAAACTGTCCAAAAAGGCGGGTCGTTACAGTTGGTATTAGAGCTTCGGTTTAGCGATAAACCTTGGTTCTAGTGGGGAATAACTCATTGAAATAGAGGTAAACTATATGAATGAGTTGAGTGTATATGAGAGAGCGTACTTGTTATTTGATATAAAATGGTTTTATAGTGTGTTAATTTGTTCCGTAGAGCATTTATGAATTCTGGTCGATACTTGGGACGCCAAGGCGTTGATAGGAATTTCTAAACACTCGAATAGGACAAACCAACACAATATCGTTTTGGAATATATTTTTATATAAAAGAATTATTGAATATTTATTCATTTTGATTGAATTGATTGTTAGGAGAAGATATTATTAGATTATTATCGTTATTGTTTGATCAGTCAATATTTACAACAATTGATTAAATTACAATGGATTTAAGAAAATGAAATCTTGTAAACACAATTGATAATGAATATAAATGAATTTTAACTTGGATTTGGGAATTTAAATTCCGGTGTTTGAAATTGACTTACAAAAATTTGAAAAATATAATATGAGTATTATATGATAGTATAATTGAGTTGAAATTGTTTCCGAAGGATTTTTTTTTAATGATAAGTGTTATATTCCCTTCTCTTGACGCTAAAAAATGTTTTCGGTGATGAGTGCACGCATCATCGACGTTTATTTTCGAGAGTCCGAGTGGGGGAGACCACTTAATAGCTTGTCTAAACCTGGTTTTGATTCAAATTTTATTTTATTTTGTATTCTCTATAGTATGATTTGATATATAAATTATATAAGTATATATTATTTCAAAACTTGATTTGAAATGAAACCGGGATTGGAATTCTTAAGTCCTTTAATAATTAATGTTTTTTTATGACTGAAATGAATTTAGACTTGAATCATTAAGGAACATCTGAATTGTGAAATGAGAAATGAACCTAAGAGCTAAGTGAAAATATCAATTGAAGTAAAAATTCTTAGAATTAGGAAATTACGAACTTAAAATAAAAATTGAAACTGCAAAACTCGCATAGTATTAAATTTCATTCTATAGCATAGATACAACTTACCAAAATATCTAAGAAGTTCAAACATGTTATATGAATTGTTAATTGGATAATATACAAGTATAGGTTTGAATAATGAAATATGCATTTAATTAATGGCTTGCAAATATAAATAAAATTGGTAGTAAATAATTGAAATTTAAATTAACATTTAAAGGTGATTCACAATTATGTTAATATAAAATGGAAATACTATATGTGAATGTAAATGTGAAATTAAATTATAGTGAAATTTAAGTAATGACTTAAGAATTAATTAATTGAAAATTCAACTTTAAATGAAAAGAAGTTGTATGTTGTTTAACTACATTCTATTTGCATAACTATAACTTACCAAATACTTAAAAGGTTTAAAATGCTAATAAGGATAAGTTGAGAAATAATATACCAATGTGAGAGTGAATAATAAGATGTGAAGATCTATTGATAGTTGTAAATATAAAAGAAATTTAAGCTGTAAAATGAATGATATATCTAGGTGAATAAATAAAATTTAAAATTAATGAAATATAAAATTGGTAAATGAAAACTAATTAAATTTGAATATAACTAAATGCCAATAAACTTGGAAGTGTATGAAATTAAAATTGATTTGGAAATGTATAATTGATTTAGTGTAGATTTTAAATGGATGTTAATGTTGATACGCATTGGTTGTTAGATGGATGATAATTGATTAAGTAGAATTCATTAGTGTTAATGTAATCGAATAAACGGAATAAAATTTTAAAATAATTAAATTCAAATTTGAAGCAAAGTAAAATTTAATATAATTGAATTCAATTTAAATTGAAACAAATTGACTTTAATTTAAAATGTGAATGAAACAAACTTGAATAAATCGGAAACAAATTGAATGTAAACCTATTGCATGGATGAATAAGAAAATAAATGACTTCGTGTTTATGATTGTTCTTTAGAAAAATTGAAGTTTTGATGGTTTGTACTTTGAAATAATAAAAGCAAATTTTTGGAAAAAATCCAAAATTGTCCAATATATGCTGAAACGAAAACAACCATAACTTTTAAATGGATGAACGGAATTCGACGATCTTAGACTTTTCGAAAAGCTTAGAAACTATAGCACAACTTTTGTTTCGATAACTTGAGAAAATTCCATCTTCTACTAGGATAAAAACTTGAATGTTACTCGCTGGCCTATGTAAAATAAGTAAATATCTGTAGTATACACCCTTAGTATTTTCGTCATATCTTTTGACCTCTTTATCGGATTTTAATGATCTTTCAATTTCTGGAAAGATAAGAACTTAAGCTAAAAATTTTTTTCAAGTGCTTTGTGTTTTGATGTCGTTTAGAAGGTCGAAAACATGGGTGAACGTCGCTGACCTGCGCAATTCATTGCCCAGGCTGAAGCGTATCCCCTAAGTAAAACGACCATAACTTTTGAACGGGTGGTCCGAATTCGATGATTTTGGACACTCCGGAAAGCCTGAAATGAATATAACAAATTTTGTATATATTATGTTGCCAAATTTTATCGTTTAAGTGACCTAAAACTAAGATTTGTTTGCTGTCCTGAAAATTGGAATCTCAGTTTTGAAGCTAAATATGTTATATATATGTTGTGTAGGCTTGCATGGTTCTAACTTAGTTATTGAGCATTTTAGTAGGTAGCAAAGGTGTTGCGCCTCGTCGTGGAGCTCGCTTCTACGCTAAATGCATAATGTAAGTAAATTGCTAATAAATGCTAAATAACAGGTACGCTTACGATTTTATATGATATTGGTGATATATATATGTTGTTTCCCCAGATATGGGATGCCTCATCATTGAGATGAGATGTATATTTGTGATATATATGCTATTATATTTTTTCCGATCGAGCCGCGCAAAGGAGACTCTGCCGAATTTTTCCGTAAATCCAGGTGTTAGAAAATTTTTCAAGTTTAATTTTTTTTTAACTTGTTTTGATAATTAACTTTTAAGTTTAGAAAGCCGTTCGGAGTAAGTTAGTAGAAGCGTAGTTATGACTTTATAAATGGAATTTCATTGTTTTATAAGCTGGTAACTTTGAATAAAATATATCTAATGTTGAATTCTATACTTAGTTTCTTTTCCCTTCTTTTTCCTTTTCGGGGACGAAAAGTTTGAGTGGGGGAGAGTGTAACGACCCGTAAATTTTCGATAATTAAAATAGTTAATTTAATAAGATTTCGTGATTTAGTGTTAGAAAAAAATTTGTAATTCGGTTGGTTAATAATAATTGGAATGAATTGCAACAATAATTATCCAAGTAATGAAAAATAAAACTACTTAGTGAATGCCTTTGAAATCAAAAGTTGAATAGGATAATAAATGTTGAAGTCATTGGGTACAATAGAGTAATTGATCGACAAGTAAAGTCTATTTAAAATCAAATACTGAACATTGAAAAGGTAAATTATTTAAATTAAATATTTAAAACTTATTGAATACTTGAATAACTGTAAAATGAAAATAGTGTTCTAAATTGTGAATTGGTTTTAAAAGTTGAATCTTATAAGTTCAATTTCAATATTTCAAAAGATAATGAATTATTGGATAAGAGAAATTGTTAAATTTAATATTTGGAATTTATTGAATAAATAAATAATGGGAATTGAATAACCGTATAATGGAAATGGTTGTTCTATAATTTTAATTCATTTCAAAAGTTAAATTTTTAAGTTCGTTTTGAATATTTCAAAAGATAATGATTTAAGAATAATCAAAATTATTTAAATTTAATATTACAAATGTTTGAATAATTAAATTCTGAATTCGATATGACTATTTGATATTGAAATTTAATATATGAAAATAGAGTGAATGATTTAAATTTGATTTAATATGATTCAAATTGGTTTCCAAGTGAATGTCAGTTATATTGGGATTATAATAGAGTTAATAAGATTTTAAAATTGGAATTTATTGGATAATTGGATAACGGGTTTAATATGATTAAAAATGATTGGTAAAATTTTATTTTATCATATTAAAGTTAGAATGATGTTATAGAACTTTTAAAATCAAATTAAAAGTAAATTTGTGAAAAATTGAATATTTTAATATTTAATTATCGACCGGAAAATAGCCAAATTTTGAACAGTCTTAGAATTGGATGAAACTAGTTCCATTGGGTCCGTAATAGTTAGTTATTATCGAATTTCAATTTTCGTAGCAGTCGGAGTTGTCGTTTGACCGTGGCAGCTCGAAACGCGTTGAAATTGTTTTAATATTAATTTGGCGAGTTAAAATAGTCATTTTTCAAACGGTCTCGGATTTCGACGAAACCAGTTTCATCGGATCCATAATGTGATATTATTATAAGATTTCAAATTTCATGTCAATCGGATTTACCGTTTGTCCGGGGCAAGCCAAAACGCATAGAAATTTAGTTAATCGGATTAATTTAAAATCGATCGTTTATTTCCATAACTCTCACATACGATCGAATTAGCTTCCGAAAGCTATTCCATTGTGTCCGGAACGCGGGATAAACACTAGAAACGCCGGTCCCCGCGCGTAAATCGGAGTTCGAAAAACCCGGATGAATAGTGTTCGATATTTTCTATAAATAGACAACTTTTATCACAAAAAAAAGAAGAAAATAGCCTAGGGTTTCTCATGGCTGGCCGCCGCTTGTTATTTCAATGGCTGATAACGTGCCTCCTTCCTCCTCGTTTTTCTTTCAATCCACGCTTCATTTAAAAAATCTTCCAACTGCAAAATGAAAGAGAGTGAAGAGATCTTTAAAGTGGACGGCTATGATCAGATATAACTTCATGGATCGACGACAAATTGGACTGGAACCATGGTCGTTTGGCCTCGTTTTGCGCGCAGGTGGGGCCACCGAGCTTGGCCGTGAGTTGCTCTGTGTGAGGCGCACGTTGCGGCGTCGTTAGATCGTGGTGGAAGCTAGCGCGTTGGTTGCGTTCAGTAGGGTTTTGTGGCGGCATTGGGTTATCACGTACGTGCTTTTTTTCACGTGTTGGAGAAGAAGATAGTCACGGTCTTGATGTATGCAGGCAGATCCAACGGCTCTGGTTGCTTAGGTTATAAAATTTTAAAAGAAATTTGTGAATGGTTATATTAGAAATTGTATAAACTTTAAACTGCGATATCTCTTTCATACGAGGTCCGTTTAGGACGAAACAAAGTGCGTTGGATTCGTATTGACGAGCACTACGCTCTGGAAATGGATTCGAGTCGTTTGGAGCTAGTGAAAATTTCAGGTAAAATTAAACGCTCATTTAATTTTATTCGAAATAAAACGCTGGAACTACATTGAAATCAAGGTGAGTGTTTTATAACGCTCACACCGTACTAAATATCTTTATGATAGTTAAATTGACATTATGAAGTGATATGAATTTTATTTGTCGTTGTTTGATATAAATTTAATTGTCATGTAGCTTGTTGTTTGAGTTAACCGTTGAAAATTTAAATTGACATTGAAATTGAAATTGAAATTGAATTGCGATTAAATTACCTGACATTGGCAACTATGAAACTGTCATAAATTGTATTGTCTATTGGATGATGTATTTTTTGATGGATGTTATTGGTTGATATTTAAATGTTTGGATGTTTGTTTGCTTACATATACTGTTATGCATACATATGACACTGTGATTGGTTTAAGTTGTATATATTCATCCCTGACATTTAATTGAAATAAATAACTACTTGGCCATAGGATAGAAAATTATATACGGACACCGAATTGGATAAATTAAAAACTTTAAAATCGTCGATTTGAAATTTATTTAAATGTTTGATTTAAAAGTTATAAATAGAAATAAATTTATGGAAATCGAAGTTATCGGAAATTGAGGTTGGAATGTTGAAATAAAAAATTTGGTTAAAGGAAATTGTTGAATAAATTTAAGTGGAGACTTTGGAATTTTAAAATCGGGATATGATTGAATTACGAAATTTGATTTGTTTTAAAGATTGAACCTTAATTCGAGCTTTGAATATTGCTAAGTAAAAGTAATATAAAAATGATATTTTGAAATTGAGCTTGGAATTGAATCATATTTGAAATTTGGACTTAAACTTGAATATTGATGGAAAATTTTGTTAAGTGTTATAAATGGATATTTTGAAAATCAAGCTAAAAATCGATATAAATTGAAATTGAATAAATGGAGGGTGAATGTAAAATTGAATTAATTTGAAGTTAAAGTTGACATTGATTTGAATTGAAATCGAAATTGAATCGGTAGAACGGAAATTGAAATTGATTTGAATTGGGAAGTTATAATTGAAATGGATTGGTTTTGAAGCTGTTTTATTTTGTTTCCAAATTACTCGGTTATATAAACCATTTTGAATACTTAAACTATTTTAATCTATTTTAAATCTACTTAACCCAATTTAAATTATTTTGAACTAAATTTATATATTTTAAATCCATTTTAAGATTTTAAGTATTTTAACTATTTTAATTATTTAAACCTACTTTTAAACTACTCAAAACTATTTTTCCAAAATTCTAAGCTGATCAATAAGGTGAAATGTTTATACTTAAATCTTGAATTTAAATACGAGTTGAGTTAAATGAAGTTGCAACCTAAATTGAAATTCGAATTGATTTTGAGATCGAAATGAGATATTGACGCGAAAATGATTTTTGAAGCGGAATCTTACATTTGATAGATACGATTAAAATTGAAATGGATTCGATTTTGAAACGAATATGATATTTTGATACCAATTATGAATCGATTTGAATATAAAAGAGCCAACGGTGTAATAATACGTATTTATTAAAGAGACCGGGATCGGATATGGACATACTCTCTGTCGATACCGAAAACCACTTTAATAACTACTATACGCGAAGTGTTGATCCAGAATGTAGTGGATGGTTTGGTGAACGCGTTGACTGAAGAAAGAGAACGATATTGGATGACCCCTGACATGACTAAAACAGGAGCCGCACCGGGCCATTGAGGTTCGCCACCTCTAGCGGACAGGCTTCTTCGATACCATATCTATTACATTTGTGATGCGATTTGGGTGCACCCCTTGATTTGAGAGTGTTGTTTCGCGGTGTTGGGGCAGCTGCTGGCTATGCTCAACATCAATCCGGATCACGCAACTACTAGTATCCTAGTTGGTATCGCCTCATGTACCTTGTCATACTGATTATCCTATTCGCGACCACTACGTTTTATTTTGTGTTATACCTATGGGGTACCCTCTGATAAACACCAGTTTACGGTGGGGCTTACGGTGCTGTATAGACTATGACATTATAAAAATGTGTTAAGGAGGATTATGGTAACGCCTTAACGCTATTTTGATACTTTATATTACTGATAGGCATTATCTACTTAGCGTACATTACTACATAGTAGATAGTTTAACGGATCCTTAAGAGATGGAAAATCCCATAAAATCTCTTGAGTTATTGCACGCACGTTGACAATGGATATGAGATGTCAAACCCTGTAAACATCTCTGACGCCGTTACACTCATATTTATTTACGATTGATTTAACTTTCATAAGGATATTTTAGTCCTGACTCGAGTGTTTTGTCTTTTCATTTCGCTAGGGACAGTCCCGAGTTTTCAGATTTTTGAAGACCTATTCTGGAGGACGAAGACGAAGACTTGGTACACTATTACTATTATTATCTGCGCATCATGCTGTCTGCTGCATTATTTTAATTGTTCTGTTGTATATGTATAACTCTGATAAATGTTGTATAAATAATAATCAAGGTATAGTAAACAACTTCATGAACTGTTTATTTGATTATTTTATTTTATCGTTCCGCTGCAAGATTCTGCATTGTTTCCTTTCTTTTGTTTCTCTTTCCTCTTCTTTTCTTATTTACCCCAATAACCATCTGCCCTTTTTAATGGTTTGGAATCGACATGTGTATTTGATCGTCGGTTTAAACTGTCCAAAAAGGCGGGTCGTTACACTTGATTACTGAACCACTCAGTCTGACCCGAGAGTAAAGCAAAACACAAAACACTCGAGTCAGGATTAATATTCTCATATCAATAAATCCAACTCAAGTGAAATAGCAATCGAAATACAAGTAACTCAAAGGATGTTGGAATCACCATCCTCTAAGGATCCGTTAAACTATCTACTATGTAGTAATATACGCTAAATAGATAATGTCTATCGGTAATATAAAGTATCAAAATAGTGTTAAGGCGTTACCATTATCCCCCTTAACACATTTTATATAAATGTCATAGTCTATACAGCACTGTAAACTCCACCGTAAACTGGTGGGATATCAGGGAGTACTCCATAGGTATAACACAAAACAAATTCGTAGTGGTCGCGTATAAAGGGATACAAGTATGACAAGGCACATCAGGCAATACCCAAGGTAGTGAAACTACCGTTCGTCTGATCCGGACTGGTGAGAACGCATCGCCGCAGCGATCGCAACACCGCGAAACAACACTCCTGAAATTTCGAGCGTGCACCAATCAATCACAAGTAATGAGTAGTAGTTATGAAGAAGTGTGTCCGCTCGAGGTGGCTAACCCCATTTGGCTCGGCACGGCTCCTGATTTTAGTCATTTCCAATTTGACACAAGTGTCAAGGCTATCCATTATCGTTCTCTTTCTTCAGTCATCACGTACATCATTCCTACCACTTCATTCTGGATCATCACTCCGCGTATAGTTATTAAAGTGGTTTTCGGTTTAGATAGAGAGTATATCCATAACCGATTCCGGTTTCTTTAATAACTTTCGTAATTATTACACCGATTGGTCGTTTAATATAATTCAAACCAAATCAATTTCAATTTCAATTTCAATTCGTAAATCAACATTTCGTTTGTCTTCTAAATCAATTTCTAAAATTTTCATTCAAAACTTCCATATTACCATTTCAAAATCTTATAATTCGATTTCAACTTTTATTTTAACAATTGAAATATTGATTCAAGTTCGTATATAAGTTTCATTCCGAAATCATTTAAAAGGTTTTAATTTACATTCAAATCAAATTAAATTTATTTATCGATTTCATTCAATATTCGCTAAGTTAATTTATCCTTCAAAACAACTTCTACTTAAATTCCAATTCATTTAAATCAATAACTTACGTTCAACTTCATTATATCAAAACTTCAAATTGAAATAAATTAGATTCGTCAAATCAATTCTTTAAATTACAAGTTTTACGTTAATTTCAAAAAATCCCATTCATTTCAATAAATCTCATTTTATTTCTTGTTAAAGCAATTCAATTTTCACTTATTTATTGACTTCGTTACAAATTTCAACTCAATTAATAAAGAACTAAATTTCACAAAATTGAAAAGTTTCAAATTATACTTATTAACTTACTTAAATAATTCTTCAAACTTTATAAATAAAGAAACCCCATTTCATTTATTAACGAAGATCAAATTCACTTAATCAAAAGTTCGATTTCCTCTTATCAAAGAATTCAAATTTTATTCAATTATCAAACAATTCAATCTTATTCAGTTATTTAATAATTTCAATCTTAATTATTAATAATTTCAAAAATTAATAATTACAAACTTGATTTTTAATTCAAACAGAATTATTAAATCATTTCCACTTAATTATGAATTCAAACTTAATCATCATATCATTTCAACTGAGTTATAAATTCAACTTAATAATTTCAAACTTGATTATAATTTCAAACTTAATTATAATTTCAAATTTAATTATTAAATGGTTTCAAACTTAATAATTTCAACACTCAATTACTACTAATTCCAAATTATTTATTTATAATTCCAAATTTAATTATTAAATAATTAAATTTCAAACAACGTTCTTTCATCAATTACTACGTTAATATTTGTTTCAGACTTCAATCTTTACATTTTCCATTCAAAAATTCAAATTCCAACTTCATTTCAAACTTATTCTTTATTCGAATAAAATCATTATTTTATTTCTAAATCAAATTATTGACCAATCGGGTTTTTATTTAATTCTCTATCCTAAGTCAAGTTCATTTGGGTATTTATCATTTCAACCCGATTCCATTTCAATTCAAAAATCGAAGCATAGCAAAGGGAACTTGCAGTGTGATAACAGGAATGGTGTCAAAGTAAATAAATACGCAATAACACAATCAATAACAATCCAATAATTAATTCAAATAATCCCGAAATAATCTTATTAGTTCGCATTGTTGTTTGTGCGAATTAATATAATTATCTCTAGAATCTACACTATCATTTCATGTAGACTAAAGATTATTACATTACGGTTTTTCCACTTGTCGTTCATTTTCAATTTCAAATTTAATACTACAACAATTAATCCAATACATGTTCAAAGGTTCAAAGTGTAATTTATAAAAAAATTTACGTGTCAATTAACTTAAAAATTAAAAGGGGTCATATTATTCAAATTAACTAATCAAATTCAACACATATGTCGATTCACACAAAAAAAACTATCCTGCGTCAAATTCAATTGCATAATATTTATCACTTTATACATTACAATTTAACATCCAATATAAACAACAATCAATCAATCAATTATCAACCAAACTGTATTATCATCGCATGAATAATTAACAGATAATGGTATCAGATGTCATAGGTGAACGGATACAGGTAATAGCATATATATAACAGTGTAAATAACTAACAGCAGCATATTTCAATTGTCGTTTCAATTGAAATCAAATTTAATAAATAAAAGAATATTAATCGTGAGTGATTTCTCACCTTCCGAGGCTAGAGAGAACAGGAGATGACACTGATACGAACACAGATACAGATACTGAGATTGAGTTACGAATCCAAGCGCGAATTTACAAAGCAAAGCTAGATTGACACGAATTTGACAGCTAAAACTGTTAAATAGAAATGGACGAAATCGAATTAGAGCTAAATCTATGAAGATATTTTGTAACGGTGAACTATATATAACTATATATATAAAATCATATCTTAAATACAAACACTTTATATATATACACATACATTTCAAAATCATTGTTTTAAATTAAACGCAAATGTTAAAAATCAAACATATAATTAAAACTTATTCATATACATCATAATTTCAAATTTTAATTAGAACATATATATCAGTAAGATACGCGTAACGAATGGACATAAATTCATTAAAACGCAACAACCAAGTAGCTCAGTTATGCACATTTGGACACGTGCACAGGCAAACAAAGGTGCCCGTTAGCACTAGCAATCCCTCACACATTAACACCAACTAGCACATAACCACCTATTTAAATACCTATACACACGCAAATACATATACACAACACGCACGCAAATACAAAAAAATATAATATACCTGATGCAAGCTTTTGTACGGACTCCTATACTGTCAATGCTATAACCTACAGTCCTATATACAAACATATTAATACATAACCATTCTATTATATATATCATGTATAATTACCTCAAATATAACTTAATGTAAAAAAAAAAAGAACATATGCGCGTATACTAGTATCATCATAGATTTGCACATAAACTATATATATAATATCAGGTATAAATAAGTATAGTTTAAAACAATCTTATACAAGCATACATAATAATATAAAATACATAACTTGTACACTTTAAGCCACTTTTATACCCATACCTGATGATAATATATAAAGTATGACTTATAAAAACAATGATAATAGTATACATATATTCTGCATATAACTTGTATATTCTTTCTTACCTCTTTCTTGTATGGTCGAACAAGGATAATGGAAGGGAATGGCTGATGCAAGCTTGGGTTCGGCCGAACCTTGGTAGCTCCAGATGACGTGGCAGCCAAGAGACGCGGGGTGGGTGGTCGGCCTAGCGTGCGGGTAGTTGCGAGTCGGAGCCGAGGTGGTGTACGGCGTGGGTTTGGTGGAGGAGAGAGAGTGGGCGGCTTGTGTGCGTGCTCCACGGCTGGTAGGAAGATGGCCTCGTCTGGCTCAGCTAGAGGAACGAATGGAGAAGGAAAGATAGGCGGCTCTTTGTGCATGGATGGTCACTAGGAAAAGGAGATTTAGTTTATACCTGTGGTTTTGTTTGTTGATGTGTGCTGTTAAGAGAGCTAGGCGGAAATGGGTGTTATTGAAGGAGGAGGGACCGAGGAAAAAGTAAAGGTGAATTAATGGTTTTTGGGAAACAGAAGAAGGAGCAGGCTTCCTTGTAAATATGACTCAGAATATAATATTGATTCATTTATCAAGGCACATAAACAAACGAATGGGGATAGGAAACGAACGGACCGAAATAATGTTTTTACTAGTAAGAATATTAATAGCCAAAGAATGACTAGAGTCAGAAGTCAGGTTTTCTAGCGAATAATAGTGACTGACGACTATTGGTTTATACACGTGAGCGATGAATGGTCACGGCCAAATTACTGAACCGATACAGGAATTGTTCCGTAAATTTCACCGTCTTCCGGACTCCGAAATACACAAATAAATATACCGTAATGATCAGCGCGACGAGACGATCAAAACGGTATACGGATATCAGTGGTAAGATCGAATTATAAAAATTTGAAATTTTATAAAATCGGAAAATGCAGAAAAATCGCAGAAAAATAAGATCGACGGAGCCAAAAATGACCGAATTTGGAAAAACGACAAACTGACAACTTGCTCAAAAGATGTGTTAGAATTTTTCTATGTAAAAATATTTTGGTTTTGAAAACGTTTTATTTTCATCGCTTTTTAACTGATTAAATTGAAGTAAATTTACGCGCGAAATGAACTTTCATATTTTCTGACAAAAACTTACTAGTTGCTATATTTTACTAGACGTATTTCAAATATTAAATTTTATTTCAAAATTTTATCGTTTAAAATTTCACAACATTCAATTAGTAACGTTATTAAAACCAGTTAAATCTATGGGTCGTTACACTCTACCCCACTCAAAACTTTTCGCCCCCGAAAAGGAAGGAAGTAGGAGAATAGAACACCCAGAAGAAAATAGACTTGAATTACAGAATAAAACAATTAATTTAAACCATATAAATTTCAATTTGACTTAATTTATATTCATCAATTCGTTTTTAAATTCAATTTTTCTGTTTAATTCCACATTTATTAATGTTAGGTACACAAGGTTCCTTTCAAATGAAATTCAATTTAAATTCAATTAATTCAAGATGTCTCATTAAGTTAATTTAATTTCAATTTTGTTAATTTTCAAAACAAAATTTTATTTTTTTAATCACATCTATTATTCAATTAATTTATTATTCTATTTCTCTATTATCATTTTATAATCAAATTCAATGTATAACATCTATTATAAACACTCAAATTTAATTTATAAAGACAATTTATATTGTATATTATCCAATTTTCTTAAATTAACAATTTCAAAGATCATAAATTTGAATAGTCGTTTATTATAATCAAATTTTTATTTAACAAATTTAATTTTTCTTTATTCCAAATTATTATTAAATTTTATTCTGCTTATATATCTTATCACGTTTATATTAAGTATATTTACATTTATTATAACCACTCAATTTATTATAAATTCCTTTAATCACCGTTTTATACCATATAATATTCCATTAAAAAGTTAATTTTGAATTATTTTTTTGAATGCAACCGGGTATTATACAAGTAAATTTCAAATTCAATACTCTCAAGTTTAAATATTTATTCAAAATTTTTGTTTCCATTTATAATTGAAATCATCTCTTACCCAAATTTTAAGAATTAAATTTCTGATTAACTTCAAACAATTTAGAAATAATTATATATACACATTATATCCAAATCAAATATAAATCAAATACTTATATATATTTTTAATCTTGTTGTACTTTAAAATTTTCAAATCAAATTCATTTCAAAACAAGAGTGTAGCAAGCTACTAATGGTCTCTCCACTTCGAAACTTGAAAATGAATGTCGATGATGCGGCCGTCATCACCGAAATTATTTTCCAGTGACGAAATAAGAGAGCACTGATTTTAACATCTAAAATTTCTCTGAAATAATTTCTATTTGAAAATATTTAAATACATTACACTCTAAAACTTTCAAATCGAAGTTTGAAATCACCGGAAATTAAATTTTCAAATTCTAATTTAAATTTACTTCAAATTTCAATCAAATTATACTCAAGTTTACAAATTCATTTATTTATATTATGAAATAGTCAATGGTTTATAAAGCAATAAATGAGAATTAAATTTTTCACATTTCGGATTACAGATTCATTAACATTTTAATTTCAGAAAAATTTATACTTATATATAATATAATTATACAAAACCATTTTATTCACCAATTTGAAAATATTATTGTGTCGGTTTGCTCTGCTCAAGCGTTTTGGAAATCCTATCGATAGCGTTGATCAGACGAATCGATCGAAAACCCAAATCAACTTCAATAGCTCAAACAACACACTATATATAAACCATTTTAACATAAATTTACAAATACAACTTTCTCGCTCAATGATACAAGGATGGATTTCAAAATAAGTATGGAGATTCAAATTTGATGTAAATCAAATCAAAGAAAATTTTGATTCGATAATAAGTTCGAAACAGAAGATAAGATAATTCAATTAACAGAATCGGGAGATATATAAACTTATTTAATTCATGGACAACCTTAACTGGGTCGACCGTGATTTCGAAATTAGATCGATGCTGAATTTCGTGATAAATCAACATTCGATCTCAAGAGATAGAATTCAGGTGTAGCAGGAAATAGATAGCATTATAGACCGAGAATACAGAGATCTTCGGTAAATCAATGCCTATTGTAAAGGAGTTTTACCCATTTACAAATAATTCGAAGATTGGCGAGACCGCAGATTCTTTATAGATATCATTCGGAGTGGAGTTATGGGATGCTCCAGAACTAATAGAACACGAATAGTGAGGGACAAGAATGAATTTCAGAACCGAGGGACGTTCCGAAAATTTAAAGGAATTGAGTTAAAAGGAAGAGATTGAAACTCGAGTGGGAGTGATTCTGTAAATACATTTACCATATATGCTAAGATCTGCCTAGAGCTACCAAAAGCTCTGATACCAACTGTAACGACCCGCTATTTTGGGACTATTCGCATCCGCACACGTCGGACTTGAATAATTCAAAATACCGAATTGTTTACTTAAATTTGGCAAAAACTCAGATATACAGTAAACAAATAATCACAGAATCACAGACACAGAGTAATAATATGCAGCGGAAGTAAAAAGATAGTAGTTCATGAAGCTACTATATAAATATATAAGATACATCAGAGTTAAATAAGTTACAACAGAAGTGTCGAATACAACAGTCAAATATAAAAATCAGAATACATCTATGGAATCAACTGGATATCTGAAAGCTGGATAGATAGCTGGATCTTCAAGCATAGCTCCAACTCCACAGGTGAGTCTTGAGTATTGAATCACTCAGTCTGACCCGAGAGTAAAGCAAAACACAAAACACTCGAGTCAGGATTAATATTCTCATATCAATAAATCCAACTCAAGTGAAATAGCAATCGAAATACAAGTAACTCAAAGGATGTTGGAATCACCATCCTCTAAGGATCCGTTAAACTATCTACTATGTAGTAATGTACGCTAAATAGATAATGTCTATCGGTAATATAAAGTATCAAAATAATGTTAAGGCGTTACCATTATCCCCCTTAACACATTTTATATAAATGTCATAGTCTATACAACACTGTAAACTCCACCGTAAACTGGTGGGATATCAGGGAGTACTCCATAGGTATAACACAAAACAAATTCGTAGTGGTCGCGTATAAAGGGATACAAGTATGACAAGGCACATGAGGCAATACCTAAGGTAGTGAAACTATCGTTCGCCTGATCCGGACTGGTGAGAACGCATCGCCCCAGCGATCGCAAAACCGCGAAACAACACTCCTGAAATTTCGAGGGTGCACCAATCAATCACAAGTAATGAGTAGTAGTTACGAAGAAGTGTGTCCGCTCGAGGTGGCTAACCCCATTTGGCCCGGCACGGCTCCTGATTTTAGTCATTTCCAATTTGACACAAGTGTCAAGGCTATCCATTATCGTTCTCTTTCTTCAGTCATCACGTACATCATTCCTACCACTTCATTCCGGATCATCACTCCGCGTATAGTTATTAAAGTGGTTTTCGGTTCAGATAGAGAGTATATCCATAACCGATTTCGGTTTCTTTAATAACTTTCGTAATTATTAGACCGATTGGTCGTTTAATATAATTCAAACCAAATCAATTTCAATTTCAATTCGTAAATCAACATTTCGTTTGTCTTCTAAATCAATTTCTAAAATTTTGGTTCAAAACTTCCAAATTGCCATTTCAAAATCTTATAATTCGATTTCAACTTTTATTTTAACAATTCAAATATTGATTCAAGTTCGTATATAAGTTTCATTCCGAAATCATTTAAAAGGTTTTAATTTTCATTCAAATCGAGTTAAATTTATTTATCGATTTCATTCAATATTCGCTAAGTTAATTTATCCTTCAAAACAACTTCTACTTAAATTCCAATTCATTTAAATCAGTTACTTACGTTCAACTTCATTATATCAAAACTTCAAATTGAAATAAATTAGATTCGTCAGATCAATTCTTTAAATTACAAGTTTTACGTTAATTTCAATAAATCCCATTCATTTCAATAAATCTCATTTTATTTCTTGTTAAAGCAATTCAATTTTCACTTATTTATTGACTTCGTTACAAATTTCAACTCAATTAATAAAGAACTAAATTTCACAAAATCGAAAAGTTTCAAATTATACTTATTAACTTACTTAAATAATTCTTTAAACTTTATAAATAAAGAAACCCCATTTCATTTATTAACGAAGATCAACTTCACTTAATCAAAAGTTCGATTTCCTCTTATCAAAGAATTCAAATTTTATTCAATTATCAAACAATTCAATCTTATTCAGTTATTTAATAATTTCAATCTTAATTATTAATAATTTCAAAACTTAATAATTACAAACTTGATTTTTAATTCAAACAGAATTATTAAATCATTTCCACTTAATTATGAATTCAAACTTAGTCATCAAATCATTTCAACTTAGTTATAAATTCAACTTAATAATTTCAAACTTGATTATAATTTCAAACTTAATTATAATTTCAAATTTAATTATTAAATGGTTTCAAACTTAATAATTTCAACACTCAATTACTACTAATTCCAAATTATTTATTTATAATTCCAAATTTAATTATTATATAATTAAATTTCAAACAACGTTCTTTCATCAATTACTACGTTAATATTTGTTTAAGATTTCAATCTTTACATTTTCCATTCAAAAATTCAAATTCCAACTTAATTTCAAACTTATTCTTTATTCGAATAAAATCATTATTTTATTTCTAAATCAAATTATTGACCAATCGGGTTTTTATTTAATTCTCTATCCTAAGTCAAGTTCATTTGGGCATTTATCATTTCAACCTGATTCCATTTCAATTCAAAAATCGAAGCATAGCAAAGGGAACTTGCAGCGTGATAACAGGAATGGTGTCAAAGTAAATAAATAAGCAATAACACAATCAATAACAATCCAATAATTAATTCAAATAATCCCGAAATAATCGTATTAATTCGCATTGTTGTTTGTGCGAATTAATATAATTATCTCTAGAATCTACACTATCATTTCATGTAGACTAAAGATTATCACATTACTGTTTTTCCACTTATCGTTCATTTTCAATTTCAAATTTAATACTACAACAAATAATCCAATACATGTTCAAAGGTTCAAAGTGTAATTTGTAATTTTTTTACATGTCAATTAACTTAAAAATTAAAAGGGGTCATATTATTCAAATTAACTAATCAAATTCAACACATATGTCGATTCACACAAAAAAAACTATCCTACGTCAAATTCAATTGCATAATATTTATCACTTTATTCATTACAATTTAACATCCAATATAAACAACAATCAATCAATCAATTATCAACCAAACTGTATTATCATCGCATGAATAATTAACAGATAATGGTGTCAGATGTCATAGGTGAACGGATACAGGTAATAGCATATATATAACAGTGTAAATAACTAACAGCAGCATATTTCAATTGTCGTTTCAATTGAAATCAAATTTAATAAATAAAAGAATATTAATCGTGAGTGATTGCTCACCTTCCGAGGCTAGAGAGAACAGGAGATGCCACTGATACGAACACAGATACAGATACTGAGATTGAGTTACGAATCCAAGCGCGAGTTTACAAAGCAAAGCTAGATTGACACGAATTTGACAGCCAAAACTGTTAAATAGAAATGGACGAAGTCGAATTAGAGCTAAATCGATGAAGATATTTGGTAACAGTGAACTATATATAACTATATATATAAAATCATATTTTAAATACAAACACTTTATATTTATACACATACATTTGAAAATCATTGTTTTAAATTAAACGCAAATGTTAAAAATCAAACATATAATTAAAACTTATTCATATACATCATAATTTCAAATTTTAATTAGAACATATATATCAGTAAGATACGCGTAACGAATGGACATAAATTCATTAAAATGCAACACCCAAGTAGCTCAGTTATGCACATTTGGACACATGCACAGGCAAACATAGGTACCCGTTAGCACTAGCAATCCCTCACACATTAACACCAACTAGCACATACCCACCTATTTAAATACCTATACACACGCAAATACATATACACAACACGCACGCAAATACAAAAAAATATAATATACCTGATGCAAGCTTTTGTACGGACTCCTATACTGTCAATGCTATAACCTACAGTCCTATATACAAGCATATTAATACATAACCATTCTATTATATACATCATGTATAATTACCTCAAATATAACTTAATGTAAAAAAAAAAGAACATATGCGCGTATACCAGTATCATCATAGATTTGCACATAAACTATATATATAATATCAGCTATAAATAAGTATAGTTTAAAACAATCTTATACAAACTTATATAATAATATAAAATACATAACTTGTACACTTTAAGCCACTTTTATACCCATACCTGATGATAATATATAAAGTATGACTTATAAAAACAATGATAATAGTATACATATATTCTGCATATAACTTGTATATTCTTTCTTACCTCTTTCTTGCATGGTCGAACAAGGATAATGGAAGGGAATGGCTGATGCATGCTTGGGTTCGGCCGAACCTTGGTAGCTCCAGATGACGTGGCAGCCAAGAGACGCGGGGTGGGTGGTCGGCCTAGCGTGCGGGTAGTTGCGAGTCGGAGCCGAGGTGGTGTACGGCGTGGGTTTGGTGGAGGAGAGAGAGTGGGCGGCTTGTGTGTGCGCTCCTCGGCTGGTAGGAAGATGGCCTCGTCTAGCTCAGCTAGAGGAACGAATGGAGAAGGAAAGATAGGCGGCTGTTTGTGCATGGATGGTCACTGGGAAAAGGAGATTGAGTTTATACATGTGGTTTTGTTTGCTGATGTGTGCTGTTAAGAGAGCTAGGCCGAAATGGTTGTTATTGAAGGAGGAGGGACCGAGGAAAAAGTAAAGGTGAATGAATGGTTTTTGGGAAACAGAAGAAGGAGCAGGCTTCCGTGTAAATATGACTCAGAATATAATATTGATTCCCTTATCAAGGCACATAAACAAACGAATAGGGATAGGAAACGAACGGACCGAAATAGTGTTTGAACTGGTAAGAATATTAATAGCCAAAGAATGACAAGAGTCAGAAGTCAGGTTTTCTAGCGAATAATAGTGACTGACGACTATTGGTTTATACACGTGAGCGATGAATGGTCACGGCCAAATTGCTGAACCGATACAGGAATTGTTCCGTAAATTTCACCGTCTTCCGGACTCCGAAATACACAAACAAATATACCGTAATGATCAGCGCGACGAGACGATCAAAACGGTATACGGATATCAGTGGTAAGATCTAATTATAAAAATTCGAAATTTTATAATATCGGAAAATGCATAAAAATCGCAGAAAAATAAGATCGACGGAGCCAAAAATGTCCGAATTTGGAAAAACGACAAACTGACAACTTGCTCAAAAGATGGTTTAGAATTTTTCTATGTAAAAATATTTTGGTTTTGAAAATGTTTTATTTTCATCGCTTTTTAACTGATTAAATTGAAGTAAATTTACGCGCGAAATGAACTTTCATATTTTCGGACGAAAACTTACTAGTTGCTATATTTTACTAGACGTATTTCAAATATTAAATTTATATTTCAAAATTTTATCGTTTAAAATTTCACAACATTCAATTAGTAACATTATTAAAACCAGTTAAATTTACGGGTCGTTACAAAATAATTTCAAAAATGCAAACATACCCGATTTTCAAAGGATACTTTTAGGAATGGATTTCAAAACAAAGATAGAGATTTGAATTAGATGAACTCCAATCAATAGAATTTTTATTCGAAGATAGACTCGATCGAAGATGAGATAATTAAATTACAAAATAGAAGATGAATATACTTCTATAAATCGCAAGCGCCCTTAAGCGGGTCAACCGTGACTTCAGGCATATAATCGATGCGGAATTCCAAAGCAAACCGACATTCAATCGCCAGAGTTAGAATTCATCATATCAAGATATAGCAGCATCGTAAACCGGGGATACAGAAATCTTCGGTGAATCGTTGCCAATTTGTAAAGGATTTTTCACCACCATTACAAATCATTTAGTGGAGTCATTGGATGCTCCAGAATCAAAAATATATAAATAGAGAGAGACAAGAATGAATTTTGGAACCACATGGAGCGTTCCAAAGTTCAAAGGAAATCGAGTCAAAAGGAAGAGATTCAACTCGAGCGAAAGTGATTCTGTAAATAAATTTACCATATATGCTAAGTCTTGCCTAGACCCAAAGCTCTACCAACTATAACGACCTGCTATTTTGGACAATTTTAATCGACAATAAAACCATCCATGTCTGACTTGAATAATTCAAAATACTGAATTGTTAATTTAATTTGGAAAACTTAGCATAAACAGTAAATAAATAATCACAAATCACAGGCACAGAGTAATAAAATGCAGCGGAATAGATAAAGAATAGTAGTTCATGAAGCTACTATATACATCAGAGTTAGAAATAAAATACATTAGAATATCCTAGATGCAGTGAAGTCTCCAGTACGAGCAGATGACTTCTTCGAACCAATCAACTGGATGACTGAAAGGATAGATAGCTGGATCTTCAAGCAAAGCTCCAACTTCGAAGGTGAGTCTCAAATGCTGTATCACTCAGCCTGACCCGAGCGTAAAGCAAAATACAAAACACTAGAGTCTGGATTAACATTCTTATATCAATAAATCCAACTCAAGTGAAATATCAACTGAAATACAAATAACTTAAGGATGTTTGGGATAACCATCCTCTAAGGGTCCATGGAACTATCTACAAGGTTGAAATATACACTATAACACCGTGGTCATTTCAACTTAATTTATACTTCAAAACCAAATATCATTTTCACTTCAAATATCTCTATATTTCCCAAAATAGTATTTATATATATTAAATAATTTATACAGTAAAGTATTTCAATTCCCTTAACTTAACAAATCGTTTCAACATCAACCCGACCATCCCATTCAAATTAAATTCAATCTCAATTTACCAATTTAAATTAAACTCAATTTCTAAAATAACCACTTCAATTTTATCGATCTCAAATTCGGATTTGTAATCACAAACACCCCTTTATAATTCAATATATTTCAAAACTTTAAGTATTCAACGTTTCAACTAAATTTTTATTCAATTTAGTTTTCTAAATAATAAATTCAAATTTAGTTCAACCTAAATTTTCATTTTAATTCAATTTAGTTTCTAAATAACAAATTCAACTATATTGATTTCAAATACAGATCCGAATCTCAAAATAAACCACTTAAAACCCAATATAGTTCAAAGCTTTAATATTTAAATGTTCGATTTAACAGTTTCATAGATCTCGATTTAATCTTATTATTATTTAGTCTTGAAATACCCCCTCACTAGATTCAATATCATTTAAGTAACCTTAAATTACATTTTACTCGAATATTTCTTTAATTTATTTAAACGGGAAATATTCATTAAATCACTAAAATCAAAAATCCAGTTACAAAATCATAACTTTAAATTTGCCATTCAATAATTTCAGATCGATTTAATTAAATAAATCCTTATTTAAATACCATTTTTTAATAAACCAATATTTATCTCCCAATCTTAATTATTCAAATTTTTTACAACGGTAAATTTTGAAACATAAATCTTTAATAATACTTAAACATATTATATGGATTAAATCAATCTCAATAATATTATTATTAAATCTATATATAAAATTTCCATTTATATATAATATTTTAAGAACCAATATTTATTAAATCCCATATATTTCTTTTCAAACTGTAGAAATTATTTTCAAAATATTTATATGGACCAACGGTGTCTGTATATAATTCCTACCATATAGTCAAATGCTACGGATATTTATCATTTCAATCCGTACACTGAATATATCCAGGTGGATATCATTTCAACCCGTAATCCCAAATTAAATTAAATGAAAATCGCTTGGGTTTATCATTTCAACCCATAACGATTTTCTCCTATTCTAAAGTGCATTCGGGTATGTATCATTTAAACCCATAGTGATTTCTATACTAACAAGGAATTTTTAGAGTGATAACAGATATGAAAATAATAATAACAACAGGCATATATCATCAAAATAAATATAATAAATAGGATATGGTGTCATATCCCATAGGTGAACAATTGCAGATAACAACATATATAACAATTTAAATAACTACAGCCTCATATTTCAATTGTCGTTTCAATTGAAATCAAATTTAATAAATAAAGAACGTTAATCGTGAGTGATTGCTCACCTTTCGAGGCTAGAGAGGATGGACAAAATGAAATGAGTTACAACCCATGCACAAATTTCAAAGTAAAGCACGATAGATCCTGATTCAACGAACACTGATAAACTAGAATCAAAATAAACGATCAAAACCAGCTTGGGATAATCCGAAACAAGATGCATATATATGAATTTTAAAATAATATTAACTTTTAACAAATAATAAAATAAAATCGTTATATGTATTTCGAATCAATATTTAAATTAAACCTATGTAAAACATAGTCTTTATATTATATACAAATTCATATATTATAGTCAAAATCAAATGAGGCCATTATGAAATAAAATTCTGTGTTAAAGACAAATCTATGTATCTACTTTACAGGCCTATGTACATATACAAAATTTTATATAGACTTACGTTATAAACAAGTCGACCTTATGCTTATCTCTAAACGGACAGGCTATATGCATACCCATATAAATTTATGCATAACTGTAGAGCAGAAATACAAGTTAACTTATTTTAAATAATACATTTTCATGAACAGATCTGCAGACACTTTACATCACATTATATTATATACCACTAACATATTATACATTATCATTTAAGAAATCCTCGGAAACACGCCTATTATTTATATACTAATATAACTGCTTGCTAATACATATGTCTAAACTCCACTGGATCTTATATATACATAGACTCTGCAACCTAGATACGCTCCCAGACTGCACGTAACCTATATACCCATTATACTTAAACATATCTATTATAAGCAATACAACTTACTATGTTATACATCTACCCTTTACACATAACAAAACAAATCTGTATAACTTAAATACTTGGAATATTAACAACTGTAGTATAAACAAATATAGTTGTATATGCAGACACAATATGTATTACCTACTAAAAAGGAGGCGATGGCCTCACAAAAAAAATTTCTTTTTGAAAGCTGAACTTTGTCATATACTTAAAACAACAGCAAGCATTTGATGTAAAACTATACCATCTCTAGATCTAACAACGTAAAGGGAAATATTCATACTCTTTTAAAACTTAGGTATAAACGAATAAAATAATACTTTAAATACATAATATAAAAATAAATTTATTATGAAACAAACATACCCCAATTATACACACGCTGACACGCACGGCAAAAATCGGGGGGAGGAGACGTGTACTAGTCAGGGCTTCAACAACTGGACTGAGAAGCGGGGTAGCCGAGCAAGGTGGAGAGAAAAAAAACCGAAGAATAAAAATAAGAGCGGAGAAGGAGCCAAGCATTAAATCATGAAAATCATATAAAGTAAAAATAATAAAAGAGAGATGTCATACCTCCAGCACACGCAGGCAAGAAAGTGGAGGAGATTTGAAGCTACCCGTGATGAACAAAATTTTGTTGAGAAATGAATATTTGCGTGAGTTATATAGGTTTGATCAGAGAGGTAGCGTGATTTAAGGAGAAGAAAGAACGACAATAAATCAACTTTCTTTGAAACGGAAAGGAAATCAAACTAGCGTTGATTTTTAATGAGCAGTTATACGCAAGAAATAATATATTGATTAAAAAAAAGGCCATGATTTTGATTGAGCACTGATTTTTCTTGTTATACACGGTTACTTGATTTTTCACAAATTTTAAGCAAATGGGTTTCGAAATTAAAGCAGAAGAAACGGTCGACTAAGATTAGATTTTGGAATAATATTTTTAAACAATATTGAATGCGTTTAAAATTTAAAGCTTGCGTTGATGAGAACAATGGCAAGAAATTAAAAAGGTTAACAGTTATAAAATATGTAAATAACGTTCCTATTAAATTAGGAGAGTAGAAGGAAAGTGAATAAAATCAGAATGCGTACAAAAGACGTAGTGATTTTTGTCCCAAAAAAAATGAAAATAACGGATTTAAATTTTATACATTTTCTTATATGTATATATACATTATTTATTCCATCAAATAACGCGCCTTTTAAATGCGTAATTAAACATTTTATTTATACACAAAGTTTTGGAAATTTATTACTGATATAAAAATATGATTCGTTTACACATTTGCTAAGAAATTTATTTCAAAAATGTATATAAGTAAAATATAAAATATTACATTTTATAAGTAAAAAAATCTATTTTTTTTAAAGAACAAAAGGTGAAATAAACGTTGTTACGAATACATTAAATTAAACCAAAAGATTAAAAAATAAAAATTTAAAGATTTATAACTTCAATAAATGTTAAGTTTTAACCAAAATAATAATTTTAGAATTTTCACACTAATAAAAATCTTAGGTGATTATTTATAATTAAATTTAGACAATCAAATTTTCGAAAAATAAAACCCCAGAGTTATAAATAAAGAATAAAATATTGCTAAAATTTGGGCTGTTACAATGAGTGTAACAACCCACATATTTTATGATTGTATATTTAAATATTTTACTTAAATATAGCACCGTTTGTCGGATTTTAGTCCGGAAATCTACTTTTTGAAAACAGTCGAATTAGGACTTGAGACCCCTTCCATTGATTTCAAAATGCCGTTTGCGACCTTTTTGAGTATGAACATCGATATGTTTGGAGTTGATTGAATTTTGCTAGTTTTCACTTAGGGCTTTGGGTTTGGGTTTTAGCCCATTAACCCCAACTTAAGACCCTAGCTCCTCCCCCACTTCTCTTCATTCACTTCCATTTCCTAATACCTTCAAGCTTTAGATAAAGATGGGGGAAGAGAAAAAGAATTAGAAATCCTAAGCCCTAGTTTCATTTGCAAAATTCAAATTCAAGCTAGAAATCAAGGAGAGGCTATTGGTAAGCATCCCCTTCTTCTTCTCCAACTTGTTCTCTCTTCAATTTTAGAAAATCCCTAAACTTAACTTAGGAAATGTTCTTCTTTTGAGCTTAGATTCAAGCTCCTTGGGTTGAAGTGAGGAGTGGTTGATCCTTCCTTTGTGTTTATGCTTCTCATTCATTGTTTTTGGGTTTAAAGGTGAGATTTTTTTATCTCACGTCTATGTCTATATCTATCTTTGTTGTTATGTATGAATTTCTAACATCTATTCATGACCATTTGCTTTTGATTTGAATTGATATAGCGATTTTCCAATTTTTGGTTTTTGAAGTCCAATTTTATGAAAATCCTTCTATGTATGTTTGGATATGTTTTTTGGGGTGTATCGAAGAGCCTATAAGGCCGGGTTGTCGCTTAGCATAAATCTTTAGTCGTCGTTGCTCGCTCGATTACTTCCAAAATCGTTTTGGCCACCATTGGCCTAGGTTCAATATTTCCCTGGGCTTCAGCTCAGACGTCTGGTATAAGGATCGGACGTCTGAGTCTAAGGAATAAATATTCCAGACGTTCAGCTCGGACGTTTGACCTTGCTTTCCAGACGTCTGGGTGGTCCAGACGTCTGAACTTACTTCCTAGACGTCTGGGTGTCCTGGAATAGAATTTCCAGTATCTTAGTTCAGACGTCTGACTTATTGATTCAGACGTCTGGTAGGGGCTCAGATGTCTGCTTTGTGCTTTCATAAATCAGAGTGGTTTTCTGAACTATTTCCAGAGACAAAATCCAGTTGTCTGGATCAACCTCTCAGACGTATGGAATTGTGCATTTTCACCCGTTTAGGCTGCTTTTGATTAAATTTCCATTGTTTATCGATCTACATTGATCCGATTAGTTGTTGTCACCTTTTATCAACCTTGATGACTTCTTTCTTCAGGATTTTTGAGAACATCCATTTTGATGGATTCGGTATCGATTTCTTTGGATTTGATTCACGTCTTCGTATGTGAATTTTGATGATTGATTGTTTCTACAATCATTTTTGGTAATTTGTCACTTCAAAATGCAAAGGTTTCTATACTAGTAGTAAATATCAAAACTCTTTCATCAAAACGATTTCAACACAATTTTAATACAAATCTAGTTTATAAAATCGTTTTCAAATCTATTAGTATATACAAACCTTTACCTCATTCGTATGAGAAATATAATTAAACGGCTTAGTAAAACAAGTGGTATGAAACGCTTGCGTTTACTTCGTCGGTTAATTCTTGGACTTGTTCGATTGAAACTCTTGTGATAATTTTTGAGTGGAGATCTACAATTTGTTCGTAAATATTTAAGTTAAGCTAGTGGTTATGGGACATGAAGCTAAACTCATATATTTACTAGCTTAGTGTAATTGACACTTCTTCATGATCGATGATGATCATTTTATGGTTTAGACTAGCGATTTGCGATGTCTCTTTGTCCACGTAGTGGACCGTACCCCGTCCTTTTGAGCTTCGTCTCATTTTTTTTATGGGCTAGCGACCGATGTTCTTTTATGATATTCGCTTCATCGGATGTACCGTTATTGTACTACATCGATGTCCCGGCTTTTCGGTTCATTTGATGTACCGTTGTAATGCATCGATGTTCCGAGTTGTTTTAGTTGCGGTTCATCAAATGTAATGTTATTGTACTACATCGATGTCCCAGCTATTCAGTTCATTTGACGTACCGTTGTACTGCGTCGATGTTCCAAATTGTTTTAGTTTCGGTTTATCGGATGTACCGTTATTGTACTACATCGATGTCCCGGCTTTTCGGTTCATTTGACGTACCGTTGTACTCCGTCGATGTCCCGAATTTATGGTTAGCTATCATGGGATAGAGTTCCGTTTTGTGATACACGTGTTGGTGAGTTTTCATGCTCCCGCTTGGGATTGGCCATCCTCTCTTTGATTTTTGGATTTCTAATTGTTGAATTATGGAATTTATGTTTCAACCGCTTTTACGATTGGCAATAATAAGTCTGTCAATATTTATGGCTCGGTGAATAAATTAAAGAATATGGTTTTCTTTTTTATCTATGAGAAGATTCTTGTGATATTAATTAATCTCTGGTTGATTTTCAATTGCATACTTTTCATAGTATAGTCATATCATTATCATACTTTTTTGGTCATATCTCTTATCCTATCTCATTTTTACCTGATATTTATAGCTAGACTGATCCGTTTATTATTTTCTTATTAAATAATACTCGGGTCAGACCAAGATGTTACAGGTGCTTCTTCTTGACTTCTTATCAGGGACTGTCGCCTGATTTTTGGCTAACTACTTTAGATTAGTAGTTTTGTTTTATATGTTTAAGATAAAGACTCCTTGATGTATACTTATTCTTTTGTCTAGCACTTGTATATATTCTTTTGAGATATTGTGGATCTTATTTGACCACTACTCTGATGTACACTTTTATGTGTTATATTCATATCTGTTTCCGCCTTTGTGATATGAATATCTGTGACTGATTTATGTTATGTTTATTTCTATATTTATTTCCGAAGACCACATAGCTACTGTGTAGTAGCTTTGAGTTTGTATCGGTATGTCGGATTTCCTCTTGAAATGAAACGTATGTTATACTATCTAACATATCGGTGCTCGCACAAAGAAATTACACGGATGGTCGCTACTCAACAGCCTTATTCTTTGTTCTAGTTGACGATATTACTCTGTAGTGTCCTTGGCTAGCATGACTATAGAGGTGGGACGTCACGGCGTGGTATCAGAGCCAAACTTCGGAGCAATGTAGAATAATATAACAAGATCATCGTCCTAAGTTCTTCCTTAGGAGTCGTGCCTTAGGATTTTATTTGATTCTTCGATCCGTTCTATCTTATTTTCTTTGTGATGCCTTGTTTTATCAATCATGATTGTTTGATATTCATTCTGAGAATAACCTTCTTCTTTTTTCTTTCTTTCTTAAAGAAGAGAAATGGATAGATCTAACCGACCCAGTGCCGGTCAATCCAGTGCTACGCCTCAGGATAGAGTATTTATGTCTACCCAACAACTTTTGGATCTCATAAAGAATCAAAGGTTTATCTATGCTTTGAGTAAGAACCCCGAAAAGGTTTTCCCTTTGAAACTTGAAGTTCCTTTCAATCAGCTTGTGGATATCACTCTTTGACGCAGCGGATAATTCGAACAAAACTTCAATCGATGAAATGTAGCAATCGGTGAGTTGAAGATACCAAAATGCCCAAGTTCGTTGATCCAAAGATACCGAACTCTAGCTATCTCAAACACGTTGATAGCGCACTATACCGTGTTCAAAGATCTACGATTCTTCGCACGTTGATCTAGCGCACTAGATTCCGTGAATCGGCTTCAACAAACGTGGATTCGAGCGCACTCGAATGACGTAAGTGGAGATAGGAGATTACACTCAACTACCAATTGGTATGAAAGCACAAAGCTAACAAAAGAGAAATTTTATTCAAAATCAACCACCCCAAAAATGTACAACACACGCGTATTTATAGTATGTACAACGCAACACAACAAATCAACACCTAACTCTTAGGTCGGCAGGCGACTTACGACCTAACTAAGTCGGTACCGACTTATACAATGGCGACTCAAGCTTTTACAACACAGCACAATGTACGACTCAAGACCTGGCCGACTTAACCAAGTACGGCCTACTTACAACATACGACTCAACGTAATTACATACAGGACCGACTCAACATTTAAGTCGTTCACAACTTAGTACCATACATATTTACAACACCTATCTCACGACCTATACTAAGTCGGTAACGACTTATACACCCACGACTCAATACATACCGATTTAACACAGTAACACACCTTCGACCGACTCATCTCCATGCCGACCTACGACTCAAAGGCATACGGCTTAACTCCTTGCCGATTCATCTTAGGTCGTAGCTCGTTAGCTCGGCGCAACGGTCCCTCTGGTCTCCAATTAGCTCGGTCCCGACTCAACCCTTCTTCCTCAACTCGCACCTTTGCCACACATGCTTCCTTAGGTCGGAGCCGACCTAGGCCTTCACATCCTGGATTCCAGTTAGGTCGGAGACGACCCAATATGCTTCTGTTAGGTCGGTGACGACTCAAGACTCTCCAGTTAGGTCGCGCCCATGCTTTGTTAAGTCGGCTTCCCTTTCCCCTTGGCTTGTTAACTCGTGTCTTTTCTTCCTTAGACCGGCAACGACCCAAGCTTTCACTAAGTCGCGAACGACTCATCACCGAAGCCCACTTTGCTCGACCTATGTTATCTCCCCCTTGTAATCTCTTAAACCGGAAACGACTCATGGTTAGACCGTTGAGTCGGGGCCGACTCAACTCCGATGCTAGGTTATCTCGGCTTGTCTTCTCCCTTGGTTTGTTAGGTCGTGGACTTCTTTCCCTAGCTCGGAAACGACTCAAACCTTCCTTGAGTCGTGGACGACTCATCAAACTCAAACACCTCAAATTCCCGTTGAGTCGTAATCCTGTCCCTTTAGCTTTGTTAAGTCGCACACGACTTATACTTAGCTTGTGATCACAGTTAGTTCGTAGCTCGCTTAAGCAACTTAAGGTCTCATGATGCTGGCCTGCATCATCTTCCCCTGGTTGGAAAAAATTCGTCCTCGAATTTACAAACTTTCTTCTTCGAGACGCTGTCTTCCATTCATTATCTGGTTTGATGTGACACTGGTGATACCCACTCTTGAGATTAATCTTGTCTTGACCCTTTGACGATATGGTTCGAAATAAGGAATACCTGGAAATAAACAGACGTGGCATCAGGCAGGCGGCATAAGGAAGTGATCTGAGGGGCATGACGTAAGAAAAAGTGTGGGATAAACTAAGCACTAGATGCCAGATCCACTTCATATAGCACAGAACTTCATAAGAATAGTGTTGTATACCACATTGCTTCTGCAAATAGGAAGACGTGAAATAGAACCAAAACTTATCCAAAATGTGAGACGTTATAAGGAAAATTAAAACCATAGAATGACTTAGGAAGTCTCTTCCTAAGAAGTGTGACGATTCATGCTCAGATTCTTGTCTTTCCGTATATCGTTCAGAGATGTTATCATCTAGCATCTGTCCTTGAAGTGTTGTATCCAATTCTCCTGTCTGAAATGAACTCCCGCTCGCTTCTCCTTCAACATAGTTATTTTCATAAGATGGTTCCAAGCAATTGACACTGGCAATGTTTGCAGGGTGGACATCATCAGACGACTTTAACTGGCAATCATTCTCTTCCTCCTGTCGTATCAACTCTTCCTGTTCTTTCGGACTCACAAGATCATATGATACTGGTAGTAAAATAGCTTCTGGTACGAGTTCAGTTTGACGTTGAATGTCCTGTAGCGATGGTAACTCCTTGGTTATTGCCTCAAAGTATTCGACTTCGGACTCATCGAATTCTGATTCAACTTCCTCGAATACATCAAGATCTTTACTTGTTCTTTGCTCGGCCAACTCAAGCAATTCATTACCCATTTCCACATACTCTTCCAATAATAAAGGATTAGTTTCTCCAAATAGTTCCTCAGACATTTCATATTCACATTCTTCAAACACTTCATCCTCCTCAGGATTCTCAATACCAAAACTTTTTCTGGATTCAATGAACATTGATAACTTCTCATCAACTTCCATTTCATCGACGAACTCTCCTAAAGATAATAAACAATCTGATTCTGCCTTCTCTTCTGTTTCGCTTTCACTTTGTTCAGACTCCTCGAAAACTAAGGAATTAATACTTGGCTGGTTCTCATCCATAAGCTCAGGTATCAAACAAAAATCCTCCATCAACAAATGAATTCCCTCAACTCCGAACACAATTTCTTCTTCCATACTATCGATATCAAACTTTGGCAATGACGAGTAATCAACTTCTACATCCACATACTTTGACTCAATCTCTTCGTTATCATCAAATTTCAGCGGTTGATAAAAGTCAAATTCATCAGTCCTCCTCAACATATTACCCTCCTCATTACTTGACAAAGATTCTTCATCGTTATCAAATTGTGGTGCTTGATAAGAATTAACTTCGTCAATCCTCCTCAACAAATTACATTCTTCGTTCTCTAACTCGAGCTCTTCATCTTCATTATCAAATTTTAGTGGTAAGGCTGCGAATGATTCTGTAGGACCAACCTCTTCTAGCTCTTCCAACATTGGTTTAACTTCCTCCGGAAATTGAAGTTCTTCTCTTGCCTCATACATAACCAATGTTTCAGTACTACCTTCCGATTCTTCAACACTCTCGCTAAATGATATTGGACTAGTCGGTTCCTCTTCTTCTTCTGTCCCGCTGTCAGTAGAATCATCCACTTTCTCACTTTCACATTCTTCTATAACAAAGGGTTTCTTCTGGGACTTTGTACCTTCAAAACTTCGATGGTTAGACTCCTGATAATGATAACGCTTAACTCGGTCATCAACATTCGTCGTAATGATTCTGTGTGCAACTGGTTCGTTGATTCTCTTGGAAACTTCTCTATTGTAAGGAACGCCATCAAACAGATTGCTGGGTCTTATAACCATACCCTTTCCTTGACTACCTGGATTCCTCTTCTGCAACTGTTGATCAATACGAGCTTGATAATTATAGGGTAAGAAATTTGCTTTCATCATCCCTTTCATCTTATCCCACTTGACAACTTTAGATTTCTTCATTCTTTCCCTGCTTGATTTAGTTTGTTGCCACCAGTCCATAGCTCTACCTCTCAAGCTTGCAACAACTAACTTAACTTGGCGATCTTCAGGAATATCATGGAGTTCAAACATTCTTTCAACCTTTGACAACCAATCAAGGAATTCCTCTGCTTGTAACCCACCTCGGAATTCTGGAATTTCTGTATCCTTCCTAGATTCCTGAAATCGAAAATGAAGACTATCACCATAACGATCTTCTTCAAATTTAGATGAGCTTCGATATCGATTCTGAACATTGCTTCTGCTATGAACATGCTCATCCTTTCTACTTCCTCTTTCATAATCACGATGATCTCTCCTCATCGAAACTGATGATTCTCTTCTGTCACGACTAGATGATGGTAACACCCTCCTCGCTTCCGTAACCAATGGCGAAACTCGGTTTCCTCCATGGTCCGAGATTGGCGACCTTCTGCTTTGACTTGTATTCAAATCCATCACCAATTTCTCCAATCTACCAAAACTTTCATCGAACTTCTCATGCATACGTTGCTCCATTTGATCGGCTTCTTCTTTTCGATACAAAGCTTCAACGTTTTGATGTCGGTTAGCTCTTCTAGGTGGCATGATTGAACAACAAAATCTTCAAGTGACGGCTTCACAAGCTTCCACACAACTTCACAAGGCTCGGCCTTAAACTTCTCTTGACTCGGCCTATACCACTACACAACTTAGCTCGGCTCAAGCTCAAGTACTTCAACACAAATCAAATTCAAACAAATCTCCACTCTAGATCCAAAATGGAATGGATCGGAATCTTCAAACTCGTTGCAACTTCAAGATGAACACGATAAACAACTTCAAACTTTCAAAAACTTCAAAAACTTGGCTCCAAGAATCAAACTTAGCTATGATTGGCTAAGTATGGCTCTGATACCAAACTGACGCAGCGGATAATTCGAACAAAACTTCAATCGATGAAATGTAGCAATCGGTGAGTTGAAGATACCAAAATGCCCAAGTTCGTTGATCCAAAGATACCGAACTCTAGCTATCTCAAACACGTTGATAGCGCACTATACCGTGTTCAAAGATCTACGATTCTTCGCACGTTGATCTAGCGCACTAGATTCCGTGAATCGGCTTCAACAAACGTGGATTCGAGCGCACTCGAATGACGTAAGTGGAGATAGGAGATTACACTCAACTACCAATTGGTATGAAAGCACAAAGCTAACAAAAGAGAAATTTTATTCAAAATCAACCACCCCAAAAATGTACAACACACGCGTATTTATAGTATGTACAACGCAACACAACAAATCAACACCTAACTCTTAGGTCGGCAGGCGACTTACGACCTAACTAAGTCGGTACCGACTTATACAATGGCGACTCAAGCTTTTACAACACAGCACAATGTACGACTCAAGACCTGGCCGACTTAACCAAGTACGGCCTACTTACAACATACGACTCAACGTAATTACATACAGGACCGACTCAACATTTAAGTCGTTCACAACTTAGTACCATACATATTTACAACACCTATCTCACGACCTATACTAAGTCGGTAACGACTTATACACCCACGACTCAATACATACCGATTTAACACAGTAACACACCTTCGACCGACTCATCTCCATGCCGACCTACGACTCAAAGGCATACGGCTTAACTCCTTGCCGATTCATCTTAGGTCGTAGCTCGTTAGCTCGGCGCAACGGTCCCTCTGGTCTCCAATTAGCTCGGTCCCGACTCAACCCTTCTTCCTCAACTCGCACCTTTGCCACACATGCTTCCTTAGGTCGGAGCCGACCTAGGCCTTCACATCCTGGATTCCAGTTAGGTCGGAGACGACCCAATATGCTTCTGTTAGGTCGGTGACGACTCAAGACTCTCCAGTTAGGTCGCGCCCATGCTTTGTTAAGTCGGCTTCCCTTTCCCCTTGGCTTGTTAACTCGTGTCTTTTCTTCCTTAGACCGGCAACGACCCAAGCTTTCACTAAGTCGCGAACGACTCATCACCGAAGCCCACTTTGCTCGACCTATGTTATCTCCCCCTTGTAATCTCTTAAACCGGAAACGACTCATGGTTAGACCGTTGAGTCGGGGCCGACTCAACTCCGATGCTAGGTTATCTCGGCTTGTCTTCTCCCTTGGTTTGTTAGGTCGTGGACTTCTTTCCCTAGCTCGGAAACGACTCAAACCTTCCTTGAGTCGTGGACGACTCATCAAACTCAAACACCTCAAATTCCCGTTGAGTCGTAATCCTGTCCCTTTAGCTTTGTTAAGTCGCACACGACTTATACTTAGCTTGTGATCACAGTTAGTTCGTAGCTCGCTTAAGCAACTTAAGGTCTCATGATGCTGGCCTGCATCACTCTTCGACATGAAGAGATCAATAAAGGAAGTGATAGTGATATTGGGATTTCCAAGAAGAAGCATGTTAAGTTCAAGAGCCCTAATCCCAATAAGAAAGTGAAGCAAACTACTTTGGAAGCAAAGACTCCAATCCCTAATCGTAGAGGATGCTACAATTGTAATTCTAAGGAACACTATGAAAATAAGTGTCTGAAACCCATTACTTGTCGCTATTGCAAAAATCTGGGTCATCTTTTATCCGCATGTCCCAAACTTCTGAGCTAGGGGATGGGAAAGTTTAGTATTGTGCAAATGCCTAGTAACCCTTCTCTTGGTCGAGGTATTTATCATTCAATCCTTGACGACATTTGTTTTGTGATCATCCTATTCGAGTTCTTGTTGATATGAGTTCATCTCATTATTTTGTATCAAAAGAACTTGTTGATTCATTTTCTTTAAAACATTTTGGGCTTGATGACTTCTTTGAGAATTATGAATCCGGTTGGTGGATCCGCAACACTCAGTTTGTTTGCTTTGAATTGGTGTCGAGATAATCTTATGTGATTTTTCTTTCCAAGCCAATTTTTACTTAGGCTTTGGAATTGATTTTCGTAATGGTTGGCTTAATCATTATGAAGCCATATCCTATTTCCCGATTGGACTATTCATCTTCGACATTCTTAATCTGTTAAGCACATTTTTATTTTCCTTTGTGATTTCGATTCCAATTTGATGACATCATTTTTATTCTTTAAACCCACATGATGAGAAACATGTTATTCTCCTCATTCGGGTAGTTTGTGAAATTTTCCGATATTTATTTTTTTAGCTTGTCTTAGGGTTATCACCTAAGCCATCTTTTGAGTGGTGTTAAGATCTTTTCAGCTTGACCTTGCCACTGATTTTCATTAGTTACGAGTTGCAGAAGTTAGCATTCCACTTACCGCATTCCGCACTTGTTATGATTCTTATGAATGAATTATTATGTCAATCTGTTTGTCCAGCTTATTTCATCCATTTTATGAGTCGGGTATTCTACGAATATCTCGATGACTCCACTCTGGTATTTACTGATTTTGGATGAAAACAGCAATTTAAAATTTTTCAAATTCTTTTTCATAAGATTTATTTATAAGTATGATTGGATTTTTGGTTCTTGAAACGAACAAAGAATATTCCTAAAGTTTTTAAGAGAAATATTTATCATATATAAGATGATTTTGTGATTGTATTGCCTATTGAGTGCTTTAAGAATTCTGGTCGATGAGCTTGATCAACGTTATCGATAAGAACTTCCTAAACGCTTTGATGAGACAGTCAGACACAATAAATTTACTTGTAAAAAGTAATTTTTTCTAAAAAGATTATCACATAAAGATAATTGTAATTTCGAAAGTTTTATCTTTTCGAGAAAGAAGATTATTTAAAAGAACTCTTTCTTTTGACAATCCCATCCTTGTGATTCCTGAAGGGGACCAAGATTTCATTGTTTGTATCGATATGAGTCGTATTGGTTTGGGTGCCATTCTCTTGCAAAAGGGAACGTGCTATCACTTATGCTTTTAACAATTAAAGCCCATCGAGACTAGGTATGACACTCATGGTCTAGTGCTCGTGGCTATTGTTTTCATTTTTAGAATTTGGCATCATTATCTTTTGGGGAAGAAATTTGTTCTCCACCTCGATCATAAATCTTTGAAGTATTTATTCTCTTAAAAGGAACTTAATTTGCATCAACAACGTTGGCTCGTGTTCCTTACATCTTATGATCTTGATATTCTTCGTATACTCCCGGAAAGGGGAATCGTTTTGCCAATGCCCTTAGTCGTAAGCAACAAGTGGTTATTTCTTTGATGATGTCTGAATGGAATGATCTTTTTACAAAGTTCATCGAACGTTTCGATGTATCTCGTTTTATTGAGCTTCATCTCATTTCTTTTATGGACTAGCGTCCGATGTTCTTTTATGATTTTTGGTCATTGGACGTACCGTTGTAATGCGTCGGTATTTCGAATTATTCGAGCTTTGGTTCATCTAGCGTACCATTATTGTACAACGCCATTGTTCCCAATTATTCGAGTTTCTAGTTTCTTGGGCGTACCATTATTGTACTACGTCGTTGCACCGGCTCAATTTTTCTGCTATTCATGACGTTTTCCACGTCTCTCAACTACGGAAATGCCTTAGGGTTTTCGATTTTATTTTTGAGCCCGGTGTTATTGAAGAAATAGAAGTTTCTCCTAATTTGACTTATGAGCAACACTTATTCGCGTCATTGCTTCGAAGGTTAAATGCCTTAGAAATGAAGATTTCCCTTTTGTGGAAGTTCAATGATTCTCAAATCCTAAGGATTACTCTTGGCAATCCAGAGAATTCATCGAGCAAACACGTTCGGACTTACTCTTTCGTGCTCTTTATGGTGAACTTCTTATTTCAAATTTTCATTTGTGTTGATATGCTTTTATGGTTGAAACTCTTTATTTTCTTCTTAAGTATTGCGAGGACGCAATTTCTTTAAGGAGGGGAGTCTGTAACAACCCGCATATTTTACGATTGTATATTCAAATATTTTATTTAAATATCGCATCGTTAGTCGGATTTTAGTACGAAAATCTACCTTTTGCAAACAGTCGAATTTGGATTCGAGACCCCTTCCATTGAGTTCAAAACGCCGTTTGCGACCTTTTTGAGCATGAACATCGATATGTTTAGAGCCGAGTGAATTTTGCTAGTTTTCACTTAGGGCTTTGGGTTTGGATTTCAGCCCATTAACCCCAACTTAAGACCCTAGTTCCACCTCCACTTCTCTTTATTCACTTCCATTTCCTAATACCTTCAAGCTTTAGATAAAAATGTGGGAAGAGAAAAAGAATTAGAAATTCCTAAGCCCTAGTTTCATTTGCAAAATTCAACTTCAAGCTAAATCAAGGAGAGGCTATTGGTAAGCATCACCTTCTTCTTCTCCAATCCATTCTCTCTTCAATTTTAGAAAATCCCTAAACCTAACTTAGGAAATGTTCTTCTTTTGAGTTTAGATTCGAGCTCCTTGGGTTGAAGTGAGGAGTGGTTGATCCTTCCTTTGTGTTTAAGCTTCCAATTCATTGTTTTTGGGTTTAAAGGTTAGATTTTTTTATCTCACATCTATGTCTATATCTATCTTTGTTGTTAGGTATGAATTCCTAACCTCTATTCATGATCATTTGCTTTTAATTTGAATTGATATGGTGATTTTCCAATTTTTGGGTTTTGAAGTCCAATTTTACGGAAATCCTTCTATGGATGTTTGGATATGTTTTTTGGGGTGCATCGAAGAGCCTATAAGGCCGGGTTGTCGCTTGGCATAAATCCTTAGTCGTCGTGGCTCGCTTTCCAGACGTTCAGCTCAAACGTCTGACCTTGCTTTCCAGACGTCTGCGTGGTCCATACGTCCGAGCTTACTTCCTAGACATCTTGGTGTCCTGGAATAGAATTTCCAGTATCTCAGTTCAGACGTCTGACTTATTGATTCAGACGTCTCGTAGGGGCTCAGACGTCTGCTTTGTGCTTTCAAATGTCTGAGTGGTTTTCTAGACTATTTACATAGACCAAATCCAGACGAATTGATCAACCCCTCAGACATCTGGAATTATGCATTTCCGCCTGTTTAAGTTGTTTTTGATTAAATTTCCATTGTTTAACGATCTATGTCGATCCGATTAGTTGTTATCACCTTTATCGACCTTGATGACTTCTTTCTTCGGGATTTTTGGGAACATCCATTTTGATGGATTCGGTATCGATTTCATTGGATTTGATTCACGTCTTCGTATGTGAATTTTGATGATCGATTGTTTCTACAATCATTTTTGGTAATTTGTCACTTCAAAATGCAAAGGTTTCTATACTAGTAGTAAATATAAAAACTCTTTCATCAAAACGATTTCAACACTATTTTAATACAGAGCTTGTTTATAAAACCGTTTTCCAATCTATTAGTATATACAAACCTTTACATCATTCGTATGAGATATCTAATTAAACGGCTTAGTAAAACAAGTGGTATGAAACACTTGCGTTTACTTTGTCGGTTAATTTTTGGACTTGTTCGATTGAAACTCTTGTGACAATTTTCGAGTGGAGATTTATAATTTGTTCATAAATATTTATGTTAAGCTAGTGGTTATGGGACATGAAGCTAAACTCAAATATTTACTAGCTTAGTGCAATTGACACTTCTTGATGATCGATGATGATCATTTTATGGTTTAGACTAGCGATTTGCGATGTCTCTTTGTCCACGTAGGGGACCATACCCTGTCCTATTGAGCTTCATCTCATTTCTTTTATGGGCTAGCGACCCATGTTCTTTTATGATATTCGGTTCATCGGATGTACCGTCATTGTACTACATCAATGTCCCGGCTTTTCGGTTCATTTGACGTACCATTGTACTGCGTCGATGTTTCGAATTTTTTAGTTTCGGTTCATCGGATGTACTGTTATTGTACTACATCGATGTCCCGGCTTTTCGGTTCATTTGACGTACTTTGTACTGCGTCAATGTTCTGAATTATTTTAGTTTCGGTTCATCGGATGTACTGTTATTGTACTACATCGATGTCCCGGCTTTTTGGTTCATTTGACATACCGTTGTACTACGTCGATGTTCGAAATTTATGGTTAGCGATCATGGGATAGCGTTCCGTTTTGTGATATACGTGTTGGTCAGTTTTCATGCTCCCGTTTGGGATTGGCCATCCTCTCTTTGATTTCTAGATTTCTAATTGTTGATTTCTGGAATTTATGTTTCACCCACTTTTATGATTGGTAATAATAAGTCTGTAAATATTTGTGGTTCGGTGAATAAAATAACGAATATGGTTTTCTTTTTGATCTATGAGAAGATTCTTGTGATATTAATTAATCTCTGGTTGATTTTCAATTGCATACTTATCAAAGTATGGCCGTATCGTTATCATACGTTTTTGGTCATATCTCTTATTCTTTCTCATTTTTACCTGATATTTATACCTAGACTGATCTGTTTATTATTTTTTTATTAAATAATACTCGGGTCAGACAGAGATGTTACAAGTGCTTCTACTTGACTTCTTATTAGGGATTGTCGCTTGATTTTTGGCTAACTACTTTGGATTAGTAGTTTTTGTTTTATATGTTTGAGATAGAGACTCCTTGATGTATACTTATTCTTTTGTCCATCACTTGCATCGATTCTTTTGTGATATTATGGATCTTATTTGACCACTACTATGATGTACACTTTTATGTGTTATATTCATATTTTTTTTCGCCTTTGTGATATGAATATCTGTGACTGATTTATGTTATATTTATTTCTATATTTGTTTCCGAAGACCACATAGCCACTGTGTAGTAGCTTTGAGTTTGTATCGGTATGTCGGATTTCCTCTTGAAATGAAACGCATGTTATACTATCTGACGTATCGGTGCTCGCACAAAGCAATTGCACGGATGGTCGCTCCTCAACAGTCTTATTCTTCGTGCTAGTTGACGGCGTTAGTCCGTAGTGTCCTTGGCTAGCGTGAGTATAGAGGTGGGGCGTCGAAATGAGGATGCCTTGGATTTAAACCCTAGAGATTGATAAAGAATAAGTATTTGCTGCATGGACCATTAGAATTTGTTCAATTGCATATTGAACCCTTTTGTCTAAATCAAGGGAAGATTGAATGTCTATTGCATTTTTGGATCTTCCTCTATTCTTCTTGGAAGATGAAATTGGTATGGTATGTTTATCAGAAGATAGATTAGTGCCAATATCATCAAGGGTAGGAGGAATGGATGGAATAGAAGGTTGCAGATTATTGAATATTTGATTGGGATGTGATATAGAAGAATAAGGGGATTTCGAAGATTTTTGCAAGTGGATAGGTGGTGAAGGATTAATATGAAATGAATGAGATAAAATAGGGGTATTTTTTTGCATGTTACAGTGCATGTCGGTGTGCATGTTCTCACATATGTCATTGTGAGAGGTATGGCCATGAATATTCAAGGAAAATTTATAGGTGGTAGCGGGATTTTGAATTAGACTAACATGTTCAGAATCTTCTGAATCATCATTTAATTGCTGTAGAATAGAGAATGGGCTATGAGTTACAATATGTTCTGGTTCAACTGCTTGACAAATTGCATTTATACCATTAGTAACCCCATCAACAAGCGCAACCACAATATTTTCAGCCCTATTTCTTTTTCAATACTTATAACCTTATGCTTTTGTTCATTTCCTTCAGTTACAAACTGAGTATTACCAACATCATCACCAACAACAACTTCATTAACATTACCAATAGCTTCATCAGCAGAAACCACCATATTGGTACTTTCAACCTTGTTAATTTTCCTCCAAATTTTCCTAACAGATTTCATTTTCCATTTTGCTCCGGCAAGTTGGTATTTTTTCTCCAATGGAAAATATCCCTCTTTTATGTTTGTAGCTTTACGTACAACATTATGACCAGTTTTCACATTCACTTCATCTTTTCCATGTCAGCTATATTGTTAACTTTCAAATCATTCTTAATCTCCTTTGTCCTATCACAGCGACCAGAAGCATGACCAAATATCTTACAGTGAGTACAAATTAAAGGTTTCCACGAACATTCAAGTATTATATTTGGACATGTTTCATCGCTAATAGCCAAATATTCAGGCAGTTCACGATTTGGTGAAATTTCAATTAAACACTTTGCATATTCCAATCTTTTCAATTTTTCTCTATTTTCACCAAAGCATATAAGCCTACCAAGATGGCATATGAGCCAATTAATGCCCAACAGTGACCACGTTAGAACGGGAATTCTTGTAGAAATGGGCCCATATTGGAACTAAGCGAATAGAAGTGTGAATAGATGAAAAGGAAGGGTTCCACTTTGATATAATAAACATCTGGCCTCATATAAATATAGGATCTTTCATAAGAGTATTCATCTTTTCTTCCTCATTAGTGAACCAAAAATAATAGTTTTGTTTATCAAAGAAAATATCATTTGAACTTTTAAGCTTCTACGCTTTTTCCCATTGTAAATTCACTGCCAAAAAGTTAACATTACCGGCCAAGAAAAATCCCACTAGGCATCCAGACCAAGACTTAATGCATTCTTTAACCACTTTGGTGGTTCTAGAGGAGAGCCAGAGTAAGAAACATCAAAATGAATAGGGTTGTAGGAACCAACATTTGTTTGTTTGGAACTGAAAAGGGAAAACCAGGAGGAGCTAGGAGAAGCAGAAGGTGGGTCAGAGGGTGGTTGCAATAGTGAAGAGCTAGAGGAAGAAATGAGAGGAGGAAAAGGATTAATTGAAGAATCGAGAGGGAGAGGAGGAACAGGCGGTGAAGGTGGTGGGATGGGCGGTAGGGGATGGTCAGGGAGGGAACATGGAATGTGGTTTTCAGAGAGAGGTATGGGAGAGGGAATGGTGGGATGAATAGTCACTATGGGAGGGATGATCACCACGAGGGGTAAGTTACAATTTCAATTGTTTTGAGAAGGATTTTTAAATATGAAGGATTTAATTGTTTATGAATTGATATATTATATTTAAATACTTGATTATGTAAGTTTAAAATGTTCATAAATTGATGGTTTGAATAAAAATAAGTTACTTTCTTAATCCCTTCTTTTCCTTTTTGAGGAAGAAAAATTTTGAGGAGGGGAGAGTGAAACGACTTGTATTTTTCGATGATTAAAATATTAAATTAAGTAAGATTTTGTAACTTAATATTGGAAGAAATTAATGTTTTGATTTATTAATGAGAAAAATAACTAGAATAAAATTTAATAATGTTAATTTAAGGTAACTGATAACTATTTTAATGAAATTTCAATAAACTATAGTGATTGCAAAGTTAAGTTAGTTAGAAACTTTAAATAAGGAAATAAATTGTTATATTAAATGGTGATATAGTATGTAATTAATTGAAATTGAATATAATCAGTGCTGTGTAAGTAGTTATAACATTTCTTTATAGATAATAAACCTATAAATATGATTAAATTAAGTAAATGGTATTATTACCTATTTATTTAATATGCTGAAATTAATTTGGAAATCGATAAAAATTTAATATAATTGAAATATTGTAATTAATATAAGTTAAGGCAAAAACTATTGAATATTGATGTGATAAAAATGTAAACATATGTTAATCAAATTTATAAGCTAATTGTTAATTGGATAATAAGAATGTAAATCAAGTTAAATGAATTTATTGGAATTTAAATTATGTTTAATGGATTTATTTCAATTGAAAGCGAACACTATAATTAGTACAATACTTAACACTGGGTTTGACATGGAAAATTTGTTTTAAAAGATTATAAATTTGTATGTAAACAAGAACGATAAAAATTGTTAACTTTCAAATTTAAAATTTAGAAGGGGATTAATTAATATAATAATAATTTATTTAATTGACGTGAAAATATCCATTTTTTCCACTGTCTCAAATTTCGAGGAAACCAGTTTCATCAGATCCATGACAGTGAATTATTGTAAGATCTCAAGTTTTGTAGCTATTGGACTTGTCGTTTGATCGTGCGGGCTCGAAACGCGTAGAAATCAATTTAATGAATTCAATTTAAAATAAGCTGATTTTAAAAGCTAACATCTATATACAGTGGAATCAAGATTTGAAATCAGTTCCATTGAGTTTAAAAATATTGACAACATCAATTTTGATATATGTGATGACCCACTTTCGTTTCGGAAATGAAACGGGCTTTAGGGTCATTATTGTCACTTCGAACCAATTCGTTATGTTCATTCATTCTTATCGGGTCTTGTCTATATAAATATATTTTTCTAACCCTAGCAGCCTTTCTATTTCTTATTCGTATATGTACAAATCTGTCAGTCTATTCCTATCTCCTCTATCCAATGCCAGAAACCTATTTTCAATTCCAGAAGCCGTAATTCGATTTCAAATTCAAATCGAAATTCGTATTCCTCAAACTATGTCATATAATATATCGTTGCAAAGCTCTCAATGAGCATAATCCACTGCTGCAATTTTTTTTTTCAATTGGATTCATTATTTGACTAGAAATCAAGGATGAACCTCGACCGTCGAAATTTGGTTTTCACGATCCAACGGTGGATCTTCATCCGACCGCCGATCGGGAAGCGGCTTTGGGAAGAGTATGTCGAGCAGGTCTTGGAGGCGTTGATCGTTCACCTCGACAGCGCTTGGAATCACCAAAAAATGATAAGCTAGATGGACGGCGGCGCACCGCCGTGGCCTTGAGATGGTAGCGCGACCATAGGCAAGCGCGCTTATGCCTGGACGTCGCGGCTTTGGCCTCCGATCGTTCCAACGTTGGGTGAGGCAGCAACAAATATTCATGGAAGGCAGCGGTTGTAGGTTACTGGGTCGAGATGAGATGCACGTGGTAGGGTTAGGGTTCACGTGGGAAGTATCGTGGTAGGCGACATTTAAGTTTTTATTTAATTAATTATTATATTCAAATTATTCGATGTTCTAACTCGAATAACTTGTCATACGAGCTCGGATTCGTGCATTTTTAATTGTATTGGGATCGTATCGGAATTCCAGATGTTATGTAACTAGTTTGGACGAATTATGAGCCAGTTCAAATTTTGGGCTATAATTGGATTTTAAATCGATTTGAAATCAAAGGTGATTTGTTTAACCCACTCACAACTACTAAATTATCTTATGTTAGTTAAATTAAATTTATGATGTGATTAGAAGTTAATTGATGGCTACTGAGTACATTTAATTTGTCATTCTAATTAAATCTAAATTTTTCTGAATTTAATATCAATTTAATTTAATATCAATTTAATTTAATATTGAATTTAAATTGCTAGTTAAATACCTGTTAGGAATAATTCATTTAATTTTTTTATTTATTGGTTAATTTGAATGGTGATTGTGATGGATGTTTAAATGTTGATATCGGATGATTGGATGTTGTGTTATTTTATATATATTGATCTCACACTGCAAGTTCCCTTAGTTTATTGTTAGTAAATCACTATGGGTTGAAATGATACATACCCTAATGATCCATAGATTAGGGAAAAATCGTTATGGGTTGAAATGATAGACTCGAGAGATTTTATGGATTTTGAATTTTTAACTCAGGATTGCGGGTTGAAATGATAGGTACCTGTAAATTTAAAGTATTGCGGGTTGAAATTATATATATCTATATCACCTGACTATAGGGTAGAATATTATATACGGACACTGGATTGGTTGAATTAAATGATTTTAAATTCTTAAATTTGAATTTAGCTAAATGATATTATGAAATAAAATTTACTTTGTATAAACTAAAATATTTTTGAAAAACCCAAGCTTTAAATGTTGAAGTTGGAATTAGTTTAAATGAATTGTTTAAAGAATTTAAAATGAAATTTTAAATTTGAATTTGAAGTATAAACAAAATCTATCGAAATTGAGTTATTGTAAATTTTTAATTTTTAACTTTAAAATCAATTGAATTTGGGGTAGCTCAAATTGATAGTTCAAACATGGATTTGAAATCGATATAGATTAAAATGGTTTTGATGAGAAGTTTTATTGAGAATCTAAATTGAAATGTAAAAATTGAGTTTTGTTGATTTGAAAGCTTGATATAGTTCAGATTTGTTGAAATGAAAGAAATAGTTTAATTTGATATTAATTTGAAATTAATTATTTTTATTGTAAACTATTTAAGATGTATAATTTTAAATTCAGATTTATTTAAATTTTCAAAATATTTATTATATAACCCATTTAAATAATCAAACCATCATAGATTAAACTATATTTAACCTATTTTTAGACTATTTTAAACTTTTTTAATATCTTTTAAACTATTTTCATCTATTTTAATGTATTTAAACTATTTTAACCTATTTTAAACTATTTAATGTATTTTAATCTATTTAAACTATTTTATTACATTTTGAACTGTTTTAATCTATTTTAAACTATTTAAAACATTAAAACTATTTTTAAAAATTTAAACTATTTGGAAACTATTTAGACTATTTACGACTATCTAAACTATTTTCAATATTTCGAACTATGCAAGGCTAAATTGTTTATATTTAAATCCATGATTTAAAAGTGAACATGGTAAAATGATTTACAACCTACGTTGGAAATGACATATTTTGAGTAAATACGTGATTTTGAAATAAGGGTTTAACCTTTTTTGTGAATATGATTTCGAAAGTGATAATGATTTCGAAAATGAATATGATTCCAATGTAATATGAGTTTAAGTGAATATGATATTTTGATATCAATTATAAATTGGTTTTATAAATGTAAAAGAACCATTCGGTGTGAAATAGACATTTGGCTATTAAAGAGACCGGGATCAGATATTGTCATATTCTCTGCCAACTAAAAACCACTTTAACAACTGTGCACGTGGTGCAGACTCTAGAATGAAGTAGGATGGTATGGCAAATGATTCTGTATGAGGCATTATCGTAGCCCTGACTCCCTCGAGTCAGCTTAATGTGACTAAACCAGGAGCTATATCAGGCCAAGTGAGGTTGCTCCTCTTATTGGACATGATTCTTCGATAACATATTTGTTACTATATGATTTATTTGGTGGCCACCATCGATTTGACTATGCAAGTGCGTTCCATGGTTGGTGGTAGTGGCTGCTATGTGTTACCACCAATCCGGAAGTGCAAACGGTAGAATCCTGCCCTTGCATTGTCTCGCGTGCCCTATTACAAGTTTGGTTTGTACCGTACCGATGGAGTGCCCTCTGATAGCCCTTCGGTTTACGGAGGAATTACAGTACTGTATAGACTATGAGAAAATATAAAAATGTGCTAAGGGGAATATGGGTAATGCCTTAACGCTATTTTAATACTTACTATAGACATATTATAATAGCGTATTGTAATATGTATGTAGATAGTTTAACGGATCCTTAAGAGATGGAATCCCGAACATCTCTTAAGTTATTGCATGCACATTACACGCTAGATAGAAGATGTAAAATCCCGTTAACATCTCCGACGTTGTTACTCAAATATTTATTTATTATTGATTTAACTTACATAAGATCTTTTAATTCTGACTTGAGTGTTTTGTCTTTTCATTTCACTTAGGTCAGTCTAAGCTTTTCAGTGTATTAAAGACTATTTTCTTGAGGTTGAAGACGAAGATTTAGTATATCATTACTATTTATTTTATATATATTCCACTGCATCATGTTGTTCCGCTCCATTATTTATTTATTTCTGTTGTATGTACAACATTGATTTGTATTATAAGAGTGTAATCAAATGTTATTTGTAAAACAGTTTCATGAACTGTTTATTTGATTATTATATTCCGTTGTGAGATTATGCGTTTTTTTCTTTCTTTCCTCTTCCCCTTCTTATTTGCCCTATAAAAAATCCTCTTTTTTGAATGAATTGAGTTGACATGTGTGGTTTATTGTCAATTTAAACCCCCCAAAAAGGCGGGTCTTTACACGAAACTAGTTTCAAACCGTAGTTCTAATGTATATAGAAGTTTGCTTTTAAAATTGAATAATAATCATTTAAATTTCTTATTTAACATATTTCACATAAATTCACTTATGAACCATTTTATGAAATTACTCAATTTATCCTTATTTAAGTTAAATTTTATTTTATTACCACTTAACATATTCTCTTTGATACCAATCTCTTTTATGAACCATTTAAGTCTATTGCGACCATTTTATAAAATGCACTTCATATTTATTTTTCATACCTTAAGTTCGTATTAATTCTTTCATTCACTTCACTGGTTCATTTCATAAATTCAAGTTCATAGTAATAATTTTACTTAAGAAAATTTTGTTTTATAAAATGATTCAGCTCATTAGTTCATATTCAAATTCATATCATTAATTTTACTTAAGTGAATTTATTTTATAACTCAAATTCATATAAATAATTTTGTTTATCACAATCAATTTTATTCACCTTCTCTTAAGTTAACTCCCATTTTTTAGTTTGTCTCATTAATTCATTTCATATTCAATTATTACCATTCAATATTATTAAAAAATATTGCCTTTGCATTTAACTTATTTACATCTCATTTATTTTCATTCAATTTTTTCATATCCAAATTGCATTTTATTTTATAATTCAAGTTCGTATTAATACTATTAATTTATTTTTTAGTTTAGGTGGTATAAAATCACTTTACTAATTTATCCTGTTCAATTCAAATCCAATTCAATTCATTTAATGTCAAGTTAAACTTCACGTTATTTTAATCCATTACTCGATTTATTCAACATGATTTAAGTTAGAATTTTTCCCTTTTCTATCATTTACATCCATCAAATTTAAAAAAAATTATTAGCTAAATATTTTCCAAATTTATAAGTTATACAAACTTATTCACTTAAAACTTTCGTTTCATTATTTTATCTAATTCATTTCTATACAATTCACTTTCGTTGAAGCTTTCTTGAGTTAGACTTCATTTTATTTACATCATTTCACTAATTATATTTATCTAACATTTCTTAAGTTAATTATTTTATTTCATATCTCAAATTCAAAATTTCTTTTGTTTACTAAACCAAAATATTCAATAGTTTTAAAATTTAAAGTTTTTACTTACCTGTTCAAATCTATAAGTTATAAACTTATTTTTATCTATTTTATTTTCAATTCTGAGTTCCAAACTATTTTCATATATTTATCAAAATCATACTTAGAGTATTTTCTCACAGTCAAAACTTCTTTTAATCGAAAATAAATATCTTTTGGTAGAAATTCTCACTTAGAAACTCGAAAATGAATATTGGCGATGTTGTAGTCATCCCCGGAATTATTTCGTAGAGAACAAAGAAAGTTCAATGGTTTTATTTGTTTCCAAAATCTTTTCAAAATATATTTCTCATTAAAACACTTTCAAATAATAATATTATTAATTTTGAAGGCTTTGAAAATAATTTTGAAAGGAACTGTAACATCCCGCCTTTTGTACACTTTAAATCGACGATAAACAACACACGTCAGACTTAAACCACATAGAAGGGCGAATTGTTATGGGGTAAAAAAGAAAAAGCAGAGAAAGAAATAAAATAAAAAAGAATCTTGCAGCGGAACAATAAAATATAATAATCAAATATACAGTTCATGAAGCTGTATTACGAAAAAATTTGATTATACTTATACAATATATATCAGAGTTACACATACCAAAGAATAATAACAATGCAGCGGAACACAATGAATATAGTGGAGTACTATAATAAATAATAATAAATCTTCGTCTTCGTCCTCCAGAATACGTCTTTAAATCCTGAAATGCTCAGGCTGACCCGAGCGAATTGAAAAGATAAAACACTCGAGTCAGAACTAAAAGATCTTATGTAAGTTAAATCAACAGAAATAAATATGAGTGGAATGGCGTCAGAGATGTTTACGAGATTTCACATCTCTTATCCAGTGTCTAACGTGATTGCAGTAACTTAAGAGATGTTCGGGATTCACATCTCCTAAGAATCCTTTAAACTATTTACTATGTAGTAATATTTCGCTATTATAATAATGTCTAATAGTAAAATAAACTTACTTTTAAATAGCGTTAAGGCTTTACATTTTCCACCTTAACACGTATAGTGCCAATAGTCTATACAATACCGTAATACCTCCTGATCGGGAGGCTACCAGAGGATACTCCATAGGTACGACACAAATCAAACTCGTACAAGGCATGCTAGGGTAGGTGACACGGCTCAACTAGGCAATGCCAGGGAAGATATACAAATTACACTTCCGGGTCGGTGGTAACGCGTAGCTGCTACTACTGCCCACCTCGAGCCATACCCCCAAATCAAAAGAATCAAAAGTGGCCACCGAATAAATCTCAAAATCAGAATATAATATCGAAGGAGTGTGTCCAATCAGAGGAATGACCTCATTAGCCTGTTGATTGCTCCTGTTTTAGCCTCCTTATGCCAACTTACGGGTGTCGAGTCCACGTATTTACCTCAAAGAAAACACCGCCACCATCCTACTTCATTCTGGAATCTCCTCCGCGTACACGATTGTTAAAGTTGTTTTCGGAGTTGGCAGAGAGTATGACAACTTCCGATCCCGGTCTCTTCAATAACCAAACGTTATTATAACACCGTGGTCATTTCAAAATAGTATATACTTTTATAAACCAAAATACCATTGCCATTTTCAAACCATCTCCTTTATTTCAAAATAATATATGCTTCAAAACACAATTCAATAATATATTATTTAAATAAAACCCGATTTCCAATCACTAAATCTTTCTTTAATTTATATAAACTGGAAATATTCTTTTAAATCATCTTAAACCCGAACCACAATATGAAGTCATATTCTTAATCTTCAATAGGTTTCAACTCAATATATTCAAAGACAATTCTTTAAATAAATTAAATTTTAAAATAAATTCATTTCAAACCATAATACCTCCGAGGTTATAACAACTCCAAAATAAAACATTTTGAAACCATAATACTTTAAAATACTTTAATTTTGATAAAACATTTCAATTTTTATATATTTCAGGTCTTTAAATATTCCATGATTTCCAAACAAAATCTAATAATCTCATATATATGTTAACTCAATTTTCTATTATTTGGTTTAGAAATATTTATTTAATATATTCAATGTCCTTTAAATAAAGCTCAGACTGGAAATATTTGTTAATCACCCTAAATCCTCATTAAGTTATAAAATCGTGCCCTTTTAAATCTTAAATTTAATAAGTTCCAGATTGATTTAATTAAATAACATTCTTAATTGAGCTATATTTAAAATTGACTTCAAATCCATCTTCTCAATCTTAATTTGTTAATATCATTATAAACTCTCTATATATTATAATTTAAATAATACTTAAACATATTATCTTTTAATAAAATCAAACTTTATTATTAAAGTAATTATATAAATGAACAAAATTATACATAGCTTAAAATTAGGAATTTAACTATATATAAAATAATATTTATATATTACCAAAAAAAGAAATATTTATATACCCATGTATTTCTTTCCAAACCATAGAAATCATTTCAAAAATATTTATATATAGACCAACACTGTCTTTATAAAATTTTCTATCCTATGGTCAAGTGATACGGATATTTGTCATTTCAATCCACTATTTAAAAATAAAAATGCGGTTGTATATCATTTCAACCCGCAATGCCGAATCAATAATAACAAATCAATAAAGAACTTGCAGATTTTAATGATATAAAATAAACATCCATTCATCCATCAACAATTCACACATCCATCACAACCATCATCTAAAACTATCAATCAATATCAATAGATAACTGATAATAGATAACAAGTATTTAACTGGAAGTTATATTCAATAATAAATCAGATAACGATTTAATTTAAATAAATGCAATTAACTGAGATGATGATTAAAAATATCGAAACAATCATAAATAAATGAAAAATCACAACATAAATTAAATTTTACAAACATAAGAAAATTTATAAGTTGTGAGTGGGTTAAAACACTCACCTTTTGAATTTATATTGAATTTAAATTCAATTTAAACCCAAAATTTGACCAGTCTCAGAATCTGACCAGACCAGCGCCAAAATGTCCGGGATTCCAATACAAACCTCGCGGCGAAAACTACGCATGAATTGGATCACGTATGCAAATGTTATCGATATTAGAATGATTGGAACTGAAATTTAAAATAAAATACAAAAAAACATGGCAACTAGCTCTCAGCCACGTCACCAGATTCTAGAACGCGCACACATCTCCCCCTTCCAGCAACCCTAGTCTGTAAACCACGTACGCACCTGATTGGCCACCACGCGCACTGCTTCCCGCTGCTACTGGCCATCGCGTCTATGCCCTGACCCGCCGCTACCCTCGTCAGGGCTTCCGCCACCCGCGCCTCAACATCGCGCCATTACGATGTCAACCATGTCAGCTGCCGCTGCTTTTTACTCGAACCCTAATGAATTTTCGCCATCGATCCAACCGTCAATTCCACGAACGAACCACTCTGATGCACTGCGCTCTTCCTTCTCTTCGCAACGGTGACCTTGATTTGACGATCAGACGTAGTTCATCGGAAAGCGTTAAACGACCGAGAATTGATCATAAATTTCTGGTCAAACGGTGACTCAATTTGAAAAACAAATTAAAGATTTGAGATGCGCTCGTTGAGAGCTTCAGATCGATATAAAATTTGGTATAGTTTGTGGAGTTTGAAATTTTGGCTTTGATTTTTGAATTGCATGTGGATTTGGGATTGTCTGCCATTGAAATGAGGAGGTAAAGAGGAATTGTACGTACAGACAATTTACAATGAGGAACAATTAGGGTTTATAACAGGGTATTCATAGACAAAGCTGAAGGTATAATAGATGGACCAGATTGATAAACGCGTTGAATGATAAAATGGCCCAAAAAGCCCGTCTTGACTCGGAACGAAATTCTGTCAACCCATATATCAAAATAGATGTTTTTAAATATTTTAAACGCAATGGAACAGGTTTCAAATCCAAATTCTATTGTATGAAGAAATTATGCAAAAATTACGTTATTTCAAATTGATTTAAATTAATTTCAATTTCATTGATTTCAAGGCGTTTCGAGTCCGTACGATCAAACGACAAGTCCGATCGCTACGAAACTTGAAATCCTATAATAATTCACCGTTAAGGATCTGAGGAAACTGGTTTCGTCGAAATCCGAGTCAGTGGTCAAAATGGCTATTTTCTAGTAATTTAAATAAATTAAATTTTAATTAATCCAATCAAATTTCCAATTTCAATTCTATCATTGACAATTCTCATCATTATCAATTTCTCAATCATTCACACTAATTTAACAAATTCAGATGTCAATTTAAAATTAATTAATTTATCAATTTCAGCGTTAACCTCAATTTATTAAATTCAGAATTTACAAATAAAATTCCTAATAATCCTATTAAATTTACCTTTCATTCTATTATTCAATTCATTATTGTCAACGGATGAAATAAGTATTGGATTCAAAATCTATTACATAAATATTCTCACATCCATCTTCGTTTCAATTAGCGTAATAAATTATATTTCATTTATTTGCAATTAAATTCAATTTCTACAGTTCAAATTCTATTAAATATATAATTCTTCATTTCCATTCTTTTAATTCAACAAATTGTCCTATTTTGGATAACCTTAACATCATTTCCTTTAATTTAATTATCAATTCATTCATAAACCATTAACAATACATTATTACCAATTATTACCCTAATTTATACTAATATAACCTTGAATTGGGATTCATTGCAATTGATTACAAACTTGATTTAATGGACTAAATAAATGATTACTTTTATAATAATTGTTGCCAATAACCCTTTATCATATTTATATAAGTTCTCATTTCCAACCAATTACATACAGCACATTGATTTTATTCAATCACTATTTATTCATTATTAATTCATTGATTAATTCAATATTTACGTTTATTTTTCTTATATTAATTTATTACCAAATATTCCTATTTTATTATCAATTAGCAAATATTATAATTTCTTACTAAACATTGATTTTTATTTTATTACCCTTTATTACGTATTAATACATCAATTTATATAACTTTGAATTCATTCCCAATTTACAAATTTCAATCAATTATAACTTTACAATTTGTTTCCATTAACTGGGATTGCATTTAACTAGTCATATATCAACTGGCATTAACATTACTACCTTAATTTTCATTCAGTTACTTTTAATCCATATTTTATTTCATTGGTCAATTCAATACTCTTACTCTTATTCATATTTTTATAAGTTTTCATTTCTAAACAAGATTATACTTACTTACAACACATTAGTTAATAAATTTCTATTTCTTATTACAAATTTATTTATTTATACAACACTTACACTTATTTACTTATTTTATACCCAGTTGCAACAATTTATACCATTTCATTTTTATTGTGATTTCACTTCAATTGTCAACAATTAGTTTTAATAACCATTGCTACAATTCATTCTTAACATTTCCTTCAATATACATTATAAATTTTTTAATTTCTTTCCAAATTAAATTACAAAAATCTTATTAATTTCACCAAATTAATTATTGAATTTTGCGGGTTGTTACAGCAACGCGATTTAAATTTTAAAACTCTAAACTTTTAAATCCTTTTATTTATAAGCTATATTATAAATAGATCTTATATAAATTTCATTATCTTATTACCAAAACATTTCTTTAATTTAGAACTTTGTTATTTTAAACAATTCTTATTATAATTGATTGCAATTCAGTTTGATTATCGAATGCTTCGTAAAATAAAATTCACAAAGTGTTCGTTTTTATTTTATTCAACCAATAATCAATGATAACTAAATATTGTCGTCTCCTAACAACTAACATCCATTGAAAATTATTATTTTGTATATATATATAATATAATTTAGGTAAAATTATTTTATTTACCTTATTTTAAAATAATAGTATGTCGACTTGCCTCATTTAAGTGTTTATAAACCTCTATCGATAACATGGTGTCTGTAACAGCCCGCTATTTTGGACCATTCAAATCGACAATAAAACCATACATGTCCAACTTGAATAAATCAAAATACCGAATTGTTAATTAAAATTTGGCAAAGCTTAACATATACAGTAAATAAATCAATCACAGAATCATAGATATAGAGTAGTACAATAATACGCAGCGGAATAGACAAAGTATAGTAGTTCATAAAGCTACTATATACATCAGGGTTAGAAATAAAGTACATCAGGATATCTCAAATACAGTGAAGTCTTCAGTACGAGCCGATGACTTCTCTGAACCAATCATCTGGAAAAGCTGAATCGATAGTTGGATCTCCAAATGAAGCTCCAATCTCCAAAGGTGAGTCTCTAATGCTGTATTACTCAGTCTGACCCGAGCGTAAAGCAAAACACAAAACACTCGAGTCAGGATTAACATTCTTATATCAATAAATTCAACTCAAGTGAAATATCAACTGGAATACAAGTAACTCAAAGGATGTTTGGGATAACCATTCTCTAAGGATATTTAAATAAAGATTTATTTAACTAAATCGACTTGAAATTTTTGAATGGGAAATTTAAAGGTATTATTTTGTAACTGGATTTTTGATTTAAGTGATTTAATGAATATTTCACATTTAAATAAATTAAAGAAAATATTGAAATGTATAAAGGGTATTTTGTGATTTCAAATCCGAAATTTGAGATCGATAAAATTTGAAATGGTTATTTAGAAATTAAGTTGAATTTAAATTGATTTAAATTGAGATTTGACTAAATTTGAATTTAGAAATTTAGTAAATTGAATCGTAACTTTGAAAGTGAAAAATTGGAAATAATTTATATCTAATGAAACTGATATTTTGATTTTGAAGTATAAATAAATGGGAATGGCCACGGTGTTATAGTGTATTTTTCTACGTTGTAGATAGTTCTACAGATCCTTAGAGAATGATTATCCCAAACATCCTTTGAGTAACTTGTATTCCAGTTGATATTTCACTTGAGTTGGATTTATTAATTTATTAATATAAGAATGTTAATCCTGACTCGAGTGTTTTGTGTTTTGCTTTACGCTTGGGTCAGACTGAGTAATACAACATTAGAGACTCACCTTTGGAGATTGGAGTTTCATTTGGAGATCCAACTATCGTTTCGGCTTTTAGCTTTTCCAGATGATTGGTTCAGAGAAGTCATCGGCTCGTACTGAAGACTTCACTGTATTTGAGATATCCTGATGTACTTTATTTCTAACTCTAATGTATATAGTAGCTTCATGAACTAATTATTCAAGTCAGACATGTATGGTTTTATTGTCGCTTTGAATGGTCCAAAATAGCGGGTCGTCACAGTGTCGCACACACCGACAAGAATTCATAGACAACTCAACGGATAAGTAAACACAATATAAAACATTTTATAACACTAACAAGTACGTGCTGTCATATATATATATATGTATATATATATATATATGCTCAAACAAACTCATTATAGGGTATTAGTACCCTATCTCTAATGAGTCGAACCCCACAAAGCTAAGGTTATCGCTAAACCAAAGCTCTATACAAACTTTGATGACCCACCATTTTGGATAGTTTAAATCTACAGTAAACCACACATGTCAAACTCAAACCATTCAAAAGGGTAGATTGTCGATGGGGTTTAATAAGAAAATAAAAGGAAAGAATGAAAACAAAACACAGATTCTCACAGTTGTAACGACCCGTAAAATTTTGTTAATTTTTTATAGTTTTATTTAGCGTATTTAATTTATTTTTGAGAAATTTTATATAATAATATTTTGAAATAAAAATTTTCATTTGGATTACGTATAGTTAAACGTGGCAAATGATAAATTTTCATCAAAAATTAAGGAAGTATATTTTAGGGTGTGATTCTGTTTAATTTAAGTCAGTAATAATTGATGTTCATAAAATAACTTATTTTGGGAAATTCAAGGCACAGCTGTTTTATTTGCCATCATTTCTTTTATTTATTTTTAAACGGTTTATTTTGCCTTTAGAACGTGTCCTTCCATATTTATTCTTGCTGTCCAATCAAGGTATTAATTGCTTTGATTGTTTCTAAAACAGTGTGTAGCTGTTACTTTTTCTACCGTTAAAATTTCAATTGCTTAATAATTTTTCCAATTCACAGATAGACTTCCCCATTCCTAGCCATTAATAAACTTTGAAAGCATCGTCCTTGCATTTCGTTATTCCCCATTTTATAATAATAATTGAAATTTATACCCGTTTCAGTATATAACTTTTACACGTTTTATACTCATTTAATTTCAGCAGTCCATTGCCTTTAATTTTTAAACCGTTCCATTTTCTTCCCAGGCAACAGCTCACATTCAATTTCGCTTATAAATCAGTTTCCACTTTTACTCACCTGATCACCTTTTCTTCCATCTATCCGTTTAATAGTTATATATAAGTTATAATACGTTTCCCTGATTCATCCCCTTTCCTTCTTCATTGACATATTAATTCTGGGAAGTGATTAATTTTAAAAAAAAAACCATCTTCCCCTCATTTCTTTAAACTTTCAGCTAAATTTTAGCTTGTGACCGTTGTTGTACATTTCATTAAAGAGGTACATTACCTTATTAATCTTCGAAATTTAAGGGTGAAAATTTTATTTTTCTAACCTGTGATGCCCCACCTCTATACCCACGCTAGCCAGGAACACTACGGAGTAATGCCGTCAACTAGCACGGAGAATAAGGCTGTTAAGGAGCGACCATCCGTGTAATTTCTTTATGCGAGAACCGATATCTCAGATAGTAAAACATGCATTTGGTTTCAAGTGGAAATCTGACATACAGATACAAACTCAAAGCTAGCACACAGTGGCTATATATGATCTTCGGAAACAAATTTAGAAATAAACATAACACAAATCAGTCATAGACATCCATATGACAAAGGCGGAAAAAGATATGAATATATAACACATAAAAGTGTACATCAGAGTAGTGGTCTGAAAGATCCATAATAACACAAAAGAATATGAATACATCCATGAGTCTATATCTCAAATGTATACAACAAAAACTACTAATCTACGTAGTTAGCCAAAAGTCAGAGTAATAATCCCAGAGGAGAAGTCAAGCAGAAGCACCTGTAACATCTCGGTCTGACCCGACTATTATTTAATAAGAAAATAATAAATGGATCAGTCTAGCTATAAATATCAGATGTATGATATTGAATAAGAGATATGGTATAAATGTATAATAACCATAATGATATACGGTGATAAGTATGTAAATGAAAACCAATAAGAGATTAACACATACCACAAGAATCTTCTCAAAGATAAAAATGGGTATCATACCTTAAACTTTTAATCACAAAAAGCTAATGACACACAAATTCACCAATGCACAAAAACTGATAAACTTATCAATGAAAATCACGAAAAGTGGTGAAGCACAAATTCTAGAAATCATCACAAGAAATCCAGAAATCACGAAAAAGAAAAGGGGGAGGCCTATCACAAACGGAAGCACAAAAACTCCCAACACGTGTTTCACGAACGGAATGCTAATTCCATGGTTGCTAACCATCACGAATTGAGCCGAAGCTTCACAGACGGCCCAAAGACCATGAGCCGAAGCTCCACACGAACGACCCGAAGACCATGGGTTGCTACCTCACCAATATTGAGTCGAAACTCCACGAAGCGGGGTTTAGTCTCCATCGCAGACAAAGAGACAATGCACAATTGCTAGTCTAAATCACAAAAATGATGGTCATTGATCATCAAGAAGTGTCAATTACACTAAGCTAGTAAATATATGAGTTTAGCTTCATCTCCCATAACCACTAGCTTAACTTAAATTTTTATGAACGAACTGTACATTATCACTAGAAAATTGTCACAAGAGGTTCAATCGAACAAGTCTAAGAATTAATCGACGAAGCAAACGCAAGCATTTCATACCACTTGTTTTACTAAGCCGTTTAATTAGATTTCTCATCTGAGTGAGGTAAAGGCTTATAAATACTAATAGATTGGAAAACGGTTTAGGAAAAGAGCTTTGTAATAAAATAGTGTTGAAATCGCTTTGATGAAAGAGTTTTGATATTTACTACTAGTATTGAAACCTTTATATTTTTAAAGTGACAAGTCACAAAATTAATTGTAGAAACAAATCAATCCATTAAAAATTCACATACGAAGGCGTGAATAAAATCCGAAGAAATCAATTCCAAATCCATCAAAGAAGGAATACACCTGCGACATAACATAGTTCAATACTGGAAATTGGCGCGACCTAACAGGGCGCGGCCTAAGGAATTAAAGGCTTAGAAGTAGCACACGACGTAACCTGGCACGACCTAGTATTGGTGCGACCTAAGGGGTTGAAGCAGGCCGAGAAGTTGCGACCTGATGTGGTGGTAAGGCCGAGGGACCTGAAGTAGAGGCCGAGCGACTTATCAAGGCAACAGGGCGAGCGACCAAAAGGTGAGCGACCTAACACGGTCGAGCTAGGAAAAGGTGCGACCTAACGAGGTGCGCGACCTAACACGATCGAGTTAAGCAGTGGCGCATGGCCGAGCGACGTGCCAGGGTGAGCGACCAAGTGCCGAGCGACTTAGGGTGGTACGACCTAAGTAAAAACAGGCCGAGCAACCTAGTGGAAACAAGGTCGTGTGACCTAAAGGAAGTGAGCTATTGCCGAGAGGCCCTAGGTGAAGCAACCTAACGGGTTACGACCTACTGGAACGAGCTAGCATGGCCGAACGACCTAGGGGTTGAACGACCTAAAAGGGAATGGCCGAACGACCAAAATGGGAATGGCCGAACGACCTAGGTGTTGAACGACCTAAAAGGGAATGGCCGAACGACCTAAATGGGAATGGCCGAACGACCTAGGGGTTGAACGACCTAAATCGTTGCAAGCAAATAGCAGATACGACTTACATAGCCGAGCGACCTAGTGGTGAACGACCTAAGGAGCTAACGACCTGATGGCCTACGACCTACGGTGGAACGAGCTAAGGCCGAGCAACCTAATGCAAGGCCGACCTAAATGCGAATGAGCTATATGCACAGAGGCGACTTTTCCATGCCCGAGCGACCTAAGGAGCAGGAAATGCAAAAACACACGAAAATTGTGGTTTTTTACCAATTCAATCCAATCCAAAAGCAAATGCACATGTAAAAGTGATAGGAATTCATTCCCAACAATCCAAGATAGTCATAGACAAGAATGTGAGATAAAAATCTCGCCTTTTCACAAAAATCAATGAAGATGAAGCTTGAAAGCAAAGCAAGAATCAACCACAAGCTTGATTCAATGGCTTCTCTTTGAATTTGGAGTTAGATGTTGGATTTGCAAATGAACTTGAGCTTGGAGTTTTAATTTCCCATTCCCTCCTCCATTTTTGATAAAGCTTTAGTGTTAAGGAATTTATGAAGGAATGAGGAGAAGAGGGGGGTGGAGGTTGGGTCTAATAGGCTAAGTCCCAAACCAAAGTCCAAAGCGAAAAAGTAGTGAAATTTCACTAACTCCAAACATATCAAAGTTTATACTTAAAAGATTGTAAACGGCGTTTTGAACTCAATGGAAGTGGTCTCGAGTCCTAATTTGACAGTTTGCAAAAAGTAGCTTTTTGGACTAAAATCCGACTAACGATAAAATATTTCAATAAAATATTTAAATATAAAATCGATAAATATGCGGGTTGTTACAGACTCCCCTTCTTAAAGAAATTGTGTCCTCGCAATATATAAGATGGAAATAAAAAGTAACAACCATAAAAGCATATTAACACAAAAGAAATTTAAAATAAGAAGTTCATCTCAAAGAGCATGAGAAAGTAAGTCCGGATGTGTTCGCTCGATGAATTCTCTAGATTCCCAAGAACAATCTTTAGGATTTGAGGACCACTGAACTTTAACAAGCGGAACATCTTTATTTCGAAGTCTTTGAATTCCGAAGCAATAATACGAATAGGATGTTGCTCATAAGTTAAATTCGGTGAAACTTCAATTTCTTCCACAGTACCAGGCTCAAGAATAGAATCAGAAGCTCGAAGGCATTTCCGTAATTGAGAAACATGAAACACGTCATGAATGGCAGAAAACCGAGCCGGTAATAAAAGGCGATAAGCCATGGAACCAATACCTTCGGTGATAGGAAATGGCCCAATATATCGAGGCACTAATTTTCCCTATCTACTGAAACGTACGACACCCTTCATAGGTGAAACACGAATAAAAATCTGGACCTAAAACCAGCTTCTCACCGGCCTCAAGCCAACAAGAAGGAGATCGGCATGGCCTTCCATAGAGTGCCTTGAAAGGTGCCATACCAATACTAGACTGGAAGCTATTATTATAGGAAAACTCAACAAGAGAAATATGATCTTCCCAACTTCCACCAAAGTCAAGCACATAGGCACGAAGAAGATCTTTAAGAGTTTGATTCACACGCTCGGTTTGTCCATCGAACTGGGGGTGATAAGCGGTGCTAAAATCTCGAAGACTTTTCCAAAATCCAATAGTAAACAATGGACCACGATCGCTAACAATAGAAGTAGGAACACCATGCAATTTAACAATTTCTTTGATAAAGAGTTTGGCCAAAAGAGGAACGGTTCAGTTAAACCGATCGGGAATAAAATGGGCGGATTTAGTAAGTCTATCAACTATAACCCATAAGCTATCATGACCTGAATGAGAACGGGGAAGGCCGTCTATAAAATCCATGGAAATTTGGTCCCACTTCCAAATTGGAATTTCTAAAGGTTGTGATAACCCAAGAGGCCTTTGATGTACGGCCTTAACAAGTTGGCAAGTCATGCAACACTTAACAAAGTTTGCAATATCAGATTTCATTCCCTCCCAATAAGAAAGTCGCTTCATATCCACGTACATTTTACAACTACCGAGATGAATGGTAAATTTAGAACGATGAGAATCTTCTAAAATATCTTTATGAAGATCACTAATATTTGGAATGATAAGTCTACCAAATTTTCAAATGCCGCCAAGAGAATCAATATCAAAGTCTTTCAAACCTTCAATATCAATTTAATCCTTAAAACTTTGGCCAAGAAGAGCCAGTTCGGGATCTAGATTTTGAGCTTCAAGAATGCGGTCTAAAAGAGAAGGATGAGCCTCAAGGCCACATAAAACAAGAGATGAACATAAATCGAAAACACGATCTCGAATCTCACAAGTGGATAAAACCTCGAGATCATTCCATTTTGATATCATCATGGAAACAGCCGCTTGTTGCTTGCGACTAAGTGCATCGGCAACACGATTTCCCCTTCCGGGAGTATAAAGGATATCAAGATCATAAGATGCAAGGAATTCGAGCCAACGTGGTTGACAAAATTAAGTTCCTTATGAGAAAATGGATATCCCAATGATTTATAATCGAGGTGGAGAACAAATTTCTCCCCCAAAGATGATGATGCCAAACTCAGAAAGCAAAAACAATAGCCGCGAGCACCAGATCATAAGTGACATACCTAGTGTTCACGCTCAAAATGTACGCTAACACCCTGGTGTACGTTGAAGTAAAGTGAAAGCACCACCCGTCGATACGGGAATTAGAAACAAGCGGAAATTACAGAAAAAACAGTAAAGAAACAACAGTTTTATAGTGGTTCGGCTTCAAGTTAAGCCTACGTCCACATTAATCTTGTTTATTGCTGAATCGATTACAACTTTACAACAATCTTCGATTACAACACTACAAAGACAAGTAGCTAGCACTCTAATGTAGAAGAACTCTTTGAATCCATGTCGAATGTGTTAGATTTCTTCTTAAAGTTCGATGAAGCGTCTTTCGTGTTTGAAGTGTCGGATGAGTTGAGAAAACAGCAGAGTGTATGCGTTGCAGAAGTGAGCCAAAAGTCCTCTTCCAGTTGGAGTAGGTAGGGTATTTATAGGGAGATTCCGAGGTTAGGTCGTAGGTCGTGAGCGACCTAGTGGGAGCGATCTACGGCTTGACTAGAGCGCACTTGATCACTTCGAATAAACTAGCAAGTCATAGGTCATGAACGACCTAGGGAGGAAGCGACATAAGAAGCTACTTTGGTATGTTTAGGTCGTGAGCGACCTAGGGGATAATGATTGGGAGCGACCTACAAGCAAGCAGCTCCATCTCGTGATAACTCGCTAGGTCGCTGGATCTTTTAGGTCGCTAGGTCGCTGTAGTCCATAGGTCGTTAGGTACTTTGGTCGCTAGGTTGCTTCCTTTCTGACTCGTTAAGCTGGTTGAACCACACTCTGCCTTAGGTTGCATATCCTTTAGATAGTTAAACCCTTTAGCTTGTTAGCTCACTGAATGGCTTAACTCGTTACGTCGCAGAACCTTTCAACCCTTTAGGTCGCTGAGTTCTTTAACTCGTTAGGTCATTAGGTCGTTAGGCTCTTTAGGTAATTAGTTCGTTAGGTCGCTTTATTCCATAGGTCGTTAGGTCACTTTTACATTTAACTCGTTAGGTCCTTGAGCCGTTAAAAGGAGGTGTTAACACTTTCCCTTCCAAGTATACACCTAGAGACTAGGTCGTGTGCTTCGATATTTCTTAACTCATGCCTTGTTTAGTCGCTAGGTCGTGAGCGACTTATGGGATAGTTAGGTCGTTTTTTGCCGATTCGGGTTCTACCGCTCCCGCATATAAGTTGCTCATCTACTTCCTCCTTCCCCTTACTTGCTCTTTTGTCCGAGACCACCATTGGCGAATTTCTGAGCTTTCAAAAACAAATTCCAACCAACCGGACGCCGATCATCTTTCATCACATTAGGTCAGTGAATCTGTTCGTTATTCAACTATGTCCATCGCCGAATTGCTAACGTCCCATTTTTCGTTTCCAACTCACTTTTTGTGTCGTACTTCACTGCGAACCATGTTTCGATCGACTCGTGACTGCCATCGATCATGTTTTCGCTGTAATTTGCGATAAAATGGCAGTGCATTGGATTTGTGGCGATTCTAAGGTGGTTCAACGATATGGAGAGATGAGGGTTTTTGTTTGTGGAGAAGCTAGCGGGTTATCGGGTTTGGAGTTAGGAGTTAGGCGATTGATGCATTAAGAAGGTCTTTAGTTAACGGGTTAGTGGATTCTAGGTCGAACCGTTGCGCTCCTGGTGATTGTGAGGTGATGGACATGTGGAAGCACTTGAGTGGAGGATGGGCCTTAGGGTCGTTGGCTTGAATGTGAATCATACGACCCAACCTGCTTACGACCTAACATGCTTGCGACCCAACCTTCTTACGACCTAACATGCTCACGACCTAACACTCTTGCGACCTAACATGCTTGCGATCTTAAATGCTGGAATAAGATAAAGCTTAAAGTAGAGCGACCTAATAAATTAACAACCTAACTTCTTGTGACATAAGTTTTAGGTCGCGGCCGAGCTAGCACTTAGACAAATTTGCTTTATTTCGACCAGAAGCCTCATTCCTTAATATGCATCACAACTTTGACTTGTAGGAACATGAATGATGAACTTTGACCCATGATAAGTCATTTGAGCTTGTTTACTTGCAAAAATATGACAGCATTCAACATGAATTCTCAATTTGAACTTGACAAGATAAATTGCGTGAACTTGTTGCACTTCTTGTAGATTATATTAACTTTAATGCTAATAACCTGTTAGACACAACATTTGCAGAAAAATGGGACGAATATACTGCCACTGAATGCCCACATCGAATGACAGATTAGTCGATAAAGGATAATCATCTTAAAGAAATTATATCAAATGCTGTGAATCGACAAATTCAAGTGAAGTATTAAAGCGAAGCAATATTAATCAATTAAAACTGATTTGTTTGCATCAACACTGCACTTGTATTTGGACTTAAAACAACAAATCCTGAAACTTTGTAATTGACAAATGCCCGTTAGTTTAATTTCAGTTATGTTTGCTTGTCGTTTTATTAGCTTTGCACAACACTTCACACATTTAGGAAACATGCACCTTCATATTTGAATATCCAGTTCCTTGTGTAGAATGTCTTCTCAACAAGAGGAAATGGTAGAACAAGCTGGAGAGACCTTCCCGATAGCCAATTTACTGGATAATCCTCCAGAAAGAACTCCAACTACCCTGAATCAACGGGCATTCAACCAACTACGCATTCAATTTGGTATTGCTGTAGCAGATGCTTTACTTCCTGGGCCAAATGATACTGCTGATAGGCCACCTCGTGGTTTTTGTCACTGTTAATCGCCAGATGTGCCTGTGTGGTGCTATTCCTCCCTTTAATGAATTTCTTCAACAACTCCTTCTCTGGTTAACCATCTCTCCCTTCCAATTGCATCCCAATGGCTACGCCATCTTGATGGGATTATGCGTTCTATTCAGGAGGACACTTGACCGTCTTCCGAGCTTTGAAGAAATTTGTTACTTGTGCACCTTTGCAAAAAACAAAGATCACCCCTCCATCATACTCGTGAGAAGCGCCAGAAACCGTAAACTTATCACCGATCATTCTGAAAGTGCTCACGATTTTTTGAATCAATTCTTCTTCGTTCGCTGCCCCCTAGGATTTTATGCCATCTGGAGAGTATGAATTAAGGCCACCTATCTCCGTTCTTTCCATTTCTGAGCTTTTCGAGATCCGAGTTGCTAAGTGCTAACTTCATTCTTTACTTTTACAGCGCTTCCTCCTCCTTCTAAAGACTCTAGCCACAATCCAACCTTTGAAAGATTAAGTGCCGTGGCGGTTGAGGAAAGAAGTATTAATTTTTTGCTAAAAGACGAGTTTCTGCACCAATTTGGACTTCTGCACTCTTCCCGTTCTACTCAGCCTCATGAAGTCCTCTGATGCCCCAGTTTCTGCAGAGAAACTTATACCGAAAGAAGCTACTGTTGAGGCTTCACTGGTGAAGTGTTCTGCTTCTATTGACGTTGCGGGGTCATAAGACAAATTTGCACTTGCCCTGGTCATCGAAGAAGAGGAACCTCCTCATCAATCTGAGAAGACTGCTGATGAAGGAGCTGGGGGGAGGAGTTCCGTCGGGCATGATGGTGACGACATTTTTGAGGGGTTGAGCGACTTGGTGATTACTTCACAGGTGCTCTTTAAAGACGATACCACTACTACTAAAGTTATTTCTCCAGTAGTTGAAGCGACATCTGTCTTGCAACAAACTCCGTCAGCACAAGAACTGTCACTTGCTGTAAAATCCGTCATCACCCCCCAACCGAGGAGTGGTTCGTAGTTTGACGCGTGTAGTTTGCACGTCACCCACACTTAGGATTTTTCGACACTTATATGTACTTAGCTTCTTTACTTTGAAGATTCTTAAGCTTTGTCTCTTTCTCGCGTTCAGGTTCTCCAATGGGACGAAGCAGCTCATACTACGATGATTTTCAGCAGTACGGAAGGCACGATTCTTACGACCCAAGGTGGTATCTTCCTGCCTCCTGGGAGACCAATGAAGAAAGAGCTGCCAGAAAAGCTCGTGAAAGAAAAACTTATGAGGAGCGAAAAAGAAGAAGGGATGATGACTCCCACAAAAGGAAATCTTATGATATCAAAGGGAAATGATGCAGCGCAGGATGCGAATTCGACAATGTGAATCGAATCCGTCCAGGATCTCACATGATTCGCAGAAATAATCGGTGAATCAATGATAAATCGGTAAATTAAGAATACCCAAATCCCCCAAATCCGTTGATTACGAAGATACCGGATTTTAGCAATCTTCGACAGGTTGATCGCGCACGATACCGTGAAGGAAGATCTACAATTCTTCGACATTGATCAAGCGCACTTGATTCCGTGAATTGGCTTCAACAATCGTTGATTCGAGCGCACTCGAATACCGAAAGTGGAGATAGGAGATTGCACTCAACTACCAATTTAATGGAGGCACAAAGCTGCACAAACAAAAGTTTATTCAAAATTCAACAACCTTACAAATGAATCACACACCCATATTTATAAGGACAATACAACACACATGACTGAACAACTATACGACCTACAACACAATTACAACATAAGCGAGATAAAGGTAAAAAAACGACTTAACAACATCTGAACGTTCTAAGCCAACGGCGACTTAAGCAAGCTCGTTCGCGACCTAAAGAAGTGGCTCACGATTCAGAACGGAGCATGGCAACGACCCAAACTCGAAAACGACCTAAAATACTCTCGCGATCTAGAAACTGGGAGTGGTAGCGATCTATGGAGTCGTCGAATTAGCTTCATTCGCGAGCTAAAACAAAAAATACGGCAGCGACCTAAATTGAGACGACTTATGGCTTCACGAGATGGTAGTTGGTGATGAGGTTTAGGTCGTGGTTGGTTTTAGGTTGCGGAGATGGGTATGTCGCGGGGATGAAAGGTCGCAGGATATGGTTAGGTCGCGGGAATGGAAGGGCGTGGGGATGATTTAGGTCGTGAGTTGGTTTAGGTAGCGGATGTGGAAGGTCGCGGTGATCATGGAGGCTAGGTCGTAGGTGGCCGCGATCGTGGAGGCTAGGTCGTAGGTCGCGGCAATCGTGGAGGCTAGGTCTTAGGTCGCGGCGATCGTGGAGGCTAGGTCGTACGCGACCTAAGGTGAGTGCTGCATCATCCTCCCCAGGTTGGGAAAAATTCGTCATCTAATTTAAAAGCTCTTCCCCATTGGATTGTTTATATTCATTCTCAAAAATTTCCTTTATGATCTCCAAATGACTAATCCTTTTAGCATCTAGCTTATTGTAAGTACCAACAAGAAATCGTTCAACCATCATGTAGATAGGCTCGTTGTCACAATGCATCTTCATCAAACCCAAAACAGAGTCCATGCTTACCTTCACCCATAATTCAATAGGTATGGACAATGGCATATATGAACTTGAACTTGTCGTGGTTCGCCTTGAAATTTGACAAATAAGGTTTCTCTGATCAATCCTTCCAAATTCCTTCCTCATTAATGGTCCACAATAAGACGTTGCAATTAACTATATGCTACATTCACAGCCCTCGTGTCTTTCTTCATGTAAGTCTTTGATAAATGTTATTTTCCAAGTACAATCAGAAGTGTACAACTGCCTTCCTTCGAACAGAGACCCATTTTCCGATCTTCTCAACTTTACTTGTTCTGTCGAACACATATGGTTACGTGGCACATACGGTACAATAGCACTTGTCACTTGATCAACATGATGTTGTACGTCCCTCAGTGGCAGTAATTCCTTGGTCAACTCTGTAGGAATTACATCTTTACATTCATTCACCACTGGTTTAATCTCTTCGAGAATTTCAACACCTTTACTGGTTTCTTTCTCATTCAACAAGAATACTTCTATACTATCCTCTACTCCTTTAACAAACTCCTTTGTAGATTGTGGACTAGTAGAATCCTCCCTCTTCAGCAATACATCACCCTCTTTGTCTCCTGACACACTTCCTTCATCCTCATCGAACTTTACTGGTTGTGAATTTTCATCCACATCTTCAACAGATTTTGCTGGTTGAAAGTCATCAACTTCATCCTTTTCAAACTTCGAGGGCTGAGAGCAATCGACTTTCTCTTCCACATCAACAAACTCCTTCAAAGACAGCAAGGTTTTCAGTGCTTCAATCTCTTCCAGCTTACTTTTAGTTTGATGTCGCCTTTTAGGAACCAAAATGATTTTTGTGCCTTCAAATATGAAATTGTAGCTGTTGGAACCTCCATCATGTTGCACCGCTCTATCATACTGCCACGGTCTCCCTAACAACAGATGACAAACGTCTATATTCACAATATCACACGAAATTTCATCTTTATATTCTTCCCAATCGAAAAATTAACACAAGCTCTTCTATCAACCTTCACTTCCCCACCTTTTCTTAACAAAGATAACTTGTATGGTTTTGGATGCTTCTCAGTTTTTAACGCCAGCTTCCTTACAGCTTCCGAAGAAATGATATTATCACAGCTTCCCGCATCGATGACAAACTTGCAAACTTTTCCCAGAATAGTGCACGTTGACTGGAAAATGTTATTCCTTAAGCAACTAGAATCATCCTCTTGCCTTGGTGTCAAACAATATCTTCTCATTAACAAACTGCAACCCTCATCTCCTAACAACTCTTCCTCTTCAACTAGTAGTGAATTGTCACATTCTATCTCAGTATTCTCATCTTCAATCTCAGCTATCATTGCTCGCTTCTTTGGCTTTGTACATTCGTTGCTTTTATGGCCCAACTCTTGACAATTACAGCATTTGAGACTACTGTTGACCTTTGCTTTGTTGGCTTCATTCACAATCGGCTTACTGACAACCTTGGAAACATTCTCGCTGCTATTAACATCCTTGTTCTGGTTGTTGGAATTCATGAACACACCATCTCCTCGTCTGCCTTGCTTTTCCCATGCTAGAGCCTTTTGGTGTGCTTCGCAATAGACATTGGATTAAACATATTCACCATGTTTTGAATTTGCGTTCGCAACCCTCCAACATACCTAGCTGTTAGCTGTTCCTCTGTTTCCATAATATCGTTCCGTGCAATCAATTGATAAAATTCATCAGCATAATCATTAACAGTCTTCGTCCCTTGCCTCAGATTCTGCAACCTCTGGTACATGAGTGATTGATAATTATAAGGTAAAAATATAGCTTTCATCATCTTCTTCGTTTTCTCCCATGATTCAATTTTTGACTTTCCCATCCTCTCTCTCGTAAGCTTAGTTTGTTGCCACCATGCTAAAGCTCTCCCCCTCAACCTTGTAGCAACCAACTTAACTCTTCTGTGCTCAGGAATCTCCTTGAAATCGAAGATCTCTTCAACATTAGACAACCAATCAAGAAATTCTTCTGATACCATTCCACCCTTGAACTCCGGAATTTCCATATTCATCCCTGATTCCCATCTACGATCATCTTCTTCCTCTCGAGACTGACGTCGTACTTGGTTTCGATCTCGGAAATGAATACTTCCCCTATCACCATCAAATTCCTCATCAAAATCTGATGTATATCGATGTCGATCATGACCACCAACATCTCTACCACCACCACTTCTTCGATCTACATTCCTATCACGATTGTCAACACTTATACGATCATGAACTTCACTTCTCTCCCGATCTGAATGTGGTGAAGCTCTATTTCCCCCATGACTCGATTCAGGTGAAACCCTTCTTCGATTTTGATTCATTTCAAGCATCATTCTCTCTAATCGACCAATCCCTTCATTCAACTTCTCATTGAAACTCTCATTGATTCGTTGCTCCATTTCATCGGCCTCTTATCTTCCATACAAAGCGTTAATATTGCGATGACGTTGAGCTCGTCTCGGTGTCATGATTGAACTTCAAACAAATTCAAAAAAATTCAAACACTTTCCGAACTTTGATCCAAAATGATATGGATCTAAACTCCTAACTTGTTGCAACTTCACGATGAACACGATGAACACCAAACTTCTCAACAATTGCAAATCCGATCTCCAAACTTCAAATGACGCAAACTCCTTGCGATCTAGCTCTGATACCAAACTGATGCAGCGTAGGTAGCGAATTCGACAATGTGAATCGAATCCATCCAGGATCTCACATGATTAGCGGAAATAATCGGTGATTCGATGATAAATCGGTGAATTAAGAATACCCAAATAGCCCAAATCCGTTGATCACGAAGATACCGCATTTTAACAATCTTCGACACGTTGATCGCGCACGATACTGTGAAGGAAGATCTACAATTCTTCGACATTGATCAAGCGCACTTGATTCCGTTAATTGGCTTCAACAATCGTTGATTCGAGTGCACTCGAATACCGAAAGCGAAGATAGGAGATTACACTCAACTACCAATTTAATGGAGGCACAAAGCTTCACAAACCAAAGTTTATTCAAAATTCAACAACCTTACAAATGAATCACACACCCATATTTATAAGGACAATACAACACACATGACTGAACAACTATACAACCTACAACATAATTACAACATAAGCGACATAAAGGTAAAAAACAAACGATTTAACAACATCTGAACGGTCTAAACCAACGACGACTTAAACAAGCTCGTTCACGACCTAAAGAAGTAGCTTGTGATTCAGAATGGAGCACGGCAGCGACCCAAACTCGAAAACGACCTAAAATACTCTCGCGATCTAGAAACTGGGAGTAGTAGCGATCTATGGAGTCGTCAAATTAACTTCGTTCGTGAGCTAAAACAAAAAAATACGGCAGCGACCTAAATTGAGATGACTTATGGCTTCACGAGACGGTAGTTGGTGATGGGGTTTAGGTCGCAGTTGGTTTTAGGTTGCGGAGATGGGTATGTCGCGGGGATGAAAGATTGCTGGAGATGGGTAGGTCGCGGGAATGGAAGGTCGTGGGGATGATTTAAGTCGTGAGTTGGTTTAGGTCGCGGATGTGGAAGGTCGCGGCGATCGTTGAGGCTAGGTCGTAGGCCGCGGCAATCGTGGAGGCTAGGTCGTAGGTCGTAGGTCGCGGCGATCATGGAGGCTAGGTCGTACGTGACCTAAGGTGAGTGCTGCATCAGGTAAGGTCATGTCGCTGATGATCCGAGCAAGTGGGCCAAACTTAGCGACAAACCGGCGTCTGCAATTTCTGAAAAGTCCGATGCTTTCCTACCTTTAGAAATCCCTTCTAGTTCTCCCGCCCTCAAAAGAGCTGATATTCAGTCAATTATTAATAGGCCTCAGTATCAAGTCAGGAATGCTCCGCCTACACTCCAAAGCCGATTCCCAAATTGGTGCTTAAAGGGAGTACGCTTTGACTTGGACTTAGTTCCTATTGATAAGCAGGCCATGCTAAAGAATCTTGACACTGTTAAGCTTGACATCGAGAGAATGTCTGGATGGCAGAATATGGTTGACGAGCTTCAAAGGGTTAATCTTGCAAATCTTGAAGCCATGTTAACTATGGAGAACGACAAGTCTGAATGGAACAAAGTTCTTGAATAGCACGATACAGAGATGAAAAACATCGCTGAATACAATGAGAAACTTGAAGCTGAAGTCAAGCAACCAAAAGTCGAACTTGCTAGCTCTTCCACCTCTTACACTCAATAAGAAGAGGTACTACAAAAGCAGGTGCGAGATGCTCATGCCAGCCAAAGAGATGCCGGAGCTAGGCTTGACGTGCAGAAAAGAATTAATGAGGGTTATCTCGCTTGCAGAGTTGCGAAAAAAGACTGGCTCCCAGGGCATGGAGATTGAGATGCTAAAAGCTCGACTTTCTAAAATTGAAAGAGAGCGTGATGAGTCCGTTGTCGGCAAAGTTGCAGCAGAAGAATCTCATCAGGCCACTAAAGCCAACATCAGCTCAACATTATTCGAGTTTTACTTGCACAGCGTCCTGGGGCGCTGTAGTCTCCCATTTTTGGGCCCCAAGTATGAGATTACTTTAGCCGAGGTGTAGGAAGCCGCACTTGATATGCTTGGAGGCGTAGGGTATGCTGAAGCAGATCTCGAGGCACACTATCTGGACGATAAGGCGCGTGTCGCTCTCGCCAGGGGAAAAGTGCAACTCGCTAAAGAGCATGCCAGAACAATAGAAAGAGAACATTTAGGGAAGGTACCTTCAATCGACCCGACTCATCCTTCGGTTTCGGCTGACGTTGATATTACCGGCTCTAGTTCCCATTCTCCACCCCCTGCTAAAGCCGGGCCCAGAATTACAACTGCTCCTGCTGGAGACGATGTTCAGGAGGACATCAAAGCCCAAGCCTTCGAAATTGACACAATACAGCCGACTTCTCCAGGTAACTTCAATGTTGAATCAGCCCAAGTGGACTACTTGTTCGCTTCGCACGAGTTTGAAGAACTTCTCGATTATTTCTTAAGTCTCAACGAGCCTCTATCACCCTTCTTTGCGGGAGATACTAATATTTTTAATTTTTCTTCTTCTGTAGCGAAAACGCCAAGTGTTGTTTAGACTTCTCCTCTTCCAGCTGCTCCCCCTCCGTCTCTTCAAATTACACCTCCTTCCATCTCTCAACCGAGGTCACAAGAAGAGCAGATAGAAGCTCTTCAAGACTTGGATGAGCCGGTCGCTTCACAAGAACAGAAGGCCGAGGAGCCTGAAGAAGGCGAAAGAACTCCGGAGCAAACTATTTCTGATGACATAAAGTTGTCTGCACTTTTCACTCCGGGCAGTGAGTCTTCTTCAAGGAAGAAGGGGAAGCATGGAGTCTCGAAGAAAAAGAGGGAAGTTTCTGCTAGCGAAGGAAAAGCAGAAGAAGATCCAAATGCACACCTTTCTCCTTCTTCCCCTACTCTTACAAGCCGACCCAAAAAATTAATCATCTGGCCAGGTGTGAGCTTGAAAGGTGGTAAGAAGAAGAAGTGATGGGCTTGGTCCTCTGCTTTTTGTCTTGCTTTTCACTTTTTTGCTTGTATATATAAAGGCTTGTGTTGACCGGAGATTGTGCTGGTATCGATCCCCGCCTTCCTTTATTTGAAACCTTAGAGAATAATTTTTCCATTTTAAGGAAGTATTATTCTCTTTTAGTAGAACGTGCCTTGCACTGAAGAAGTCTTCTCTCTTTCTAGAAAAAGTTTCTACACTTCAACTTTTTTTTGGGGGAGAATTTTCCTGTCATGAAGAAATTGGTCTTCACTTGAAAGTCAAAGTGTGCCTCTGAAGAGGGTTTTTCTTTTTCTTCTTTTTTTTGTGAGCCTCCGAGGAGGGTTTTTTTTTTGTTAGCTTGAAAGTTCTTTCTCATAGCTGAGTGTATCCACGGGGCGGATGCAAGTTACTTAGTTGGATGTCCGTTTGCACAAATGATCACACCTAGTTAACAAAGGCCATGTGCCTTCTATCTTGGGAAGGTGTCCTTTAGGTGGCTCCAACAACCTTGTCGAGAGAAGCATCCTTTCTTGGGACGTGCCTTCGAAGAGGTCTTGCGCCTCTGAAGAGGTCTTGTGGTTCCTCGGGAGAGGTCTTGTGATGCCTTGGGAGAGGTCTTGTGGTGCCTCGCGAGAGGTCTTGTGCCTCCGAAGAGGTATTTTATTGCCCCCGAAGAGGTCATGTGCCTCCGAAGAGGTCTTTTGCCTCCGAAGAGGTCTTTTATCGCCCCCGAAGAGGTCATGTGCCTCCGAAGAGGTCTTTTGCCTCGGACGAGGCCTTTTATTGCCTGGAAGTTACTCTCTCATGGTTGGATGGATTCACGGGGCGGACGCAAGTTACTTAATTGGATGTTCGTTTGCACAAACGATGGCAACAAGTAAACAAGGGCCCTGTGCCTTCCATTGGGGAAGGTGCCCCTCCGGTGATTCCACTAATATTTTTTGCTGAGTAGAGAACTTTCTTTTTTCGGCGTGTGCCTCGTTGGAGGTCTTTATCTTCCGAAGAGTTGTGCCTCTGAAGAGGGCTTGTGCCTCCGAAGAGGTCTTTTGGCGGTTTTCTTGCCTGGAAGGTTGCATCTTCACGGTTGGGTGGATCCATGGAGCAGACGCAAGCTATTTAACCAGATGCTTGTTTACACAAACGATCGCAGTTAGTTAGCAACGGCCTAGTATCTTCGCTTTGGGAAGGTGCCTCTCCGGTGGTTCCACCAACCTTATTGTTGAGAGGCAAGACTCCTTTTTTGGCTGCTTATTGTCTGCTCGCCCATGTCTTTTCGTCACTTGCTCATCAGCGATTCCTTGTTATCATTTCCAAGTACACGCTCCTTTCTTTTTGCAAGTCACTTGCCTTTTTATCAGAGAAGTGTACTTTATTATTCAGTGATTTGCAAGAATCGCTTGGCCTTGTGATGGGTAAGCTTTATTTTAATGGCCTGCAATATTAAATCGATATTTTAGCAATACATTTAAGGTATTTTACATATTGCAATAAAATATGCATTTTGTAATAGTAAAGAACACAAGATTTATAGTGGCTCGGCCAAAAAATGGGCCTACATCCACTTTATAGCTCTTATTATTCATTTGTACTGATTTTACAATGGCTTTGGATACAAGAATCATAAATTCATCATCATTTCACAAATTTAAGCAAAGCTTTCAAGTAAAATATGGGCGCAAGTGATTGCTGTTCCAAGCTCTTGGAATTGGATCTCCTTCGACAGTTGTCAGTTTGAATGTGCCATCAAGAAGTTTTTTGCCTATGACATATGGCCCATCCCAGTTTTGCCCAAACACTCCTGTTGCTGTCATGCTCCTTTTCAAGACTAGATCTCCAATTTCGAAGCTGCGTTGGCGAACTTTGGAATTGAAGTGCTTGGCTATTCTTTGCTGATGGGCTGCAATTCTGAGTTTAGCCTCTTTCCTTCTTTCATCAAGAAAATCAAGTGCTTCAAGTTGCAGCTTTTCAGTGACGACCGCCCGTGACTCCTGCACTAAACAAGGAAATAATGCGCTGAAAAGTGTGCCAGGCAGCCATGGATGATGATGCAGAACGATCTACGAAACTAGTATGGTTGAAGTGTTCAAAGTCTTTAGGTCGTGTGGAGGAAACTTCGGAGTTAGGTCGTTCGAAAATTTTAAGTCCTTGCCAACTTAAGAAATATTGCTCACGACCTAAGGAAAAGACCGTAAGTCGCTTGCGACTTAATGAGATGAAGGAAAACGAGTTAAAGAATAATGCAGCTAAGGCCAGAGATTGAAAGGCAAGTGATAAGTCGTACGCGACTCAGGAGGAAGTTAAGTCGTTCAGGGTTGAACAGCCATAAGTCGTTCACGACTCATCAAAAAGCAAAGGGAAGTCCATTAGTCGAAAGCCGTAAAACTGCCACGAGTATCGACTTATGATGATTCGTTGAAGTGTTGAGTCGCCATCTTCTATGAGTCGTATGTCGCGTGTTTCTTATGTCGTGTACCCTGTGTTGTATTTTGAGTCGTTTGTGTTGTCTGAGGTTGTAAATATTTTAAGTCGTAGGCCTTGTGTCGTTAAGTCGTGTGCTGTCTTTAACTGTGGTATTGAGGCGCGTAATGATGAGTCGCTGCCGACCTATGAGCGTGTTGTAATAATGAGTCATGTGTCGTGTGTACCTGTTGTGTCGCTGTCGAGTCAAGAAGAGTCGTGAGTCGCATACGAATTAAGGACCAGTTGTTGAAATACTATAAATAGGGAGTGAGTTGCAAATTTTGGTTGGTCGATTTTTGAATAAAATTTCTTGCTGATTGCTGTGTTATTTCATCTTAAATTGGTAGTTGAGTGTAATCTCCTATCTCCTCTTTCGGTTAATCGAGTGCGCTCGATTCAACGATCGTAGAAGCCGATTCACGGTATCTAGTGCGCTAGATCAACGTACGAAGAATCGTAGATCTTTGAACACGGTATAGTGCGCTATCAACGTGTTTGAGATAGCTAGAATTCGGTATCTTCGGATCAACGAATTTGGGCATTTTGGTATTCATCAATCCACCGATTGCTACTTTCACCGATTGAAGTTTATTTTTGATTAATCCACTGCGTCAGTTTTGGTATCAGAGCTAGACTTAGCCAATCATAGCTAAGCCGAGACTTGGAACCAATTTTTTAAGTTGAAGTTTGAAGTTGGAGTTCATCGTGTTCATCTTGAAGTTGCAACAAGTTTGAAGAATTTGATCCATTTCATTTTGGATCTAGAGTTGAAAAGGTGTTCGAAGTGTTTGTAGGCCGAGCATCAGTTTTTGGTATCATTGTTTGAAGTGTTAAGGCCGTGTAGTGGTATAGCCCTGTATTGTTTGGGCTTGTGTTGGAGAGTTTTGAAGTCTTTTGAAGTTTAAAGTTGTTTGAATTGAAGGGTTGGAGTAGGTGGCCGAACCAAGTGGAGTGTTGAGCCGTGCTTTGTTGAGTTGAAACCGACCTATCCTTGAGTCGTTGCTTGTTGCCGAGCCGAGTCATGTGATAGTTGAGCCAAGTTGAATTGAGCCGTGACTTGTTTGACTTATATTGAAGTATTTGAAGTTTTTGAGAAGTTTCAATCATGCCGCCAAGAAGAGCTAACCGTCATCAAAATGTTGAAGCTTTGTATAGAAGAGAAGAAGCCGAGCTTATGGAAGAACGTATTAATGAGAAATTTGATGAAGGCATTGGAAAGTTAGAAAAGTTGATGAATGATTTGAATCAAACTCAAAGGAGGAGATCACCAAACTCGAACCATGGAGGAAACCGAGTTTCGCCATCGGTTACGGAAGCGAGGAGGGTATCACCGCATTCTTTTAGAGATAGAAGAGAAACATCAATTTCATCACGGAGAGATCGTCATGACTATGGACATGAAGAGAGAAGAAGTCAACGTGAATTTGACAATGAGGCGTATAGAGATGAAGAGAGACATAGTCGAAGAAGCATGCATGAACGAAGGGATGATAATGGTCGAGATCGATATAGACGTACATTAGATTTTGATGAAGAGGGTGATAGAGCAAGTATTCATTATCGAGATCGAGATCTAGTTCGAAATTCTTATCGAAATGTGGATGATGATCGTCGATGGGAATCCGGTATGAAGATGGAAATTCCAGAGTTCAAGGGTGGAATGGTAGCTGAAGAATTTCTTTATTGGTTGTCAAATGTGGAGGAAATCTTTGATTTCAAGGAGGTTCCGGAGAATCGAAGGGTGAAGTTAGTTGCTACTAGGTTGAGGGGGAGAGCTTTAGCATGGTGGCAACAAACTAAACTTACGAGAGAGAGAATGAGGAAGTCAAAGGTTGAGTTGGGATAAGATGAAGAAATTGATGAGAGCTACTTTCTTACCATACAACTATCAATCACTTATGTACCAGAGGTTGCAGAATCTGAGGCAAGGGACGAAGTCTGTTAGTGATTATGCTGACGAATTTTACCAACTCATTGCCAGGAATGATATTATGGAAACGGAAGAACAGCTAACTGCTAGATTCATTGGGGGATTGAGAATGCAGATCCAGGATATGGTTAATATGTTTGATCCGAGATCTGTTGCAGAGGCACATCAGAAAGCGTTGTCTTGGGAGAAGCAAGGAAGGCGTGGAGGTGGTGTGTTTACTAATTCCAATAATCAAGCGAAGGGTGTTAGTGGAAGTTGTAATGTTCCTAAACCTGTTACAAAACTAGTGGTGAAGGAGGTTGAGAAGGCGAATGTCAGCAGTGGTTTCAAATGTTATAATTGTTAGGAGTTGGGTCATAAAATAATTGAATGTCCGAAGCCGAAGAAGAGAGCAATGGTTGCTGAGATTGAGGATGATGGTGAGGAGGCAGAATGTTCAAATGCACCTTATGTTGAGGAGGAAGAAGAATTGTCTGGGGATGAAGGTTGTAATCTTATGATGAGGAGGTCATGTCTTACACTAAAGCAAGAAGAGGATTCTAGTTGGTTGAGAGGCAATATTTTTCAGTCGACATGCACTATTCTAGGGAAAGTTTGCAAGTTCGTTATTGATGCTGGAAGCTGTGACAATATTATCTCTACTGAAGCAGTAAAGAAGTTGAACTTGAAAACTGAGAAGCATACTAAACCGTACAAGTTAGCATGGTTAAGGAAGGGTGGTGAAGTGAAGGTGTGTCGAAGGGCTTGTGTTAATTTTTCTATTGGGAAGAAGTACAAAGATGAAATTTGGTGTGACGTTGTAGACATGGATGTGTGTCATCTGTTGTTGGGCAGACCATGGCAGCTTGATAGAGCAGTACAACATGATGGTCGTGCTAATAGTTACAGTTTCATGTTCGAAGGTACTAAAATCACTTTAGTTCCTAAAAAGCAACAACAGAAGGAAAGCAAGTTGGAGGAGATTGAAGAGCTGAAAACTTTGCTATCTTTGAAGGAGTTTGTTAAGGAAGTTGAAGATGATCCTGAAGTCTTTTTGTTGATTGGACGAGAGTGTAGTGAAGAGGTTGAAATTCCAGGAGAAGCAAAGCCAGTTTTGAAAGAATTTGAAGACGTATTTCCAGAGGAGTTGCCCGAGGAGTTACCACCACTGAGAGACATTCAACATCAAATTGATCTTGTTCCGGGAGCAGTATTACCGCATAGACCACATTATCGAATGAGTCCGAAGGAACATGAGGAGTTACGAAGGCAAGTGGAAGAGTTGTTAGAACAGGGACGTGTTCAGGAAAGCTTGAGTCCTTGTGCAGTACCAGCATTGTTGGTGCCGAAGAAGGATGGAACATGGAGAATGTGTACCGATAGTAGAGCTTTGAACAAGATTACTGTTCGCTACAGATTTCCTATGCCGAGGTTGGATGACTTGCTAGATCAGTTGAGTGGGGCTACTATCTTTTCGAAGATTGATTTGAAGAGTGGTTATCATCAAATTCAAATTAGACCTGGAGATGAATGGAAGACCGCATTCAAGACGAGAGAGGGGTTATACGAATGGTTGGTTATGCCATTTGGTTTATCAAATGCACCTAGTACATTCATGCGGCTGATGAATCAAATCTTTAGACCATTCATTGGGAAGTTCGTGGTGGTTTATTTCGATGACATTCTGATTTATAGTGCGAGTACGGAAAAGCATGTAGAGCATTTGAGTAAGGTGTTAATTATTCTTCGTGAGGAACAATTTTATGCAGCTACGAGGAAATGTGTGTTCATGACGAGAAGTATTTTATTCTTGGGATATGTTGTATCTGAGAAAGGAATCCAGGTGGACCAGAGTAAATTTGAAGCTGTTAGAAATTGGCCACAACCGAGAACTATCACTGAAGTTAGAAGTTCTCATGGATTGGCATCATTCTACCGAAGATTCATTCTAGACTTCAGTAGCGTGATGGCACCGATTACTGATTGTATGAAAGGGAAGCAGTTTTCTTGGTCGGAGGAAGCGGGGGTTGCTTTCGAACGAATCAAAGAACTTTTGACGACAACGCCAATTCTTGTATTACCAGATTTTCTGTTGTTGTTTGAGCTACACACTGATGCATTAAAGGCTGGAATTGGAGGAGTGTTGAGTCAGTGTGGAAGACCTATTGCATATTTCAGTGAGAAGTTATCAGGGGCAAAGATGAGATATAGTACATACGATGTTGAGTTTTATGCTGTTGTGCAAGCTGTTAAACATTGGAGGCATTATCTATTTCAGAAAGAGTTTGTTCTTCACACTGATCATGAAGCTTTGAAGCATTTGCAGGGGCAGGATAAAATTTCAGCGAGACATACATCATAGATTGCTTATTTGCAGCAGTTTACTTTTGTCGTGAAACATAAATCTGGGGTAACGAATCGTGTGGATGATGCTTTGAGTAGGACAAGTCATTTGTTGACAACGTTGAAGGTTGAAGTGACGGGATTTGAATTATTGCCAGAGTTGATTGAAGAAGATCCTTACTTTGCAAAGTTCGTTGAGAAAGTTGAGGATGGAAGTACTGATGAATTTGTGTTGGTTGATGGTTTTCTGTTCAAAGGAAATCAGTTATGTATTCCAGAGAGCAGCTTGAGATTGAAGATTATCAAAGAACTGCACGAGGAAGGACATGTGGGCCGTGATCGTACATTACATTTGATTTATCAATCTTACTTTTGGCCGTCAATGAGGAAAGAGGTTGAAAGGTTTGTGGAAAGGTGTCATATTTTCAGGTTTCGAAGGGGACAGCGATGAATGTGGGATTGTATATGCCGTTACCTGTACCGTCTAAACCATGGGTTGATATCAGCATGGATTTCGTTTTGGGTTTGCCTAGAACTCAAAGGGGAAATGATTCTATATTTGTTGTGGTGGACAGATTTTCGAAGATGGCACATTTTGTTGCTTGTAAGAAGACGACGGATGATGTTCGTGTTGCTCAGTTATTTTTCAAAGAGATCTATCGACTCCATGAATTGCCAGAATCTATTATGTCAGATAGGGATACTCGTTTTCTGAGTCACTTTTGGTTAAGTTTGTGGAAGATGGTGGGAACAAAGCTGAAATTTAGTAGTGCTTATCATCCGCAAACAGATGGACAGACAGAAGTTGTTAACAGATCGCTGGGAAATTTGTTGCGATGTCTTGTGAAGGACAATCTGAAGAGTTGGGACATGAAGTTATGCCAGGCAGAGTTTGCTCATAATCATGCAGTGAATCGAAGTACGGGATTCAGTCCATTTCAGATTGTATATTCAAATTTACCCTGGGAACCGTTGGATTTGGTAGTAGTACCACAACCAAAGGGGACGGTTAAACGAGCTGCTGATTTTGTTGATGAGTTGACTGAATGTCATAAAATCGTTCAGGAACGATTGGTGAAAGAAAATGAGAAGTATAAGCGAGCTGCAGATTTAAAGCGACGAAATATAGAATTTAACGAAGGTGGTTTGGTGTATGCTGTGTTAACGAAGGATTGTTTTCCAATGGGCGCTTATAATAAGTTGAAAGCCAGAAAATTGGTCCTGTAGAAGTTGTGAAACGGATCAATGAAAATGCATATAAGTTGAAGCTACCGGAAGACGTATATACTTCTGATGTTTTTAACGTCAAACATTTAATTCCATATCATGGAGGTGAGATTGTTGTGGAAGAGTCTGCAAATTCGAGGGCGCATTTTTCTCAATCCGGGGAGGATGATGCAGAACGATCTACGAAACTAGTAAGGTTGAAGTGTTCAAAGTCTTTAGGTCGTGTGGAGGAAACTTCGGAGTTAGGTCGTTCGAAAATTTTAAGTCGTTGCCGACTTAAGAAATATTGCTCACGACCTAAGGAAAAGACCGTAAGTCGCTTGAGACTTAATGAGATGAAGGAAAACGAGTTAAAGAATAATGCAGCTCAGGCCAGAGATAGAAAGGCTAGTGATAAGTCGTACGCGACTCAGGAGGAAGTTAAGTCGTTCAGGGTTGAACAGCCATAAGTCGTTCATGACTCATCAAAAAGCAAAGGGAAGTCCATTAGTCGAAAGCCTTAAAACTGCCACGAGTTTCGACTTATTATGATTCGTTGAAGTGTTGAGTCGCCATCTTCTATGAGTCGTATGTCGCGTGTTTCTTATGTCGTGTACCCTGTGTTGTATTTTGAGTCGTTTGTGTTGTCTAAGGTTGTAAATATTTTAAGTCGTAGGCCTTGTGTCGTTAAGTCGTGTGCTATCTTTAACTGTGGTATTGAGGCGCGTAATGATGAGTCGCTGCCGACCTATGAGCGTGTTGTAATAATGAGTCGTGTATCGTGTGTACCTGTTGTGTCGCTGCCGAGTCAAGAAGAGTCGTGAGTCGCATACGACTTAAGGACCAGTTGTTGAAATACTATAAATAGGGAGTGAGTTGTAACTTTTGGTTGGTTGATTTTTGAATAAAATTTCTTGTTGATTGCTGTGTGCTTTCATCTTAAATTGGTAGTTGAGTGTAATCTCCTATCTCCTATTTCGGTTAGTCGAGTGCGCTCGATTCAACGATCGTAGAAGCCGATTCACGGTATCTAGTGCGCTAGATCAACGTACGAAGAATCGTAGATCTTTGAACACGGTATAGTGCGCTATCAACGTGTTTGAGATAGCTAGAATTCGGTATCTTCGGATCAACGAATTTGGGCATTTTGGTATTCATCAATCCACCGATTGCTACTTTCACCGATTGAAGTTTATTTTTGATTAATCCGCTGCGTCAGATGATCACCAAGGTAAGGTAAAAACGGCAGAGTCTATCGTATAACTCACAGCGCATGGGTAAAATACAATAGAAATATATATAGTGAAGCTTCACAGAATAAAATTTCGTCAAATAAGCTTCATAGTAGTTTGATACAAGAATCTGAATAGTCAATACATCAAGGCTCACTACATATCACTCAGAGAATATATAAGCAGCGGAACATCCAATACATATAGTAAGAAAATAATACGCAAGCCTCCAGCTCGTCTTCGTTATCAACATTGTTGGTTTCTAAGAACAACACCTATTACCTGCTACCTAGTCTACCCATCCCAAATTGGATGAACAACCCAAGGTAATAAGAGTTAAACATAAAACCTCGAGTCAGACAACAGTCTTAGTGAGCAGTAAATTAACTATCAACATACCAAAAGAACATAAGTGTAAAAGGAATAGGAACCCAACCCTCCTATTCCACCTCTTTCTACAGTGATAGCCCCCACAAACACTAAGCAGAAGTAAACATAGCAAATCAGACATTTAAAAGTAAAGCAATCATCACTCGAATCAAGGTCGTCGTTTCCCAAGTACAAACCCCCAAGGCCTAGACCAAGATCAGATAAATACCCAGAAAGCATCGCTCTTGAGACCGAATGATGATACAACCAAAACATCCAAACATCCATGACTCTGGCTATCACTGTTATCATTGCTTCGATACCACCGTTAACTGAATGACCAGCACCTTTCTTTCAGCCGTCCGTCATGGGCTAATGGTAACCCCGGTTCTAGACAAAACTCCGCATGTCGTCGCAGCCCGTGCCTAGGACTATCGAATCTGCCCAGAGTACTCGACCACCAACTGTAGTCTTTTGGGCGTCCCCCTGTACTATTGCTTTGAGTTTGCTAGAACCTTCAATAACGATGAAATCTCAGCCTTCTAGTCATCCTCCTCGACGACTATTCTCATACCAGCTCAAGCGCCTCTCGAGCCAACCATTATCCACGAACTCGAACCATCCCTCGAGTTATCAACATGCTTGGAATGATCCCGTCTGGATTATACCAAGGCTACCAAACATCATGCCTCGCTTTATCTCATCATAGCAAAGCCCCATCTCAACATCATCATCAATTCTGTCCATATGAGCTTTTATCATCTGCCACATATGCCACGAGCAGCCTTTCTATTCACGAGCTTTTCCCTTAGATTTTGAATCATCTTCGACCAACTTGTCCAAATTCAACCACTAATCAACTAATTTATAACAATCAATCAAGTCAATCATTAATCCAAGTAATTAAGCATTCAAACATGATCTAAAAGCAATTATAACTAAAATCGCAACCTTGTAAATAAAGAGTCCAAATCTAACAAGCATGAATCATGAGTATTATCTCTACAACTTGATGGATGAACTTGCATAGGTTAACATGTATGAACAATGGATCTATACTTAGGTTTACAAAAATGCATGAAATCACTATTTCTAACACACAATCAAGCCACCAATCCAATATACTCCTTTGGTTCCGTGTGAGAGATAACCACCACTCACCGAATCACCTAAACACCTCAAAAGCAACAAACTTCAGATCTGGACAGCGAAGGATCTTGCTTGATCCGCAAAAATTCCGTTTCAAACGATGAAATTCCTCTACGATGGATGGAGATCTTCAATCTAAGCTCTTGGATCATTGATTTGATCTTCAGTTCGGATGGAAGGAAACAAAAGATTAAAGAGGAGAAAAGAAGTGAAGAAGTGCAACACTCGGGCTCTCAAAATGGCAGGACTTCGTCGCTTCAAAATCCGGATCCCAAAAAGTGAGGCAAGACCGTGTATTTATTGGCTGGAACCTTAGGTCGCTCGCTCTTAAGTGGTCCACGACCTGACTGTCCCCCGACCTACGACCTATAAATTGCCGACCTACACAGACACGACCTAACGACTCAAGCCATCATGCGACCTAACACAAACACGACCTAACACATGCGCGACCTAACATACAAGCCGCGTTCCTACCTAAGTCATCTGGACGACCTAACGACTTAACAACTTTAGGTCGTTTCACGACCTAACTACACACAGCAACCTAACATAGGTCGCTGACGACCTAACTAAACACATACGCGACACACACAGGGTCTCACGACCTAAACTACAATGACTTAAACTATTATCCTTAAGTCGCTCAAACGACCTATCTCCCTTAGGTCGTTAACTCGTTCAACCGACCTATCTCCTTAGGTCGCTAACTCGTTTAATTTCCTAGGTCGCTACTCCTATACTGCTAACCCCTAGGTCGCCAACTTCCTTAGGTCGCCTAAACCCTTAAGTCGCTCTACCGACCTACGCTACTACACGACCTAACCCTGGACGACTTAACTCTGGGCGTCTTAAGCTCTGGATGACTTAACAATACTAATGACCGAATGACAACAGTTTTATGATCTTTCGATACGTAAAATATGGATCGTTACATTCCCTCCCCTTTAGGAATTTCACCCTCGAAATTTCAAACAAACAAGAGCAACCATAAACTATTCCACATGCCTACCATCCATAGCAATCAACAAACCATGCATCCAATTACTAGCCTACCTTGCAGAATTCTAAGACTAGAACAAGTTACAATGTCATGAGATGACACGACACCTTATGGTCATACCTCGAAGAGTTCAGGATAAGCTACCTTTATCCACTCTTCCACCTCCCATGTACAGTCGTTAACATCATCACTCCATTGTATCTTGAGCAACCTAACTACCTTCCTCCTAAGTTGTTTTGTGTCAGTTCCCACAACACTAAGTGACTTACGAGGTCTCTTAACAACCGGATGAACCTTAAAATCTTCACAGCTATCAGCAGAAACCGTTGTATTCGAGTCGTCCACATACTTCCGTAGATACGATACGTGAAAAACATTGTGCACACCCGACATCTTTTCTCGTAACTCCAATTTATAGGCGAGCTTTCCAATTCGCTCGATGATCGGGAATGGTTCAACAAATCTCGGAGTCAATTTTCCTTTCCTCCCGAATCGAATAACATTCTTTAGTGGAGAAATCTTCACAAAAACTGTATCACCTACGTCGAATTCCAAATCCTTACGACGCTTATTGGCATAACTTTTCTGACGGTCTTGGGCCACTTTCATTCGTTGCCCAATGATCACTATGCAATCCGAAGTCAGTTGAATTATTTCTGGCCCAAGTATCAACTTTTCTCCTGTTTCCAACCAACATGTCGGGGAGTTACACGGTCTTCCATACAACGCTTCATATGGTGCCATACCAATGCTTGACTGGTAACTGTTATTATATGAAAATTCCACCAAATGAAGATGATCCTCCTATGATCTTCCGAAGTCCAAAACACATGCTCTGAGGAGATCTTCCAAAACTCGGTTTAACTCTCTCGGTCTGACCATCTGTTTGGGGGTGATAAGCTATACTCAAACACATCTCGGTTCCCAAAACTTCCTGGAAGCTCTTCCAAAATCCACTAGTGAACAATGGATCTCGATCGCTCACTATACTTTTCGGAATACCATGGAATCGAACTATCCACTTAACATACAGCTCATCCAATTTCGATGCAGTCCTGGTTGACCAAACAGGAATGAATCTTGCACTCTTAGTCAAACGATCTACGACGACCCAAATACCTTCATTTCCCGCTCTTGTTTTAGGTAGCCCATCGATAAAATCCATCGATATTTGCTCCCACTTCCATGTAGGAACTTCTAATGGCTGAAGCAATCCACTGGGCTTCTTCTGCTTGGCTTTTACCAACTGGCAATTCATACAGTTGGAAATAAAATTTCCAACATCCTTCTTCATATCTTCCCAGTATTAGGTTCTCTTCATATCCCGATACATATTATTTCCACCTGGATGAATTGTCATCTTCGAGTGATGACTTTCCTTCAGAACTTCATTTCTCAATTCATCGATATCAGGAACAACTAGTCTTCCTTGCTTTCGAAGCCAACCTTCTCGATCGACCTCGAATCCTTTATCCTTCTCTTGGTCTAATCTAGATTCCAGATCACGGATAATCTTGACAAGCTTATTGTCTCGCTTTTGGCTCTCGCCAATCCTTTCCACAAGTGTAGGTCTTATTAATATGTTTGCCAACACCTCAGGTTCCAATTCACATCTGGGTCTGAAGTTAAATCCATCCAAATACTCGAGACTCTTCCATTCTGAAAACATGGCCCCCAATCCTGCATGTCTTCGACTTAACGCATCTGCCACTGCGTTGCCCTTTCCTGGAGTATAGGCTATACCAAAATTATATGATGCCAAAAACTCTAGCCATCGTTGCTGCCGAAGATTCAAATCCTTTCGGGAGAAAAGATACTTCAACGACTTATGATCTGTAAACAACTCGAATCGAACCCCCAATACGTAATGTCTCCATATCTTCAGAGCAAATACAATCGCCGCCAACTCCAAATCATGAGTCGGATAATTTCTTTCATGCGGCTTCAGTTGTCGACTTGCATACGCAACAACTTTACCCTTCTGCATCAGCACTGCTCCAAGTCCAGTGCTACATGCATCGGTGTAAACCACCATCTCATCATTTCCACTTGGAATAGTCAAAACAGGAGCACTTGTTTGTCGCCCTTTCAGGATTCCGAAAGCTTGCTCACACTTAGCATCCCATCTGAATACTTGGTTCTTTTTCGTCAATCCTGTTAATGGTGCAGCTACCTTGGAAAAGTCCTTGATAAATCGACGATAGTATCCTGCTAATCCAAGAAAACTTCTCACATCAGATGCATTCTTAGGTCTAACCCAATTCTGGATTGCTGCCACCTTGGCGGGATCAACTGCTATTCCACTTTCATAAATAATATGGCCTAAGAACCTCACTTCGCTCTTCCAGAAGTGACACTTTGAAAACTTAGCCTTCAGCTGATGTTTCCGCAAGGTTTGCAGAACAATACACAAGTGCGTCTTGTGCTCTTCTTCAGTTCTGGAATAAATCAAAATATCATCCACGAATATAGGTACGAACTTGTTCAACTGATCCTGGAACACTCTATTCATAAGATCCATAAAATACGCTGGTGCATTGGTCAATCCAAACGGCACCACCAGCCACTCAAAGAAACCAGATGGTGTCCTGAAAGCAGTCTTCGGCACACTATCCTTTTCCACTCTTAATTGGTGAAACCCCGTTGCCAAATCCATCTGAGAAAACACCTTGGCTTCGTGAAGCTGATCAAACAAGTCATCTATTCTCGGCAATGGATACTTGTTCTTCTTAGTCACTTTATTCAGCTCACGATAATCCACACACAACCTCAACGATCCGTTCGCTTTGGTTGCAAACACAACTGGTGCACCCCATTCGGACACACTTCGCTGAATGAATCCTTTCTGTAAAAGATCATCAACTTGCACCTTCAACTCTTCCTGTTCCCTAGGCGTCATCCGCATAAGGGGCATCACAACAGGCCTGGCTCCTTCAACTAGATCGATGCAAAACTTGATCTCTCTATGCGGCGGTAACCCTTTGACCTCATCAAAGAAATCCTCAAATCCATTTGCGATCGGCACCGATGACAGTCCATCTCATGGAATAACTAGTGAATACATGAAGCTCAAGAAGGTACCTTCCTCATGCTTACATCGTATCACAACCTTTCGCCCTTCCACATTCTCGACTGTCACCTCCAGCCTTTTACAATCAACCTTTGCCGCATACTTCCTAAGCCAGTCCACACCCAAAATAATTCCAAACCCCTCAAAGTTCAGAACAAAACAATCACAAAAAAAAGAGCAATCATAACTCGATACAACCAGACCACGGCATATCATACATAGACAGGACGAACCCCCAACTGCATTAGTCACAACCAATGGTCTATCAACAATATCCGGTTCTAAACCCAACCTGCCTACAAGTTCATTACAAACAAAAGAATGCGACGTACCAGTATCGAATAAAACCCTAACTGGAACACCACAAATGGAAAGAATAACTTGAACCACCACACTCTTTCCTTTCTCTTCTGCAATAGGAGCTTTTGAAGATGATGGCATAGCCCCCAAAGCATAAGCTCGCACAATCTACCTGTCCTTCCGCGGTTCTGGACAATTCTTCTTGATATGCCCCGGCTTGTCACAATTGTGGCACTTTACTGGCACCTTTGGATTCTTGCAATCTTTGGAGAAATGGCCCTTCTGTTGACAATTGTAGCAGGTCACTTCACCCTTTGGCTTCTTCTGGCCATCCTTACCCTTCTGCTGTTGCCGCTTCCTCTTTTTGTTTCCACCTTGCTGTGGTTTAGACTCCTCCTTGGTCACAGCAACAACAGATTCTTCTTTAGGAAACAGGTTCTCGTGCCTGAGAGCCTTTTCCACAAGCTTCTCAAATTGATCGTCCAGATGATCCACCAACTGCCTCCCAAGATAAATGTCCAAGCCTGTCACAAACTTCTCGTTCTTCTGATATGGAGATTTAATATACGACTGAGCATACTTGGATAAGGCTTCAAACTCAGAAACATACTCAAGAACTGGTCTTCCACCTTGCTTGAGCTCCACAAACTTCTTGAACAGAACAGATTTCTGAGCTGTAGAAATGAACTTAGCTTCAAATCTGGCTTGGAACTGCTCCAAGTAATTTCTTCCTCCGGAGTATCGATGGTGATAGAGTTCCACCAGTCAGAATCTCTCCCTTGAAGCTGTCTTGATGCGAGCTTCCTTTTGGTTCAATCCTCGATTCCCAAGTCACCAAAGATTCTTCTGCAAGCATCTACCCATCTCTGGACTTCAATGGTTGACTCTGTTTCCAAGAAAACCTTCCTTCCAAGAGCAGTATAGTCTATACACATCTTAGCAAAATCCACCGGTCTTCGAGCTTGAACTTGAACTCCAACATGTACTGCTGGTCCCGGAGCTGGCATCCTCCTCATGATCGAAGTTATCATAGCCTCGAACATAGCAGCATAATCCGCAGCCCCCTCGGCAGCACGGCTTTGCTTAGCAGCTGGTCTCCCTCTTCGAATCATTTTAATCTATAAGAAAAATGATTAGTACACCTTAAGCAATAACTGCATAAGAGGTTTAAATCCTTCTAAGCTACTATATTATATATAGTAATCATCCATCAAAACATAATTACGTCTCTCATACGTTGTTATGTCAGCGAGCGTTGGCTAAAATCGATTATCCAAAGCTCTGATATCAAATGTGATGACCGACCATGATTCCTGCACTAAACAAGGAAATAATGCGCTGAAAAGTATGCCAGACAGCCATGGATAATCACCAAGGTAAGGTAAAAACGGCAAAGTCTATCGTACAACTCACATCCCATGGGTAAAATACAATAGAAATATATATAGTGAAGCTTCACAGAATAAAATTTCATCAAATAAGCTTCATAATGTTTGATACAAGAATCTGAATAGTCAATACATCAAGCCTCACTACATATCACTCAGAGAATATACAAGCAGCGGAACATCCAGTACATATAGTAAGAAAATAATACACAAGCCTCCAGCTCGTCTTCGTCATCAGCATCGTTGGTCACTAAGAACAACACCTGTTACCTGCTACCTAGTCTGCCCATCCCAAATTGGATGAACAGCCCAAGGTAATAAGAGTTAAACATAAAACCTTGAGTCAGACAACAGTCTTAGTGAGCAGTAAATTAACTAGCAACATACCAAAAGAACATAAGGGTAAAAGGAATAGGAACCCAACCCTCCCATTCCACTTCTTTCTACAGTGATAGGCCCCAGACACACTAAGCATAAGTAAACATAGCAAATCAGACATTTAAAAGTCAAGCAATTATCACTCGAATCAAAGTCGATGTTTCCCAAGTACAAACCCCCAAGGCCTAGACCATGATCAGATAAATACCCAGAAATCATCGCTCTTGAGATCGAATGATGATACAACCAAAACATCCAAACATCCATGACTCTGGCTATCACTATTATCATTGCTTCGATACCACCGCTAACTGAATGACCGGCACCTTTTTTTCCAGCCATCCGTCAAGGGCTAATGGTAACCCCGGTTCTAGACAAAACTCCGCACGTCGTCGCAGCTCGTGCCTAGGACTATCGAATCTGCCTAGAGTACTCGACCACCAACTGTAGTCATTTAGGCGTCCCCCTGTACCCTTGCTTTGAGTTTGCTAGAACCTTGAATAACGATCAAATCTCAGCCTTCTATCATCCTCCTCGACGACTATTCTCATACCAGCTCAAGCGCCTCTCGAGCCAACCATTATCCACGAACTCGAACCATCCCACGAGTTATCAACATGCTTGGAATGATCCCGTGTGGATTATACCAAGGCTACCTCACATCATGCCTCGCTTCATCTCATCATAGCAAAGCCCCATCTCAATATCATCATCAAATCTGTCCATATGAGCTTTTATCATCCGCCACATATGCCATGAGCAGCCTTTCTATTCAAGAGCTTTTCCCTTAGCTTTTGAATCATCTTCGACCAACTTGTCCAAATTCAACCACTAATCAACTAATTTATAACAATCAATCAAGTCAATCATTAAGCCATGTAATTAAGCATTCAAACAGGATCTAAAAGCAATTATAACTAAAATGGCAATCTTGTAAATAAGGAGTCCAAATCTAACAAGCATGAATCATGAGTATTATATCTACAACTTGATGGATGAACTTGCATAGGTTAACATGTATTATAATGGATGCTAAATCTTCATGAACAATGGATCTATACTTAGGTTTACAAAAATGCATGAAATCACTATTTTTAACACACAATCAAGCCACCAATCCAATATACTCCTTTGGGTCCGTGTGAGAGATAACCACCACTCAGCGAATCACATAAACGCCTCAAAAGCAACAAACTTCAGATCTGGACAGTAAAGGATCTAGCTTGATCCGCCAAAATTCCGTTTCAAACGATGAAATTCCTCTTGGATGGATGGAGATCTTCAATCTAAGCTCTTGGATCTTCGATTTGATCTTCAATTCGGATGGAAGGAAACACAAGATTAAAGAGGAGAAAAGAAGTGAAGAAGTGCAGCACTCGGGCTCTCAAAATGGCAGGACTTCATCGCTTCAAAATCCGGATCCAAAAAAGTGAGGCAAGACCGTGTATTTATAGGCTGGAACCTTAGGTCGCTCGCTCTTAAGTCATCCACGACCTAACTGTCCCCCGACCTACGTCCTATCAATTGCCGACCTACACAGACATGACCTAACGACTCAAGCCATCACGCGACCTAACACAAACACGACCTAACACATGCGCGACCTAACATACAAGCCGCGTTCCTACCTAAGTCGTTTGGACGACCTAACGACTTAACGACTTTAGGTCGTTTCACGACCTAACTACACACAACAACCTAACATAGGTCGCTCACGACCTAACTAAACACATACGCGACACACACAGGGTCTCACGACCTAAACTACAATGACCTAAACTATTATCCTTAAGTCGCTCGAACGACCTATCTCCCTTATGTCGTTAACTCGTCCAACCGACCTATCTCCTTAGGTCGCTAACTCGTTTAATTTTCTAGGTCGCTACTCCTATATTGCTAACCCCTAGGTCACCAACTTCCTTAGGTCGCCTAAACCCTTAAGTCGCTCCACCGACCTACGCTACTACACGACCTAACCCTGGACGACTTAACTATGGACATCTTAAACTCTGGATGACTTAACAATACTAACGGCCTAATGACAACAGTTTTACGATCTTTCGATACGTAAAATATCGGTCGTTAAATTTTCATTTTCAGCTTGGTTGAAATGGATTCTTCTGTGTGAAGGGACCTCTGTCCACCGAAATCATTGCTTCTAATCCTTATGCTAATTAGAATGGGGTGTGCCCAGTTGCAGTTTTGTGGGTAGTTCTGTATGCACATAGTGCTAGTGGCAGCTTATCGACCCAACCACCTTTTGCCTTATCAAGCTTTTTTTTTATGGTTGATTTGATAATTTTGTTTGCTGCCTCCACTTTCCCGTTTGCCTGCGGATGAGCCACTGCTGAGAAGATTTTTTGGATCTTGAATTGCTTGCAAAAGTTCTGAAACTCTTCACTTTCGAATTGGGTGCCATTATCCATGATTATCTTCTGAGGCGCACCATACCTGCAAATGATATTTTTAGTCACAAAATTTATCATCTTGTTAGAGGTAATAGTAGCAATGGTTCAGCTTCAGCCCATATTGTGAAATAATCAACAGCAACAATAGCATATTTGATTCCGGACATGGCAGTTGGTAAAGGTCCAATGAGATCTATTCCCCAAATGGAAAATGGCCATGGACAGACCATCTGTCTTAGCTATGTGGAAGGTGCTCTAGGGATCTTTGCAAATCTCTGGCATCTATCACACCTTCGGGAATATGCAGCAGCATCTCGGTCAATATTTGGCCAAAAATATCCATAATGGAGAATTTTCTTGGCTAAGGTTTGACCACCTGAATGATCACCACATTTTCCTCCGTGCACCTCAACCAAAATTGATTTAGCCTCTTCCTTTGTCACACATCGGAGTAATGGCATTGAGAATCCCCGTCTGTACAATCGGCCATCTTGAATTATATATCTAGAGGCTTTTCTTAACATCTTCTGTCATTTTTTTGAATTTTCTGGTAGAGAACCATTGAGCAGATATTCCAATATTGTAGTCATCCACGATTCTTGCTCTTGGGATATAGTCATGATCCAGTCAATATCCATCTCATCAGTGCTTGGAGCTGACTAGACTTCCGCAGGTACTAATCCCAACAATTGAGCTTCACCAGTGCCGGAATACTTTGCGAGAGAATCTGCCTTCATGTTCTCTTCCCGGGGTATATGGCTTATCGTGAAATGGTCAAAATCATCGAGAAGTTCCCAAGCCTTTGACAAGTAAGTAGGCAGATTTCCTCCTTTAGCCTGAAACTCTTTCTTGACTTGGCATACGATAAGCTGAGAATCACTGAAAATTTGCAATACTCCGATGTTCAGTTCTTTAGCAATCTTCAAGCCGGCAATAAGAGCTTCATATTCTGCTTCATTGTTTGTCGAAGGAAATTCTAATCCCAACGCATAACACAGTGACCGCCCTTCAGGGATTTCAAGCACAACCCCAGCTCTGGAACAGTAATCATTTCTTGCACCATCAACATATAATTTCCACCAACATGGGGTGTTATCAATCAACTCTTCCTCCCTATCACCTTTATCTGTACATTCTTCGATGAAATCTGCTAAAGCTGGTCCATTGATTGCTCTCCTGGGATGATAGGTGATGTCGTATTGGCTGAGTTCAATATTCCACTTAAGAAGACGTGAAGTCTCAAGGCGAAATAGGACTTTCTTTAGAGGCTGATCAGTTAGGACTTTGATAGGATGAGCTTGGAAATATGGCCTCAACTTTCTTGATGCAATCAGTAGATAGTAGGCGAGCTTTTCCAACTTTGAATAATTCCTCTCTGCCCTAGTGAATCTTTTGCTGATATAATAAACCGGGTGCTAAATTTTTGCGTTTTGTACCAACGCTGCACTGAGAGCATGAGAATAGATTGCCAAATATACGAAAAGATCTTCACCATTGTTAGGCTTAGAAAGTATTGGAGGCGTTTCAACATGACGAATCAACTCATCAAAAGCTTTCTGACATTCAGGAGTCCAGTCAAAGTTTTTTCTTCCTTTCTTCAGAGCATCAAAGAATGGAATGCATTTATCAGTAGCTTTGGAAATGAACCGACTCAAGGCAGCGACTTTTCCATTGAGACTTTGCAATTCTTTTTTGTTCTAGGAGCTTTGACTTCTCTTAAGGCAGCAGTCTGAGCAGGATTAGCTTTAGTGCCCCTAGCACTCACGATGAAACCCAAGAACTTTTCGGACTCCACCCCAAATGAACATTTCAAAGGATTAAGCTTCATTCCGTAATTTCAGAGGACTGCGAACATTTCTCCCAAGTGATCCATATGGTCTACTGCCTTCTTTGATTTCACCAGCATATCATCAACATAAACTTCCATAGTCTTGCCAATCTGCGGTTGAACATAGCGTTAACAAGTCTCTGGTAAGTTGCCCCTGCATTCTTGAGCCCGAAGGGCATGACTCTATAGCAGTAGAGACCAACATCGGTGATGAAGCTCATGTCCTCCTGATCTGGCACATGCATTTTAATTTGGTTATATCCGGAGTAAGCATCCATAAAAGATAACAATTCATGCCTCGCTGTTCCATCCACCAATTTATCAATCTTGGGTAACGGGGACCAGTCTTTGGGGCAGGCTTTGCTTAAATTTGAAAAGTCGATGCATACTCTCCACTTTCCATTAGCTTTTTTAAACAGAACCGGATTAGAAACTTAATTTGGATAAGTGGACTCTCTGATGAAACCATTCTCCATGAGCGGATCTACCTCTTCTTTTAATGCCGCTGACCTTTCAGGACCATGGGTTCTTCTCTTCTATTTAACAGGTGTAAATTTTGGATCAATATTCGGAGTATGTACTGCAATTTCTGGAGATATCCCACACATATCGGCATGACTCTAAGCGAATACGTCCAGATTTGCTTTCAAGAATGATACCAAAATATTTTGAACTGTCACATTAAGTTGCGAACCCACATTCAGCACCTTGTTTGGGTCTTTCGGGTCAACTGGAACTAGCACCGTTACCTCCACCGGTACCACCCTATTTACGCCTGCACTGGCTTATCTGGGATCCATCTCTTTCCATGCACCCCTATTGTCTCCAGTATAGGGTCCACCCCGTAATTGCTACAAGGTTGGTTCTTTGATGCGGAGCGGTGCTACCGCATCCTTTCCCATCTCTCTCTTCCTTGCTTCCCGCAACTCTATAAGATAACATTCTCGCCCAGCATTCTGATCCCCTTTAATAATACCAACACCACTATCCATAGAAAACTTCATAGTAAGGCACCACGGGGCGAGAACGGCCTTGAATGCTGCAAGAGTTGGCCGGCCCAGGAAGGCATTGTAGGCAGAAAACTCGTCAATAATTACAAAAGTCTGCTTGTGAACCACTTTTTTCTTCCCCTCTCCAAGTTCCACAAACAAGTCAATAGTTCCAATCGGCTGCTTTGGCTCCCCAGTGAAGCCCACAATTTTCTGCGACGAAGCTTGTACATCAGCCATGGGAATCTTCATTTGATCGAATGTCTTTTTGAAGATGATATTACAGGAGGCTCCACAGTCGATAAGCACCCTTCTTACGATAGTCGGCCCGATACCAGCAGAGATGGCCAAGGGAACCAAGGTAGGAACTTCGACACCCGTGGAGTCCCTGGCCCTGAACACAATGTCATCATTAAAAGTTCTTTGCTGCTTCAAAGGTGCAACGTCTTCCAACACAAAAACATCTTCTTCTGCTGGAACATATTTCAAAGCACGAGCATATCTTTCCATCTCGCCCCAGCTCCTGCCTGCTGAGTGAGGACCTCCCGTAATGACATTGATGATGGGCCTTTCAGATTCATCCACTGCAGCCTTCTCACTTGACCTGGGCTAGTGAGCAGGAACTTACTGCCCCTGACTAGATGAAGCTGGGTCGTTCCTGCTTCTCTTCACAAATTATTGCAGCTTGTTCACTCTCAGCAATTCTTCAATCAAACTTTTCAAGTGGCGACATTCGTTGGTATCATGGCCGGGTTGATTATGGAACCGGCAAAACCTTCCACTTTGCACAACCTTTTCCCCAGTCTTTAGGACGGGGGGTTTAGGATATTCAACGGCATCTTTGGTAGCAAGAAAAATATTTTCTGGAGTATCCGTTAAAGGAGTGAAATCTGAAGGTTTGAAGAAGAGAGGTTTCTTCACGTCCTTCTGCTTCTTCCCACCATTACTCTCCCTCTTCTGACCTCCGGATTCATTCTTAGCAGGAGCTGCAGTGTTATTCTCAACCTTTGACAACACCGCTTTTGCAGGCGTCGGAAGGCATTCCAAGCGCATGAACTCATTAGCTTTCTTATAGAATTTTTCAAGCGAATTTGGTCCCTTCATCTTCAACCATTTCCCAAACTCACTTGATTTGTCTATAGCCTTCATCAAATATGTCAAAATCATTCGTGGCTCTGCATTGTCTACTTCAGCCAAAGCTATATTGAAGCGGTTCAGGAAAGATCTGATAGATTCTCTGGGATTTTGTTCCAGGCTAGACAGCGACATTATGTCCTTCGCCTTTGAAGCATACAACCTGAACTGTTCTTTAAACATCCGAGTCAAATCGAAGAATTGGTCTACATATCGGACTGGTAACTTTGTAAACCAGAGTAAAGCCACTCCTTCCAAGTATACCGGAAAGTACTGGCATTTGATCTCATCTGTTGCCCTGGCACCAGTCATGTGCCAGTCGTACTTATGCAAGAATTGATTAGGATCGCTTGTCCCTTTATAAGCCGGGATGGTAGGAGGAACAAACTTCCTTGGAAATTCTGCTTTCAAAATCATTTCAGTGAACGGAGTCTTATTCGGAGCGAACCCTCATTCTTTTTCATCTTTAACCCTCTACATACTCTCTTTCATGATTTGTCGAATCATGCCTGAGAGGTATTCCTCATTGTTTACTGGCTCTGCAAAAAAGACATCAGCCATTTTCTTGGAAGTTTGCCCGGACAAATGTTCACGGAGAGTTGGCTGTGGTCCCAATCCTCCAGCTTGAGGAGGTGCCTCTTTAGCAGGGCTAGCCGCCCTTTGAGGAATGTTCCTCTCTTCAGAATTACGAACATTACCAGCAAAGTTTCCTTCATTATTCACTGGTTGACGGTTAGCTCCAAGCAAATCATTTAGCCTGTTCAAGATCAAAGCATTTTGGGCCTCTATCTGTTGATTCAGCCCCAACATCACGACGTCCAACTCAGCCCTTGTAACTCTAACATTAGGAACTGCTTGATTTGACTCAGCATAATTGACTATGTTATCATTAGCGTTCCCGGATCTAGTAGATCTGCTTTTCCTTCCAGGAGCCATTATTTCTGATAAACTCTTGGTTTTGAGAGAGATTCTTTCAACAAACTTTTGCGAAGCAATGATGAAAGTAGCCTAAGTTGAATTCTTAGTGAAAGAACTAAAATTTTAAAGCTCAAAATGTACGCTAACACCCTGGTGTAAGTTGAAGTAAAGTGAAAGCACCATCCGCCGATACGGGAATTAGAAACAAGCAGAAATTACAGAAAAAACAGTAAAGAGACAACAGTTTTATAGTGGTTTGGCTTTAAGTTAAGCCTACGTGCACTTTAATCTTCTTTATTGCTAAATCGATTATAACTTTACAACAATCTTCGATTACAACACTACAAAGACAAGTAGCTAGATCTCCAATGTAGAAGATCTTTGAATCCATGTCGAATGTGTTAGTTTTCTTCTTGAAGTTCGATGAAGCGTCTTTAGTGTTTGAAGTGTCGGATGAGTTGAGAAAACAGCAGAGTGTAGGCGTTCCAGAAGTGAGCCAAAAGTCCTCTTCCGGTTGGAGTAGGTAGGGTATTTATAGGGAGATTCCAAGGTTAGGTCGTAGGTCGTGAGCGACCTAGAGGTAGGTCGTAGGTCGTGAGCGACCTAGAGGTAGGTCGTGAGCGACCTAGTAGGAGCGGTGTACGGCTTACCTAGTGCGCACTTGATCACTTTGAACAAACTAGCAAGTCATAGGTCGTGAATGACCTAGGGAGGAAGCGGCATAAGAAGCTACTTTGGTATGTTTAGGTCGTGAGCGGCCTAGGGGAGAATGATTGGGAGCAACCTACAAGCAAGCAGCTCCATCTCGTGATAACTCGCTAGGTCGTTGGATCTTTTAGGTCACTAGGTCGCTGTAGTCCATAGGTCGTTAGGTACTTACGTCGCTAGGTCGCATCCCTTTTGACTCGTTAAGCCGGTTGAACCACACTCTACCTTAGGTTGCATATCCTTTAGATAGTTAAACCCTTTAGCTTGTTAGCTCACTGAATGGCTTAACTCGTTAAGTTGCAGAACCTTTCAACCCTTTAGGTTGCTGAGTTTTTTAACTCATTAGGCCATTAGGTCGTTAGGCTCTTTAGGTAATTAGTTTGTTGGGTCACTTTATTCCATATGTCGTTAGGTCACTTTTACATTTAACTCGTTAGGTCCTTGAGCCGTTAAAAGGAGGTGTTAACACCTAGTCTCGATCGGCTTTTATGATTTAGAAGCACAAGTGATTGCAAGTTCTCTTTTGCAAGAGAACGACATCCAAACCAATATGATAAGCATTGGTACTAAAGATAAAGTCTTGGTTCCCTTCGGTGATCACAAGAATAAGAGTATGGAAAAGAAAGAATTTAATCTTCTTTCCCGAAAAGCTAAAACTTTCAAAATCACAATTACCTTTATAGAAAAATTTAAATTTTACAAGTCAGTTTATTGTGTCTGACTGTCTCATCAAAGCGTCTAGGAAATCCCTATCGATAGCATTGATCAAGCGCATCAACCAGAATTCTTAAAACACTAAATGGGCAATACAACACAAAATCATCTTCTATATGATGAAAATATCTCTTAAAAATTTTAAGAATATTTTTTGTTTGTTTCAAGCACAAAATCCAATTATACATATATAATATCTTCTTAAAAAGATTTGCGAAAATTTTAAATTGTTGTTTCCACCCAAAATCAATCAATACAAGAATGGAGTCACCAGATATTCGTAGAATACTCGTACATAAAATGGGTGAAATAAGGTGGACAAACTGAATGATATCATAAGTCATTCATAAGAATCATAACGAGTGAGGAATGCGGTAAGTGGAATGCTAACTTCCGCAACTCGTTGCAATTAAAAAATCGGTGGCAAGGTCGAGTTAAAAAGACCTTAACACGAATCAAAAGGTTGCTTAGGTGATAACCCTAAGACAAGCCCAAAAATACCGGAAAATTCTCAAACTACATGAATGAGAGAAATAACACGTTACTCATCACGCGGGATTAAAGAATAAAAATGATGCCATCAAATTGGAATCGAAAAAATAGAAATCTGCTTAATAGATAGAAAATGTCAAAAATGAATAGTCCATGCGGAAAATAGGATATGGGCTTCATAATGATTAAGCCTATCCTTTCACACAAATCAATTCCGAAGCCTAAATAACGCATAACATGCAAATCGGCTCGGAACGAAAAATTACATAAAATAATTTCGACATCAGTAAAAAGCAAGCTGAGGGTTGCGGATCCACCAACCGGATTCGCAATTCTCAAAGAAGTCTTCAAACCAAATATTTAAAGAAAAGGAATCGACAAGTTCTTATGATATGAAATGACGAGATGAACTCATATCAACGGGAACTCAAAAAGGATAATCACAAAACAAATGTAATCAAGGATTGAATAAGAAATACCTTGACCAGGAGAAGTGTCACAAGGGGCTTGCACAACTTTCAACTTTCCCCCTCTCCTACTTTGAAGTTTGGGACATGTAGACAAGTAATGACCCAGACCTTTGCAATAGCGGCAATAAAGGGGTTTTGGGCACTTAATTACATAATGGTCCTTAGAACCACAATTGTAGCATTGTCCATGATTAGGGATTGGAGTCTTTGCTACCGAAGTTGCCTGCCTCCCTTTCTTGTAGAGATTAAGGCCTTCGAACTCAATATACCTCTTCTTGTTCCAAATGAGGCTCTTTTTGGAACCTCCAACATCACTGTTACTTCCTTTACCGATCTATTCTTCTTGTAGAGTGATATCTACAAGTTGATCGAAAGGAACTTCCAGTTTCAGAGGTAAAACCTTTGTGGGATTCTTACTCAAAGCGCAGATAAACCTTTGATTCTTAGCAAGATCCAAAAGTTGTTGTGCAGACATGAATATGTCATCCAGAGAAGGACTACTGGATTGACCAGCGCTAGGACTGCCAGAACTAACCATCTTTTCTTCTTTAAGAAAGAAAGGAAGAAGCAGAAAAAGGTTATTCTCGGAATGAATATCAAGCAATCTTGATAGATAAAACAAGGAATCATAAAAGAAAATAGGATAGAATGGTACGAAGACACGAATTAAATCCTAAGGCACGACTCCTAAGATGGACTTAGGACGATGATCCTTGTTAGATTATCCTACATTGTTCCGAAGTTTGGCTCTGATACCAAGCTGTGACGCCCCACCTCAATACCCACGCTAGCCAAGAACACTACGGAGTAATGCTGTCAACTAGCACGGAGAACAAGGCTGTTGAGGAGCGACCATCCGTGTAATTTCTTTATGCGAGCATCGATATGTCAGATAGTAAAACATGCATTTGATTTCAAGTGGAATCCGACATACAGATACAAACTCAAAGCTACCACACAGTGGCTACATATAATCTTCGGAAACAAATATAGAAATAAACATAACACAAATAAGTCACAGACATCAATATCACAAATGCGGAAAAAGATATGAATATATAACACATAAAAGTGTACATCAGAGTAGTTGTCTGAACGATCCACAATAACACAAAAGAATATGAATACATCCATGAGTCTATATCTCAAATGTATACAACAAAAACTACTAATCTACGTAGTTAGCCAAAAGTCAGAGTAATAATCCCAGATGAGAAGTCAAGCAGAAGCACCTGTAACATCTCGGTCTTACCCGAGTATTATTTAATAAGAAAATGACAAACGGATCAGTCTAGCTATAAATATCAGATGATATGATATTGAATAAGAGATATGGTTTAAACGTATAATAACCATAATGACATACGGTGATAAGTATGTAAATGAAAACCAACAAGAGATTAACCAAAACCACAAGAATCTTCTCAAAGATAAAAAGGGGTATCATACCCTAAACTTTTAATCACAAAAAGCTAATGACACACAAATTCACCAATGCACAAAATTGATAAAATTATCAATGAAAATCACGAAAAGTGGCGAAGCACAAATTCTAGAAATCATCACAAGAAATCCAAAAATCACGAAAAAGAAAATGGGGTGGCCTATCACAAACGGGAGCACAAAAACTCCCTACACGTGTATCACGAACGGAATGCAAATTCCATGGTTGCTAACCATCACGAATTGAGCTGAAGCTCCACAGACGGCCCGAAGACCATGAGCCGAAGCTCCACACGAACGGCCCGAAGACCATGGATTGCTACCCCACTTATATTGAGTCGAAACTCCACGAAGCTGGGTTTAGTCTCCATCGCAGACAAAGAGACATCGCACAATTGCTAGTCTAAATCACAAAAATGTAGGTCATTGATCATCAAGAAGTGTCAATTACACTAAGCTAGTAAATATATGAGTTTAGCTTCATGTCCCATAACCACTGGCTTAACTTAAATATTTACGAACAAACTGTAGATCTTCACTAGAAAATTGTCACAAGAGGTTCAATCGAACAAGTCCAAGAATTAACCGACGAAGCAAACGCAAGCATTTCATACCACTTATTTTACTAAGATGTTTAACTATATTTCTCATCCGAGTGAGGTTAAGGCTTGTATATACTAATAGATTGGAAAACGATTTAGAAAAAGAGCTTTGTAGTAAAACAGTGTTGAAATCGCATTGATGAAAGAGTTTTGATGTTTACTACTAGTATTGAAACCTTTATATTTTTAAAGTGACAAGTCACAAAATTAATAGTAGAAACAAATCAATCCACTAAAATTCACATACGAAGGCATGAATAAAATCCAAAGAAATCAATTCCAAATCCATCAAAGAAAGGATACACCTGCGACATAACATAGTTCAATACTGGAAATTGGCGCGACCTAACAGGTTGCCGCCTAAGGAATTAAAGGCTTAGAAGTAGCACACTGCCTAACCGGGCGTGACCTAGTATTTTTGCGACCTAAGGAGTTGAAGCAGGCCGAGAAGTTGCGACCTAATATGGCGGTAAGGCCGAGCGACCTAAAGGTGAGGCCGAGCGACTTATCAAGGCAACAGGGCGAGCGACCTAAAGGTGAGCGACCTAACACGGTCGAGCTAGGCAAAGGTGCGACCTAACGAGGTGCGCGACCTAACACGGTCGAGTTAAGCAGTGGTGCATGGTCGAGCGACGTGCCAGGGTGAGCTACCAAGTGCCGAGCAACTTAGGGTGGTACGACCTAAGTACAAATAGGCCGAGCGACCTTGTGGAAACGAGGTGGTGAAACCTAAAGGAAGTGAGCTATTGCCGAGAGGCCCTAGGTGAAGCGACCTAACGGGTTATGACCTACTGGAACGAGCTAGCATGGCTAAACGACCTAAGGGTTGAACGACCTAAATGGGAATGGCCGAACGACCTAGGGGTTGAACGACCTAAATGGTTGCAAGAAAATAGCAGATATGACTCATATAGCCGAGCGACCTAGTGGTGAATGACCTAAGGAGCTAACGACCTAAGCATGGAACGACCTGATGGCCATACGACCTACGGTGGAATGAGCTATGGCTGAGCGACCTAATGCATGGCCGACCTAAATGCGAACGAGCTATATGCACAGAGGCGACTTTTCCACGCCCGAGCGACCTAAGGAGCAGGAAATGCAAAAGAACACGAAAATTGGGGTTTTTCACCAATTTAATCCAATCCAAAAGCAAATGCACATGTAAAATTGATAGGAATTCATTCCCAACAATCCAAGATAGTTATAGATAAGAATGTGAGATAAAAATATCACCTTTTCACAAAAATCATTGAAGATGAAGCTTGAAAGCAAAGCAAGAATCAACCACAAGCTTGAATCAATGGCTCCTCTTTGAATTTGGAGTTAGATGTTGGATTTGCAAATGAACTTAAGCTTGGAGTTTTAATTTCCCATTCCCTCCCGCATTTTTGATGAAGCTTTAGTGTTAAGGAATTTATGAAGGAATGAGGAGAATAGGGGGATGGAGGTTGGGTCTAATAGGCTAAGTCCAAACCAAAGTCCAAAGCGAAAAAGTAGCAAAATTCCACTAACTCCAAACATATCAAGTTTATACTTAAAAGATTGTAAACGGCATTTTGAACTCAATGGAAATGGTCTCGAGTCCTAATTTGACCGTTTGCAAAAAGTAGCTTTTCGGAATAAAATTCGACCAACGATAAAATATTTAAATAAAATATTTAAATATAAAATCGATAAATATGCGGGTTGTTACATAACCTTTCGTTTCGTACGCTCCCTGTTTCCACTTCTTTCATTATGACCATTCATTTTATATATACACTACAGCTGGAAAGTTATAAACGAATAAACTTAGATACGTTTTGTATTTATTAAAAATTTAAAGCTTACCTTTAGTTGTGACCTTTTGGTTTCCTTGCTTTCAAAAAAATTTGAACCATAGCCACGGTAATAAATTATTATAAATTTTTCGACTTAATCTATGTTGACCGTTGCTACTAGAATCTTTACTTTTCTAATATATTCATTCCTACTTTCACTGACCTTTTATTTCTTCATTTTTCCACCATCTAAAATAAATAATAACAAATAAATTGTTATTCGTTGTTAACGCTAAAATGTGAACGCTAACACCCCGGTGTGTGAAGTGTAGTTGTGAAAGCACCACCCGATAGATCGGGAAAGAATTACAAGCAAGTAATAGCGGAAAAGCAGTAAACAACAACAATTTTATAGTGGTTCGGCTTAAGGGTATAGCCTACGTCCACTCTAAGTACTTTTATTAATAATCCCGTTACAAGCTGATACAATTCTTCTCAAGTACAATATACTTCAAGTTACAAGTGATTTGGAACAAGTCTTAAGCTTCAATGTCGATTAAAGTCCTTAAATTCATGTTGAAGATGTGTGGTTTCTTCGTGAAGTTCTTTGATGTATTCCTCTAATCTTGAAAGCTCTAAGTGTTGATGAAGTTATCAATGCAGCAAGGTAACGGCGTATGAAGAGAATGTGCCAAAAAGTCCTTTGAATGTTGGAGGTGGTTGCCTATTTATAGAGAGTTCTGGTCTGAAATTTTTTGCCAAGTCCTAAACCGTGGCCGACTCAAGTTAAGCCGTAGCCGACTTAAGGTGAGTCGTGACCGGTCTAAGGTTACCTCCGAGTCAACACCACCTCTTCTCAGTAACATGGCATCGGGCTTATATTAGGTCGTGGACGAGTTAACTTGGTAAGTCGCAAGTCACGGTCCAAATGATAAGTCCTGGATCGTAATCGAGATAACTGGGGAGCTGGATCGGTTGTGACTTGGGTCGACAACTATTCTAGGTCGCCAGCTTGGTAAGGCATTAGATCGGTAACTCGGTCAAGTCACTGAGTCGGTATCTTTTTTAGGCCTTAGGTCGGCCTTCTTATTAAGTCGGCATCCTCTGAGTCTTAGGCCAGTACCCACGTTAGGTCGGCAACTGTTTTAGCCTTAACTCGGTATTTCTTAAGTCGGTATGCCTCTCAATCCTACTAGGTCGGTAACCCTTTGAATCTTAAGTCGGTCTCCCTGATAAGGCAGTTAGGTCGGCACCCCCTGTTGAGCTTTAAGTCGGCATCTCCTTGAGTCGTAGAGTCTAAACCGAGGCGGAGTTAACAATTGCCCCTCGAAGTATACGCCTACTGGTTAGGTCGTGTGCTTCGACAGTCCTTAACCCGTCCCCTCTTAGGTCGGTAGGTCGTACGCGAGCTAATAGTTAAGTCGCATGTGCCGCTCCAGATCCCTTCATTGCAAGATATAAATCACAACCCCTTCTTCTCTCTCATTACTTGCTCTCTCGATCCCGCCATTAAAAAATTTCCCCAAGCTTAAAAAAGGCGATTTTGCTCCATCAATCCACCGATAATTGTTACGTAAGTGAATTTTCTTCAATCATAGGTTATTGTTGGTCCACGAACTTCATTATTCACACCTAAACCACCACCTCGCATAATGCTTCATCATGAATTCCATTGCACCCATGGCTGATGGAGTTTATGTTGTTTGGTTCGATTTTAACTGACCGATGATGAAGATGATTCAAGCTAGTTGAATTTGATTCGTGCTAGGGTTGTAAGGTGTTGAACTCGCGGCAGTTTCGAACTACTTGGTGGGACGATCCGATAGCTTGAATGAAATGAAGATTGTGGTTGATGGAACAGTTATTGGGTTATCGGGTCGATGGCCGTGGGATGTTGATTCGGGAACGAGTCAGTGAAATTGGATGAACTAGTCTTTGGCCGACCTAGCCCTTTAGTGAAGTGGTCTAAACTCTAATTCGCGGCCGAGTTAACCCTTGAAGAAAATTGCCAACTTCTGCTGACCCAACCTTGAACCGCGGCCAAATTAACCCCTAAGTCGCGGCCGAGTTAATCCCTTAAACCATGACCGAGTTGGCTCTTAAACCGCTGCCGAGTTAACACTTAAGCTTTGGGCATGCTGACTTTTTGGGAACATAGATCCACTTTGAGTTTCTGACTTGAACTGCCAAACTAAGTTGCCTAAATTTTGAACTGCCCCAACTTTAAATTTGCTTGAATCTCATTGTATTATTTCACAGATCGCATTAACTTATAAGCTGCTAACCTGCTGAAAATAACAAACAAAGAAAACCAAGGCGAAAATACTGCCATTGACTGCCCACGTCAGATGACAGATTAGTCAAAACAAGACAAGCAACTTAATTATATTGCATGAAATGTTTGTGAATCAATCAATTAGAGTTAAACATTAATGCAAAGTATCAATAATCTGAACTGATTTATCTGCATCAACATCTTACTTGCATATTTAGGCTTAAAACAATAGTCCCTGAATTTCATAACTAACAAATGCTTGCTAGTTTTCATTCCAGTTATATTTGTTTACTGCTTGATTGATTTTACACAACACTTCACACACTTTAGGAAACGTGCACCTTCATGTTTGAATACCCAGTTGTTTATGTAGAATGACTTCCCACCGAGAAGAAGAAGTGGTAACTCAAGAGGAAGAAACTTTTCCGACAACTGTTCCCATAGAGAATCCTCCGGAGAGAACCTCGACTATTCTAACTTCGAGAGCGTTTATCCAGCTGCGCACTCAATTTGGCTTTGCTGAAAGTGATGTTCTACTCCCTGGGCCAAGTGATACCGCCGACAATCCTCCCCATGGTTTTGTTGCAGTCAACCGCCAAATGTGCTTAAGTGGGGCGATTCCTCCTTTTAACGACTTCCTTCGAACTCTTCTCCTTCGGTTGACAATCTCTCCGCTTCAACTTCATCCTAATGGCTATGCCATCTTGACGGGGTTGTGTGTTTTGTTCCGAAGAACTCTTGATCGCCTACCAAGTTTTGAAGAAATTCGTTATCTGTGCTCGTTTGCAAAGAGTAAAGATCATCCTTCCCTCATTATTGTGAGAAGTGCCAGAAACCGCAAGCTCATTTCCGATCTTGCTGAAAGTGTTCATGGATTTTTGAATCAGTTTTTCTTTGCTCGCTGTCCCCCAGGGTTTTATGCCATCTGGAGAGTAGGAAGTAAGATTAGTGTTTCTATTTTTTCCGTTTTGACACCTTTTCGAGATCCGAACTTTCAGTTGCTAATTTCATTCTTTGTTCCTTTCAGCACTTCCTCTCCCTTCTAGAGATCCAATTCATAAGCAAGTTTTTGAGAGGTTGAGTGCCGTGGCCGCAGAAGAGAGGAGCATAAAATTTCTATTGAGGGATGAATTTTTACATCAACATGGGCTTCTACACGCTTCTCGCTCTATGCATGCTCATGAAGTTCCAATGGAAGTCCCTGATTCTCCGATAAAGACTCCTGAGTCTTCGCTAGTGAAGTGCTCCACTTCTGTTGATGTTGCGGGGCCATCTGATAAACTTGCCCCGGTTATCGAAGAAGAAGAGCCTCTGGGATCTTCCCATCATTCACAAGATTCTGGTGAAAAGGCTAAGAAATCCAGTCCTTTCAAGCAAAGCAGGGACGATACCTTCGAAGGATTGAGCGACCTCTTCGCTACTTCACAAGAGATCTTCAAAGATGACCCTACTACTGCCGGGATTTCTTCTTCAGTAGTTGAAGCTACTTCTATTTTGCAACAGTCGCCGTCGACTCAAGAGTTGACGTTAACTATTACACCCACAACCACTCCCCAAATAAAGAGTGGTTCGTAGATTAATGCGCGTGGTTTGCACATCACACACACTTAGAATTTCTCATCACTCCTATGCACTTATCTTCTTGTACTTTAAAGATTTCTAAAGCTTATTATTTTAATTCCAGATTCTCCTATGGGGCGCAGCGGCTCGTACTATGATGATTTGCAGCGCTACGGGAGGCGTAGCCAGTATGATTACAGGCGTTACCTTCCTTCTTACAGAGAGTCGGATGAAGAGAGGGCCATCAGGAAAGCCGACGAGAGACGAGCATATGAAGTACGTCGTCGAAGGGAACAAGAAAGACATGATCTTCCCCACAGAGATGATGATACCCAAAAGAGAAAAGCTCATGATGAGAGAGGAAAGAGTCACATAGACGATTCTTCTAGCAAGCGGGCTAGACTTACTGAAGAAACAACTCCTTCAGCTTCTGAACATGTCCCTACTCAATCTCCTGCTCCCGCTCGCTCCGACATTCAAGCAATCATCAACCGGCCCGCATACCAAGTCGGGCAAGGTCCTCCCACTCTTCAAAGTCGATTTCCTCAGTGGTGCCTGAGAGGGGTTCGATTTGATCTCGACTTGGTTCCTCTCGACAAACCGGCTATGCTGCGAAATCTTGATACTGTCAGGACCGATATCGAAAGAATGTCGAACTGGCAAAAACTCGTCGACGAACTTCAGAGGGTTAACCGAGCCAATCTCGAGGCCATGCTAACAATGGAGAATGATAAGGCTGAGTGGCAGAAGACTCTTGAACAGCATGATGCCGAAATGAGAAGTATTGCTTCCTACAATGAAAAGCTGGAAGCGGAAGTAGAAAAACTTAAGGAAGAATTAGCTACTTCATCTACTTTCCATTCACAAAAGGAGAGCATGCTTCAGCAACAAGTACGAGATGCGCATGCCAGTCAAAGAGCAGTCGAAGATAAGCTTGCATACAAGGAAAAGGTCATAGAAGAATATCGTGCTGAAACTGTACAACTGCGAGAACAGACCGGCTCTCAAAGCATGGAGATAGAGTTGTTAAAAACTGGACTTGCTATGGCCGAAAAGGAGCGCGACGAGGCTGTTGCTAGTAAGCTTGCGGCCGAAGAGGCTCATCAAGCAACCAAAGCTGACATTAGCTCCACATTATTCGATTTTTATCTGCACAGCATTTTGGGACGTGGCAGCCTTGCCTTTCTAGGCCCCAAGTATGAAATCACACTGGCTGAAGTTTGGGAGGCAGCACTTGATATGCTCGGTGATAAAGGTGCTGGATATGCTGAGTCAGCCCTTGAAGAGCATTATCTTGATGATGAAGCCCGTGCCGCTCTTGCCAAGGGAAAGGAGCAGCTTGCCAGAGTGCGGGCCGGGATGGCGGAAGAGGAGCGTTCTGAAAAAGAAGTACCGCCTACAACCTCTGAACGTCCTCTAGTTTCTCCCGAGGTGGACATTACAGGCTCTAGTGCTCATTCGCCGCCTCCTGCAAGAACTGGGGTAATTACCCCTACTGATGAAGAGGCTTTGGAGGACATTGGGGCTCAGAATTATGAGATTGAACTGACGAAGCCAACATCTTCAGGTAATTTTGACATTGGTCCGATTCAGGTGGATTACCTGCTTATTCCTCAAAAATTTGATGAGCTTCTCGATTACCTCTTGAATCTCGATGAACCCATATCTCCCTTCTTTCGGGAAGATACTAACATTTTCAAATTTTCTTCTTCTGCAGTTGAAACAAGTGCCGTGCAGACTTCGCCTTCTCCGGTTATTCCTCCTCCATCTCTTCAGGTGACTCCTCCCTCTGCTTCACAACCTGGGTCACAAAAGGAGAAAATTGAGGCTCTTCATGGCTTGGATGACCCTATTGCTTCGCAGGAGCAAAAAGATGAGGGACTCGAAGGAGGCGAGATCTCTCCGGAGCGGACTCCTTCTGACGACGTAGTTTTGTCCGCTCTCGTTACTCCGGGGAGTGTGTCTTCTTCGAAGAGAAGAGAGAAGCATGGGACATCGAAGAGGAGGGGGAAGAAAATTATCACCACTGAAGAGGAACCGGAAATTGCGCCAGTTGCACCTCCCTCCCCTTCTTCCCTTATGCCTTCAGACCAACCTGAAAGACCCGAAAAGCTAACCACTCGGCTGGGTAAAGGGTCTAAAGCCGGCAAGAAGAAATGAAGAGTTGAGCTTTTTGATTCCTTTTTTGTGTAATGGTTGGATGTTGTGCAGGCACCGGCCCCTGCTTTTTATTTTGAAACCTGTATCTGTAATATCTGCAATAAAATTATTCTTTATTTGTACAGACTTTTGTTTGAATTTGAGAATGCATTTATTATTCATTTTTGCACAAGTTTATTTATATAATATTGCGGTGAGCTTGTGGTATGTTGTTTGAGCGTACTTTACCGACATAGTTATACCTATATACCGTTTTGTATGTAACTATACCATGCTGCCCCCATACCATATGCTTGTTGCAATATTTTATATTTCGAGGGGACTTGCACTCCTACTTGCTGAAGAATAATTATTTTATTCTTTAAAGAAAATTTTTGTAGAGTACAACTCCCTTCGTATAAGTTTTTACGCTTTGTCCTTTGAAGAAATCACTTCTTTCTTTTGCTTATGTACATATTTTGCCAAGTGAATTCTTTTTCGTGGTAAAGCGGACCTCTGAAGGGTACTTTAACTCTTTCTTTTCTTTTTCTTTTTTGAGGAAGATCATTTTCCAGAATAGGTAAATTACTCTTCCTTTGGAAGTTAAAGTATGCTCTTGATGAGGATTTTTTTTTTTATATTTTTTTTATATAGAAAGTTGTACCTCTGGGGAGGGATTTTTTCACGTTTCAACACTTGGAAGTTTTATTTCGATCTCGGTGAAACATGTACCTCCAAAGAGTTGTGCCTTTGAGGAAAGCCTTTTCACATTTCAACACTTGGAAGTTTTATTTCAATCTCGGTGAAACGTGGGCTTCCGAAGAGGTCTTTCTTCTTGCTTGCATTTCAACTCTGGTGAAGTGTAATTCCGAAGAGCGGCTGTTACACTTCAACTCCTGGTGAAATGTGCCCCCGAAGAGGTCTTTATTTTGTTTGCATTTCAACTCTGGTGAAGTGTAATTCCGAAGAGTGGCTGTTACACTTCAACTCCTGGTGAAATGTGCCCCCGAAGAGGTCTTTATTTTGTTTGCATTTCAACTCTGGTGAAGTGTAATTCCGAAGAGCGGCTGTTACACTTCAACTCCTGGTGAAATGTGCCTCCGAAGAGGTCTTTATTTTGTTTGCATTTCAACTCTGGTGAAGTGTAATACCGAAGAGCGGCTGTTACACTTCAACTCCTGGTGAAATGTGCCCCCGAAGAGGTCTTTATTTTATTTGCATTTCAACTCTGGTGAAGTGTAATTCCGAAGAGCGGCTGTTACACTTCTACTCCTGGTGAAATGTGCCCCCGAAGAGGTCTTTATTTTGTTTGCATTTCAACTCTGGTGAAGTGTAATTCCGAAGAGCGTCTGTTACACTTCAACTCCTGGTGAAATGTGCCCCCGAAGAGGTCTTTATTTTGTTTGCATTTCAACTCTGGTGAAGTGTAATTCCGAAGAGCGGCTGTTACACTTCAACTCCTGGTGAAATGTGCCCCAGAGATGGTTTACATCGCCTGGAAGTTACTCTCTCATGGTTGGTGGGTCATGACTCCTCCAATCTTTTTTGTTGAGTAGAGAACTTTCTTTTTTGTGGCATATGTCCCATTAGAGGTCTTTGTCCTCCGAAGAGTTGTGCCTCCGAAGAGGAGCATTTTGCCTCCGAAGAGGGCTTTGGTCTCTGAGGAGAAGCATTCGGTCCCCGCAGAGAAGCATTTCGCCTCCGAAGAGGGCTTTGGTCTCTGAGGAGAAGCATTCGATCCCCGTAGAGAAGCATTTCGCCTCCGAAGAGGGCTTTCGTCTCTGAGGAGAAGCATTCGGTCCCCGTAGAGAAGCTTTTTCGCCTCCGAAGAGGGCTTTGGTCTCTGAGGAGAAGCATTCGGTCTCCGTAGAGAAGCATTTTGCCTCCGAAGAGGGCTTTGGTCTCTGAGGAGAAGCATTCGATCCCCGTAGAGAAGCATTTCGCCTCCGAAGAGGGCTTTCGTCTCTGAGGAGAAGCATTCGGTCCCCGTAGAGAAGCTTTTTCGCCTCCGAAGAGGGCTTTGGTCTCTGAGGAGAAGCATTCGGTCTCCATAGAGAAGCATTTTGCCTCCGAAGAGGGCTTTGGTCTCTGAGGAGAAGCATTCGGTCTCCGTAGAGAAGCATTTTGCCTCCGAAGAGGGCTTTTCACATTTCATCTCACGGGAGTATGTTGACCGGTTGTGGTGAAATGCGTGCCCCTAAGTAGGGTTATTGTCAGGAAGTTTGGAGTTTCCTTTTCTCGGTTGGATGGATTCTCGGGAGTGTGTCGACCGATAACTCCATGACTTTGTAACGAGAAAGACGCCCTTCTTCTTTTTTTTTTGGTGAAGTCCGCTTGAGGTCTTTATCCTCTGAGGAGTTATGCCTTCAAAGAGGGCTTGTGCTTCTGAAATATTCTTTTTGCTGGCTGACGCTTGCTCTCGCATGTCTCTTTGCCGTTGATTCATGTTGACAATTCCCATTGCTTCGCAAATGTCACCACTTTCAGCTGCTAGGCCTCTCCCTTACCCAAAGGAGTATATTTTATAGTTAAGCAAATTGGTGGTGGCAGATATAGGTTCTTTAACTTGCTGTTTGTTTCTTCAAACATTTGTAGTTAGCTATATATGATCTGCTTCTATCCACCTTGCTTACTTTCGTTTGAAGTTCTCCTTTTGTAGGATTTGAATATGGGAATTTTGAATGGCTCAGTGCTTGACTGCTGGATGATGTCGCGGATCGCTTGGTCTCGTGACTGGTAAGCTTTGTTTTTATGGCCTGCATTATTAAATCGTTTTTTTTTAGTAACACGATTAACGTATTTCATATGCCGAAATAAAACAAAGCAGTTTATAATAGTAGGGAAAATAAGAATTATAGTGGTTTGGCCGAAACTGGGTTTATATGCTTTTGTTATTCGCCTGCCTTGCAATTGCCCTTAACAAGAGAATCATATATTTGTAAATTCTTTGCAATATTTCAGCAAAGTTTTCATGTAAAATATGGATGTAAATGGTTGCTGCTCCAAGTTCTTGGAATTGGTTCTCTTTTGACAGTTGTGAATTTGATTGATTATATTAGCAATTCCTTAGTGCCATCTTTAAGTGTGCATCATCTTCTTCTATTGGCGGGTGGCTTTAACTGAAGAAACATACTCTATCCAAATCTTATTTATTTGCTTAGAGTACTTCTTATTCAGGATTTGACCCTGGAATTTTGTTGTTTAAGGCTTGCTTTTGAATGCTACCAAGGGTTGCTTGATATTGCAATGAATCAGCTCGATATTGATTGCCTGCAAATTTAGATCGATAATCTTAGTGATATTCCCAGAGTATTTCACATATCGAAATAAAATAAGCGACTTGTAATAGCAAGACTTATAGTTTTCGTTATTTATTTGCACTATTTTTACAACAGATTTTGATACAAGAATCATTGGATCAGCACTCCTTTGCAAATTTGAAACAAAGTGTTCAAGTAAAGTATAGGAGCAATTGCTGCCCCAGGCTTTAGGGATTGAATCTTTTTGCATGAGAGGACTGGGTGGCAACTTCTTTCAGAGTCGAAACTTCCTTTCACTTTGAAGGTCTCCTTGAAGCGTGAGCACGTCTTCCCGCCTCATCCAATTTTTTCCTGCCTGGTGAGGACTTGCCGTGATGATACTGACGATAGGACCTTCATCTCCCTTTGCCACTGTTCTTTTATTTGAGCTACATTGTTGAGCGGGAACCAGCTGCACCTTAGAGGATGAGGAGTAGTTAATTCCATCTTTTTTCACATACTGTTGCAGTTCATTCTGCTTGATCAATTCTTCAATCTCCTTCCTTAAATGGCGACATTGGTTAATTTCATGACCAGGTTGATTGTGAAATTGACAGAATTTTCCATTGTCTGTCGTGCTTCTCCTCATCAGAGATGGTTTGGGGTACACAACAACATCCTTTGTTGCCAAGAAGATATTTTCCGGAGTGTCGGTCAAGGGAGTGAAGTCGGAGGGTCTGAGGCGTCGAGCTTTTTTCAAGAGTTTCTGCTTTCTCCTCCCTCCATTTTCCTCTCTCTGTTCAATCATCTCCGGTATGTATTCTTCATCGTTACCAGGACTCAATGGGTAGTCGTCAACTATTCTTTCAAAAGTTCGCCTTGACAAACGTTCGTGGATAGTTGGCCGTGGCCATGAATTCTCTGTCTGGGGGAATGTTCCAATAGTAATACCAGTTGCTCGTTGAGGAGTATTCCATTCTTCTGAAACCTGAGCCTCTTTGGCAATGGTTTTTATATCACTTTCTAGTCGATGGACTTCCTCTTGTAATGCGTTCATCTTGTCCAGTATCCTATTGCTTTGAACTTCCATGTGTTGATATATTCCATAAACCACGGCGTTTAATTCAGCGCTTGTGACTCCAATACTTGAAGCTGTTTCACTTAGCGTGGGAAGAGCAATGGCGTTGCTGCAAGTACCTTCAAACCTCAAAAACTTTCGTTTCCTTTCAGAAGCCATGATTTCTGTTAGACTAATGGTTGAAGTTTGCCCTGAGTTCAATTCTCAGTGAAAGCACCAAAAATGTTAACGCTAAAATGTGAACGCTAACACCCCGGTGTGTGAAGTGTAGTTGTGAAAGCACCACCCGATAGATCGGGAAAGAATTACAAGCAAGTAATAGCGGAAAAGCAGTAAACAACAACAATTTTATAGTGGTTCGGCTTAAGGGTATAGCCTACGTCCACTCTAAGTACTTTTATTAATAATCCCGTTACAAGCTGATACAATTCTTCTCAAGTACAATATACTTCAAGTTACAAGTGATTTGGAACAAGTCTTAAGCTTCAATGTCGATTAAAGTCCTTAAATTCATGTTGAAGATGTGTGGTTTCTTCGTGAAGTTCTTTGATGTATTCCTCTAATCTTGAAAGCTCTAAGTGTTGATGAAGTTCTCAATGCAGCAAGGTAACAGCGTATGAAGAGAATGTGCCAAAAAGTCCTTTGAATGTTGGAGGTGGTTGCCTATTTATAGAGAGTTCTGGTCTGAAATTTTTCCCAAGTCCTAAACCGTGGCCGACTCAAGTTAAGCCGTAGCCGACTTAAGGTGAGTCGTGACCGGTCTAAGGTTACCTCCGAGTCAACACCACCTCTTCTCAGTAACATGGCATCGGGCTTATATTAGGTCGTGGACGAGTTAACTTGGTAAGTCGCAAGTCACGGTCCAAATGATAAGTCCTGGATCGTAATCGAGATAACTGGGGAGCTGGATCGGTTGTGACTTGGGTCGGCAACTATTCTAGGTCGCCAGCTTGGTAAGGCATTAGATCGGTAACTCGGTCAAGTCACTGAGTCGGTATCTTTTTTAGGCCTTAGGTCGGCCTTCTTATTAAGTCGGCATCCTCTGAGTCTTAGGCCAGTACCCACGTTAGGTCGGCAACTGTTTTAGCCTTAACTCGGTATTTCTTAAGTCGGTATGCCTCTCAATCCTACTAGGTCGGTAACCCTTTGAATCTTAAGTCGGTCTCCCTGATAAGGCAGTTAGGTCGGCACCCCCTGTTGAGCTTTAAGTCGGCATCTCCTTGAGTCGTAGAGTCTAAACCGAGGCGGAGTTAACATTCGTTTTATTTTTATTTTTATTTAGTAATCAACGTGACTCTTGCTATTTACACCGCACCATATTTGACTGTTGATTTTCGTTCAGCATTCTTATTTTAAAAATATAACGTAGAGTAACGTTGCCTTCACAATTTAAAAATTGCTTTAATAGCTCTTGAATCAATGTGTAGCTGTTACTTTGATATTTTTCGGAATTGTGACTTTTCTCTTTCCTTCCGTTTAAATTTGAAACTTGTTACCATTTATTTTCTTTGATTATTTTCCTGAATCAACGTGAATATTTTGCTTTAAATCCTCAACTGAATTATAGCACGTGATTGTGCTATTTCTTTGGTTACTTTTATTTAGTCGTTTCCATTTACTTCTGTTCGTATTTTCTTCCCTTTTTTATTGCTTCTTCCCAGATTTCTCTTCTTTCCCTCTCTATTGTTTCTTCCTCTTCTATATAAACTTGCCTGGCACTACAAATTTCAGCCTCTCCTTCACCTTCTCCAAACTGCGCTCCTCCACCAAACCCACTCTTCCCCTTGCGCAATATCCATCGAAGACGCAGCGAGCCTCCCATGTTTCCTCTACTGTTCGCAATACCAAGCATAGGTAAGTTAAGTTTATATTTGCAAGTGTTATTTATATATATATTATATATAGTTTTATATTTAGCTATGATATGGATGATTTTATCAACACACGTCCCTTGTACATGCTGTTGATGCATATTCTAGCATTCAAAGTTGGTACGCATATTTGTTTATATGTAGTATAGTTATGATATATTGATAATGGTATAAAAATATAAGATGCATACATATAGTGGTTTATATAAATTTGTTGGATTTGAATATATATATATATATATACACCAAACGTGGTTTCCATTTTTTTTGAAAAGTTTCTTTTATTTCTAGAAGTGTATGCATATTTAATATATGTGAGTTGTGTTGGATCTACAAATGGAGTCTGCATATTTGGCAAGTAGATTTATATTCATTTTTGTTTAACTTTGAGTCCATATATGTATATTTTACAAACCATATTGTATGATTTATTTTATAAGTTTGAAAATCCGTTATTATATATATGTAGTTTTATAATAAACAGGTTTATAACTTTTATTTGAAGGTCAATACACATCTTATTATTAATTATGGAAGTTGTATAGGAATTTTTTTTTTGAAGTTGTTTATTTTCCTAAGTTCGTATATGACATATATTTATATAAAGTTATATTAATTATAGATATATCTTTATGGCCTTATATATATATCTATATACTTTGCATACACTTATGAATGGAGTTAGTTTTCTAATATATAAGTTTTCAGTTCAGTTGGCATGCATGTTTGCATAAAAGTTAAGGGTGTATATGTGTTTTAATGTGGACCAGTTGCTTTTGCAAAATGTATATATTTTAAAGTTTACATTCTAACTTATACTTTCGGTCTGCATAGGTTACAGTATTATATATATTTCTAAAATAAGTTATAATATAAGTTATATAAGTAATTTGTACATCTGTTGTCTAAATTTTTTATATAAGTCTGCGTATAGGCTTTACTGTTTATGTATGGGTGGTTATATATTGGTTTATATATATAGGTAAAATGTTTAAAATTCATAATTGTATTGTGAAGTGGATTTTGTACCATACGTATATAGTAGTTTATAACTGAGATTTGAACAGTGTAATTTGTTGAAGTTTTATATATTAATCTTATTTTAAAATATAAATCTTAATGATATTATATACATAGGTCGTATGGGGTGGTTTGGGTCTTAGATTTGTAAATAGAAATTTTGATCTACGTGTAAAAATTTAAAATGGTTTGGAAAAATTATAAGGATTTTTAATTTATTTAACTTGTATGTTTCAAATGTTAAAACTATTGGTTTATGTATCAAAAAAAGGTAAATTATATATATAAGTGTGTGTGTGTGATTCGACTTTAAATTTTTCTTAGGGATGCAATTTTGATTTTTATTAAAATAGCAAAAATGTCTGTATATATCAGACTGATTCTGATTCAATTCATAAATTCTTGATTATCAGTCTTGTTCGTCCAATTCGTTCCAATCTTACTTTGCTTTGAAATTCATGCTCGGATTTATAATTCAAATTTCAGTGTCGTATCAGTGTGCGTATCCATGTAATATTCTGTATTCTCTAGCTTCGAAAGGTGAGAAATCACTCACGATTAACATTCTTTTATTTGTAAATTTGATTTAAATTGAAATATGATGATGTAGTTATTTAAATTGTTATATATGCTTTTATCTGTAACTGTTCACTTATGGGATATGACACCATATCCTATTGTTTATATTTATTTTTGATGATATATGCCTGTTGTTATTATTATTTTCATATCTGTTATCACTCTGCAAGTTCCCTGTTAATATAGGAATCACTATGGGTTGAAATGATACATACCCGAACAGACTTTAGAATAGGAGAATTTCAATATGGGTTGAAATGATAAACCCAAGCGATTTTCATTTGAATTGAATTTGGGATTTCGGGTTGAAATGATATCCACCCGTATATATTTAACTTACGGATTGAAATGATAAATATCCGTATCCCTTGTCCATAGAATAGAAAATTTTACATCGACGCCTTGGTATATATGAATGTTTTGAAAATAATTTCTATGGTCTTGAAAAGAAATATATGGTTTTAATGAATATTGATTTAAAGTATTATACATAAAGGTTATTTTATACATAGATTTAATATTAAGATAATTTAATTTAGATTAATTTAATTAAATTTGAACAGGAAGGTCGAGTTGATTTTTGAAGCGATTTATGAAGTTTGAGGAAATAAAAATACTTTACTTCATAAATTATTGGATATATGTACTAATTTGGAAAATAGAGATATTTGAAATGAAAATGATATTTTAGTTTTGAAATATAAATAAAATTGAAATGACCACGGTGTTATAGTGTATATTTCTACCCTGTAGATAGTTCCTTGGATCCTTAGAGGATGGTTATCCCAAACATCCTCTAAGTTAAATATATTTCAGTTGATATTTCACTTGAGTTGGATTTATAGATATAAGAATGTTAATCCTGACTCGAGTGTTTTGTGTTTTGCTTTACGCTCAGGTCAGACTGAGAGACACAGCATTAGAGACTCACCTTTGGAGTTTGGAGCTTCGTTGGAGGTCCAACTATCGATTCAGCTTTCAGCTTTTCCAGTTGATTATTTCAGAGGTGTCATTGGTTCGTACTGAAGACTTCACTATATTTGAGATATTCGGATGTACTTTATTTCTAACTCTGATGTATATAGTAGCTTCATGAACTACTATTCTTTATCTATTCCGCTGCATTATATTACTCTGTGTCTGTGATCTGTGATGTTTTATTTACTGTATATGTTGAGTTTGCAAAATTTAAATTGACAACGCGGTATTTTGAATTATTCAAGTCGGACATGTATGGTTTTATTGTCAATTTGAATGGTCCAAAATAGCGGGTCGTTACAGTTGGTATCAGAGCTTTGGCTCTAGGCAAAACTTAGCATATAAGGTAAATTTATTTACAGAATCACTTTCATTCGAGTTGAATCTCTTCCTTTTGACACGATTTCCTTTAAACTTTGGAACGCTCCCTGTGGTTCCAAAATTCATTCTTGTCTCTATCTATTTATATTCTTTTTATTCTGGAGTATCCAATGACTCCACTAAATGGTTTGTAAAGGGGGTGAAAACTTCTTTACAATTGGCGTTGATTCACCAAAGATTTTCGTATCCTCGGTTTACGATGCTGATATATCTTGATATGTCGAATTGTTTTGGAATTCCGCATCTATTATATTCCTGAAGTCGCGGTTGACCCAATTAAGGTCGCCCGCGATTTATAGAAGTATATCCAACTTATATTTTGTAATTTAATTATCTAATCTTCGATCGAGTCTATCTTCGAATTAGGATTCTATTGATTAGAGTTCCTCTAATTTAAATCTCTATCTTTGTTTTGAAATCCATCTCTTGAATCACCCTCTGAAAAATCGGGTATGTTTGTATTTTTGAAATCGTTCTATATATCGAAATTATTGTTTTCATAAGTATGATTTTATTCTATATATAAAAGTGAAAATGTTTTCGATAAGGATTATATACCTATATATAAAACAAATAAGAAATGTTATTCTATATATAAAGTTTCGAAGGATTTGAAATTTTGAAAATTTACAAGAAATTTATATATATATATATATATATATATACATAAATGATTTATAACTGAAGGGTTAAATTTGAAATTCGAGAATTGAATTCCGGTATTTTGAAATTGATTTTAAGATTTTGGAAAATATATAAAAATAATACTATTTAAAAGTATTTTCCGAATAAGAATTATTCAAATGAGTTCAAAAGAATTCCAATAATTTTGAAGAAATTTCAAAGAAGTTTTCAAGAAAATAGAAGTCCAGAACTCACTTATGTCGCTGGAAAATAATTTCGGTGATGAGTGCACGCATCATTGACATTGATTTTCGAGTTTCAGAGTGGGGGAGTGGCCACTTTAATAGCTTCTCTATGGGAGTGATTTTTTAAAACCGTTTTTGATTTCAAATTCCAAAGTATAATTTGATATTTTCGAAAGATATATGTATATATATGAAACAATTTAAAGTGAGACAGGTGTTCAGTCCTCGAGTTTCGAATTTGTTTTGGTATAACCCTATATATTGTAATTGATTTACCGATGTTGATTTCCAGCTCTTGAATTTAAAATTTGATTTCCCTAACTATTTTGAATGTTCGAACACTTCCAAATCGAGGTTAAATTTTCAAAGCTAAGAAATTTCGAAGACTATAAAATATTTGATAAAGTATATAAGTTTAGTTTTGTATATTTAAGTTTGAAACCTTTTGTTAAGTAAATGAATATGACTATTTTGAATTATACTACTATGGAATTTAGTTTGAAATGTTTTGAAAAAAAATTAGTTTAAACAATGGTTTTCAAAAAGGTAAATTGGATATTTCAAATAGAAATAAATAGTTTAAAGATTTTAAAGGGATAATTATAAATTTTGAAACCATTTTGAGTATAATTGATTTTGAGAAAAATATTTGGTTTTGAAATTAGATTAAAATTAAAACCAGTACTTATATGGTGATTTTGGAAATGAATTTGTTGACTTGAATTATGTTAATTTGGAAACTGGGATTATTTTTCTAAACCTATTATTTTGGGAACTTTGAAATTGAGACATTTAATTTGGAAGAAAAATTAGTGAAATCATATATGATTTTTGAAACTGAATTGATATTGAAATAATTTGAAATTGAGAACCTTATATTATTAAGTACTTGATTTGGGAGTGGTCGAACTTATATAAAATGGATTTGTATAAGTATGAAGTTGATTTGAAATCTATTGATTTGAAAGGTACTCAATTTGAAAAGAGAATTTTGTATAATCGAAGTCTATATAAGTATGATTTGATATACTATTGATTTAGAAAGTGTTCGATTTGAAAATGGAATCTTATATATATATATATATATATGGACTTTATATAAGTATGATATTTGAAAGTATTTGGAAAGGTACTATATGATATATATTTTTTCGAAGTAAAGATATGGAAAGTGCCTTCTGCTTGATATCCGCTTTGTGGCCACATTGCGGATTCATTCTATCGATATTATTCTCTCTGATTTTCGGTTTTCCGGATGTGATACTCGAGTGTTCCCACCGTGGCGTAACCCATGGTCTTTTTTTCTCTCGCGACTGCATAGCGCAAATGCCTGGATGAGTCTGACCTAAGGATACGGATTGTTTCCTGGGGGATCCAGACGTAACCTTGTGTATCCTGTAATCTGTGTAGGTCGCGATTAGTAGCGTAACTGCCTGGCTAAGACGGCCTAGGGGTACGGATTGTATCCTGGGGGATCCAGGTGTAACCATTGTGTATCCTACAGCCTACTAGTCATCATGGCGTAACTCGCATGGCTGAGAAAGCTTACGGATACGGATTGTTTCCTGGGGGACCCAGGCGTAACCAATGTGTATCTGCGAACCGTGGTTGGACAAAGGTTTTGGTTTGGTTGTTTGTTTGGATTGTACTTTCCATATCTGTTTTTAAAGGTTTTTCAAGTATTTTCGCTGGGTTTTGAAACGGGTCTGCTAAGTACTTGATGAATTCTAGCTTTGCGCCCGATCAACGCATGGCCAGAGTCTGCAAGAACGAGGATAAACTTGTTGAAACATCGAGTTATAAAAGTATTTTCGAAAGGAATTTTTTTTGATATAAAAGTAATTTATTATAAAGGTAATTTATTATAAAAATATTTCCAACAAGAAATTTCTGTATTAGTTTTTAAAATTTAAATTCTTATAGTTTGAAATTTACGATTCATGCCCGATACTATCTTTTGAATCTACCTTCCTTTCCTTTTGAATATATCCTTTATAATATTGCTTAATATACTACCTGGTTTAATAGAAAATTTTAGTGTTCTAAAAATTTTAGAAGTTATTTATTTAAAATAAACATATTTTAAGTAATGACTTGTGAGAATATTTGAAAAGTATTTTGAGAGAAAATTGTTAAGTTATAAATTATGGATTTAATGCTTTCAAACAACTTCCTTGTAAATATAACTAATCATGTAAATAAATTATTTTCAAATAGTTTTCATATATTTATTAAGCGTTATTTAACATATTTAATTCCAATGGGTTTTGAAAAAAAAATTAAGTATTAAAGAAAATTTAATTTCAAATGAAGTTTTCAAATGAATATTTCAAGTAAAATTTATATGGTCTTAATCAATTATTTATCTTTGTCTATCAATCTATTTATCTTTCTGGTTGTTTCTATTCTCCTACCTTCTTCCTTTTCGGGGGCTAAAAGTTTTGAGTGGGGGAGAGTGTAACGACCCATAATTTTTTTTTTAATTTTTAATAGTTTTATTTAGCGCATTTAAATTGATTTTTGAGAAATTTTAAATTCTAATATTTTGAAATAAAATTTTTCATTTGGATTACGTATAGTTAGATGTGGCAAATGATAAATTTTCATCAAAAATTAAGGAAGTATATTTTAGGGTGTGATTCTGTTCAATTTAAGTCAGTAATAATTGATGTTCATAAAATAATTTATTTTAGGAAATTCAAGGCACAGCTGTTTTATTTGCCATCATTTCTTTTATTTTTTTCCAAACAGTTCATTTTGCCTTTATAACGTGTCCTTCCATATTTATTCTTGCTGTCCAGTCAAGCTATTAATTGCTTTGATTGTTTCTAAAACAGTGTATAACTGTTACTTTTTCTACCGTTAAAATTTCAATTGCTTAATAATTTTTCCAATTCGCAGATAGACTTCCCCATTCCTAGCCATTAATAAACTTTGAAAACATCGTCCTTGCCTTTCGTTATTCCCCGTTTTATAATAATAATTGAAATTTATAGTCGTTTCAGTATATAACTTTTACACGTTTTATACTCATTTAATTTCAGCAGTCCATTGCCTTTAATTTTTAAACTGTTCCATTTTCTTCCCCGGCAACAGCTCACATTCTATTTCGCTTATAAATTAGTTGCCACTTTTACTCACCTGCTTACCTTTTCTTCCATCTATCCGTTTAATAGATATATATAAGTTATAATACGTTTCCCTGATTCATTTCCTTTCCTTTTTCATTAACATATTGATTATGGGAAGTGATTAATTTTTTAAAAAAAACCATCATCCCCTCATTTCTTTAAACTTTCAGCTAAATTTTAGCTTGTGACTGTTGTTGTGCATTTCAATAAAGAGGTACGTTACCTTGTTAATCTTCGGAATTTAAGTGTGAAAATTTTATTTGTCTAACCTTTCCTTTTCTACCCTCCCTGTTTCCACCTCTTTCATTATGACCATTCATTTTATATATACACTACAGCTGGAAAGTTATAAACGTATAAACTTAGATACGTTTTGCATTTATTAAAAATTTAAAGCTTACCTTTAATTGTGACCTTATGGTTTCCTTGCTTTCAAAAAAATTTGAACCATGGCCACGATAATAAATTATTATAAATTTTTCAACTTATTCTAAGATGACCGTTGCTACTAGAATCGTTACTTTTCAAATATGTTCATTCCTACTTTCACTAACCTTTTATTTCTTCATTTTTCCACCGTCTAAAAAAATAATAATAAATAAATGGTTATTCGTTTTATTTTTATTTTTATTCAGTAATCAGCGTGACTCTTGCCATTTACACCGCACCATATTTGACTGTTGATTTTCGTTCTGCATTCTTATTTTAAAAACATAACGCAGAGCAACGTTACCTTCACAATTTAAAAATTGCTTTATAAGATCTTGAATCAATGTGTAGCTGTTACTTTGATATTTTTCCGGAATTGTGACTTTTCTCTTTCCTTCCGTTCAAATTTGAAACGTGCTACAATTTATTTGCTTTGATTATTTTCCTGAATCAACGTGAATATTTTGCCTTGAATCCTCAACTGAATTATAGCGCATGATTGTGCTATTTCTTTGGTTACTTTTATTTAGTCGTTTCCATTTACTTCTGTTCGTATTTTCTTCCCTTTTTTACGGCTTCTTCCCAGATTTCTCTTCTTTCCCTCTCTATTATTTCTTCCTCTTCTATATAAACTTGCTTGGCACTACAAATTTGAAGTGACCCATGTTAACTCCCCACTGCTAGCGACCTAACTAATGAAGCAACCTAGAAGTAGTCGCGACCTAAGGAAGCCACGACCTAAAAAATAGCGGCGACCTAAAGGTTATAACGACCTAAGAAGACTCCACGACCTAAAAATGGCTCGACCTAAAAAGGAGAACGACCTAAATATGTTTCGCGACCTAAAGGAGGCCGCGACCTAAGAAGCTCCGCGACCTAACAGAAAGTTACGACCTAAGAGGACTCGACGACCTAATAGCCTCAACGACCTAATAACATAATTGTCTTAGCGACCTTACGACCTAAAGGTGGAACGACCTAATGTTCAACACGACCTAAAGATATGTACCAATCTAAAGTATGGAGCGACTTAAAAAGGATAACGACTTAACGACCTATAGTAGGTCGCTTGCGACCTAAGCAGAGGAAATAAAATCCCTATGCCGCTTCACTTATACCCTGATCTGTTAAGTCGACCATGACCTACCGCTTACTAGCTCGTTCCAGAGTTAAGTGCAATGCTATTCAACCATCTTCAGGAAAAAGCTTGCGACCTACGACCTATGATAGGTCGCTCACGACCTAGGACTTGAGCAAACCAGCATGCGTGTTCTTGTGAAAGAGAAGCCAGTGCATCTTAGGTCGGTCACGACCTACGACCTAACTCCGAAAAATGTCTATAAATACGACCTTAGTTCCAACTAGAAGAGGACTTTTTGCTCATTCATTTTCAAGCGTCGTTACTCTGCTGCATTCTGAACTACTTCAACATCTTCAAGGAACTTCACGAAGAAATCAAACATTTCAAACATGTGTTCAAAGATTTGGATCGACATTGAAGTTTTGGCTACTTGTTCTAAGTTACTTGAAACTCAGAGTGTGTTGTAATGAAAGTGTAACTGCATTGACTTGTAACCAAATCGTCAATAAAGATATTCAAAGTGGACGTAGGCTATCTCTTAAGCCGAACCACTATGAAATTGCTGCTGTTTACTGTTTTTTCACTACTATCTGCTTATGATCTGTTCCCGAGCTATCGGGTGGTGCTTTCACGATCTCACTTCATATGTCGTGGTGTTAGCGTTTAAATTTTAGCGTTAACATTTTTGGTGCTTTCACTGAGAATCGAACTCAGGAGAGTTATCATCATTGCTTCACAGAGGTTTGCAGAGAAGATTTCCTTGAAAACCAGAAGTCTATCCGAGATTATGGCTCCTGGAAGGAAAAGTAGATCTGTCAGATCTGGGAATATTCAAGAGGGAACCTCTGCTTCCCCTATATCGAATCAAGCCACTCCAGCTGTCGGAGTTACAAAGGCAGAGCTGGATGCTGCAATCTAAGGGCTGAACCAACAGATAAATGCCCAAAATGCACAATTCGAGGCCCAGAATGCCCAGAATGCCCTAATTCTGAATAGGTTGAACGATTTGCTTAGGGCAAACCGTCAACAGGCAGATAATGAAAGGAATTTTGCTGGCAACATTCGTGATGCTGAAGAAAGAAATGCTCCTGAAAGGGCTGCTAGCCCCTTTGAACAAACACTTCCAGAGGTTGGTGGATCTAGAACTCGACATGATGAGGAGTATCTTTCTGGAATGGTCCGACAAATTATGAAAGAGAGTATGCAGAGGGTTGAAGACGAGAAAGAATGGGGTTTCGCCCCAAGTAAAACTCCTTTTACTGAGAAAATCTTAAAGGCTGAATTCCCGAGGAAGTTTGTCCCACCAACAATTCCAGCTTACAGGGGGACGAGTGATCCGAACGAATTCTTATACAAGTATGATTGGCACATGACAGGTGCCAGAGCCTCTGATGAAATAAAGTGCCGATATTTTCCTGTGTATCTCGAAGGTGTAGCTCTGCTTTGGTTCACCAAACTTCCAGTCCGATCTATCGATCAGTTTTCTGACTTAACCCGGAAGTTCAAGGAGCAGTTCAGACTATACGCCTCAAAAGCCAAGGATATCATGTCACTGTCAAGTTTGGAGCAGAATCCAGGGGAGACTATCAGATCTTTCTTAAACCGCTTTAATATAGCGCTAGCTGAGGTGGACAATGCAGAACCGCGAATGATATTGACTTATCTGATGAAGGGTATTGACAAGTCGAGCGAGTTTGGGAAATGGCTAAACATGAAGGAACCAAATTCCCTTGAAAAGTTCTATAAAAAAGCGGATGAATTCATACGCTTAGAAAGCCGTCCCGTATCGGTAAAGGCAGTGTTGGAAAAAGCCGAAGATAACGCTGTTGTTCCACACAAGAATGAATCTGTAGGGCAAAAAAGGGAAAATAACAACGGGAAGAAGCAGAGTAATCTGAAGAAGTCCCGATCCTTCAAGCCATCAGAATATACTCCTTTATCAGATACGCCGGAACGTATCTACCTCGCCACTAAAGATTCTGTTGACTTTCCTAAACCTCCTCCTCTAAGGACCGGGAAAAAGGCTATACAGAGTGGGAAGTTCTGCCGCTTCCATAATCAACCCGGTCACGAAACCGACGAATGCCGCCAGTTGAAAAATCTGATTGAAGAGTTGCTAAGGGAAAACAAACTGCAGCAATTTTTGAAAAAGAATAGCAACAATCCTGCTTCATCTAGTCAGGGGCAACTGGCTCCTACTCATCAGCCTAGGATGACTGAGAAGGCTGCAGGGCATGAATCTGGAAGGCCCATTATCAATGTCATTACAGGAGGACCTCACCCAGCGGGCAGAAGCTGAGGTGAGATGGAAAGGTATACCCGAGCTTTAAAGTATGTACCGACAGAGGAAGATGTATTCGTTTTGGAAGGTGCTACGCCCTTGAAGCAACAAAGAACTCTTGATGATGATATTGTATTCAAAGCTAAGGATTCCGCAGGTATTGAAGCTCCTACCTTGGACCCCTTAGTCATCTCGGCTGGTATCGGGCCGGCTATTGTCAGAAGAGTTCTCATTGATTGTGGTGCATCCTGCAATATCCTCTTCAAGAAAACATTCGACCAAATGAAGATCCCTATGGCTGATGTGCAAGCCTCATCGTAGAAAATTGCTGGTTTCACTGGGAAGCCAAAGCAGCCGGTAGGGACCATTGATTTGTTTGTGGAACTGGGAGAAGGAGAAAGAAAAATGGTCCGCAAGCAAACTTTTGTGATTGTCGACGAATTCTCTACTTACAACGCCTTCCTTGGTCGTCCAACTCTGGCAGCGTCCAAAGCTGTTCTTGCCCCGTGGTGCCTCACTATTAAATTCCCTACAGACAATGGAGTAGGATTTATAAAAGGGGATCAAAATGCTGGGCGAGAGTGTTATCTGACAGAGCTACGAGAAACTAGAAAAAGAGAAATGGGAAAGAATGCGGCAGCCCCAGTCCGCATCAAAGAACCAGCCTTGTAGCAATTACAGGGCGGACCCTGCACTGGCGAGCACAGCGGAGCAAGGAAAGAGATGGACCCTAGAAAAGTCAGTGCAGGGGAAAATGGAGTGGTACCAGTGGAAACGACAATACCAATACCTGTTGACCCAAAGGACCCAAACAAGGTGTTGAATGTGGGTTCACAACTTAATGTGTCAATTCAGAGTATCTTAATATCTTTTTTAAAGACAAATCTGGATGTTTTTGCTTGGACTCATGCCGATATGTGCAGAATATCTCCATAAGTTGCAGTGGATTCTCTAAATATTGATCCAAAATTTACACCCGTGAAACAGAAACGGAGAACTCAAGGTCCAGAAAGGTCGGCGGCATTAAAAGAAGAAGTTGATCGGCTCATGGAGAATAATTTTATCAAAGAATCTACCTATCCGAATTGGGTTTCAAATCCAGTACTGGTTAAGAAAGCCAACGGAAAATGGAGAGTATGCATCGATTTTTCAGATCTAAACAAGGCCTGCCCCAAAGACTGCTTCCCATTACCCAGAATCGACCAACTGGTAGACGGAACAGCAGGACACGAATTGTTATCTTTTATGGATGCTTACTCCGGATATAACCAGATCATGATGCATGAGCCAGATCAGGAGGATACGAGCTTTATCACCGACACTGGTCTTTACTGCTATATAGTTATGCCCTTCGGGTTGAAAAATGCAGGGGCAACATACCAAAGGCTCGTTAATGCTATGTTCAAACCGCAACTGGGCAAGACTATGGAAGTCTACGTCGATGACATGTTAGTAAAGTCTAAGAAAGCAGTGGATCACATAGAACACTTAGCAGACATGTTCGCAGTCCTCCGGAAATACAGAATGAAGCTCAATCCTTTAAAATGTTCATTTGGAGTGGAATCCGGCAAGTTTTTAGGTTTCATCGTGAGCGTTAGGGGCATTGAGGCCAGTCCAGCTCAAATTACCGCATTGAAAGAAGTCAAAGCTACTATGTTAACGCTAAAATTTGAACGCTAACACCCCGGTGTATGAGTTATAGTTGTCAAAGCACCACCCGATGACTCGGGAACAGATTACAAGCAGATAATAGCGGAAAAGCAGTAAACAACAACAATTTTATAGTGGTTCGGCTTAAGGGTATAGCCTACGTCCACTTTAAGTACTTTTATTGATGATCTCGTTACAAGATGATACAATTCTTTTCAAGTACAATACACTTTGAATTACAAGTCACTTAGAACAAGTAGCCTAAACTACAATGGAGATTAGAGTCTTCAAATCCATGTTGGATGTGTGTGATCTTTTCTCGAAGTTGTTTGTAGCGTTCTTCATGTCTTGATAGCTTTAAGTGTTGGATTGGTTTGGAATGCAGCAGAGTAACGGCGCTTGAAGAGAATGAGCCCCCAAAAGTCCCCTGAATGTTGGAGGTGGCCATGTATTTATAGGCCAATTTCTGGTCTGGAATTGTTTAAGTCATGAGTCGTGACCGACTCAGGATGAGTCGTAAGTCGTGACCGACTTAAATATCACGAGTCAGCAGGCAGCGACGTAAGGGAAGCGGCATTGAGTTTGCTCCTTGTTGCTTAGGTCGCCAGCGACTTATAATAGGTCATTAGACATCTTAAGTCACTTAAGTCGTTTGAAAACTTAGGTCAGTCTGCCACATGCGTTGTTAACTCCATGAGTCGTTAACCCGTTGAGTCGGCCGTTACTTTTAAGTCGCTAAGGCTATAACCCGGTGAGTCGCTGTCCCTCCTGAGTCGTTGAGTCGTAACCCTTCAAGGCCGTTGAGTCGGTAACTCCTTAAGGACGTTGAGTCTGACTATTCTCTTAAGCTGCTAAGGTTACTAAGTCGTTTGCCTGTTGAGTCGTAACCCTTCGAGGTCGTTGAGTCGTAACCCTTAAAGGTCGTTGAGTCGGTAACTCCTTTGAGCCGTAACCCTTTAAGTCGATTTGAGCTTTAGGTCATTAACTTAGTGAGTCGGTGACTTGATGAGTCGTGAGGCTTCCTGAGTCGTAGATCCTTCCTGAGCCGTTAAACACCTTAAGTCGTGGCTCACCCCAGGCCTTAACTCGTTGATTTCTTTGACTCGTGAGCTGGAACGGGGTTAACATTTGCCCCTCGAAGCGCACGCTTAAGTCGTAAGTCGTGTGCTTCGACTTATCATAACTCGGGCGAGCCGATTCAAGTTCCAGCTCTTCCAGGTATAAAGCGCTTGACTCGTTCCTCCTATCTTCCACTTTTTACTTCTTATCCTTTGAACCGTGTTTGCCATTAACGCATCTTCGAGCTCTCAAAGGCGATTCCAACCTGATTTTTCTTCGATCATCTTTAGCATCACACCGTGTAAGAGATTTTGCATCTTTTTTCAATTGCTGATGATTGCCGATCTCCGCCTCTGTTTTTCCCCCTTGATCCTCGCGAATATTATTACATCGGACATTGATGGATTAAAGGCAGGCTGTTTGATCTTACTTGTAACGATTCGAGATTTGAGGCGACCTAGTGGTGTGATGGAACTGGGGTTAACCATTGCGAGGTTATTGGGTTATCGGGTTATGGATTAGATGGTTAATGGGTTAGGAGTTAGATGGTTAATGGGTTAGGAGTTAGATGGTTAATGGGTCGGATTGATTCGAATATTGCCGTAGGTTTGACTCGGCTATTTTTGTACGATCCAGCGACCTTTGCAATTTAACCATGATACGACTCAACATGCTCCACGACCTAAGCCTTGAGTCGTGGCCGAGATAAAGCCCTTGAGTCGTGGCCGAGATAAGACTCTTGAGTCGTGGCCGAGATAAGACTTGGAGATTTTCTTATTATTTTGAACCAGAGCTTCTTTAACATACTCCATGACCTAAACCTTGAGTCGTGGCCGAGATAAGACTTGGAGATAATCTCCTTATTTCTACGACTCAAGGCTTAGGCTACTGCCGACTCAGAACTTTTGAACCGTTGACGAGCTATGACTTATGTGAATTCTGTTTGAACTTTGGACCATTGCATTAACTTTGAACTGTTGAATTTTATTGATTCATTCACAGGTTATTTTGACTTGCAGGCTAACAACCTGTTCAATACAACATTCACAGAAAACTGGGACGAATATACTGTCATTGATTGCCCATATCAAATGACAGATTAGTTAATAACAGATAATTAACTTAAACAAATCGTGTGAACGAAGTGCTATCGATTTCAAGTAGAATATTAAAGCAACACTGAAACAATCAATTGAAACTGACCAGCCTGCACTAATATTATGCTTGAACTCTAAATTAACAAGTTCTGAAATTACCATAGTCGATCAATCGTCAACCAGTTTAATTCCAGTTATATTTACTTGTTATTTTCATTAGTTCTGCACAACACTTCACACTTTTAGGAAACGTGCACCTTCGCATTTGAACACCCAGTTGCTTGTGTAGAATGACATCTCAACAAGAAGAACCGATGGGCCGGGCTGAGGATGTCTTCCCAGTAGCCAACTTGTTGGATAATCCTCCAGAGAGAACTCCCACCACTCTGAATCAGCGGGTGTTTAATCAATTGCTCACCCAATTTGGCATTGCCGAAGCTGATGCCTTACTGCCGGGGCCAAATGATACTGCAGATAGGCCCCCTTCTGGCTTTATTGCTGTCAACCGCCAAATGTGCTTGAGCGGTGCCATACCACCTTTCAATGACTTCCTTCAGCAGTTCTTGCTTCGATTATCTATCTCTCCATTCCAATTGCACCCCAATGGTCATGCGATTCTGATGGGGTTATGTGTACTATTTAATAGAGTTCTGGGCCGATTACCGAGCTTCGAGGAAGTCTGCTACTTTTGCTCATTCACAAAAATTAAAGATCACCCCTCTATCGTAGTTATAAGGAGTGCTCGAAATCGCAAGCTCATCATCGATCTTCCTGAAAGTGTTCATGGATTTCTAAACCAGTATTTCTTTGTTCGTTGCCCTCCGCGGTTTTATGCCATCTAGAGAGTAGGAAGTAAGATTTTCCTGTTTTTATTTCACCATTCTTGGGCTTTTCGAAATCTGAGTTGCTAAATGCTAACTTGGCTTCTTTATTTTTTCCTGTTTTAGCGCTTCCTCCTCCCTCTAGAGATCCATGCTATAAACAAACTTTCGAGAGATTGAACGCCGTGACGGCAGAAGAGAGGAGTATCAAGTTTTTGTTAAATGATGAATTTCTACATCAATACGGGCTTCTTCATTCTTCTCGCTTTACTCAACTTCGTGAAGTTCCAACTGAAATTCCCGATTCTCCAGCGGAAACTCCTGATGCCCCGGTCTCTATTAAAGAGCACATGCAGGGAGGAACCTCTATGGAAACTCCACTAGTGAGATGTTCAATTCCGAAGGACGTTGCGGGGCTGTCTGATAAGTCTGCACTTGCCCCTGTTATCGAAGAGGAAGAAACTCCACGATCTTCCGGAAGATCTGCCGACGAAGGAGTTGAAAAAGCCAGTCCCAAAAAACATGATGGCGATGATGCTTTCGAGGGGTTGAGCGATTTAATTGTGACTTCCAAGAACTTTTCAAAGATGATGCTTCCAAAACCATCTCTTCTGTAATCGAGGCGACATCTTCTCTACAACAAATGTCAACTCCTCCTACTCAAGTTATCACTACCCCTATTCCACAGAGTGGTCTGTAACTTGATGCGTATAGTTTACATGTTACACAACACTTAGGATTTTTCATAACTTCTACGCGTTTATCTTCTTGTACTTTAAAGATTTCTAAAGCTTATTATTTTTATTCCAGATTCTCCTATGGGGTGCAGCGGCTCGTACTATGATGATTTCCAGCGCTACAGGAGGTGTAGCCAGTATGATTACAGGCGTTACCTCCCTTCTTACAGAGAATCGGATGAAGAGAGGGCTATCAGGAAAGCCGAAGAGAGACGAGCATATGAAGAACGTCACCGAAGGGAACAAGGAAGACATGACCCTCCCCACAGAGATGATGATACTCAAAAGAGAAAAGCTCACGATGAGAGAGGTAAAGGTCACATAGACGATTCTTCTAGCAAGCGGGCTAGACTTACCGAAGAAACAATGCCGACAGCTTCTGAACATGTTCCTGCTCAATCTCCTGCTCCCGTTCGCTCCGACATTCAAGCAATCATCAACCGGCCTGCATACCAAGTCGGGCAAGGTCCTCCCACTCTTCAAAGTCGATTTCCTCAGTGGTGCTTGAGAGGGGTTCGATTTGATCTCGACTTGGTTCCTCTCGACAAACCGGCTATGCTGCGAAATCTTGATACTGTCAGGACCGATATTGAAAGAATGTCGAACTGGCAAAAACTTGTCGACGAACTTCAGAGGGTTAACCGAGCCAATCTCGAGGCCATGCTCACAATGGAAAACGATAAGGCTGAGTGGCAGAAGACTCTCGGACAGCATGACGCCGAAATGAGAAGTATTGCTTCCTATAATGAAAAGCTGGAAGCGGAAGTAGAAAAGCTTAAGGAAGAATTAGCTACTTCATCTACTTTCCATTCTCAAAAGGAGAGCATGCTTCAGCAACAAGTACGAGATGCGCATGCCAGTCAAAGGGCAGTCGAAGATAAGCTTGCATACAAAGAGAAGGTCATAGAAGAATATCGCACTGAAGCTTCACAGCTGCGAGAACAGACTGGCTCTCAAGGCTTGGAGATAGAGTTGTTAAAAACTCGACTTGCTATGGCCGAAAAGGAGCGTGACGAGGCTGTTGCTGGTAAACTTGCGGCCGAAGAGGCCCATCAAGCAACCAAAGCTGACGTTAGCTCCACATTATTCGATTTTTATCTGCACAGCATTTTGGGGCGTGGCAGCCTTGCCTTTCTAGGCCCTAAATATGAAATTACGCTAGCTGAAGTTTGGGAGGCAGCGCTTGATATGCTCGGTGGTAAAGGTGCCGGCTATGCTGAGTCTGCTCTTGAAGAGCATTATCTTGATGATGATGCCCGCGCCGCTCTTGCCAAGGGAAAAGAGCAACTCGCCACGGTACGGGCCGGAATGGCGGAAGGGGAACGTTCTGAGAAAGAAATACCACCTACCACTTCTGAACGTCCTTTAGTTTCTTCCGAAATGGACATTACAGGTTCCAGTGCTCATTCGCTGCCTCCTACAAGAACTGGGGTAATCACCCCTACTGATGATGAAGCTTTGGAGGATATCGGGGCTCAGAATTATGAGATTGAACTAACGAAGCCAACATCTTCAGGTAATTTCGACATTGGTCCGATTCAGGTGGATTGCCTGCTTATTCCTCAAAAATTTGATGAGCTTCTCGATTACTTCTTGAATCTCGATGAACCCATATCTCCCTTCTTTTGGGAAGATACTAACATTTTCAATTTCTCTTCTTCTGCAGTTGAAACAACAAGTGCTGTGCAGACTTCGCCTCCTCTGGTTATTCCTCCTCCATCTCTTCAGGTGACTCCTCCTTCTGCTTCACAACCCGGGTCACAAGAGGAGAAAATTGAGGCTCTTCATGGCTTGGATGACCCTATTGCTTCGCAGGAGCAAAAAGATGAGGGACTTGAAGGAGGCGAGATCTCTCCGGAGCGGACTCCTTCTGACGATGTAGTTTTGTCCTCTCTTGTTACTCCAGGGAGTGAGTCTTCTTCGAAGAGGAGAAAGAAGCACGGGACATCGAAGAGGAGGGAGAAGAAAATTATCACTACTGAAGAGGAACCGGAAGTCGCACCGGTTGCACCTCCCTCTCCTTCTTCCCTTATGCCTATAGATAGACCTGAAAAACTAATCATTCGGCCAGGCAATGGGTCCAAGGGTGGCAAGAAGAAATGAATACTTCAGCTTTTAGCTTCTCGTCTTTTGCATGTATTGGTCGAGAATTGTGCGGGTATCGGCCCCCCCACTTTTCTTTTGTTGAAACTTGTACCTGTATATAAAGTAATGTTGAATAAAATGATTCCTCTTTCTTTGTATAAACTCCTGTTTGAATTTGAGAATGCATTTATTATTCATTTTTGCACAAGTTTATTTATATGACATTGCAGTGAGCTTATGGTATGTTGTTTGAGCGTACTTTACCGATGTAGCTATATCATATCGTATACAACTATACCATGCTGCCCCCATATCATAAGCTTACTGCAATTTTCTATACTTCGAGGGGACTTGCACTCTTATTTTCTGTAGAATGACTATTTCATTCGCGAAAAGATTTTTCATAGAGTACAACTCCTTTCATATAAGTTTTTACGCTTTGTCCTTTGAAAAAGTCACTTTTTCCTTTTGCGTATGTATACATTTTGCCAAGTGAATTCTTCTATGTGGTGAAGCGTGCCTCTGAAGGGTACTTTAACTTTAATTCTTCCTTTGAAAGTTAGAGTATGCCCTTGATGAGGCTTTTCTTTTCTTTTTTTAAAATAGAAATTTGTTCCTCTGAGGAGGGATTTTTTCACGTTTCAACACTTGGAAGTTTTATTTCAATCTTGGTGAAACGTGTTCCTCCAAAGAGTTGTGCCTTTGAAGAAAGCCTTTTCACGTTTCAACACTTGGAAGTTTTATTTCAATCTCGGTGAAACGTGGGCTTCTGAAGAGGTCTTTCCTTTTAATTGTGTCCCCGGGAGGGGGTTGTACCTCTAGGGAGGGATTTTTCACGTTTCGACACTTGGAAGTTTTATTTCAATCTTGGTGAAACGTGTACCTCCAAAGAGTTGTGCCTTCGAAGAAAGCCTTTTCACGTTTCAACACTTGGAAGTTTTATTTCAATCTCGGTGAAACGTGGGCTTCCAGGAAGGTCTTTATTTTGTTTTGCATTTCAACTTTGGTGAAGTGAAATTCCGAAGAGCGGTTGTTACACTTCAACTCCTGGTGAAATGTGCCTCCGAAGAGGTCTTTATTTTGTTTGCATTTCAACTCTGGTGAAGTGAAATTCCGAGAGCGGTGGTTACACTTCAACTCCTGGTGAAATGCGCCTCCGAAGAGGTCTTTATTTTGTTTGCATTTCAACTCTGGTGAAGTGAAATTCCGAAGAGCGGTTGTTACACTTCAACTGCTGGTGAAATGTGCCTCCGAAGAGGTCTTTATTTTGTTTGCATTTCAACTCTGGTGAAGTGAAATTCCGAAGAGCGGTCGTAACACTTCAACTCCTGGTGAAATGTGCCTCAGAGAGGGTTTTCATCGCCTGGAAGTTACTCTCCCATGGTTGGAGGGTCATGACTCCTCCAATCTTTTTTGTTGAGTAGAGAACTTTCTTTTTTGTGGCGTATGACCCATTAGAGGTCTTTATCCTTCGAAGAGTTGTGCCTCCGAAGAGGACATGTGCTACCGATGATGGCTTTGGTTGTTCCTCTATCCACTTGCTTATGCCTTTTTCAATGATCCTCTGCTTCCTCTTTTTTTTTTAGCTTTCATTCCCTTTTCTCACAAGTAACTTGTTTAATCCAAGGAAGTGTGCTTCATTGTCAGGCAATGTCGTGAGAACGAGCATTAGCTTCTTAATTGGATGTTTGTTTGTTCAAACGATCTCAATTTATTAGCAAAGACCCGTTTCTGTCGAAATCATAGGCCGTTCAATTGAAGTACTTCCTATCTAGGATTTGAATTCGGGGATTTTTTTTTTAAAATTTGGCGAGGATCACTTGGTCTTTTAATGTGCAAGTTTCACTTCCATTGTCTGCAAAAATTTAAATCGACATTTCAGTAATACATTCTATGTACTTTTTATATTGAAAATAAAGCAAACATATAATAATAATAAGGAACACAAGATTTATAGTGGTTCGGCCAGGAAATTGGGCCTACATCCACTTTATATTCTTTCATTATTTACTTGCATCAATTTTACAATTGCCTTTAGTTACAAGAATCATACATTCATAATTCCTTTTACAATATTTGAACAAAATTTTCAAGTAAAGTATGGACGCAAATGGTTGCTGTTCCATGCCCTTGGAATTTGATCTCCTTCAACAGTGGTGAGTTTGAATGTGCCGTCAAGAAGCTTCTGACCTATGACATATGGTCCTTCCCAATTTGGCCCAAACACACCTGTCGCTGTCATAATTCTCTTCAGGACTAGGTCTCCAATCTCAAAGCTGCGTTGGCGAACTTTGGAATTGAAATGTCTGGCTATTCTTTGCTGATGAACTGCAATTATGAGATTAGCCTCATCTCTTTTTTCATCAAGGAGATCTAGCGCCTCGAGCTGTAGCTTTTCGTTTTCTGCTTGATTGAAATGGATTCTTCTGTGTGAAGGGACCTCTATTTCTACCGGAATCATTGCCTCTGACCAGTATGCCAATGAAAACGGGGTGTGCCCAGTCGCAGTTTTGTGAGTGGTTCTGTATGCCCATAGTGCCAGTGGTAGCTTATCGACCCAACCACCTTTTGCTCTTTCAAGTTGCTTCTTGATGGTTGACTTAATAATTTTGTTCACGGCTTCCACTTGCCCGTTTGCCTGCGGATGAGCCACTGCTGAGAAGCTTTTCCGGATTTTGAATCGCTTGCAAAAATCTTGGAATTCTTCACTTTCAAATTGAGTTCTGTTGTCTGTAATTATTTTTTGAGGCACACCGTATCTACAAATGATGTTTTTAGTCACAAAACTTATCATCTTCTTTGAGGTGATAGTAGCCAGTGGTTCAGCTTCTGCCCACTTAGTAAAATAATCTACAGCAACAATGGCATATTTAATTCCAGATTTGGCAGTTGGTAACGGTCCTACAAGGTCTATTCCCCATATTGCAAACGGCCATGGACTGACCATCTGTGTGAGTTCAGTGGAAGGAGCTCTAGGAATTTTGGCGAATCTTTGACATCTGTCACATTTTCGGGAATACTCTGCTGCATCTCGATTAATTTCTGGCCAAAAATATCCGTATCGGAGAATTTTCTTTGCTAATGTTTCCCACCTGAATGATCACCACATTCTCCTCCGTGTACTTCTGCTAGGATTGCTTTAGACTCTTCCCTGGATACACATCGAAGTAATGGCATTGAGAATCCCCGTCTGTATAATCGGCCATCCTGGATTATGTATCGAGAGGCTTTTCTTAGTAACTTTTGTCGTTCTTTTGAGTTCCCTGGTAAGGATCCATTGAGCAGATATTCTGTTATCGGAGCCATCCATGATTCTTGCTCCCGAGACATGCTCATGATCCAATCAATGTCCATCTCATCAATGCTAGGAGTTGACAGGACCTCCACTGGAGTTAGCCCCAGAAATTGAGCTTCACCTGTGCTAGAATACTTTGCGAGAGAATCTGCTTTCGTGTTTTCCTCTCGAGGAATGTGACTTATCATGTAATGATCGAAATCATCCAGGAGCTCCCAAGCCTTTGACAAGTAGGCGGGCAGATTCCCCCCTTTTGCTTGGAATTCCTTTTTGACTTGGCATACAATAAGCTGAGAATCACTGAATATCTGTAACGCTCGGATGTTTAATTCTTTAGCAAACCTTAAACCAGCGATAAGGGCTTCGTATTCTGCTTCGTTGTTTGTTGAAGGAAATTCCAGTCTTAGTGCGTAGCATAATGATCGACCTTCAGGGGTCTCAAGTACGACTCCGGCTCCAGAACAGTAGTCGTTTTTCGCACCATCGACATATAACTTCCATTGGATTGGGGAATCGTCGACTGTTTCCTCCTCACTGTTACCCTTATCTGTGAATTCTGCAATGAAATCTGCTAAAGCTTGTCCATTGATTGATTTTCGGGGATGATAAGTGATGTCATACTGACTGAGTTCAATATTCCATTTTAGAAGACGACCCGAAGTTTCAGGGCGAAACAGGACTTGCTTTAAAGGTTGATCAGTGAGGACTTTGATAGGATGAGCTTGAAAATATTGCCTCAATTTCCTAGACGCAAGTAGTAAGCAATAGGCGAGTTTTTCCAACTTAGAGTAATTCATCTCTGCCCCGGTGAGTCTTTTGCTGATATAGTAAACTGGATGTTGAATCCTTTTGTCTTCCCGTATCAGCGCTGCACTTAAAGCATGAGATGATACTGCCAAGTATATAAGAAGATCCTCGCCATCGTCAGGCCTAGAAAGTATTGGAGGCGTCTCCATATGGCGAATCAATTCATCGAAGGCTTTTTGGCATTCGGGAGTCCAATCGAAGTTTTTCTTTCCTTTCTTTAGGGCGTCAAAGAATGGGATGCATTTATCTGTGGCTTTGGAAATGAACCGACTCAAGGCGGCGACTTTTCCATTGAGACTTTGCAATTCCTTCTTTGTTCTAGGGGCTTTGACTTCTTTCAATGCAGTAATTTGAGCTGGACTGGCCTCAATGCCCCTAGCGCTCACGATGAAGCCTAAAAACTTGCCGGATTCCACTCCAAATGAACATTTTAAAGGATTGAGCTTCATTCCGTATCTTCGGAGGACTGAAAACATGTCAGCTAAGTGTTCTATGTGATCCACCGCTTTCTTAGACTTTACTAACATGTCGTCGACGTAGACTTCCATGGTCTTGCCCAGTTGTGGTTTGAACATAGCATTAACGAGTCTTTGGTATGTCGCCCCTGCATTCTTCAACCCGAAGGGCATAACTCTGTAGCAGTAAAGACCAGTGTCGGTGACAAAGCTCGTGTCCTCCTGATCTGGCTCATGCATCATGATCTAGTTATATCCGGAGTAAGCATCCATAAAAGATAACAATTCGTGTCCCGTTGTTCCGTCTACCAGTTGGTCGATTCTGGGTAATGGGAAGCAGTCTTTGGGGCAGGCCTTGTTTAGATCTGAAAAATCGATGCATACTCTCCATTTTCCGTTGGCTTTCTTAACCAGCACTGGATTTGAAACCCAATTCGTATAGGTAGATTCTTTGATAAAATTATTCTCCATAAGTCGATCAACTTCTTCTTTTAATGCCGCTGACCTTTCTGGACCTTGAGTTCTCCTTTTCTGCTTCGCAGGTGTAAATTTTGGATCAATATTTAGAGCATGCACTGCAACTTCTGGGGATATTCCGCACATATCGGCATGAGTCCAAGCAAAAACATCCAGATTTGCCTTTAAAAAAGATATTAAGATATTCTGAATTGACGCATTAAGTTGTGAACCCATATTCAACACTCTGTTTGGGTCCTTTGGGTCAACAGGTATTGGAATTGTCGTTTCCACCGGTACCACTCTATTTTCCCCTGCACTGACTTTTCTAGGGTCCATCTCTTTCCTTGCTCCGCTGTGCTCACCAGTGCAGGGTCCGCCCTGTAATTTCTACAAGGCTGGTTCTTTGATGCGGACTGGGGCTGCTGCATTCTTTCCCATTTCTCTTTTTCTGGTTTCTCGTAGCTCTGTTAGATAGCACTCTCGCCCAGCATTTTGATCACCTTTTATAACTCCTACTCCATTGTCTGTAGGGAATTTAATAGTGAGGCACCACGGGGCAAGAACAGCTTTGAACGCTGCCAGAGTTGGATGACCAAGGAAAGCATTGTAAGCAGAAAATTCGTCGACAATCACAAAAGTTTGCTTGCGGACCACTTTTCTCTCTCCTTCTCCAAGTTCCACAAACAAATCAATGGTCCCTACCGGCTGCTTTGGCTCCCCAGTGAAACCAGCAATTTTCTGCGATGAGGCTTGCACATCAGCCATAGGGATCTTCATTTGGTCGAATGTTTTCTTAAAGAGAATATTGCAGGATGCGCCACAATCAATGAGAACTCTTCTGACAATAGCTGGACCGATACCAGCTGAGATGACTAGAGGATCCAAAGTAGGAGCTTCAATACCTGCGGAATCCCTAGCTCTGAACACAATATCATCATCGAAAGTTCTTTGTTGCTTCAAGGGCGTAGCACCTTCCAAAACAAATACATCTTCCTCGGTCGGTACATACTTTAAAGCTCGGGTATACCTTTCCATCTCGCCCCAGCTTCTGCCTGCTGGGTGAGGTCCTCCTGTAATGACATTAATAATGGGCCTTCCAGATTCATGCCCTGCAGCCTTCTCAATCGTCCTAGGCCGTTGAGTAGGAGCCTGTTGCCCCTGACTAGATGAAGCAGGATTGTTGCTATTCTTTTTTACAAATTGCTGCAGTTTGTTTTCCCTTAGCAACTCTTCAATCAGATTTTTCAACTGGCGGCATTCGTCGGTTTCGTGACCGGGTTGATTATGGAAGTGGCAGAACTTCCCACTCTGTATAGCTTTCTTCCCGGTCCTTAGAGGAGGAGGTTTAGGAAAGTCAACAGAATCTTTAATGGCAAGGTAGATACGCTCCGGCGTATCTGATAAAGGAGTATACTCTGATGGCTTGAAGGATCGGGGCTTCTTCAGATTACTCTGCTTCTTCCCATTGTTATTTTCCCTTTTTTGCCCTACAGATTCATTCTTACGTGGAGCAACAGTGTTATCTTCAGCTTTTTCCAACACTGCCTTTACCGGTACGGGGCGGCTTTCTAAGCGTATGAATTCATCTGCTTTTTTATAGAATTTTTCAACGGAATTTGGTTCCTTCATGTTTAGCCATTTCCCAAATTCGCTCGACTTGTCAATACCCTTCATTAGATAAGTCAATATCATTCGCGGTTCTGCATTGTCCACCTCAGCTAGCGCTATATTAAAGCGGTTTAAGAAAGATCTGATAGCTTCCCCTGGATTCTGTTCCAAACTTGACAGTGACATGATATCCTTAGCTTTTGAGGCGTATAGTCTGAACTGCTCCTTGAACTTCCGGGTTAAGTCAGAAAACTGATCGATAGATCGGACTGGAAGTTTGGTGAACCAAAGCAGAGCTACACCTTCGAGATACACAGGAAAATATCGGCACTTTATTTCATCAGAGGCTCTGGCACCAGTCATGTGCCAATCATACTTGTATAAGAATTCGTTCGGATCACTCGTCCCCTTGTAAGCTGGAATGGTTGGTGGGACAAACTTCCTTGGGAATTCAGCCTTTAAGATTTTATCGGTAAAAGGAGTTTTACTTGGGGCGAAACCCCATTCTTTCTCGTCTTCAACCCTCTGCATACTTTCTTTCATAATTTGTCGGACCATTCCAGAAAGATACTCCTCATCATGTCGAGTCCTAGATCCACCAACCTCTGGAAGTGTTCGTTCAAAGGGGCTAGCAGCTCTTTCAGGAGCATTTCTTTCTTCAGCATCACGAATGTTGCCAGCCAAATTCCTTTCATTATCTGCCGGTTGGCGGTTTGCCCCAAGCAAATCGTTCAACCTATTCAGAATTAGTGCATTCTGGGCATTCTGAGCCTCAAATTGTGCATTTTGGGCATTGATTTGTTGGTTCAGCCCTAAAATTGCAGCATCCAGCTCTGCCTTTGTAACTCCGACAGCTGGAGTGGCTTGATTCGATATAGAGGAAGCGGAGGTTCCCTCTTGAATATTCCCAGATCTGACAGATCTACTCTTCCTTCCAGGAGCCATAATCTCGGATAGACTTCTGGTTTTCAAGGAAATTCTCTCTACAAACCACTGTGAAGCAATGATGATAACTCGCCTGAGTTCAATTCTCGGTGAAAGCACCAAAAATGTAAACGCTAAAATTTTGAACGCTAACACCCCGGTGTATGAGTTATAGTTGTGAAAGCACCACCCGATAACTCGGGAACAGATTACAAGCAGATAATAGCGGAAAAGCAGTAAACAACAACAATTTTATAGTGGTTCGGCTTAAGGGTATAGCCTACGTCCACTTTAAGTACTTTTATTGATGATCTCGTTACAAGCTGATACAATTCTTTTCAAGCACAATACACTTTGAATTACAAGTCACTTAGAACAAGTAGCCTAAACTACAATGGAGATTAGAGTCTTCAAATCCATGTTGGATGTGTGTGATCTTTTCTCGAAGTTGTTTGTAGCGTTCTTCATGTCTTGAGAGCTTTAAGTGTTGGATTGGTTTGGAATGCAGCAGAGTAACGGCGCTTGAAGAGAATGAGCCCCCAAAAGTCCCCTGAATGTTGGAGGTGGCCATGTATTTATAGGCAAATTTCTGGGCTGGAATTGTTTAAGTCTTGAGTCGTGACCGACTCAGGATAAGTCGTAAGTCGTGACCGACTTAAATATCACGAGTCAGCAGGCAGCGACGTAAGGGAAGCGGCATTGAGTTTGCTCCTTGTTGCTTAGGTCGCCAGCGACTTATAATAGGTCATTAGACATCTTAACTCACTTAAGTCATTTGAAAACTTAGGTCAGTCTGCCACATGAGTTGTTAACTCCATGAGTCGTTAACCCGTTGAGTCGGCCGTTACTTTTAAGTCCCTAAGGCTATAACCCGGTGAGTCGCTGTCCCTCCTGAGTCGTTGAGTCGTAACCCTTCAAGGCCGTTGAGTCGGTAACTCCTTAAGGACATTGAGTCGGCCTATTCTCTTAAGCTGCTAAGGTTACTAAGTCGTTTGCCTGTTGAGTCGTAACCCTTCAAGGTCGTTGAGTCGTAACCCTTCAAGGTCGTTGAGTCGGTTACTCCTTTGAGCCGTAACCCTTTAAGTCGCTTTGAGCTTTAGGTCATTAACTTAGTGAGTCGGTGATTTGATGAGTCGTGAGGCTTCCTGAGTCGTAGATCCTTCCTGAGCCGTTAAACACCTTAAGTCGTGGCTCACCCCAGGCCTTAACTCGTTGATTTCTTTGACTCGTGAGCTGGAACGGGGTTAACATCCTAGAACAAAGAAGGAATTGCAAAGTCTCAATGGAAAATTTGCCGCCTTGAGTCGGTTCATTTCCAAGGCCACAGATAAATGCATCCCATTCTTTGACGCCCTAAAGAAAGGAAAGAAAAACTTCGATTGGACTCCCGAATGCCAAAAAGCCTTTGATGAGTTGATTCGCCATATGGAAACGCCTCCAATACTTTCTAGGCCTGGCGATGGCGAGGATCTTCTTATATACTTGGCAGTATCATCTCATGCTTTAAGTGCAGCTCTGATACGAGAAGACAAAAGGATTCAACATCCAGTTTACTATATCAGCAAAAGACTCACTGGAGCAGAGATGAATTACTCTAAGTTGGAAAAACTCGCCTATTGCCTACTAATTGCATCCAGAAAGTTGAGGCAATATTTTCAAGCTCATCCTATCAGAGTCCTCACTGATTAACCTTTACAGCATGTCCTGTTTCGCCCTGAGACTTCGGGTCGTCTTCTAAAGTGAAATATTGAACTCAGTCAGTATGACATCACTTATCATCCCCGGAAAGCAATTAATGGACAAGCTTTAGCAGATTTCATCGCAGAATTCACAGATAAGGGTAACAGTGAGGAGGAAACGGACGACGATTCCACAATCCAATGGAAGTTATATGTTGATGGTGCGAGAAACGACTACTGTTCTGGAGCCGGAGTTGTACTTGAGACCCCTGAAGGCCGATCATTATGTTATGTGCTAAGATTGGAATTTCCTTCAACAAACAATGAAGCAGAATACGAAGCCCTTATCGCTGGCTTAAGGATTGCTAAAGAATTAAACATCCGAGCTTTGCAGATATTCAGTGATTCTCAGCTTATTGTATGCCAAGTCAAAAAGGAATTTCAAGCAAAAGGGGGGAATCTGCCCGCCTACTTGTCAAAGGTTTGGGAACTCCTGGGTGATTTCGATCATTACATGATAAGTCACATTCCTCGAGAAGAAAACATGAAAGCAGATTCTCTCGCAAAGTATTCTAGCACAGGCGAAGCTCAATTTCTGGGGTTAACTCCGGTGGAGGTCCTGTCGACTCCTAGCATTGATGAGATGGACATTGATTGGATCATGAGCATGTCTCAAGAGCAAGAATCATGGATGACTCCGATAACAGAATATCTGCTCAATGGATCCTTACCAGGGAACTCAAAAGAACGACAAAAGCTACTAAGAAAAGCCTCTCGATATATAATCCAGGATGGCCGATTGTACAGACGGGGATTCTCAATGCCATTACTTCGATGTGTATCCAGGGAAGAGTCCAAAGCAATCCTAGCGGAGGTACACGGAGGAGAATGTGGTGATCATTCAGGTGGCCAAACATTAGCAAAGAAAATTCTCCGATACGGATATTTTTGGCCAGAAATTAATCGAGATGCAGCAGAGTATTCCCGAAAATGTGACAGATGTCAAAGATTCGCCAAAATTCCTAGAGCTCCTTCCACTGAACTCACACAGATGGTCAGTCCATGGCCGTTTGCAATATGGGGAATAGACCTTGTAGGACCGTTACCAACTGCCAAATCTGGAATTAAATATGCCATTGTTGCTGTAGATTATTTTACTAAGTGGGCAGAAGCTGAACCACTGGCTACTATCACCTCAAAGAAGATGATAAGTTTTGTGACTAAAAACATCATTTGCAGATACGGTGTGCCTCAAAAAATAATTACAGACAACGGTACTAAGTTTGAAAGTGAAGAATTCCAAGATTTTTGCAAGCAATTCAAAATCCGGAAAAGCTTTTCAGCAGTGGCTCATCCGCAGGCAAACGGGCAAGTGGAAGCCGTGAACAAAATTATTAAGTCAACCATCAAGAAGCAACTTGAAAGAGCAAAAGGTGGTTGGGTTGATAAGCTACCACTGGCACTGTGGGCATACAGAACCACTCACAAAACTGCGACTGGGCACACCTCGTTTTCATTGGCATACGGGTAAGAGGCAATGATTCCGGTAGAAATAGAGGTTCCTTCACACAGAAGAATCCATTTCAATCAAGCAGAAAACGAAAAGCTACAGCTTGAAGCGCTAGATCTCCTTGATGAAAAAAGAGATGAGGCTAATCTCAGAATTGCAGCTCATCAGCAAAGAATAGCCAGACATTTCAATTCCAAAATTCGCCAACGCAACTTTGAGATTGGAGACCTAGTCCTGAAGAGAATTATGACAGCGACAGGTGTGTTTGGGCCAAATTGGGAAGGACCATATGTCATAGGTCAGAAGCTTCTTGACGGCACATTCAAACTCACCACTGTTGAAGGAGATCAAATTCCAAGGGCATGGAACAGCAACCATTTGCGTCCATATTTTACTTGAATTTTTTTTTGAAATATTGTAAAAATAATTATGAATGTATGATTCTTGTAATTGAAGGCAATTGTAAAACTGATGCAAGTAAATAATGAAAAAATATAAAGTGGATGTAGGCCCAATTTCCTGGCCGAACCACTATAAATCTTGTGTTCCTTATTATTATTACATGTTTGCTTTATTTTCGATATAAAAAGTACATAGAATGTATTGCTGAAATGTCGATTTAAATTCTTGCAGACAATGGAAGTGAAACTTGCACATAATAAGACCCAGTGATTCTCACCAAATTTCAAGTCACAAAAGCTCCAAATTCAAATCCTAGATAGGAAGTACTTCAATTGAACAGCCTATGATTTCGACAGAAACGGGCCTTTGCTAATAAATTGAGATCGTTTGAACAAACAAACATCCAATTAAGAAGCTGATGCTCGTTCTCACGAACTTGCCTGGCAATGAAGTGCATTTCCTTGGATTAAACAAGTCACTTGTAAAAAAAAAAGAGGATCACTGAAAAAGCATAAGCAAGTGGACAAGGGAACAACCAAAGCCATCATCGGCAGCGCAAATCCTCTTCGGAGGCACAACTCTTCGGAGGATAAAGACCTCTAATGGGTCATACGCCACAAAAAAGAAAGTTCTCTACTCAACAAAAAAGATTGGAGGAGTCATGACCCTCCAACCATGAGAGAGTAACTTCCAGGCGATGAAAACCCTCTTTGAGGCACATTTCACCAGGAGTTGAAGTGTAACAGCCGCTCTTCGGAATTTCACATCACCAGAGTTGAAATGCAAACAAAATAAAGACCTCTCGGAGGCACATTTCACCAGGAGTTGAAGTGTAACAGCCGCTATTCGGAATTTCACTTCACCAGAGTTGAAATGCAAACAAAATAAAGACCTCTTCGGAGGCACATTTCACCAGGAGTTGAAGTGTAACAGCCGCTCTTCGGAATTTCACTTCACCAGAGTTGAAATGCAAACAAAATAAAGACCTCTTCGGAGGCACATTTCGTCAGGAGTTGAAGTGTAACAGCCGCTCTTCGGAATTTCACTTCACCAAAGTTGAAATGCAAAACAAAATAAAGACCTTTCTGGAAGCCCACGTTTCACCGAGATTGAAATAAAACTTCCAAGTGTTGAAACGTGAAAAGGCTTTCTTCAAAGGCACAACTCTTTGGAGGTACACGTCTCGCCAAGATTGAAATAAAACTTCCAAGTGTTGAAACGTGAAAAATCCCTCCTCAGAGGTACAACCCCCTCCCGGGGACACAATCAAAAAGAAAGACCTCTTCGGAAGCCCACGTTTCACCGAGATTGAAATAAAACTTCCAAGTGTTGAAACGTGAAAAGGCTTTCTTCGAAGGCGCAATTCTTTGGAGGTACACGTTTCACCAAGATTGAAATAAAACTTCCAAGTGTTGAAACGTGAAAAATTCCTCCTCAGAAGTACAAATTTCTACCTCAAGAAAATAATAATAATAAATAAATATCCTCATCAAGGGTATACTTTAACTTTCAAAGGAAGAGTGATTTACCTATTCTAGAAAATAACCTTCCTCAAAAAAAAGAGGAAGAAAGTTAAAGTACTCTTCAGAGGCCTGCTTTACCACATAGAAGAATTCACTTGGTAAAATGTGTACTTAAGCAAAAGAAAAAAGTGATTTCTTCGAAGGACAAAGCGTAAAAACTTATATGAAGGAAGTTGTACTCTACGAAAAATTTCTTCAAGAATGAAGTAATTATTCTTCAGAAAATAAGAGCGCGAGTCCCCTCAAAGTTTAAAATATTGCAGCAAACTTATGGTATGGGGGCAACATGGTATAGTTACATACAAAATGGTATAGCTACATCGGTAAAGCACGCTCAAACAACATACCACAAGCTCACCGCAATATCATATAAATAAACTTGTGCAAAAATGAATAATAAATGCATTCTCAAATTCAAACAAGAGTCTGTACAAATAAAGGATCATTTTATTCAATTGCAGATACATGTTTCAAAATAAAAAAAGCAGGGGCCGGTGCCTGCACAACATCCGACCATTACACAAAAAAGGAGTCAAAAAGCCCGAAGTCCGACTCTTCACTTTTTCTTGCCACCTTTGGACCATTTGCCTGGCCGAATGATTAGTTTTTCAGGTCTATCTATAGGCATAAGGGAAGAAGGAGAGGGAGGTGCAACCGGTGCAACTTCCGGTTCCTCTTCAGTAGTGATGATTTTCTTCCCCCTCCTCTTCGATGTTCCGTGCTTCTTTCTTCTCTTCGAAGAAGACTCACTCCCTGGAGTAACAAGAGCGGACAAAACTACGTCATCAGAGGGAGTCCGCTCCGGAGAGATCTCGCCTCCTTCAAGTCCCTCGTCCTTCTGCTCTTGCGAAGCGATAGGGTCATCCAAGCCATGAAGAGCCTCAATCTGTTCCTCTTGTGACCCGAGTTGTGAAGCAGAAGGAGGAGTGACCTGAAGAGACGGAGAAGGGATAACCGGAGGAAGTAAAATCTGCACAGCACTTGGTGTTTCAACTGCAGAAGAAGAGAAATTAAAAATATTAGTATCTCCCCGAAAGAAGGGAGATATGGGTTCGTCGAGATTCAAGAAGTAATCGAGAAGCTCATCAAACTTTTGAGGAGTAAGCAAGCGATCCACCTGAATCAGACCAATATCAAAATTACCTGAAGATATTTGCTTCGTTAGTTCAATCTCATAATTCTGAGCCCCGATATCCTCCAAAGCCTCATCATCAGTAGGGGTGATTACCCCGGTTCTTGTAGGAGGCAGCGAATGAGCACTGGAACCTGTAATGTCCACTTCGGAAGAAACTAAAGGACGTTCAGAAGTGGTAGGTGGTATTTCTTTCTCAGAACGTTCCCCTTCTGCCATTCCGGCCCGTACCTTGGCGAGTTGCTCTTTTCCCTTGGCAAGAGCGGCGCGGGCATCATCATCGAGATAATGCTCTTCAAGAGCTGTCTCAGCGTAGCCAGCACCTTTACCACCTAGCATATCGAGTGCTGCCTCCCAGACTTCAGCTAATGTAATTTCATATTTAGGTCCTAGAAAGGCAAGGCTGCCACGCCACAAAATGTTATGCAGATAGAAATCAAATAATGTGGAGCTAATGTCAGCTTTGTTTGCTTGATGGGCCTCTTCGGCCGCGAGTTTACCAGCAACATCCTCGTCACGCTCCTTTTCGGCCATAGCAAGTCGAGCTTTTAGCATCTCTATCTCCAAGCTTTGAGAGCCAGCCTGTTCTCGCAGCTGTAAAGTTTCAGCGCGATATTCTTCTATGACCTTCTCCTGGTGTGTAAGCTTATCTTCGACTGCCCTTTGACTGGCATGCGCATCTCGTACTTGTTGCTGAAGCATGCTCTCCTTTTGAGAATGGAAAGTAGATGAAGTAGCTAATTCTTCCTTAAGCTTTTCTACTTCCGCTTCCAGCTTTTCATTAGGAAGCAATACTTCTCATTTCGGCGTCATGCTGTTCGAGAGTCTTCTACCACTCAGCCTTATCGTTCTCCATTGTGAGCATGGCCTCGAGATTGGCTCGGTTAACCCTCTGAAGCTCGTCGACAAGTTTTTGCTAGTTCGACATTCTTTCAATATCGGTCCTGACAGAATCAAGATTTCGCAGCATAGCCGATTTGTCAAGAGGAACCAAGTCGAGATCAAATCGAACCCCTCTCAGGCACCACTGAGGGAATCGACTTTGAAGAGTGGGAGGACCTTGCCCAACTTGGTATGCGGGCCGGTTGATGATTGTTTGAATGGCGGAACGAACGGGGGCAGGAGATTGAGAAGGAATGTTTTGAGAAACTGTCGGCATTGTTTCTTTAGTAAGTTTAGCCCGCTTGCTAGAAGAATCTTCCATGTGTCCTTTACCTCTCTCATCGTGAGTCTTTCTTTTTTGGGTATCATCATCTCTGTGGGCAGGGTCATGTCTTTCTTGTTCTCTTCGGTGACGTTCTTCATATGCTCGTCTCTCGTCTGCTTTCCCGATGGCCCTCTCTTCATCGGATTCTCTGTAAGAAGGGAGGTAATGCCTATAATCATACTGGCTACGCCTCCCGTAGCGCTGGAAATCATCATAGTACGAGCCGCTGCGCCCCATAGGAGAATCTGGAATAAAAATAATAAGCTTTAAAATCTTTAAAGTACAAGAAGATAAGTGCGTAGAAGTGATGAAAAATCCTAAGTGTCGTGTAACGTGTAAACTACACGCATCGAGTTACAAACCACTCTGTGGAATAGAGGTAGTGATAACTTGAGTAGGAGGAGTTGACATTTGTTGTAGAGAAGATGTCGCCTCGATTACAGAAGAGATAGTTTTGGAAATATCATCTTTGAAAAGTTCTTGAGAAGTCACAATTAAATCACTCAACCCCTCGAAAACATCATCACCATCATGTTTTTTGGGACTTGCTTTCTTGACTCCTTCGTTAGTAGATTTTTCGAAAGATCGTGGAGGTTCTTCCTCTTCGATAACTAGGGCAAGTACAGACTTGTCAGACGGCCCCGCAACATCCTTCAGAATTGAACACTTTACCAGTGAAGTTTCTATAGAGGTTCCTCCCTGCATGTGCTCTTTAGTAGGGACCGGGGCATCAGGAATTTTCGTCGGAGAATCGGGAACTTCAGTCGGAACTTCATGAAGTTGAGTAAAACGAGAAGAATGTAAAAGCTCAAATCGATGAAGGTGTTCATCTGTCAATAGAAATTTTGCGCTCCTCTCTTTAGCAGCGACAATGCTTAGCCTTTCAAAGACTGGTTTATGACTGGAATCTCTAGAAGGAGGAGGAAGTGCTGTAAAAATAAGGAATGGAATCAGCATCTAGCAATACGAACCATGAAAAACTTAGAATGGAATTGAAGAAAGAAGGGAAAAAAGATCTCACTTCCTATTCTCCAGTCTGTGTAAAATCTTGCGGGGCAACGAATATAGAAGAATTGATTCAAAAAACCATGTGCACTCTCCGGCAAATCCAAAATTAGTTTACGGTTCCTCGCACCTCTTACAAGTACAATCGAAGGGTGGTCCTTGTTCTTCGCGGAAGTGCACAGGTAACAGATTTCCTCAAAACTCGGAAGACGGTCAAGAGTTCTCCTAAATAGAACGCACAATCCCATCAAAATGGCATAGCCATTGGGATGCAGTTGGAAAGGAGAAATCGTCAGTCGAAGAAGGATTTGTTGAAGAAATTCATTAAAGGGAGGAATTACTCCACTTAAGCACATTTGACGATTAATGGCAACAAAACCGGAAGGCGGTCTATCAGCAAAATCATTTGGTCCAGGGAGTAAAACTTCTGCCTCGGCAATGCCAAATTGAACGCATAATTGATTAAGCACCCGCTGTTTCAGAAGGGTAGGAGTTCTTTCCGGAGGGTTCTCTAGTGGAATAGCAATCGGAGGAGACCCTTCGACGTGTTCTATCATCTCTTCTTGTTGAGACATCATTCTATACAAGCAACTGGATGTTCAGATGTGAAGGTGCACGTTACCTAAAAGTGTGAAGTGTTGTGCAAAACTAATAAAAATAACAAGCAAAATAACTGAAATTAAGCTAATTGACAACTGTTTGATTGTGAGATTTCAGGATTTGTTAGTTTAAAATTCGAGTGCAGTGTTAATTCAAACAAAATTTTAGCTTTGCTTTAACACTTCATTTGAGTCGGTTGATTCACAGCACTTCACTCACACGATTTATTCAAGTTGATTATTCTTTATCGACTAATCTGTCATTCGATGTGGGCGGTCAGTGACAGTATATTCGTCCCACTTTTCTGCAAATGTTATGTTTAAACAGGTTGGTAAATTAAAAATTAGAGCAATCTGCAAAGAAATGCAATGAATTTCAAATGATTCAAGTCCAAGCAGTTCAATCAAATTCTCTCAAAATTTTACAAGTCATAGGTCGTCCAGACTGTCCCCTGCAACTTAGCATAGGTCAAGGCTATATTAGGTCGCACCGTGCAAGTTAAAGGAGTTCAAAGCAATGCAGATTTGTTCAAGTCCTAGCTCGGCCACGACATAAAGCCTATGCCGCAAAGGAGTTAGGTCGTTAATATGTTAAGTCGTGCTGCCTGGAATTCATGTGCAAATTTGTCAAGTCCTATGTCGTCTGGTGACCTAACCTAGGTCGGGGATAACTTAAGTCGCTCAATGCAAATCTGTTCACGTCATAACTCGGCCGCGACCTAAAGCTTATGTCGCAAAAGATAGGTCGTTGATGTGTTAAGTCCCTATGCAGTCATTCAAAGGTGATAAGTTGTTAAGCTGTTAGGTCGTTCGGTTCAAAGTTCATGTGCAAACCATCCAAGTACTAGGTCGGCAGCGACCTAACTTCTGTGCCACAAGAATTCAAGTCTAAGGTCGGCCGCGACCTAAAAGCAATGCCGCAAGAACTTAGGTCATTACAAAGTTAGATCCTAAGAAGTTAGGTCGCATGGTTAGTGTTCAAGCAGACAACCCTAAGGTCGATCCTCCACTCACACGTTGCCACATCATCTCCTCCATTACCCGTGTAGCTGAGAATCCATTAACCCGTTAACCCATCAGAACCCTCCTCGTCTCTTCCAAATTTGCAAGCCAACTAATTCGAACACCATGATTCGCCATCTTCCTCCTACATCGTCACGAATTACCCAAGAATCCAACCCAAATCGTCTCAAATCCACCGTACACCTGATGTATTGCCATATTCACAAGAATCACCACGGTAACTCAATCAAAAGGTTAATGGACTCGTGACTTATGGGAAAACGTAGCATACAGACATGTATTAAGAACGACAAGTGGAATATCCGCGGTTTGATGATAGATGTGGTCGAATGTTGATAGAATTCACTTACGCAATCTGATGATGGAAAAGAATGAAGATTGAGCTGATCGGAATCGCCCTCGAGAAGATCAAAAGCTTGTTAATGGTAAAATAGATGCTGAAGCAAATGAAGAAGGGAAGGAGCGACCTATGGTATTTATATTCAGGGACAGTGGAACACGAATCGACAGCATGCGACCTAATCCTCTCTCTATGTCGTCTACGACCTAACGGCCCACCATAGCACGAGTTAATGAGATCGAAGCACGCGACCTATAACTTGGTCACACTTCGAGGGGCAAATGTTAACTCCCCACTGCTAGCGATCTAACTAATGAAGCAACCTAGAAGTAGTCGCGACCTAAGGAAGCCACGACCTAAAAAATAGCGGCAACCTAAAGGTTATAACGACCTAAGAAGACACCACAACCTAAAAATGGCTCGACCTAAAAAGGAGAACGACCTAAATATGTTTCGCGACCTAAAGGAGGCCGCGACCTAAGAAGCTCCGCGACCTAACAGAAAGTTACGACCTAAGAGGACTCGACGACCTAATAGCCTCAACAACCTAATAACATAATTGTCTTAGCGACCTTACGACCTAAAGGTGGAACGACCTAATGTTCAACACGACCTAAAGATATGTACCAATCTAAAGTATGGAGCGACTTAAAAAGGATAACGACTTAACGACCTATAGTAGGTCGCTTGCGACCTAAGCAGAGGAAATAAAATCCCTATGCCGCTTCACTTATACCCTGATCTGTTAAGTCGACCATGACCTACTGCTTACTAGCTCGTTCCAGAGTTAAGTGCAATGCTATTCAACCATCTTCAGGAAAAAGCTTGCGACCTACGACCTATGATAGGTCGCTCACGACCTAGGACTTGTGCAAACCAGCATGCGTGTTCTTGTGAAAGAGAAGCCAGTGCATCTTAGGTCACTCACGACCTACGACCTAACTTAGGTCGGTCACAACCTACGACCTAACTCCGAAAAATGCCTATAAATACGACCCTAGTTCCAACTAGAAGAGGACTTTTTGCTCATTCATTTTCAAGTGCCGTTACTCTGCTGCATTCTGAACTACTTCAACATCTTCAAGGAACTTCACGAAGAAATCAAACATTTCAAACATGTGTTCAAAGATTTGGATCGACATTGAAGTTTTGGCTACTTGTTCTACGTTACTTGAAACTCAGAGTGTGTTGTAATGAAAGTGTAACTGCATTGACTTGTAATCAGATCGTCAATAAAGATATTCAAAGTGGACGTAGGCTATCTCTTAAGCCGAACCACTATAAAATTGCTGCTGTTTACTGTTTTTTCACTACTATCTGCTTATAATCTGTTCCCGAGCTATCGGGTGGTGCTTTCACGATCACACTTCATATGCCGGGGTGTTAGCGTTCAAATTTTAGCGTTAACAACCCACTTCTTTTACACTTGTCTTAGTGATTTTTTTTAGTGGGTTTATTTTTTTGATCACTTCTTTATGGTAACTTCTTTAATTCATTTCCCCAAGATCCATGTTTTACCAATATAAAAATATCAGTATTTCAATCCAATCATGTCTTTTATATATATGATGATATATACAAGTTTCTTTGCCTATCAGAGTAATTAAATTAGCAAAGAAATTCAATCACACAATGTTTCTCATATATAAGAGGTTTTCTGTTACATAGCCATTTCTTTGATTATTATTTAGTTCTAATATAACCATTTTTTTCCTTGTTTTATTTCTCAAATCAATTATTCAATTGATTTGCTTCACACTTGATTTATGGCACAATGATTTAATTTCTAGATTAACTTCTCATACTTTTAATGTCTAGGAATCTAGGAGTTTGTTGCTTATTGTTTTACCATTGAAGTTATGCATAGTGCAAAAACAACTCAAGTTGAGAATTTGTCCTGGAGTGCTTATTTCTTATTCAAACAATGTTTATGTTAGATGAATATACTTATGTCTTAATTTATAATATTGGTAATAATCTTATGAACATTTGGTGGTAAGTGTGTTATAGACCATGTAGAAGAAAAACTACAGGCAAGCAAAATGCTAACTTAATCTAGCATTCCAGATTTAGACTTGCATGTATATGAAAACAGACTGGTTGAAGCAATATCAAAATCAGTCTAATGCAGGCATTCAGATAAACATTTTGAGAAGGGTACTGATAGGTTCTCAAATTATAAAACAAATGATAGTGATCAATCAAACAGCGGGATTATTAGCATGTTTAATATCTAGGTAGACTACATGTCAATGCATTTTTTTCAACAGATTTGTTAAAGACAAGACTCACTTAACTTAAACCCAATAGGAGGTTAGCTAAGCTCAGTTCCATATAGTTGCATTCCAGATTATAAGTATAAAGCATGTATTTCATTTTTACTATACAATACAATGCAAATTCTTTACTGGAAAACTAGATGTTCAAGGAGAAGTAACAGGTTAAGATTCCAAGCTTCTCATGGTCTTATATCAGTTATAAGTCATGGTCATGCTCTTCTGGTTAGCCAATGCCATATTCAATTTTCACTTAATAATTTTTGCTACATACTTATTCATGAACTACTGCAGCTCTTCTATTAAAAAGGATTTAACAAACTTTGATAAAGAAAGTATGACCACATACTAAGTTACATGGCATAGTTTTCTCCATCACAGTCTACCAGAAATCGTCAAAGTTAATCACATAAATCAGAAGCTCAAGACACATATAATACTTAAGTTTTACAAATTGTTTTCAAATGAACAAGCCACTACTATACTGAAAAGTCTGCATAGGCTTAAGAAAATTTGCCTAGCTATCTTTATTACATTGAACTACTGCATTTTAAAAACTTAAGCAAGTCTTCCAATTTTCCAAGCAGGCAAGCTATTCACACATCTCTACCTGCAACAATATTTTGAGCAGCCTCAATGAAATTAGACACCCAAAATATTGCGAAGGCAATAAATAGGGTCAGAATAAAATTCTGGTATAGGTGAAAATCATATACTATAACATTTTATAAATTTTTAAAACTGCACAGAGAACAGGTTAGTTTAATGTTACACTAATTCCTATTAAATCTGAGCGTGGATAAATTTATCTATCAATCAAACACCCATACATCCATTCATTCGTTTCATCCAGACATTCATGCATATGCTCCCATGGATTTTTCTCTAATTTCCAAAGCTTGTTTGATCATTCTCATTTTACATTTTTATTTTGGTCTAACTCCTTGCCATTGAACACCATGTGTGCATTGTAAAGGGGCTCAGTTCTGTTAACCCTTTACACAGAGGCCTACAGGACTTAAGCAAGTCATGCACATTCCCATCATCCTCCTGATGATGAGCAGATCAAGGCATTCCTCCTAAATCATGTTATGATTTAGAGACCATGAATATTTTTGTTTATAAGGAACTCTTCTTTTAACTCTCTGAAGTGCTTGTGCTATTTTCTTCATTTCATAAATCAAAAATCGTTCATCTCACTCATAAAGTACATCCAAACATACAAGCATTTATGTAAAGCTCCACAGCTTATAAGCAGAGATTATATTTAATCAGATTTTTCCAAAAATCTGCTCATACATATTTCCTTGTGATTTTTCCCAGTGCTTGTTTTAAATTGATAAAATCATTTAGAAATCTAGATTTATTCTTCTGTGAACATAGGGTAAGGTTTTTGAGAAAACCCTATAAAACATGTTGGTTTAAAATCCGAACAAATCAGCACACATATTATTGCTTTGTTCACATCAATTTTTAAGAACTAGACATGAGCATGAATCTCCTTATTCACACTGCTTATTTCTTTTATTTCTTTGATACCCTACTTCTCAGAAAAATGTTTAACTCATTTTCTAATAAAATCCGAATTACCAATCTCCATCTCTGTGATCAAGATAAGTATTATATCAAGTGCATTTCAAAACAGAGGTTAAAGCCATCATATTAGACCAAAATAAATTGAAGTCTCAACCAAAAAGTTCAACCATAAAATCATCCATGTTCAATAACCATTCATTCAGAAAAATCAACAGAAAATTGTATTATAATTTTTATAAGAAATATAACTTGGCTGCCCTTATCATGGGTCTTAATGCCTCAAGCTTCATATATGATTACCACTCACCTTCCTCTTCTTCCTGGAGAATACTTGGGCTTGTAGGTAATGTGAGTTTGCTTCTTCTCTTTTTCTTTTAATAATAATTTCTCTGTTTCCTCCCCCCTGAAAAAACTATTGCTTCCTCCTTGATTTAAATCATTTAGTTAGGGTTTCAATGGAGGAAAAGTCCATCTTATCCCCATATAATTTAAAGAATCCTCTGTTCTTGCCTGTGGCTAATCTTGCCATTTTCTTTTAAATTTCTATTTCTGGGAAAAGTAGTTATCTCGCTACTTTTCTATGCACATGCTTTTTGCATGATTTTTATCATCACATTATTTATATATGACTAGATTTCACAATGTACCTTACCATACCCGAGCTAATTCTCATGTTTCTTTCTATCAGTTTTATTTTTACTGACTTAATTTACCATTTGCTTCTATCTTGATTATTTTAAAAACTCAGAAATATTACTTCACTGGTTTTATGTATTTTTAGTTGTCAAGAGGATTTTTATTTTATCATTCCATACTTTTCTAATCATATGTATATACTTTCTATACAATATTCACATATATACCAGTGATGTGAATTTTAGAATTCATTTTATACTTAACCATTTTCCTTTCATCGCTAGAAATAAATATATGATTATCCCCTTGCATAATTACTTCACTTACTTCTGATATTCATTTCAAGCTATATTTTTTTTTTAAAATAATTTTTATTCTCAAAATTTTTGGGTCTTCACATACTCTCCTTCTAAAATGAATTGTGTCCCACAATTATATATTGGTTTATTAGTATATTTCAAACATATCAGAAATTCATTTATCTAAGACCAGTCAAATACACTTAAGTAATATTTAAAGTTATTACAATTCTAAACATACCTTCAAGCAGAAAATAGAATAGGATACTTGTCCTTCATCCTATCTTCAGCCTCCCATGTGCAGTCATTTCCATCCAAGCTCCATTGGATTTTAACAAGTTTAATTATTTTATTTCTCAATTTCTTTTCTTCTCTAGCTACAATGCCCACCGGTTCCTTTTTATAAACCAGATTTTCTTGAATTTCAACATGTGTAGGGGATTCAAGAATGGTCTCCTTATCATCACCCATTTTCTCAATTGAGATACATGAAATACATCATGTATGTTGCTCAGTTCCTTTTGCAACTTCAACTTATATGCTAAAGTCCCAATTTTTGAAAAATCTCATATGGTCCAATACACCTTGGTGATAGTTTCCCTGTTTTGCCAAATCTCAATATTTTCCTCATTGGTGAAACTTTGAGAAACACATAGTCTCCCACCTCAAATTCCACTGGCTCCCTCCTTTTATCTACATATGCTTTCTGTCTCTCTTGAGCTATCCTCATTCTTTGCCTCACTAATTCAATTCTTGCAGAAGTTTCTTTTACATTATCTGGTCCAAGCAACACTCTTTCACCAGCCTCCATCCAGCATGCATGAGATAAGCAAGGCTTTCCATATAAGGCCTCAAATGGAGCCATACCTATAGTGGACTAGTGGCTATTATTATAAAAAAATTCAGCTAAATAAATATGATCCTCCCAGTTGCCTCCAAAATCAAGCAAGCATGCTCTAAGCAAGTCTTCTAAAACTTTATTAACAATCTCAGTTTGCCCATCTGTTTGTGGGTGGTAGGCTGTGCTTAAGCTTAGTTCTGTCCCTATAGCTTCTTGAAAGCTACTCTAAAACCTTGAAGTAAACAAAGTATTTCTATCACTTATGATGGCTTTGGGGATGCCATACAATCTCACTATCTCTTTCACTAACAATTGAGCCAGTTTATGGGCATTTCTGTTTGAATTTATAGGAATGAAGTGTGCTGTTTTTGTAAGCCTATCAACCACTACCCAAATACTATCATTGCCTCTTCTTGTTCTTGGCAAACCATCCTCAAAATCCATTGATATGCCTTCCCATTTCCAAGTAGGCACTTCCAAAGGTGGCAATAGGCCTGAGGGTCTTTGATAATCTGCCTTTACTTGTTGGCATGTCAAGCAATTTGCCACATATCTTGCCACTGCTCCTTTCATTCTTGGCCACCAGTAATTCCTCTTGGTACATTTTTGTACCACCTGGATGTATAGTATATTTTGCTTTGTGATGCTCATCCATAACTTCTTGCTTCAGTTCCTCTACATTAGGTATGCAGAGTTTCCCTTTTTTCCTTAAGTATCCTTTATCATCTACTTCATAATTTTCTACTGCCATGCCTTGTGATATCATGTCCTTCTTCTCCTTCAAATTTGTATCTTGGTTCTACATTTGCCCTATTTTATCAAACAATGTTGACCTTAAAGAAATGAGACTTAATTTGCCATACTCAATCATCTCACTGTGTGCCTCATCCAATATCCTAATTTCTTCTTTTACTTCCACTTCACTGAGGATTGTTAAATCCTTGACCTCAGTTATCATTAAGCTTGCCAGCCTTGCTTCATGTCCACTCAATGCATCTGCCACTTTATTAGCTTCTCCAGGGGTATACAATATAGCAAGATCATAGGAAGCTAGGAATTCTACCCACCTATGTTGCCTCATGTTTAAGTCTTTTTCGGAAAACAAGTATTTAAGTGACTTATGGTCTATAAAAAATTCAAACATAGCACCTAATAAATAGTGTTTCCATAGCTTCAATGCATATACTATAGCAGCTAGTTCTAAATCATGTGTAGCATACCTAGTTTCATTTGGCTTGAGTTGCCTTGATGCATATGCTATGACTCTACCATGTTGCATGAGCGCTGCCCCTAGTCCAGATCCACCAACATCTGTGTAAACTACTAATCCTTCATTTCCCTCTGGTACTTGTAAAATTGGAGCTTCCATCAATGTTTTCTTCAGTGATGCAAATGCTTGTTCACATTTCTCTGTCCACACATATGACTGCTCCTTTCTAGTTAGCTTGGTCAATGGAATGGCTATTCTTGCAAAGTCTTTTATAAATCTTCTATAATAGCCTACCATTCCCAAAAATGATCTCGCCTTAGTCACTGATTTGGGTCTGTTCCATGATTGAACTGCCATGACCTTACTTGGATCCACACTAATTCCTTGTTCAGAAATAATATGGCCCAAAAAGTTTACTTCATTTTGCCAAAATGTAGACTTATTAAATTTTGCTTTTAAGTTGTGTTCTCTTTGCCTAGAAAAAATCAGATGCAAATGCCTTGCATGCTCCTCTTCTGACTTTGAGTACACTGATATAACATCAATGAAGACAACCACAAATTTGTCTAGAAAATCTCTAAATGTTCTATTCATTAAATCTACAAAATATGATGGTGCATTTGTCAATCCAAAAGGCACCACCAAAAATTCATACAACCCATACCTTGTGTTGAAGGCAGTCTACTTAATGCTTTCTTCCTCTACCTTCATCTGATGAAACCCAAAGGCTAAATCCAGCCTTGACAAGATCATTGCCCCATTTAATTGATCAAATAGATCATCAATTCTGGGGAGTGGGTATTTGTTCTTGATGGTGACTTTATTTAGTTCTCTATAATCAATACACGTTCTTAGTGTACCATCATGCTTTTTCACAAACACCACTGGAGAACCCCAGTTTGAACTGCTTGGCCTTACGAAGCCTTTTTGCTCCAATTCTTCCACATGTTGCTTCAATTCTATTAATTCTTTTGGACCCATTCTAGTAGGCTTCTTGATGATTGGACTTAATCCAGGAATTAACCTTATTAGAAATTCAACCGGTCTGTCCTCTAGTACCCCTACTACTTCTCCTAAAACATCTTGGTACTCCCTTATTACTTCAATGTCCTCCAGAATCAGTTCCCTTTCAGTCATACTCCTTATTTGATTAAGGCAATTTATTTTAGCTATTTCACTCATGACTAAAATATTTTTACCATTTTCTGTTTTCAAAGAAATAGTAAAATTTTCCGAATTCAAAATTGCTTTGAATTTACTCAACCAATCTACTCCTAGAATAATTCCTATTCCAGGATATTTCAACACAAACAAGTCAGATTTAAACACATTTCCTCCTATGTTTAATTCTACTCCTAAACATTTTAATCCTAGCAGACAAGAGCTACCCAGGGGACTTTGAATGAACAAGGGTTTTTCAACTATATTGCACGTGAGAGCTAATTTATCTACTATATCTTGAGATATTAGAGAAGGTGTGGCTCCAGTGTCATATATAACTGTGATTGGGTAACTTTTAATTAAAAGTATACCTTCCAATTGTCCAGAGCTTCCTGCTGCATTTGCCTTTGCCTTTGTTTCCAATGCTCCTACCTTTGCTCCTTTCTTAAATTCTTGGCAGTTTCTTTTAATATGACCTTCTTTCCCACAGTTATAGCAGCTAAATGGTGCCTTCTTGGTTGCTTGACACCTATTACTCATATGTCCTTCTTTGCCTCAATTAGGGCAAGTAACTTTCTTCTTAGCTTCCCCAGTGGCTGCTCCCTCCACTTTCTTATCCATATTCTTTTTGTCATAGGGATGTGCTCTATTTTTCCCCTTCTTTTGATTGTTAGCCCTCATGCTCCTAAATTTTTCCCTTGCATTGTCATGTTGTTCAAAAGAAAGAGTAAGGTCTATGACTTGATCAAATGTCCTGTCTTTGTATGGTAACATTACCCTACTCAAACTAGCATTGAGTCCTTGAATAAACCTTGAATTCTTTGATTCTTCATTTCCTATGAGCATAGTTCCATACTTAGACAAACTCTCAAATTTTTGAGTGTACTCAGTCACACTCATGGTTCCTTGTCTTAGCCTGCTGAATTCCTCAAGCAATGTTGCCTTAGCTGTTGCTGGGACAAATATTGCCTCAAGCATTTCCTTGAATTGATCCCATGTTATCTTATTTTCTGGACTCCCTGTGATGATCACTTCCCACCAGTCTAATGCTGCTCCTTTAAGCCTTCTTGAAGCTATCTGCCTCTTTCTTTGGTCATTGATTTGCATATCTGCAAATATTCTTTCCAAAGTTCTCAACCATGTCTGCACTCCCATAACTCCCTCAGTACCTTCAAAATCCTTGCTTCCCAAATTTAAGAATGTCTTCAATAGCTTAGCTAATTCCTCATGAGGATTCTCTTCCCTCTACACTGCTCCTTCCCTAAATGCTCTCACCAAATCTTGCAAGTTAACCAATAATGCAACATTTGAGGGTCCTGCTCCAGTGCTTTGTGGTCTTCCTACCATGATTCACTATTCAATTGCATAGCTAGTTAGTCATATTTCTAATTTAATTGTTTTCTGCAATTTATTTCTACTGTGGATATTTATTTCTATCTTTATTGTATGTATATATTATTATTATTATTATCCATACAAGAAGATTGGATAATATATTTATGCTATGTTTTAACAACATAGCTCTGATACCAACCGAAGTGACCCACTTCTTTTACACTTGTCTTAGTGATTTTTTTTAGTGAGTTTTTTTTGATCACTTCTTTATGGTCACTTCTATAATTCATTTCCCCAAGATCCATATTTTACTGATATAAAAATATCAGTATTTGAATCCAATCATGTCTTTTATATATATGAAGATACATATAATTTTCTTTGCCTATCAGAGTAATTAAATTACCAAAGAAATTCAATCACACAATGTTTCTCATATATAAGAGGTTTTATGTTACATAGCCATTTCTTTGATTATTATTTAATTCTGATATAACCATTTTTTTTCCTTGTTTTATTTCTCCAATCAATTATTCAATTGATTAGCTTCACACTTGTTTTATGGCACAATGATTTAATTTCTAGATTAACTTCTCATACTTTTCATGTCTGGGAATCTAGGAGTTTGTTGCTTATTGTTTTACCATTGAAGTTATGCATAGTGCAAAAACAACTCAAGTTGAGAATTTATCCCGAAGTGCTTATTTCTTATTCAAACAATGTTTATGTTAGATGAATATACTTATGTCTTAATTTATAATATTGGTAATAATATTATGAAATTTTGGTGGTAAGTGTGTTATAGACCAGGCAGAAGAAAAACCACAGGCAAGCAAAATGCTAACTTAATCTAGCATTCCAGATATAGACTTGCATGTATATGAAAACAGACTGGTTGAAGCAATATCAAAATCAGTCTAATGCAGGCATTCAGATAAACATTTTGAGAAGGGTACTGATAGGTTCTCAGATTATAAAACAAATGATAGTGATCAATCAAACAGTGGGATTATTAGCATGTTTAATATCTAGGTAGACTACATGTCAATGTATTTTTTTTCTACAGATTTGTTAAAGACAAGACTTACTTAACTTAAAACCAATAGGAGGTAAGCTAAGCTCAGTTCCATATAGTTGCATTCCAGATTATAAGTATAAAGCATGTGTTTCATTTTTACTATACAATACAATGCAAATTCTTTACTGGAAAATTAGATGTTCAAGGAGAATTAACAGGTTAAGATTCCAAGCTTCTCATGGTCTTATATCAGTTATAAGTCATGGTCAAGCTCTTCTGGTTAGCCAATGCCATATTGAATTTTCACTTAACAATTTTTGCTACATACTTATTCATGAACTACTGCAGCTCTTCTGTTAAAAAGGATTGAACAAACTTTGATAAAGAAAGTATGACCACATATTAAGTTACTTGGCATAGTTTTCTCCATCACAGTCTACCAGAATACATCAAAGTTAATAACATAAATCAGAAGCTCAGGACACATATAAAACTTAAGTTTTACAAATTCTTTTCAAATGAACAAGCCACTACAATACTGAAAAGTCTGCATAGGCTTAAGAAAGTTTGCCTAGCTATCTTTATTACATTGAACTACTGCATTTTAAAAACTGAAGCAAGTCTTCTAATTTTCCAAGCAAGCAAGCTATTCATACATCTCTACCTGCAACAATATTTTGAGCTGCCTCAATGAAATGAGACACCCCAAATATTGCAAAGGCAATAAATAGGGTCAGAATAAAATTCTGGTATGAGTGAAAATCATATACTATAACATTTTATAAATTTTTAAAACTGCACAGAGAACAGGTTAGTTTAATGTTGCACTAATTCCTATTAAATCTGAGCATGGAAAAATTTATCTATCAACCAAACACCCATACATCCATTCATTCATTTCTTCCAGACATTCATGCATATGCTCCCATGGATTTATCTCTAATTTCCACAGCTTGTTTGATCAATCTCATTTTACATTTCTATTTTGGTCTAACTCCTTGCCATTGAACACCATGTGTGCATTGTAATAACCCTTTACAAAGAAGCCTACAGGACTTAAGCAAGTCATGCACATACCCATCATCCACCTAATGATGAGCAGATTAAGGCATTCCTCCTAAATCATGCTATGATTTAGAGACCATGAATATTTTTGTTTATAAGGAACTCTTCTTTTAATTCTCTGAAATGCTTATGGTCTTTTCTTCATTTCATAAATCAAAAATCATTGACCTTACTCATAAAGTACATCCAAACATACAAGCATTTATGTAAAGTTCCACATCTTATAAGCAGAGATTATACTTAATCAGATTTTTCCAAAAATCTGCTCATACATATTTCCTTGTGATTTTTCCCAGTGCTTGTTTTAAATTGATAAAACATTTAGAAATCTAGATTTATTCTTCTGTGAACATAGGGTAAGGTTTTTGAGAAAACCCCATAAAACATGTTGGTTTAAGATCTGAACAAATCAGCACACATATTATTGCTTTGTTCACATCAATTTTTAAGAACTAGACATGAGCATGAATCTCCTTATATACTTGGGCTTGTAGGTAATGTGAGTTTGCTTCTTCTCTTTTTTTCAATAATAGTTTCTCTGTTTCCTCCCCCCAGAAACAAACTGTTGCTTCCTTGTAACGTAACAGATTTTGCCCGCTCGAAAATCGACATCCATACTTCACATCGTATTCGAATGCCGTAGATTCGAATGTTCAAATCCGATTCGCCGGAGCTTATAACAACATTAAGTAAACAACACAGCGGAATAAAAAGAATAATACATTGATATACAACATTGATACAATATCTGATACAACAGATGATACAATATATATCAATATACATCAGAGATACAAGAAAATAGCAGCGGAAAAGAAAACGATAACAGCAGCAGCGGATAATCTCCATCTTCAAGCACCAATCCAGAAATAGCTCAAACTTCCAATGACGATGCACCAAGCTAAGGAAGATCGGTGTGATCCAAAAACTGAGTTAGCTCCAGATAATCCACTGAACCTAACTATCTGAAAAACCCAATTCTAAACTGCTCGTGTAGAAATTTTTTTAGCATCCATAGTTTAGGAAAGAAACAATAAACTCTGGATCAGTCATGGGACTGGTGTGAGCAACAAAAACATTTTGTCTTTTAAAAACTAACCAAGAAATATTTTTTTCAAATAGATTGCAATGCTTTTTTGGAAAATGAGACTACCATAAGGCCTCCCACACACACACACACACAATGCAAACGCAGAATCGGAGGAGATTTCTCCTTATGATAGTCAAAGATGCTTGATACGCATTAAAAAGAAACATTTGATATTATTACTAGTGCATAGTGTAGAAAACATTTCGAAAGTATAATATAAATCTTAGCCAGCATAGGCATTTCGCACTTATGCCTACTATAGCTACCATCCAAACAGTGGGGCGCCACCATAAGTGAATGATAGGTTCTACAACTAAAACCGTACAAGATCGTATTGTTTCTTTGGATTTCCAACAAATGGTCAGGCCAAGGAACTTCCCATTGCCACATGAGAACGCCTATGGAAGGACGTCCCCGAGAACCTAACCGGATCTCTGCCAACACAAGGTCGGGTTACCCCTAACTGGGTAGCTACTAACACGAGTATGCCATCCCCTGGTCGTAACCAACCTTTATCCGGTATCCCGATAACCAACAACCACAGAGTAATAAATTTGTAGCAACAACATAGGTTAAGTATCTAGGCTCCATACCATAATACCACCTCTATCCAGAAGGAAATGAACATAACCCAAAGGGGAGCTACCCCCTAATAACATTGCTGCAACCTTCCTGTTTCGACCATTTTCAGAGTGTGAGGCTCGATGAGGTCACGTCCATAAAGCCATGCTTTCGTTCAAAGACATGCTTTGGGTCAACAAATGATCAAAGTAATGATCACAAAGATAAATGATCAAACAAATGATCATATGACAAATGATCAAACAATGATCATTACACAGCAACACTTAGCATGTCACATTACCAAATTGGGAATATATCGCTGATAACCTTCAACTACATAACCTCTGTGCTCGTACGTCTCAGAGAAGGGTGTTAAGCTAAAAGAATAAATTCTCCGCCACCAACAGAAATGTATTTGAAAGAAATCTGCTTTATATCTTAAATTGTAATGTCAGACACACAATCCATACAAGTCTATTCCGCGTTTGAACAGAACCGAAGGCACTTCCGAAGAAGCCCTTGCAAATCAGGATAATCCCTAATCACGTCTAGACTTCATATCACATATGGAGTCTCTATACCGGGGACCAGTCGATGCAAAGACATTCGACGAGTTATCCTTTCATTTTCGAAAATATCCGGTCTTCATCACCAGTCTTCAAATGCTATCCATATCGACGTATCACATATTCGGAATGGGATATATGACACAATGGTCCTCTCCCGGCTAAACCGAATAGTGAGCGCAGTATTTTAAAATCATATGGATATTGGGATTTCAATTAGGTCACAACTTATTATCCAAAAACTTTCTTTCAAATGGTTTAAACAAATTACCATTTCACATCTTTTAAACAAAAAGATTTATTTCACAAAATTCCATTTACGGATTTCAAAACAATTTCCATTTCAATTGGAAACTCATTAAATCTTTAAATTAAAGATTCAACTTATAACTTTCAAACCGTTTCCATAACTTGGAAATCATTTTCATTTTAAACTAGAAATCTTTTTAACATAAATTGGATGTTCATTTATTAGGTGAAAGCTTTTACTATGTGAAAAAAACAGTTTTCGTTTCGAAAAAATCCAATTATATTTACACGAGTTAAAGTTCTTGAATTATATTCATATTTCCAAATCAATATTTTTAAAATAGTTTAACCCATATATAGCTGGTATAACATCTTTAATCCCTAGTTTCAAATTATAGTATTCAGTTTCAAATTTTGAATTTAAATTTAAATCAAATTATTTAAATTACAAAATTTAATCAAGTTATTCAAAAATAAATTTCATCTTTAAAATTTCATTTCAAAAGCTTTACACGTTTTAAACCCAATCCATTTCCAAAACATTTGAATTAAATTATTCAACTTTTAAAATCATTTCAAAAATCTGTGACTTAATCAATTTCCTCGTGAAATCCATATTGGTGTGTGTATGGTGCGGTCTAGGTGTTTAACACAATAGTGCAACAACATTCAATCAGTACGGATTAAAACACAGAAAAATAGTTGATAAGCGATATAACTATTACGCTTATCGCTCATTCACAGATTCACAAATAATATATAGTTGTATCATCAAATAGATGAATAAATTATACATATCACAATCTACAGAACAAAATATCTGTAACAACCAGGTATTTTCAACCATTCGCATCCATTATAAGTGTATAAGTAGACACTCATGCCGGAATTTAATTGCTCAAAATACCGCGTTGTAAATAAAAATTTGGCAAACCTCAGAATATACAGTAAATAAAAATCACAGATCACAGACAAAGAGTAATAATAATGCAGCGGAAGTAAAAGAAATAGTAGTTCATGAAGCTACTATAAAAATATCAGAGTTACATAAAATACAACAGAGGAAATAAAGTACAAAAGAAGTCTCACTACATAGAAGTCAACTAATACAAGAGCTGAAAGGAACAACAGATTGCAAAAGATAAACTTGACAAGTAGATAATATCCAGCGATTCCAATCTCCAGAAAGCGGAAATCCAAATCTGTGAATAACTCAGGCTGACCCGAGCATAAATAAAAATACAAACACTCGAGTCAGGACATACATACTTATACGATGTAAACCAACTCAAGTGAATTGTAGTAAAGGTACAAGTAACTTAGAAGATGCTTGGGACCGCCCATCCTCTAAGGATCCGTTAAACTATTTACTATGTAGTAATATACGCCATATACAGTAGTGTCTAATAAGTAAAGTATAATCATATAGAAAAATAACATTAAGGAGATGGTGAACCTTAACGCGGTCGGATCTTTAAAACCAAAATCGTAGTGGGCTCGATATAAGGATATGACACGGCACGCGAGGCAATGCCAGGGTGGATACACCATTTGCACTCCCGGACCGGTTGTGATGACAAGCCAGCAGCTTCCGCCCACCTCGAACAATACCCCCGAATCAAAGTGGCGGCACCGAATCGAATCACAAAACTAATAGAATGGTTTTCGATGGAGCATGCTCGATGAAAAGGTGCGACCCTTTGTGTAGCCCGGTATAGCTCCTGTTTTAGTCATATATGCCAACTCACGGGAGTTGGGTCCACGTAATATACCTCGAGAACGTCGCCACCATCCTACTTCATTATGGAATCTCCACCGCGTACACAGTTGTTAAAGTGGTTTTCGGCATTGGCCGGCTATAAGACAATATCTGATCCCGGTCTCTTTAACAACAAATCGTTATTATAACCATAGTTATAACTTTAAAACAATATTTTATACTTCAAAACAAAATATCATTTCAACCCAAATCTTTATCAAAATAAAGATTAAATCACTTACAAACCATTTCAATATATCATCATACCATATCTTTCAATTCAAATATTTATCAAAATAAGTATCAAGTCATTTCTAACCATTTCAATATATTAAATTATCATATCCTTTCAAAACTTCCTTTCAAATCATTTTAATATATCAAAATATCATAACCTTTTCAAAGCTTCATTTCCAAAATATCATACCTTTCATAACTTCTTTTCAAATCATTTTAATATATCAAAATATCATAACCTTTCAAGGCTTCATTTCCAATATATCATATCTTTCATAACTTCTTTTCAAATCATTTTAATATATCAAAATATCATATCTTTTCGAAACCACAATTCAAATCATTTTTCATTTTATTCAATTTAAAATACCATTTGAATTCATATTTCAAAACAGTTTATATCCCAAAAAAAATCATTTTTAATCATTAAAATGAAGTTATTATGTTTAATAATTAAATTATTAAATTTCCAAAATTTTCAACTTTCAAGGTTCATTTATTCACTTAAGTTTATCAAAACAGTGAAAATTCTCTTTTTCGCAACATTTAGAAAACACTACGGAAAGTTACATTCAAAACAGTTCAATTTAACAAAAGACAACATTAAAAATGTTGTAATAGGCTTTACTTAAATTTCAAATAAACTTAGTTAAATTCAACAATTAGTACTTACAAAATTTTCAATAATAGCTTTTAATTCAATTAGCTTTTTAGTTCATTATCATCAACTACAGTATTTTACAAATACTGTAATATCATTTATATTGTAATTAATAGCGTTTCAAAATGCAGTTAATTAACTTCAAATATTCAATAAAATTTCTCAACCAATTAAATTTTTATTTAAACATTTTAACTTATAAAATCATACATTTCTACATTTATAACATCATTTAATTTTCCTCAAGTTCATGATTTTATAAAGTTAAATTTCCATTCAAAATCAAGATTTAATAATAATTCACTTATTAAATTGCAATATTCAATTTCAAATTCATTACATTAAATTTCAACTTAACACTTAAGTTCAAATTCTCAAATATAACATAGTTTTTTGTTTATTTACTTAACTAAAAGTTCACTTTTAAATCAATTTCATAAATTTCCAATTTTAGTTATATTTCAAAACTTCAACTTAAAATATTCATTCATTTCACATTTCAACTTTATTAAGATCATTAATATGTTATAAAAATCACTTTAAATTCATTTATATTCAAATTATCATAAATTTATCATAATCTCATATTCAAATAAATTTCCAATTTTAATTAAATCAAATTTTTCCAAATAACTTACATTCAAAATTTCCTAACTTTTCATTAATTCATTTCACTTACAATTATTCAGAAAATCAATAATATTTTACAAAATCCTTTTTAATTAGATTTAAATCAAAATATTTTAATATTTACATTTCTAAATTAATTTAAAACAAACTTAGAAAACATATTTTAACTACGGGCCTGTATATAATTTTCTACGCTAGGTAAAGTGATATGGGTAATATATCATTTCAACCCGTAATTTACAAAGAAAAATCCGGGTTTTATCATTTCAGACCCGCACTCCCAAGTAAAAATAAATTTTAAAAACCGTTCAAGCCTATCATTTCATCCCATAACGTTTTCCCCTATTCTAAAGTCCGTTCGGGTATGTATCATTTCAACCCATAGTGATTCTAATCTAAAGGGAACTTGCAGTGTGATAAACTGATAAAAATAACAGAACAGCATAATATAACAGTAACAAATGATATAACAGTTGTAATAACAGGTGTGAACAACATATGATAATAATGTAATCAGTTATAACATGTTAATATAGTTCTACAGATTCACAGGGTGTCAATTTACTATTTATATAAGTACGTACTGTCTGGTGAGAAATACTCACATTTTTATGCTGGAGATATCAATTAGAATGACACAACGGATCCAGAAGGCACGACCTTCAATTTGAATAGAGAGAAATAGCCAAGATATCATCTTGTAAACAACCCCAAAACAAGACAATATAACTTATGAATATTCAACCAAAATATATTGAAATAAATTGAAATTGAAAGGCAACAAAGACAAGATAACTTGACCTTGCTACAACCATTCAAAAGCTCGACTAAGGGGGTTCGTTTTCTCAGCCATGATGATGATATGAGTGTGGGAGAGACAAGGTTAATTGCCTTGAATACATGAGGCAAAACAAATAAATATAACAGAAGTATCCAACTCAAAATAATAAAACAATGTTAGAAATGGATTGAATAAAACAAAACCAAAATTATTGGACTTGCTTTCTACCACCTATGCTTCAGCTCCAGATCTGAAATACATGTCTAAGGAGTGGGTTAGGATCAGGTCTTGGGCTCATATGGGTTGGCCTACACATGGTTGCAAGGTGGTGAAGTCTAGGTTCATAACTACAAAATTTCAAGGCAAAACAAGGCAACCACTATCACTTCTACGCAATTGCTTGGCTCCGCAAGAGGCTATAGGGCACAGCCAGAGGGTCCAGGTGGTGCTGAGTGACGTGGCAAAGGGTGAAGGTCAGGCTAGAGGTGGTGGTGGTGGAGGTAGTGGCGGCTAGAGGTGATAAAAGGTGATGGTAATCATGGTAGCTCGGTTTGCATACAAAGTGATGGAGTTGTCAACTTTTGGTGGTGATCTCTTGCCATAGGGTGCTCGGCCTAGGGTGGTTGTGATCTGGAGGCAGTAGTGGTTGGAGTAGGTGGTGGTGGAGGCGGCCAGGGATCAGGTCTTGGGCTCATATGGGTTAGCCTACACATGGTTGCAAGGTGGTGAAGTCTAGGTTCATAACTACAAAATTTTAAGGCAAAACAAGGCAACCACTATCACTTCTATGAAATTGCTTGGAATGGCCAGAGGCTATAGGGCACGACCAGTGGGTCCAGGTGGTGCTGGTGACGTGGCAGAGGGTGGAGTTCAGGCCAGAGGTGGTGGTGGTGGTGGAGGTAGTGGCGGCTTGAGGTGGTAGAAGGTGATGGTAATCATGGTAGCTCGGTTTGCATACAAAGTGATGGAGTTGTCAACTTTTGGTGGTGATCTCTTGCCATAGGGTGCTCGTCCTGGGGTGGTGGTGATCTGGAGGTAGTAGTGGTCGAAGTAGGTGGTGGTGGAGGCAGCCAGGGAGGAGGAGGAAGGAGGAGCCGATGCTAGAAGAGGAGAAAGCAAGGGCAAAAATCAAATAAACAAAAGGAAAAACAATGAAAAGAGAAAGAGTTTCTTACCAAATTTATGCAACATGGAGGCCATGATTTTTTTAGGGTTTAGAAGCTTTGAAAATACGTGAAAAGATGAGAGAATGCAGCTGAAAAGAATAGAGAAAGGTACGGCCAAAATAAACTGATGTATTGATTGAAAAAGAAACGGTAAAAGAAACGGTGAAACGACCTTACGTTTCTTAGCTTTTAAAACCTTTCACACTTCTTAAATTTGTTTATATAACTTGATATTGATGGAAGTAATAATAATCCCGGATAAAATTTCCAAAATTTATCAAAATATAAAAATATATATAATATTAATTAATTATATAAATTCAAATTAAGGAAATTAGCTAAAAATAGTAAACTAGTCTAGAAAATTTGAAATTACATGAAATAAATTTTATAAAATTCACATGAGCTTGTAATATTTTTTTAAACATAAATAATAATATAGAATAAAAGTAAATTCACAAAATAAATATATAAAATTAAATTTAAATAAATTTTTAATGAGGAAAATAATAGAAAATAAGCAAACATCCTAAAAACAAGAAATCAACACAGTAAACATTGGAAAAATCATAACATCACTTTAAAAATATTCGAAAGTCAAAATATACATAATATAACATAAATATACACATTAGAATAAGATAACTCAAGTAAAATATCATTTATATAAATTAAAACAAAGAATATTGTTAAATAACCCTATATACGCACAATATTGCAAAGGGTATAACTTTCACAATTTAAATCCGTTTTCAACGAAACGAAAAGTGGTGTTCTTAGAATTTTATGTACTTTCATAATAAAAAGAAAAAATTTAAATTTTAAAACTTTTAAAATTTTAAGTTAAAAGTCACAGTTTGACTATTTTGACAAAAAATCCACTTTTTGGAAAATATTCTTTTTAGTCATGCTTTGGAATGATAATTCATATCAAAAGTAAAGTTTATCATTCAAAATAAATATAATAAGTTTTTTTAAAAAAAATCAAAATTCAATTAAAATGTACAATTAAAAATAATCACAAAATACGGGGTTGTTACAATATCAAAGATCAGATAGGACAATCAATTCAAGGCATATCATACAATACAATCATTCAAAAGTAAGGTCAAACATTTAATAATCATTTATAAGCAGGATTAATTCATCGTTTAATCCTAATTAATTCAATTTATTCCCAAGTAAATTTGTTACTTATAAATTAATTATCAAATTCTAATTAATTAATTACAAATCATTTGATATAAATTTATTTATCAAACACTTTAATAAGTAAAGTTACTCTTAATTCATCACATTAATTTAATTGACCTTTAAATAAATTAATTACTTTAATTATTTAATTATTCTCAAATTAATTACCAAATCAATTTATCACATTATCCTTAAATTTATTATTGCTTAATCACTTAATAAATCAACTTAATATTTTATTAAAAATCCTTAATTCACAAATTTATTATTCCTTAATAAATTAATCTTTAAACCTTAATAAATTAATTTAAACCTTTAATTACTTATTTAATTAGTCCAATTCATCAATTAATTAAATAATAAATTATCCATCTTGATTAACATAATTTAATGAATTTCAAATCGTTAAATCTTCCTTGACTTTAAGACAAACCTCATTCTTATAAATGATTACATTATTTTTATCAAAAGGGTTTTAAAACAATTTCCATTTCAAGTTTACTTTTAAATTTCAACTTTATCGAAGTTTAAAAACAATTCAAAAATCCTTTTAAATTCTCATATTAAAGAATTACTTATTTTATAAAGAAGTTTAAAAGAATTTCAAAACCAATTTCGTTTTAAATACAAACCATATTTACCATATACTTTGACATTCAAAGTTGTTTAAATCATTAAAAAAAACTTTCTTAAATTTCAAAACTTATTCAAAACTATGACTCAAACTAAATTGAATCAGGTTTAAACTCAGTTTTAAAAACTTATTTGAAACTTTGCCTAACAATTTAAATTTATTTTTAAACTTCTGAAATAGACAGGTTATTAAAACCTGTAATCATAATTTTGACCTGAGGCCACGCTAATATGCTTCGAGTAAAACTCGAAACTGCCAATACTCCTCTCGCCACCGTGCACCTGCACACACACGATCGCTGACGCCAAGCATCAACGGCCATCTCTGCAAGTCACAAACCACACTCGCAACCTATCCCAAACATCTGGACCACCCAGTTATCTCGAAATCAAATTCGAGGGGCTCAACCCAAAACCTGGCAACTCAAAAGCAAAAAATGCTCGAACCTGTCAACGCCGTTGTTCGCGCCGCTCCGACCACCATTACGTCTGAAACTCCGGCGTTGTCTTCGACTACCATCCCTTTGCCACCTCCCCGAGTTGCATTGCACTCGATCATCCCTAGACGATGAATGAAGCGAAAACCCAACCTTCAGTAAAACTAGGTTTAGAAATTTAAATCCTCGATTCCAAATTCCTCAATGTATAAATCATTGGTATAATATTTTTCCAAGTATTATCGATCACCTTACCATAGAAACACCCCTGACCTTCCCGAGATTATAGATCATGAGTTATAACCCAAAAACCCAATTCTGCTTATCACAGCAATGGACAACTAAAGTTTCATTTAAAAATCAAAATTTCAGTTTCAAAAATCTTGTTTTGATTTTGGCTTTTGCTTCAGAACCCCGAATCTATGAATTTTGGCAATTTAATTTCGATTATTTTCAACACTTACTACCTGTTTATGTTTAACAGAGCCTAACCAAGTATGTTTTAATCTAAACCTATTTTTAAATTTAAATCTAAAGGATAACAGATCCATTTTTTTTCTCCACACTTAAGATTTAATACATAATGGTCCTAGAGAATTTGATTTATAAACAAAGCTTATATATGTAAGTTAACAACAGATAGGGTTCTAAACTTCAAAATAGGCATATCAAGATTTCTGCACACATACATCCATTTATACATTAACAAATAGGTCATAAGCAACATGTATACATAACAACATCAAGTTATAAACCTTTGTTCTGTTTTAAAAGTTTGTTACTCACTTGATTTGTTGAAGGCAGAGAACAAAAGTCTGAGAAAACTGAATTGTTGAGTAATTGTTTTTGAATCATTTTGCATTGCTCTGGTTTTGATGATGCTATTGATGAACGAATCAAAAATAGTGTAGATGTATGTATAGGAAGATAGTATTTACAGAGGTAGGCATGTTGGTACAAATGATATCTTTGTTTATACAATAAGCATAGCTTAGATGCTTTAATATGCTAGAGGAATATTGCATTATGGGCTGGGGGATTTTTTTTTGTGCTGAGAGGATGGGGGCATTAAATGAAATGGTCCTTTATGTTATTTTATTTCTTTCTTTTATCAACAAGATCTCGGCTGAGATGTTTTATTTTGTATTTACTTTTATTTGTTTGAATACTTTATTTCCATTGCCTAGTTTATAAGCTTATACACATGAATATATATATTTGTTTGTACAGTATTGTCTGAGATACTTTGTTTTTGTTTTCTATACCCTCTTTTGCATGTTGACTATAATATTGATATAGCATTTAATGCCAAGTGCTTCATGTCTCCTATATGTTTACTTTTTTTTGTAATTGAATAATTTGTTTACTTCAGCCATGTACAAACCTTTATCCTTATTCTTTTTCTTTGATTTTTATATAGTGGCTGACATGATAATATTGTATGCTAAGATGTTTTGCATTTCTTTTTTGCTTTTCTTTGTTCCATTTTCACTTTCTTGTTTTGCTTTCACACTTACATACACATTTACTTGTTTCACTTTTATTTTTGCTCTTACTTTATGTACATTTTACTGCCTACAAATATTTTATTACTTTATATATTCTAGTTAATGTGTTGTTTTAAATTTTAGCTATAGGTATTTATTTTATTTACTTATGCTTAGTATTTATAAAGTATATTTTATTTTTAAAGACTTCATTTTGATAATTTTCAAATTAATTTATCAATAAATTTCACAATTTTAAATCAAAATTTAATTTAATTATTAATTTAAAATTTAAAAAAATCCGGGATCGTTACAGACTTCCCCCCTTAAAATGAATTTCGTCCTCGAAATTCGCAGGCACGAAAATAACACAGAGATAGATTTGATTCGATCTCCTATAATTCCTCAAACACAAGATGTGGATTCAAAACTCAAGTCGGAATACTCCAAAGTATATATAACTTGTCCCTTTTCGGACTTCGATATGCACTAGAAATTATAATAGAATTTCAAATTTGGTTTTTAAACGAAATCGTTTTATCGATACTATTCAAATAATTTATCCTTCATATTCTTATTATCCAAATTACCTCAATTCAAAATTTCCAATTTATTTAAGTTTTCAATTCCAAATTTCCAATTCATATTCATTAAGGTTTAAATCAAAAACTGATAAGAAACCGATGAAGATTCAAAGTAAGAATTTCTTTCAACGATTCATAGAGCACCAACGCACCGAACTTCTTTCTTGTAGCTGTCACGTAGCAATCAAAAGAATTAAAAAGACGAATCAAAGGAGATTGAGAAGGAAAATTATTTCCTCTGTTTTAGGATATTGACCAATTATAGTCGTATTTCCCTATCCCCTATCTCGTTCTCTTCTTGCACTCGTATTCACTATCAGTGGATAGTAAGAGAATTTACTGAGGCATACGAACGGATATCTTAGGGATATACTCATTCTAGGGACACTTCACCCTATCTCTAATGAGCAACTTAATGTGTTATACTCCTATGCTAAAGTTTAACCTTTGCTCTGATACAAAATGTAACGTAACGGATTTTGCCCGCTCGAAAATCGACATCCATACTTCACATCGTATTCGAATGCCGTAGATTCGAACGTTCAAATCCGATTCGCCGGAGCTTATAACAACATTAAGTAAACAACACAGCGGAATAAAAAGAATAATACATTGATATACAGCATTGATACAATATCTGATACAACAGATGATACAATAGATATCAATATACATCAGAGATACAAGAAAATAGCAGCAAAAGAAAATGATAACACCAGCAGCGGATAATCTCCATCTTCAAGCACCAATCCAGAAATAGCTCAAACATCCAATGACGATGCACCAAGCTAAGCAAGATCGGTGTGATCCAAAAACTGAGTTAGCTCCAGATAATCCATTGAACCTAACTATCTGAAAAACCCATCTCTGGACTGCTCGTGTAGAAAAAATTTGAGCATCTAGTGTTTAGGAAAGAAACAATAAACTCCGGAACAGTCGTGGGACTGGTATGAGCAACAAAAACATTTTGTCTTTTAAAAACAAACCAAGAAATATTTTTTTAAAATAGATTCGCAATGGTTTTTTGGATATAAGGCCTCCCGCACACACACACAATGCAAACGCAGGATCGGAGGAGATTTCTCCTTATGATAGTCAAAGATGCTTGATACGCATTAAAAAGAAACATTTGATATTATTACTAGTGCATAGTGTAGAAAAATTTCGAAAGTATAATATAAATCTTATCCAGCATAGGCATTTCGCACTTATGCCTACTATAGCTACCATCCGAACGATGGGGCGCCACCATAAGTGAATGATAGGTTCTACAACTAAAACCGTACAAGATCGTATTGTTTCTTTGGATTTCCAACAAATGGTCAGGCCAAGGAATTTCCCATTGCCATATGAGAATGCCTCTAGAAGGACGTCCTTGAGAACCTAACCGGATCTCTGCCAACACAAGGCCGGGTTACCCCTAACTGGGTAACTACTGACACGAGTATGCCATCCCCCGGTCGTAACCAACCATTATCCGGGATCCCGATAACCAACAACTACAAAGTAATAAATTTGTAGCAACAACATAGGTTAAGTATCTGGGCTCCATACCTTGATACCACCTCTATCCAGAAGGAAATGAACATACCCTAAAGGGGCGCTACCCCCTAATAACCTTGCTGCATCCTTCCTGTTTCGACCATTTTCGGGGTGTGAGGCTTGATGAGGTCACGTCCACAAAGCCACGCTTTGGTTCAAAGCCATGCTTTGGGTCAACAAATGATCAAAGTAATGATCACAAAGATAAATGATCGAACAAATGATCATATCACAAATGATCAAACAATGATCATTACACAGCAACACTTAGCATGTCACATTACCAAATTGGGAATATATCGCTGATAACCTTCTACTACATAACCTCTGAGCTCGTACGTCTCAGAGAAGGGTGTTAAGCTAAAAGAATAATTCTCCGCCACCAACAGAAATGTATTTGAAAGAAATCTTCTTTATATCTCAAATTGTAATTACAGACACACAATCCATACAAGTCTATTCTGGATTTGAACAGAACCGATAGCACTTCCGAAAAAGCCCTTGCAAATCCGGATAATCCCTAATCACGTCTGGACTTCCCATCACATATGGAGTCTCTATAGCGAGGACCAGTCGATGCAAAGACATTCAACGAGTTGTCCTATCGTTTTCGAAAATATCCGGTCTTTGTCATCGGTCGTCAAATGCTATACATATCGACTTATCACATATTTGGAATGGGATATATGTCACAAAGGTCCTCTCCCGGCTAAAACGAATAGTGAGCGCAATATTTTAAAAACATATGGATATTGGGATTTCAATTAAGTCACAACTTATTATCCAAAAACTTTATTTCAAATAGTTTAAACAAATTACCATTTCACACATCTTCTAAACAAAAAGATTTATTTCACAAAATTCCATTTACGGAATTCAAAACAATTTCCATTTCAATTGGATTAACCCATTAAATCTTTAAATTAAAGATTCAACTTATAACTTTCAAACCGTTTCTATAACTTGGAAATCATTTTCATTTTAAACTAGAAATCTTTTTAACACAAATTGGACGTTCATTTATTAGGTGAAAGCTTTTACTATGTGAAAACAAACAGTTTTCATTTCGGAAAAATCCAATTATATTTACACGAGTTAAAGTCTTTGAATTATATTCATATTTCCAAATCAATATTTTTAAAATAGTTTAACCCATATATAACTGGTATAACACCTTTAATCCCTAGTTTCAATCATAGTATTCAGTTTCAAATTTTGAATTTAAATTTAAATCAAATTATTTAAATTCCAAAATTTAATCAAGTTATTCAAAAATAAATTTCATCTTTGAAATTTCATTTCAAAAGCTTTTCACGTTTTAAACCCAATCCATTTCCAAAACATTTGAATTTAAATATTCAACTTTTAAAATCATTTCAAAAATCTGTGACTTAATCGATTTCCTCATGAAATCCATATTGGTGTGTGTATGGTGTGGTCCAGGGGTTTAACACAATAGTGCAACAACATTCTATCATTGCAGATTAAAACACAGAAAAATAGTTGATAAGCGATATAACTATTACGCTTATCGCTCATTCACAGATTCACAGATAATATACAGATGTATCATCAAATAGATGAATAAATTATACATATCACAATCTACAGAACAAAATATCACAGATCAGATAGGACAATCAATTCAAGGCATATCATACAATACAATCATTCATAAGTAAGGTCAAATATTTAATAATCATTTATAAGAAGGATTAATTAATCGTTTAATCCTAATTAATTCAATTTATTCCCAAGTAAATTTATTACTTATAAATTAATTATCAAATTATAATTAATTAATTACAAATCATTTGATATAAATTTATTTATCAAACACTTCAATAAGTAAAGTTACTCTTAATTCATCACATTAATTTAATTAACCTTTAAATAAATTAATTACTTTAATAATTTAATTATTCTCAAATTAATTACCAAATCAATTTATCACATTATCCTTAAATTTATTATTGCTTAATCACTTAATAAATCAACTTTAATCATTGATTAATATTTTATTAAAAATCCTTAATTCAGAAATTTATTATTCCTTAATAAATTAATCTTTAAACCTTAATTAATTAATTTAAACCTTTAATTACTTATTTAATTACTCCAATTCATCAATTAATTAAATAATAAATTATCCACTTGATTAACATAATTTAGTGAATTTCAAATCGTTATATCTTCCTTGACTTTAAGATAAACCTCATTCTTAAAATGATTACACTATTTTTATCAAAAGGGTTTTAAAACAATTTCCATTTCAAGTTTACTTTTAAATTTCAACTTTATCGAAGTTTAAAAACAATTCAAAAATCCTTTTAAATTCTCATATTAAAGAATTACTATTTTATAAAGAAGTTTAAAAGAATTTCAAAACCAATTTCATTTTAAATACAAACCATATTTACCATATACTTTGACATTCAAAGTTGTTTAAATCATAAAAAAAAACTTTCTTAAATTTCAAAACTTAAATTATTTCAAAACTATGATTCAAACTAAATTGAATCAGATTTAAACTCAGTTTTAAAAACTTATTTGAAACTTTGCTTAAGAATTTAAATTTATTTTTAAACTTCTGAAACAGACAGGTTATTAAAACCTATAACCATAATTTTGACCTGAGTAATATGCTACGAGTAAAACTCGAAACTGCCGATACTCCTCTCGCCGCCGTGCACTTGCACACACACGATCGCCGACGCCAACCATCAACGGCCATCTCTGCAAGTCACAAACCACACTTGCAACCCATCCCAAACATCTGGACCACCCAGTTATCTCGAAATCAAATTCGAGGGGCTCAACCCAAAACCTGGCAACTCGAAAGCAAAAAAATGCTCGAACCTGTCAACGCCGCTGTTCGCGCCGCTCCGACCACCGTTACGTCTGAAACTCCGACGTCGTCTTCGACTACCATCCCTTTGCCACCTCCCCGAGTCGCATCGCACTCGATCATCCCTAGACGATGAACGAAGCGAAAACCCAACCTTCAGTAAAACTAGGTTTAGAAATTTAAATCCTCGATTCCAAATTCCTCAATGTATAATCATTGATACAATATTTTTCCAAGTATTATTGATCGATCACCTTACCATAGAAACACCTCCCGACCTTCCCGAGATCATAGATCATGAGTTATAACCCAAAAACCCAATTCTTCTTATCACAGCAATGTACAACTAAAGTTTTATTTAAAAATCCAAAATTCAGTTTCAAAAATCTTGTTTTGATTTTGGCTTTTGCTTCAGAACCCTGAATCTATGAATTTTGACAATTTAATTTCGATTATTTTCAACACTTACTACCTGTTTATGTTTAACAAAGCCTAACCAAATATGTTCTAATCTAAACCTATTTTTAAATTTAAATCTAAAGGATAACAGATCCATTTTTTTCTCCATACTTAAGATTTAATACATAATGGTCCAAGAGAATTTGATTTATAAACAAAGCTTATATCTGTAAGTTAACAACTGTTAACTCCTTAATTTATCGGCTCACCGACCTAAAAAAGGAACGACCTAGTCACACAAAAGCGACCTAATGACCCGAGGAAGTAAGCGACCCAAGGCGATAGAGAGGAACTGGAATGAGGTTCTGTATCACGGCTTAGCAACTTAAAGATATAGCGACTTACGAGATAACAAGATAAGAACCTAACGACCTAACACATGAAGCGGCTCGTGAGCGACTTAAAGCATAAACATAAACAAGTTGACAGTTATAGAGCTCGCGACCTAAAGGTTGAACGACTTAATGACTTCAGTCTTTAACGACCTAAGAGCTCCAGCGACTTAAAAGGAGGAACACTGCTTAGCGACCTAACAGGTAGCGACTTACAGAATGCGGCGACCTAAAAGATTAAATGTCCAACGACCTACGACTTACCGAGTTGGCGACCTAAGGGGTGAAGCGGCTCAACGACCTAGCCTAGGTCACTATGTTGAATATCTTAACATTGTTAAGTCGCCAGCTATTCCCTTAAGTCGCAGACGACCTACGACCTGCATTAGGTGGCTTACGACCTTGTACTTGGTGATAAAATTATACCGCCTTCCCCTAAGTTGCTAGGATCTACCCTAGGTCGTCCACGCCCTAGTACTTCATTCAGAAGAGGCTGCTACCGGATAGGGCCGAAGATTCACTGATAGGTCGCTCATTAGAAGTCCACGACCTATCTTAGGTCATAACGGCAGACCTACTACTTACCTTAGGTCGCCCACGACCTAAGGCCTGTTCAGAAACCCCTATAAATAAGGCATGTACTCCAACATTTCAGGGTGTTCTCGGGATCATTTTTTCCAAGGCATCGACCTTCTGCCATTTTCTGAACTCGAGCAATAATTCAAGCATCTCTAACATCAAGGACGCTCCTACAAACTTCAAGAAAGAATCGACATCTTTCAACATGAATTCGAGAGACTATTCTTCTTAGAAGTTTAAGATACTAGTCCGAAGTGAAATTTAATTGAAGGAAATTGTAAAGGATTGTAATAATATAAGCACTAAAAAGGATTGAAGTGGACGTAGGCTTTATCATAAGCTGAACCACTATAAATTCTGTGTCTTTTTCGGCTTTTTCTGTGAATTACTGCGTTTTCTGATTCCCGTATTAATGGGTGGAGCTTTCGCTCTATCTCTATTTGCATCGGGGTGTTAGCGTCTGATTTTTACGTTAACATTTTTGGTGCTTTCACTGAGAAGGCTGAACTCAGGAATACTTTCACCATTGTTTCGCGAAAGTTTGTTGAACGAATTTCTTTCCAAACCAGAAGTCTAACATAAATCATGGCTCCGGGAAGAAAACGTAAATATCTTAGATTTGAAGATACTTATGGCAATGCCACTGCTTTTCCCGCGCCAAGTGGAGCGGCTTCTAGTATTGGAGTCACAAGGGAAAAAAATTAGATGCTGTGGTGTATGGATTATATCAACACATGGAAGCCCAGAGCACTATGATATTGGACAAAACGAATGCATTGCTTGAGATTAGTCAACGACTAGAAAGTAATATAGAAACCATCGCCGAAGAAGCTCAGGATTCTGAAGGATTGAATATTCCTCAAGGGGCAACTGGCATTGCGCACGGGCATTTCTCCAAGCAGGGGGTTCATGGCCACGTCCAACTATTCACGAACGTTTGTCAAGGCGAACTTTCGAAAGAATAGATGACGTCTATCCCTTGAGACCTCTCAACGATGAGGAGTACTTCCCAGAGATGATCCAACAGATAAAGGAAAACAATGGTAAGAAAAAGCGGAGAGACTTGAAGAAAGTTCGACGCTTTAGACCCTCAGACTTTACTCCCTTGATTGATACTCCGGAGAATATTTTCTTGGCAACTAAAGATAATATTGAATATCCTAAGCCATATAAGCTGAAACTTGGGAACAATTCCACGGAAAGTGAAATTTTTTAAGTTCCATGGTCAGCCTGGTCATGACACTAATGAATGTCGCCATCCAATAAACTTGATTGAAGAACTAATGAAACAGGATAAACTTCAGCAGTATGTTAAAGGAAACGGGAATGACTCGTCCTCATCCATTCAGGGGCAACTAGTTCCCGCTCGTCAATACGGCTCAGATAAAAGAACTGTAACGCAGGGAGATGAAGGGCCTATTATTAATGTCATTACAGCAGGCCCTCACCCAGCAGGTGAAAATTGGATGAGACGGGATGACATGCTCATGCCTCAAGAAAAGCCTCAAAGTGAGAGAAGATTCCCATTCTGAAAGATGCTGCCATCTAGTCCTATCACGCCAGAGATTCGATTCTTAAAGCTTGGGACAGCAATTGCTTCCAGATTTTACATAAAATGCCTTGTTACAAATTTGTAAAAGAATGTTGGACGTATCATTCTTGTATCAAAAGCTATTGTAAAAACAGGACAAATAAATAATAGGAACTGTGAATCTTGTGTTCTTTACAATTATTAAATGTCTGTTTTGTTTCGATATGCAAAATACTTTAAAATGTATTGCTAAAATGTCGATTTGAATTTGCAGGCAATTAAAATAAAGCTTACCCATTGCGACACCAAGCAATCCCTGACATCACTCAACAACAACAAGTATTAGGCCACAAAAGTTCCAAATTCAAATCCTATAAAAGAAGTACTTCGAGTAAATAGTTAATGATTCCGCTGGAGTAAAACACTTGCTAAATAATTATGATCGCTTGAGCAAACAAGCATCCGATTAAGTAGCCCGTGTCTGCCCTTGCGAACTCAAGCAACTATGAAGTACATTTCTTTGGATAAAATGAACTACTTGCAAAAGAAAAGAATGTGTGCTAAAAGGTGAGGGCAGCAAATCGCTGATATGAGCAAATGGTGAAAAGACACGGGAGGCAGACCGAAAACAGCAAAAGACCTCTCTAGAGGAAAAAGCCCTCTTCGAAGGCACAACTCTTTGGAGGATAAAGACCTCTAACGGGGCATGCCAGAAAATGAAAGTTCTCTTCCTCAAAAGGATTGGTGGAATGACCGGAGGAACCTTCCTAATTGGAAGGCAAGACGCTTATTCACTAGCTGGGACCGTTTGCGCAAACAAACATCCAAGTAAGTTGCGTCCGCCCCGTGAATCCAGCCAACCATGAGAATGTAGCTTCCAAGCATACTTGGAGGCACATTTCACCAGGAGTTGAAGTGTAAGAGTCGCTCTTCGGAGGTCCACTTCACTAGGAGCTGAAATGATAAAAAGACCTCTTCGGAGGCACACGTTTCACCGAGATATGAAATAAAACTTCACAAGTGTTGAAACGTGAAAAGCCCTCTTCGGAGGCCCATTTCACCAGAAGTTGAAGTGTAAGAGTCGCTCTTCGGAGGTCCACTTCACCAGGAACTGAAATGATAAAAAGACCTCTTCGGAGGCACACGTTTCACCAAGATCTGAAATAAAACTTCACAAGTGTTGAAACGTGAAAAGCCCTCTTCGGAGGCCCATTTCACCAGAAATTGAAGTGTAAGAGTCGCTCTTCGGAGGTCCACTTCACCAGGAGCTGAAATGATAAAAAGACCTCTTCGGAGGCACACGTTTCACCAAGATCTGAAATAAAACTTCACAAGTGTTGAAACGTGAAAAGCCCTCTTCGTAGGCTAATTTCACCAGAAGTTGAAGTGTAAGATTCGCTCTTCGGAGGTCCACTTCACCAGGAGCTGAAATGATAAAAAGACCACTTCGGAGGCACACGTTTCACCAAGATCTGAAATAAAACTTCACAAGTGTTGAAACGTGAAAAGCCCTCTTCGGAGGCACATTTCACCAGGAGTTGAAAAGTAAGAGTCGCTCTTCGGAGGCCCACTTCACCAGGAGCTGAAATGATAAAAAGACCTCTTCGGAGGCACACGTTTCACCAAGATCTGAAATAAAACTCCACAAGTGTTGAAACGTGAAAAGCCCTCTTCGGAGGCACATTTCACTAGGAATTGAAGTGTAAGAGTCGCTCTTCGGAGGTCCGCTTCACCAGGAGTTGAAATGCACAAAAAAAAAATAAAGACCTCCAGTGAGGCACACTTCTCAAAATAAAAGTGCCAAAAGGCTCTTCAGATGGCGCGCTTCATCGTGTAGGAGATTCCACCTCTTAAAAACAAAAGTGACCATCTTCGAAGGATGAAGTGTAAAAAAAATATATAAGACAAAACTTCTCCAATGCAAGGCACACTTTACTAAAGCAGAGTAACATTTCCTCAAAAGTGGAAAAATTATTCTCTATAGTAAGAATGCACGCCTTCTTAATGTAGAAGAGTTGTTCTCCAGAGTAAGAGTGCAAGTCTTCTCTAAGCAGAAGAACTGTTCTCCAAAAGAGATTGCAATAAGCTGTGGGATGGGGGAAATATAATACAACTTATAGCAATGCTCAATCAACATACCACAAGCCCATTGCAATATCAGACAATGAAAACAAAGAAACTTGTATAAAAATGAAGAATAAATGTATTCTCAAATATAGATAGAAGTTTGTATAAGTAAAAGAAACATTTTACTCAATATTATGGAAATTGTATACAGGTACAGGTTCCAAAACAAAGAAAAGCGGGGGCCGGTACCCACACAATCTCCGGCCAGTACAAGCAAAAAGCAAGAAGGCAAGATGAACAGAGTAAAGCCAAATTCACTTCTCCTTCTACCCGCCACCCTTGGAGCTCTTACCAGGCGTAATGTTTAGTTTCTGAGGCCGACTTGGATGGGTCGGGGAGGAAGGAGAAGGAGGGGTAGCTGGGTCTTCTTCTGTTTTTTCTTCGACAACAAAAGCGCTTTTCTTCTTCCTCTTTGAAACTGAACGCTTCCTCCTCTTCTTTGAGGAAGACTCACTTCCCGGAGTAATTAATGAAGAAAGTTTTGTATCATCATCATAAGGTTGCTCGGGAGTCTTCTCACCTTCCTCAAGTTCTCCCACCGGCTGTTCTTGAGAAGCAATAGGATCGTCCAAGTTTTGAAGAGCTTCTATCTGCTCCTCTTGCGATCCCGGCTGAGAAACGGGAGTGATTTGGAGAGACGGAGGAACAACAATTGGAGGAGGAGAAGTCTGAACTATGCTTGGTGCTTTCACTACAAGAGAAGAGAAGGAAAAATCAGTATTCCTCATAAAAAGTGGAGATAACGGCTCACTGAGATTCAAGAAATAGTCAAAAAGTTCATCGAACTCATGAGAAGCGAACAAGTAGTCCACATGAGCTGATTCGACGGTGAAGTTACCTGGAGGAGTTGATTTTATCACGTCAATTTCGTAATCTAGTGCTTCGGCACTTCCTTGAGGCTCATCGGTGGTTTGAGAAATTGTAATTCCAGTGTCAGCTTTAGCAGGAACCAAAGAATGAGAGCTAGAGCCAGTAATGTCAATATCGGCTGAAATGGAAGGATGAGTTGGGTCGGCTGAAGATACCTTCCCTAAATTATCTCCTTCTGTTGTCCCGGCCCGCTCTCTAGCAAGTTGCTCTTTTCCTCTGGCAAGGGCTGCACGAGCTCTGTCATCTAAATAATGCGCCTCGAGTTCTTCTTCGGCATACCCAGCACCTTTAAGCATATCAAGTGCAGCCTCCCATACTTCAGCCAAAGTAATTTCATATTTGGGGCCCAAAAACGAGAGACTGCCACACCTCAGGACGCTTTGCAAGTAAGAGTCAAATATAGTAGAGCTGACGTCGGTTTTGGTCGCCTCGTGTGCTTCTTCAGCCGCTACTTTGCCGACGATGGCCTCGTCGCGCTCTCTTTCAGCTTTAGCAAGTTGAATTTTTAGCATTTCAATCTCCACATTCTGCGAGCTAGTCTTCTCTCGGAGCTCCGCAATGTCAGAAACATAGCCCTCATTGACTCTTTTTTGCTCATCAAGCCTATCTTCGGCCTCTCTTTGGCTAGCATGAGCATCCCGTACTTGTTGTTGAATCACACTTTCCTTTTGAGAGTAGAAAGTGGAGGAAGTAGCAAATTCTTCTTTAAGTTTTTCCACTGCTGCCTCAAGTTTTTCATTATAAGTGGTGATGCTCCTTATTTCTGCATCATGTTCCTCAAAAATTTTCTGCCACTCAGATTTGTCGTTTTTCATTGTAAGCGTGGATTCAAGATTCGCGCGGTTTACCCTCTAGAGCTCAACGACAAGTTTTTGCCAACTTGACATTCTCTCGATATCAAGTTTGACGGCATCAAGATTGTGCAGCATAGCCTGCTTGTCGATTGGGACCAAATCAAGGTCGAAGCGCACTCCTTTCAAGCACCAGTTCGGAAATCGGCTTTGAAGAGTAGCTGGGCCTGGTCCAACCTGATATGAGGGCCTGCCAATGATCGTTTGAATATCGGTACGAGCAAGGGCGGGAGATTGAGAAGGCACTAGAGCAATGGGCTCTTTAGGAATATCAGATGATGACTTTTCACTGTGCTTGGCTCGTTTGCTCGAATCTTCAGCAGCATGGGTTTTTCCTTTGTCATCGCGGGATTTCCGTTTGTGAGAATCATCTTCCCTCTGGGAAGAATCATGTCGCTCATCCTGTCTCTCACGGCGTTCTTCATAAGAGCGTCTTTCTTGAGCTTTTCTAGCAGCTCTTTCCTCATCAGTTTCCCTATGAGCGGGAAGATGGCGTCTATAATCATACTGACCGCGCCTTCCATACTGCTTAAAGTCGTAATAATATGAACCACTTCGCCTCATTGGAGAACCTGAAATTGAAAAAGAAGCATAACTTGAGAATCTTCAAAGTACAAGGAGTTAAGTGCATATAAGTGCCAAGAAATCCTAGGTGTGTGTGATGTGCAAACTACACACGCCAAACTAAGAACCGCTCCTCGGCTGGGGGGCAGTGATAGATTTTACAGCTAATGTAAATTCTTAGGCAGGCGGAGTCTGTTGAGGGACAGATGTTGCTTCAACTGCTGAAGAAGTAACTTTGGTAGCAGTGGTATCATCTTTAAAAAGCTCTTGAGAGGTAGTCATTAAGTCTCTCAGGCTTCTGAAGATATCATCGCCATCATACCTTGCAGGAATCTTCCCTTCAACTCCTTTATCAGCATTCTTCTCGAATTGCTGGGGAAGTTCTTCTTCTTCGACGACCGGGGTAAGAACAAGTTTACCAGATGGCCCTGCAACGTCGATTGTCGTAGAGCATTTTACCAACAGAGCCTCAGTTGTAGGTTCTTTCAGTGCAGGTTCTTCAGTAGAAACTGGGCATCTGATGCCTTTGCTGGGGAATCAGGGACTTCGTGAGGTTGTGTAGAACGGGAAGAATGTAGAAGTCCAAACTGATGTAGAAACTCATCCTTCAGTAGAAATTTTATACTCCTCTCCTCAGCAGCCACGGCATTCAGTCTTTCAAAAATCTGCTTGTGGCTTGAATCTCTAGAGGGGAGAGGAAGTGCTGAAAAAGGAAAGAATGAAATTAGCGACTGGCGATTCGGGTCTCGAAAAAGCTCGGAAAAGGAAAAATAAAGATAGGTAATCTTACTTCCCACTCTCCAAATGGCATAAAACCCTGGAGGGCAGCGAACGAAGAAAATTGGTTCAGAAAGCCATGAGCACTTTCGGAAATATCGGTAATAAGCTTGCGATTCCTAGCGCTTCTCACATGAATTAGGGAAGGGTGGTTTTTATTCTTTGCGAATGAGCATAAGTAGAAAATTTCTTCGAAGCTCGGTAAATGATCAAGAGTTCTCCTAAATTAAACACATAACCCCATCAAGATGGCGTAGCCATTGGGATGCAGTTGAAATGGAGAGATGGTCAACCGAAGGAGAAGTGCTCGAAGAAAGTCGTTAAAATGAGGAATTGCTCCACTTAGGCACATCTGGCGATTGACTGCGATAAAGCCATGAGGTGGACAGTCAGCAGTATCACTTGGGCCGGGCAGTAAAGTATCTGTTTCAGCAATGCCGAACTGAATGCAAAACTGATTAAATGCCCGTTGAGTCAAGGTAGTCGGGGTCCTTTCCGGGGGGATCTCCAGCGGGATGGCTATCTGGAAGGCCTCTCCAGCTTGTATTATCATTCCTTCTTGTTGTGAAGCCATTCTCCATAAGCAACTGGATATTCAAATATGAAGGTGCACGTTTCCTAAATGTGTGATGTGATGAGTAATACTAACAAAGCAACAAGCAAATATAACTGAAATTAAGCTAATAAACATGTGTCAGTTGCAAAATTTCAGGAATTGTCGCTTTAAGTCCAAATACAAGTGCATTATTAGTGCAAACAAATCGACTTTGTTTGGTTTACATTGCTTTACTACTTCACTTGAATTTATCGATTCACAGCATTTCATACAATTTCTTTAAGTTGATTATTCTTTAGCGACTAATCTGTCATTTGATGTGGGTAGTCAATGGCAGTATATTCGTCCCAGTTTTCTATGAATATTGTATTCAGCAGGTTGTTAGCTTACAAATTAGTGCAATCTGTAAAGAAGTTCAAACAGTTCAAAGTGCAGGCAGTTTATTCCAGCTGTTCAAATTAAAAATTCAAGTTGAAGTTATGCTTCAAGACAGGCAAGGCATTTTTTTACTAAGTGTTAGCTCATCCACAACCTAAAAACTATGTTACGAGTTATGTTAGGTCATTGATCCGTTAAATCATGATACATGTTAAAGAATAAGGCTTCAAGTCAAAATAACGCGAATTCGCCAAAGCCCTAGCTCGGCCGCGACCCAAAGCTTATGCCGCAAGTATTGTAGGTCGCAAGCGTGATAAGTCGCGAGGAAGAAAGGTCGCGAGCACGCCAAGTCATAAGTAAACCGGGTCGCAGGAAGAGTTTGGTTGCGTGATCCACGTTCGAACTTTTGAGCCGTAGGTCGTTCGACAACTCTCCCTAACCCGTTAGATTTTCTCCACCCATCAAATCGCCTATCAAACCCATTAACACGATAACCTCCTGTCGCCTCCATTAATTATCTCCCCAGTGAAGACCATCATCCTTTTACACCACTAAATCGCCCAAAGCCGGTCTAGATCACCATAAATCCATCATTCATCCAGTGCGTCACCGTGTTCTTGTGAATTAAAACGTCTTATGGCGATTAAGGACCGATTGTGACACAATTCATGTTAAAGTGCAACATGAAAAATGGATTAAGGCTGGAAAAAGGGAAACTCTGGTTTCGATGATGGTTATAGTTGAGTGTCGGTCGGAATCACTTACACAAAATAATGGGGAGGAATCAACAGCCTGATAGTTCAAAATCGCCTTTGAAAGATTGAAGCTTCGTTAATGGCAGAGCAAATAGTTAGAACAGATAAGTGATGGGAAGAGAGAAGAAGGAGGGCGATTTATACAGTGGAACCTGAAACGGCACATCGACCTGACCAAGCCTTTAGGTCGCCTGCCGAACTAGCGACTCAGAAAGGAACGAGTTAAAAGATATCGAAGCACACAACCTACGACTTAAGGCGTGTACTTCGAGGGGCAAGTGTTAACTACTTAATTTATCAGCTCACCGACCTCAAAAAGGAACGACCTAGTCACACAAAATCGACCTAATGACCCGAGGAAGTAAGCGACCCAAGGCGATAGCAAGGCAACTGGAATGAGGTTCTGTATCACGGCTTAGCAACTTAAAGATATAGCGACCTACGGGATAACAAGATAAGAACCTAACGACCTAACACATGAAGAGGCTCGTGAGCGACTTAAAGCATAAACATAAACAAGTTGACAGTTATGGACATCGCGACCTAAAGGTTGAACGACTTAATGACTTCAGTCTTTAACGACCTAAGAGCTCCAGCGACCTAAATGGTGGAACACAGCTAAGCGACTTAACAGGTAGCGACTTACAGAATGCAGCGACCTAAAAGATTAAATGTCCAACGATCCACGACTTACCGAGTTAGCGACCTAAGGGTGAAGAAGCTCAACGACCTAGCCTAGGTCGCTATGTTGAATATCTTAACATTGTTAAGTCGCCAGCTATTCCCCTAAGTCGCTGCCGACCTACGACCTGCCTTAGGTCGCATACGACCTTGTACTTGGTGATAAAATTATACCGCCTTCCCCTAAGTCGCTAGGATCTACCCTAGGTCGTCCACGCCCTAGTACTTCATTTAGAAGAGGCTGCTACCCGATAGGGCCGAAGATTCACTGATAGGTCGCTCATTAGAAGTCCACGACCTATCTTAGGTCGCAACGGCCGACGTACTACTTACCTTAGGTCGCCCACGACTTAAGGCCTGTTCAGAAACCACTATAAATATGACATGTACTCCAACATTTCAGGGGGTTCTCGGGATCATTTTTTCCAAGGCATCGACCCTCTGCCATTTTCTAAACTCGAGCAATAATTCAAGCATCTCTAACATCAACGACGCTACTACAAACTTCAAGAAAGAATCGACATCTCTCAACATGAATTCGAGAGATTATTCTTCTTCGAAGTTTAAGCTACTAGTCCAAAGTGAATTGTAACTAAAGGAAATTGTAAAGGATTGTAATCATATAAGTAATAAAAAGGATTGAAGTGGACGTAGGCTTGATCATAAGCTTAACCACTATAAATTCTGTGTCTTTTTCTGCTTTTTCTGTGAATTACTGCTTTTTCTGATTCCCGTATTAACGGGTGGTGCTTTCGCTCTATCTCAATTTGCATCGGGGTGTTAGCGTCTGATTTTCATGTTAACAACAACAGATAGGGTCCTAACTTCAACATCAGTCATATCAAGATTTCTGCACACATACATCCATTCATACATTAACAAATAGATCACAAGCAACATGTATACATAACAACATCAAGTTATAAACCTTTATTCTGTTTTAAAAGTTTGTTACTCGCTTGATTTGTTGAAGGCAAAGAACAAAAGTCTGAGAAAACTGAAATTGTTGAGTAATTGCTTTTGAATCATTTTGCATTTCTCTGGTTTTGATGATGCTATTGATGAACTAATCAAGAATAGTGTAGATGTATGTATAGGAAGATAGTATTTACAGAGGTAGGCATGTTGGTACAAGTGATATCTTTGTTATACAATAAGCATAGCTGAGATGCTTTAATATGCTAGAGGAATATTGCATTATGGGCTGGGGGATTTTCTTTTGTGCTGAGAGGATGGGGGCATTAAATGAAATGGTCCTTTATGTTATTTTATTTCTTTGTTTTATCAACAAGATCTCGGCTGAGATGTTGTATTTTGTATTTACTTTTATTTGTTTGAATACTTTATTTCCATTGCCTAGTTTATAAGCTTATACACATGAATATATATATTTGTTTGTACAGTATTGTCTGAGATACTTTGTTTTTGTTTTCTATACCCTCTTTTGCATGTTGACTATAATATTGATATAGCATTTAATGCCAGGTGCTTCATGTCTCCTATATGTTTACTTTTTTTGTACTTGAATAATTTGTTTACTTCGGCCATGTACAAACCTTTGTACTTATTCTTTTTCCTTGATTTATATATAGTGGCTAACATGATAATATTGTATGCTATAATGTTTTGCATTCTTTTTTTCTTTTCTTTGTTCCGTTTTCTCTTTCTTGTTTTGCTTTCACACTTACATACACATTTACTTGTTTCACTTTTATTTTTGCTCTTACTTTATGTACATTTTCCTGCCTACAAATATTTTATTACTTTGTATATTCTAGTTAATGTGTTGTTTTAAATTTTAGCTATACGTATTTATTTTATTTACTTATGCTTAGTATTTATAAAGTATATTTTATTTTTAAAGACTTCATTTTGATAATTTTCAAATCAATTTATCAATAAATTTCACAATTTTAAATCAAAAATTTAATTTAATTATCAATTTAAACTTTAAAAAAATCCGGGATCGTTGCATTCCTCCTTGATTTAAATCATTTAGTTATGGTTTTAATGGAGGAAAAGTCCATCTTATACCCATATAATTTAAAGAATCCTGTGTACTTGCCTATGGCTAATCTTGCCATTTTCTTTTAAATTTCTATTTCTGGTAAAAGTAGTTGTCTCACTACTTTTCTGTGCACATGCTTTTTGCATGATTTTTATCTACACATTATTTTTATATGACCAGATTTCACAATGTACCTTACCATACCCAAGCTAATTCTCATGTTTCTTTCTATCATTTTTATTTTTACTGACTTAATTTACCATTTGCTCCTCTCTTGATTATTTTTAAAACTCAGTAATATTACTTAACTGGTTTTATGTATTTTTGGTTGTCAAGAGGATTTTTATTTTATCATTCCATACTTTTCTGATCATATGTATATACTTTCTATACAATACTCACATATATACCAGTCATGTGAATTTTAGAATTCATTTTATACTTAACCATTTTCCTTTCATCACTACAAATAAAAATATGATTATCCCCTTGCATAATTACTTCACTTACTTCTGATATTCATTTCAAGCTATATATTTTTTTTAAATAATTTTTATTCTCAAAAATTTTGGGTCTTCACATAATTTCGGCCTCTCCTTCACCTTTTCCAAACTGCGCTCCTCCACCAAACCCACTCTTCCCCTTGCGCAATATCCATCGAAGACGCAGCGACCCTCCCTTGTTTCCTCTACTGTTCGCAATACCAGGCATAGGTAAGTTAAGTTTTTATTTTTCAAGTGTTATATATATTATATATAGTTTTATATTTAGCTATGATATGGATGATTTTATCAACACACGTCCCTTGTACGTGCTGTTGATGCATATTCTAGCATTCAAAGTTGGCACGCATATTTGTTTATATGGAGTATAGTTATGATATATTGATAGTGGTATAAAAATATAAGATGCATACATATAGTGGTTTATATAAAGTTGTTGGCTTTGAATACATATATACCAAACGTGGTTTCCATTTTTTTTTGAAAATTTTGTTTTGTTTGTAGAAGTGTATGCATATTTAATATGTGTGAGTTGTGTTGGATCTGCAAATGGAGTCGGCATATTTGGTAAGTAGATTTATATTCATTTTTGTTTAACTTTGAGTCCATATATGTATATTTTACAAACCTTATTATATGATTTATTTTATAAGTTTGAAAATCCGTTGTTATATATATGTAGTTTTATAATAAACAGGTTTATAACTTTTATTTGAAGGTCAATTCACATCTTATTATTATGGAAGTTGTATAGGATAATTTTTTTTTGAAGATGTTTATTTTCCTAAGTTCGTATATGACATATATTTATATAAAGTTATAACAATTATAGATATATCTTTATGGCCTTATATATATCTATATACTTTGCATACACTTATGTATGGAGTTAGTTTTCTAATATATAAGTTTTCAGTTCAGTTGGCATGCATGTTTGCATAAAAGTTAAGGGTGTATATGTGTTTTAGTGTAGACCAGTTGCTTTCGCAAAATGTATATATTTTAAAGTTTACATTCTAAATTATACTTTCGGTCTGCACAGGTTACAGTATTATATATATTTATAAAATAAGTTATAATATAAGTTATATAAGTAATTCGTACATCCGTTGTCTAAATTTTTTATATAAGTCTCTGTATAGGATTTATTGTTTATGTATGGGTGGTTATATATTAGTTTATATATATAAGTAAAGTATTTAAAATTTATAATTGTATTGTGAAGTGGATTTTGTACCATATGTATATAGTAGTTTATAAATGAGATTTGAACAGTGTAATTTGTTGATGTTTTATCTATAAATCTTATTTGAAAATATAAATCTTAATGATATTATATACATAGGTCGTATGGGGTGGTTTGGGTCTTAGTTTTGTAAATAGAAATTTTGATCTATGTGTAAAAACTTAAAATGGTTTGGAAAAATTATAAGGATTTTTTTTATTTAACATGTATTTTTCAAATGTTAAAACTATTGGTTTATGTATGAAAAAAAGATAAATTATATATATATATATATATATATATATATCTGTGTGTGATTCGACTTTAAATATTTCTTACGGATGCAATTTTGATTTTTATTAAAATGGAAAAAATTTCTGTATATATCAGACTGATTCTGATTCAATTCATAAATTCTTGATTATCAGCCTCGTTCATCCAATTCGTGCCAATCCTACTTTGCTTTGAAATTCATGCTTGGATTTATAATTCAAATTTCAGTGTCCGTATCAGTGTGCGCATCCATGTCATCTTCTGTATTCTCTAGCGTCGAAAGGTGAGAAATCACTCACGATTAACATTCTTTTATTTGTAAATTTGATTTAAATTGAAATATGATGCTGTAGTTATTTAAATTGTTATATATGCTATTATATGTAACTGTTCACTTATGGGATATGACACCATATCCTATTGTTTATATTTATTTTTGATGATATATGCCTGTTGTTATTATTATTTTCATATCTGTTATCACTCTGCAAGTTCCCTGTTAATATAGGAATCACTATGGGTTGAAATGATACATACCCGAATGGACTTTAGAATAGGAGAATTTCGTTATGGGTTGAAATGATAAACCCAAGAGATTTTCATTTGAATTGAAATTGGGATTTCGGGTTGAAATGATATCCACCCGTATATATTTAACTTACGGATTGAAATGATAAATATCCGTATCCCTTGTCCATAGAATAGAAAATTTTAGAACGACGCCGTGGTCTATATGAATGTTTTGAAAATAGTTTCTATGGTCTTGAAAAGAAATATATGGTTTTAAGGAATATTGATTTAAATTATTATATATAAAGGTTATTTTATATATAGATTTAATATTAAGATAATTTAATTTAGATTGATTTAAGTAAATTTGAACGGGAAGGTCGAGTTGATTTTTGAATTGATTTGTGTAGTTTGAGGAAATAAAAATACTTTACTTCATAAAGTATTGGATATGTATACTAATTTGGAAAATAGAGATATTTAGAATGAAAATGATATTTTAGTTTTGAAATATAAATAAAATTGAAATGACCACGGTGTTATAGTGTATATTTCTACCCTGTAGATAGTTCCTTGGATCCTTAGAGGATGGTTATCCCAAACATCCTCTAAGTTAAATATATTTCAATTGATATTTCACTTGAGTTGGATTTATAGATATAAGAATATTAATCCTGACTCGAGTGTTTTGTGTTTTGCTTTACGCTCGAGTCAGACTGAGAGACACAGTATTAGAGACTCACCTTTGGAGTTTGGAGCTTCGTTGGAGGTCCAACTATCGATTTAGCTTTCAGCTTTTCCAGTTGATTATTTCAGAGGAGTCATTGGTTCGTACTGAAGATTTCATTGTATTTGAGATATTCGGATGTAATTTATTTCTAACTCTTATGTATATAGTAGCTTCATGAACTACTATTCTTTATCTATTCCGCTGCATTATATTACTCTGTGTCTGTGATCTGTGATGTTTTATTTACTGTATATGTTTAGTTTGCCAAATTTAAATTAACAACGCGGTATTTTGAATTATTCAAGTCGGACATGTATGGTTTTATTGTCGATTTGAATGGTCCAAAATAGCGGATCGTTACAACAGCGGAATGACAAAATATAATAATTAAATAAACAGTTCATGAAGCTGTTTTAAAAATACATTTGATTACACTTTTACAATACAATCATAGTTATACATACATCAAGTACCATAGGATAATGCAGCGGAACAACATGATGTAGTGGAATAAATATAATAATAGTACGTCAATCTCCACTTTCATCCTCCAAAAATAAAATGGTCTTCAATTCGCTAAAAAGCTCAGACTGACCCGAGCATTATGAAAAGAAAAAACACTTGGATCAGAACTAAAATATACTCATGTAAGTAAAATCAACATCATGTGGAAAATGCGTGTAATAGCCTCAGAGATGTTATAGTATTTTCGTCTCATATCCGTTGTATAATGTGAGTACAATAACGTAAGAGATGTTACGAGATTTTTCCATCTCTTAAGGATATGTCAAACTATCTATATGTGGTAGTATACGCTATGTATGTATTGTCTATCAATAAAATATAGTATTAAAAATAGTGTTACGGAGTTACCCATATCCCATTAACACATTTTACATAAGCATTGTAGTCTATACTATAACATCCTGCCTTTTTGCACGCTTTAAATCGACACACGTGCCAATTCAAACCATACGGAAGGGCGGATTGTTATGGGGTAAATAAGAAAAACAAGAAAGAAATAAAACAAAAATAGAATCTCACAGCGGAATGATAAAATATAATAATCAAATATACAGTTCATGAAGCTGTTTACAAAAATTTAATTTTTCTTATACAATATATATCAGAGTTGCACATACCAACGAAGAAAAAATCGATGCAGCGGAATACAGTGTGCAGTGGAACAATATAAATAATAATAATACAAATCTTCATCTTCGTCCTCCAGAACTAAATCTTCAAATCCCGAAACGCTCGGAATGATCCAAGCGAATTGAAAAGACAAAACACTCAAGTCAGAACAAAAAGATCTTGTGTAAGTTAAATTAATAGAAGTAGATATGAGTGCAGTAACTCAAGAGATGCTCGGGATTTACATCTCCTAAGGATCTGTTAAACTATACTATGTAGTATATTTCACTAATGTTAACCCTGTTGTGATTCATGACTTAAGAGTTATGCGACTTAATGGGCCAAGAGACCAAGCGACTCATCAACTTAAAGTTTCTAACGACTCAAGAAACCTCACGACTTGAGGAATGGACCGACTCAACTGGTTACGACTCAATTAGCTCGCGAGTTAAGGTTAGAGGCGACTTAGAGGAATGGAACGACTCAACGACTCGGGGTTTGTAACAACTTGGTGGATCAACGACTTAACGGGTTAAGGCACTTAGCGAGTTAGTAAGCCAGCTAGCTAACGAGTTAGTGAGTTAGTAAGCAAGCTAACGAGTTAGCGAGTTAGTGAGTTAGTAAACAAGCTAATGAGTTAGCGAGTTAGCGAGTTAGTAAGCAAGCGGGCGGGTTAGCGAGCTAACAGGCTCACGTGTTAGGAAATGAACGACTTAACTAATGAGAGGTCTGAGCGGCTTAAATCAATCCGAAACAATCACCAAATGACTTACTGTTTTTAAGTCGTTCACGACCTGTTAAGTCGTAACCCGTGTCCCTATAACACGTTAACTTGCGAATGCTTACCCTAGGTTGCAAACGAGTCAAGCTAACCCGTGAGATCCTCTACCTCGTGAAGACTTACCTTAAGTCGCAGCCGAGTTATGCTAACCCGTGAAGTTCTATAAGTCGCACACGGCTTAGTCCAGGAAACTCTATAAATATGGCATGTGCTCCAACATACAGGGGACCTTTTGGCCAATCATTTCAAGCGCCAATACTCTGCTGAATTCTCAACTCACCCGACACTTCAAGTTCGAAAGACATTTCAACTAACTTCAAGGGAAAATCTAACGCAATCTACATGGATTCGAAGAATTCTTCTCTACCAAAGTTCTAGTTGTTTGTCTCGTCATAATTGTAATTTAGGATTGTTGTAAAGTTGTGATCGGTTTAGCAATAAAGAGAATTAAAGTGGACGTAGGCTTGCCTTGAGCCGAACCACTATAAAATCGTTGTTATTCACTGCTTTTTCTGTGATTTTCTGCTTATACTCTGCTCCCGAATCATCGGGTGGTGTTTTCACAACTACACTTCATACACCGGGGTGTTAGCGTTCAAATTTTAGCGTTAACATTTTTGGTGCTTTCACTGAGAACTGAACTCAGGCAAACCGTCGTCATTGCTCCACGAAAGTTTGTTGAAGTAACCTCTCTGAAGACTAGAAGTTTATCTGAAATCATGGCTCCGGGGATAAAGAGTAGATCTGTTAGTTCTGGAAATGTTCAAGAGGGAACCTCCGCTTCCCCAGTACCTAATCTAGCCACTCCACCTGTTGGGGTTACAAAAGCGGAGTTGGATGCTGTAATCTTAGGGCTGAACCAGTAGATAAATGCCCAAAGTGCACAATTGGAAGCTCAGAACGCCTAAAATGCCGTAATTTTGAATAAGTTGAATGACTTGCTTGGGGTAAACCTTCAACCAACGGGTAATGAAAGGAACTTTGCTGGCAACATTCATGAGGATGAAGAAAGAAACATTCCTGAGAGGGCTGCCAGCCCCTTTGAGCGGACATTTCCTGAAATTGGTGGATCTAAAGCTCGAAATGATGAGGGATATCTTTCTGAAATGGTTCGACAAATCATGAAGGAAAGCATGCAAAGGAATGAAGATGAGAAGGAATGGGGTTTCTCTCCAAGTAAAACCCCATTTACCGAAAGAATCTTAAAGGCTGAGTTCCCAGGGAAGTTCGTCCCTCCAACTATCCCAGCATACAAAGGAACAAGTGATCCGAAGGAATTCTTGTATAAGTATGATTGGCACATGACAGGTGCCAGAGCTTCTGATGAAATAAAATGCCGATATTTTCCTGTATATCTAGAAGGTGTAGCTCTGCTTTCATTCACCAAGCTGCCAGTCCGGTCTATAGATCAGTTTTCTGACTTAACCCGGAAATTCAAGGAGCAGTTCAGACTATACGCTTCAAAAGCCAAAGATATTATGTCGTTGTCAAGTTTAGAGCAGAATCCAGGTGAAACTATCAGATCTTTCTTGAATCGTTTTAACATAGTACTGGCTGAGGTAGACAATGCAGAGCCACGGATGATCTTGACTTATCCGATGAGGGCGATCGACAAGTTAAGCGAATTTGGAAAATGGCTAAACATGAAGGAACCAAATTCCCTTGAAAAATTCTACAAGAAAGCAGATGAGTTCATACGCCTGGAAAGCCATCCTGTACCGGTAAAGGCAGTGTTAGAAAAAGCTGAAGATAACATTGCTGCTCCACGCAAGAGTGAATCTGTAGGACAGAAAAGGGAAAATAACGATGGAAAGAAACAGAAAAATCTGAAGAAGCCTCATTCCTTCAAACCATCAGAATATACTCCTTTATCAGATACGCCGGAGCGTATATACCTTGCCACTAAAGATTCTGTTGAATATCCTAAACCTCCTGTTCTGAGAACCGGGAAAAAAGCTGTGCAAAGTGGGAAGTTCTGTCGCTTTCATAATCAACCTGGTCATGATACCGACGAATGCCGCCAATTGAAGAATTTGACTGAAGAGTTGATAAGGGGAAACAAGCTGCAACAATTTGTGGAAAAGAATAGCAGCAATCCTACTTCGTCTAATCAGGGGCAACAAGCTCCTACTCATCAACCAAGGACAGGTGAGAAGGCTACAGGGCATGAATCCGGAAGGCATGTTATCAACGTCACTACGGGAGGACCTCACCCAGTAGGCAGAAGCTGGGGTGAGATGGAGAGATATACCAGGGCTTTGAAATATGTACCGGTCGAAGAAGATGTCTTTGTTTTGGAAGACACTACGCCCCTGAAACAACAGAGAACTTTCAATGATGATATTGTGTTCAGAGCCAGGGATTCCGCAAGTATTGAAGCTCCTACCTTGGATCCCTTAGTCATCTCGGCTGGTATCGGGCCAGCTATTGTCAGAAGAGTTCTCATTGATTGTGGCGCATCCTGCAATATCCTCTTCAAGAAAACATTCGACCAAATGAAGATCCCTATGGCTGATGTGCAAGCATCATCGCAGAAAATCGCTGGCTTCACTGGGGAGCCAAAACAGCCGATAGGAACCGTTGATTTGTTTGTGGAACTTGGAGAAGGAGAAAGAAAAGTGGTCCGCAAGCAAACTTTTGTGATTGTCGACGAATTTTCTGCTTATAATGCTTTCCTTGGCCGTCCAACTCTCGCAGCATTCAAAGCTGTTCTGGCCCCATGGTGCCTCACCATTAAATTTCCCACAGATAATGGAGTGGGAGTTATAAAAGGGGATCAAAATGCTGGGCGGGAGTGTTATCTGACAGAGCTGCGAGAGGCAAGGAAAAGAGAAATGGGAAAGGATGCGGCAGCCCCAGTCCGCATCAAAGAGCCAGCCTTGTAGCAATTACAGGGCGGGCCCTGCACTGGCGAGCACAGCGGAGCACGGAAAGAGATGGATCCTAGAAAAGTCAGTGCAGGGGAGAATAGAGTGGTACCAGTGGAAACAACAATACTAGTACCTGTTGACCCAAAGGACCCAAACAAGGTGTTGAATGTGGGTTCACAACTTAATGTGTCAATTCAGAATATCTTAATATCTTTTTTAAAGGCAAATTTGGATGTTTTTGCTTGGACTCATGCCGATATGTGCGGAATATCCCCAGAAGTTGCAGTACACGCTCTAAATATTGATCCAAAATTTACACCTGTGAAGCAGAGAATGAGAACTCTAGGTCCAGAAAGGTCGGCAGCGTTAAAAGAAGAAGTTGATCGGCTCATGGAGAATAATTTTATCAAAGAATCAACCTATCCGAATTGGGTTTCAAATCCAGTGCTGGTTAAGAAAACCAACGGAAAATGGAGAGTATGCATCGATTTTTCAGATCTAAACAAGGCCTGCCCCAAAGACTGCTTCCCATTACCCAAGATCGATCAACTGGTAGACGGAACAGCGGGACACAAATTGTTATCTTTTATGGATGCCTACTCCGGATATAACCAGATCATGATGCATGAGCCAGATCAGGAGGACACGAGCTTTATCACCGACGTTGGTCTTTACTGCTACAGAGTTATGCCCTTCGGGCTGAAGAATGCAGGGGCAACATACCAAAGACTTGTTAATGCTATGTTCAAACCGCAATTGGGCAAGACTATGGAAGTCTACGTCGATGACATGTTAGTAAAGTCTAAGAAAGGAGTGGATCACATAGAACACTTAGTAGACATGTTCGCAGTCCTCCGAAAATACGGAATGAAGCTCAATCCTTTAAAATGTTCATTTGTAGTGGAATCCGGCAAGTTTTTAGGTTTCATCGTGAGCGCTAGGGGCATTGAGGCTAGTCCAACTCAAATTACCGCCTTAAAGGAAGTCAAAGCTCCTAGAATAAAGAAGGAATTGCAAAGTCTCAATGGAAAAGTCACCGCCTTGAGTCGGTTCATTTCCAAAGCCACAAATAAATGCATCCCATTCTTTGACGCCCTAAAGAAAGGAAAGAAAAACTTCGATTGGACTCCCGAATGCCAAAAAGCCTTTGATGAATTGATTCTCCATATGGAAACGCCTCCAATACTTTCTAGGCCTGGCGATGGCGAGGATCTTCTTATATACTTGGCAGTATCATCTCATGCTTTAAGTGCAGCGCTGATACGAGAAGACAAGAGGATTCAACATCCAGTTTACTATATCAGCAAAAGACTCACTGGGGCAGAGATGAATTACTCTAAGTTGGAAAAACTCGCCTATTGCCTACTAATTGCATCTAGGAAGTTGAGGCAATATTTCCAAGCTCATCCTATCAGAGTCCTCACTGATCAACCTTTAAAGCAAGTCCTGTTTCGCCCTGAGACTTCGGGTCGTCTTCTAAAGTGGAATATTGAACTCAGTCAATATGACATCACTTATCATCCCCGAAAAGCAATCAATGGACAAGCTTTAGCGGATTTCATCGCAGAATTCACAGATAAGGGTAACAGTGAGGAGGAAACGATCGACGATTCCCCAATCCAATGGAAGTTATATGTCGATGGCGTGAGAAACGACTACTGTTCTGGAGCCGGAGTTGTACTCGAGACCCCTGAAGATCGATCATTATGCTATGCACTAAGATTGGAATTTCCTTCAACAAACTATGAAGCAGAATACGAAGCCCTTATCGCTGGCCTAAGGATTGCTAAAGAACTAAACATCCGAGCATTACAGATCTTCAGTGATTCTCAACTTATTGTATGCCAAGTCAAGAAGGAATTCCAAGCGAAAGGAGGAAATCTGCCCGCCTACTTGTCAAAGGCTTGGGAACTCCTGGGTGATTTCGATCATTACATGATAAGTCATATTCCTCGAGAAGAAAACATGAAAGCAGATTCTCTCGCAAAGTACTCTAGCACAGGCGAAGCTCAATTTCTGGGGTTAACTCCAGTGGAGGTCCTGTCGACTCCGAGCATTGATGAGATGGATATTGATTGGATCATGAGTGTGTCTCAAGAGCAAGAATCATGTATGACTCCAATAACAGAATATCTGCTCAATGGATCTTTACCGGAAAATTCAAAAGAACGAAAGAAGCTACTAAGGAAAGCCTCTCGCTATATAGTCCAGGATGGCCAGTTATACAGACGGGGATTCTCAATGCCGTTACTTCGATGTGTATCCAGGGAAGAGTCCAAAACAATCCTAGCTGAGGTGCATGGGGGAGAATGTGGTGATCATTTAGGTGGTCAAACTTTAGCGAAAAAGATTCTCCGATACGGATATTTTTGGCCAGAAATTAATCGAGATGCAGCAGACTATTCTCGAAAATGTGACAGATGCCAAAGATTCGCCAAAATTCCTAGAGCTCCTTCCACTGAACTCACACAGATGGTCAGTCCATGGCCGTTTGCGATATGGGGGATAGACCTTGTAGGACCGTTACCAACTGCCAAATCTGGAATTAAATATGCCATTGTTGCTGTAGATTATTTTACTAAGTGGGCAGAAGCGGAACCACTGGCTACTATCACTTCAAAAAAGATGATAAGTTTTGTGACTAAAAGTATCATTTGCAGATATGGTGTGCCTCAAAAAATAATTACAGACAATGGTACTCAGTTCGAAAGTGAAGAATTCCAAGATTTTTGCAAACGATTCAAAATCCGAAAAAGCTTCTCAGCAGTAGCTCATCCACAGGCAAACGGGCAGGTGGAAGTAGTAAATAAAATTATCAAGTCAACCATCAAGTAGCAACTTGAAAAAGCAAAAGGTGGTTGGGTCGATAAGCTACCGCTAGCACTATGGGCATACAGAACTACCCACAAAACTGCGACTGGGCATACTCCGTTTTCATTGGCATATGGATCAGAGGCAATGATTCCGGTAGAAACAGAGGTCCCTTCACATAGAAGAATCCATTTCAATCAAGCGGAGAATGAAAAACTATAGCTTGAGGCACTAGATCTCCTTGATGAAAGAAGAGAAGAGGCTGAGCTCAGAATCGCATCTCATCAGCAAAGGATAGCCAGACATTTCAATTCCAAAGTTCGCCAACGCAGCTTTGAAATTGGAGATCTAGTCCTAAAGAGAATTATGACAGCGACAGGTGTGTTTGGGCCAAATTGGGAAGGACCATATGTCATAGGTCAGAAGCTTCTTGACGGCACATTCAAACTCACTACTGTCAAAGGAGATCAAATTCCAAGAGCTTGGAACAGCAATCACTTGCTTCCATACTTTACTTGATAGCTTTGTTGAAATATTGTAAAAAGAATTATGAATGTATGATTCCTGTAATTGAAAGCGATTGTAAAACCGATGCAAGTGAATAATGAAAGACTATAAAGTAGATGTAGGCCCAAATTCTTGGCCGAACCACTATAAATCTTGTGTTCCTTATTATTATTACATGTTTGCTTTATTTTCGATATGAAAAGTACATTAAATGTATTACTGAAATGTCGATTTAAATTTTTGCAGGCAACGAAAACAAAACTTGCACATTACAAGACCAAGTGATTCTTGTTATCATTTAACAAACAAATTCCAAGTCACAAAATTTCCGAGCTTAAATCCTAGATAAGAAGTGCTTCAATTGAACGGTCAATGATTTCGCCGAAAACGGGCTTTAGCTAATAAATTGAGAAGTTTGAACAAACAAACATCCAATCAAGAAGCTTATGTCCATTCTCGTGAACTGGCCTAGCAATGAAGTACACTTCTTTGGATTAAACAAGCTACTTGTAAGAGAAGGGAGTGCAAGCTTGAAAAAATAAAAATAAAAAATAGAGGATCACTGAAAAGGCATAAGCAAGTGGACAAGGAACAACTAAAGTCCTCTTCGGAGGCACAACTCTTCGGAGGATAAAGACCTCTAACGAAGCATATGCCGTAAAAAAGAAAGTTCTCTACTCAACCAAAAAAGATTGGAGGAGTCATGACCCTCCAACCATGAGAGAATAACTTCCAGGCAATCTTCGGAGGCCCATTTCACCAGGAGTTGAAGTGTTACAACAGCTCTTCGGAATTTTACTTCACCAGAGTTGAAATGTAAAAAAAAATAAAAGCCCTCTTCGGAGGCCCATTTCACCAGGAGTTGAAGTGTTACAACCGCTCTTCGGAATTTCACTTCACTAGAGTTGAAATGTAAAACAAAATAAAAGCCCTCTTCGGAGGCCCATTTCACCAGGAGTTGAAGTGTTACAACCGCTCTTCGGAATTTCACTTCACCAGAGTTGAAATGTAAAACAAAATAAAAGCCCTCTTCGGAGGCCCATTTCACCAGGAGTTGATGTGTTACAACCGCTCTTCGGAATTTCACTTGACCAGAGTTGAAATGTAAAATAAAATAAAAGCCCTCTTCGGAGGCCCATTTCACCAGGAGTTGAAGTGTTACAACCGCTCTTCGGAATTTCACTTCACCAGAGTTGAAATGTAAAACAAAATAAAAGCCTTCTTCGGAGGCCCATTTCGCCAGGAGTTGAAGTGTAACAACCGCTCTTCGGAGTTTCACTTCACCGGAGATGAAATGCTAAAAAAAAAAAGAGAGCCTCTCCCAAGGGGCAGAAACAGAAAGACCTCTTCCCAGAGGAACAATAAGACAGAAAGACCTCTTCCCAGAGGCAGAAATGAAAAGACCTCCTCCCGGAGGCACAATCAAGCAGAAAAGACCTCTTCGGAGGCACACGTTTCACCAAGATTGAAGTAAAACTTCCAAGTGTTGAAACGTGAAAAAGTCTTCCTCAGAGGTGCAACTTTTCAAAGAAACAAAAATCAAGAAGCCCTTTACTGTGGCAAGTAAAGAAAAAAAAAATCCTCATTAGGAGCAAACTTTAACTTTCAAAGGAAGAGTGAATTACTTGTTCGAGATAATTCTCTTCCTCAAAAAGAAGTTGAAGTTCTTTACAAATACCCGCTTTACCACATAGAAGATTTCATTCAATAAAATGTGTATATGCACAAAATAAAGAGTGATATCTTCGAAAGTTGAAGCGTAGAAACTTATTTGTGCTCTATTTTTTAATGAAATCATATTCCTCCGAATGTGGAATAATTATTCTCTAAAAAATAAAAGCATAAGTTCCACATAAAATAAAATATTACAATGGGCTTATGGTATAGGGGCAGCATGGCGTAACTACATCGGTAAAATTGCGCTCGAACAAGATATACCACAAGCTCACTGCAATATCGTACAAAGAAACTTGTACAAAAATGAATAGTAAATGCATTCTCAGATATAGACAGAAATTTATACAAAGAAAAAGAATCATTTTATTCAACACTATTCTATATACAGGTACATGTTCCAACAAAAGAAAAGCGGGGGGCCGTACCCGCATAATATCCGGTCATTACAAGCTTCAATACATGCAAAAGGAAAAAACTAAACAAGGAAGGAAAAGCAAGGTTCATCACTTCTTCTTTCTCCCACCACCTTTTGAGCCTTCGCCTAGTTTAATGGGTAGCTTCTCGCGCCGGCTTAAAAGAGTTGGGGAAGAAGGAGAAAGAGGAGCCTCCGGAGTAACTTCCAAATCTGTTTCTGTGATCAAAATACTCTTCCTCTTCTTCTTCGAAGATGTGCGCTTCGCTCTCCTCTTTGAAGACTCACTTTCCGGAGTAATGAATGCGGACAGTTTTGTATCGTCAGAAGTAGTTCGATCCGGAGAGACTTCGCCTGTCTCGAGTTCTTCTCCTTTTTGAGAAGTAGCAGGATCGTCCAGACCCTGAAGAGCTCCTATCTTTTCTTCCTGTGATCCTGGTTGAAAAGTAGGAAGGGGAGTAACTTGAGAAGACGGAGGAATAATAGCTGCAGGAGGCGAAGTTTGCACAACACTTGGTGTTTTAACTGGAGAAGAAGAGAAGTTAAAAATATTAGTACCTCCCGAAAAGAAGGGAGATATGGGTTCGTCAAGATTCAAGAAGTAATCGAGAAGCTCATCAAACTTTTGAGGAGCAAGCAGGAAATCCACCTGAATCGGACCAATGTCAAAGTTACCTGAAGATATTTTCTTCACTAGTTCAATCTCATAATTTTGAGCTCCAATATCCTCCAAAGCCTCATCATCAGTAGGGGTAATTACCCCGGTTCTTGTACGAGGCGGGGAATGAGCACTGGAACCTGTGATGTCAAACCCAGGAGAAACTAAAGGACGAACAGAGGTAGTAGGTGGTAATTATTTTCCAAAACGCTCCTCTTCCTCCATCCCAGTCCGCACTCTGGCAAGTTGCTCTTTTCCCTTCGCAAGAGCAGCACGAGTTTCCTCATCTAGATAGCGCGCCTCAAGCTCTTCCTCGGTATACCCGGCGCCTCTGAACATGTCGAGAGCGGCTTCCCATACTTCAGCCAGGTGATTTCGTATTTAGGACCGAGAAAAGAGAGACTGCCGTGCCCCAAGACGCTGTGCAAGTAAAAGTCGAATAGATTTGAATTGACGTTGGCTTCCATGGCTTGAATAGATTCTTCAGCTGCGATTTTACCAGCCACGGCCTCATCTCGTTCTTTTTCAGTTTTAGCAAGTTGAGCTTTTAACGCTTCAATCTCCATGTCTTGGGCGCTCATTTTACTCCGCAACTGAGCGACATCAGTGCGGTAATTCTCTACGACCTCTTCTAGCCTCTCAACTTTAGCTTCGGCATCTCTTTGGCCAGCATGTGCATCCCGCACTTGTTTTTGTAGCACCTCTTCTCTTTGAGTGTAAGTGTTAGAAGAGGTGGTAAGATCGTCTTTAAGCTGCTTGACTTCAGCTTCAAGTTTCTCGTTATACTCGGTTATGTTTTTCATCTCGATGCTGTGCTGGTCAAGAATCTTCTGCCATTCCGACTTATCGTTCTCCATAGTTAGCATCGCCTCGATATTGGCCCGATTGACCCTTTGGAGTTCATCAACAAGCTTTTGCCATCCAGACATTCTTTCAATATCAAGTCTGACGGCATCAAGATTTTGGTACATGGCTTCTTTATCAATGGGGACTAAATCAAGATCGAAGCGCACCCCCTTCCAGCACCAATTCGGGAATCGGCTCTGTAGGGTCGGTGGGCCCCTTTCAAGACGATATGAAGGCCTATTAAGATGTGTTTGAATAGCGCTTCCTTTAAGAGCAGGGGATTTGGAAGGAATGTCGATAGAGATGGGAGCGTCAAACTTTTCAGATGTTGCAGATGCGTGCCTCTCACTAGGTTTGGCCCGCTTGCTCGGGTCCTCAACAATGTGGCTCTTCCCCCGACCATCATGTGTTTTACGTTTGTGAGAGTCATCGCCTCTTGAAGGAGACTCATGTCGCACATCTATCCTCTCATGACGTTCTTCATATTCTCTCCTCTCTCTAGCTTTTCGAGCAGCTCTCTGCTCATCGGTTTCTCTGGGACCAGTAAGGTAGCGTCTATAATCATAGTTGCTACGCCCTCCATAGCGCTGAAAGTCTTTGTAATAGGATCCACTGCGTCCCATCGGAGAATCTGAAATAAAAAGATAAGCTTTAGAAATCTTTAAAGTATAAGAAGATAAGTGCATAGAAGTGCTGAAAAATCCTAAGGTGTGCGTGACGTGCAAACTATACGCGCCGAACGACGAACCGCTCGACAGTCGGGGGGTAGTGACAAGCTTTGTAACTAATGGCAGTTCTTGTGCTAAAGGAGTTTGCTTAAGAGCAAAGGTCGTTTCGGCCGCCGAAGATATAATTTTAGCAGTGGTAGAGTCATCCTTAAAGAGTTCTTGAGAGGTGATTATTATGTCACTTAAATTCCCAAAGATGTCTTCAACATCTGGCGCAGCGGATTATTCGAATAAAACTTCAATCGATGGAATGTAGCAATTGGTGAGTTGAAGATACCAAAATGCCCAAGTTCGTTGATCCAAAGATACCGAACTCTAGCTATCTCAAACACGTTGATAGCGCACTATACCGTGTTCAAAGATCTACGATTCTTCGCACGTTGATCTAGCGCACTAGATTCCGTGAATCGGCTTCTACGATCGTTGAATCGAGCGCACTCGATTAACCGAAAGAGGAGATAGGAGATTACACTCAACTACCAATTGGTATGAAAGCACAAAGCTAACAAAAAGGAATTTTATTCAAAAATCAACCTCCTTCAAAATGTACAACACACGCGTATTTATAGGAGTTACAACCCAGTCCCTAAGTCGTTGCCGAACTACGACCCAACTTAAGTCGTGACCGACTTAACACACGCGACTCCACCCCTTTACAATACAGCCCAATGTAAACGACTCAACACGACCGACTCATCATAGGTCGTACGCGACCTAACACATTACATACAAGACCGACTCAAGGACTCAGCTCATTACATTACACAGCCTTCGGCCGACCCAACATCACACCGACTTAACGACTCAAAGACTCGCGACCTTACAACGCAAGGCCGACTCAACACCACATGGATACAACAGTTAGGTCGTATACGACCTAACGACTCAAAGGCAACAAACTACAACACATATGCTCATATGGCCGACTTAAGCGCATGCCGACTCTAGCCCCAATCTCCCTGCGCATATCTCCTCAACGGCTTAGTTAGGTCGTGACTGCTTCCTCTTCTGTTAAGTCGTAGCCGACTTAAACTCTTAAGTCGTAGCCGACTTAAACTCTTAAGTCGTAGCCGACTTGAGTCCTTAGCTCGCAGATAATTCAACGCGGCTGCCTCAACTCGTAGCTCCTCTTCCTTAGGTCGTAACTCGTTATCCTTCACCCTGTTAAGTCGCGAACGACTTAAGGCCTCTTTATTAGCTCGTGAACGACTTAACCCTTAAGGAATTGTAGATCGTGCTGCATCATCCTCCCCTGGTTGAGAAAAATTCGTCCTCGAATTTGTAAATTCTTTCCCATCAGATTGTCCATCTCCATAATACGGCACAAGATGTTTAACATTGAATACGTCAGAAGTGTATACATCCTCCGGCAGTTTCAACTTATAAGCATTCTCATTGATCTTTTTCACAACTTCTACTGGACCAATTTTTCTGGCTTTCAACTTATTATAAGCGCCCATTGGAAAACGATCCTTTGTTAACACAGCATACACCAAATCACCTTCATTAAATTCAACATTTCGTCTCTTTAAATCTGCAGACTTCTTATACTTCTCATTCGATTTCTCCAATCGTTCCTGAACGATTTTATGACATTCAGTCAGCTCATCAACAAAATCAACAGCTCGTTTAACTGTTCCCTTCAACTGTGGTACTACTGCCAAATCCAACGGTCCCCTGGGTAAATTTGAATAAACAATCTGAAATGGACTGAATCCTGTGCTTCGATTCACTGCATGATTATGAGCAAATTCTGCCAGGCATAGCTTCATGTCCCAACTTCTCAAATTATCCCGTACAAGACATCGCAACAAATTTCCCAATAACCTGTTAACAACTTCCGTCTGTTCGTCTGTTTGTGGATGATAAGCACTGCTAAAATTCAACTTCGTTCCTACCATTTTCCACAAACTCAACCAAAAGTGACTCAGAAAACGAGTATCTCTATCCGACACAATAGTCTCTGGCAATCCATGAAGTCGATAGATCTCCTTGAAATACAACTGAGCAACACGAACAGCATCCGCCGTTTTCTTGCAAGCAACAAAATGTGCCATCTTTGAAAATCTGTCCACCACAACAAATATCGAATCATTTCCCCTTTGAGTTCGAGGCAAACCCAAAACGAAATCCATGCTAATATCAACCCATGGCTTAGACGGTACAGGTAATGGCATATACAACCCTGCATTCATCGTTGTTCCCTTTGAAACTTGGCAAATATGACATCGCTCCACAAATCTTTCCACTTCTTTTCTCATCGACGGCCAAAAGTAAGATTGTGAAATCAATTGCAAAGTACGATCACGGCCCACATGCCCTTCCTCATGTAACTCCTTGACAATTTTCAATCTCAAGCTACAGTCTGGTATACATAAACGATTTCCCTTAAACAGAAAACCATCAACCATCATAAATTCATCGGTACTCCCATCCTTCACTTTTTCAACATGTTTCACAAAGTAAGGATCTTCTTCAATCATTTCTGGAAACATTTCAAACCCCGTCACTTCAACCTTCATTGTCGTTAATAAATGACTCCTCCTACTCAAAGCATCAGCTACTCGATTTGTCACCCCTGATTTATGCTTAACGACAAAAGTAAACTGCTGTAAATATGCAATCCATGATGCATGTCTTGCTGAAATTTTATCCTGCCCCTGTAAATGCTTCAATGCTTCATGATCAGTATAAAGAACAAATTCCTTCTGAAACAGATAATGCCTCCAATGCTTGACAGCTTGCACAACAGCATAAAACTCAACGTCATATGTACTGTATCTCATCTTTGCCCCTGACAACTTTTCGCTGAAATAAGCAACTGGCTTCCCATTCTGACTCAGAACTCCTCCAATACCAACCTTTGATGCATCAGTATGTAGTTCAAACAATAACTGAAAATTCGGTAAAACAAGAATTGGTGCAGACGTCAACAATTCCTTGATCTTTTCAAAAGCAACCCCCGCTTCTTCTGACCATACAAATTGTTTCCCCTTTATGCAATCAGTAACTGGAGCCATCACACTACTGAAGTGTGGAATGAATCTTCGGTGGAATGACGCTAGCCCATGAAAACTTCTCACTTCCGTAATCGTCTTTGGCTGTGGCCAATTCCTGACTGCTTCAACTTTACTCTGGTCAACTTGAATACCTTCTCCTGAAACAACATAACCCAGAAATAAAACAGTATGCGTCATAAACACACATTTCTTCGTAGCAGCATAAAATTGTTCCTCACGAAGAATAATCAACACTTCCCTCAAATGTAGAACATGCTTCTCCATACTCCTGCTGTAAATCAGAATATCATCGAAATAAACCACGACGAACTTCCCAATGAATGGTCTAAAGATTTGATTCATCACCCGCATGAATGTACTAGGTGCATTTGACAAACCAAATGGCATAACCAACCATTCGTATAACCCCTCTCTTGTCTTGAAAGCTGTCTTCCATTCGTCTCCAGGTCTGATTCGAATTTGATGATAACCACTCTTCAAATCAATCTTCGAGAATATTGTTGCCCCACTCAACTGGTCTAACAAATCATCCAACCTCGGCATAGGAAATCTGTAACGAACAGTAATCTTGTTCAAAGCTCTACTATCTGTGCACATTCTCCATGTTCCGTCCTTCTTTGGTACTAACAATGCTGGCACGGCACAAGGACTCAAGCTTTCCTGAACACGTCCCTGTTCCAACAACTCTTCCACCTGCCTTCTTAACTCTTCATGTTCCTTCGGACTCATTCGGTAATGTGGTCGATGTGGTAACACTGCTCCCGGAACAAGATCAATTTGATGTTGAATGTCTCTTAGTGGCGGTAACTTCTTAGGCAACTCCTCTGGAAAGACATCTTCAAATTCTTTCAAAATTGGCTTTGCTTCTTCTGGAATATCAACTTCTTCACTGCATTCTCTCCCAATCAACAAAAATACTTCAGGTTCCTCTTCAACTTCCTTAACAAACTCTTTCAAAGTCAACAGAGTTTTTAATTCCTCAATCTCCTCTAGCTTGCTCTCCTTCTGCTGTTGCTTCTTAGGAATCAAAGTGATTTTCGTACCCTCGAACATGAAACTGTAACTGTTGGCACGACCATCATGTTGTACTGCTCTATCAAACTGCCACGGTCTGCCCAACAACAAGTGACAAACATCCATGTCCACTACATCACACCAAATTTCATCTTTGTACTTCTTCCCAATAGAAAAATTAACACAAGCTCTTCGACACACCTTCACTTCACCACCCTTCCTTAACCATGCTAGCTTGTACGGTTTAGGATGCTTCTCAGTCTTCAAGTTCAATTTCCTCACTGCTTCTGTAGAAATAATATTATCACAACTCCCAGCATCAATAACAAACTTGCAAACTTTTCCCAGAATAGTGCATGTCGACTGAAAAATATTGCTTCTCAACCAACTACAATCCTCTTCTTGCTTTGGTGTCAAACAACTTCTCCTCATCATAAGATTACAACCTTCATCTCCAAACAATTCTTCTTCCTCCTCAACATAAGGTGTATTTGAACATTCTGCCTCCTCACCATCATCCTCCTCAACTCCTGCAACCATGGTTCTCTTCTTCGGCTTCGGACATTCGTTGCTTTTGTGACCCAACTCCTGACAATTATAACACTTGAACGCACTGCTAACCTTCGCCTTCTCAGCCTCCTTCACCACTGGCTTTGAAACAGGTTTAGGAACATTAGAACTTCCACCAACACCCCTTGCTTGATTATTGGAATTAGTAAACACACCACCTCCACGCCTTCCTTGTTTCTCCCAAGCCAACGCTTTCTGATGTGCCTCTGCAACTGATCTAGGATCAAACATATTAACCATATCCTGGATCTGCATTCTCAATCCCCCAATGAATCTAGCAGTTAGCTGTTCTTCCGTTTCCATAATATCATTCCTGGCAATGAGTTGGTAAAATTCATCAGCATAATCACTAACAGACTTTGTCCCTTGCCTCAGATTCTGCAACCTCTGGTACATAAGTGATTGGTAGTTGTAAGGTAAGAAAGTAAATCTCATCAACTTCTTCATCTTATCCCACGATTCTATCTTTGACTTTCTCATCCGTTCTCTGGTAAGTTTAGTTTGCTGCCACCACGCCAATGCTCTCCCCCTCAACCTAGTAGCAACCAACTTCACCCTTCTATGCTCAGGAACCTCCTTGAAATCAAAGATCTCTTCAACATTTGAAACCCAATCTAAGAACTCTTCAGCAACCATCCCTCCTTTAAATTCTGGAATTTCCATCTTCATACCCGATTCCCATCGATGATCATCTTCAACATCCCGATAAGAATTTCGAACTTGATCTCGATCTCGATAATGAATACTAGCTCTATCACCTTCTTCAACAAAATCAAAAGTACGTCTACATCGATCTCGACCATTATCATCCCTTCGTTCATGCATGCTTCTTTGACTATGTCTCTCTTCATCTCTATATGCTTCATTGTCAAATTCACGTTGACTTCTTCTCTCTTCATGTGCATAGTCATGATGATCTCTTCGTGATGAAATTGACGTTTCTCTTCTATCTCTACAAGAATGTGGTGATACCCTCCTCGCTTCCGTAACCGATGGCGAAACTCGGTTTCCTCCATGGTTCGAGTTTGGTGATCTCCTCCTTTGATTCAAATCATTCATCAATTTCTCCAATTTTCCAATGCCTTCATCAAATTTTTCATTAATACGTTGTTCCATAAGCTCGGCTTCTTCTCGACGATACAAAGCTTCAACGTTTTGATGACGATTAGCTCTCCTTGGTGGCATGATTGAAAAAACTTCACAAACTTCAACAATTCAAACACAACTTCAAAGCTTTCAACAATACAACAAAAACTTCAAGTTACGGCTCAACAATTTGTCTCGGCCTCCACTTGTCTCGGCAATGTGAAACGGCTCAAGTGAGGTCGGCTCCAATTCAAGCACAAGGCACGGTTCAACACTTTTTTAGCTCGACTACAAATTCAAATACTTCAAACCTTGGCGCGCAAAAACCCAAGATAGATCCAAACAATTTCCAACTCCTCGATCCAAAATGAAATGGATCAAACACTCCAAACTTGATGCAACTTCAATATGAACACGATGAACAACTTCAAACTTCAAAAACTTCAAAAACTTGGCTCCAAGAATCAACTTAGCTATGATTGGCAAAGTATGGCTCTGATACCAAATGGCGCAGCGGATTATTCGAATAAAACTTCAATCGATGGAATGTAGCAATTGGTGAGTTGAAGATACCAAAATGCCCAAGTTCGTTGATCCAAAGATACCGAACTCTAGCTATCTCAAACACGTTGATAGCGCACTATACCGTGTTCAAAGATCTACGATTCTTCGCACGTTGATCTAGCGCACTAGATTCCGTGAATCGGCTTCTACGATCGTTGAATCGAGCGCACTCGATTAACCGAAAGAGGAGATAGGAGATTACACTCAACCACCAATTGGTATGAAAGCACAAAGCTAACAAAAAGGAATTTTATTCAAAAATCAACCACCTTCAAAATGTACAACACACGCGTATTTATAGGAGTTACAACCCAGTCCCTAAGTCGTTGCCGAACTACGACCCAACTTAAGTCGTGACCGACTTAACACACGCGACTCAACCGCTTTACAATACAGCCCAATGTAAACGACTCAACACAACCGACTCATCATAGGTCGTACGCGACCTAACACATTACATAAAAGACCGACTCAAGGACTCAGCTCATTACATTACACAGCCTTCGGCCGACCCAACATCACACCGACTTAACGACTCAAAGACTCGCGACCTTACAACGCAAGGCCGACTCAACACCACATGGATACAACAGTTAGGTCGTATACGACCTAACGACTCAAAGGCAACAAACTACAACACATATGCTCATATGGCCGACTTAAGCGCATGCCGACTCAAGCCCCAATCTCCCTGCGCATATCTCCTCAACGGCTTAGTTAGGTCGTGACTGCTTCCTCTTCTGTTAAGTCGTAGCCGACTTAAACTCTTAAGTCGTAGCCGACTTAAACTCTTAAGTCGTAGCCGACTTGAGTCCTTAGCTCGCAGATAATTCAACGCGGCTGCCTCAACTCGTAGCTCCTCTTCCTTAGGTCGTAACTCGTTATCCTTCACCCTTTTAAGTCGCGAACGACTTAAGGCCTCTTTATTAGCTCGTGAATGACTTAACCCTTGAGGAATTGTAGATCGTGCTGCATCAACATCACGCCCGGCAAGGCTCCTTCCATCAGCTCCTTCTTCGATGGTCTTTTCTGCCCGATGCGGAAGCTCTCCTTCTTCAATGACTGGGGCAAGTACAGACTTGTCAGACGGCCCCGCAGCATCCTTCGGAGTTGAACACTTCACTAGTGAAGCCTCGATAGCAGTTTCACTCCGCACAGGCTCTTCAATGGGAGCTGGGGCAACGAATGCTTCAGCCGGAGAATTAGGGACTTCGCGAGGATGGATAGATCGAGAAGGGTGTAGAAGCCCGAGTTGGTGCAAATACTCATCCCTCAGTAAGAACCTAGCGCTCCTCTCTTCCACTGGCACAACACTCAATCTTTCAAAAGTCGCCTTATGTCTTGAATCTCTTGAAAGAGGAGGAAACGCTACAAAGGTAAAGGGCAAAAGTTAGCACTCGACAACTGGAATTTCGGAAAAGCCCAAATGGAAAGAACAAAACTTACTTCCAACTCTCCAGATGCTATAAAACCCAGGAGGGCAACGAACAAAGAAGTACTGATTCAGAAACCCATGAGCGCTTTCAGAGAGACCCATAATCAATTTACGGCCTCTCACGCTTCTCACGAGTGTAATAGAGGGATGGTCCTTAGATTTTATGAATGCGCATAAATAGCAAATCTCCTCAAAGCTGGGAAAGCGATTAAATGTCCTCATGAACAGTGCACATAGCCCTATAAAAATGGCACAACCATTTGGGTGTAATTGAAATGGAGAGACACTTAAGCGAAGAAGAAGCTGTCGTAAGAAGTCATTGAAAGGAGGAATGGCTCCACTCAAGCACATTTGGCGATTAACAGCGATAAAGCCGAGAGGGGGCCTATCTGCAGTGTCATTTGGTCCCGGGAGTAAGGCGTCAGCTTCAGCAATACCAAACTGGATGCGCAGTTGGTTGAACACCCGCTGATTCAGGGTAGTAGGAGTTCTCTCCGGAGGGTCAACCAATGGGTTAGCCATTGGGAAGACATCTTCAGCCTGGCCCATCGAATCTTCTTGTTGAGAAGACATTCTACATAAGCAACTGGATGTTCAAGTATGAAGGTGCACGTTTCCTAAAAGTGTGTGTGAAGTGTTGTGCAAAATTGATAAGAATGACAAGTAAAGATAATTGAAATCAAATTCGTCGATACTTATCGATTATTAAATTTCAGAGCTTGTTGTTTCAAAGTTTGAATGCAGTATTGATGCAAACCAATCAGCTTTAGTTGATTGTTTTAATTTTGCCCTAATACGCCATTTAAAGTTTGAATGATTAATAACACTCCATTCACATAATTCATTTGAAATAATTATTCTTTATCGGCTAATCTGTCATTTGATGTAGGCAGTCAATGGCAGTATATTCGCCTTTGTTTTCTGCAGAAATTGTGTTTAGCAGGTTGTTAGTTGGTGCAATTTATAAACGAATTCAAGCTGTTCAGTTTGGAAACTCATTCAAGTTTCGTCAAAATCTTGAAGTTGCCAAGCCTAGTGCAAGTCCTAAAGTCGCATTATGAGTTAGGGGTCAAAGTTCAATGCTTCAAACCAAAGCAAAGCAAGATTGTTTAAGTTTTAGGTTGTAAGAAACAAGGCCGTGCAGCAGCGAAAAATCTGGTCAAGTCCTAAGTCGAACGCGACTTAGCTCACTAAGTCGTTAGAAGGTTCTAAGCTGCTAAGTCGTTAGGAGGTTCTAAGCTGCTAAGTCATTGGAAGGACCCAAACTATTCAAAGATCCTAACTCCTAAGTTGAGCACGACATAACATGCTAAGTCGCTCAAGACTCCAAAATTGCTCAGATTTGCTAAGACGTTCAAAGTCCTTGAGTCGTTCAGATCTGCTCACTCACGAGTTTCTCCTCCACATAACATTTCGCTATCTCAAACCATAACCCAATAACCCGTTAACAGCCGCATAAGGAAATTCACCATCCTCTCCATGAAATTCATCACTCCTGCACGCCACCGAATCATCTAGAAGTCAAGTCAGCACTAATTTATCATAAGCCTGGTACGATCTCACGAATCACAGTAGCAACGCGTCTACCAACAATTGAAAGCTATAATTCACAACGAAAGGAAGCGGCGAGGTAAATAGAAGCCGCAGAGGGTCATGGTTCAGTGGAATCGAGGTAGGAACAGAAATTAGAAGATTTACAATTCAACCGAGATCGTGATTCGATAATGATTGAAATCACTTACGTTGTGATAATGATTGGTGGACCGGAGCTGATTGATTCGAATTCTTCTTCAGGGAGCTTGGGGATCTGCTAAGTGAGTTAAGATATGAATGTGAGTAAAAGGGAAGGAGAAGGCATCTCACCAGCTTATATACACGAACAGGGGGACTCGAATCGACACGAACGACTCAAGCCTCTTATAAGTCGCTAACGACTCAACGACTCAGGGTAGCATGAGTTAAGATGAGTCGAAGCACACGACCTACGACGTAGGCGCGTACTTCGAGGGGCAAATGTTAACCCTGTTGTGATTCACGACTTAAGAGTTATGCGACTTAGTGGGCCAAGAGACCAAGCGACTCATCAACTTAAAGTTCCTAACGACTCAAGAAACCTCGCGACTTGAGGAATGGACCGACTCAACTGGTTACGACTCAATTAGCTCGCGAGTTAAGGTTAGAGGCGACTTAGCGGAATGGAACGACTCAACGACTGGGGGTTTGTAACAACTTGGTGGATCAACGACTTAACGGGTTAAGGCACTTAGCGAGTTAGTAAGCCAGCTAGCTAACGAGTTAGTGAGTTAGTAAGCAAGCTAACGAGTTAGCGAGTTAACGAGTTAGTGAGTTAGTAAACAAGCTAACGAGTTAGCGAGTTAGAGAGTTAGTAAGCAAGCGGGCGGGTTAGCGAGTTAACAGGCTCACTTGTTAGGGAATGAACGACTTAACTAATAAGAGGTCCGAGCGGCTTAAATCAATCCGAAACAATCACCAAATGACTTACTGTTTTTAAGTCGTTCACGACCTGTTAAGTCGTAACCCGTGTCCCTATAACACGTTAACTCGCGAATGCTTACCCTAAGTTGCAAACGAGTCAAGCTAACCCGTGAGATCCTCTACCTCGTGAAGACTTACCTTAAGTCGCAGCCGAGTTATGCTAACCCGTGAAGTTCTATAAGTCGCACACGGCTTAGTCCAGGAAACTCTATAAATATGGCATGTGCTCCAACATACAGGGGACCTTTTGGCCAATCATTTCAAGCGCCAATACTCTGCTGAATTCTCAACTAACCCGACACTTCAAGTTCGAAAGACATTTCAACTAACTTCAAGGGAAAATCTAACGCAATCTACATGGATTCGAAGAATTCTTCTCTACCAAAGTTCTAGTTGTTTGTCTCGTCATAATTGTAATTGAGGATTGTTGTAAAGTTGTAATCGGTTTAGCAATAAAGAGAATTAAAGTGGACGTAGGCTTGCCTTGAGCCGAACCACTATAAAATCGTTGTTATTCACTGCTTTTTCTGTGATTTTCTTCTTATACTCTGCTCCCGAATCATCGGGTGGTGCTTTCACAACTACACTTCATACACCAGGGTGTTAGCGTTCAAATTTTAGCGTTAACAACTATTTTAATAGTTTCTAATTGTAAAATAGACTTTTTGGCTTTCACAACTATTTTAATAGTTTCTATTTTAAATAGCTTTAAGGCTTTACATTTTCCACCTTAACAAGTAAAATGCCAATAGTCTATACAGTACCGTAATACCTTCTGATCGAGAGCCTACCAGAGGATACTCCATAAGTACGACACAAATAGAAACTCGTAGAAGGCGCGCTAGGGTAGGTGACAAGGCACAACTAGGCAATGCCAGGGTAGATATACCGATTACGCTTCCGGGTCGGTGGAAACGCGTAGCTGCTACTACCGCCCACCTCGGACAAACTCCCCCAAATCAATGAAATCAAAAGTGAATGTGGCCACCGAATCAATCCAAGGTCAGAGTATAGTATCGAAGGGAAGTGTCCGATCAGAGGTGCTACCTCATTAACCCATCGATCGCTCCTGTTTTAGCCACCTTATGCCAACTCACGGGAGTTGAGTCCACGTACTTACCTTACAGGAAACGCCGCCACTAACCTACTTCGTTCTAGAATCTCCACCGCGTACACTGTTGTTAAAGTGGTTTTCGAAGTTGGCAGAGAGTATGACAACTTCTGATCCCGGTCTCTTCAACAACCAAACGTTATTATAACACAGCGGTCTTTAAAAATAGTTTATACATTAAAACTAGAATATAATTATCCATTTCAAAACCCATAAATACAATATCATTTCCTTTTCCAAAACAACTCACTTTGGTATATTTTTATAAAACCCAAATCAATAATATCATTTTTATTTCAATTATATTTCTTTTTCAAAATCATACTGCTTTAAAATTTATAATATCTGGAAACCATACATTTGAATTATAACTTTCAAAACATAATACTTCGAAATTCATAGCTTTAAAACCATAACTTCTAAACTTGAATGGTTTGGATATTCAACAGTATGTAAAATAGTTGATTTTAAATTACTTTATAAAGTAAATAATTTCCACGCCTTTACCATTTATTCACTTTAAATTAAGTCTAAACCCATAAATTTTAGATTCACTTTTAGTTCCAATAAAACACTTCGATTTCAATATACTTCAAACTTTGAGTATTTAACAAATTTCAAAAACTAAGGTTGGAAATTTTCTATTCAACCATTCACTGTCCTATATTTTAGTCTCAAATATTTACATAATAAACCCATGATCATTTTAAATAAAACTCAAATTACTAACTACTAAATATTTCCTTCAATTTATTTACACTAGAAATATTCATTTAATTTATCTTGAATAAAAATCCAGTTATAAATATCATACCTTTAAAATCTCCAAGTTTAATAAGTTTATATCAACTTATAGGGTTTAATTTTTAAATAAGCACAATTCCAAATAAATTTCCAATTTATCTTCCAATCTTAATTGATTTGGATCATTAAAACTCTATATATATATACAATATCTTAAACCTGTACTTGATTATATAATATAAATTATCAAACTCATTATTCAACTTATTTATTTTTATTTAACAGATTTATACATAGCTTAAATTCAAAAATTTTACTATATATGTATATAAAAAATAATATTTATATAATATCAAATTTTAATATTTATTAAACCGTATCCTATCCAAACCATAGAAATAATTTTCAAAATAATTATATATATAGACCGACGGTGTCTGTATAAAATTTTCTATCGTATGGTCAAGTAATACAGATATTTATCATTTCAATCCATAATTTAAAATAAAAATTACAGTTATAAATCATTTCAAACTGCAATCCCGAATGAAATGAAATGCATAACAACTTGCAGTTAATATAAATAAACATCCATTCATCCATCAACATCATACATCCATTTATCACAATCAACATCCAAATTAGAATAATACATCTATTTATAACATATGATAAATAACAGGTATTCACTGGCAGTTTATTTTGCAAAATAAATTTACTGATAATTTAACTGGTAGTTTATATGCACAATAAATTTACTACTAATTTAACTATCAGTTTATATGCAAAAATGAATTAAATAGCAAGTAAATTTAATGAATGCAAATTAACTGACATAATGATGAAATAGATGCCAAACAGCTATAAGTAAATTTTAAAACACATCATAAATCAATTTAACAAACATAAGAAATCTTAGAAGTTGTGAGTGGGTTAAAACACTCACCTTTTGAATTTAAATGGAATTTAAATTCAATTTAAACCCAAAAATTTGACCATCTTAGAATTTGTCCAAACCAGCATCATCAAGTCCGGAATTTCAATATGATCCTAACAAAAGAAACCGCGCGTAAAACGGATATCGTATGCAAAAGTTGTGATGATTTATGCGATTGAAAAACAAAAATTAAATAATTTACGAAACAAAACATACACTTCTATTCAATCCACATCAGCAACATCTACTATGCGTGCGTCTTCTCCAGTGAAGCCGAGCCCAGGTGAACATCGAACCCAATCCTCACGTTTTGACCGAAACTTTGACCGTTGATTCCCATCAACTCCGACCACCTGGCCGCCTCTAACAACCACCACCCCGAAGCCCTTGCCGAGCCGCCCCCATCCCCCTTGGTGCGCACCCCCACGTGGCCTGATGTGGCCGCCACCACCGCTTAACATTAGGGTTTTGAAACCCTAATTGAATTAAAACCGTTGATCTAGCCGTTGAAAACCAAAACGAACGATGCCGATGCAATCCCCTCAGTCTCCTCTACAAAACCCAGAAAGGGTTTATCGATCCGACAACTTTCACCGACGCATGATGGACGGCCGAGACATCTTCGATTTTTACTGATCAAACGATGAACTGAATCGGAAAACGAACACCACCAGTGAATTACGCTAGTTGACAGCTCCAACATATATTTTTCTGAATTTTTCCGAGGACTTTGAATTTTCATTCGATTTTTGAATTTGAAATTGGATTTAGAATTTGAATCCATTAAGGAAGAGGAGGAGCTGATGAAATTTTACGCGTAGACAATAGAGAATAGGCGGAGGCTAGGGTTTAGCAGGGTATTTATAGATAAAGTTGGAATAGACCGATGGATCCGAATTGTAAACTTGTTAAACAATAATTGGCCAAAAAAGCCCGTTCTGACTCCGGAACGAAATTGGGTCAACCCATATATCCAAATAGATGTTTTAAAATATTTTAAACGCGATGGAAAAGGTTTCAGGTTCAAATTGCATCGTATGAAGAAGTTGTGCTAAAATCAATATTTTTCAAATTGATTTCAATTGATTTCAAATTACCGATATCAAGGCGTCTCGAGTCCGTACGATCAAACGACAAGTCCGATCGATACGAAACTTGAAATCGTACAATAATTCTTCGTTACGGATCCGATGAAACTGGTTTCGTCGAAATCCGAGTACGTGGCCAAAAAGGCTAATTTTACATAAATTAAATAATTAAATAATTTAATAAATAACCAATTTTATTACCTTTATATTTCCCAAACATTTACAATGCTTTAACCAAATCTAAATGTCAACTTAGAGGTGAAAAATTTGTAAATTTCAATATAGACCTCAATTTCATTAAATTATAAATTTAAATTTCCAATAATTCTTTTAAATCCACCTTTCATCCTATTATTAAACTTATCGCTATCAAAAGGATGCAATTTACATTGGTCCACGATTTGCTTGTTTTTATATTCTTAAATTTTTCTAAATTAATATTTACGTAATATTAAAATTTTTAATTTCAACTGATTGCAATAAACCCAATTTCTTTAATTTTTCATTCAAGTAAATAAACCCTGATTTCCATTCTTATTATTCAACAATCATAGTCCTACTAACATATTTAACAATTGTTACGCTTCATTACATTGGTACTTCCAATTTCCCTTATGTTGTATTAACTTATTTATTTCCACTTATTGGGTAAGAACTACTATAATTAAATCATATTAACAAAACAAAATAATAAATTTAGATTTATTGCAATCGATTACCAGTCTTAACTTAATATACTATATAAATGGTTAACTAAAATAATTGTTACCCTTTAACATTCACCTTCACTTACAGCTATCCTTAACAACAATGTTGCCATCAATTTAGATTTAACTAAATAAATTAGATGAATGGGTAAAATCTTATAATTATCCCAAATGCCAAATTTACTCACATTCATACCTAATTACCAACTACAATTTATTATAATTACTTAATTTGCATTGATTCAATCAAATTGTAACTTAATACTTATTATTTCGTTAATTAATATAACCTTTGAGTTAAATTCCCAATTTACATTTCTATTAATTTCCATTCATACTTCCGTTATTTTATACTACAATCATTAAAGTAACGTTTATAATCAACACAACATTATGAATATTTATCGACCTACGTTAATTACTATTTATTATTATGAATTCATTTATAAATATACTAATTTCCTTTGTTTTCTCATATTCAATTTAATACCAAAATTTCTATTTATACTCCATTATAACCTAAATAATCGTTTCAATCAAATTTGAATTTCATTCAATTGGTTATTCATCAACTGTCATTTACATTACTACTTTAATTCTCATATAGTTACAGTTTATCAATATATTGATACATAGGTAAATTAAATTCTTGTCTTTGATTACTTATTTTAAATTATATCCAAGTGCAACACTTTACCCTATTTCTTTATTGGGATTTCACTTAAATTCCAAAAGTTAGGTTTAATACCCATTTCTACTCTCCATTATTGATATTTATTTCAATATACATTATAAAATTTTATTTATCAATTTTATACATTTGTAAGTTTATTCCTCACAACCAATTATTACACATTACTTTTCTACCTTTTACATCCCACTAAAAATTAGTGCACAAAATAACGAAGCACAGCAGGTTTAAATACAACGGATTGGAGTTTCATTAAAATTATTGACAATTAACCTGTATTAACCTTGTTTCAGCTATTATTCCATTTTTAAATAAATTTGAATTCCCTTCTAGTTAATATTTCTATTTGGTAAATCACAAATTCAACATTCCTGTGACGACCCAAACTCGATGTCTGACAAGCAACATCAAATTCGTATCGCCGGAGCTTGCAACACCCATTCGATGATAAATAACGTAGCGGAAATAAAAGATGATATCACTGATACAACTTGAATACAATATCCGATACATCAATTTTATATAATGATAATCATCAATATCAGAGAATATACAACACAGAATACAGCGGAACACGATACAATATGAGATAAGTCTTTAAAGAATCTAATATTGCAATTCCAATCCCAGACTTCAAAGCTAGAGCTCCAAAACTTCAAGCTCGATCCACCATCGCCATTTCACCAAGATAAGCAAGTCTCATCCGTCCAAGGACTAAACTAGCTCCAGATAATCTACCAGACCCGACTATCTGAAAAACTAAACTCTAGACTGCCCGTGTGGAAAATTGTTGGCAGCCCAAGTTTAGGAAAGGAACAATAACTCCGGATCAGTCATGGGACTGGTATGAGCAAACAAAAACAGTTTGTCTTTTAAAACAATCAAAATGTTTTAAAATCAATTCGCAATGCCTTTTAGAAATGAAACTACCATAAGGCCTCCCGGCACACACGCCATGCAATCGCACACTTGGGGGAGATTTCTCCTTATGATAGTCAAACATGCTTACTACGTAAAAAATATTCCCTTTTTGATATTATCATTAGTGCATAGTGCGGAAAACCTTTCTAAAGTATAATATTAATCTTAGCCAACATAGGTACCATTATATTATGCCTGCTATAGCTACTATTTTAAATGGAAGGTTCTACAACTAAAACCGTACAAGTCGCGTTTTGTTTTGTTTGGATTTCCAACAAATGGTCAGGCTAAGGAACTTCCTATTGCCACATGGGAACGCCTCTGGCGGGACGCCCCGAGAACTTACCCAGCTCTCTGCTAAACAAGGCCGGCTACCCACTTCCCAGGGAGTAAGGAACCTAAAGATATGCCACCCCCGGTCCTTAAGTTCGTTTATCCGAGAGCTCTCTACACCAACAACATCACACAGTAAAAAATATAGTGTGTCCACATGAGTAAGTATCTGGGCTCCATACCATGATACTACCCTTTTCCATAAGGAATGGTCATACCCTAGGGAAGCTACCCTTGAAACCTTGCCGCATTTTTCCTGTTTCGACCATTACCGGTTTGTGAGGCTCGATGAGGTCTCGTCCATAATGCTACGCTTTACACGAAAGCCATGCTTTGATCACAAATTATCAACAACACTTAGCATGCGACACTACCAAATTGGGAGTATATCGCTGATAACCTTCAACTACATAACCTCTGAGCTCGTATGTCTTAGAGAAGGGTGTTAAGCTAAGAGAATAAATTCTCCGCGCACCGATAGATATGTATTTGAAAGAAATCTGCTTTATATCTCAAAGTGTAGTGTTAGACATACAACCATACAAGTATGTTCTTGGTTTGAACAGAACCGAAGGCACTTTCGAAGAAGCCCTTGCAATCTGGGTATTCACAATCCCGATCGGACTTCCCATCACATATGGAGAACTCTATACCGGGCGCTAATCGATGCAGAGATAATCGATAGGTCATCCTATTGTTCTCGCAAATACCCGATCTTCAACACCGGTCATCAAATGATATCCATAACAACGTATCATTATTCGGAATGGGTTTTATATGACACAAAGGTCCTCTCCCGGCTAAACCGAATAATGAGCGCAATATTTAAAATATATCGATATGGGATTTCAATTACGTCATAACTTTAAAATTCAAAACTTTCTTTTGCAAATAGTTTAAATCAATTACCATTTAAAATCTTTTAAACAAAAAAATTTATTTTAAAAGTCACCCAGTTTCACAAAGATCTATTCACGGATTTCAAAACAATTTCCGTTTTAATAGGATTAACTCATTTGAATCTTTAAATCGAAGATTTAACTTATGCTTTCAAAACGTTTCCAAAGACTTATCCCTAACTTGGAAAACCATTTTCAATTTAAACTTGAAGTTCCTTTAATACAAATTGGAAATTTATTTCTTATATGAAAGCTTTTATTATTTAAAAACGATCAGTTTTGTTTCGGAAAAATCCGATTTCATTTATACAGGTTAAAAACTTTGTGTTAATTCAAATCCCCAAAACAATACTTAAAAAATGGTTTAAAACCCATAGAAGCTTGTATACCATTTTTCGATCATAAATACAGAATATAGAATTCAATTTCAGATATTGAATTCCAATTTAAGTCAAATTATTCAAATTTCAAATCTTTATTAAGTTATTCAAAATAACTTCCATTCCCCAAACCGTTTTGGATTTAAAATTCAACTTTTAAAACTATTTTGAATTAAATTCAAATATCTGTGACTCAACCGATCTCCACGTGCAATCCATATTTGTGTGTGTATAAGTGTAGTCTAGTGGTTTTTACACAATAGTGCACAACATCAATCACCACTGATATATCAATATTGATAAGCTGTATAACCCATAACGCTTGTCTTCATTCACAGATTTATAGATAAAGTAAATTTATCAATCACAAAGATTAATCATTAAAATTTGATGTGGGTTTCGGATAACTAACTGGAATCCGACTCCGTGTCGCATCGAAGTTTAAATGTCGTTTTACGGGCAAAAGGGGTTTCGTAAACATACATAAACAAATCACAAATCACAGTTCAGCATAAGCCAATTCACATCACACGGTATCATAATCACAAACAGAAATATCTATCCAGTGCACAACAATAGTTGATTATTTTTAAATCAAGGTAAATGTGGTTTGAACGAGTTAACCACATAATTATTTTTATTGATTTATCTAAATCAATGATTAACTATTCTTAATAATTAATTAATTAATTTTTTTAAATCGATTTTTCTTTAATCAATTAACTCAATTAACTACTAATTATAGATTAATTAACTTTAATTATCTAGTTTACAATTCTTAATTTCAAATTAATCAAACACTTAATTATTAACTACCCGATCTTTAATTTCAAATTAATCAATCTCTATTACTTAGTTAATTACCATTTTCAATTAATTAACCATTTTTTTATTACCCTTTTTAAGCAATCAATAATAATAATTAATCTTAATTAACATTTAAAAATCTCCTTTAAACTTTGAAAAACAATTTATTACTGATGATAAAAACTTTAACATTAATTAACTTTAACATTTAACTTAAATTATTTACTTAATTAAAACATTAATTAAGATTTTAAAATATCCTAACGTATTTGCCTGGTTAATTTAAATTTGAAACAAATTTCTTAACCCAAAGTACTCAACATTTATTACCTTGTTTAACACTAAAACTTGTTAAACATTTTCATCTTTAAATCTGTAAGGCTTAAACCCGTTTACAACCAAACCCGAGATTTACCCAGTTTTGCTCGAGAAAATGCTTCGATTTTCCTTCCATCATTCACGAGTCATCCCCTTCTCCATCTCGTGTTCGTTCTTCTTCGCCTTTTGATTTTTTCCTCCAAGAAGCAAATTTTTTTCTCTAAAAACTTTGTCTTAAGTTTACATTTTCAAAACATTGACAACCAAATCGAGTCCCCTTGAAACCAAATCGAGCCTGATCCCATTCTTCTCGAGACAATCCCTAGGCCATCATCACTCCCTGACACCCTAACGTGGCCGTGCACGTGCACGTTGTGCACGTTCACCAACGTCGCCGACCCCTGATGATCATCACGACAACGCCCACCAACTCCCTGAGCACACACGAAAACATCTCTGCACCCAGATCGAACTCATCCACATCGAAACGAAATCGAGTAAAAAAACTCGACCAACAGGAAACACTACACGATGGAAAACCCATCCACCTCGCCGCCTTCGACCTTCAGGAACGCCGCCGACTCACCCAAAGATTCTTCTGAGACCCACGCTTGCATTGCCCCTGATGCGATCGGCTTCGGTTGACCCACGACCGATCGAAAGTACTCCAAAACTAGTCAACAAAAACTGCTGCTCAAGCCCTAGTTTGATCTCGTTCCTTTAATTTGTGCAATGAAAACAATTTCTGATAATTTTCTCGAAATCGGTGATGTTTATATTTCCTTCAATCCAAATTTCAATATTTATTAATGAATCAATCACTGGCAATTGGTAAAAATACAATCTTTGTTCAAATGCAAATTACTCTTTAAATATTAATCGAAAAATCTTCATTTTTTTTAAAAATCATAAATTGCAGTAGGAATTCAAGTTATGATCTTGAATCAACTTTTTATAACAATCAAATTTATCACCTTTTTACTTGATTACCTGTAAACAATGTTTCCTGTAGTAACATTTCACTAACATGTTTAATAAGCTTTGAAAAAAACTTGTTTGAGGTTTTAAACATCTTGTTTGATTTAAAACAGAAAGTGTTACAATGATTTGATGAGAATAAGTTCGAGTTTGAAGAAAATAATCACCCTGTAACAATAACAGAGATGTATAGTCAATCACAGAATTACATTCAAGATCAAAGCATATACAAACCAGATTATCAACAAATTTATCAACAAATCATGAACTATTTTTAGATTAAAGCTTAAATTTGATGCTTACTCACCTCAATTTGAAAACAGAAAGCAGCTCTGTATTTTGGAAGCCTGCATTATTGATTTCTTCTTTGAATGTGTTTGCTCTTTTTGAATGATGTCTAGAGTTTATAAAAATGATGATACTTATTTTCTTCTTCTGGTTTGCTAAATTTTACTGAACGAACTAGAATGAATATGGATGGGTATTATATAAAGGAGATGGTTTGTACAGATAGGCCAAACTGGTATAGGTACAGGCAAGTTTTGCTTTTTTTTCTTTGATCAGACATTTTATATATATTTTTGTTGACTAAGCAAAAATTCATTTCGGCTGAGAGGATTATATTTTGTACTGAGGAGATGGGGTAATAAATGCATGTTTCCATTTTGACTACAACCTATGCTATTTGTTAATATGTATGTACAGTTTTACTTTGTACAATATACATATACTTTTTTTCTTTGTTTACTTGTACATAAACAATTTTGCAGGCTTTGATTTTTGATACTTAGATATTTTTGTTTCCAGACTGTTGATCTATACTTGAAATATTTGAGTTGGAATTTTTTTTTCTATTCTATTCGTCTGTTTTTCTGATTTGTTTCAGATTTTGATTTCTTTCTGTTGATGTTCATTTACATTTTATTTTATACTATTTTTATAACCTTTGAAAGAAAATGAATTAAACACAATTTATACCTTAAATAAATAAACATACATATTATTCTTTTCCCATGGTATAAATTATAAATCCAATTCATTTTGAATTTATATTAAATACATTATTGAATTTCCAAATCAAACTTTACTTATAATCCAATTTAACTGAAAACATTTATTTTGAGTTTCAAATCAAATTCGAAAACAAATAAGTATACATTTCTTATTAAATTTGAAAAATTTAAACAAATCCTTAATTTAATCATTTAATTTAATTATAAATTTAAATTCGTCATTAAAACTGGGATCGTTGTAGATTCTCCTCCTTAAGAAATTTCGTCCTCGAAATTTGCCAAGGAGATAACAAAGATAGATGAGAGATAGAGAAATATTTTTCCAAATCAAACTGAATATCAATTCTGCATTTGGCTCACCAAATCAGAATATCAACAATAGATATGAGAACAACTCAATCAACTACGAAACAATTGAGTTACCTGATCTACGAAGTATACAAGGGTATTAGTTAGTTCGAAGGGATAACTAACCATTCATAGATTCTATCGAACCCCAATGAAATAGACAAAATAGATTCGATTACGATTTTAGACTCAAGATTTAATTCATTTACGAATTGCTGAGAAATGAAACTAAGGATAGTTCCTCATGTCGAAAAAAATCCGATCAATTTAATTGTAAACGAGGAGGTTACCTTATAAAATTTTCATTTCCATAATTAGCATTTAAGGTTGAAGAATCATCTCTGGTTGCATACACCTTCTTTACTAGAGTTTGCTTATGAGCTGGACAGTCGTTGATCCTTTGTCCCGGCTTGCGGCAGTAATAGCATCCCGTAGATTCCTGATCTGGCCTCATAAATTGCTCTCTCATTCCTGGCTTCCAAGAATTCTTGCATTTATTCGAGTAGTGACCTTTCTCCAAACAATTGAGACAAGTAACATCCTTCTTTTTCTTCTGTATACTCTTCTTTCCTTTACCTTTCTTTGGTTTCTTACTAGCAAACTTCCTTTTTCTCCAATTCATATCTCTTGTATCTCCATCCTCCTCTGGAACTTTCTGCTTATCCAAATTATCGTATCGATAGCCCATATCAACTAATTCAGAAAAAGATTCCTTAACGTGAGTAGTCATCCTTTCCTGCAACTCCTTGTTCATTCCCCGAATAAACTTTTCATTCTTCTTTAATGGTCTATTCACCAATTCTGGACCAAATCGAGATAACTCATTAAATTTGTTTATGTACTCCTCAAACGATAAACTTCCTTGCTTCAAATCCATAAACTCCTGGTACACTCTAGAGACACCAGCGGACGGCATATATCGCTGCTCGAATACTTCCTTGAAACGACTCCAAGTAAATACATTCGACGACTCATCCAATATAAATGCTTCCCACAAAGTTAAAGCCTCTTCCTGGAGTTGCCAGGAAGCTATCAATCGCATCTGATCATCTTCTAATTTTAGTCCCTTGAAAATCATTTCACATGATCGAATCCAGGCTTGTGCTTCGATAACGGTTTCTTTGCCCGTGAATGGCTTTCCACCAAGTCTAGAAAAACTTCGATATAAATCAGCCAAATTCGATTGAGATTGAATAGGAATATCTGTTGTAGCAGGGTTTTGACCAGTTGAAGTGGTACTTTCCTTTCTCCTATTTCATCCTCTTCTTCCACTCATTGTTACTATCTGTGAACAGTAAGAAAACTGATTTAGGCATTTGGACGAAATATCTTAGAGAATAACAACGGACAAAGAGAATAGATTTAGAAATTTGGGTTTTTGTTCCACCGGTTGTACTCATTCTAGGGTATACTTCACCCTATCTCTAATGAGCCATCTAATGTGTTACACTCCGTCGCTAAAGTTCTTACTCAACCTCTAGCTCTGATACCACTTGCGACGACCCAAACTCGATGTCCGACAAACAACATCAAATTCGTATCGCCGGAACTTGCAACACCCATTAGATGATAAATAACATAGCGGAAATAAAAGATGATGTAACGACCCGCTATTTTGGACCATTCAAATCGACAATAAAACCGTACATGCCCGACTTGAATAATTCAAAATACCGAATTGTTAATAAAATTTGGCAAAACTTAAAACATACAGTAAATAAATCAATCATAGATCACTTACACAGAGTAATACAATGCAGCGGAATAGATAAAGAATAGTAGTTCATGAAGCTACTATATACCTCAGAGTTAGAAATAAAATACAACCGAATAGTTCAAATTCCATGAAGTCTCCAATGCAACAGATGGCTTCTCTGAACCAATTAACTGGATGATTGAAGGGATAGATAGCTGGATCTTCAAGCAAAGCTCCAAATTCGAAGATGAGTCTCAAATGTTGTATCTCTCAGTCTGACCCGAGCGTAAAGCAAATACAAAACACTCGAGTCAGAATTAACATTCTTATATCTATAAATCTAACTCAAGTGAAATATCAACTGAAATATAATTAACTTAGAGGATGTTTGGGATAACTATCCTCTAAGGGTCCATGGAACTATCTAAAAGATAGAAATATACACTATAACACCGTAGTCTTTTCACCTTAATTTATACTTCAAAACCAAATATCATTTTCACTTCAAATATCTCTATACTTCCCAAATAGTATTTTTATATATTAAATAATTTGTACAGTAAAGAAATTTCAATTCCCTCAACTTAACAAATCGTTTAACATCAACCCGACCACCCCATTTAAATCTATTTCAATCTCAATTTATTAATTTAAATTCAACTCAATTTCTAAAATAACCACTTCAATTTTATCGATCTCAAATTAGGATTTGAAATCACAAAATACCCTTTATGTTCAATATATTTCAAAACTTTAAGTATTCAACGTTTCAAACTAACTTTTTAGTCAATTTAGTTTCTAAATAATAAATTCAACTATACTGATTTCAAATACAGATCCGAATCTCAAAATAAACCATTTAAATCCCAATATAGTACAAAGCTTTAATATTTAATTAAATGTTCAATTTAATAGTTCCATATAGATCTCTATTTAACCTCATTATTATCTAGTCTTAAAATAATCCCTCATTAGATACAATATCAATTAAGTAACCTTAAATTACATTTTACTCAATATTTTCTTTAATTTATTTGAACGTGAAATATTCATTAAATTACTTAAATAAAAATCCAGTTACAAAATCATACCCTTAAATTTCTCATTCAAAAATTTCAAATTGATTTAATTGAATAAATCCTTATTTAAGTACCATTTAGAGAAACCCACATTTATCACCCAATCTTAGTAAATTGCAGAATACTTTTTGGAATAAAATTTACATAAATATTTAACATGATTTATGTATTAAATCAAATTTTGACTAAATTAAATATTATTAAATCTATATATCATTACCCTTTATATATAAAAAAATTGAAGGATTAACATTTAATAAGACCATATATTTCATTCCAAAACAATGAATTAAATTTCAAAATATTTATATATATGGACCAACGATGTCTGTATATATTTCTTATCATATGGTCAAGTGTTACGGATATTTATCATTTCAATCCGTACACTAAATGTATACGGGTGGATAGCATTTCAACCCGTAATCCCAATTCAATCAAATGAAAATCGCTTGGGCTTATCATTTCAACCCATAACGATTTTCTCCTATTCTAAAGTCTGTTCGGGTATGTATCATTTCAACCCATTGTGATTTCTATACTAACAGGGAACTTTCAGAGTGATAACAGATATGTAAATAATAATAACAACAGGCATATATCATCAAAATAAATATATAAACAATAGGATATGGTGTCATATCACATAAGTGAATACTTACAGATAATAGCATATATAACAATTTAAATAACTACAGCCTCATATTTCAATTGTTGTCCCAATTGAAATCAAATTTAGTAAATAAAAGAATGTTAATCGTGAGTGATTTCTCACCTTTCGAGGCCAGAGAAAAAGAAGTGAGTTATGAAATCCAGATCTGAATTCCAAAACAAAGTTAGATGGACACGGTTCAATGATCAAAGCTGATAATAGGGATAGACGAATTCAAATCAGAATTGGATCAAGGAAGATAAATAGGATAAGTGAGCTTATATGCAACTAGCCAACATATGCAGACACAGTTTATAAAATATTCAACAAAATATGAATGCCTCGGTTAATATATATACATAGGTGTGCAGACTGACTATATTAATATAACCATATATATACTATATAACATTTCCTCTACCAATTTGTATATGACTATACATATGACTATACTTGAAATCAAAATACACATCCCTTAAAAAAAATCCAACATATACCAGTCAGTGCAAACAACCTTAAGGCTGACATGAAATAAACTTTTGAAAGCATATACTATTGAAATTATAAAATATTGATATAACTTATACTGTAAACCTACCATAGAAAATTTATATATATATACCTACATTTAAATATAACTTATGTAAATTGTTGAAAATAAAATAAAATATAGTACGGTAGACTCTAAAATACTAAAACAATCATAAAAATATATATATTATAAATTGACCTATCAACCTTGTACCCACCAATTTTATATAATATATATACCAAAACAGTACCGAAAATTGAAATACTATATTTTATATATCTAACATATGAAAGCTAATAAAATAACATCTTTTATTATAGTTGAAACTGTTATAACCAAATATATAAAACATATAATAATACGTATATTAATAGAAGGCCGCCAAACTTATACCATATATATCGTAAGCTATCAATAGTAAAATAAAACGCGTATATATATATATATATTTAACTTATCAACTAGTTAGTAAAACATACGTATCTAAAAGCCGTACGATAACTATATGCTAACAAAAGCCAAAAATTATATACCGTAAAATCTTAAAATAATATACATAATACAGTATAAATATATACTAACCTTTATATATGAACAAAAGTTAAATATTTATATACACGTTTATAAATATAACAATTATCATATATATACTATTATGAAATATTATTATTTTTAAAGTTCAACTGTTAGGGAATTCAAAATCCACATAGTTGCAGTAAACATATAAAACAAAACTTATGCACAATCTATACTGTTCTTAATATATAAAATAGACTTATATCAAATAAAATGCGTACTTACTTCTAAAAACCAGCGAGGAAATGTTTTGCCAACTAATGCATGCGGCCATGGGAGGAGGCAGACCAAGGAAAAGAGAGAGCTCATGCTCAGGTTTGGAAGAAATAAGAAAAGATGGAGGGGAGATGAGAACTGGCGATTTTTAAAGGAAGAATGCATGCGTGATTCAAGCAACATGACATGGCGAAGGGCATTCTTCAGGCAACAGAAAAAATGCTAGTTTCTTAAATATAAAGGTAGGTCTGCATCTGATATGTGAACGTGCTATATGACTTTATATAATATTTACAAAGCTCTCTCCGTTTTTAATATTAATTTGAGGGCAACGAATAGCCTACAGAGAGAAAAGAAAATGCAATCTATGCTATACTATATATATATGTGTATATATATATATATTGTTAATGCTAAAATTTGAACGCTAACACCCCGGTGTATGAGTTGTAGTTGTGAAAGCACCACCCGATAGCTCGGGAACAGATTACAAGCAGATAATAGCAGAAAAGCGGTAAACAATAACAATTTTATAGTGGTTCGGCTTTAGGGTATAGCCTACGTCCACTTTAAGTACTTTTATTAATAATCTCGTTACAAGCTGATACAATTCTTCCCAAGTACAATACACTTTGAATTACAAGAGACTTAGAACAAGTAGCCTAAACTTCGATGAAGATGAGAGTTTTCGAATCCATGTTGGATGTATGTGATCTCTTCTTGAAGTTGTTTGTAGCGTTCTTAGTGTCTTGAGAGCTTCAAGTGTTAAATTGGTTCGGAATGCAGCAGAGTATCGGCGCTTGAAGAGAGTGAGCCCAAAGTCCTTTCCTAGTTGGAGCTAGGGTCGTATTTATAGGCATTTCTCGGAATTAGGTCATGACTCGTACACGACTCATGATGAGCCATAACCCGTTCACGACTCATAGTAGGTCGCGGCCGACCTACTGGGTTAGCTCACTGCTTGGTCCAAAGCTAGGCTCCCATTTAAATGAATAACACAAGTCCTGAGCCGTTCACGAGTTAACCAGTGCAACCTTCCTTGATGTTAGTATGAGTCGTACACGACTCATCATAAGTCGTATGTCGTCAACGAGTTATCTCATTATAGCACGGTATTGAACTTGTCTCTGAAGTCTTAGGTCGTATCACCTTTATGTCGCATACCTCTTAAGTCGCAGACTCCCATAAGTCGTGACATTCCTCAGGTCGTTAATGTCTTAACTCGCAAGCCTTCCTTAACCCGTAAGAATCCTTAAGTCGTAAGGTTCCTTAACTCGTAAGGTTCCTTAACTCGTAAGGTTCCTTAAGCCGTACAATCCCTCCTTGGGTCGTTGAGTCGTAGATCCTTCCTGAACCGTTAAGCACCTTAAGTCGTGGCCTGTTAACTCAAGGACTTGCAGAGTCGTGAGGTTGTTGAGCCGGGGTCGTGATGAGTCGTCCTTCCCTCTACATGGATGAGTCGGGATTAGTTGAGTAAATGAGTCGGTTCAAGTTTCAGCGGGGTTAACATTTGCCCCTCGAAGCACGCGCCTAAGTCGTAGGTCGCGTGCTTCGACTTATCTTAACCCGCATGTGCCGACTCATGTCCTACTTAGTATAAAAGGCATGAATCGTCACTTTCATCTTCTTCTTCTCATACCAATCTCCTAAATCGCATCTGCCATTAACACTTCTCCGAGCTTCCCAAGACGATTTCAACTCAATCCACCTTCAATTTTTTCGGGCATCACACTACGTAAGCAATCCTGCTTTCCTTCCGATTGTCGATCATCACTGGCTCATTCGTTTAATTTTCCACTTCCGGTTCGTTCCTTCGAGCTTTACGAGTTTGGTTGGATTGATCGCCGATGAATTTGGGCTTGCCTGATTTGTCTTGTGGCGATTCGTCATTCGAGGCGACTCTGTATCGTGATAGGATTAAAGTTGTTATTTTTGGAGATGCCATTGGGTTAACGGGTTATGGGTTAGGATTTGGAGATAGGACTTGGAGATCTTCTTGCTGCTTAGAACTAGAGTTTTTTCTTTTCACCACGACTCACGATTCAGAGCGCTGCCGGCTCAAAACACCAACGACCCAAAATTAAATCGACTCATCCTAGCTTGCCCCCCAATCCTTAGGTCGTGGACGAGCTAGCCAGAGAACCGATGATTTGTCTTGACCCGTAGGAAAAACTCTTGAGTTGTTGGCGAGTTAGCACTTAAGGCGCTGCCGAGTTAGCATTCGAGTTGTGCATAATTTAGCTCTTGAGTCGTCTACGACCTAGCACTTGAGTCGTCTACGACTTAGCACTTAAGTTGTCTACGACTTAGCACTTGCACTCCTAAACTCTGCTTGAACTTTGAACTGCTGCTTGAATTTCAAACTGTTGAACTCTGCTGCATTCTTTTACAGATTACTTTGACTTGTAGGTTAACAATCTGTTTAATATGATATTTACAGAAAATTGGGACGAATATACTGCCATCGACCGCCCACATCAAATGACAGATTAGTTAATAACAGATAATTAACTTAAATAAATTGTGCGAACGAAGTGCTATCGATTTCAAGTAGAATATTAAAGCAACACTGAAATAGTCAATTGAAACTGACCAGCCTGCACTAATATTATGCTTGAACTATAAATTAACAAGTTCTGAAATTACCGTAGTCGATCAATCGTCGACCAGTTTAATTCCAGTTATATTTACTTGTTATTTTTATCAGTTTTGCACGACACCTCACACTTTTAGGAAACGTGCACCTTCATATTTGAATATCCAGTTGCTTGTGTAGAATGACTTCTCAGGAAGAAGATGCAACAGTTCAGACTGGAGAGGCAACTGTTCTTCCGGCTCCACTAGTTAATCCTCCCGAAAGAGTTCCTACCACACTATCATACAAAGTTTTTCGCCAGTTGTGTGCTCAGTTTGGCATTGCTGAATCAGATGCCATTCTTCCTGAGAGAAGTAACACTGCTGACATAGCACCTTCTGGCTTTGTAACAGTTAACCGACAAATGTGCCTAAGTGGGGGCGTTCCTCCTTTCAATGACTTTTTCCAACAACTTCTTCATCAATTGGCCATTGCTCTACACCCCAACGGCTACGCCATTCTAATGGGGTTGTGTGTGCTATTTAGGAGGACACTTGATCGACTTCCGAGCTTTGATGAAATTTGTTACTTATGCTCCTTTACCCGGACCAAAGATCATCCTTCTATTACTGTTGTGAGAAGCACCCGAAACCGCAAATTAATTGTTGGCCTTCCTGACACTGCTCATGGGTTTCTAACCTAGTTCTTCTTCGTTCGTTGCCCCCCGGGGTTTTATGTTGTGTGGAGGGAAGGAAGTAAGATCATCCATCCTTACTTCGTTTGTTATCTGGCCTTTGTGAGACTGACCTGCTAAGTGTTAACTCTGCTTCTTTTTATTTTCAGCGCTGCCTCCTCCCTCTAGGAATCCCAGTCACAAGTCGACTTTTGAGAGGCTTAAGGCCGTGCCGGTTGAGGAGAGAGATATTCAATTTCTGTTGAAAGATGAATTTTTGCATCAGTACGGACTTTTGCATACTTCTCGTTCTACACGTCCTCATGAAATCACAGACTCCCCAGCTAGAGCGTTGGATACCTCAGTTTCTACTAGCACATCCATATCAAAAGGACCTGCTCCTGAGGCTTCGCTAGTGAAGTATTCCACTTCTGTTGATGCTGCGGGGCCATCTGACAAACTTGCCCCGGTTATCGAGGAAGAAGAGCCTCAGGGATCTTCCCATCATTCACAAGAATCTGGTGAAAAAGCTGAGAAATCCAGTCCTGTTAAGCAGAGCAGGGACGATACTTTCGAAGGACTGAGCGACCTCTTTGCTACTTCACAAGAGATCTTTAAAGACGATCCTATCACTGCCGGGATTTCTTCTTCAGTAGTTGAAGCTACTTCTATTTTGCAACAGTCGCCGTCGACTCAAGAGTTGATGCTAACTATTACACCCACAACTACTCCCCAATTAAAGAGTGGTTCGTAGATTGATGCGCGTAGTTTGCACACCACACACACTTGGAATTCCTAGCACTTTTATGCTCTCTTTTTTTTTTTTGATATTTGAAAAATTCTCAAGTTTTGTTTCCTCTTTTCTTTTTATTATTATTTTAGGTTCTTCAATGAGGCGAGCCAGCTCGTACTATAATGACTTTCAGCGATATGGGAAACGCAGCCAGTATGGCTATCAATCCTATCCTTCTGTTCATAGAGAGACTGATGAAGAAAGGGCTGCCCGGAAGGCTCGGGAAAGATGTGATTATGAAGAACGCTTTGGAAGACCAGATAATCGACATGATTCCTCCCACAGAGAGAGTGACTCCCTTAAACGCAAATCTCATGATGATAGAGGGAAGAGTCACACAGCTGATGACTCGAGCAAACGGGCCAAAGTTATTGAGGAGCCAATGCCTGCGCCTTCAGAGAAGATTACTGCTCCTACTTCTTCTCAATCTCCTGCCCCTTCCCCTACTGATATCCAAGCAATCATCAATAGGCCATCTTACCAAGTTGGACCAGGTCCAGCCACTCTTCAACGCCGATTTCCTAATTGGTGTTTAAAAGGAGTTCGCTTTGACCTTGATCTGGTTCCCATAGATAAAAGTGCTATGTTACGGAACCTTGATGCGGTCAGAACCGATATTGAGAGGATGTCATCTTGGCAGAAACTCGTTGATGAGCTCCAAAGGGTGAATAGGGCCAATCTCGAAGCTATGCTTACCATGGAGAACGACAAAACTGAATGGCAAAAGATCCTTAAACAGCATGATGCAGAAATGAGGAGTATTGCCGATTATAATGAGAAACTTGAGGCAGAAGTTGGGCAACTTAAAGAGGAGCTTGCTACTTCTTCCACTTCTTATTCTCAAAGGGAGAGTGTGCTTCTTCAACAGGTGCGGGATGCTCATGCCGCGCAAAGGGATGCTGAGGCCAAGGTTGATGGGTTGGAGTAGATTATAGAGGGCAACCGTACTGATATTACTCGGTTACGAGGACAAACTGGCCTTCAGGCTGCAAAGATTGAAAAATTGAAAGCCCAGTTATCCAAAGTCGAGAGAGAGCGGGATGAGGCTGTTGCGGGTAGAACTGTAGCTGAAGAGGCCCATGAAGCTACCAGAGCTGATATTGGCTCGACACTATTTGATTTCTACTTGCATTGTATATTAGGGCGTGGCAGTCTTGCATTCCTGGGCCCCAAGTATGAGATTACCCTGGCCGAAGTGTGGGAGGCCGCACTAGATATGTTTAAAGGGGCCGGATACACTGAAGAGGAGTTGGAGGTACACTACTTAGACTTTGAGGCTCGCGCAGCCCTTGCCAGAGGGAAGGAGCAACTTGCCAGATCGTGAGTTGAAATAGTGGGGGAAGAGCATCAAGAAAAAGAAACAAATTTGAATGCTCCTGTCCCTCCTTCAACTTCGGCCGATGCTGGCATTATTGGCTCTAGCTCTTATGTACCGATCCCTGCTCAAACTGATACCGGGGCCAAAATTACTCAAGCCACAGATGAATCGCAAGAGAGTGCTGAAGCTCCGGACTATGAAATTGACGTAATAAAGACAACTTCTGCAGGTAATTCCACTGTAAATTTCGCTCAAGTGGATTGCTCGTTTATTTCACATGGGTTTAATGAGCTCCTTGACTATTTTCTCAACCTTGACGAGCCTTCATCTCCTCTCTTTACTGACTTTAACCTCTTTTCTTCTGTAGAGAAAGTATCAAGCACCGCTCAGATTTCTCCTCCTCCGGTTATCCCTCCTCCGTCTCCCCAGGTGGCTCCTCCTCCTACTTCACAGCCCGGGTCGCAAGAGGAACAAATAGAGGCCCTTCATGGTTTAGACGATCCCATCGCTTCGCAAGAGCATAGAGACGAGGGACTTGAGGGAGGTGAGATATCTTCGGAGCTGACTCCTTCTGATGACATAACTTTGTCTAAACTTGTCACTCCAGGAAGTGAGTCTTCCTCAAAGAGGAGGAAAAAGCACGGAACGTCAAAGAGGAGGGGGAAGATAATCACTGTTACTGAAGAGGAGCCAGAAGTTGGACCAGCTGCGCCTACCCCTCCTTCTTCCCTTGTGCCAACTGACCGACCTGAAAAGCTAATCATTCGGCCGGGAAAAGGGTCCAAAGGTAGTAAAAAGAAGTGAAGATTTTACCTTTTTGCCTTTTGTATGTACTGGTCGAGAATTATGCGGGTATCGGCCCCCGCTTTTCTTTATTTTGAAACCTGTACCTGCATTTCAATTGAATAAAATGATCCTTTGTTTGTACATACTTCTGTTTGAATTTGAGAATGCATTTATTATTCATTTTTGCACAAGTTTATTTATATGATATTGCAGCGGGCTTATGGTATGTTGTTTGAGTATTACTTTACTGATGCAGCTATACTATTATACCATGTTGCCCCCATACCTTAAGCTTGCTGCAATATTTTATACTTCAAGGGGACTTGCACTCTTATTTGCTAAAGAATAATTATTTTATTCTTTAAAGAAAATTTTTGTAGAGTACAACTCCCTTCGTATAAGTTTCTACGCTTTGTCGTTCGAAGAAATCACTTTTTTCTTTTGCTTATGTGCATATTTTACCAAGTGAATTCTTCTATGTGGTAAAGCGGACCTCTGAAGGGTACTTTAACTTCTTTTTTTTTTTTTTTTTTGAAGATCATTTTCCAGAGTAGGTAAATTACTCTTCCTTTGAAAGTTAAAGTACGCTTTTGATGAGGATTTTTTTTTATGTACAAAGTTGTACCTCTGAGGAGGGATTTTTCACGTTTCAACACTTGGAAGTTTTATTTCAATCTCGGTGAAACGTGTACCTCCAAAGAGTTGTGCCTTTGAAGAAAGCCTTTTCACGTTTCAACACTTGGAAGTTTTATTTCAATCTTGGTGAAACGTGGGCTTCCGAAGAGGTCTTTCTTCTTGATTGTGCCTTCGAAGAGGTCTTTCCTTTGAATTGTGTCCCCGGGAGGGGGTTGTACCTCTAAGGAGGGATTTTTCACGTTTCAACGCTTGGAAGTTTTATTTCAATCTTGGTGAAACGTGTACCTCCAAAGAGTTGTGCCTTCGAAGAAAGCCTTTTCACGTTTCAACACTTGGAAGTTTTATTTCAATCTCGGTGAAACGTGGGCTTTCAGGAAGGTCTTTATTTTGTTTTTGCATTTCAACTTTGGTGAAGTGAAATTCCGAAGAGCGGTTGTTACACTTCAACTCCTGGCGAAATGTGCCTCCGAAGAGGGCTTTTATTTTGTTTACATTTCAACTCTGGTGAAGTGAAATCCCGAAGAGCGGTCATAACACTTCAACTCCTGGTGAAATGGGCCTCCGAAGAGGGCTTTTATTTTGTTTGCATTTCAACTCTGGTGAAGTGAAATCCCGAAGAGCGGTCATAACACTTCAACTCATGGTGAAATGTGCCTCAGAGAGGGTTTTCATCGCCTGGAAGTTACTCTCTCATGGTTGGAGGGTCATGACTCCTCCAATCTTTTTTTTTGAGTAGGGAACTTTCTTTTTTGTGGCGTACGACCCATTAGAGGTCTTTATCCTCCGAAGAGTTGTGTCTCCGAAGAGGACTTGTGCTGCCGATGATGGCTTTGGTTGTTCCTCTATTCACTTGCTTATGCCTTTTCAATGATCCTCTGCCCCCCCCCTTTTTTTTTACAAGTAACTTGTTTAATCCAAGGAAGTGCGCTTCATTGTCAGGCAATTTCGTGAGAACGAGCACTAGCTTCTTAATTGGACATTTGTTTGTTCAAACGATCTCAATTTATTAGCAAAGACCCGTTTCTGTCGAAATCATAGGCCGTTCAATTGAAGTACTTCCTATCTAGGATTTGAATTCAGGGCTTTTGTGACTTGAAATTTGGCGAGAATCACTCGGTCTTTTTATGTGCAAGTTTCACTTCCATTGTCTGCAAAAATTTAAATCGACATTTCAACAATACATTCTATGTACTTTTTATATCGAAAATAAAGCAAACATGTAATAATAATAAGGAACACAAGATTTATAGTGGTTCGGCCAGGAAATTGGGCCTACATCCACTTTATATTCTTTCATTATTTACTTGCATCAGTTTTACAATTGCTTTCAATTACAAGAATCATACATTCATAATTCTTTTTACAATATTTCAACAAAATTTTCAAGTAAAGTATGGACGCAAATGGTTGCTGTTCCATGCCCTTGGAATTTGATCTCCTTCAACAGTGGTGAGTTTGAATGTGCCGTCAAGAAGCTTCTGACATATTACATATGGTCCTTCCCAATTTGGCCCAAACACACCTGTCGCTGTCATAGTTCTTTTCAGGACTAGGTCTCCAATCTCAACGCTGCGTTGGCGAACTTTGGAATTGAAATGTCTGGCTATTCTTTGCTGATGAGCTACAATTCTGAGATTAGCCTCATCTCTTTTTTCATCAAGGAGATCTAGCGCTTCAAGCTGTAGCTTTTCGTTTTCTGCTTGATTGAAATGGATTCTTCTGTGTGAATGGACTTCTATTTCTACCGGAATCATTGCCTCTGACCCGTATGCCAATGAAAATGGGGTGTGCCCGGTCGCAGTTTTGTGAGTGGTTCTGTATGCCCATAGTGCCAGTGGTAGCTTATCGACCCAACCACCTTTTGCTCTTTCAAGTTGCTTCTTGATGGTTGACTTAATAATTTTGTTCACGGCTTCCACCTGCCCGTTTGCCTACGGATGAGCTACTGCTGAGAAGCTTTTCCGGATTTTGAATCGCTTGCAAAAATCTTGGAATTCTTCACTTTCAAACTGAGTTCCATTGTCTGTAATTATTTTTTGAGGCACACCGTATCTGCAAATGATGTTTTTAGTCACAAAACTTATCATCTTCTTTGAGGTGATAGTGGCCAGTGGTTCAGCCTCTGCCCACTTAGTAAACTAATCTACAGCAACAATGGCATATTTAATTCCAGATTTGGCAGTTGGTAACGGTCCTACAAGGTCGATTCCCCATATCGCAAACGGCCATGGACTGACCATCTGTGTGAGTTCAGTGGAAGGAGCTCTAGGAATTTTGGCGAATCTTTGACATCTGTCACATTTTTGGGAACACTCCGCTGCATCTCGATTAATTTCTGGCCAAAAATATCCGTACCGGAGAATTTTCTTTGCTAATGTTTGGCCACCTGAATGATCACCACATTCTCCTCCGTGTACCTCTGCTAAGATTGCTTTAGACTCTTCCCTGGATACACATCGAAGTAATGGCATTGAGAATCCCCGTCTGTATAACCGGCCATCCTGGATTACGTATCGAAAGGCTTTTCTCAGTAGCTTTTGTCGTTCTTTTGAGTTCCCTGGTAAGGATCCATTGAGCAGATATTCTATTATCGGAGTCATCCATGATTCTTGCTCTTGAGACATTCTCATGATCCAATCAATGTTCATCTCATCAATGCTAGGAGTCGACAGGACCTCTACTAGAGTTAGCCCCAGAAATTGAGCTTCGCCTGTGCTCGAATACTTCGCGAGAGAATCTGCTTTCATGTTTTCTTCTCGAGGAATGTGGCTTATCATGTAATGATCGAAATCACCCAGGAGTTCCCAAGCCTTTGACAAGTAGGCGGGCAGATTCCCCCCTTTTGCTTGGAATTCCTTTTTGACTTGGCATACAATAAGCTGAGAATCACTGAATATCTGTAGCGCTCGGATGTTTAATTCTTTAGCAATCCTTAAGCCAGCGATAAGGGCTTCGTATTCTGCTTCATTGTTTGTTGAAGGAAATTCCAACCTTAGTGCATAGCATAATGATCGACCTTCAGGAGTCTCAAGTACAACTCCGGCTCCAGAACAGTAGTCGTTTCTCGCACCATCGACATATAACTTCCACTGGATAGGGGAATTGTCGACCGTTTCTTCCTCACTGTTACCCTTATCTGTAAATTATGCAATGAAATCCGCTAAAGCTTGTCCATTGATTGCTTTCCGGGGATGATAAGTGATGTCATACTGACTGAGTTCAATATTCCACTTTAGAAGACGACCCGAAGTTTCAGGGCGAAACAGGACTTGCTTTAAAGGTTGATCAGTGAGGACTCTGATAGGATGAGCTTGAAAATATTGCCTCAATTTCCTAGACGCAATTAGTAAGCAATAGGCGAGTTTTTCCAACTTAGAGTAATTCATCTCTGCCCAGTGAGTCTTTTTCTGATATAGTAAACTGGATGTTGAATCCTTTTGTCTTCCCGTATCAGCGCTGCACTTAAAGCATGAGATGATACTGCCAAGTATATAAGAAGATCCTCGCCATCGCCAGGCCTAGAAAGTATTGGAGGCGTCTCCATATGGCGAATCAATTCATCAAAGGCTCTTTGGCATTCGGGAGTCCAATCGAAGTTTTTCTTTCCTTTCTTTAGGGCGTCAAAGAATGGGATGCATTTATCTGTGGCTTTGGAAATGAACCGACTCAAGGCGGCAACTTTTCCATTGAGACTTTGCAATTCCTTCTTTGTTCTAGGAGCTTTGACTTCTTTCAAGGCAGTAATTTGAGCTGGACTAGCCTCAATGCCCCTAGCGCTGACGATAAACCCTAAGAACTTTCCGGACTCGACCCCAAACGTGCATTTCAGAGGGTTAAGCTTCATTCTGTATTTCCGGAGGACTGCGAACATTTCTGCCAAGTGTTCAATGTGATCCGCTGCTTTCTTAGACTTTACTAACATGTCGTCGACGTAGACTTCCATAGTTTTGCCCAATTGCGGTTTGAACATAGCATTAACAAGTCTTTGGTAGGTTGCCCCTGCATTTTTCAATCCGAAGGGCATAACTCTGTAGCAATAAAGACCAACATCGGTGATAAAGCTCGTGTCCTCCTGATCCGGTTCATGCATCATGATCTGGTTATATCCGAAGTAGGCATCCATGAAAGATAACAATTCATGCCCCGCTGTTCCATCTACCAGTTGATCGATCCTGGGTTAAGGAAAGCAATCTTTGGGGCAGGCCTTGTTCAGATCTGAAAAATCGATGCACACTCTCCATTTTCCATTAGCTTTCTTAACCAGCACAGGATTTGAAACCCAATTCGGATATGTAGATTCTTTGATGAAGTTATTTTCGATGAGTCGATCAATTTCCTCTTTTAATGCTGCTGACCTTTCTGGACCTTGGGTTCTTCTTTTCTGTTTTACTGGTGTAAACTTTGGGTCAATATTCAGAGCGTGTACTGCAACTTCTGGAGATATTCCACACATATCAGCATGAGTCCAAGCGAAGACATCCAGATTTGCTTTCAGGAAAGATATCAAGATATTCTGAATTGACACATTAAGCTGTGAACCCACATTCAACACCTTATTTGGGTCCTTCGGGTCAACAGGTACCGGTACTGTCGTTTCAACCGGCACTACTCTATTCTCCCCTGCACTGGCTTTTCTGGGATCCATCTCTTTCCGTGCCCCGCTATGCTCGCCAGTGCAGGGTCCGCCCCGTAATTGCTACAAGGCTGGCTCTTTGATGCGGACCGGGGCGGCCGCATCCTTTCCCATTTCCCTTTTTCTTGACTCTCGCAACTCTGTCAAATAGCACTCTCGCGCAGCATTTTGATCCCCCTTTATAACTCCTACTCCATTGTCTGTAGGGAATTTAATAGTGAGGCACCACGGGGCTAGGATAGCTTTGAACGCTGCGAGCGTTGGACGGCCAAGGAAAGCATTATAAGCAGAAAATTCATCGACAATCACAAATGTTTGCTTGCGGACTACTTTCCTTTCTCCTTCCCCAAGTTCTACAAGCAGATCGATGGTTCCTATTGGTTGCTTTGGCTCCCCAGTGAAGCCAGCGATCTTTTGCGATGAGGCTTGTACATCGACCATAGGGATTTTCATTTGGTCGAATGTCTTCTTGAAGAGGATATTACATGATGCTCCGCAATCAATGAGAACTCTTCTGACAATGGCCGGTCCGATACCAGCTGAGATGACCAAGGGATCTAGGGTAGGAGCTTCGATACCTGTGGAATCTCTGGCTCTGAAAATAATATCATCACTGAAAGTTTTCTGTTGTTTTAGGGGCGTAGTGTCTTCTAAAACAAAGACGTCTTCTTCGGCTGGAACATATTTCAAAGCCCTGGTATATCTCTCCATCTCACCCCAGCTCTTGCCAGCTGGGTGAGGTCCTCCTGTAATGACATTGATAATGGGCCTTCCAGATTCATGCCCCGTAGCTTTCTCACCTATCCTAGGCTGATGAACAGGAGCCTGTTGCCCCTGACTTGACGATGCAGGATTGTTGCTATTCTTTTTCACAAATTGCTGCAGCTTGTTTTCTCTTAGCAATTCTTCAATCAGATTTTTCAACTAGCGGCATTCATCGGTCTCATGACCGGGTTGATTATGGAAGCGGCAGAACTTCCCACTTTGTATAGCCTTTTTCCCGGTCCTCAAAGGGATAGGTTTAGGGAGGTCAACAGAATCTTTAATGGCAAGGTAGATACGCTCCGGCGTATCTGATAAAGGAGTATACTCTGATGGCTTGAAGGATCGGGGCTTCTTCAGATTACTCTGTTTCTTCCCATTGTTATTTTCCCTTTTTTGCCCTATAGATTCATTCTTGCGTGGAGCAACAACGTTATCCTCAGCTTTTTCTGACACTGCCTTTACCGGTACAGGACGGCTTTCCAGGCGTATGAATTCATCTGCCTTTTTGTAGAACTTTTCGAGGGAGGTTGGCTCCTTCATGTTTAGCCATTTCCCAAATTCGCTCGACTTATCAATAGCCCTCATCAGATAAGTCAATATCATTCGCGGTTCAGCATTGTCCACCTCTGCCAGCGCTATATTAAAGCGGTTCAAGAAAGATCTGATAGATTCACCAGGATTCTGTTCTATACTTGACAACGACATGATGTCCTTGGCCTTTGAAGCATTTAGTCTGAACTGCTCCTTGAATTTTCGGGTCAAGTCTGAAAACTGATCAATAGATCGGACTGGCAACTTGGTGAACCACAGTAGAGCCACACCCTCAAGGTATACGGGGAAATATCGGCACTTTATCTCGTCAGAGGCTCTGGCACCTGTCATGTGCCAATCATATTTATACAAGAATTCATTCGGATCACTTGTCCCTTTGTAAGATGGGATAGTTGGAGGGACAAACTTCCTTGGAAATTCCGCCTTTAAGATTTTCTCAGTAAATGGAGTTTTACTTGGGGCGAAACCCCATTCTTTCTCATCTTCAACCCTTTGCATACTTTCTTTCATGATTTGCCGAACCATTCCAGAAAGATACTCTTCATCATGTCGAGTTCCAGATCCACCAACCTCAGGAAGCGTTTGCTCAAAGGGACTGGCAGCTTTTTCTGGAGCATTCCTTTCATTAGCATCATGAATGTTGCCAGCATAATTCCTTCCATTACCAGCCGGTTGATTGTTTGCCCCGAGCAAATCATTCAACCTATTCAGAATTAGAGCATTTTGGGCACTCTGAGCCTCTAGTTGTGCATTCTGGGTGTTTATCTGCTGGTTCAGCCCTAATATTACAGCATCCAACTCCGCTTTCGTAACCCCAGCAGATGTAGTGGGTTGATTAGGTACAGGGGAAGCGGATGTTCCCTCTTGAACGTTCCCAGATCTGACAGATCTACTCTTCCTTCCAGGAGCCATAATCTCAGACAGACTTCTGGTTTTCAAGGAAATTCTCTCTGCAAATCTCTATGAAGCAATGATGACAATTTTTCCTGAGTTCAGTTCTCAGTGAAAGCACCAAAAATGTTAACGCTAAAATTTGAACGCTAACACCCCGGTGTATGAGTTGTAGTTGTGAAAGCACCACCCGATAGCTCGGGAACAGATTACAAGCAGATAATAGCAGAAAAGCGGTAAACAATAACAATTTTATAGTGGTTCGGCTTAAGGGTATAGCGTACGTCCACTTTAAGTACTTTTGTTAATAATCTCGTTACAAGCTGATACAATTCTTCCCAAGTACAATACACTTTGAATTACAAGAGACTTAGAACAAGTAGCCTAAACTTCGATGAAGATGAGAGTTTTCGAATCCATGTTGGATGTATGTGATCTCTTCTTGAAGTTGTTTGTAGCGTTCTTAGTGTCTTGAGAGCTTCAAGTGTTAAATTGGTTCGGAATGCAGCAGAGTATCGGCGCTTGAAGAGAGTGAGCCCAAAGTCCTTTCCTAGTTGGAGCTAGGGTCGTATTTATAGGCATTTCTCGGAATTAGGTCATGACTCGTACACGACTCATGATGAGCCATAACCCGTTCACGACTCATAGTAGGTCGCGGCCGACCTACTGGGTTAGCTCACTGCTTGGTCCAAAGCTAGGCTCCCATTTAAATGAATAACACAAGTCATGAGCCGTTCACGAGTTAACCAGTGCAACCTTCCTTGATGTTAGTATGAGTCGTACACGACTCATCATAAGTCGTATGTCGTCAACGAGTTATCTCATTATAGCACGGTATTGAACTTGTCTCTGAAGTCTTAGGTCGTATCACCTTTATGTCGCATACCTCTTAAGTCGCAGACTCCCATAAGTCGTGACATTCCTCAGGTCGTTAATGTCTTAACTCGCAAGCCTTCCTTAACCCGTAAGAATCCTTAAGTCGTAAGGTTCCTTAACTCGTAAGGTTCCTTAAATCGTAAGGTTCCTTAAGCCGTACAATCTCTCCTTGGGTCGTTGAGTCGTAGATCCTTCCTGAACCGTTAAGCACCTTAAGTCGTGGCCTGTTAACTCAAGGACTTGCAGAGTCGTGAGGTTGTTGAGCCGGGGTTGTGATGAGTCGTCCTTCCCTCTACATGGATGAGTCGGGATTAGTTGAGTAAATGAGTCGGTTCAAGTTTCAGCGGGGTTAACATATATATTCCTAGAAACACGGAAACGAAGAGGTAAAAGAGGGAAGATAAAGAGGCGTATAAATGAATGGTAAATAAATTTAGATTTTAAATGAAATAAATGGAACAGCAGAGATTAAAGTATGGATGTAAATCCTGGAATAATAAAAAGCAACGGTTATATGTTGATTAAGAAAAATAGTTAAAACAATTAATGGCTTAAATGGGGCAGCATGTTTCAAATTTTTGAAATGTAAAAGAAACATACACTATAAATATAAAGTTTTCAAAAGCAAAAGAAACGTAAAGCTGTCCATTAATTCATCAAAACGTTATTTAAGTAATAAATTGAAATGAATATAAAAATAAAAGTAAATGTAACGGTCAATAGTTGATTTAGCTATACACTTAAAGCAATAAATTTTTGTTTGTTTGTACAACACATAATGAGTTTTGAAAGTCAAGGATATAAAAATGGATAAAAGGAAAGAAATCAGGAAATTTTGTGAGCAATAGCTTTCCAAGGAAAGGTAGGCTTATATTATATATACATGCTGAGATGATTAGGCACGTTCAATAATTTTGAAGCAAATGAAGGAGTTGGAAATATAAAAAAAATGAATGAAATTTGAGAAGCCCGTAGCTATGATTTAGCCAAAATTTATTAAAGCCATTTACTAGGAAGGTTGGAACCGAAATAATAGGGAGAGGACGGCACATTAAATTTGATGACAAAGTTGTGTTCAGATTTATAAGCAAGTGGTTTATATATTATAGGCCTTATGAAAGCGAGGGAAGGAACGGATGCTACTAGCTTGATGATTTGAGATTCTTTCAAGCGTTAAAAACAAAAATAAAGAGAGACCAGAATAAACGCACCACCATAAATATAAATATACGCTTCAATTGCAAAAGAAACGTATAGAGAAAATTATGGGTAGTGGGAAAGGTAAAGTCAGTGCACGAAACTACAAGGAATAATAAATGCAAGGTCGATGATCTCAAATTTATTAATGGTTACGAATGGAAAAGTCTACCTGAATTGGAAAAGTATTAAGCAATAGAAATCTTTAACGGTAGTAAAAAGAAACCGTTACGCACTGATTCAGAAATCAATTAAAGCAATTAATAGCTTGAATTGGACAGCACGTTTTCTCAATTAAATAAACTTCCATAAAATTATTTGAAAATTTACAATCTTCTATATTTAAATATACGTATTCTAAATATATAAACATTTTATTTAAAAATTCAATTATTATAAGATTTCACAAATATTCAATTAAATACGTTATATAATCAATTAAAATTGTTAAAATTTTCCGGGTCCTTACACTCTCCCCCACTCAAAACTTTTCATCCCCGAAAAGGAAGGAGGTAGGAGAATAAAACAACTAGAAAAAAAAATAGATTGAAAGCCAAGATAAACAATAAATTTTAAAACTATATAAATTTTATTTAAAATATTTATTTGAAAATTTCATTTGAAATTAAATTTTCTTTAATATTTAATACTTCTCAAACTCCTTTGCAAACAATTATTTACATTATTACTTCTATTTACAAAGACTATTGAAAATATTAAATCCAAAATTTATGAAATTTTCAATTTATCTCAAGATACCTTTCAAATATTATCAATAAATTAATAATCATTTTCTTTAAAGATGTTTTATTTAATTTATAACTTCAAAAATATTTATAACACTAAAATTTTATATAAAACAATGTAGTATACAAATAAGCAATATTTAAAAGATTTATTCAAAAAGGAAAGGAAGGTAGATTCCGAAAACGGAATATAGGTGAACAATGAAGCTGAGGAGATGAGGTAGATTCAAAAGAATAGAATCGGGCACGAATAATTTATTTCAAACCATAAGAATTTTAATTTCAAATATTAATACAAAATTTCTTTGTTGGGAAAAATACTTTTATAATAAATACCTTTATAATAATACATTTATATCGAAATAAATCTTTCTTTCGAAAATATTTTTATTACTCGATGTTTTAACAAGTTTATCCTCGTTCTTGCAGACTCTGGCCATGCGTTGATCAGGCGCAAAGCTAAAATTCTTCAAGTACTTAGTAGACCTGTTTCAAAACCCAGGGAAAATACTTGAAAAACCTTTTTAAAAACAGATATGGAAAGTACAATCCAAACAAACAACCAAACCAAAACCTTTGTCCGACCATGGTTCGCAGATACACAATGGTTACGCCTGGGTCTCCCAGGAAATAGTCCATATCCGTAAGCTTTCTCAGCCCTGCGAGTTACGCCATGATGACTAGTAGAGTGCAGGATATACAATCGTTACGCCTGGATACCCCAGGAAACAATCCGTACCCCTAGGCAAGACTCAGCCAGGCACTTGCGCTACTATTCGCGACCTGCACAGATTGCAGGATACACAACGGTTACGATTGGATCCACCAGGAAACAATCCGTACCCCTAGGCAAGACTCAGCCAGGCAATTGCGCTATGCATTCGCGAGAGAGAAAAAAACCATGGGTTACACCACGATGGGAAACACTCGAGTATTACATCTGGAAAACCGAAAATCAGAGAGAATAATATCGATAGAATGAATCCACGATGTGGCCACAAGGCGGATATCAAGCTGAAGGCACTTTCCATATCTTTACTTTGAAAATATATATCATATAGTACCTTTTCAAATACTTTCAAATATCATACTTATACAAAATCCATATATATATAAGATTCCATTTTCAAATCGAATACTTTCCAAATCAATAGTATATCAAATCATACTTATATAGACTTCGATTTATAAAAAAAATTCTCTTTCCAAATTGAGTACCTTTCAAATCAATAGATTTCAAATCACTTCATACTTATACAAATCCATTTTATATAAGTTCGACCACTCCCAAATCAAGTGCTTAACAATATAAGGTTCTCAAAGTATCTAAATTTCAAAGTTCCCAAAATAATAGGTTTAGAAAAATATCCCAGTTTTCAAATTAAAATAATTCAAGTCAAACAAATTCATTTCCAAAATAACCATATAAGTACTAGTTTTTAATTTCAATTTAATTTCAAAACCAAATATTTTCTCAAAATCAATTATACTCAAAATTGTTTCCAAATTTATAATCATCCCTTTAAAACTTTTAAACTATCTATTTCTATTGAAAATATCCAATTTACCTTTCTGAAAACCATTATTTGAAATTAATTTTTTTTTCCAAAACATTTCAAAACTAAATTTCATATTAGTATAATTAAAAATAGTCATATTCACTTACTTAACAAAAGGTTTCAAACTTACTTAAGTCATACTCTTCAAAACTAAACTTATATGCTTTATCAAAATATTTATACTTTTCGAAACTTCTTAGTTTAAAACTTTTAAACCTTGATTTGGAAGTGCTCGAACCTTCAAAATAGTCGATGAAATCAAATTTCAAATCTAAGAGTTGGAAATCAAATTTTTTTTATGAATAGAGTTATTATTAGTCAAATCGAAAACTCGAGGACTGAACACCGGTCTCACTTTAAATTGTTTCAAATATATACATATATCTTTCGAAAATATCAAATTATACTTCAGAATTTGAAATCAAAAACGGTTTTACAAAATCACTCGCATATCGAAGCTATTAAAGTGGCCTCTCCCCCACTCTGAAACTCGAAAATCAATGTCGATGATGCGTGCACTCATCACCGAAATTATTCTCCAGCGACATAAGTGAGTTCTGGACTTCTATTTTCTTGAAAACTTCTTTGAAATTTCTTCAAAATTATTGGAATTCATTTGAACCCATTTGAAACATTTCTTATTCGGCAAAATACTTTTAAATCGTATTATTTTTATATATTTTCCCAAAATCTTAAAACCAATTTCAAAATATCGGAATTCAATTCTCGAATTTCAAATTTAACCCTTCAGTTATAAATCCTTTTTATATAAATCACTTTCTTATAAATTTTCAAAATTTCCAATCCTTTCAAAACTTTTACATATAGAATAACATTTCTTATTCGTTTTATATATAGGTATATAATCCTTATCGAAAAAAAATTTCACTTTTATAAATAGAATAAAATCATAGTTATCAAAATAAAAATTTCGTATAGAACAATTTTAAAATACAACAAACCCGATTTTCAAAGGATGATTCAAGAATGGATTTCAAAACAAAGATAGAGATTTAATTTAGAGGAACTCTAATCAATAGAATCCTGATTCGAAGATGGGCTCAAACAAAGTTGAGAAAATCAAATTACAAAATAGAAGATGGATATACTTCTATAAATCTCGGGCGACCTTAACTGGGTCAACCGTGACTTCAGGAATATAATTGATGCGGAATTCTAAAGCAAATCGACATTCGATTGCCAGAGATAGAATTCGGCATACCAAGATATAGCAGCATCGTAAACCGAGGATATAGAAATCAGCAGTGAATCAATGCCAATTGTAAAGGAGTTTTCACCCCCTTTACAATTCATTCCGTGGAGTTGTGGGATACTCCAGAATCAAACGAATATAAATAGGGAGAGACAGAATGAATTTCGGAACCGAGGGACATTCCAAAATTCAAAGGAAATCGGGTCAAAAGGAAGAGATTCAACTCAAGCGAAAGTGATTCTGTAAATAAATTTACCTTATATGCTAAGTTTTGCCTAGAGCCAAAGCTCTGATACCAACTGTAACGACCCGCTATTTTGGACCATTCAAATCGACAATAAAACCGTACATGTCTGACTTGAATAATTCAAAATACCGAATTCTTAATAAAATTTGGCAAAACTTAAAATATACAGTAAATAAATCAATCATAGATCACTTACACAGAGTAATACAATGCAGCAGAATAGATAAAGAATAGTAGTTCATGAAGCTACTATATACCTCAGAGTTAGAAATAAAATACAACCGAATAGTTCAAATGCCATGAAGTCTCCAATGCAACAGATGGCTTCTCTGAACCAATCAACTGGATGATTGAAGGGATAGATAGCTGGATCTTCAAGCAAAGCTCCAACTTCGAAGATGAGTCTCAAATGCTGTATCTCTCAGTCTGACCCGAGCGTAAAGAAAAACACAAAACACTCGAGTCAGGATTAACATTCTTATATCTATAAATCTAACTCAAGTGAAATATCAACTGAAATATAATTAACCTAGAGGATGTTTGGGATAACCATCCTCTAAGGGTCCATGGAACTACCTAAAAGATAGAAATATACACTATAACACCATAGTCTTTTCAACTTAATTTATACTTCAAAACCAAATATCATTTTCACTTCAAATATCTCTATACTTCCCAAATAGTATTTTTATATATTAAATAATTTGTACAGTAAAGAAATTTCAATTCCCTCAACTTAACAAATCGTTTAACATTAACCGACCACCCCATTTAAATCTATTTCAATCTGAATTTATTAATTTAAATTCAACTCAATTTCTAAAATAACCACTTCAATTTTATCGATCTCAAATTCGGATTTGAAATCACAAAACACCCTTTATGTTCAATATATTTCAAAACTTTAAGTATTCAACGTTTCAAACTAACTTTTTAATCAATTTAGTTTCTAAATAATAAATTCAACTATACTGATTTCAAATACATATCCGAATCTTAAAATAAACCATTTAAATCCCAATATAGTTCAAAGCTTTAATATTTAATAAAATGTTCAATTTAATAGTTCCATATAGATCTCGATTTAACCTTATTATTATCTAGTCTTAAAATTATCCCTCATTAGATACAATATCATTTAAGTAACCTTAAATTACATTTTACTCAATATTTTCTTTAATTTATTTAAATGTGAAATATTCATTAAATCACTTAAATAAAAATCCAGTTAGAAAATCATACACTTAAATTTCTTATTCAAAAATTTCAAATTGATTTAATTGAATAAATCCTTATTTAAATACCATTTAGATAAACCCACATTTATCTCCCAATCTTAGTAAATTACAGAATACTTTTTGGAATAAAATTCACATAAATATTTAACATAATTTATGTATTAAATCAAATTTTGACTAAATTAAATATTATTAAATCTATATATCATTACCCTTTATATATAAAAAAATTTAAGGATTAACATTTAATAAGACCATATATTTCTTTCCAAAACAATGAATTAAATTTCAAAATATACCAACGATGTCTGTATATATTTCTTATCATATGGTCAAGTGTTACGGATATTTATCATTTCAATCTATACACTAAATGTATACGTGTGGATAGCATTTCAACCCGTAATCCCAATTCAATCAAATGAAAATCGCTTGGGTTTATCATTTCAACCCATAACGATTTTCTCCTATTCTAAAGTCTGTTCGGGTATGTATCATTTCAACCCATAGTGATTTCTATACTAACAGGGAACTTGCAGAGTGATAACAGATATGTAAATAATAATAACAACAGGCATATATCATCAAAACAAATATATAAAAATAGGATATGGTGTCATATCCCATAAGTGAATACTTATAGATAATAACATATATAACAATTTAAATAACTACAGCCTCATATTTCAATTGTCGTCCCAATTGAAATCAAATTTAGTAAATAAAAGAATGTTAATCGTGAGTGATTTCTCACCTTTCGAGGCCAGAGAAAAAGAAGTGAGTTATGAAACCCAGATCCGAATTCCAAAACAAAGCTAGATGGACACAGTTCAATGGTCAAAGCTGATAATAGGAATAGACGAATTCAAATCAGAATTGGATAAAGGAAGATAAATAGGATAAGTGAGCTTATATGCAACTAGCCAACATATGAAGACACAGTTTATAAAATATGCAACAAAATATGAATGTTTCGGTTAATATATATACATAGGTGTGCAGACCAACTATATTAATATAACCATATATATACTATATAACATTTCCTCTACCAATTTGTATATGACTATACATATGACTATACTTGAAATCAAAATACACATCCCTTAAAAAAAATCCAACGTATATCAGTCAGTGCAAACAACCTTAAGGCTGACATGAAATAAACTTTTGAAAGCATATACTGTTGAAATTATAAAATATTGATATAACTTATACTGTAAAACTACCATAGAAAATTTATATATATACCTACATTTAAATATAACTTATGTAAATTGTTGAAAATAAAATAAAATATAGTACGGTAGACTCTAAAATACTAAAACAATCATAAAAATATATATATTATAAATTGACCTATCAACCTTGTACCCACCAATTTTATATAATATATTTACCAAAACAGTACCGAAAATTGAAATACTATATTTTATATATCTAACATATGAAAGCTAATAAAATAACACATTTTATTATAGTTGAAACTGTTATAACAAAATATATAAAACATATAATAATACGTATATTAATAGAAGGCTGCCAAACTTATACCATATATACCGTAAGCTATCAATAGTAAAATAAAACGCGCATATATATATATATATATATATATATATATATATATATATATATATTTATATATTTAACTTATCAACTAGTTAGTAAAACATACGTATCTAAAAGCCGTACGATAACTATATGCTAACAAAAGTCAAAAACTATATACCGTAAAATCTTAAAATAATATACATAATATAGTATAAATATATACTAACCTTTATATATGAACAGAAGTTAAATATTTTTATACACGTTTATAAATATAACAATTATCATATATATACTATTATGAAATATATTATTATTTTTAAAGTTCAACTGTTAGGGAAATCAAAATCCACATAGTTGCAATAAACATATAAAACAAAAGTTATGCACAATCTATACTGTTCTTAATATATAAAATAGAATCATATCAAATAAAATGCGGACTTACTTTTAAAAACTAGAGAGGAAATGTTTTGCCAACTAATGCATGCGGCCATGGGGAGGAGGCAGGCCAAGGAAAAGAGAGAGCTCATGCTCAGGTTTGGAAGAAATAAGAAAAGATGGAGGGGAGATGAGAATAGGCGATTTCTAAAGGAAGAATGCATGCGTGATTCAAGCAACATGACATGGCGAAGGGCATTCTTCAGGCAACAGAGAAAATGCTAGTTTCTTAAATATAAAGGTAGGTCTGCATCTGATATGTGAACGTGCTATATGACTTTATATAATATTTACAAAGCTCTCTCCTCTTTTACTATTAATTTGAGGGCAACGAATAGCCTACAGAGAGAAAAGAAGATGCAATCTATGCTATACTATACTATATATATATATATATATATATATATATATATATATATATATATATATTCCTAGAAACACAGAAACGAAGAGGTAAAAGAGGGAAGAGAAAGAGGCGTATAAATGAATGGTAAATAAATTTAGATTTTAAATGAAATAAATGGAACAGCAGATATTAAAGTATGGATGTAAATCCTGGAATAATAAAAAGCAACGGTTATATGTTGATTAAGAAAAATAATTAAAACAATTAATGGCTTAAATGGGGCAGCATGTTTCAAATTTTTGAAATGTAAAAGAAACGTACACTATAAATATAAAGTTTTCAAAAGCAAAAGAAACGTAAAGCTGTCCATTAATTCATCAAAACGTTATTTAAGTAATAAATTGAAATGAATATAAAAATAAAAGTAATTGTAACGGTCAATAGTTGATTTAGCTATTGTTAACGCTAAAATTTGAACGCTAACACCCCGGTGTATGAAGTGAGATTGTGAAAGCACCACCCGATAGCTCGAGAACAGATTGTAAGCAGATAATAGTGAAAAAACAGTAAACAACAGCAATTTTATAGTGGTTCGTCTTAAGAGAGAGCCTACGTCCACTTTGAATATCTTTATTGACGATTTGATTACAAGTCAATGCAGTTACACTTCGATTACAACACGCTTTGAGTTTCAAGTGACTTAGAACAAGTAACCTAAACTTCAACGTCGATCCAAATCTTTGAACACATGTTAGACATGTTTGATTTCTTTGTGAAGTTTCTTGAAGGTGTTGAAGTAGTTCAGAATGCAGCAGAGTAACGGCGCTTGAAATGAATGAGCCCCAAAAGTCTTTTTTTAGTTGGAACTAGGGTTGTATTTATAGGCATTTTTCGGAGTTAGGTCGTAGGTCGTGACCGACCTAAGTTAGGTCGTAGGTCGTGACCGGCCTAAGATGCATTGACTTCTCTTTCACAGGGACACTCATGCTGATTTGCACAAGTCCAGGGTCGTGAGCGACCTATCCCCTAGCGGCATGGCATAGGCGGCTTCTTTATTCATGCAGATAGGTCGAGAGCGACCTATCTTAGGTCGTTAAGCCTCTTAGGTAGTGGCCTCATTTAGGTCGGGACATCTTTTATGTCGCAGCTTTCTTAGGTCGCGGCCTTTTTAGGTCGGTGGGCAGTTAGGTCGCTAAGACAATCTTGTCGTTAGGTCGCTTCATCCCTTAAGTTGTAAGGTCGCTCTGGTTCATAGGTCGCTAAGTCGCTGAAACTTTAGGTCGTTAGGTCACATCATCCTTTAGGTCGCGGCCTCCCTTAGGTCTAAACACCCTGTTAGGTCGTTTGAGTTCTACAGGTCGCAGAATTCTATAGGTCGCAGCTTCCCTTAGGTCGCAGAGCTCTGTAGGTCGCAGCATCCCTTAGGTCGCAGCTATTTTTAGGTCACTTGATCAGTTAAGTCGCTAGGCCATTCCTGTAGTTAGGTCGCTCCATATCTTTAGGTTTTAGGTCGCTAACGAAGAGGAATTAACATTTGCCCCTCGAAGCACGTGCCTAGGTCGTAGGTCGCGTGCTTCGACTTGACTTAGCTAGGTCGTGAGCGACCTAACACTTGTGCCAATACACGTGCCTATTTGCCTTCCCATTTTTGCCTCGTATAAAACTGTTAGGTCGTTACCTCTTCCTCATTCCATTGCTCCAATCTCCTACCGCCATTAACGATTCTCTGAGCTTCCAAAGGCGAATTCAACCCATCCAGTCACCGATTCATCTTTATCATTACATCTCGTAAGTGAACCTGGTCTTCATCCCATCATAATCGCCGTTGAATTATGAATTCTCACTTTCCGACCTTAGCTCAACTCCATGTATCACGCTTTATTTCGAGTGATTGTTGCAATCGATTTTCGGTCGTTATTTGGTTGATTTAGGAAGTCATGGCAATGCGTTAAATTTATGATGGATTGGGGATTTTTTGGTTAGTTTTTGGAATGATCTGGTGGTATGAAGAGATGGTAAATTTCATGGAGAGGACGATGAATCTCTTCGGTTAGTTGATGGCGGGTTATTGGGTCTGGTGCAGAGAGGAAGTTAGGCGACCTAACGAATTTGAGTGACAAAAAATGCTTCACGACCTTAGGGCCTAAAGAACATTTTCGACCTACGTTAGGTCGCTGAACGACCTAAAGCTTGCATAACCAAAATGTCATACGTCCCACTGACAGCTGAACTACTTAAAACTTGTACGACCTAATTTCTGCAGCATAGGTTTTTAGGTCGTGGCCGAGCTAGGACTTGAACAAATCTGCATTGCTTTGAACCCCTTTAACTTGCACAGTGCGACCTAATATAGCCTTGACCTATGCTAAGTCGCAGGGGGCAGTCTGGATGACCTATGAGTTGTAAAATTTTGAGAGAATTTGATTGAACTGCTTGGACTTGAATCATTTGAAATTCATTACATTCCTTTGCAGATTGCTCTAACTTTTAATTTAACAGCCTGTTTAAACATAACATTTGCAGAAAAATAGGACGAATATACTGTCACTGACCGCCCACATCGAATGACAGATTAGTCGATAAAGAATAATCAACTTAAGTGAACTGTGTGAGTGAAATGCTGTGAGTCAACTGACTCAAATGAAGTGTTAAAGCAAAGCTAAAATTTTGTTTGAATTAACACTGCACTCGAGTTTTAAATTAACAAGTCCTGAAATCTCACAATCAATCAGTTGTCAATTAGTTTAATTTCAGTTATTTTGCTTGTTATTTTTATTAGTTTTGCACAACACTTCACACTTTTAGGAAACGTGCACCTTCACATCTGAACATCCAGTTGCTTGTATAGAATGACGTCTCAACAAGAAGAGATGATAGAACACGTCGAAGGGGCTCCTCCGATTGCTATTCCACTAGAGAACCCTCCGGAAAGAACTCCTACCCTTCTGAAACAGCGGGTGCTTAATCAATTATGCGTTCAATTTGGTATTGCCGAGGCAGAAGTTTTACTCCCTGGACCAAATGATTTTGCTGATAGACCACCTTCCGGTTTTGTTGCCATTAATCGCCAAATGTGCTTAAGTGGAGTAATTCCTCCCTTTAATGAATTTCTTCAACAAATCCTTCTTCGACTGACGATCTCTCCTTTCCAACTGCATCCCAATGGCTATGCCATTTTGATGGGATTGTGCGTTCTGTTCAGGAGAACTCTTGACCGTCTTCCGAGTTTCGAGGAAATCTGTTACATGTGCACTTTTGCGAAGAACAAGGACCACCCTTCAATTGTACTTGTAAGAGGTGCGAGGAACCGCAAACTAATTTTGGATTTGCCGGAGAGTGCACATGGTTTTTTGAATCAATTCTTCTACATTCGTTGCCCCGCAGGATTTTACGCAGACTGGAGAATAGGAAGTGAGATCTTCTTTCCCTTCTTTCTTCAGTTTTATTCTAAGTTTTTCATGGTTTGCATTGCTAGATGCTGATTCCATTCCTTATTTTTACAGCACTTCCTCCTCCTTCTAGAGATTCCATTCATAAGCCAGTCTTTGAAAGGCTAAGCATTGTGGCTGCTGAAGAGAGGAGCGCAAAATTTCTATTGACAGATGAACTTCTTCATCGGTTTGAGCTTTTACATTCTTCCCGTTCTACTGAACTTCATGAAGTTCCGACTGAAGTTCCCGATTCTCCGATAAAAACTCCTGATGCCCCGGTCTCTACTAAAGAGCACATGCAGGGAGGAACCTCTATAGAAACTTCACTAGTAAAGTGTTCAATTCCGAAGGATGTTGCGGGGCCGCCTGACAAGTCTGTACTTGCCCCAGTTATCGAAGAGGAAGAACCTCCACGATCTTCCGGAAAATCTACTAACGAAGGAGTTAAGAAAGCAAGTCCTAAAAAACATGATGGTGATGATGTTTTCGAGGGGTTGAGCGATTTAATTGTGACTTCTCAAGAACTTTTCAAAGATGATGTTTCCAAAACTATCTCTTCTGTAATTGAGGCGACATCTTCTCTACAACAAATGTCAACTCCTTCCACTCAAGTTATCACTACCTCTACTCCACAGAGTGGTCTGTAACTTGATGCGTGTAGTTTACACGTTACACAACACTTAGGATTTTTCAGCACTTCTACGCATTCATCTTCTTATACTTTAAAGATTTCTAAAGCTTATTATTTTTATTCCAGATTCTCCAATGGGGCGCAGTAGTTCATACTATGATGATTTCCAGTGCTACGGGAGGCGTAGCCAATATGATTATAGGAGTCACCTCCCCTCTTACAGAGAATCGGATGAAGAGAGGGCCATCAAGAAAGCAGACGAGAGACGAGCATATGAAGAACGTCACCGAAGAGAACAAGAAAGACATGACCCTCCCCACAGAGATGATGATACCCAAAAAAGAAAGACTCACGATGAGAGAGGTAAAGGTCACATGGAAGATTCTTCTAGCAAGCGGGCTAAACTTACTGAAGAAACAATGCCGACAGTTTCTCAAGATGTTCCTGCTCAATTTCCTGCCCCCGTTCGTTCCGACATTCAAACAATCATCAACCGGCCCGCATACCAAGTTGGGCAAGGTCCTCCCACTCTTCAAAGTCGATTCCCTCAGTGGTGCCTGAGAGGGGTTCGATTTGATCTCGACTTGGTTCCTCTCGACAAATCGGCTATGCTGCGAAATCTTGATACTGTCAGGACCGATATTGAAAGAATGTCGAACTGGCAAAAACTTGTCGACGAGCTTCAGAGGGTTAACCGAGCCAATCTCGAGGCCATGCTCACAATGGAGAACGATAAGGCTGAGTGGCAGAAGACTCTCGAACAGCATGACGCCGAAATGAGAAGTATTGCTTCCTATAATGAAAAGCTGGAAGCGGAAGTAGAAAAGCTTAAGGAAGAATTAGCTACTTCGTCTACTCTCTATTCTCAAAAGGAGAGCATGCTCCAGCAACAAGTACGAGATGCGCATGCCAGTCAAAGGGCAGTCGAAGATAAGCTTACACACAAGGAGAAGGTCATAGAAGAATATCGCGCTGAAACTTTACAGCTGCGAGAACAGACCGGCTCTCAAAGCTTGGAGATAGAGATGTTAAAAGCTCGACTTTCTATGGCCGAAAAGGAGCGTGACGAGGCTATTGCTGGTAAACTTGCGGCCGAAGAGGCCCATCAAGCAACCAAAGCTGACATTGGCTCCACATTATTTGATTTTTATCTGCACAACATTTTGGGGCGTGGCAGCCTTGCCTTTCTAGGCCCTAAGTATGAAATTACACTAGCTGAAGTTTGGGAGGCAGCACTCGATATGCTCGGTGGTAAAGGTGCTGGCTACGCTGAGACAGCTCTTGAAGAGCATTATCTCGATGATGATGCCCGCGCCACTCTTGCCAAGGGAAAAGAGCAACTCGCCAGAGTGCGGGCCGGAATGGCGGAAGGGGAACGTTCTGAAAAAGAAATACCACCTACCACCTCTGAACGCCCTTTAGTTTCTTCTGAAGTTGACATCACAGGTTCCAGTGCTCATTCGCTGCCTCCTACAAGAACCGGGGTAATTACCCCTACTGATGATGAGGCTTTGGAGGATATCAGGGCTCAAAATTATGAGATTGAACTAACGAAGCAAACATCTTCAGGTAATTTTGACATTGGTCCGATTCAGGTGGATCGCCTGCTTGCTCCTCAAAAGTTTGATGAGCTTCTCGATTACTTCTTGAATCTCGACGAACCCATATCTCCCTTCTTTTGGGGAGATACTAATATTTTTAATTTTTCTTCTTATGCAGTTGAAACACCAAGTGCTGTGCAGACTTCACCTCCTCCGGTTATCCCTCCTCCGTCTCTTCAGGTGACTCCTCCTTCTGCTTCACAGCCCGGGTCACAAGAGGAGCAAATTGAGGCTCTTCATGGCTTGGATGATCCTATCGCTTCGCAAGAGCAGAAGGACGAGGGACTTGAAGGAGGCGAGATCTCTCCGGAGCGGACTCCTTCTGATGACGTAGTTTTGTCCGCTCTTGTTACTCCAGGGAGTGAATCTTCGTCGAAGAGAAGAAAGAAGCACGGAACATCGAAGAGGAGGGGGAAGAAAATCATTGCTACTGAAGAAGAACCGGAAGTTGCACTGGTTGCACCTCCCTCTCCTTCTTCCCTTATGCCTATAGATAGACCTGAAAAGCTAATCATTCGGCCGGGCAAAGGGTCCAAAGGTGGTAAGAAGAAGTGAAGAGTCGGGCTTCGGGCTTTTTGATTCCTTTCTTGTGTAATGGTCGGATGTTGTGCAGGCACCGGCCCCTGCTTTTTTATTTTGAAACCTGTATCTGCAATTGAATAAAATGATCCTTTATTTGTACAGACTCTTGTTTGAATTTGAGAATGCATTTATTATTCATTTTTGCACAAGTTTATTTATATGATATTGCGGTGAACTTGTGGTATGTTGTTTGAGCGTATTTTACCGATGTAGCTATACCATTTTGTACGTAACTATACCATGCTACCCCTATACCATAAGCTTGCTGCAATATTTTATACTTTGAGGGGACTTGCACTCTTATTTTCTGAAGAATAATTACTTCATTCTTGAAGAAATTTTTCGTAGAGTACAACTTCCTTAATATAAGTTTTTACGCTTTGTCCTTCGAAGAAATCACTCTTTTTTTTTTCTTTTTTCCTTATGTACGCATTTTGCCAAGTGAGTTCTTCTATGTGGTAAAGCGGGCCTCTGAAGGGTACTTTAACTTTCATTTTTTTCTTTTTTTTTGAGGAAGGTTAATTTCTAGAATAAGTAAATCACTCTTCCTTTGAAAGTTAAAGTATGCCATTGATGAGGATATATTTTATTTTTTTAAAATAGAAATTTGTACTTCTGAGGAGGGATTTTTCACGTTTCAACACTTGGAAGTTTTATTTCAATCTCGGTGAAACGTGTACCTCCAAAGAGTTGTGCCTTTGAAGAAAGCCTTTTCACGTTTCAACACTTGGAAGTTTTATTTCAATCTCGGTGAAACGTGGGTTTCCGAAGAGGTCTCTTTTTGATTGTGTCCCCGGGAGGGGGTTGTACCTCTGAGGAGGGATTTTTCACGTTTCAACACTTGGAAGTTTTATTTCAATCTTGGTGAAACGTGTACCTCCAAAGAGTTGTGCCTTTGAAGAAAGCCTTTTCACGTTTCAACACTTGGAAGTTTTATTTCAATCTTGGTGAAACGTGGACTTCCAGAAAGGTCTTTATTTTGTTTTGCATTTCAACTTTGGTGAAGTGAAATTCCGAAGAGCGGTCGTAACACTTCAACTCCTGGCGAAATGTGCCTCCGAAGAGGGCTTTATTTTGTTTGCATTTCAACTCTGGTGAAGTGAAATTCCGAAGAGCGGTCGTAACACTTCAACTCCTGGTGAAATGGGCCTCCGAAGAGGGCTTTTATTTTGTTTGCATTTCAACTCTGGTGAAGTGAAATTCCGAAGAGCGGTTGTTACACTTCAACTCCTGGTGAAATGTGCCTCAGAGAGGGTTTTCATCGCCTGGAAGTTACTCTCTTATGGTAGGAGGGTCATGACTCCTCCAATCTTTTTTGTTGAGTAGAGAACTTTCTTTTTTGTGGCGTATGACCCATTAGAGGTCTTTATTTTCCGAAGAGTTGCGCCTCCGAAGAGGACTTGTGCTGCCGGCGATGGCTTTGGTTGTTCCCTTTTCCACTTGCTTATGCCTTTTCAGCGATCCTCTCTTTTTTTTTTAGAAGCTTTCATTCCCTTTTCTTACAAGTAACTTGTTTAATCCAAGGAAGTGTACTTCATTGTCAGGCAAGTTCGTGAGAACGAGCATCAGCTTCTTAATTGGATGTTTGTTTGTTCAAACGATCTCAATTTATTAGCAAAGGCCCGTTTCTGTCGAAATCATAGGCCGTTCAATTGAAGTACTTCCTATCTAGGATTTGAATTCGGAGCTTTTGTGACTTGAAATTTGGCGAGAATCACTCGGTCTTATTATGTGCAAGTTTCACTTCCATTGTCTGCAAAAATTTAAATCGACATTTCAGCAATACATTCTATGTACTTTTTATATCGAAAATAAAGCAAACATGTAATAATAATAAGGAACACAAGATTTATAGTGGTTCGGCCAGGAAATTGGGCCTACATCCACTTTATATTTTTTTATTATTTACTTGCATCAGTTTTACAATTGCCTTCAATTACAAGAATCATACATTCATAATTCTTTTTACAATATTTCAACAAAATTTTCAAGTGAAGTATGGACGCAAATGATTGCTGTTCCATGCCCTTGGAATTTGATCTCCTTCAACAGTAGTGAGTTTGAATGTGCCGTCAAGAAGCTTCTGACCTATGACATATGGTCCTTCCCAATTTGGCCCAAACACACCTGTCGCTTTCATAATTCTCTTCAGGACTAGGTCTCCAATCTCAAAGTTGCGTTGGCGAGCTTTGGAATTGAAATGTCTGGCTATCCTTTGCTGATGAGCTGCAATTCTGAGATTAGCCTCATCTCTTTTTTCATCGAGGAGATCTAGCGCTTCAAGCTGTAGCTTTTCGTTTTCTACTTGATTGAAATGGATTCTTCTATGTGAAGGGACCTCTATTTCTACCGGAATCATTGCCTCTGACCCGTATGCTAATGAAAACGGGGTGTGCCCAGTCGCAGTTTTGTGAGTGGTTCTATATGCCCATAGTGCCAGTGGTAGCTTATCGACCCAACCACCTTTTGCTCTTTCAAGTTGCTTTTTGATGGTTGACTTAATAATTTTGTTCACGGCTTCCACTTGCCCGTTTGCCTGCGGATGAGCCACTGCTGAGAAGCTTTTTCGGATTTTGAATCGCTTGCAAAAATCTTGGAATTCTTCACTTTCAAACTGAGTACCATTGTCTGTAATTATTTTTTAAGGTACACCGTATCTGCAAATGATGTTTTTAGTCACAAAACTTATCATCTTCTTTGAGGTGATAGTAGCCAGTGGTTCAGCTTCTGCCCACTTAGTAAAATAATCTACAGCAACAATGGCATATTTAATTCCAGATTTGGCAGTTGGTAACGGTCCTACAAGGTCTATCCCCCATATTGCAAACGGCCATGGACTGACCATCTGTGTGAGTTCAGTGGAAGGTGCTCTAGGAATTTTGGCGAATCTTTGGCATCTGTCACATTTTCGGGAATACTCTGCTGCATCTCGATTAATTTCTGGCCAAAAATATCTGTATCGGAGAATTTTCTTTGCTAATCTTTGGCCACCTGAATGATCACCACATTCTCCTCCATGTACCTCCGTTAGGATTGCTTTGGACTCTTCCCTAGATACACATCGAAGTAATGGCATTGAGAATCCCCGTCTGTATAATCGGCCATCCTGGATTATGTATCGAGAGGCTTTTCTCAGTAGCTTTTGTCGTTCTTTTGAGTTCCCTGGTAAGGATCCATTGAGCAGATATTCTGTTATCGGAGTCATCCATGATTCTTGCTCTTGAGACGTGCTCATGATCCAATCAATGTCCATCTCATCAATGCTAGGAGTCGACAGGACCTCCACTGGAGTTAACCCCAGAAATTGAGCTTCGCCTGTGCTAGAATACTTTGCGAGAGAATCTGCTTTCATGTTTTCTTCTCGAGGAATGTGACTTATCATGTAATGATCGAAACCACCCAGGAGTTCCCAAGCCTTTGACAAGTAGGCGGGCATATTCCCCCCTTTTGCTTGGAATTCCTTTTTGACTTGGCATACGATAAGCTGAGAATCACTGAATATCTGTAACGCTCAGATGTTTAATTTTTTAGCAATCCTTAAGCCAGCGATAAAGGCTTCGTATTCTGCTTCATTGTTTGTTGAATGAAATTCCAATCTTAGCGCATAGCATAATGATCGGCCTTCAGGGGTCTCAAGTACAACTCCGGCTCCAGAACAGTAGTCGTTTCTCGCACCATCAACATATAACTTCCATTGGATTGGGGAATTGTTGACCGTCTCTTCCTCACTGTTACCCTTATCTGTGAATTCTGCGATGAAATCCGCTAAAGCTTGTCCATTGATTGCTTTTCGGGGATGATAAGTGATGTCATACTGACTGAGTTCAATATTCCACTTTAGAAGGCGACCCGAAGTCTCAGGGCGAAACAGGACTTGCTTTAAAGGTTGATCAATGAGGACTCTGATAGGATGAGCTTGAAAATATTGCCTCAACTTCCTAGATGCAATTAGTAGGCAATAGGCGAGTTTTTCCAACTTAGAGCAATTCATCTCTGCCCCAGTGAGTCTTTTGCTGATATAGTAAACTGGATGTTGAATCCTCTTGTCTTCTCGTATCAATGCTGCACTTAGAGCATGAGATGATACTGCCAAGTATATAAGAAGATCCTCGCCATCGCCAGGCCTAGAAAGTATTGGAGGCGTTTCCATATGGCGGATCAATTCATCAAAGGCTTTTTGGCATTCGGGACTCCAATCGAAGTTTTTCTTTCCTTTCTTTAGGGCGTCAAAGAATGGGATGCATTTATCTGTGGCTTTGGAAATGAACCGACTCAAGGCGGCGACCTTTCCATTGAGACTTTGCAATTCCTTCTTTGTTCTAGGAGCTTTGACTTCTTTTAATGCAGTAATTTGAGCTGGACTGGCCTCAATGCCCCTAGCGCTCACGATGAAACCTAAAAACCTGCCGGATTCCACTCCAAATGAACATTTTAAAAGATTGAGCTTCATTCTGTATTTTCGGAGGACTGCGAACATGTCTGCTAAGTGTTCTATGTGATCCACTGCTTTCTTAGACTTTACTAACATGTCATCGACGTAGACTTCCATAGTCTTGCCCAGTTGCGGTTTGAACATAGCATTAACAAGTCTTTGGTATGTTGCCCCTGCATTCTTCAACCCGAAGGGCATAACTCTGTAGCAGTAAAGACCAGTGTCGGTGATAAAGCTCGTGTCCTCTTGATCTGGCTCATGCATCATGATCTGGTTATATCCGGAGTAAGCATCCATAAAAGATAACAATTCGTGTCCCGCTGTTCCGTCTACCAGTTGGTCGATTCTGGGTAATGGGAAGCAGTCTTTAGGGCAGGCCTTGTTTAGATCTGAAAAAGCGATGCATACTCTCCATTTTCCGTTGGCTTTCTTAACCAGCACTGGATTTGAAACCCAATTCGGATAGGTAGATTCTTTGATAAAATTATCCTCCATGAGCCGATCAACTTCTTCTTTTAATGCCGCCGACTTTCTGGACCTTGAGTTCTCCTTTTCTGTTTCACAGGTGTAAATTTTGGATCAATATTTAGAGCGTGCACTGCAACTTCTGGGGATATTCCGCACATATCGGCATGAGTCCAAGCAAAAAAATCCAGATTTGCCTTTAAAAAAGATATTAAGATATTCTGAATTGACGCATTAAGTTGTGAACCCACATTCAACACCTTGTTTGGGTCCTTTGGGTCAACAGGTATTGGTATTGTCGTTTCCACCGGTAGCACTCTATTTTCCCCTGCACTGACTTTTCTAGGGTCCATCTCTTTCCTTGCTCCGCTGTGCTCGCCAGTGCAGGGTCCGCCCTGTAATTGCTACAAGGCTGGTTCTTTGATACGGACTGGGGCTGCCACATTCTTTCCCATTTCTCTTTTTCTGGTTTCTCGTAGCTCTGTCAGATAACACTCTCGCCCAGCATTTTGATCCCCTTTTATAACTCCTATACCATTGTCTGTAGGGAATTTAATAGTGAGGCACCACGGGGCAATAACAGCTTTGAACGCAGCCAGAGTTGGACGACCAAGGAAAGCATTGTAAGCAGAAAATTCGTCGACAATCACAAAAGTTTGCTTGTGGACCACTTTTCTCTCTCCTTCTCCAAGTTCCACAAACAAATCAATGGTTCCTACCGGCTGCTTTGGCTCCCCAGTGAAACCAGCGATTTTCTGCGATGAGGCTTGCACATCAGCCATAGGGATCTTCATTTGGTCGAATGTTTTCTTGAAGAGGATATTGCAGGATGCGCCACAATCAATGAGAACTCTTCTGACAATATCTGGCCCGATACCAGCCGAGATGACTAAGGGATCCAAGGTAGGAGCTTCAATACCTACGGAATCCCTAGCTTTGAACACAATATCATCATCAAAAGTTCTTTGTTGCTTCAGGGGCGTAGCACCTTCCAAAACGAATACATCTTCCTCGGTCGGTACATTACTTTAAAGCTCGAGTATACCTTTCCATCTCGCCCCAACTTCTGCCCGCTGGGTGAGGTCCTCCTGTGATGACATTGACAATGGGCCTTCCAGATTCATGCCCTGCAGCCTTCTCACTCGTCCTAGGCTGATGAGTAGGAGCCTGTTGCCCCTGACTAGATGAAGCAGGATTGTTGCTATTCTTTTTCACAAATTGCTGCAGTTTGTTTTCCCTTAGCAACTCTTCAATCAGATTTTTCAACTGGCGGCACACGTCGGTCTCGTGACCGGGTTGATTATGGAAGCGGCAGAACTTCCCACTTTGCATAGCCTTTTTCCCGGTCCTTAGAGGAGGAGGTTTAGGAAAGTCAATAGAATCTTTAGTGGCAAGGTAGATACGCTCCGGCGTATCTGACAAAGGAGTATATTCTGATGGCTTGAAGGATCGGGGCTTCTTCAGATTACTCTGTTTCTTCCCATTGTTATTTTCCCTTTTTTGCCCTACAGATTCATTCTTGCGTGGAGCAACAGTATTATCTTCAGCTTTTTCCAGCACTGCCCTTACCGGTACGGGACGGCTTTCCATGCGCATGAATTCATCTGCTTTTTTATATAATTTTTCAAGGGAATTTGGTTCCTTCATGTTTAGCCATTTCCCAAATTCGCTCGACTTGTCGATGGCCCTCATTAGATAGGTCAAGATCATCCGTGGTTCTGCATTGTCTACCTCGGCCAGCGCTATATTAAAGCGATTCAGGAAAGATCTGATAGTTTCACCCGGATTCTGTTCTAAACTTGACAATGACATAATATCTTTGGCTTTTGAAGCGTATAGTCTGAACTGCTCCTTGAACTTCCGGGTTAAGTCAGAAAACTGATCGATAGATCGGACTGGCAGCTTGGTGAACCAAAGCAGAGCTACGCCATCGAGATACACAGGAAAATATCGGCACTTTATTTCATCAGAGGCTCTGGCACCTGTCATGTGCCAATCATACTTGTATAAGAATTCGTTCGGATCACTTGTCCCCTTGTAAGCTGGAATGGTTGGAGGGACAAACATCCTTGGGAATTCAGCCTTTAAGATTCTCTCAGTAAATGGAGTTTTACTTGGGGCGAAACCCCATTCTTTCTCGTCTTCAACCCTCTGCATACTCTCTTTCATGATTTGTAGGACCATTCCAGAAAGATACTCCTCATCATGTCGAATTCTAGATCCACCAACTTCAGGAAGTGTTTGTTCAAAGGGGCTAGCAGCCCTTTCAGGAGCATTCCTTTCTTCAGCCTCATGAATGTTGCAAGCAAAATTCCTTTCATTACCTGCCGGTTGACGGTTTGCCCCAAGCAAATCGTTCAACCTATTCAGAATTAGGGCATTCTGGGCATTCTGAGCCTCGAATTGTGCATTTTGGGCATTGATCTGTAGGTTCAGCCCTAAGATTGTAGCATCCAGCTCTGCCTTTGTAACTCCGACAGCTGGAGTGGCTTGATTTGATATAGGGGAAGCGGAGGTTCCCTCTTGAATATTCCTAGTTCTGATAGATCTACTTTTCCTTCCAGGAGCCATAATCTCGGATAGACTTCTGGTCTTCAAGGAAATTCTCTCTACAAACCTCTGTGAAGCAATGATGATAACTCGCCTGAGTTCGACGTTCTCAGTGAAAGCACCAAAAATGTTGACGCTAAAATTTGAACGCTAACACCCCGGTGTATGAAGTGAGATTGTGAAAGCACCACCCGATAGCTCGGGAACAGATTGTAAGCAGATAATAGTGAAAAAACAGTAAACAACAGCAATTTTATAGTGGTTCGGCTTAAGAGAGAGCCTACGTCCACTTTGAATATCTTTATTGACGATTTGATTACAAGTCAATGCAGTTACACTTCGATTACAACACGCTTTGAGTTTCAAGTGACTTAGAACAAGTAACCTAAACTTCAATGTCGATCCAAATCTTTGAACACATGTTAGACATGTTTGATTTCTTTGTGAAGTTCCTTGAAGGTGTTGAAGTAGTTCAGAATGCAGCAGAGTAACGGCGCTTGAAATGAATGAGCCCCAAAAGTCTTTTTTTAGTTGGAACTAGGGTTGTATTTATAGGCATTTTTCGGAGTTAGGTCGTAGGTCGTGACCGACCTAAGTTAGGTCGTAGGTCGTGACCAGCCTAAGATGCATTGACTTCTCTTTCACAGGGACACTCATGCTGATTTGCACAAGTCCAGGGTCGTGAGCGACCTATCCCCTAGCGGCATGGCACAGGCGGCTTCTTTATTCATGCAGATAGGTCGAGAGCGACCTATCTTAGGTCGTTAAGCCTCTTAGGTAGTGGCCTCCTTTAGGTCGGGACATTTTTATGTCGCAGCTTTCTTACGTCGCGGGCTTTTTAGGTCGGTGGGCAGTTAGGTCACTAAGACAATCATGTTGTTAGGTCGCTTCATCCCTTAAGTTGTAAGGTCGCTCTGGTTCATAGGTCGCTAAGTCGCTGAAACTTTAGGTCGCTAGGTCACATCATCCTTTAGGTCGCGGCCTCCCTTAGGTCTAAACACCCTGTTAGGTCGTTTGAGTTCTATAGGTCGCAGAATTCTATAGGTCGCAGCTTCCCTTAGGTCGCAGCTTCCCTTAGGTCGCAGCTATTTTTAGGTCACTTGATCAATTAAGTCGCTAGGCCATTCCTGTAGTTAGGTCGCTCCATATCTTTAGGTTTTAGGTCGCTAACGAAGAGGAATTAACAGTTATACACTTAAAGAAATAAATTTTTGTTTGTTTGTACAACACATAATGAGTTTTGAAAGTCAAGGATATAAAAATGGATAAAAGGAAAGAAATCAGGAAATTTTGTGAGCAATAGCTTTCCAAGGAAAGGTAGGCTTACATTATATATACATGCTGAGATGATTAGGCACGTTCAAAAATTTTGAAGCAAATGAAGGAATTGGAAATAAAAAAAATGAAAGAAATTTGAAAAGTCCGTAGCTTTGATTTAGCCAAAATTTATTAAAGCCATTTACTAGGAAGGTTGGAACCGAAATAATAGGGAGAGGAAGGCACATTAAATTTGATGACAAAGTTGTGTTCAGATTTATAAGCAAGTGGTTTATATATTATAGGCCTTATGAAAGCGAGGGAAGGAACGGATGCTACTAGCTTGATGATTTGAGATTCTTTCAAGCGTTAAAGACAAAAATAAAGAGAGACCAGAATAAACGCACCACCATAAATATAAATATACGCTTCAATTGCAAAAGAAACGTATAGAGAAAATTATGGGTAGTCGGAAAGGTAAAGTCAGTGCACGAAACTACAAGGAATAATAAAAGCAAGGTCGATGATCTCAAATTTATTAATGGTTACGAATGGAAAAGTCTACCTTAATTGGAAAAGTATTAAGCAATAGAAATCTTTAACGGTAGTAAAAAGAAACTGTTACGCACTGATTCAGAAATCAACTAAAGCAATTAATAGCTTGAATTGGACAGCACGTTTTCTCAATTAAATAAACTTCCATAAAATTATTTGAAAATTTGCAATCTTCTATATTTAAATATACATATTCTAAATATATAAACATTTTATTTAAAAATTCAATTATTATAAGATTTCACAAATATTCAATTAAATACGTTATAGAATCAATTAAAATTGTTAAAATTTTTCGGGTCGTTACAGATGATATCACCGATACAACATGAATACAATATCCAATACATCAATTTGGTACAATGATAATCATCAATATTAGAGAATATACAACACAGAATATAGCGGAACATGATAAAATATGAGATAAGTCTTCAAAGAATCTAATACTGCAATTTCAATCCAAGACTTCAAAGCTAGAGCTCCAAAACCTCAAGCTCGATCCACCATCACCATTTCACCAAGATAAGCAAGTCTCGTCCGTCCAAGGACTGAACTAGTGATGCAGCACGATCTGCAAAATCATGTGGTTTAGGTTACACACGACCTAAGGGGGGAATTTTAGGTCGCTCACGACCTAGTGAAGTAGGTCGCTCACGACCTAGTGTTGAAGACGAGCTAAAATTAGGTCGCTCCCAGCCTAAGCAGCAAGCACCATAATTCTTGGGTCGCGAACGACCTAACAAGTCACGACCTAACAGGTCAAGGGATAAGGGGTCGCGACCTAACGAGTTGGGGTGTAACATGTTCAAACGACCTAGTGTGAAAATAGGTCGCCAGCGACCTAGTGGAGATAGGTCGTCCAAGCAGTCAAGCGAGTTAACGACCTAGTTAGGTCGCGTGAATAAAATTCCATTGTTAAAGCCTTAAGTCGCGTGAAGTAGTTCTGAAGCTTACGACCTTCGATAGGTCGCGGCAACGAGTTACGACCTAAGTTAGGTCGCATGAAGGTTTCCTGAAGCTGTTTTTCCTTGAGTCGCTACAGTTCTGGGTCGTGTTTGTTTAGGTCGCGTAGGTTGTATTTTAGGTCATAAGTCGTTTGAGTCTTGAGTCGTTTATTTCTTAAGTCGTATCCTTTTGGGGTCGTATATGTGTGTGTTGTTTTGTTGAGTCGTTCTGTTTTAGGTCGTACCTAATTGGGCCGGCTGTGTGAGATAAGTCGTGAGTCGTTGTAATAAGTGAGTCGCTGAATGTGTAGGTCGCGCGCGACCTTGTTAAGTCGTAGGTCGTCCGGTGTAGCGCTATTATGTGTTGAGTCTTGTAATTTTTAGGTCGTTTACGACCTATGATAAGTCATGGGCATTGTTAGGTCGGAAACGACCTATGAGTGTGTTGTAAGTGTTGAGTTGTAAAAGCTATAAATAGCAGTGTTGTGTCATTTTGTAAGGTTGTTGATTTCTAAATAAAATTCTCTTTTGTTAGCTTTGTGCTTTTAATTTAAATTGGTAGTTGAGTGTAATCTCCTATCTCTACTTTTGGTTATTCGAGTGCGCTCGAATCAACGATTGTTGAAGCCGATTCGCGGAATCAAGTGCGCTTGATCAACGCTTGAAGAATTGAAGATCTTCTCTCACGGTATCGTGCGCGATCAACGTGTCGAAGATAGCTAGAATTCGGTATCCTTGTGATCAACGAATTTGGGCATTTCAGTATCTCCAATCCATCGATTGCTACACTTTCATCGTTATATCGATTTTCTGTTAATCCGCTGCGCCAGTTTTGGTATCAGAGCTAGACTTAGCCAATCATAGCTAAGCCGAGTCTTGGAACCAATTTTTGAAGTTGAAGTTTGAAGTTTGGTGTTCATCGTGTTCATCGCGAGATTGCAACAAGTTTGAAGTTTTAAATCGATTTCATTTTGGATCTAGTGTTGGAGAAGTGTTTGTAGGTCGTTACATACTTGAGCCGAGCTAAGTTGAGGCCGAGCTAAGTGTTAGGCCGTGACTTGTTTGACTTGTATTGAAGTATTTGTTGAAGTGGTTTGAAATTTAACCATGCCACCAAGGAGAGCTAATCGACATCAAAATGTTGAAGCATTGTATAGAAGAGAAGAAGCCGAGCTTATGGAACAACGTATTAATGAGAAATTTGATGAAGGCATTGGAAAGTTAGAGAAGTTGATGAATGATTTGAATCAAACTCAAAGGAGGAGATCACCAATCTCGAACCATGGAGGAAACCGAGTTTCGCCATCGGTTACGGAAGCGAGGAGGGTATCACCGCAATCTTTTAGAGAAAGAAGAGAAACATCAATTTCATCGAGAAGAGATCACCATGACTATAGGCATGAAGAGAGGAGAACTCCACATGAGTTTGAAGAAGAGCCATATCGAGATGAGGAGAGACATAGTAGAAGAGACATGCGTGATCGAAGGGATGTTGATGGTCGAGATCGATATAGACGTACATTTGATTTTAATGAAGAGGGTGATCGAGCTAGCATTCATTATCAAGATCGAGACCAAGTTCGAAATTAATGTCGGGATGTAGACGATGAACGTCGTTGGGAATCGGGAATGAAGATGGAGATTCCCGAATTTAAAGGTGGGATGGTTGCTGAAGAATTCTTAGACTGGTTGTCAAATGTGGAGGAGATCTTTGATTTCAAGGAGGTTCTAGAGAATCGTCGAGTGAAGTTGGTTGCTACTAGGTTGAGGGGGAGAGCTTTGGCATGGTGGAAGCAAACTAAACTTACGAGAGAGAGAATGGGGAAGTCAAAGGTTGAGTCTTGGGATAAGATGAATAGGTTGATGAGAGCTACATTTTTACCTTACAATTATCAATTACTTATGTACCAGAGATTGCGGAATCTGAGGCAAGGAACGAAGTCGGTTAATGATTTTGCAGATGAATTTTACCAACTCATTGCCAGAAATGATATAATGGAGACAAAAGAACAATTGACTGCTAGATTTGTTGGAGGGTTGAGGGTGCAGATCCAGGATATGGTTAATATGTTTGATCCAAGTACTGTGGCGGAAGCACATCAAAAATCATTGGCTTGGGAGAAGCAGGGAAGGCGTGGAGGTGGTGTGTTTACTAATTCCAACAATCAGGTGAAGGGTGTTAGTGGAAGTTCTAATGTTCCTAAACCTGTCAGTAAGCCAGTTGTGAAGGAGGGTGAGAAGGCAACGGTTAATTGCAGTTTCAAATGTTACAATTGTCAGGAGTTGGGTCACAAAAGTAATGAATGTCCAAAGCCGAAGAGGAGAGCAATGGTTGCAGAGGTTGAAGAAGAGGATGTGGAAGCAGAATGTTCTAATTCATTACCAGTTGAGGAGGAAGACTTATTGTCCGGAGATGAGTGTTGTAACTTATGATGAGGAGATCTTGTCTTACACCAAAGCAAGAGGAAGATTCTAGTTGGTTGAGGAGCAATATATTTCAGTCCACATGCACTATCCTGGGAAAGGTTTGCAAGTTCGTCATTGATGCTGGGAGTTGTGACAATATTATCTCTACAGAAGCAGCAAGGAAGTTGAATTTGAAAGCTGAGAAGCATCTTAAACCGTACAAGTTAGCGTGGTTAAGGAAGGGTGGTGAAGTGAAGGTTGGACGAAGAGCTTGTGTAAATTTTTCTATTGGAAAGAAGTATAAAGATGAAATTTGGTGTGACGTTGTAGACATGGATGTGTGTCATCTGTTGTTGGCAGACCATGGCAGTTCGATAGAGCAGTACAACATGATGGTCGTGCTAATAGTTACAGTTTTATGTTCGAAGGTACTAAAATCACTTTAGTTCCCAAGAAGCAGCAACTGAAGGAAAGCAAGCTAGAGGAGAATGAAGAGCTGAAAACTTTGCTTTCTTTGAAGGTGTTTGTTGAAGAAGTTGAAGAGGAGCCTGAAGTCTATGTGTTGATAGGGCGTGAAAGCAGTGAAGAGGTTGAAATTCCCGAAGAAGCAAAGCCAGTTTTGAAAGTATTTGAAGATGTATTTCCAGAAGAGTTGCCTAAGGAGTTACCGCCACTGAGGGACATTCAACATCAAATTGATCTTGTTCCGGGAGCAGTTTTACTGCATCGACCACATTATCGAATGAGTCCAAAGGAACATGAAGAGTTGAGGTGGCAGGTGGAAGAGTTGTTAGAACAGGGTCGTGTTCAAGAAAGCTTGAGTCCTTGTGCAGTACCAGCTTTATTGGTGTCGAAGAAGGATGGAACATGGAGAATGTGTACCAATAGTCGAGCATTGAACAAGATTACCGTTCGCTATGCCGAGGTTAGATGACTTGCTAGATCAGTTGAGTGGGGCTACTATCTTTTCGAAGATTGATTTGAAGAGTGGATATCATCAGATTCGAATTAGATCGGGAGACGAATGGAAGACAGCCTTCAAGACGAGAGAGGGGTCATACGAATGGTTGGTTAAGCCATTTGGCTTATCAAATGCGCCTAGTACGTTCATGCGGGTGATGAATCAAATCTTTAGACCATTCATTGGGAAATTCGTGGTGGTGTATTTTGATGATATTTTGATATACAGCAGGAGTACGGAGGAGCATGTTCAACATTTGAGAAAGGTGTTAATTGTTCTTCGTGAGGAACAATTTTATGCTGCTACGAAGAAATGCGTGTTCATGACGCATAGTGTTTTATTTCTGGGATATGTTGTATCTGAGAAGGGAATCCAAGTGGACCAAAGTAAAGTTGAAGCTATTAAAAATTGGCGACAACCGAGAACTATCACTGAAGTTCGAAGTTTTCATGGATTGGCATCATTCTACCGAAGATTCATTCCACACTTCAGTTGCGTGATGGCATCAGTTACTGATTGTATGAAAGGGAAACAGTTTTCTTGGACGGAGGAAGCAGGAGTTGCTTTTGAATGGATCAAAGAACTTTTGACGACGGCACCGATTCTTGTTTTACCGGATTTTCAGTTGTTGTTTGAATTACATACTGATGCATCAAAGGTTGGAATTGGGGGAGTGTTGAGTCAGAGGGGACGTCCAATTGCATACTTTAGTGAGAAGTTATCAAGGGGAAAGATGAGATATAGTACGTATGATGTAGAGTTTTATGCTGTGGTGCAAGCAGTGAAACATTGGAGACACTATCTGTTCCATATGGAGTTTGTTCTTTACATAGACCATGAAGCTTTGAAGCATTTGCAGGGGCAAGATAAGATTTCAGCGAGACATGCATCATGGATTGCTTATTCACAACAGTTTACTTTTGTTGTCAAACATAAGTCAGGGGTGACGAACCGTGTAGCTGATGCTTTGAGTAAGAGGAGTCATTTATTAACAACAATGAAAGTTGAAGTGACAGGATTTGAATTATTGCCAAAGTAGATTGAAGAAGATCCTTACTTTGCAATGTTTGTTGAGAAAGTAAAGGATGGGAATACTGATGAATTTGTATTGGTTGATGGGTTCTCGTTCAAGGGAAATCGATTATGTATTCCGGAGTGCAGCTTGAGAATGAAGATTATCAAGGAACTACATGAAGAAGGCCATGTGGGTAGAGACCGTACATTACAGTTAATTTCTCAATCTTATTTTTGGCCATCAATGAGGAAAGAAGTTGAAAGGTTTGTTCGGAGATGTCATATCTGTCAGGTTTCAAAGGGAACGGCTACGAATGCGGGGTTATATATGTCGTTACCCGTGCCTATTAAACCATGGGTTGATATCAGCATGGATTTCGTTTTGGGTTTTCCTAGAACTCAAAGGGGGAATGATTCTATATTTGTTGTGGTAGACAGGTTTTCAAAGATCGTACATTTTATTGCCTGCAAGAAGACAGCGGATGCAGTTCGAGTGGCACAATTATTCTTTAAGGAGGTGTATCGATTGCATGGTTTACCAGAATCTATTGTTTCTGATCGGGATACTAGATTTTTAAGCCATTTTTGGTTAAGTTTGTGGAAGATGGTGGGAACGAAGCTGAATTTTTGTAGCGCTCATCATTCGCAAACTGATGGACAAACGGAGGTGGTTAATAGATCGTTGGGGAATTTATTGAGATGTTTGGTGAAAGATAATCTGAAAAGTTGGGATATGAAGTTATGTCAAGCGGAGTTTGCACATAATCATGCGGTGAATCGAAGTACTGGATTTAGTCCATTTCAAGTTGTATACTCTGCAATTCCTAAAGGACCGTTGGATTTGACAACAATGCCACATCAGAAGAAAGTTGTTAAGCGGGCTAGTGACTTCGTAAATGAATTACAGGAGTTCCATAAAACTGTTCATGAACGGTTGCTTGCATCAAATGAAAAGTATAAACGACTAGCGGATAAGAAGCGAAGAAGTGTGAATTTCAAGGAAGGTGATTTGGTTTATGCAGTATTGACAAAAGATCGTTTTCCCGTGGGAACGTATAATAAATTGAAGGCGCGGAAAATTGCTCCAGTTGAGATTTTGAAGAAAATCAATGAGAATGCGTATCAATTGAAGTTACCAGATGACGTTCATACTTCTAACGTTTTCAACGTCAAATGCTTAATTCCGTATTATGGAAATGAACTTGTGGTGGAAGAAGATGGCGAAAATTCGAGGTCGAATTTCTGTCAACCAGCGGAGGATGATGCAGCGCGATCTGCAAAATCATGTGGTTTAGGTCACACACGACCTAAGGGGTGAATTTTAGGTCGCTCACGACCTAGTGAAGTAGGTCGCTCACGACCTAGTGTTGAAGACGAGCTAAAATTAGGTCGCTCCCAGGCTAAGCAGCAAGCACCAGAATTCTTGGGTCGCGAACGACCTAACAAGTCACGACCTAACAGGTCACGGGATAAGGGGTCGCGACCTAATGAGTTGGCGTGTAACATGTTCAAACGACCTAGTGTGAAAATAGGTCGCCAGCGACCTAGTGGAGATAGGTCGTCCAAGCAGTCAAGCGAGTTAATGACCTAGTCAGGTCGCGCGAAGAAAATTACATTGTTGAAGCCTTAAGTCGCGTGAAGTAGTTCTGAAGCTTACGACCTTCGATAGGTCACGGCAACGAGTTACGACCTAAGTTAGGTCGCATGAAGGTTTCCTGAAGCTGTTTTTCCTTGAGTCGCTACAGTTCTGGGTCGTGTTTGTTTAGGTCGCGTAGGTTGTATTTTAGGTCATAAGTCGTTTGAGTCTTGAGTCGTTTATTTCTTAAGTCGTATCATTTTGGGGTCATGTATGTGTGTGTTGTTTTGTTGGGTCGTTCTGTTTTAGGTCGTACCTAATTGGGTCGGCCGTGTGAGATAAGTCGTGAGTCGTTGTAATAAGTGAGTCACTGAATGTTTAGGTCGTACGCGACCTTGTTAAGTCGTAGGTCGTCCGGTGTAGCGCTGTTATGTGTTGAGTCTTGTAATTTTTAGGTCGTTTACGACCTATGATAAGTCGTGGGCATTGTTAGGTCGGAAACGACCTATGAGTGTGTTGTAAGTGTTGTGTTGTAAAAGCTATAAATAGCAGTGTTGTGTCATTTTGTAAGGTTGTTGATTTTTGAATAAAATTCTCTTTTGTTAGCTTTGTGCTTTCAATTGAAATTGGTAGTTGAGTGTAATCTCCTATCTCCACTTTCGGTTATTCGAGTGCGCTCGAATCAACGATTGTTGAAGCTGATTCGCGGAATCAAGTGCGCTTGATCAACGCTTGAAGAATTGAAGATCTTCCCTCATGGTATCGTGCGCGATCAACGTGTCGAAGATAGCTAGAATTCGGTATCCTTGTGATCAACGAATTTGAGCATTTCAGTATCTCCAATCGATGCTACACTTTCATCGTTATATCGATTTTCTGTTAATCCGCTACGCCAACTAGCTCTAGATAATCTACTTGACCTAACTATCTGAAAAACTAAACTCTAGACTGCCCGTGTGGAAAATTATGGACAGCCAGAGTTTAAGAAAGGAACAATAAACTCCGGATTAGTCATGGGACTGGTATGAGCAAACAAAAACAGTTTGTCTTTTAAAACAATCAAAAGATTTTAAAATCAATTCTCAATGCTTTTTAGAAATGAAACTACCATAAGGCCTCCCGGCACACACACCATGCAATTGCACACTTGGGGGAGATTTCTCCTTATGATAGTCAAACATGCTTACTACGCAAAAAATCTTCCCTTTTTGATATTATCATTAGTGCATAGTGCAGAAAACCTTTCAAAAGTATAATATTAATCTTAGCCAGCATAGGTACCATTATATTATGCCTGCTATAGCCACCATTTTAAATGGCAGATTCTACAACTAAAACCGTACAAGTCGCATATTGTTTTGTTTGTATTTCCAACAAATGGTCAGGCCAAGGAACTTCCTATTGCCATATGGGAACACCTCTGGCGGGACGCCCCGAGAACTTACCCAGCTCTCTGCCAAACAAGGCCGGCTACCCCCTTCCGGTGGAGTATGAAACCTAAAGATATGCCACCCCCGGTCCTTAAGGACCATTATCCGAAAGCTCTCTACACCAACAAGATCACATAGTAATAATGATAGTGTGTCCACTTGAGTAAGTATCTGGGCTCCATACCATGATACTACCCTTTTCCACAAGGAATGGTCATACCCTATGGAAGCTACCCTTGAAACCTTGCCGCATCTTCCCTGTTTCGACCATTACCGATTTGGGAGGCTCGATGAGGTCTCGTCCACAAAGCTACGCTTTACACGAAAGCCATGCTTTGATCACAAATGATGAACAACTCTTAGCATGCCACACTACCAAATTGGGAGTATATCGCCGATAACCTTCAACTACATAACCTCTAAGCTCGTATGTCTCAGAGAAGGGTGTTAAGCTAAGAGAATAAATTCTTCGCGCACCGACAGATATGTATTTGAAAGAAATCTGCTTTATATCTCAAAGTGTGGTGTTAGACATTCAACCATACAAGTCTGTTCTGGGTTTGAACAGAACCGAAGGCACTTTCGAAGAAGCCTTTACAATCCGAGTATTCACAATCCCGATCGGACTTCCCATCACATATGGAGATCTCTATACCGGGCGCTAATCGATGCAGATACAATATATAGGTCATCCTATCGTTCTCGCAAATACCCGGTCTTCAACACCGGTCTTCAAATGTTATCCATAACGAAGTATAATTATTCGGAATGGGTTTTATATAACATAAAGGTCCTCTCCCGGCTAAACTGAATAATGAGCGCAATATTTAAAATATATGGATATGGGATTTCAATTAAGTCATAACTTTAAAATTCAAAACTTTCTTTTCAAATGGTTTAGAACAATTACCATTTCAAATCTTTTGAACAAAAAGATTTATTTCACAAAGTTCACCCAGTTTCACAAAGATCCATTCACGGATTTCAAAACAATTTCCGTTTCGATTGGATTAACTCATTTAAATCTTTAAATCAAAGATTTAACTTATAGCTATCAAAACGTTTCCAAAGATTTATCCCTCACTTAGAAAACCATTTTCAATTTAAACTTGAAGTTCCTTTAATACAAATTGGAAATTTATTTCTTATATGAAAGCTTTTATTATATAAAAACGACCAGTTTTGTATCGAAAAAATCCGATTTCATTTATACAGGTTAAAACCTTTGGGTTAATTCAAATTCCCAAAACAATACTTAAAAAATGGTTTAAAACGCATATAAGCTTATATACCGTTTTTAAATCATAAATACAAAATATAGAATTCAATTTCAAATATTGAATTCCAATTTAAGTCAAATAATTCAAATTTCAAATCTTTATTAAGTTATTCAGAATAACTTCCATATTTAAAGCACCTTTTCAAAAGCTTTTCACTTTAACCCAATTCCATTCCCAAAATCGTTTTGGATTTAAACTTCAACTTTTAAAACTATTTTAAATTAAACTCAAATATTTATGACTCAACCGATCTCCACGTGCAATCCATATTTATGTGTGTATAAGTGTAGTCCAGGGGTTTTTACACAATAGTGTACAACATCAATCATCATAGATATATCAATATTGATAAACGGTATAACCCATAACGCTTATCTTCATTCACAGATTTATAGATAAAGTAAATTTATCAGTCACAAAGATTAATCATTAAAATTCGATGTGGGTTTCGATAACTAACAGGAATCCGACTCCCTGTAAAATTTAAATGCCGTTTTACGGGCAAAAAGGGTTTTGTATACATACAGAAACAAATCACAAATCACAGTTCAGCATAAGGCAATTCACATCACACAGTATCATAATCTCAAACAGAAATATCAATCCAGTGCACAACAATAGTTGATTATTTTTAAATCAAGGTAAATGTGGTTTAAAAGAATTAACCACATAATTATTTCTATTGATTTATCTAAATCAATGATTAACTATTCTTAATAATAAATTATTTAATTTTTTTAAAATCGATTTTTCTTTAATCAATTAACTCAATTAACTACTAATTATGGATTAATTAACTTTAATTATCTAGTTTACAATTCTTAATTTCAAATTAATCAAACACTTAATTATTAACTACCCGATCTTTAATTTCAAATTAATCAATCTCTAATTACCTAGTCAATTACCATTTTCAATTAATTAACCATTTTTTTTATTACCCATTTTAAGCAATCAATAATAATAATTATTCTTAATTAACATTTAAAAATCTCCTTTAAACTTTGAAAAACAATTTATTATTGGTGATAGAAACTTTAACGTTAATTAACTTTAACATTTAACTTAAATTATTTACTTAATTAAAACATTAATTAAGATCTTAAAATATCCTAACTTATTCACCTGGTTAATTTAAATTTGAGACAAATTTCTTAACCCAAAGTAATCAACATTTATTACCTTGTTTAACACTAAAACTTGTTAAACATTTTCATCTTTAATTCTGTAAGGCTTAAACCCGTTTACAACCAAACCCGAGATTTACCCGGTTTTGCTCGAGAAAATGCTTCGAATTTCCTTCCATCATTCACGAGTCATCCCCTTCTCCCTCTCGCATTCGTTCTTCTTCCCCTTTTGATTTTTTCCTCCAGTAAGCCAATTTCTTTATCTAAAAACTTTGTCTTAAGTTTACATTTTCAAAACGTTGACAACCAAATCGAGTCCCCTAGAAGACAAATCGAGCCTGATCCCATTCTTCTCGAGACAAACCCAAGGTATCACCACTCCCTGAAACCCTAACGTGGTCGTGCACGTTCAAGCTGTGCACGTTCACCAACGTCGCCAACCCCTGATGATCATCACGGCAACGCCCACCAACTCCCCGACCACACACGAAAACATCTCTGCACCCAGATCGAACGCATCCACATCGAAACGAAATCGAGTAAAAAAAACTCGACAAACAGGAAACACTACACGATGGAAAACCCATCCTCCTCGCCGCCTCCAACCTTCAGGACCGCCGTCGACTCAACCAAAGATTCTTCAGAGACCCACGCTTGCATTGCCCCAGATGCGATTGGCTTCGGTTGACCCACGACCAATCGAAATTACTCCAAAACTAGTCGACAAAAACTGCTGCTCGAACCCTAGTTTGATCTCGTTCCTTTAATTTATGAAATGAAAAAAATTTCTGATAATTTTCTCGAAAACAGTGACGTTTATACTTGCTTCAATCCAAATTTCAATATTTATTAATGATTCAATCACTGGCAATTGGTAAAAATACAATCTTTGTTCAAATGCAAATTGCTCTTTAAATACTAATGTAAAAATCTTCATTTTGGTTTTAAAAATCATAAATTGCAGTGGGAATTCAAGTTATGATCTTGAATCAACTTTTTAAAACAATCAAATTTATCACCTTTTTACTTGATTACCTGTAAACAATGTTTCCTGTAGTAACATTTCACTAACATGTTTAATAAGCTTTGAAAAAAACTTGTTTGAGGTTTTAAACATCTTGTTTGATTTAAAACAGAAAGTGTTACAATGATTTGATGAGAATAAGTTCGAGTTTGAAGAAAATAATCACCCTGTAACAATAACAGAGATGTATAGTCAATCACAGAATTACATTCAAGATCAAAGCACATACAAACCAGATTATCAACGAATCGTGAACTATTTTTAGATTAAACATGAAGCTTAAATTTGATGCTTACTCACCTCAATTTGAAAATAGAAAGCATCTCCATATTTTGGAAGCCTACAATATTGATTTCTTCTTTGAATCTGTTTGCTTTTGTTGAATGATGCTTAGAGTTTATAAAAACGATGATACTTATTTTCTTCTTCTGGTTTGCTAAATTTTACTGAACGAACTAGAATGAATATGGATGGGTATTATATAAAGGAGATGGTTTGTACAGATATGCCATGCTGGTATAGGTACAGGCAAGTTTTGTTTTTTTTTCTTTGATCAGACATTATATATATATTTTTGTTGACTAAACAAAAATTCATTTCGGCTGAGAGGATTATATTTTGTACTGAGGAGATGGGGTAATAAATGCATGTTTCCATTTTGACTACAACCTATGCTATTTGTTAATATGTATGTACAGTTTTACTTTGTACAATCTACATATAATTTTTTTCTTTGTTTACTTGTACATAAAAACTTTTGCACGATTTGATTTTTGATACTTAGATATTTTTGTTTCCGGACTGTTGATCTATACTTGAAATATTTGATTTGGATTTTTTTTGTATTCTATACCTCTGTTTTTCTGATTTGTTTTAGATTTTGGTTTCTTTCTATTGATGTTCATTTACATTTTATTTTATACTTTTTTTATAAGCTTTGAAAGAAAATGAATTAAACACAATTTATACCTTAAATAAATAAACGTACATATTATTCTTTTCCCAAAGCATAAATTATAAATCCAACTCATTTTGAATTTATTTTAAATACATTATTGAATTTCCAAATCAAACTTTACTTATAATCCATTTCAACTGAAAACATTTATTTTGAGTTTGAAATCTAATACATAAACAAATAAGTATATATTTGTTATTAAATTTGAAAATTTTAAACAAATCCATAATTTAATCAAAAAATTTAATTTAATTATAAATTTAAATTCGTCATTAAAACTGGGATCGTTACAATTCCCCTTTTTTCCTTATATTAACTTAAAACCAAGTATGCCAATTTACACTATTTCAGTTAATTTCATTATAAATTTTAAATTGTTAATTTTTAATTACCAATGACACATACAATTTCTCTATTTGCTCCCATATAAATTAATAAGATCTTTATTTCTTTCTAAATTAAAATTAAAATCTTATTAATTCAATTCATTTTAAACATCGAATTTTTACGGGTGGTTACACTCTCCCCCACTCAAAACTTTTCGTCCCCGAAAGGAAAGAAGGGAAAAGAAGAATTATAAATCAGTATATATTATTCAAAACATTATATTCATAACCATAAGTTTATAGAATCGGATAAATTAAATAAAATATATAGATTTATAAACAATTAAATCTTTTATATTCAAATTTATAAATTTTGGAAACCATTTTTCAAAGTATTTCTAAGTCCAAAATTTATGGAAAATTTCGGCAGAGTCTCCTTTGTATGGAGAGGCTCGGGAGAAAATATAATATCAAATAACAATATATAACATATATTTCAAAACAATATATATCCCAGCACGGGAAAAAAATAATAATGGTGTAAAACCGTAATCCGAGAACGTACCTATTTGTCGGGCAATTAACGCTTAATTATGAAACCAAAAGCAGTTGCAATTGCTTCCATAACCTGTATTTCGCTTATATAATCCAAAAGAGGTAAAATTATATAAAATGAAATATTTAAGATTGTTTCAACCGCAAACAACAATCAATACAACAACCATCAATTGCAACAAACACCATACAACAATCATACAAACATCAACACAAATCAACTATCCATCCATATTAAACAAAACAGGAAGTAGTTCGGGTTCAAACTTTAAATTGTCCAGAAGGAAGAACAAACTACCAAGTGCATTATTTACACAACAGTCTTAGATGACTAGATAGATTATTCATACCCCTAAGCAAATTTAAAGTATCCTTACCCAAACCACAATAAACCAAAACAAACAACAAATCCAACAATAAACTAAGTTCATCCTTACTAATTTCATTTCATATCCTTTTTTGTTTGATTTTATTTTTATTCATTTAATGATTTCTTTTAATTCACATTTATTTCTTGCAAAATTCCTTTTTCTTTATGCAATGGTTTATCTTTATAATTTACATTTTATTTCTTTCAATTTCATTTAGAAATGACTTCGACTTATTTACTTAAACTTGAAGTTTCTTTTTATTGTATTACCTTCATTTATACACTACCTAATATAATTTATTTACAGTATACACCTTTCCATTTATTTATTATAAATAACTTCAACACTTCCTACATTTATTTTCATTTCTTTATAAATAACTTTTCTATTATATTTAATTGGTGGCCTTCCAGTCATAACTTAAGTTTATAACATTAAATTCTTATTTATAACAACAAATTCATTGAATACTTCCATTACCTCCAGTTTTACTTGTAAGATTTCCCATTACATTTTCTTATTAAAATTGTAAATTTTATTATATGGTAAGTTATATATGTGCTTTAAGAATGTAATTGAAAAATTGTATGTTAACTCCACTTTTTCAGCAAGGCCGTGATATCAAAAAATCGACCGAGAAGCCAATGATAGTTCGTCTCGAAGAATGGTCAACTCAACATCTCAACAAAGCAAGTTCTGTTGAATGGTTTTTCAGATAAGATCCCCTACGGAAGGGGGGTCCAGGGGGGTGCCAACCCCCCAAGGTGGGGGTGCGGGGGCAGCGCCACCGCTACGGTGTTCGACCTAAAGCTTCAACAAGTTAACGGGTTAGAGGACCAAGCGACCTAAGAAGACCAAGCGACCTAAGATGTGACCAAGTTAAGCGACCTAGCGGCTTAACACGTGGAGCGACCTAAGCTGGATCAAAGATCAGCGACCTAACGGGTTAACCTATCAACGACGTAAGGCATAAAGCGGCTCAACCGAGTTAGCGACCTAACCAATGAAGCGACCTAGTGACCTAACTGATGGAGCGGGCTAACAACCTAAAGGGTTAAAGGACGTACGACCTAACTGCTTAAGTACCACGCGACCTAACGACTTAAGTACCTCGCGACCTAACAAGCTTAAGAAGTGAGCGACCTAACAAGCATGAAAGGAGGACGACCTAACTACCCCCCTAGGTTGCCCATGACCTACCACTTCATTCAGAAGAGTCCAAGCGTTGTAAGGTCATTGCCGCTAGGTCGTCCAACCTATTAGCTCGCTCAGGAAGATGCCAAATACAACTGGAGTGGGCCGTAGCTCGTTCCTCTTGGGTCGCGACCATCGACCTACGACCTAACTTAGATCGCAACACATGAACTACTAAAGTGCTCAAATAAGACCAGTGCAACCGAGTGAAGCAGAAGCTTATGTTGGTTAGGTCGCTCATATACGGCCCACGACCTACCTTAGGTCGCTCACGACCTAAGGCCCGTCCAGAATCACCTATACATACAGCACCAATTCCAACATGGAGGAGACTTTTGGATCATTTCTCCGAAGCATCAACACTCGGTCATTCTCTCAACTCGAGCAACACTTCAAGCATTCCAAACATTAAGGACGCTACTACGAACTTCAAGAGAGAATCGACATCATTCGACATGAATTAGAAAGATTACTCTTCTTCGAATTTTGAGCTACTAGTCCGAAGTGAATTGTAATTCAAGGAAAATTGTAAAGGATTGTAATCATGTCAGCAATAAAGTAGATTGAAGTGGACGTAGGCTTGATTATAAGCCGAACCACTATAAACTCTGTGCCTTCTACTGCTTTTCTGTGAATTACTGTTTGTTTCTTATTCCCGTATTAATGGGTGGTGCTTTCACTTAATTTCAACTTACACCGATGTGTTAGCGTTCGATTTTTACGTTAACATTATACAAGTTTTCTCATTACCTTTAATTAATTTAATGTTCAACAATAATATCTTTTGTCTTATAAGTTACACTTTCCAAATTTCCTTTAATTCCATTCATAACTGAGCATTAAACTTCTTATTTTAAATTAGAGGTTCCAATTATAAATTAGTTACATTCAATTTCACTATAATAATCGAAATTATTAATTAACGGAAACTTAAGAACTAAATAGCGGGTTTAATTTCAAATTATTTTAAAATAATAGATAAGTGTATATACTTACAGTTTATATATATCCAATTATATTCAAAACAATTTCAAAATATATATATATATATATATATATATATATATTTGGTTATCAAAACAGCTCTGCAGTAAAACTACCACAGTGGCCTTCCCACTTCGAAACTCGAAAATGAATGTCGATGATGCGTGCACTAATCACCGATATTATTTTCCAGCGACAGAGCAGGAAGTACGGAATTTTTTTCTTTCGAAATTCCATTTTAAAACACATTATTTCAATTTATATTGAATATTTATATCAGAAAATATTCTAAAATACTATTACAATATTCCAAACTATTAAAAAGAAAGTTTCAAAATCCCGGAACTTAAGTTCTAAATTTCCAATTTTCATTTATTTTATTTTCAACTTTATTTCAACTATTATTTATAAATTTCATTACCTAATCACTAACATATAGCAACCAAATATATATCTTATTTATAAAAATTTATTTTATATATAGAAAATATAATAAGAAAAATTATTTCATACGCCTATATTAAAAACAAATATTATGTCGGTCTGTCCTATTAAGTGTTTAAAAATCCCTATTGATGTCACAGCGTCCCATGCATCAACCAGAATTTATAAATACAAAACGTAACAAATTAACACAACATTAAAACCTTTTTATAACACGAACAAATACGCTCTCTCATATATATACACTCGGCGACTCCCATAGGGTATTACTACCCTATTAGTAAAGAGTCAAACCCCACAAAGCTAAGGTTTATCGCTAAACCAATGCTTTGATACCAACTGTAAAATCCCGCCTTTTCGCACGCTTTAAATCGACAAACGTGCCAATTCAAACCATACGGAAGGGCGGATTGTTATGGGGTAAATAAGAAAAACAAGAAAGAAATAAAACAAAAGTAGAATTTCACAGCGGAAGGATAAAATATAATAATCAAATATACGGTTAATGAAGCTGTTTACAAAAATTTAATTTTTCTTATACAATATATATCAGAGTTTCACATACCAACGAATAAAAAATCGATGCAGCGGAATACAGTGTGTAGTGGAACAATATAAATAATAATAATACAAATCTTCGTCTTCGTCCTCCAGAGCTAAATCTTCAAATCCTGAAACGCTCGGACTGACCCGAGCGAATTGAAAAGTCAAAACACTCGAGTCAGAACTAAAAGATCTTAGGTAAGTTAAAATAACAGAAGTAGATATGAGTGCAGTAACTCAAGAGATGCTCGGGATTTACATCTCCTAAGGATCCATTAAACTATTTACTATGTAGTATATTTCGCTATTATAATAGTGTCTAATTGTAAAATAAACTTACTTTTAAATAGCGTTAAGGCTTTACATTTTCCGCCTTAACATGTAAAATGCCAATAGTCTATACAGTACCGTAATACCTTCTGATCGGGAGGCTACCAGAGGATACTCCATAGGTACGACACAAATAGAAACTCGTAGAAGTCGCGTTAGGGTAGGTGACATGGCACAACTAGGCAATGCCAAGGTAGATATACCAATTACGCTTCCGGGTGGGTGGAAACGCGTAGCTGCTGCTACCGCCCACCTCGGACAAACTCCCCCAAATCAAAGAAATCAAAAGTGATGGTGGCCACCGAATAAATCCAAGGTCGGAGTATAGTATCGAAGGGAAGTGTCCGATCAGAGGTGCTACCTCATTAACCCTCGATCGCTCCTATTTTAGCCCCCTTATGCCAACTCACGGGAGTTGGGTCCATGTATTTACCTTATAGGAAACGCCACCACGAACCTACTTCATTCTGGAATCTCCACCGCGTACACGGTTGTTAAAGTGGTTTTCGGAGTTGGCAGAGAGTATGACAATTTCCGATCCCGGTCTCTTCAACAACCAAACGTTATTATAACACCGGGTCTTTAAAAATAGTTTATACTCTAAACCAGAATATAATTATCCATTTCAAAACCTATAAATACGATATCATTTCCATTTCCAAAACAACTCATTTTGATACTATTTTAATAAAACCCAAATCAATAATATCATTTTTATTTCAAATATATTTCTTTTCCAAAATCATACTGCTTTAAAATTCATAATATCTGGAAACCATACATTTGAATTATAACTTTCAAAACATAATACTTCGAAATTCATAGCTTTAAAACCATAACTTCTAAACTTGAATGGTTTTGATATTCAACAGCATGTAAAATAGTTGATTTTAAATTACTTTGTAAAGTAAATAATTTCCACGCCTTTAGCATTTATTCACTTTAAATTAAGTCTAAACCCATAAATTTTAGATTCACTTTCAGTTCCAATAAAACACTTCGATTTCAATATATTTCAAACTTTGAGTATTTAACAAATTTCGAAAACTAAGGTTGGAAATTTTCTATTCAACCATTCGTTGTCCTATATTTTAGTCTGAAATATTTACATAATAAACCCCTAATCATTTTAAATAAAACTCAAATTACTAACAACTAAATATTTCCTTCAATTTATTTATACTGGAAATATTCATTTAATTATCTTGAATAAAAATCCAGTTATAAATATCATACCTTTAAAATCTCCAATGTAACGACCCGATATTTCAACCATTCGCATCCGCACATGTCGGACTTGAATTGTTCAAAATACCGCGTTGTAAATAAAATTTTGCAAATCTCAGAATATACAGTGAATAAATAATCATAGAATGAAAGACGCAGAAATTAGAATACTCGCAGCGGAATTAAAAATTAACTTGGTGGTTTATGAAGCCACTATCCATAGTCTCAAAGAAATATAAAGTACATGGTCTTAAACCAAATATATTTGGAAATCTCCACTGAAACTCTCAATATTAAATTGTCTTGATTTCAAAGGCTAAAATAAGAACTGAATAAAAACTTGATGGCAGCTTGAAAAGAGATGATCTACTGAAGTCCTAGCTCTGGAGGTGAAGTCTGAACTAAAACTCAGGCTGACCCGAGCGTAAGAAATAAACACAAACACTCGAGTCAGGACATACATACTTATACAGTGTAAGCTAATTCAAGTGAACTGTAACATAAAGCAAGTAACTTAAAGGATGCTTGGGGCCACCCATCCTCTAAGGATTTGTTAAGCTATTTACTATGTAGTAATACTTCGCTATTATAATAGTGTCTATTAGTAAAATAAACTTACTTTTAAATAGCGTCAAGGCTTTACATTTTCCACCTTAACACATAATATATTCCCATAGTCTATACAGTACCGTAATCTCCCCCGGAATGAGCGTCGCCAAAGGGCACTCCATAGGTATGGTACAAAACCAAAATCGTATAAGGCTCGCTATGGTAGGTGACACGGAACAACTCGGCAATGCCAGGGTAGATATACCAATTACGCATCCGGACCGGTGAAAACACGTAGTTTCTACTACCGCCCACCTTGAACAACACTCCCAAATCAAAGGTGCACACCAAAACAATCACAAAAGTAATAGAATGGAATACGAAGAAGTGCGTCCGATCAGAGGTGCTACCTCATTAATCTGAGAATCGCTCCTGTTTTAGCCAACTTATGCCAACTCACGGGAGTTGGGTCCACGCATTTACCTCGAAAGAAACATCACCACCATGCTACTTCATTCTGGAATCTCCACCGCGTACACGGTTGTCAAAGTGGTTTTCGGTATCGACAGAGAGTATGCCCATATCCGATCCCGGTCTCTTTAACAACCAACGTTATTATTACCCATGGTTATAAAAATCCAAAATAGTTTTATATTTCAAATCGAAAATACTACATTTAAAACTATTTAAAGGCAAAGTTATAATTCTTACAAAAATCCAATATAAAATCCCAAAGGTTTAGCCTTAGTCCATTTGTATCAACTACAGCACTTGCAACGTGCGGTAATATCCTTTATAACAGATTGTGTGAATTAAATTTTAAACTTCAATATAATTTCAGCAAAATTTAAACCTTTATTTAAACAAATTTAACTTATAAAAATCAAAATTTCCATCTTTAATCAGTCATTAAATTACTCAATAAATTATGATTCTTATAAAGCAAAATTTTCAAATATATATCTAACTTCTTTATACCTTACTTATTATAATCAAGTGCAAAATTATAAATTTTTACTAAATAATTAAGTTCAATTACCCCTTCAAAAATAAACTTAATCTCAAATCAATTTCTTAACTTACCTTTATTCTAAAACCACTTTACATTTCTAAATTTATTTATTTCAACTTCCATTTCAAGTATTCACTTTATTTAGCTATTTAATTCATAGACAACTTAACCCTTTATTTATTTACTTATTCGAATTTATACCCAAAACATCATATTCTATTTATTTTTAACTTGAAACCCATTTTTATTTTACAAATCAAATTTTACAAAATAAATTTATACTTTATATTCTTAACATTTATTTATTTGCATCCTTAAGTTGTAAAATATCACTATGCTTAAGAATCATTTTTATCAAATTTTAAACAAAATATTATAGCATTCTAAATTAAAATATTAAATATTTCCAGAAAATATATATATATATAACCACGGGCATGTATAATATTTTCTAACCTAGGTCAAGTGATACGGATAATATATCATTTCAATCCATAATTTACAAAATAAATCCGGGTTCTATAATTTTGAACCCACAATCCCAAGTTAAATAATAAACTTAATAAATAAATGAATAAATAAATATCGTTCAGGCCTATCATTTCAGCATGTAACGATTTCTATTCTACAGGGAACTTGCAGTGTGATTAAACAGTAAATAATAAATAAATAGTGTAATAGCATAAATAAACAGTATATTATATAACTGATGATGTGTAGGTTTAATAACTGGATTTTTTTACATCATCAATTTATATCACAATCAAATAAAGTGAAATAGTAATTACTCTACAATCACGCTTGTTATCAATTTACAGATATATAAGTACGTTTGTCAGGTGAGAACACTCACCTTTTCGCTGCCTAAGATTAGACTCAAAACTAAGATAACCACACTGAAACAGTGTAGAAAGCACGACCAAATATTAGAAGATGAGACTGTGACGCCCCACCTCTATACCCACGCTAGCCAAGAACACTACGGAGTAATGCTGTCGACTAGCATGGAGAATAAGGTAGTGGAGGAGCGAACATCCATGTAATTTCTTTGTGCGAGCACCGATATGTCAGATAGTATAGCATGCATTTCATTTTAGGAGGAAATCCGACATACCGATACAAACTCAAAGCTAACACATAGTGGCTATATATAATCTTTGAAAACAGATATAGAAATAAACATAACACAAATCAGTCACAGACATCCATATCACAAAGGCCGAAAAAGATATGAATATATAACACATAAAAGTGTACATCAGAGTAGTGGTCGTGAAAGATCCACAATAACATAAAAGAATTGCAACATGTGCTATACAAAAGAATACATCAATGGGTCTATATCTCAAGAGTATACAACAAAAACTACTAACCTAAGTAGTTAGCCAAAAGTCAGAGTAGTAAACTGATGCATCCCAGGTTGATGAAGTGTTAGGTCGCGAGCGACCTAACGAGCTCTTGAGTCAAGAACGACCTAACGTTCCTTTTAAGTCGGTCCAGCGACTTAGTGAAGCTCGCAAACGACCTAGTATAGCTGGTCAGACCGGAGCAAGGCAGTGGAAACGAGTTATGCAATAAGTCTTTAGGTCGCTCTGACCAAACTCCAATGACCTACGACCTAGATAGGTCCCGTGAAGAAAACCCAGTAATTGAAGCCTTAAGCCGCTACTAAAGCTTGAAGTTTGGTCGCTAACGACCTTATATCGCATGCTATCCTTTAGGTCACTGCTATTTGGATCGCTCGTATATGTTGAGTCGCGTTGTTATTAAGTCGCAAGGTCGTTTAATGTAAGGTCGCATATGTGTTGTTTGTAAGTCATAATTCCTGTTGTAAATATATGGAGTTGTATTGTGTTTCTTAGGTCGTTGTAACTGTTAGGTCGTTATATGCTGTAATCGGTAATTGTTAAGTCGCGTGCTTATGTATTAGGTTGTAGGTCGGCCTCTATTGTTAGGTCATGAGTATTGTTAGGTCGAAAACGACCTAATGTGTGTTGTAGCCTATAAATAGGCGAGTTGGGTCGTTGTAAAACTAGGGGATTTTTGAATAAACTCTTGTTTTGTTAGCTTTGTGTTTTCATTAAATTGGTAGTTGAGTGTGATCTCCTATCTCCACCTACGGTATTCGAGTGCGCTCGAATCAACGTTCGTTGAAGCCAATTCGCGGAATCAAGTGCGCTTGATCAACACTCGAAGAATTGTAGATCTCTCTTCACGGTATCGTGCGCGATCAACGTGTCAGAGATAGCTAGAATTCGGTATCTTTGGATCAACGAATTTTGGCATTTCAGTATCTTTCAATCCACCGATTTCTACTTTCATCGTTTCATTTAATTTCCGTATTTCCGCTGCATCATTTTGGTATCGGAGCTAGACTTAGCCAATCATAGCTGTTAACGCTAAAATTTGAACGCTAACACCCCGGTGTGTAATGTGTAGTTGTGAAAGCACCACCCGATGATTCGGGAACAGAGTATAAGCAGAAAACCACAGAAAAAGTAGTAAATAACAACAATTTTATAGTGGTTCGGCTCAATAGTTTGCCTACGTCCACTCTGAATATCTTTATTGATGATTTCGTTACGAGTCGATACAATTCTTCCCAAGTACAACACACTTTGAATTACTAAACACTTTGAACGTTTAGCTTAAACTTCAATGTAAGTGAAGGTCTTCAAATCCATGTCGGATGTATGAGATTCCTTCTTGAAGTTTTTCATGGCGTTCAACGTGTCTTGAAAGCTTTGAGTGTCGAGTCAGTTTGGAATGTAGCAGAGTATCGGTGCTTGGAGAGAATCAGCCAAAAGTCTTTTGAACGTTGGAGGTGGTCGCATATTTATAGGTGTGATTCTGGGCAGTAGTTTTTTTCTCAAGTCATGAGTCGTGCGCGACTCATGGAGAGTCGTAAGTCGTGCTCGACTCAAGGTTCAAGAGTCAGCAGGCAGTGGGGTAAGTGAAGTGGTTCTGTGCTTTTCTTCGTTCATATGGATACAAGTCCTAACTCGTTCGCGAGTTAAGAGGTCACGGTTTAAAGTGAGGCAGCACTAAAATCTTGGCTCTGCGGTTTTAGGTCGTGTACGACTTAAACTAGGTCGTAAGTCGTCGACGAGTCATCTTATTGCGGCATGGTATTGAACTTGTCCTCTAAGTCTTAGGTCGTAACGTCTTTAAGTCGTGGACTTTCTTGAGTCGTGACATTCCCTAAGTCGCTTAGGTCTTAATCCTGTTAGGTCGTTAGCTCCTTAACTCGTAAGCTTTCTCTGAGACATGACATATCTTAAGTCGCAGAGGCTTTAAGTCGCGGATTTCTCTGAGATGTGAGTCGCTTTGTTTGCCTAAGTCGTTTATGACTCATGCTAGGTTGTAAGTCATAGACAACTTTAGGTCGTTAACTTATTTCCTTCTTGAGTCGTGCCATCTCTTAAGCCGTAGACTTCCTTAAGTCGTCTGGACCTTAGCTCGTTAGGTCGTGGAGACCCTAAGTCGTGTACCCTCCTTGATCCATTGAGTCGCTGTCTCCCTTGAGTCATTGAGTCGGCCATTTCTTTAACACGTTAAACTGTTAGGTCGTACCATTCATAAGTCGCTCAATACCTTAACTCGCTAAGTCGTTATACTTTTAGGTTGTTAACTCGTGTTATCTCTTAGGTCGTTAGCAAAGCGGAGTTAACATTTGCCCCTCGAAGTATACACCTAGGTCGTAGGTTGTGTGCTTCGACTTAATTCTGCAAGGTCGTGAGCGACCTAAGGGATAGGCTAACTCGAGCGTCCATTCACTTTCCTCTTCTTCCTCCATATAGCCTATTAACCCGTTTCCTCCTTCTTTACTGCTTCAATATCTTTTTCTGCCATTAGCGATTTTTCAAGTTTTCGAAGGCAAATCCAAGATAACCGATCAACAGTTCATCTTTTCCATTACATTGTAAGTGAACTTGATCCCTAACCCAACTGCGACTATTGCTGAAACACCAATCTTTTACCCCCTGACCCCAAATCACCTTCGCACGCCTTGCCTAGTTTTTGAGTCAGGTTGTGATCGATTACAATCACCGTTAGCTACGTTGCCATCGCAATCCATAAGATTACAGCACCGCACTAGACTTATGGCGGCTTCATGATGATTTGGATCGATGTTTGATGAGTTGATGGGGTGAATGGATAACAGGCTTAGTTGAGGGGATGATGGTTTGATGTTATTTAGGCGATAACGGGTATCGGGTCGGAGAGGGGTTAGCTGGTTGAGGGGATAACTTGAAATTCTTACGACTTAGTTTGTTTTCAAATCGACCGACTTTGGTTATACACGACTCAACTTTTAGGTCGTGTTAATTTCCTGACGACTTAGGACTTAGCCGAATTCATACTTATCTTGATTTGAAGCTTTGCGACTTAACCTTTAGGTCATGGACGACTTATCCTTTAGGTCGTGGACGACTCAGCACATGGACAATCTTTTACTGCCGAATTGTTTCCTAAGCAAATTTCATCCCTCTGTTAGGTTGTGAACGACTTAGGGTTTAAGGATTTTTGGACTGTGACTAAATGGCTTGAACAAAAGTTTGTAAACTTCAAGATGTCGACAAAACTTGATTGTACTTCCAATTTGAATTGCCAGAATATACTGTTCGAACTTTGTTGCGTTTCTTTATAGATTATTGTAACTTTAACGCTATCAACCTGTTAAACACAACACTTGCAGAAAAATGGGACAAATATGCTGCCATCGACTGCCCACGTCAAATGATAGATTAGTTAATAACAAATAATTAACTCAAATAAATAGTGTGAACGAAGTGCTTTCATCAATTTCAAGTAAAATATTAAAGCAACACTGAAATAGTTAATTGAAACTGACCAGCCTGCACTAATATTATGCTTGAACTTTATATTAACAAGTTCTGAAATTTTGTAATCGATCAATCATCGACTAGTTTAATTCCAGTTATATTTACTTGCTATTTTTATTAGTTTTGCACGACACTTCACACTTTTAGGAAACGTGCACCTTCACATTTGAATATCCAGTTGTTTGTGTAGAATGACTTCTCAGGAAGAAGATACAACGGTTCAGACTGGAGAGGCCACTGTAATTCCGGCTCCTCTGGTCAATCCTCCCGAGAGAGCCTCTTCTACTTTATCGTACAGAGTTTTCCGCCAATTGTGTGCTCAGTTTGGCATTGCTGAATCAGACGCCATTCTTCCTGAGAGAAGTAACACTGCTGACATAGCACCCCCTGGCTTTGTAATGGTCAATCGACAAATGTGCCTGAGTGGGAGCGTTCCTCCTTTCAGTGACTTTTTCCAACAACTTCTTCGTCAATTGGCCATCGCCCCATCCCAATTGCACCCCAATGGTTATGCCGTTTTAATGGGGTTGTGTGTACTGTTTAGGAGGACGCTTGATCGATTCCCAAGCTTTGACGAGATTTGCTTCCTATGCTCTTTCACCAGGACTAAAGATCACCCCTCTATTACTGTCGTGAGAAGTGCTCGAAATCGTAAATTGATCATCGGTCTTCCTGACAGCGCTCATGGGTTTTTGACTCAATTTTTCTATGTCCGTTGCCCCCCGGGGTTTTATGCTATGTGGAGAGAAGGAAGTAAGATCATCTACTTTTACCTCCTTTATATTCTGAGTCTTTTGAAGTTCGAATTGCCAAGTGTTATCTTCATCATCATTTCTTTCTCTTTTTTTTATTTATTTCAGCGCTTCCCCCTCCTTGTAGAGATCCCAGTCACAAGCCAACCCTGGCGAGGCTTGTAGCAGTACCGGTTGAAGAACGGGATATGAAATTTTTGCTGAACGACGAATTCCTTCACCGGTTCGGACTTCTTCACCCTTCTCGCTCCACACACCCTTGCGAGGTTCCAGACTCCCCACCTAAAGCATCAGATGCCCTGGTTTCTACAGACACATCCATACCAAAAGGACATGCTCCCAAGGCTTCGCTAGTGAAGTGCTCCACATCTGTTGATGTTGCGGGGCCATCTGTCAAACTTGCCCCGGTTATTGAGGAAGAAGAGCCCCAGGGATCTCCCCGACTGTCACAGAAATCTGGTGAAGAAGCCGAAAAAATTAGCCTTGCCAAGCAGAGCAGGGACGATACTTTCGAAGGGCTGAGCGACCTCTTAGCCACCTCGCAAGAGATCTTTAAAGATGATCCTATCACTACCGGGGTTTCTTCTTCAGTAGTTGAAGCGACTTCTGTTCTGCAACAGACTCCGTCGACTCAAGAGTTGACGCTGACTATTACACCTACAACCACTCCTTAATTAAAGAGTGGTTCGTAGTTTGATGCGCGTAGTTTGCACGTCACACACACTTAGAATTTTTTCGGCACTTTTATGCTTCTGACTTTTTTTACTTTGAAGAATTCTAAGATTTAGCTCTTTTTTATTTCAGATCCTCCGATGGGGCACAGCGGATCCTACTATGATGATTTCCAGCGCTACGGGAGGCGTAGCCAGTATGATTACAGGCGTTACCTCCCCTCTTACAGAGAATCTGATAAAGAAAGAGCCGCTCGAAAGGCTCAAGAAAAGAGGTCTCAAGAGGAGCGTTATGAAAGAAGAGAGAGGGAAGAGCGCCACGATTCTTCGTTGAGAGGCGACGATTCGCATAAAAGAAAATCCCATGATGACAGAGGAAAAAGTCATATGGTTGAAGATTCGAGCAAGCGAGGCCGACATGGTGAGAAGCACACCTCTACAACTCCTGAAAAGGTTACTGCCCCTGCCTCTCTTGACATTCCTTCCGGCTCTCCCGCTCTCGGGAAGACAGACATCCAAACAATAATTAGCAGGCCCAAATTCCAAGTCGGACCAGGTCCGGCCACTTTGCAGAGTCGGTTGCCACAGTGTTGTCTGAAGGGAGTAAGGTTTGACCTTGACTTGGTCCCCATTGACAAGTCTGCTATGTTACGAAACCTCGATGCCGTCAAGCTTGATATTGAGAGGATGTCGAACTGGCAGAAACTTGTTGATGAGCTCCAAAGGGTTAATCGTCCAAACATAGAGGCCATGCTCACTATGGAAAACGATAAAGCCGAGTGGCAAAAAGTTTTTGAGCGACATGAAACTGAGATGAGGAGCATTGCTTCTTACAATGAAGCGCTTGAAGCAAAAGTTGAAGAACTAAAACAAGAGCTTGCTGCTTCCTTTACTTCCTATTCTCAAAAAGAAGAAGTGCTCCTGAAACAAGTGAGAGATGCTCATGCCAGCCAAAGGGATGCCGAAGACAGGCTTGAAGTGCAGAAAAGAATTAGTGAGGGCTATGCTGCTCATATTGGGGACCTTCGGAAGAAAAACAGCTCCCAAGAGGCGGAGATTCAAATGCTTAAGCTTCAACTTTCTAAAGCTGAAATGGAGCGTGATGAGGCCGCTGCCGGCAAAATTTCAGCTGAAGAATCTCACGAGGCGATGAGGACCGACATCAGCTCAACGTTATTTGATTTCCACCTTCATAGCATCTTGGGGCGCGGTAGCCTCGCCTTTCTAGGCCCCAAGTATGAAATTACACTGGCTGAAGTTTGGGAGGCCGCACTCGATATGCTCGGTGGTAGCGGCGCTGGCTATGCTGAGTCAGCTCTTGAGGAGCACTATCTTGATGATGATGCTCATGCCGCTCTCGCTGGGGGGAGAGAACAGCTTGTAAAATTAAGGGCCGAAACAGTGGCAGGAGAATATTCAGGAAAAATCATCTCAACTGCTCCAATTCAACCTTCTCCTTCAGCCGAAATTGACATTATCGGTTCTAGTTCTCATTCCCCATCTCCTACTAAAGTTACCACAGAGATCACAAGCATACAAGGTGGAGATGAAGGCGGCGAGAGTTCTGAGGCACAGGCTTACGAAGTTGACGTCAGGGAACCGACTACTGCAGGTAACCCTACTGACAATCTTGCCCAAGTAGGCTGCTCATCTGTTTCTTACGAGCTTGATGAGCTTTTTGACTACTTCTTGAATCTCGACGAGCCATTGTCTCCTCTTTTTATGGGAATTATTGACATTTTTGACTTTTCCTTTGTAGAGAAAGCGCCGAGCGTCATTCAAACTTCTTCACCTCCAGCTACTGTTCCTCTGCCTTCCCCAATCACTCCTACTCCTCACCCGGGATCACAGGAAGAAATAATAGGTGCCCTCTGGGGCTTGGATGACCCAGCTGCATCACAAGAGCAAAAGGACGAAGGATTTGAGGGAGGTGAGATATCCCCGGAGCGGACTCCATCTGATGACATAACCTTGTCTAAACTTGTTACTCCAGGAAGTGAATCTTCTTCAAAGAGGAGAAAGAAGCACGGAACATCAAAGAGGAGGAGGAAGAGTATTACTGCTACTGAAGAGGATCCGAAAGTTGAACCAGTTGTACCTCCCTCTCCTTCTTCCCTCATGCCTATAGATCGACCCGAGAAGCTAACCATCCGGCCGGGTAAAGGGTCCAAGGGTGGCAAGAAGAAATGAAGATTCCAGTTTTTAGCTTTTTCGGTTTTTTTTTGAATGTATTGGTCGGGGATTGTGCGGGTACCGGCCCCCAGCTTTTCTTTTGCTTTTTACTTTGGAACCTGTACCTGTATAAAATTCTAATAGTGTTGAATAAAATGATTCCGTTTCTTTGTACAAACTTCTGTCTTTATCTGAGAATGCATTTATTATTCATTTTTGTACAAGTTTATTTATATGATATTGCAGTGAGCTTGTGGTATATTGTTTTGAGCGTAATTTCACTAATGTAGTTATACCATGTTGCCCCTATACCATAAGCCTGTTGCAATATTTTACATTTTGAGGGGACTTGTACTTTTATTTCCTAGAGAACAATTATTCCATACTTGGAGGAATATTATTTCGTTAAAAAAGTACAACTCCCTCCATACAAGTTTTTATGCTTCAACCTTCGAAGATACCACTTTTTCTTTTGTGCAAATACACATTTTATCAAGTGAATTCTTCTATGTGGTAAAGTGCGCCTCTGAAGGGTACTTTAATTTCTTTTTTGAGGAAGAGTATTTTCCAGAATAGGTGAACTATTCTCCCTTTGAAAGTTGGAGTGTGCCTTCGGTGAGGGCTTCTTCACATTTCAACACTCGGAAGTTTTATTTCAATCTCAGTGAAACGTGTGCTTCTGAGGGCTTTTGCCTGGAAGTTTGGGGTTTCTTTCTCTCGGTTGGACGGATTCACGGGAGTGTATCGACCGATCATTCCGCAACTTTGTTTTGAGAAAGATCTCTCTTTTTCTGGTTAGTCCCGCTCGAGGTCTTTGATTTGGACTCTAAAGAGTAGCATTGGACTCTGAAGAGTGGCATTTGGTCTCCAAAGAGAAGCATTTGGACTCTGAAGAGTAGCGTTGGACTCCGAAGAGTAGCATTGGACTCTGAAGAGTAGTTTGAACTCTAAAGAGTGGCATCGGGTCTCCGAAGAGAAGCATTTGGACTCTGAAGAGTAGCATTGGACTCTGAAGAGTAGTTTGAACTCTAAAGAGTGGCATTGGGTCTCCGAAGAGAAGCATTTGGACTCTGAAGGGTAGCGTTGGACTCTGAAGGGTAGCGTTGGACTCTGAAGAGTAGCATTGGACTCTGAAGAGTAGTTTGAACTCTAAAGAGTGGCATTGGGTCTCTGAAGAGAAGCATTTGGACTCTGAAGAGTAGCGTTTGCGCTTGCGTCTTTATACCCTGCACTTGTTAGCAATTCCTCACAATTATTTAGTACATGTCACGTTTTTTCGTTTGTTTTTGCTAAAAAAATGTGCCTTATTGCTGAATGGATCCATGGGGCAGATGCAAGCTGCTCCACCAGATGTTCGTTTACACAAACGATCGTGGTTGGTTAGCAAATTGCCCTCTTTGGTGGAGTCCTCAATCGTTTGCAAATTGCACTTCTTTCGAAGTACTTGAATTCGGAACATTTTTGACCTGCCATTCGTTTACTCTATGATTTGTAGGAATCGCTTTGCTTCGTGATGTGTTGGATGAACAAGCTTTATTTCGATAACCTGCAATACTAAATCGAGATTTTTAGTAATATTTGCATATTGAAATGATACAGGCATTTTAACGGCATCAAAGAATACAAGATTTATAATTGCTCATTACTGATTCACATCACATTTACAATGGTTAACAGCACAAGAATTATTCATTCATCATCATTTTACGAAGTTAAGCAACACTATTAAGTAAAATACGGATGTAAATGAATGTCATCCCATGATTCTGCGATTCATGTGTCAGTCAATGACTAGCTTCTCGGATTCTTGCTCCGTAGTTATGTTGCTTGAACCGGGTCGGTAAGGAGGACACGCTTGCCCCTGAGCGGACGAGGTTGGGTCAATTTTGTCTTTCTTCACAAATTGTTGAAGTTTATTCTGTTTTAGAAACTCTTCAATCACACTTCTTAACTGGCGACATTGATCAGTATCGTGACCAGGTTGGTTGTGAAATCAACAGAATTTCCCATTTTGCAATGCCCCTCTTCCCATCTCAGGTGGTTTAGGGTACTTGATAACATCCTTTGTTGCCAGGAAGATTCTTTCTGGTGTATCAGTTAAGGGGGTGAAATCTGAAGGATTAAAACGTCGAGGTTTCTTCTTATTTCCCTGCTTCTTTCCTTCATCACTTTCCCTTTTCTAGTTCCCAATTCCTCTCTTGTTAGAGAAGACATCGTTATTCTTAATTTCGGCCACCGCTACTTTTTCTGACATTGAAAGATTTTCTAGGCGTATGAATTCGTCGGCCTTTTTATAAAACTTTTCGAGTGAATTTGGTTCCTTCATTTTAAGCCACATCCCGAATTCACTTGACTTGTCGATGGCCCGCATTAAGTATGTGAGGATCATTCGGGGCTCCGCGTTGTCTACCTCGGCTAATGCTATATTAAAACGGTTCAAAAAAGACTTGATGGGCTCTTCGGGCGATTGTTCTATACTGGACAGTGACATTATATCTTTTGCCTTTGACACATACAACCTGAATTGTTCTTTAAATTTTCGGGTTAAATCGGAGAATTGGTCTATGGATCGAACCGGTAGCTTGGTGAACCAAAGCAAAGCCACCCCTTCTAAATATACTGGAAAATATCGGCATTTAATCTAATCCGATGCTCTGCCCCAGTCATATGCCAATCGTATCTGTATAGAAATTGGTTAGGGTCACTTGTCCCTCGATAGGCTGGGATGGTAGGAGGTACAAATTTCCTGGGAAACTCTGCATTTAAAATCCTTTCGGTAAACGGGGTTTTACATGGAGCGAAGCCCCATTCTCTCTCGTCTTCAACCCTTTGCATGCTCTCTTTCATGATTTGTCGAACCATTTCAGAAATATACCTCTCATCATGTCGAGCTTTAGATCCACCAACTTCAGGAAGTGTCTGCTCTAGGGGGGTGGCAGCCCTCTCTGGAACGTTCCTTTCTTCAGCATCATGAACGTTGCCATCAAAGTTCCTTTCATTACCCGTTGGTTGATGGTTTGCCCCAAGCAAATCGTTCAACTTATTCAAAATTAGGGCATTTTGGGCATTCTGAGCCTCCAATTGTGCACTTTGGGCATTTATCTGCTGGTTCAGCCCTAAGATTACAGCATCCAACTCCGCTTTTGTAACCCCAGCAGGTGGAGTGATTTGATTCAGTACTGGGGAAGCGGAGGTTCCCTCTTGAACATTTCCAAATCTAACAGATCTACTCCTTCTCCCCGGAGCCATGATTTCAGATAAACTTCTAGTCTTCAGAGAGATTACTTCAACAAACTTTCGTGGAGCAATGATGATAATTCGCCTGAGTTCAATTCCCAATGAGAGCACCAAATATGTTAACGCTAAAATTTGAACGCTAATACCCCGGTGTGTAATGTGTAGTTGTGAAAGCACCACCCGATGATTCGGGAACAGAGTATAAGCAGAAAACCATAGAAAAAGCAGTAAATAACAACAATTTTATAGTGGTTCGGCTCAATAGTTTGCCTACGTCCACTCTGAATATCTTTATTGATGATTTCATTACGAGTCGATACAATTCTTCCCAAGTACAACACACTTTGAATTACTAAACACTTTGAACGTTTAGCTTAAACTTCAATGTAAGTGAAGGTCTTCAAATCCATGTCGGATGTATGAGATTCCTTCTTGAAGTTGTTCATGGCGTTCTACGTGCCTTGAAAGCTTTGAGTGTCGAGTCAGTTTAGAATGTAGCAGAGTATCGGTGATTGGAGAGAATCAGCCAAAAGTCCTTTGAACGTTGGAGGTGGTCACATATTTATAGGTGTGATTCTGGGCAGTAGTTTTTCTCTCAAGTCATGAGTCGTGCACGACTCAAGGAGAGTCGTAAGTCGCGCTCGACTCAAGGTTCAAGAGTCAACAGGCAGTGGGGTAAGTGAAGTGGTTCTGAGCTTTTCTTCGTTCATCTGGATATAAGTCCTAACTCGTTCGCGAGTTAAGAGGTCACGGTTTGAAGTGAGGCAGCACTAAAATCTTGGCTCTGCGGTATTAGGTCGCGTACGACTTAAACTAGGTCGTAAGTCGTCGACGAGTCGTCTTATTGCGGCATGGTATTGAACTTGTCCTCTAAGTCTTAGGTCGTAACGTCTTTAAGTCGTGGACTTTCTTAAGTCGTGACATTCCCTAAGTCGCTTAGGTCTTAGTCCTGTTAGGTCGTTAGCTCCTTAACTCGTAAGCTTTCCCTGAGACATGACATATCTTAAGTCGCAGAGGCTTTAAGTCGCGGATTTCTCTGAGATGTGAGTCGCTTTGTTTGCCTAAGTCGTTTACGACTCATGCTAGGTCGTAAGTCATAAACAGCTTTAGGTCGTTAACTTATTTCCTTCTTGAGTCGTGCCATCTCTTAAGCCGTAGACTTCCTTAAGTCGTCTGGACCTTAACTCGTTAGGTCGTGGAGACCCTAAGTCGTGTACCCTCCTGGATCCATTGAGTGGCTGTCTCCCATGAGTCGTTGAGTCGGCCATTTCTTTAACACATTAAACTGTTAGGTCGTACCATTCATAAGTCGCTCAATACCTTAACTCGCTAAGTTGTTATACTTTTAGGTTGTTAACTCGTGTTATCTCTTAGGTCGTTAGCAAAGCGGAGTTAACAATAGCTAAGCCGAGTCTTGGAGCCGAGTTTGAAGTTTGAAGTTGAAGTTCATTTGAAGTTTTGAGCCGTGCATCATCTTGCTTGTTTGAGCCGAGAATTGAAGCACCATTTTGGTATCTTTTGTTGAAGTGAAGGCCGAGCATAGCTTTGTGTTTGAGTTGAGCCGTGCCTTGTTTGAAGTGAGTGAGCTATTGGAGTTTGAAGCCGAGCCGAGCTAAGGAAGTTGAGCGAGCTAAGCCTTAGGTCGTTTCAATCTGCTGCGAGCTAGTGGTAGCCGTGACTTTTTTGTTTAAGTTTGAGTTGAAGTTTTCTTGAAGTTGTGTTTGAAGTGTTGAAGATTGTTGATTCAATCATGCCACCAAGAAGAGCTAACCGCCATCAGAATATTGAAGCGTTGTATAGAAGGGAAGAAGCCGATCAAATGGAACAACGCATGCATGAAAAGTTTGATGAAGGAATTGGTCGATTAGAGAAAATGATGCTTGAAATGAATCAAAGTAGAAGAAGAGTTTCACCTGAATCGAGCAATGGGGGAAAGAGAAGTTCACCACATTCAGATCGGGAGAGGAGAGAAAGTCATGATCGTATAAGTGTTGACAATCGTGATAGGAATGTTGATGATCGAAATCGGAGAGATGTGGATGATCGTGATAGGAGGAATGTAGATCGAAGGGATGTTGGTGGTAGAAGTGGTAGTGGTAGAGATGTTGGTAGTCGTGATCGACAACGATATGCATCATATTTTGATGAAGAGTTTGATGGTGATAGGGTAAGTTTTCATTACCAAGATCGAGATCAGGGATGACATCAGTATCGGGATGTTGAAGATGATCGACGTTGAGAATCGGGGATGAAGATGGAAATTCCTGAATTTAAGGGTGGAATGGTTGCAGAAGAGTTTTTGGACTGGTTATCTAACGTTGACGAGATCTTTGATTTCAAGAAGGTTCCGCAAGATCGTCTGGTGAAGTTGGTTGCTACTCGGTTGAGAGGAAGGGCTATGGCGTGGTGGAAGCAAACCAAACTTACACGAGAACGGATGGGGAAGTCGAAGATTGTTGATTGGGAGAAAATGAAGAAGATGATGAAAGCTACATTTTTACCTTACAACTATCAATCACTCATGTATCAGAGGTTGCAGAATCTGACGCAGGGGACGAAGTCAGTTAATGATTATGCAGAAGAATTTTACCAACTCATTGCTAGAAATGATATTATGGAGACGGAAGAACAGCTGACTGCTAGATTTATTGGGGGATTGAGGATGCAGATTCAGGATATGGTTAATATGTTTGATCCTAGATCTGTTGCAGAAGCACATCAGAAAGCGTTGGCTTGGGAAAAGCAGGGAAGACGAGCAGGTGGTGTGTTTACAGATTCCAACAATCAAGTGAAGGGTGTTAGTGGAAGTTCTAATGTTTCTAAATCTGTTAGTAAACCAGTGGTGAAGGAGGCTGAGAAGGCAAAGTTTAACAACGGTTTCAAATGCTACAATTGCCAGGAGATGGGTCATAAAAGCAATGAATGTCCAAAGCCGCAGAAACGAACTATGATAGCTGAGGTTGAAGAAGAGGATGTAGAAGCAAAAGGTTCTAATTCACCATATGTTGATGAGGAAGAAGATTTGTCCAAAGATGAGCGTTGTAATTTGATGATGAGGATGTCTTGTCTAACACCAAAGCAAGAGGATGATTCTAGCTGGTTGAGGAGCAACATTTTTCAATCAACATGCACTATTCTGGGGAAAGTTTGCAAGTTTGTTATTGATGCGGGCATTTGTGATATATTATTTCTACAGAGGCTATGAAGAAGTTGGCATTGAAGACTGAGAAGCATGTGAAACCTTACAAGTTAGCTTGGTTGAAGAAAGGAGGAGAGGTGAAGGTTGGATGGAGAGCTTGTGTTAATTTTTCGATTGGGAAGAAATATAAAGATGAAATTTGGTGCGATGTAGTGGATATGGATGTTTGTCATCTGTTGTTGGAGAGACCGTGGCAGTATGATAGAGCGGTGCAACATGATGGTCGTACCAACAGTTACAGTTTCATGTTTGAAGGTACTAAAATCACTTTAGTTCCCAAGAAGCAACAACAGAAGGAAAGCAAGTTGGAAGAGATTGAAGAACTGAAAACTTTGTTATCATTGAAGGAGTTTGTTAAAGAAGTCGAAGATGAGCCCGAAGTCTTTTTGTTGATTGGACGTGAGAGTAATAAAGTGGTTGAAATTCCTGAAGAAGTCAAACCAGTGCTGGAAGAATTTAACGATGTATTTCCTGAAGAGCTGCCAACGGAGTTACCACCGTTGAGGGATATTCAACATCAGATAGATCTTGTTCCAGGAGCTGTGTTGCCACATCGACCACACTACAGGATGAGTCCAAAGGAACATGAGGAGTTGCGAAGGCAAGTGGAAGAATTTCTAGAACAAGGGTGGGTACAGGAAAGTCTAAGTCCTTGTGCGCTTCCAGCCCTGTTGGTGCCGAAGAAGGATGGAACGTGGAGGATGTGTACCAATAGTCGGGCACTGAATAAAATTACTGTGAGGTACAGATTCCCAATGCCCAGACTAGATGATTTGTTAGATCAGTTGAGCGGGGCTACTATCTTTTCGAAGATTGATTTGAAGAGCGGATATCATCAAATTCGAATGCGACCAGGAGATGAATGGAAAACAGCGTTCAAGACACGGGAGGGGTTGTTTTTATGAATGGCTGGTTATGCTGTTTGGTCTTTCAAATGCACCAAGTACGTTCATGCGGGTGATGAATCAGATTTTTAGACCATTTATTGGGAAATTCGTGGTGGTGTATTTCGATGATATTCTGATATACAATGGAAGTCCAGAAAAACACTTGCATCATCTGAGAGAAGTATTGATGGTACGACGACAGGAACAATTTTATGCTGCAACGAAGAAATGCGTGTTCATGACGCATAGTGTTTTATTCTTGGGATATGTTATATCAGAAGGAGGTGTCTAGGTGGATCAGAATAAAGTTGAAGCGGTCAGTAATTGGCCACAGCCGAGGACAATAACAGAAGTGAGAAGTTTTAATTGGCTAGCGTCATTTTATCGAAGGTTTATTCCACACTTTAGTAGTGTGATGGCGCCTGTTATTGATTGTATGAAGGGCAAGCAGTGTTCATGGTCGGAGGAAGCAGAGGCTGCTTTTGAGCGGATCAAGGAACTTTTGACGTCAGCCCCAATTCTAGTATTACCAGACTTTCAATTGTTATTTGAGCTACATACTGATGCATCTAAGGTTGGGATTGGAGGGGCGTTGAGTCCGAAGGGGTGTCCTATTGTATATTTCAGTGAGAAGCTATCAGGAGCGAAGATGAGGTATAATACATATGATGTGGAGTTTTATGTGATTGTCCAAGCTGTGAAACACTGGAGACACTATCTATTTCAGAAAGAGTTTGTTCTTTACACTGATCATGAGGCGTTGAAACATTTGCAAGGGTAGGACAAGATTTCAGCAAGACATGCATCGTGGATTGCCCATTTGCAGCAGTTTACTTTTGTCGTGAAGCACAAATCAGGGGTGACGAATCGTGTAGCTGATGCTTTGAGCAGGAGGAATCATTTATTGACGACAATGAAAGTTGAGGTGACAGGTTTTGAACTATTGCCAGAGCTGATTGAAGAAGATCCTTACTTTATGAAGTTTGTTGAAAAAGTCAAGGAGGGAAGTGCTGATGAATTTGTGTTGGTGGATGGTTTTCTATTTAAGAGAAATCGATTATGTATACCAGATGGCAGCTTGAGACTGCAGATTATCAAGGAGTTGCATGAAGAAGGACATGTAGGACAGTATCACACATTGCATTTGATTTCTCAGTCATATTTTTGGCCATCGATAAAGCGGGAAGTTGGAAGATTTGTGGAGAGAAGTCATGTTTGTCAAATTTCGTAAGGGACAGCGACAAATGCGGGTTTGTATATGCCTTTACCTGTTCCGACAAAACCGTGGGTTGATATAAGCATGGATTTCGTGTTGGGCTTACAGAGGACACAACGGGGAAATGACTCGATATATGTTGTGGTGGATCGTTTCTCGAAGATGGTACATTTTGTTGCTTGAAAGAAGACGGCGGATGTAGTTCATGTGGCCCAGTTGTTCTTTAAAGAGATCTATCGTTCGCATGGTTTACTAGAATCTATAGTTTTCGACAGGGATACCAGATTTCTAAGAGATTTTTGGCTATGTTTGTGGAAGATGGTGGGAACAAAGTTGAAATTTAGTAGCGCTTATCATCCGCAGACAGATGGACAGACAGAGATTGTGAACATATCACTGGGAAATTTACTACGGTGTCTTGTGAAAGATATTCTGAAGAGTTGGGATGTGAAGTTATGTCAAGCTGAGTTTGCTCATAATCATGCTGTGAATCGTAGTAAAGGTATCAGTCCATTTCAGATTGTATATTCAAGCTTGCCAAAGGGGCCGTTGGATTTGACGATAGTGCCACAACCGAAGGGGACAGTTACGGGCTGCTGATTTTATTGATGGGTTGACAGAATGCCACAGAATCGTTCAGGAACGATTGAAGAAGTCGATTGAGAAGTATAAACGATCCGCGGATCTGAAGCGAAGGAGTGTTGAATTTAAGGAAGGAGATTTAGTATATGCTGTACTAACGAAGGATCGTTTTCCAGTGGGAGCATAAAATAAACTTAAGGCTCGAAAGATTTGTCCGATAAAGATTGGGAAACGGATCAATGAGAACGCGTATAGGTTGGAGCTGCTAGAGGATGTGTTAACTTCTGACGTGTTTAATGTTAAACACCTTATTCCTTATTATGGAGATGAACTTTTGAATTCGAGGACGAATTTTTCTCGACCAGGGGAGGATGATGCAGCCCAGGTTGATGAAGTGTTAGGTCGCGAGCGACCTAACGAGCTCTTGAGTCAAGAACGACCTAACGTTCCTTTTAAGTCACTCCAACGACTTAGTGAAGCTCGCAAACGACCTAGTAAAGCTGGTCAGCGACCTAGCGTGATACTGGAGCAAGGTAGTGGAAACGAGTTATGCAATAAGTCTTTAGGTGGCCCTGACCAAACCCCAACGACCTACGACCTAGATAGGTCGCGTGAAGAAGACCCAGAAATTGAAGCCTTAAGCCGCTACTAAAAGCTTGAAGTTAGGTCGCTAACGACCTTATATCGCATGCTATCCTTTAGGTCGCTGCTATTTGGATCGCTCGTATATGTTGAGTCGCGTTGTTATTAAGTCGCAAGGGCGTTTAATGTAAGGTCGCATATGTGTTGTTTGTATGTCGTAATTCGTGTTGTAAATATATGGAGTTGTATTGTGTTTCTTAGGTCGTTGTAACTGTTAGGTCGTTATATGTTGTCACCGGCAATTGTTAAGTCGCGTGCTTCTGTATTAGGTCGTAGGTCGGCCTCTATTGTTAGGTCGTGAGTATTGTTAGGTCGGAAACGACCTAGTGTGTGTTGTAGCCTATAAATAGGCGAGTTGGGTCATTGTAAAACAATGGTTTTTTGAATAAACTCATGTTTTGTTAGCTTTGTGCTTTCATTAAATTGGTAGTTGAGTGTGATCTCCTATCTCCACCTACGGTATTCGAGTGCGATCGAATCAACGTTCGTTGAAGCCAATTCGCGGAATCAAGTGCGCTTGATCAACGCTCGAAGAATTGTAGATCTCTTTTCATGGTATCGTTCACGATCAACGTGTCAGAGATAGCTAGAATTCGGTATCTTTGGATCAATGAATTTGGGCATTTAAGTATCTTTCAATCCACCGATTGTTACTTTCACCGTTTCATTTAATTTCCGTATTTCAGCTGCATCATAAACCCCTGGGGAAGAAGTCAAGCAGAATCACCTGTAACATCTCGGTCTGACCCGAGTATTATTTATAAGAAAATAATAAACGGATCAGTCTAGCTATAAATACTAGATGACATGATATAGAATAAGAGATATGGCATAAACATATAATATCCTTAATGGCTATTACTATATGTATGTAAATGATAATCGACAAAAGATTAATCAATATCGCAAGAATCTTCTCAAAGATCCAAAAAGGGTATCATACCCAAAACTTGTATTCATAACAAGTCAATGACACACCAATTCACCAATGCATAAAAATTGATAAAGCTTATCAATAGAAATCACGAAAATTGGTGAAGCACAAAATTCCTGAAATCATCTCAAGAAATCCAAAAATTCTAAGAAGGGGGAGGCCTATCACAAAACGGGAGTATGAAAACTCACCAACACGTGTAACACAAAACGAGACGCTATCTCATGGTAGCTAACCATTAATTTTGAGCCGAAGCTCCACAAGAATGGCACGAAGACCGTGGGGCGCTACCCCACATATGTGATGGCGAAACATCACACAAACCGGGTTTAGTCTCCCTCTTAGACAAAGAGACATCGCACAGTTGCTAGTCTAAATCACAAAAATGATCGTCATGATCATCAAGAAGTGTCAATTACACTAAGCTAGTAAATATATGAGTTTAGCTTCATGTCCCATATCCACTAGCTTAACCTAAATATTTACGAAAAAACAGTAGATCTTCACTAGGAAATTGTCACAAATGGTTCAATCGAACAAGTACAAGAATCAAACGACTAAGAAAACGCAAGCGTTTCATACCACTTGTTTCCCTAAGCCGTTTAATTAGATTTCTCATCCGAGCGAGGTAAAGGTTTGTATATACTAATAGATTAGAAAACGGTTTAGGAAAGGAGCTTTATAATAAAATAGTTTTAAAATCGCTTCGTTGAAAGAGTTTTGATATTTGCTACTAGTATTGAAACCTTTATATTTTTAAAGTGACAAGTCACAGAAATTGATTGTAGAATCAACAAGTCACAAAAAATTACATTAGACGTGAATAAAATCCAAGGAAATCAGCTCGAAATGCATCAAAGTAGAAACAGGTGGTGCGGCCAAGCAAGCCGAGCGACCTAACATAATCCGGTCGAACGACCTAAGGGTAGAAAGGTGAGCGACCTAACTAAATTGCACAGGCCAAGCGACCTAACATTTTAAGGCCGAACGACCTAATTAAACTCGCGACCTAACAGGGTACGCGATCTAAAGGTATAAAGGTCATGCGACCTAACGGTATTAAGATCATGCGACCTAATCGGTTTTAAGGTCTAACGACCTAACGGAAGACAAGGCCGAGCGACTCAAGTGGGTTCGCGAGTTAGTAGAGGCGAGCGACCTAAGGTCTTCAACAAGGCCTAACGACCTATCGACTCGCGACCTATGGATATAAAGGCCACGCGACCTAAGAGCTTTACAAGACCGAGCGACCTAATTGAATTATGGTCATGCGACCTAACGGTGATGCGACCTAAGGGTCCTACGACCTAAAGGAGCCCGAGCTAGCAGAGTTAACGTGGCCGTGCAACCTAAACATTTGAGGCCAAACGACCTATTTCACTCGCGACCTAACTAACGCCATAGGTCGTGCGAAGAAATGGAACGGCTAAACAGGGCGAGCGACTTAAGGGACTCGCGACCGAAGGTTGGTGCGACCTAAGGAGTGCCGAATGACCTAAGCCAGAAGCGAACTATATGATGGCCGAGACTTTTCCATGCGAACGACCTAGCATAGGTAGAACGACCTAAGTGTAGATTTGTGCCAAAAACACTAAAATTTTGGGTTTTTCGCCAATCCAATCCAAACCAAATGCAAATGTACATGCTAAAGTGATAGGAAATCATTCCCAACAATCCATGATAGTTATAGACAAGAATGTGAGATAAAAATCTCACCTTTACACCAAAAATCAATAAAGATGAAGCTTGAAGCAAACAAGAGTCAATCCCTCTTCAATCTAAGCACAAGAAGCTTGAATCCAACGTCTTCTCCTTGAATTTGGAGTTGAATGATGGATTTGCAAGAGAAGTTGAGTTTGGAATTTTAATTTCCCATTCCCTCCTCCATTTGTGATAAAGCTTGAATGTTTTTAGATTATGAAGAGAAGGGGTTGGGTTAGGGTCTAATAAGCTAAAAGTCCAAACGAAGGTCTCAAGTGAAAAAGTAGTGAAATTCCACCAACTCCAAACACATCAAAGCTTATACTTAAAAAGTTGTAAACGACGTTTCGAACTCAATGAAAGTGGTCACGAGTCCTAATTTGACCGTTTGCAAAAATTACCTTTTCGGACCAAAATCCGACTATCGATTAAATATTTAAATATAAAATCTACAAATATGCGGGTTGTTACAGACTCCCCTCCTTAAAGAAATTGCATCCTCACAATATATAAGATGGGAATAAAAAGTAACAACCATAAAAGAATATTACACAAAAGAAATTTGAAATATGAAGTTCACCTCAAAGAGCATGAGAAAGTAAGTCCGGATGTGTACGCTCGATGAATTCTCTAGATTCCCAAGAGCAATCCTTAGGATTTGAGGACCATTGAACTTTAACAAGCGGAACTTCTTTATTTCGAAGTCGTTTGACCTCTGAAGCAATAATTCGAATAGTATGCTGCTCATAAGTTAAATTTGGTGAAACTTCAATCTCTTCCACAACACCGGGATTAAGAATAGAATCGGAATCCAGAAGGCACTTCCGTAATTGAGAAACGTGAAATATGTCATGAATGGCAGAAAACTGAGCCGGTAAAGCACGGCGATAAGCAATGGAACCAATACGTTCAGTGATAGGAAATGGCCCAATATATCGAGGCGCTAACTTTCCCGATCAACTGAAAAGCACAACACCTTTCATAGGTGAAACACGATTAAAAACAGAATCTCCAACAGAAAATTCTAACTTCCTTCTCTGGTTATCGGCATAGGATTTTTGTCTACTCTATGGTTCTTTCGTCCTATGTCGAATAAGTTCAATCTTTTTTGTGGAATCACGAATAAAGTCTAGACCTAAAACCAGCTTCTCACCGGCTTCAAGCCAACAAGAAGGAGATCGGCATGACCTTCCATAGAGTGCCTCGAAAGGTGCCACACCAATACTAGATTGGAAGCTATTATTATGGGAAAATTCAAAATGTGAAATATGATCTTCCCAACTTCCACCAAAATCAAGCACACAAGCACGAAGAAGATCTTCAAGAGTTCGATTTACACGCCCATTTTGTCCATCGGACTGGGGGTGATAAGCGGTGCTAAAATTAAGCTTCGTTCCTAAATTTTTTTAAAGACTCTTCCAAAATACACTAGTAAACAATGGATCACGGTCGCTAACAATAGAAGTAGGAACTCGATGTAATTTAACAATTTCTTTAATAAAGAGTCTGGCCAACAGAGGAACGGTTCGGTTAGACCGAACGGGAATAAAATGGGCGGATTTAGTAAGTCTATCAACGATCACCCACAAACTATCCTGAACCGAACGAGAACGGGGAAGGCCATCCATAAAATCCATGGAAATTTGGTCCCACTTCCAAATTGGAATTTCTAAAGGTTGCAATAACCTACCAGGCCTTGGGTGTTCGGCCTTGACAAGTTGGCATGTCATGCAACACTTAACAAAGTTAGCAATATCAGATTTCATTCCCTCCCAATAATAAAGTCGCTTCATATCCACGTACATTTTACTACTACCGGGACGAATGGTAAATTTAGAACGATGAGAATCTTCTAAAATATCTTTACGAAGATCACTAATATTTGGTACGATAAGTCTACCAAATTTTCGGACGCCGCCACGAGAATCAATATCGAAGTCCTTCAAACCTTCAATATCAATTTCATCCTTAACATTTTGGCCAAGAAGAGCCATTTCAGGATCTAGCCTTTATGCTTCGAGAATGCGGTCTAAAAGAGAAGGATGAGCCTCAAGGCTACATAAAACAAGAGATGAACATAAATCGGAAACATGATCCCGAATTTCAGAAGTGGATAAAATCTCGAGATCATTCCATTCGGATATCATCATGGAAACAACCGCTTGTTGCTTGCGACTAAGTGCATCGGCAACTCGATTCCCCTTTTCGGGAGTATAAAGGATATCAAGGTCATCAGGTGCAAGGAATTCGAGCCAACGGTGTTGACGCAAATTAAGTTCCTTTTGAGAGAATAAATATTTCAAAGACTTGTGATCGGTGTAGAGAATAAATTTTTCTCCCAAAAGATAATGACGCCAAATACGAAGGGTGAAAACAATAGTCGCGAGTTCTAAATCATGAGTGGCATATCTAGTCTCGACTGGCTATAATTGCCTAGAAACATAAGCAATAACACGTTCTTTTTGCATAAGAACGGCACCTAAACCAACGCGACTAGCATCGGTATAAACAATAAAATCTTGATTCCCTTTGGGAATCACAAGAATAGGAGCATCTAAAAGGAGTTCTTTTAACTTCTGAAAAGAAGTTTCACATTTGTCTGACCAAATGTATTTAACACCCTTCTTCGTTAAACTTGTGAGAGGCACGGCAATCTTAGAAAAGTCTTTTATGAAACGGTGGTAATAGCCCGCCAATCCCAGAAAGCTACGGATTTCAGTCACACTCTCCAGTCTCTTCCAATCTTGAATTGCTTCAATCTTTGAAGGATCCACGGAAATTCCAGATTCGAAATAATATGACCGAGAAACTTCACACTAGATTGCCAAAAGTGGCATTTAGAAAAATTTTCTTTTAGTCGATTACTCCTAAGAGTTTCCAATACAATCCAAAGATGCTTTTCATGTTCCTCCTCGGTTTTCGAATACACAAGAATATCATCAATAAAGATGAGAACAAATCGATCGAGAAAATCTTTGAAAACTCAATTCATAAGGTCAACAAAATAAGCCGAAGCATTCGTTAAACCAAATGGAATAACAAGTGACGCAGCGGATTAATCGAAACAAACTTCAATCGATGGAATGTAGCAATCGGTGAGTTGAGAATACTGCAAGGCCCAAATCCGTTGATCCAAAGATACCGGATTCTAGCTATCTTCATCTCGTTGATCGCGCACGATGCCGAGAAAGAAATCTCCGATTCTTCGTACGTTGATCTAGCGCACTAGATACCGTGAATCGGCTTCAACAAACGTGGATTCGAGCGCACTCGAATGACGTAAGTGGAGATAGGAGATTACACTCAACTACCAATTGGAGAAGAAAGCACAAAGCAATCAACAAGAAATTTTATTTCCAAATCAACAACTCAAAAATTTACAACACACGCCTATTTATAGTGTTTTCAACCTTCTCCCTTAAGTCGTATACGACTTATGACCTTCCTAGGTCGTAGCCGACCTACCAACAGAACACACGACTTATACTAGGTCGTGAACGACTTACGACCCAGAATACAACGACTCAAGATATGTACAGACTCAAACAGTACACGACTCAATGGTACAAACGACTCATAACACAACACTTAGGTCATATACGACCTAGCGACTTACGACATACGAAATAAACGACTCAAGAAAACAAACAGTTTACAACACCATCTCACGACTTACGACTCATCATACAACGACTCATCACTTAGGTCGTATCCCGTCCCCGACTTATGGCCTTCAATTACTGGAATTCCCTTTTGCTTCTTGATGAGTCGTGGACGACTCATAGTCATGTAGTTAGGTCATGTACGACTCATCAATCCAGAACTATTTAAACTCCCATTGAGTCGTAACTCGTGCCCTTCCTCCGACTCAAGATCTTTACTTGCTGAAACTTTATCCTTCTTCATGTTAAGTCGTAAACGACTTATGGATGAGCCGTTGAGTCGTGTACGACTCATCAAGCACGAACGAATTAAGCTGTTAAGAGTTGCCACTTTCCCATATGACTCCTTCACCTGAGTCATGCGCGCCTTACGGGTTAAACCCGAAACTCCTTTAGATCGTGCTACATCATCCTCCCCTGGTTGAGAAAAATTCGACCTCGAATTTGTAAATTCTTCCTCAACAATCTCACCTCCATGATATGGAATTAAATGTTTGACGTTAAAAACATCAGAAGTATAAACATCATTTGGTAGCTTTAATTGATAAGCATTCTCATTGATTTTCTTCAAAACTTCAACTGGACCAATTTTTCTGGCATTCAGCTTATTATAAGCGCCCACTGGAAAACGATCCTTCGTCAACACAGCATACACCAAATCGCCTTTGTTAAATTCAACATTTCGTCGTTTCAAATCTGCAGACTTCTTATACTTCTCATTCGCTTTCTCCAATCGTTCCTGAACGATTTTATGACATTCAGTCAGCTCACCAACAAAATCAGCAGCTCGTTTAACTGTCACCTTCGGTTGTGGTACTACTGCTAAATCCAATGGCCCCCTTGTTAAATTTGAATATACAATCTGAAATGGACTGAATCCCGTACTGCGATTCTTGGCATGATTATGAGCAAATTCTGCTTGGCATAACTTCATGTCCCAACTTCTCAAATTATCCTGTACAAGACATCGTAACAAATTTCCTAATGACCTGTTTACAACTTCTATCTGTCCATCAGTTTGCGGATGATAAGCGCTACTAAACTTCAGCTTTGTTCCCACCATCTTCCACAAACTTAACCAAAAGTGACTTAGAAAACGAGTATCCCTATCTGACATAATAGATTCTGGCAATCCATGAAGTCGATAGATCTCTTTGAAAAATAACTACGCAACACGAACAGCATCCGCCGTCTTCTTACAAGCAACAAAATGTACCATCTTCGAAAACCTATCCACCACAACAAATATAGAATCATTTCCCCTTTGAGTTCTAGGCAAACCCAAAACGAAATCCTTGCTGATATCAACCCATGGCTTAGACGGCACAGGTAATGGCATATACAATCCTGTATTTGTCGCTGTTCCCTTTGAAACCTGACAAATATGGCATCTCTCCACAAATCTTTCAACCTCTTTTCTCATCGACGGCCAAAAGTAAGATTGAGAAATCAACTGCAACGTACGATCTCTACCCACATGGCCTTCTTCATGCAATTCCTTGATAATTTTCATTCTCAAGCTGCCCTCTGGAATACATCACTGATTTCCTTTAAACAAGAATCCATCAACCAACATAAATTCATCGGTACTCCCATCCTTCACTTTTTCAACATATTTCACAAAGTAAGGATCTTCTTCAATTGTCTCTGACAGTAATTCAAACCCCATCACTTCAACCTTCAATGTTGTTAACAAATTACTCCTTCTACTCAAAGCATCAGCTACCCGATTCGTCACCCCAGATTTGTGCTTAACAACAAAGGTAAACTACTGTAAATATGCGATCCATGACGCATGTCTCGCTGAAATTTTATCCTGCCCCTGTAAATGCTTCAAAGCTTCATGATCAGTGTAGAGAAAAAACTCTTTCTGAAATAGATAATGTCTCCAATGCTTAACAGCTTGCACAACAGCATAAAACTCAACATCGTATGTACTATATCTCATCTATGCCCCTGACAACTTTTCACTGAAATATGCAATAGGTCTCCCACTCTGACTCAACACTCCTCCAATTCCCACCTTCGACGCATCAGTATGTAGCTCAAACAACAACTGAAAATCCGGTAATACAAGAATTGGTGCTGTCGTCAATAGTTCTTTGATTCGTTCAAAAGCAACTCCCGCTTCCTCTGACCATACAAACTGTTTTCCTTTCATGCAATCAATAACTGGTGCCATCACGCTACTGAAGTGTGGAATGAACCTTCGGTAGAATGATGCCAATCCATGAAAACTTCTAACTTCAGTGATAGTTCTCGGCTGTGGCCAGTTTCTGACTGCCTCAACTTTACTCTGATCAACTTGAATACCTTCTCCTGAAACAACATAACCCAGAAATAAAACACTGTGTGTCACAAGCACGCACTTCTTTGTAGCAGCATAAAATTGTTCCTCACGAAGAATAATTAACACCTTCCTCAAATGCTCTACATGCTCCTCCGTACTCGCACTATAAATCAGAATATCATCAAAGTAAACTACAACAAACTTCCCAATGTACGGTCTGAAAATTTGATTCATCACCCTCATAAATGTGCTTGGTGCATTCGATAGACCAAACGGCATAACCAACCATTCATATAATCCTTCTCTCGTCTTGAATGCGGTCTTCCATTCGTCTCCCGGTCTAATTCGAATCTGATGATAACCACTCTTCAAATCAATCTTCGAAAAGATAGTAGCCCCACTCAACTGATCTAGCAAGTCATCCAACCTTGGCATAGGAAATCTGTAGCGAACAGTAATCTTGTTCAAAGCTCTACTATCGGTACACATTCTCCATGTTCCATCCTTCTTCGGCACCAACAAAGCTGGTACTGCACAAGGACTCAAGCTTTCCTGAACACGTCCCTGCTCTAATAACTCTTCCACTTGCCTTCGTAACTCCGCATGTTCTTTTGGACTCATTCGATAATGTGGTCTATGCGGTAATACTGCTCCCGGAACAAGATCGATTTGATGTTGAATGTCTCTCAGTGGCGGTAACTCATTGGGCAACTCCTCTGGAAATACATCTTCAAATTCTTTCAAAACTGGTTTTGCTTCTTCTGGAATTTCAACCTCTTCGTTACACTCTCGTCCAATCAACAAGTACACTTCAGGTTCTTCTTCGACTTCCTTGACAAACTCCTTCAAAGTTAACAGAGTTTTCAATTCTTCAATTTCCTCTAGCTTGCTCTCCTTCTGTTGTTGCTTCTTGGGAACCAAAGTGATTTTAGTACCCTCGAACATGAAACTATAGCTATTGGCTCGACCATCGTGTTGTACTGCTCGATCAAACTGCCACGGTCTGCCCAACAACAGATGACACACATCCATGTCCACTACGTCGCACCAGATTTCATCTTTGTATTTCTTCCCAATAGAAAATTTCACGCAAGCTCTTCTCCCAACTTTCACTTCACCACCCTTCCTTAACCAAGCTAACTTGTATGGTTTAGGATGCTTCTCGGTTTTCAACTCCAATTTCCTCACTGCCTCCGTAGAGATAATATTATCGCAACTCCCTGCATCAATGACAAATTTACAAACTTTCCCAAGAATAGTGCAAGTAGATTGAAATATGTTATTCCTCAACCAACGATCTTCCTCCTCTTGTTTTGGCGTCAAACAAGACCTCCTCATCATCAGATTACAACCTTCGTCTCCCGACACTTCTTCTTCCTCCTCAACATTAGGTGAATTAGAACATTCAACTTCTTCCTCTTCATCCTCGGCTTCAACTATCATAGTTCTTTTCTTCGGCTTCGGACACTCGTTGCTTTCATGACCCATCTCCTGGCAATTGTAACATTTGAACCCACTGCTAACCTTCGCCTTCTCACCCTCCTTCACAACTGGCTTGGCAACAATCTTAGGAACATTAGAACTTCCACCGACTCCCTTTACTTGATTGTTAGAATTGGTAAACACACCACCTCCACGTCTTCCTTGCTTTTCCCAAGCTAACGCCTTTTGATGTGCCTCCGCTATAGATCTGGGATCGAACATATTAACCATATCCTGGATCTGCATTCTCAATCCCCCAATGAATCTAGCAGTTAACTGTTCTTCAGTCTCCATAATATCGTTCCTGGCAATGAGTTGGTAAAATTCATCAGCATAGTCATTTACTGATTTCGTCCCCTGCCTTAGATTCTGCAATCTCTGGTACATAAGTGATTGATAGTTGTAAGGTAAAAATGTTGCCCTCATCAATTTCTTCATCTTCTCCAAAGATTCTATCTTTGACTTCCCCATTCGTTCACGAGTAAGTTTAGTTTGCTGCCACCATGCCAAAGCTCTTCCCCTCAGCCTTGTAGCAACTAACTTCACCCTTCGATTCTCCGGAACCTCCTTGAAATCAAAGATTTCCTCCACATTAGATAACCAATCTAAGAATTCTTCAGCTACCATCCCTCCTTTAAACTCCGGAATCTCTATCTTCATTCCCGATTCCCAACGTCGATCATCCTCAATAACCCGATACTGACGTTGTCTCTGATCTCGGTCTCTGAAATGAATACTTCCCCTCTCACCATCAAACTCCTCATCAAAGTCCGATGCATATCGTTGTCTTTCACGCCCTCCAGCATCTCTACCACCACTCCTACTACCAACATCCCGTCTATCATGATCATCAACATTCCTCCTACTTCGATTATTAACACTCCTAGGCTCTTGACTTTCTCTCCTCTCCCGTTCTGAATGTGATGTCACTCTACTACCCCCACGGATGGATTCAGGTGAATTTCTTCTTCTACTTTGATTCATATCGATCATAAGCTTCTCCAACCTACCAATGCCTTCATCAATCTTCTCATGCATACGTTGTTCCATTTGATCGGCCTCTTCTCTCCGATATAAAGCTTCAACATTTTGATGGGGGTTAGCTCTCCTTGGCGGTATGATTCAAGCTCACAAACTTCAACAAATTGAACACAAAGAAGACTTCAACACAACAACAATAAGCCACGCTCAAGCTTCAAGACTCTTCACTAGGCTCGGCTACTTCACAAGTATACACGGCCTAACTTCAAATTCAAACACTTCTCCAAATCTAGATCCAAAATGAGATGGATCAAAATCTTCGAACTTGTTGCAACTTCAAGATGAACACAACGAACACAACTTCAAACTTCAACTTCAAATACTTGGCTCCAAGAATCAACTTAGCTATGATTGGCTAAGTATGGCTCTGATACCATAACTGACACAGCGGATTAATCGAAACAAACTTCAATCGATGGAATGTAGCAATCGGTGAGTTGAGAATACTGCAAGGCCCAAATCCGCTGATCCAAAGATACCGGATTCTAGCTATCTTCGTCTCGTTGATCGCGCACGATGCCGAGAAAGAAGATCTACGATTCTTCGTACGTTGATCTAGCGCACTAGATATCGTGAATCGGCTTCAACAAACGTGGATTCGAGCGCACTCGAATGACGTAAGTGGAGATAGGAGATTACACTCAACTACCAATTGGAGAAGAAAGCACAAAGCAATCAACAAGAAATTTTATTTCCTAATCAACAATCCAAAAATTTACAACACACGCCTATTTATAGTGTTTTCACCATTCTCCCTTAAGTCGTATACGACTTAGGACCTTCCTAGGTCGTAGCCGACCTACCAACAGAACACACGACTTATACTAGGTCGTGAACGACTTACGACCCAGAATACAACGACTCTAGATATGTACAGACTCAAACAGTACACGACTCAATGGTACAAACGACTCATAACACAACACTTAGGTCATATACGACCTAGCGACTTACGACATACGAAATAAACGACTCAAGAAAACAAACAGTTTACAACACCATGTCACGACTTAAGACTCATCATACAACGACTCATCACTTAGGTCGTATCCCGTCCCCGACTTATGGCCTTCAATTACTGGAATTCCCTTTTGCTTCTTGATGAGTCGTGGACGACTCATAGCCATGTAGTTAGGTCATGTACGACTCATCAATCCAGAACTATTTAAACTCCCATTGAGTCGTAACTCGTGCCCTTCCTCCGACTCAAGATCTTTACTTGCTGAAACTTTATCCTTCTTCGTGTTAAGTCGTAAACGACTTATGGATGAGCCGTTGAGTCGTGTGCGACTCATCAAGCACGAACGACTTAAGCTGTTAAGAGTTGCCACTTTCCCATATGACTCCTTCACCTGAGTCATGCGCGCCTTACGGGTTAAACCTGAAACTCCTTTAGATCGTGCTACATCAACAAGCCATTCATAATATCCATATCGAGTACGGAACGATGTCAAAGGAATGCCATCCTCTGCAATACGAAGCTGTTGAAAACCAGTAGCCAAGTCCAATTGTGAGATGTAACGACCCGGAAATTTCGATCTTGAAATTTTCAGATAGTTAGTGAAAGAAAGAAAAGAAAGAAGAAATAGATAGAAGAAAAAGAAGAAACACCAGAACACAGAACAGAAACCTCACAGTCGCAGCAGATCAAAATATAATATCGCATAAATAATAGATATACAAAGGAAAACTGTACTTGTCAAATTACACTTTAATATATCAGAGTCACAACATATTTACAATCACATGACAGATAAATAATCTGTTACAGATACCATAATATAACACAGTAGAAACTCTCCATACGTTTCTACTTTCCAGCTCGCCTCCTGATCTCCAGAACGTCCTAACCTGAAAATCTGTAATACTCGGTCTGACCCGAGCATTACATCAAAGTAACACCCGGGTCAGGCTGGAAACCAGCGTGAGTAAACCCATCTAACATAGAATACAAAAGTATGCACTTATATAAACCCGGGGTAACTTATATCAATTTACAACTTCACAAGCTGTTATAGACATTATTTTCATCACACATCAATTTCTATGTACCAGAACTTAGATCAAAAGATCGAATTCACTTAAGTCAATCCAAACCAGCTTATTGATTTCACAAATCAATCTATAATGAATCGAAGTGGTTTCGGGTATTTACTAATACCCGACTCCGGTCACTTCGAAAAAACAATTGTCGTTTAAAACCAAGTTATCCAATTAAATACGACTCAACTTTAATTATCGGATACATTTTTACACATCAATTCCTACTTGATTGATAATCACATTATCAACGTCCATCCAACATATCATATCACAAATCAATTCAAATATAGAGATATTCACCAATTCACGGTACTCATCATAATTCAATCATAAATAAGATTGATCTCTTCCATTAATTACATTAATTAATGATCCTCTAATTACTTTCACTGGTTAATTATTCTTGAATTTCATATAATAATAATCTATCTTAATTAATCACAATCAGAAATTAACTTTCCTTAATTAATTCTCCAAACAAACCAACTCCTTGATTCATTAATATAATTCTTCAATAACACTTAGTAATCGTTATTTTAATTTTTTTTATCAAGTAATTATCCTTAATTTATTAAACTTAGTAAATTAAACTTAATAAATTATCTTAAATTATTCACCTTAATTAATCATCTCATATTCACTGTTTTAAAATTTAATTACAATCATTATCTATTCTCCAATTACTTATCGTAAGTAATTACCTTTTATTATCAACATTAATCAATTTATTTATCTATAATAATCTCATTAATTTATTCCACTAATTAACCTCAATTACTTATTAATTAAGAGGAGAAAAAAACTTGGAATTAATTTATTTATTGATAATTTAACTTAAGACCTTTAAGTTAAAATAAATTATATAACTTTTAATTAACAAATCATTCTAAATAACATTATTATTTTCAAAGAAATAGTTTAATCATCGGTTTAAAACTTGATTTAATTTTACTTCAAAATCTTTTGGCTTCAAATTTTACTTTGACATCTAATTCCAAATTTTGTTTTGAAACTCGTTTGAAAACATCCTTTCTGCAACATATTTTTGATAAAATTCTTATTATTTAAATTCAGGACAAGGCCCAAAGGAAACCTCCCAATTTCCTTACTTGATAATTTATCCTATCTTTGCTTCTCGGCCCAGATTCACGGCCCAATTTCATTTCTTCTTTATCCCTTATTCTCCACTTCCCTCACAAAATAAAACCGAAATGCACAAGATGGCGCCGTGCATATGCACATTGATCCTGGTCGACGGCGACCATCATCGAGACGTTCCACAAGTTATCCTCGACCTCACCGACCATCTCGACACCCATGATCGACGCCAACGCCTTAAAGTCAAAATGGAGCTGAAGAACTCACGATGCCCAGAAATTCGTTCAACAGAATCTCCCATCAACGGCGAACAACACAATCCAGACGACCTGCCACTTCGTTCAACGTCATGTCACTAACCCCCGAGTCCAACCCCCCCTATGCGATTCGTCCCAAAACTCCACAGTAACTGAACCACTTCTATCAATTTGACGACCAGAAACCTCATCCCAACCCTATTTCCCCCTTTCCCTGCCACCATGGCCAACATAAAAATCAATCTCTATTTTTCCTATATCCCCTGACACCATGGTTACCTCCAAACCGAACCACAACCTTCCCCTTAACTCCGATCAACGGCAAAGGACAAAAGTTCCAACATTGATCAACACAGCATTGCACAATCAACACTAAGTTAAAAACCACAATCTATACTATTCACGATTTGATACCCCTATCCAGATTGTAAAATCAGAAGTTTAATTTAGCTTGATTGATTTTTATCAAGTGGTAGGATTTCCACTGTTATTTGCCAAACCAGAACTAATTGCTAAATAAAAATTTTGAAACCATTATTAGAGTTTATATCATGTTGTTAACTTCGAACTTCATTCAAGAATCTAGATTTAAATAACTTATATTAAGAGCTATGGATTTTAAAGCGATTCAAAAAAACTGTAAAACAAGCATAGGCTAAAATCAACCTTGTACATGCATATCTCAGTGTATAGCAGAATTCAAAACAAAATTTGAATTAAAACATTCATGCAACATCATAGTTACATCATCACACAAATATGTCAGCATTCCAAAAGATTTTACTATTTGAATAACAAATTAAAACATTAGGTTATTATCATTATTCTGGAAACTGCTATATTTTCTTAATTTCAGAAGAGTCCCAAGCCTATTCTGAATGAACCTAATCTTATATCTTAATTTGTGTATAAACAAACATATTTGTTTTGAAATTCAATGCCTATCTGTAATTAGTTGAAGTGATCTTGGATTTGAAGGCTAAACCTTATATCTTTAAATAGAGATACATGAGACATAATAGTCATGCCTTCCATCTAGTTCATATATAAATATAATTAATTCATATCATGCAATCACATTTCAAACATACATCACATATTTAATGCAACCATATATCACATGCATCGAGTCTACAGACGGATTCAGGTATTTTTTTTATTTTATTTTTACAGATTAATGACAGGGTTGAATTATGCTGCAACTTTCACTGTCTTCTAAGCTTCCAGATAGTTTCAAACTAATTGTGCTTAAATATATTTTCTTTTCTTTCTAAAACTTTGTTTATATGCTCAAAAAAATCCCATTTTGAATCCCACAACCTATAAGAAAGTACAGGGGTAGATTTTAAATTTTTATTCTATTGAATTATATCTCAATTCTGGAAAGTTATAATAGTGTGAGTCCTATATGTTTACAAACCTGCATCAAACATTCTTATCCTAACATACATGCATTCATGTTTAAATCATCATGCAAACCTTAATCTCACTTAAACTTAATAATTTCCGCATGTATAGGTTACTCACCTGTTCCTAGACAGAGGCCTGAAAACAGGAAATACTTCTAACTCTGAAAGTTGTATTCTTGAATGAAACTGTAATTCCTGAGATGAACTTGAATCCAGTCCTGTTAGCTTGCTTTTAATTTTGAAGTTTCAATTCCCAGTTGATATCCTAAGTTGATTCTTGTTTACTCAGGTGCTTTTGGTTACTTATGAACTCTCTAATTTGAATTGTGCACTGGCTTTGATTGCTTAAAGATCTTTGCTTGATTCAATTGAATGTGCTGTTTAAGTTTATTCTTTTTACATTTTTTTTTTCTAGATCGGTTTTGAAAGAAGAGAAAATGACATGGTTATTTTCTCTTTCATTCTACAATTTCAAATGAGGAACTTTGCCACTTGTTACATGGATTGCCCATAATCTAACAAGTGTGTTTACTTAGTCTCTAGTAAATAACAAATGTAAAACCTCATTTTTAAATTCATTTCTTATGTCATAAATATTAATTGTATATATTATAAAACTTGCAATTGTAAATTTCATGCATTATAGGACTTACAAATTTTCTTTATAAAATTTTAAAATTATATCAGCTATTTACTTTTATACTTATATGTGTTTCTAAGGGTGTTAACTTGTTTACACATGTTTTAGTGTTTTTAAATAAATTTCATTGAATTCAAATATAAATATAAACTTACATATTTAAATTGCTTTGTAACTAAATTCTTATATTTTAAAATAATTGAACTAATCTTTAAATTAGCTTTTGGAGAATATTAATTTTTAAACAAAGCTTTAAATTATAATTTCATACATATTCAAATTATCAATAGATTTAAATTCAAATTCAAAACTGCTCAAATTATAACATATACATACATATATATTACAATTTGAAAATTCAACTTTATTTAAAACAAAAGATATTTCTGTTAACAATATATATCAAATATATATTATAAACAGAATAAAATTTTATTAGCTTTGACAAACAAATCTTATCAATATTACTGCCAATTATAAATTCATTAACCTTTAAAGATTACATTTACCAATTTATACTATAATTATAAAGAAAATTTATCAAACCAATTCAATTATTAATGATTAGATTCATTTGTTAAATTTAAAATTTAGTATTTCTATTAATTAAATTCAATTAACAAATAAGTATTTTAACAATTTTAATCCTGTTAATTTCCAATTAACATATGCCTAGGAATTCGGGTTATCACATTCCTCCCCCCTTTGAATCTTTTCGTCCTCGAAAAGGAACGAAACCAGATTCATTAAATATTTTAAACCAGTTAAAATATTCTTTGATTATTTTAAAACACTCTTAAAATCTGTAATACTGCCAAAATAGTTTTATAAAAATACTTTTTATAATTCGATGTCTCAACCAGTCCATCCTTGTTCTTATAGAAATTCAGTCATACATTGATCAGGCGTAAAACTAAAAATCTATAAGTACTTAGCAGACCCGTTTTCAACACCCAGTGAAAATACTTGGAAAATAATTTTATTGAAAAAATAGAAAACAGTTTTGGAAAATAGAGGATATATCTTTGGTAGGAATTCTCTGGAAATCATCACCCCCATCCATGGTCACAGTTACATCCAGGGTTACGTTGCCGTCACAGCAAAAGTCCACGTAACTGCAGGCTCTCCGCGGCCTCTCGATTACACCATGGATCCCAACACAACAGATCACAGTTACACCCAGGGTTACGTTGTCGTCACAGCAAAATTCCATGTAACTGCAGGCTCTCAGCGGCCCACTGATTTTCGCTGTTGTTAACTCCTATTTCTGCCACGACCTAAAACTCTACGACCTATAACTCAGCAGCCCAACGACCTAAGAGTACTTGACGACTTAATGGTCCCAACGACCTAACGGCATAATTGTATTAGCGACCTAACTCCACGAAGCAGCTATGCGACCTAAAGACTTAAGCATTGTCACGACCTACAACCTATGGGGAGTAGCGACTTAATTCCTGAAGATATGGAGCGACCTATCAAGCTTTGCGACCTAACAGAGAGCTGCGACCTAAAGGAGGCCGCGACCTACCAAGCTTCACGACCTAACCAGATAAGCAAGCAAGCAACCTAAAGACTTTATGCGACCTAACTGTCTACCGACCAATGAAGTTCTACGACCTAAGGAAGACCGCGACCTATAGAATTCACACGACCTAGCGGAGTGCTTCGACCTAAGGAAGGTCGCGACCTAAGGGATTCAGCGACCTAAGATCAGCTATGGCTACAGGAAAGTACTCACGACCTAGGGTAGGTCGCTAACGACCTAAACACGTAAATAAAGAGGCCGCCTCTACTATGCCGCTGAGTGTTAGGTCGCGCACGACCTAGAACTTGTTGAAAAAAGCATGCGCCTACTCATGAAAAAGGGAAAACCGGAGCTTCATAGGTCGGAGACGACCAACGACCTTACTTAGGTCGGTCACGACCTACGACCTAAGTCCGAGCAAAGCCTATAAATACACCCCTAATTCCAACTAAAAGAGGACTTTTGGCTGACTCTCTTCAAGCACCGATACTCTGCTGCATTCCGAACCAATCTAACACTTGAAGCTCTCAAGACACTAAGAACGCTACAAACAACTTCAAGAAGAGATCACATACATCCAACATGAATTCGAAGACTCTCATCTTCATCGAAGTTTAGGCTACTTGTTCTAAGTCTCTTGCAATTCAAAGTGTATTGTACTTGGGAAGAATTGTATCAGCTTGTAACGAGATCATTAATAAAAGTACTTAAAGTGGACGTAGGCTATACCCTTAAGCCGAACCACTATAAAATTGTTGTTGTTTACTGCTTTTCTGCTATTATCTGCTTGTAATTTGTTCTCGAGCTATCGGGTGGTGCTTTCACAACCACAACTCATATACCGGGGTGTTAGCGTTCAAATTTTAGCGTTAACATTTTTGGTGCTTTCACTGAGAATTGAACTCAGGTGAGTTATCATCATTGCTTCACAGAGATTTGTAGAGAGAATTTCCTTGAAGACCAGAAGTCTGTCTGAGATTATGGCTCCTGGAAGGAAGAGTAGATCTGTCAGATCTGGGAACGTTCAAGAGGGAACATCCGCTTCCCCTGTACCTAATCAACCCACTACGTCTGCTGGGGTTACGAAAGCGGAGTTGGATGCTGCAATTTTAGGGCTGAACCAACAGATCAATGCCCAAAATGCACAACTCGAGGCTTAAAATGCCCAAAATGCTCTAATTCTGAATAAGTTGAATGATTTGATCGAGGCAAACAATCAACTGGCTGGTAATGGAAGGAATTATGCTGGCAACATTCATGATGCTAATGAAAGGAATGCTCCTGAAAGGGCTGCCAGTCCCTTTGAGCAAACGCTTTCGGAGGTTGATGGAGCTGGAACTCGACATGATGAGGAGTATCTTTCTGGAATGGTCCGGCAAATCATGAAAGAAAGTATGCAAAGGGTTGAAGATGAGAAAGAATGGGGTTTCGTCCCAAGTAAAACTCCATTTACTGAGAAAATCTTAAAGGCGGAATTTCCAAGGAAGTTTGTCCCTCCAACTATCCCAGCTTACAAAGGGACAAGTGATCCGAATGAATTCTTGTATAAATATGATTGGCACATGACAGGTGCCAGAGCCTCTGACGAGATAAAGTGCCGATATTTCCCTGTATACCTTGACGGTGTGGCTCTACTGTGGTTCACCAAGTTGCCAGTCCGTTCTATTGATCAGTTTTCAGACTTGACCCGAAAATTCAAGGAGCAGTTCAGACTATATGCTTCAAAGGCCAAGGACATCATGTCGTTGTCGAGTATAGAACAGAATCCTGGTGAATCTATCAGATCTTTCTTGAACCGCTTTAATATAGCGCTGGCAGAGGTGGACAATGCTGAACCGCGAATGATATTGACTTATCTGATGAGGGCTATTGATAAGTCGGGCGAATTTGGGAAATGGCTAAACATGAAGGAGCCAACCTCCCTCGAAAAGTTCTACAAAAAGGCAGATGAATTCATACGCCTGGAAAGCCGTCCTTTACCAGTAAAGGCAGTGTTGGAGAAAGTTGAAGATAACACTGTCGCTCCACGCAAGAATGAATCGGTGGGGCAAAAAAGGGAGAGTAATAATGGAAAGAAACAGGGTAATCTGAAGAAGCCCCGATCCTTCAAGCCATCAGAGTATACTCCATTATCACATACGCCGGAGCACATCTACCTTGCCACTAAAGATTATGTTGATTTTCCTAAACCTATCCCTTTGAGGACCGGGAAAAAGGCTATACAGAGTGGGAAGTTCTGCCGCTTCCATAATCAACCCGGTCATGAGACCGATGAATGCCGCCAGTTGAAAAATCTGATTGAAGAGTTGCTAAGAGAAAACAAGTTGCAGCAATTTGTGAAAAAGAATAGCAACAATCCTGCATCGTCAAGTCTGGGGCAACAGGCTCCTGTTCATCAGCCTAGGATAGGTGAGAAAGCTACGGGGCATGAATCTGGAAGGCCCATTATCAATGTCATTACAGGAGGACCTCACCCAGCTGGCAAAAGCTGGGGTGAGATGGAGAGATATACCAGGGCTTTGAAATATGTTCCAGCCGAAGAAGACGTCTTTGTTTTAGAAGACACTACGCCCCTGAAACAACAGAAAACTTTCAGTGATGATATTATTTTCAGAGCCAGAGATTCCACAGGTATCGAAGCTCCTACCCTAGATCCCTTGGTCATCTCAGCCGGTATCGGACCGGCCATTGTCAGAAGAGTTCTCATTGACTGCGGAGCATCATGTAATATCCTCTTCAAGAAGACATTCGACCAAATGAAAATTCCTATGGTCGATGTACAAGCCTCATCGCAGAAGATCGCTGGCTTCACTGGGGAGCCAAAGCAACCAATAGGAACCATCGATCTGCTTGTAGAACTTGGGGAAGGAGAAAGGAAAGTAGTCCGTAAGCAAACATTTGTGATTGTCGATGAGTTTTCTGCTTATAATGCTTTCCTTGGCCGTCCAACGCTCGCAGCGTTCAAAGCTATCCTAGCCCCGTGGTGCCTCACTATTAAATTCCCTACAGACAATGGAGTAGGAGTTATAAAAGAGGATCAAAATGCTGTGCGAGAGTGCTATTTGACAGAGTTGCGAGAGTCAAGAAAAAGGGAAATGGGAAAGGATGCGGCAGCCCCGGTCCGCATCAAAGAGCCAGCCTTGTAGCAATTACGGGGCGGACCCTGCACTGGCGAGCATAGCGGGGCACGGAAAGAGATGGATCCCAGAAAAGCCAGTGCAGGGGAGAATAGAGTAGTGCAGGTTGAAAGGACAGTACCGGTACCTGTTGACCCGAAGGACCCAAATAAGGTGTTGAATGTGGGTTCACAGCTTAATGTGTCAATTCAGAATATCTTGATATCTTTCCTGAAAGCAAATCTGGATGTCTTCGCTTGGACTCATGCTGATATGTGTGGAATATCTCCAGAAGTTGCAGTACACGCTCTGAATATTGACCCAAAGTTTACACCAGTAAAACAGAAAAGAAGAACCCAAGGTCCAGAAAGGTCAGCAGCATTAAAAGAGGAAGTTGATCGACTCATGGAAAATAACTTCATCAAAGAATCTACATATCCGAATTGGGTTTCAAATCCTGTGCTGGTTAAGAAAGCTAATGGAAAATGGAGAGTGTGCATCGATTTTTCAGATCTGAACAAGGCCTGCCCCAAAGATTGCTTCCCTTTACCCAGGATCGATCAACTGGTAGATGGAACAGCGGGGCATGAATTGTTATCTTTCATGGATGCCTACTCCGGATATAACCAGATCATGATGCATGAACCGGATCAGGAGGACACGAGCTTTATCACCGATGTTGGTCTTTATTGCTACAGAGTTATGCCCTTCGGATTGAAAAATGCAGGGGCAACCTACCAAAGACTTGTTAATGCTATGTTCAAACCGCAATTGGGCAAAACTATGGAAGTCTACGTCGACGACATGTTAGTAAAGTCTAAGAAAGCAGCGGATCACATTGAACACTTAGCAGAAATGTTCGCAGTCCTCCGGAAATACAGAATGAAGCTTAACCCTCTGAAATGCACGTTTGGGGTCGAGTCCGGAAAGTTCTTAGGGTTTATCGTCAGCGCTACGGGCATTGAGGCTAGTCCAGCTCAAATTACTGCCTTAAAAGAAGTTAAAGCTCCTAGAATGAAGAAGGAATTGCAAAGTTCGAACGGAAAGGTCGCCGCCCTGAGTCGGTTCATTTCCAAAGCTACTGATAAATGCATCCCATTCTTTGACGCTCTGAAGAAAGGAAAGAAGAACTTTGAATGGACTCCCGAATGCCAAAAAGCCTTTGATGAATTGATCCGTCATATGGAAACGCCTCCAATACTTTCTAGGCTAGACAATGGTGAGGATGTTCTTATATACTTGGCAGTATCATCTCATGCTCTAAGTGCAGTATTGATTCGGGAAGACAAAAGGATTCAACATCCGGTTTACTATATCAGCAAAAGACTCACTGGGGCAGAGCTGAATTACTCCAAGTTGGAATAACTCGCCTATTGTCTACTAGTTGCATCAAGGAAGTTGAGGCAATATTTCCAAGCTCATCCTATCAGAGTACTCACCGATCAACCTCTAAAGCAAGTCCTGTTTCGCCCTGAAACTTCGGGTCGCCTTCTAAAGTGGAACATTGAACTCAGTCAATATGACATCACTTATCACCCCCGAAAAGCAATCAACGGACAAGCTTTAGCTGATTTCATTGCAGAATTCACAGAGAAAGGTAATGGTGAGGAAGAAGCGATCAATGATTCCCCAATCCAGTGGAAGTTATATGTTGATGGCGCAAGAAATGACTACTGTTCTGGAGCAGGGGTGGTACTTGAAACTCCTGAAGGTCGGTCATTATGCTATGCACTAAGATTGGAATTTCCTTCAACAAACAATAAAGCAGAATATGAAGCTCTTATCGCAGGACTGAAAATCGCTAAAGAACTAAACATCCGAGCATTACAGATCTTTAGTGATTCTCAGCTTATTGTATGCCAAGTCAAGAAGGAATTTCAAGCGAAAGGGGGAAACCTGCCCGCTTACTTGTCAAAGGCTTGGGAACTTCTGTGTGAGCTCGATCACTATTCAATAAGCCACATTCCTCGGGAAGAGAATATGAAGGCGGATTCCCTCGCAAAGTATTCAAGTTCTGGTGAAGATCAACTATTGGGATTAGTCCCCGTAGAAGTCCTTTCAGCACCAAGTATAGACGAGATGGATATTGACTGGATTATGAATGTATCTCAAGAACAAGAGTCATGGATGACTCCAATACTAGACTAACTACTCAGAGGTTCTCTGCCAGAAAATTCGATAGAGAGACGGAAGCTACTAAGGAAAGCCTCTCGCTATGTAATTCAGGATGGCCGATTATACAGACGGGGATTCTCAATGCCATTGCTTCGATGTGTATCCAGGGAAGAGTCCAAAACAATCCTAGCTGAGGTACATGGAGGAGAATGTGGTGATCATTCAGGTGGCCAAACATTAGCAAAGAAAATTCTCCGATACGGATATTTTTGGCCAGAAATTAATCATGATGCTGCAAGCTATTCCCGAAAGTGTGACAGATGCCAAAGATTTGCCAAAGTTCCTAGAGCGCCTTCAACTGAACTCACACAAATGGTCAGTCCATGGCCGTTTGCAATTTGGGGAATGGATCTCATGGGCCGCTACCGACTGCCAAATCAGGGATTAAATATGCTATTGTTGCAGTTGATTATTTTACTAAATGGGCTGAAGCTGAACCATTCGCTACTATCATCTCTAAGAAGATGATAAGTTTCGTGACCAAGAATATCATTTGCAGGTATGGTGTGCCTCAGAAAATAATCACAGACAATGGTACTCAGTTTGAAAGCGAGGAATTCCAAGATTTTTGCAAGCGATTCAAAATCCAGAAAAGCTTTTCAGCAGTTGCTCATCCGCAGGCAAACGGGCAAGTGGAAGCAGTAAACAAGATCATCAAATCAACCATCAAAAAGCAACTTGAAAGAGCAAAAGGTGGTTGGGTCGATAAGCTACCACTTGCACTATGGGCATACAGAACCACTCACAAAACTACGACTGGGCACACTCCTTTCTCATTAGCATATGGATCGGAAGCAATGATCCCGGTAGAAACAGAGGTTCCTTCACACAGAAGGATCCATTTCAATCAAGCAGAAAATGAAAGGCTACAGCTTGAAGCGCTAGACTTTCTTGATGAAAAAAGAGATGAAGCTAAACTCAGAATTGCAGTTCATCAACAAAGGATAGCCAGACATTTCAATTCCAAAGTTCGCCAACGCAGCTTTGAGATTGGAGATCTAGTCCTGAAGAGAATTATGACAGCAACAGGTGTGTTTGGGCCAAATTGGGAAGGACCATATGTCATAGGTCAAAAGCTTCTTGACGGCACATTCAAACTCACCACTGTTGAAGGAGATCAAATTCCAAGGGCATGGAACAGCAATCATTTGCGTCCATACTTTACTTGAAAATTTGGTTGAAACATTGTAAAAAGAATTATGAATGTATGATTCTTGTAACTGAAAGCAATTGTAAAACTGATGCAAATAAATAATGAAAGAATATAAAGTGGATGTAGGCCCAATTTCCTGGCCGAACCAATATAAATCTTGTGCTCCTTATTATTATTACATGTTTGCTTTATTCTCGATATAAAAGGTACATAGAATGTATTGCTGAAATGTCGATTTGAATTTTTGCAGACAATGGAAGTGAAACTTGCACATAAAAAGACCAAGTGATTCTCGCCAAATTTCAAGTCACAAGAGCCCTGAATTCAAATCCTAGATAGGAAATACTTCAATTGAACGGCCTATGATTTCGACAGAAATGGGTCTTTGCTAATAAATTGAGATCGTTTGAACAAACAAACATCCAATTAAAAAGCTAGTGCTCGTTCTCACGAAATTGCCTGACAATGAAGCACACTTCCTTGGATTAAACAAGTTACTTGTAAAAAAAAAAAAAAAAAAGGGGGGGGGGGGGGGGGGCAGAGGATCATTAGAAAGGCATAAGCAAGTGAACAGAGGAACAACCAAAGCCATCATCGGCAGCACAAGTCCTCTTTGGAGGCACAACTCTTCGGAGGATAAAGACCTCTAATGGGTCATACGCCACAAAAAAGAAAGTTCTCTACTCAACAAAAAAGATTGGAGGAGTCATGACCCTCCAACCATGAGAGAGTAACTTCCAGGCGATGAAAACCCTCTCTGAGGCACATTTCACCAGGAGTTGAAGTGTTATCACCGCTCTTCGGAATTACACTTCACCAGAGTTGAAATGCAAACAAAATAAAAGCCCTCTTCGGAGGCCCATTTCACCTGGAGTTGAAGTGTCATGACCGCTCTTAGGGATTTCACTTCACCAAAGTTGAAATGCAAACAAAATAAAAGCCCTCTTCGGAGGCCCATTTCACCAGGAGTTGAAGTGTAACAACCGCTCTTCGGAATTTCACTTCACCAAAGTTGAAATGCAAAACAAGATAAAGACCTTCCTGGAAGCCCATGTTTCACCGAGATTGAAATAAAACTTCCAAGTGTCGAAACGTGAAAAGGCTTTCCTCGAAGGCACAACTCTTTGGAGGTACACGTTTCACCAAGATTGAAATAAAACTTCCAAGTGTTGAAACGTGAGAAATCCCTCCTCAGAGGTACAACCCCCTCCCGGGGACACAATTAAAAAGAAAGACCTCTTCAGAAGCCCACGTTTCACCGAGATTGAAATAAAACTTCCAAGTGTTGAAACGTGAAAAAATCTCTCCTCAGAGGCACAAATTTTAATTAAAAAAAAAGAAGAAAGAGAAAAATCCTCATCAAGAGCGTACTTTAACTTTCAAAGGAAGATCGATTTACCTATTCTAAAAAAAAAGAAGGGGGAAGAAAGTTAAAGTACATTCAGAGGTCCGCTTTACCACATAGAAGAATTCACTTGGCAAAATATATACATACGCAAAAGGAAAAAGTGATTTCTTCGAAGGACAAAGCGTAGAAACTTATATGAAGGAAGTTGCACTCTACGAAAATTCTCTTCGAGAATGAAGTAATTATTCTTTAGAAAACGAGAGTGCAAGTCCCCTCAAAGTATACGATATTGCAGTAAGCTCATGGTATAGGGGCAACATGGTATAGTTACATACAAAGCGGTATAACTATGTCGGTAAAGTACGCTCAAACAACATACCACAAGCTCACCGCAACATCGTATAAATAAACTTGTGCAAAAATGAATAATAAATGCATTCTCAAATTCAAACAAAAGTCTGTACAAATAAAGAATCATCTTATTCAATTGCAGATATTGCAGATACAGGTTTCAAAATAAAAAGCAGGGGCCGGTGCCTGCACAACGTCCGACCATTACACAAAAAAGGAATCAAAAAGCTCAACTCTTCATTTCTTCTTGCCGCCTTTAGACCCTTTACCCGGCCGAGTGGTTAGCTTTTCAGGTCTTTCAGGTTGGTCTGAAGGCATAAGGGAAGAAGGGGAGGGAGGTGCAACTGGTGCAATTTCCGGTTCCTCTTCAGTGGTGATAATTTTCTTCCCCCTCCTCTTCGATGTCCCATGCTTCTTTCTTCTCTTCAAAGAAGACTCACTCCCCGGAGTAACGAGAGCGGACAAAACTACGTCGTCAGAAGGAGTCCGCTCCGGAGAGATCTCGCCTCCTTCGAGTCCCTCATCTTTTTGCTCCTGCGAAGCAATAGGGTCATCCAAGCCATGAAGAGCCTCAATTTTCTCCTCTTGTGACCCAGGTTGTGAAGCAGAAGGAGGAGTCACCTGAAGAGATGGAGGAGGAATAACCAGAGAAGGCGAAGTCTGCACGGCACTTGTTGTTTCAACTGCAGAAGAAGAAAAATTGAAAATGTTAGTATCTTCCAGAAAGAAGGGAGATATGGGTTCATCGAGATTCAAGAGGTAACCGAGAAGCTCATCAAATTTTTGAGGAATAAGCAGGTAATCCACCTGAATCGGACCAATGTCGAAATTACCTGAAGATGTTGGCTTCGTCAGTTCAATCTCATAATTCTGAGCCCCAATGTCCTGCAAAGCCTCTTCATCAGTAGGGGTAATTACCCCGGTTCTTGTAGGAGGCGGCGAATGAGCACTAGAGCCTGTAATGTCCACCTCGGGAGAAACTAGAGGACGCTCAGAGGTAGTAGGCGGTACTTCTTTTTTAGAACGCTCCTCTTCCGCCATCCCGGCCCGCGCTCTGGCAAGCTGCTCCTTTCCCTTGGCAAGAGCGGCGCGGGCTTCATCATCAAGATAATGCTCTTCAAGGGCTGACTCAGCATATCCAACACCTTTACCACCGAGCATATCAAGTGCTGCCTCCCAAACTTCAGCCAGTGTGATTTCATACTTGGGGCCTAGAAAGGCAAGGCTGCCACGTCCCAAAATGCTGTGCAGATAAAAATCGAATAATGTGGAGCTAATGTCAGCTTTGGTTGCTTGATGAGCCTCTTCGGCCGCAAGTTTACCAGCAACAGCCTCGTCGCGCTCCTTTTCGGCCATAGCAAGTCGAGTTTTTAACAACTCTATCTCCAAGCTTTGAGAGCCGGTCTGTTCTCGCAGTTGTACAGTTTCAGCACGATATTCTTCTATGACCTTTTCCTTGTGTGCAAGCTTATCTTCGACTGCTCTTTGACTGTCATGCGCATCTCGTACTTGTTGCTGAAGCATGCTCTCCTTTTGAGAATGGAAAGTAGATGAAGTAGCTAATTCTTCTTTAAGTTTTTCTACTTCCGCTTCCAGCTTTTCATTGTAGGAAGCAATACTTCTCATTTCGGCGTCATGCTGTTCGAGAGTCTTCTGTCACTCAGCCTTATCATTCTCCATTGTTAGCATGGCCTCGAGATTGGCTCGGTTAACCCTCTGAAGTTCGTCAACGAGTTTTTGCCAGTTCGACATTCTTTCGATATCGGTCCTGACAGTATCAAGATTTCGCAGCATAGCCGGTTTGTCGAGAGGAACCAAGTCGAGATCAAATCGAACCCCTCTCAGGCACCACTGAGGAAATCGACTTTGAAGAGTGGGAGGACCTTGCCCGACTTGGTATGCGGGCCAGTTGATGATTGCTTGAATGTCGGAGCGAACGGGAGCAGGAGATTGAGCAGGGACATGTTCAGAAGCTGAAGGAGTTGTTTCTTCAGTAAGTCTAGCCCGTTTGCTAGAAGAATCGTCTATGTGACTCTTTCCTCTCTCATCATGAGCTTTTCTCTTTTGGGTATCATCATCTATATGGGGAAGATCATGTCTTTCTTGTTCCCTTCGGCGACGTTCTTCTTATGCTCGTCTCTCGTCGGCTTTCCTGATGGCCCTCTCTTCATCCGACTCTCTGTAAGAAGGAAGGTAACGCCTGTAATCATACTGGCTACGCCTCCCGTAGCGCTGGAAATTATCATAATACGAGCCGCTGCGCCCCATAGGAGAATCTGGAATTAAAATAATAAGCTTTAGAAATCTGTAAAGTACAAGAAGATAAGTGCATAGAAGTGATGAGAAACCCAAAGTGTCGTGTGACGTGTAAACTACGCGCATTGAGTTACAAACCACTCTGTGGAATAGAGGTAGTGATAACTTGAGTAGGAGGAGTTGACATTTGTTGAAAAGAAGATGTCTCCTCGATTACAGAAGAGATAGCTTTAGAAACATCATCTTTGAAAAGTTCTTGAGATGTCACAATGAAATCGCTCAACCCCTCAAAAACATCATCGCCATCTTGTTTTTTGGAGCTTGCTTTCTTAACTCCTTCACTAGTAGATCGAGGGGGTTCTTCCTCTTCAGTAACTGGGGCAAGTACAGACTTGTCAGATGGCCCCGCAACATCTTTCGGAATTGAACACTTAACTAGTGAAGTTTCTATAGAGGTTCCTCCCTGCAAGTGCTCTTTAGTGGAGGCTGGGGCATCAGGAGTGCCCGTCGGAGAATCAGGAACCTCCGTTGGAACTTCATGTATTTGAGTGGAACGAGAAGGATGTAGAAGCTCAATCTGATGAAGAAGTTCTTCTGTCAATAGAAATTTTGCGCTTCTTTCTTCAGCAGCCACAGTGCTTAGCCTTTCAAAAGCTGACTTATGGCTGGAATCTCTAGAAGGAGGAGGAAGTGCTGGAAAGTTAAGGAATGGAATCAGCATCTAGCAATACGAACCAGGTAAAACTTAGAATAAAATTAAAGAGAAAAAAGATCTCACTTCCTACTCTCCAGTCTGCGTAGAATTCTGCGGGGCAACGAATGTAGAAGTATTGATTCAGGAATCCATGTGCACTCTCCGGCAAATCCAAAATAAGTTTGCGGTTCCGCGCACCTCTTACAAGTACAATTGAAGGATGGTCCTTGTTCTTCGCAAAAGTGCACAAGTAACAGATTTCCTCAAAACTCGGAAGACGATCAAGAGTCCTCCTGAACAGAACACACAATCCCATCAAAATAGCATAGCCATTGGGGTGCAGCTGAAAAGGAGAGATCGTCAGCCGAAGTAGGATTTGCCGGAGAAATTCATTAAAAGGAGGAATTGCTCCACTCAAGCACATTTGTCGATTAATGGCAACAAAACCGTAAGGTGGTCTATCAACAGAGTCATTTGGTCCAGGGAGTAGAACTTCTGCCTCGGCAATGCCAAATTGGACGCATAATTGATTAAGCGCCCGCTGTTTCAAAAGGGTAGGAGTTCTTTCCGGAGGATTCTCTAGTGGAATAGCAATCGGGAAAACCCCTTCAGCGTGTTCTATCATCTCTTCTTGTTGAGACATCATTCTACATAAGCGACTGGATGTTCAGATGAGAAGGTGCACGTTTCCTAAAAAGTGTGTAGTGTTGTGCAGAACTTTTTTAAAAAAAAAAAAAAAAAGAAAACATAACTGAAGTTAAACTAGTTGACAATTAGTCGACTATGAGATTTCAGGACTTGTTAATATAAAGCTCAAGTGAAGTGTTAAAGCAAAACTAAAATATCCAGTTAAAGTTGATTCGTTCGCATTAACACTTCACTTGAATTCATTGGTTCACAGCATTTTGTTCACACAATTCATTTAAGTTAATTACTCTTTATCGACTAATCTGTCATTCGATGTGGGCAGTCAATGGCAGTATATTCGTCCCAGTTTTCTGCAAATATTATGTTTAACAGGTTATTAGCATTAGAGATAATCTGCAAGGAAGTACAACAAAATCCAAGTTCAAACAGTTCAATCAAAGTTGTCTCAAAATGTCACAAATCCTAGGTCGTCCGGCGACCTAACATAGGTCGGAACCTTCTTAGGTCGCGCTGTGCAAAGTAAAGGATAAGGCATTTCAATCTCGTCATAGTGTTAGCTCGGCCGCGACCTAGAGTCTATGTCGCAAGAAAGTTAGGTCATGGGGTTCCTAGCTCGAGTAACTCTTAGCTCATGAAAAGTCTTAGGTCGCGCAAATATTAGGTCGTTCAGCGACCTAGTATGGGTCGAAACTATTCCTTAGGTCGCAAGGGTTCTTAGATCACGAATTATCTTAAGTTGCTCAAATTCACTAGGTCGCTAGCTTCCTCTCCACGCAATGCTTCACCGGACCTGATAACCCGCTATCAACTACACCAAAATCCATCATCCTATTCGTGAAGTTCATCATCTTTTCATACCACCAAACCATTCAAAAAACCGATTCAAAGTATCTCCGATCTATCACAAATCTAACTCACTACTGTGCGTTCGTGAATCGCAACAACCACAATAACCAGTAACGATCGAAAATCGATCACTGCGCAACTCAAAGTGAAGCGCGACGCGCAAAATCGATTTGAGGTTCAGAGGTTGGAGTTCGTGGTTCGATGGTGATTATGGAATGAATAAAGATCGAAGATGCTTACGTAATTTGATAGCAAGAATGAAACGATGAATAATTTGGTTGAATTCGTCTTTGAAATCGCAGAATTCTGTTAATGGCAGAGCAAGAAATTGAAACAATTAGGTAATGGAGAAGAAACGACCTAGCAATTTATATGGAGCTGAAAGAAGAAGGCGAGTAGACACGCGAGTTAGCGTATGTTTTAGGTCGCTTACGACCTAGCAAAGTTAAGTCGAAGCACACGACCTATGACATAGGCCTGTACTTCGAGGGGCAAATGTTAACTCCTATTTCTGCCACGACCTAAAACTCTGCGACCTATAACTCAGCAGCCCAACGACCTAAGAGTACTTGACGACTTAATGGTCCCAACGACCTAACGGCATAATTGTATTAGCGACCTAACTCCACGAAGCAGCTATGCGACCTAAAGACTTAAGCATTGTCACGACCTACAACCTAGGGGGAGTAGCGACTTAATTCCTGAAGATATGGAGCGACCTATCAAGCTTTGCGACCTAACAGAGAGCTGCGACCTAAAGGAGGCCGCGACCTACCAAGCTTCACGACCTAACCAGATAAGCAAGCAAGCAACCTAAAGACTTTATGCGACCTAACTGTCTACCGACCTATGAAGTTCCGCGACCTAAGGAAGACCGCGACCTATAGAATTCACACGACCCAGCGGAGTGCTTCGACCTAAGGAAGGTCGCGACCTAAGGGATTCAGCGACCTAAGATCAGCTATGGCTACAGGAAAGTACTCACGACCTAGGGTAGGTCGCTAACGACCTAAACACGTAAATAAAGAGGCCGCCTCTACTATGCCGCTGAGTGTTAGGTCGCGCACGACCTAGAACTTGTTGAAAAAAGCATGCGCCTACTCATGAAAAAGGGAAAACCGGAGCTTCATAGGTCGGAGACGACCTACGACCTTACTTAGGTCGGTCACGACCTACGACCTATGTCCGAGCAAAGCCTATAAATACACCCCTAATTCCAACTAAAAGAGGACTTTTGGCTGATTCTCTTCAAGCACCGATACTCTGCTGCATTTCGAACCAATCTAACACTTGAAGCTCTCAAGACACTAAGAACGCTACAAACAACTTCAAGAAGAGATCACATACATCCAACATGAATTCGAAGACTCTCATCTTCATCGAAGTTTAGGCTACTTGTTCTAAGTCTCTTGCAATTCAAAGTGTATTGTACTTGGGAAGAATTGTATCAGCTTGTAACGAGATCATTAATAAAAGTACTTAAAGTGGACGTAGGCTATACCCTTAAGCCGAACCACTATAAAATTGTTGTTGTTTACTGCTTTTCTGTTATTATCTGCTTGTAATCTGTTCCCGAGCTATCGGGTGGTGCTTTCACAACTACAACTCATGTACCGGGGTGTTAGCGTTCAAATTTTTGCGTTAACAGCTGTCCAAATGAAACTTCTCCACTCCAACATAGGTCGCAGTCTGCTGATATAAAATCAAACGCAGACTGTTGGCTCTCAGCGGCACACACGACTTTTGCTATGTTATACCATAAATCGCAGTCTACCGATATAAAATCAAACGTAGACCTTGGCTCTCAGCGACACACATGGCTTTCTCTATGGTATACTCCACTCATAATCCCCAAGAACTAGTTTAGTCCGGACTCCTCACAGGATCAACTTTAGAACCCCCCCTAGGGCTCAAGGCAGCACCACCCGGTGGTACTCCTGAGAAGTCCATTCCAAGGGAGCGCCTTTTTCCCCAGAGCTATCATCAAAACATTTTATACTATACATATATAGTATCTTTAAATCATACACCTAGTATGATCTCATACAAAGCTCCTTTACTAAAAATCGATTATTCCAAAATCGATAATTCTCAAACTAGGCTTCTCAAATTCTCATATTGATTTTACCCAAAAATCAAAAGCCTTTCCAAATCCATAGGTTACCAAAACCTTTTTCCAAAATCCTCATATGATCCTTTATATATATATATATATATATATATATATATATATATATATATTCAGATATATATAAAATCCTTTTAGAACTTTGGATCATTTCAAACTTGTATAAAACTCCTTTTATACTTCAAACATTTCAAAAACTCTTTTTCTTTTGGCAAAAGATTCAACAAGGGTAGTTTCATTTTATAAAACAAAGATATTTAACTTTGTTTACTCAAAATCAGATATTCAAATTTGATTAAACTCTTTTCAATACCATTTTCATTCAAATCCGTACGATGTACACATATCATCCGTACGCTATACCAATCTAATCGCTCACTCGATCACACATTTTCACTTCCGAATAAGTATCGTCCACCCGACCTTCTAGTGCGGACCCAGATCTGGTTTCTTGATCAGAAACCGTCAGTCTCCTTGCATAGTCATAAATATGACAGAGAATATCCAGAACCAACCAACAACCCATATCCAGGTTCGCCGTCGAAAATCGAGTGAAAAATCCCACTCGGATCGATAAAACTATATCGAAATTCTGTGCTCGAATCAGGATCACATTACTATGCGAATAGAATAACATACGTACACCCTACGTATTTATCTTTATTGGTTATTAGCCAACTTAAGTCCATTCCTATTCACATTCACTTAAATTTTCATTCACTTGCTCACAATTGCTTCAATCCATCTGATTATCACCTCTATTCTTATCTCGATTGGGTATTCAACCAATAACAGTTTAATCACTGTCCAGTTTAAATTGAGAAAATAGCTTGAAATTTTTTAAAATAGATAAGTTGTTGAAAAATAATTACTAATTTGTAAAATAGGTGTAAAATGGTTAGAAAATAGCTTGAAATAATCATAGAAATTTTAGATAATAGCAAAGTAATAGTAAGATAGTAATTAGTTTTGTAAAACAGTTGAAATATAATAATTAGTTTATAAAACAGTTGGAAAATTGTCAAACAGTTTCAAAAATAATTGTAAAACAAGTATAAGATAGTTTGTCTTTTAAAAGAAAGGTTGTATATATATAATAAATAGCTTGGAAAAGTAGGTTTATATTAAAACAATTTATATAAAAAATAGTCCAGAGTCAAAACTGTTCACTTCCCAATATCCATACTCATCAATTCAATTTAAATTTCCTCTACCATTTAAATTGACCCAATTCCAACTTTAAATAACTTCAATTTCCATTGAACTTCTTTTATTGCCAATTCAAGTTGAATCAATTCTTTATTCCTTTCCAAATTTAAATCAAATTCCATTTGATTTTAAACATATTCGACTTTAATTACAATCCCAAATTATTCGAATCAATTCGGACTAATATCATTTCAATTGAACCCGCTTCAATTCCAATCTATTTCAACTCCAGTTTGAATTAACCCCAATTTCAAACTCTATTTCCAAATCAAGTTGAATTATCCTTGATTTCTTCTTAATATTTTATTCAAATTCCATTTGAATTTAAAATTATTCAACTTTAATTATAATTTTAAATTATTCCAATAAATTTGGACAAATTTCAAATTGAACCTACTTCAATTTCAAATCATTTCAAATTAATCCAATTCAAATTTTCAATTTGAATTTTATACTTATACATCTTCAATCACCATTTCAATTTATTCAAATCAAATTCAATTTGAACTAATTCAAATTTCAATTTTAAACCATCTCGAATTATATAAATTCGAGTTAATACTTCAAATGTTGATTTAATTCCTTTAAATCAATTTACCTTTTTATCCCAACAATGGATTACCATATTCCATTTCTCATTCATTTAAACAAATCTAATTAACAACTTAAAGATTTTTAACAACACTGGGATGATATCATCTAATTCATCTTAAAACATCCATCAATTTTCAATTTCCAGATCTAAAACCCATTTTGAGATCACACAAACTCTCAATTCAGATTAACCATTTAACTACCCAAATAAAATTCCAATTCCATCTTGAAATTCACCAATCATGTTGATCATTCCAACTTATTTAACTTTTTCCCAAATTAGACTCAATTCACTTAATCCAGTCAACCTTACCCAATTTGAATTTCCATTTCAAATTTTGAACTATTCATAAATAATATTCCCATTTATTTAGTTCAAAAATTTATCACTTTGGGTTTTCACATCTCATTCCAAATTTAAAACTCAACCTTAGATTTTATTTCAAATCACCATTCTTATTATGTATATCCATACATATACATATTTACTTCTTGGCTCACCAAGCCAAATTTTAAAATTTAAACCACCTTTGGTGTTAATTCAAAACAAATTTTCTTTAAAATTTTCAAACATTTCTTATTTTAAAATAAGATCATATTCAAGTAGTTTGAATAATATTATTTCCTTTAACATTCTGAAACCAACTCAAAATTTTAAATTTAGAGTTCAGAACTTCACAATTTGAACTCACTTTAATTTATATCCTTTCACATTTACAAATTATTTTCTTTATTAATGGTTACTTCCTTAAAACATTTTATTGTTTATTGAAAAACAATCATCCCATTATTAAACACAATATCCATTCTATTTCTTTGGTTTGAAACCAATTCTAATTCATCTTATTTTGAAATGCTTCTCCAATTCCAGTTTTCAATTTTAGTTTGAATCCATTTCAAACTTATCTTTATTTAATTCCAACTCCAATTTGGTTGCATTCAATCACTTCTTAATTTAATTCTTACTATTACTTATTAATTTAATTAATATAACAACCAATTTCTTAATATAATAGACAATCTATTTCTTATATAACATTCATTTACTTTTGAAATCATTTAAAAACCTTTATATAAGAAAATAACAAGTACGCTCTCTCATTTATATATACTCAACTCATCCTAGGGTATCACTTACCCTATCCTTAATGAGTAATCCCAACAGAGCCAAGGTTCTCTCTTAACCTTCAGCTCTGATACTAAATGTAATGACCCGGAAATTTAAATCTCGAAATTTCCAGATAGTTAGTGAAAGAAAGAAAGAAGAAATAGATAGAAGAAAAAGAAGAAACACCAGAACACAGAACAGAAACCTCACAGTCGCAGCGGATCAAAATATAATATCACATAAATAATAGATATACAAAGGAAAACTGTACTTGTCAAATTACACTTTAATATATCAGAGTCACAACATATTTACAATCAAATGACAGATAAATAATCTGTTTCAGATACCATAATATAACACAGTAGAAACTCTCCATACGTTTCTGCTTTCCAGCTTGCCTCCTGAGCTCCAGAACGTCCTAACCTGAAAATCTGTAATACTCGGTCTGACCCGAGCATTACGTCAAAGTAACACCCGGGTCAGGCTGGAAACTAGCGTGAGTAAACCCATCTAACATAGAATACAAAAGTATGCACTTATATAAACCCGGGGTAACTTATATCAATTTACAACTTCACAAGCTGTTATAGACATTATTTTCATCACACATCAATTTCTAAGTACCATAACTTAGATCAAAAGGTCCAATTACACTTAAGTCAATCCAAACCAGCTTATAGATTTCACAAATCAATCTATAATGAATCGAAGTGGTTTCGGGTATTTACTAATACCCGACTCCGGTCACTTCGAAAAAACCATTGTCATTTAAAACCAAGTTATCCAATTAAATACGACTCAACTTTAATTATCGGATACATTTTTACACATCAATTCCTACTTGATTGATAATCACATTATCAACGTCCATCCAACATATCATATCACAAATCAATTCAAATATAGAGATATTCACCAATTCAAGGTACTCATCATAATTCAATCATAAATAAGATTGATCTCTTCCATTAACTACATTAATTAATGATCCTCTAATTACTTTCACTGGTTAATTATTCTTAAATTTCATATAATAATAATCAATCTTAATTAATCACAATCAGAAATTAACTTTCCTTAATTACTTCTCCAAACAAACCAACTCCTTTATTCATTATATAAATTAATTCTTCAATTACACTGAGTAATCGTCATTTAAATATTTTTTATCAAGTAATTATCCTTAATTTATTAAACTTAGTAAATTAAAATTAATAAATTATCTTGAATTATTCACCTTAATTAGTCATCTCATATTCACTGGTTTAAAATTTATTTACAATCATTATCTATTCTATAATTACTTATCGTAAGTAATTACCTTTTATTATCAACATCAATCAATTTATTTATCTATAATAATCTCATTAATTTGTTCCACTAATTAACCTCAATTACTTATTAATTAAGATGAAAAAAAACTTGGAATTAATGTATTTATTGATAATTTAACTTAAGACCTTTAAGTTGAAATAAATTGTATAACTTTTAATTAACAAATCATTCTAAATAACATTATTATTTTCAAAGAAATAGTTTAATCATCGGTTTAAAACGTGATTTAATTTTACTTCAAAATTTTTGGGCTTCAAATTTTACTTTGACATCTAATTCCAAATTTTGTTTTGAAACTCGTTTGAAAACATCCTTTCTACAACATATTTTTGATAAAATTCTTATTATTTAAATTCTGGACAAGGCCCAAAGGAAACCTCCCAATTTCCTTACTTGATAATTTACCATATCTTTGCTTCTCGGCCCAGATTCACGGCCCAATTTCATTTCTTCTTTATCCCTTATTCTCCACTTCCTTCACAAAATAAAACCCAAATGCACAAGATTTCATCGTGCATATGCACGTTGATCCTGGTCGACGTCGACCATCATCGAGACATTCCACAAGTTATCCTCGACCTCACCGACCATCTCGACACCCTTGATCGACGCCAACGCCTTAAAGTCAAAATCGAGTTGAAGAACTCACGATGCCCAGAAATTCGTTCAGCAGAATCTCCCATCAACGGCGAACAACACAATCCAGACGACCTGCCACTTCGTTCACCGTCATGTCACTAACCCCCGAGTCCAACCCCCCCTATGCGATTCGTCCCAAAACGCCACAGTAACTGAACCACTTCTATCAATTTGATGATCAGAAACCTCATCCCAACCCTATTTCCCCCTTTCCCTGCCACCTTGGCCAACATAAAAATCAATCTCTATTTTTCCTGTATCCCCTGACACCATGGTTACCTCCACACCGAACCACAACCTTCCCCTTAACTCCGATCAACGGAAAAGGACAAAAGTTCCAACATTGATCAACACAGCATTGCACAATCAACACTAAGTTAAAAACCACAATCTATACTATTCACGATTTGATACCCCTATCCAGATTGTAAAATCAGAAGTTTAATTTAGCTTGATTGATTTTTATCAAGTGGTAGGATTTCCACTGTTATTTGCCAAACCAGAACTAATTGCTAAATAAAAATTTTTGAAACCATTATTAGAGTTGATATCATGTTGTTAACTTCAAACTTCATTCAAGAATCTAGATTTAAATAACTTATATTAAGAGTTATGGATTTTAAAGGGATACAGAAAAACTGTAAAACAAGCATAGGCTAATATCAACCTTGTACACGCATATCTCAGTGTATAGCAGAATTCAAAACAAAATTTGAATTAAAAAATTCATGCAACATCATAGTTACATCATCACACAAATATGTCAGCATTCCAAAAGGTTTACTATTTGAATAACAAATTAAAACATTAGGTTATTACCATTGTTCTGGAAACTGCTGTATTTTCTTAATTTCAGAAGAGTCCCAAGCCTATTCTGAATGAACCTAATCTTATATCTTAATTTGTGTATAAACAAACATATTTGTTTTGAAATTCAATGCCTATCTGTAATTAGTTGAAGTGTTCTTGGATTTGAAGGCTAAATCCAACCTTATATCTTTAAATAGAGATACATGAGACATAATAGTCATGCCTTCCATCTAGTTCATATATAAATATAATTAATTCATATCATGCAATCAAATTTCAGACATACATCACATATTTATTGCAACCATATATCACATGCATCGAGTCTACAGATGCATTCAGGTATTTTTTTTATTTTATTTTTACAGATTAAAGACAGGGTTGAATTATGCTGCAACTTTCACTGTCTTCTAAGCTTCCAGATAGTTTCAAACTAATTGTGCTTAAATATATTTTCTTTTCTTTCTAAAACTTTGTTTATATGTTCAAAAAAAACCCCATTTTGAATCCCATAGCCTATAAGAAAGTACAGGGGTAGATTTTAAATTTTTATTCTATTGAATTATATCTCAATTCTGGAAAGGTATAACAGTGTGAGTCCTATATGTTTACAGACCTGCATCAAACATTCTTATCCTAATGTACATGCATTCATGTTTAAATCATCATGCAAACCTTAATCTCACTTAAACTTAATAATTTCCGCATGTATAGGTTACTCACCTGTTCCTAGACAGAGGCCTGAAAACAGGAAATACTTCTAACTCTGAAAGTTGTATTCATGAATGAAACTGGAATTCCTGAGATGAACTTGAATCCAGTCCTGTTAGCTTGCTTTTAATTTTGAAGTTTCAATTCCCAGTTGATATCCTAAGTTGATTCTTGTTTACTCAGGTGCTTTTGGTTACTTATGAACTCTCTAATTTGAATTGTGCACTGGCTTTGATTGCTTAAAGATCTTTGCTTGATTCAATTGAATGTGTTGTTTAAGTTTATTTTTTTACATTTTTTTTCTAGATCAGTTTTGAAAGAAGAGAAAATGACATGGTTATTTTCTCTTTCGTTCTACAATTTCAAATAAGGAACTTTGCCACTTGTTACATGGATTGCCCATAATCTAACAAGTGTGTTTACTTAATCTCTAGTAAATAACAAATGTAAAACCTCATTTTTAAATTCATTTCTTATGTTATAAATATTAATTGTATATATTATAAAACTTGCAATTGTAAATTTCATGCATTATAGGACTTACAAATTTTCTTTATAAAATTATATTAGCTATTTACTTTTATACTTATATGTGTTTCTAAGGGTGTTAACTTGTTTACACATGTTTTAGTGATTTTAAATAAATTTCATTGAATTCAAATATAAATATAAACTTACATATTTAAATTGCTTTGTAACTAAATTCTTATATTTAAAATAATTGAACTAATCTTCAAATTAGCTTTTGGAGAATATTAATTTTTAAACAAAGCTTTAAATTATAATTTCATACATATTCAAATTATCAATAGATTTAAATTCAATTTCAAAACTACTCAAATTATAACATATACATACATATATATTACAATTTGAAAATTCAACTTTATTTAAAGCAAAAGATATTTCTATTCACAATATATATCAAATATATATTATAAACAGAATAAAATTTTATTAGCTTTGACAAACAAATCTTATCAATATTACTGCCAATTATAAATTCATTAACCTTTAAAGATTACATTTACCAATTTAAACTAAAATTATAAAGAAAATTTATCAAACCAATTCAATTATTAATGATTAGATTCATTTGTTAAATTTAAAATTCAGTATTTCTATTAATTAAATTCAATTAACAAATAAGTATTTTAACAATTTTAATCCTGTTAATTTCCAATTAACATATGCCCAGGAATTCGGGTTATCACATTCCTCCCCCCTTTGAATCTTTTCGTCCTCGAAAAGGAACAAAACCAGATTCATTAAATATTTTAAAGCAGTTAAAATATTCTTTGATTATTTTAAAACACTCTTAAAATCTGTAATACTGCCAAAATAGTTTTATAAAATTACTATTTATAATTCGATGTCTCAACCAGTCCATCCTTGTTCTTATAGAAATTCAGTCGTATGTTGATCAGGCGTAAGACTAAAAATCTATAAGTACTTAGCAGGCCCGTTTTCAACACCCAGTGAAAATACTTGGAAAATAATTTTATTGAAAAAATAGAAAACAGTTTTTGAAAAAAGAGGATATATCTTTGGTAGGAATGCTCTGGAAATCATCACCCCCATCCATGGTCATAGTTACATCCAGGATTACGTTGCCGTCGCAGCAAAAGTCCATGTAACTGCAGGCTCTCCGCGGCCTCTCGATTACGCCATGGATCCCCACACAACAGATCACAGTTACACCCAGGGTTACGTTGCCGTCACAGCAAAATTCAATGTAACTGTAGGCTCTCAGCGGCCCTCTGATTTTCGCTGTCCAAATGAAACTTCTCCACTCCAACATAGGTCGAAGTCTGCTGATATAAAATCAAACGCAGACTGTTGGCTCTCAGCGGCACACACGACTTTCGCTATGTTATACCATAGATCATAGTCTACCGATATAAAATCAAACGTAGACCTTGGCTCTCAGCGACACACAAGACTTTCGCTATGGTATACTCTACTCATAATCCCCAGGAACTAGTTTAGTCCGGACTCCTCACAGGATCAACTTTAGAACCCCCCCTTGGGGCTCAAGGCAGCACCACCCGGTGGTATCCTGAGAAGTCCATTCCAAGGGAGCGCCTTTTTCCCCAAAGCTATCATCAAAACATTTTATACTATACATAAATAGTATCTTCAAATCATACACCTAGTATGATCTCATACAAAGCTCCTTTACTAAAAATCGATTATTCCAAAATCGATAATTCTCAAACTAGGCTTCTCAAATTGATTTTACCCAAAAATCAAAAGCCTTTCCAAATCCATAGGTTACCAAAACCTTTTTCCAAAATCCTCATATGATCCTTTATATATATATATACACACACACACATATATATATATATATTCAGATATATATAAAATCCTTTTAAAACTTTGGATCATTTCAAACTTGTATAAAACTCCTTGTATACTTCAAACATTTCAAAAACTCTTTTTCTTCTGGCAAAAGATTCAACAAGGGGAGTTTCATTTTACAAAACAAAGATATTTAACTTTGTTTACTCAAAATCAGATATTCAAATTTGATTAAAATCTTTTCAATACCATTTTCATTCAAATCCGTACGATGTACACATGTCATCCGTACGCTATACCAATCTAATCGCTCACTCGATCACACATTTTCACTTCCGATCAAGTATCGTCCACCCGACTTTCTAGTGCGGACCCAGATCTGGTTTCTTGATCAGAAACCGTCATTCTCCTTGCATAGTCATAACTATGACAGAGAATATCCAGAACCAATCAACTACCCATATCCAGGTTCGCCGTCGAAAATCGACTGAAAAATCCCACTCGGATCGATAAAACTATCTCGAAATTCTGTGCTCGAATCTGGATCACATTACTATGCGAATAGAATAACATACGTACACCCTACGTATTTATCTTTATTGGTTATTAGCCAAATTAATTCCATTTCTATTCACATTCACTTAAATTTTCATTCACTTGCTCACAATTGCTTCAATCCATCTGATTATCACCTATATTCTTATCTCGATTGGGTATTCAACCAATAACAGTTTAATCTCTGTCCAGTTTAAATTTAGAAAATAGCTTGAAATTTTTTAAAATAGATAAGTTGTTGAAAAATAATTACTAATTTGTAAAATAGGTGTAAAATGGTTAGAAAATAGCTTGAAATAATTATAGAAACTTTAGATAATAGCAAAGTAATAGTAAGATAGTAATTAGTTTTGTAAAACAGTTGAAATATAATAATTAGTTTATAAAACAGTTGGAAAAATGTCAAACAGTTTCAAAAATAATTGTAAAACAAGTATAAGATAGTTTGTCTTTTAAAAGAAAGGTTGTATATATATAATAAATAGCTTGGAAAAGTAGGTTTATATTAAACAATTTATATAAAAAATAGTCCAGAGTCAAAACTGTTCACTTCCCAATATCCATTCTCATCAATTCAATTTAAATTTCCTCTACCATTTAAATTGACCCAATTCCAACTTTAAATAACTTCAATTTCCATTGAACTTGATTTATTCCCAATTCAAGTTGAATCAATTCTTTATTCCTTTCCAAATTTAAATCAAATTTCATTTGATTTTAAACATATTCGAATTTAATTACAATCCCAAATTATTCAAATCAATTCGGACTAATATCATTTCAATTGAACCCGCTTCAATTCCAATCTATTTCAACTCCAGTTTGAATTAACCCCAATTTCAAACTCTATTTCCAAATCAAGTTGAATTATCCTTGATTTCTTCTTAATATTTAATTCAAATTCCATTTGAATTTAAAATTATTCAACTTTAATTATAATTCCAAATTATTCCAATAAATTCGGACAAATTTCAAATTGGACCTACTTCAATTTCAAATCATTTCAAATTAAGCCAATTCAAATTTTCAATTTGAATTTTATACTTCTACATCTTCAATAACCATTTCAATTTATTCAAATCAAATTCAATTTGAACTAATTCAAATTTCAATTTTAAACCATCTCGAATTATATAAATTCGAGTTAATACTTCAAATGTTGATTTAATTCCTTTAAATCAATTTACCTTTTTATCCTAAAAATGGATTACCATATTCCATTTCTCATTCATTTAAACAAATCTAATTCACAACTTAAAGATTTTTAATAACACTGGGATGATATCATCTAAATCATCTTTAAACATCCATCAATTTACAATTTCCAGATCTAAACCCCATTTTGAGATCACACAAACTCCCAATTCAGATTAACCATTTAACTCCCCAAATAAAATTCCAATTCCATCTTGAAATTCCCCAATCATGTTGATCATTCCAACTTATTTAACTTTTTCCCAAATTAGACTCAATTCACTAGTCCAGTCAACCTTACCCAATTTGAATTTCCATTTCAAATTTTGAACTATTCATAAATAATCCTCCCATTTATTTAGTTCAAAAACTTATCACTTTGGGTTTTCACATCTCATTCCAAATTTAAAACTCAACCTTAGAGTTTATTTCAAATCAACATTCTTATTATGTATATCCTTACATATACATATTTACTTCTTGGCTCACCAAGCCAAATTTTAAAATTTAAACCACCTTTGGTTTTAATTCACAACAAATTTTCTTTAAAATTTTCAAACATTTCTTATTTTTAAAATAAGATCATATTCAAGTAGTTTGAATAATATTATTTCCTTTAACATGCTGAAACCAACTCAAATTTTTAAATTTAGAGTTCAGAACTTCACAATTTGAACTCACTTTAATTTATATCCTTTCACATTTACAAATTATTTTCTTTATAAATGGTTACCTCTTTAAAACATTTTATTGTTTATTGAAAAACAATCATCCCATTATTAAACACAATATCCATTCTATTTCTTTGGTTTGAAACCAATTCTAATTCATCTTATTTTGAAATGCTTCTCCAATTCAAGTTTTCAATTTTAGTTTGAATCCATTTCAAACTTATCTTTGTTTAATTCCAACTCCAATTTGGTTGCATTCAATCACTTCTTAATTTAATTCTTACTATTACTTATTAATTTAATTAATATTACAACCAATTTTTTAATATAATAGACAATATATTTCTTATATATGATTCATTTACTTTTGAATTCATTTAAAAACCTTTATATAAGAAAATAACAAGTACGCTCTCTCATTTATATATACTCAACTCATCCTACGGTATCACTTACCCTATCCTTAATGAGTAATCCCAACAGAGCCAAGGTTCTCGCTTAACCTTCAGCTCTGATACCAAATGTAACGACCCGGAAATTTAAATCTCGAAATTTCCAAATAGTTAGTGAAAGAATGAAAAGAAAGAAGAAATAGATAGAAGAAAAAGAAGAAACACCAGAACACAGAACAGAAACCTCACAGTCGCAGCGGATCAAAATATAATATCACATAAATAATAGATACACAAAGGAAAACTGTACTTGTCAAATTACACTTTAATATATCAGAGTCACAACATATTTACAATCAAATGACAGATAAATAATCTGTTTCAGATACCATAATATAACACTGTAGAAACTCTCCATACGTTTCTGCTTTCCAGCTCGCCTCCTGAGCTCCAGAACGTCCTAACCTGAAAATCTGTAATACTCGGTCTGACCCGAGCATTACATCAAAGTAACACCCGGGTCAGGCTGGAAACTAGCGTGAGTAAACCCATCTAACATAGAATACAAAAGTATGCACTTATATAAACCCCGGGTAACTTATATCAATTTACAACTTCACAAGCTGTTATAGACATTATTTTCATCACACATCAATTTCTAAGTACCATAACTTAGATCAAAAGGTCCAATTACACTTAAGTCAATCCAAACCAGCTTATAGATTTCACAAATCAATCTATAATGAATCGAAGTGGTTTCGGGTATTTACTAATACCCGACTCCGGTCACTTCGAAAAAACCATTGTCATTTAAAACCAAGTTATCCAATTAAATACGACTCAACTTTAATTATCGGATACATTTTTACACATCAATTCCTACTTGATTGATAATCACATTATCAACGTCCATCTAACATATCATATCACAAATCAATTCAAATATAGAGATATTCACCAATTCAAGGTACTCATCATAATTCAATCATAAATAAGATTGATCTCTTCCATTAATTACATTAATTAATGATCCTCTAATTACTTTCACTGGTTAATTATTCTTAAATTTCATATAATAATAATCAATCTTAATTAATCACAATCAGAAATTAACTTTCCTTAATTACTTCTCCAAACAAACCAACTCCTTGATTCATTATATAAATTAATTCTTCAATTACACTGAGTTAATCGTTATTTAAATTTTTTTATCAAGTAATTATCCTTAATTTATTAAACTTAGTAAATTAAACTTAATAAATTATCTTAAATTATTCACCTCAATTAGTCATCTCATATTCACTGGTTTAAAATTTATTTACAATCATTATCTATTCTATAATTACTTATCGTAAGTAATTACCTTTTATTATCAACATCAATCAATTTATTTATCTATAATAATCTCATTAATTTATTCCACTAATTAACCTCAATTTCTTATTAATTAAGAGGAAAAAAAACTTGGAATTAATTTATTTATTGATAATTTAACTTAAGACCTTTAAGTTGAAATAAATTATATAACTTTTAATTAATAAATCATTCTAAATAACATTATTACTTTCAAAGAAATAGTTTAATCATCGGTTTAAAACTTGATTTAATTTTACTTCAAAATCTTTTGGCTTCAAATTTTACTTTGACATCTAATTCCAAATTTTGTTTTGAAACTCGTTTGAAAACATCCTTTCTGCAACATATTTTTGATAAAATTCTTATTATTTAAATTCTGGACAAGGCCCAAAGGAAACCTCCTAATTTCCTTACTTGATAATTTACCATATCTTTGCTTCTCGGCCCAGATTCACGGCCCAATTTCATTTCTTCTTTATCCCTTATTCTCCACTTCCTTCACAAAATAAAACCCAAATGCACAAGATGTCGCCGTGCATATGCACGTTGATCCTGGTCGACGGCGACCATCATGGAGACGTTCCACAAGTTATCCTCGACCTCACCGACCATCTCGACACCCTTGATCGACGCCAACGCCTTAAAGTCAAAATCGAGCTGAAGAACTCATGATGCCCAGAAATTCGTTCAACAGAATCTCCCATCAACCGCAAACAACACAATCTAGACGACCTGCCACTTCGTTCACCGTCATGTCACTAACCCCCGCGTCCAACCCCCCTTATGCGATTCGTCCCAAAACGCCACAGTAACTGAACCACTTCTATCAATTTGATGATCAGAAACCTCATCCCAACCCTATTTCCCCCTTTCCCTGCCACCTTGGCCAACATAAAAATCAATCTCTATTTTTCCTGTATCCCCTGACACCATGGTTACCTCCACACCGAACCACAACCTTCCCTTTAACTCCGATCAACGGCAAAGGACAAAAGTTCCGACATTGATCAACACAGCATTGCACAATCAACGCTAAGTTAAAAACCACAATCTATACTTTAAAATTCACGATTTGATACCCCTATCCAGATTGTAAAATTAGAAGTTTAATTTAGCTTGATTGATTTTTATCAAGTGGTAGGATTTCCACTGTTATTTGCCAAACTAGAACTAATTGCTAAATAAAAAATTTTGAAACCATTATTAGAGTTGATATCATGTTGTTAACTTCAAACTTCATTCAAGAATCTAGATTTAAATAACTTATATTAGGAGTTATGGATTTTAAAGGGATTCAGAAAAACTGTAAAACAATCAGAGGCTAAAATCAACCTTGTATAGGCATATCTCAGTGTATAGCAGAATTCAAAATAAAATTTGAATTAAAACATTCATGCAACATCATAGTTACATCATCACACAAATATGTCAGCATTCCAAAAGATTTTACTACTTGAATAACAAATTAAAACATTAGGTTACTATCATTGTTCTGGAAACTGCTGTATTTTCTTAATTTCAGAAGAGTCCCAAGCCTATTCTGAATGAACCTAATCTTATATCTTAATTTGTGTATAAACAAACATATTTGTTTTGAAATTCAATGCCTATCTGTAATTAGTTGAAGTGATCTTGGATTTGAAGGCTAAATCCAACCTTATATCTTTAAATAGAGATACATGAGACATAACAGTCATGCCTTCCATCTAGTTCATATATAAATATAATTAATTCATATCATGCAATAACATTTCAAACATACATCACATATTTAATGCAACCATATATCACATGCATCGAGTCTACAGATGGATTTAGGTATTTTTTTTACTTTTTTTTCATAGATTAAAGACAGGGTTGAATTATGCTGCAACTTTCACTGTCTTCTAAGCTTCCGGATAGTTTAAAACTAATTGTGCTTAAATATATTTTCTTTTCTTTCTAAAACTTTTTTTATATGTTCAAACAAAATCCCATTTTGAATCCCACCGCCTATAAGAAAGTACAGGGGTAGATTTTAAATTTTTATTCTATTGAATTATATCTCAATTCTGGAAAGGTATAACAGTGTGAGTCCAATATGTTTACAGACCTGCATCAAACATTCTTATCCTAACATACATGCATTCATGTTTAAATCATCATGCAAACCTTAATCTTACTTAAACTTAATAATTTCTGCATGTATAGGTTACTCACCTGTTCCTAGACAGAGGCCTGAAAAAAGGAAATACTTCTAACTCTAAAATTTGTATTCTTGAATGAAACTGGAATTCCTGAGATGGACTCGAATCCAGTCCTGTTAGCTTGCTTTTAATTTTGAAGTTCAATTCCCAGTTGATATCCTGAGTTGATTCTTGTTTACTCAAGTGCTTTTGGTTACTTATGAACTCTCTAATTTGAATTGTACACTGGCTTTGATTGCTTAAAGATCTTTGCTTGATTCAATTGAATGTGCTGTTTAAGTTTATTCTTTTTACAGTTTTTTTTTCTAGATCGGTTTTGAAAGATGAGAAAATGACATGGTTATTTTCTCTTTCATTCTACAATTTCAAATGAGGAACTTTGCCACTTGTTACATGGATTGCCCATAATCTTACAAGTGTGTTTAATTAATCTCTAGTAAATAACAAATGTAAAACCTCATTTTTAAATTCATTTCTTATGTTATAAATATTAATTGTATATATTATAAAACTTGCAATTGTGAATTTCATGCATTATAGGACTTACAAATTTTCTTTATAAAATTTTAAAATCATATTAGCTATTTACTTTTATACTTATATGTGTTTCTAAGGGTGTTAACTTGTTTACACATGTTTTAGTGTTTTTAAATAAACTTCATTGAATTCAAATATAAATATAGACTTACATGTTTAAATTGCTTTGTAACTAAATTCTTATATTTTAAAATAATTGAATTAATCTTTAAATTAGCTTTTGGAGAATATTAATTTTTGAACAAAGCTTTAAATTATAATTTCATACATATTCAAATTATCAATAGATTTAAATTCAATTTCAAAACTACTCAAATTATAACATATACATACATATATATTACAATTTGAAAATTCAACTTTATTTAAAACAAAAGATATATATATTATAAACAGAATAAAATTTTATTAGCTTTGACAAACAAATCTTATCAATATTAATGCCAATTATAAATTCATTAACCTTTAAAGATTACATTTACCAATTTAAACTATAATTATAAAGAAAATTTATCAAACCAATTCAATTATTAATGATTAGATTAATTTGTTAAATTTAAAATTCAGTATTTCTATTAATTAAATTCAATTAACAAATAAGTATTTTAACAATTTTAATCCTATTAATTTCCAATTAACATATGCTCAGGAATTCGGGTTATCACATGAAAAGTCTTTAGCACCACTAAGCTGATCGAATAGATCATCAATCCGAGGTAAAGGGTATTTATTTTTAATAGTAAGATCATTAAGCTTGCAGTAATCAACGCAAAGCCTAAGCGTACCATCGGATTTCTTCACGAAAATAGCCGAAGCTCCCCAAGGCGAGGAACTAGAGCGAATAAATAGCTTCGTCTCCAATTCGGATAATTGTTTGCGAATTTCCTCATTTTCCTTATTGGACATACGATAAGGAGGACGAGTAATAGGTTGAGCTCCAGGGATAAGATTAATTTTGAACTCAATTGCTCGCTTAGGTTTTAATCCTAAAACGGGCTCATATATGTCGGAATATTCACGAACGACGTGAATACGAGAAATGACATCTTCCTCATCATCATTATCATCATCACGAGGATTTAAAGAATATAAAGATGAAGCCAAAGAAGAATCCGAATCTTTAAGAATAATAGAAAACTGCTTTACAGATTTCGGATATCGGAGATAAATAGTTCGCTCAGGACATAGGATATGAGTTTCATAACGGTTAAGCCAATCCATACCCAAAATCATTCCAAAGCCTAAGTAACGCATAACATGCAAATCGGCTAGGAAAGGAAAATCACATAAAATAATCTCCACATCTTTACAAAGAAAACTAAGAGTTGCGGATCCACCCACAGGATTCACAATTCTCAAAGAAGTCATTAAAGCAACAACACTTAAAGAAAAAGTGTCTACAAGTTCCTTTGATATAAAAGAATGTGATGCACCTGTATCAAAGAGAACTCTAATAGGTTGATCATGAAATAAAATAATACCATCAAGAATGGAGTGAGAAATACCTTGGCCACGAGATGTGTTGCCAGGGGCTTGATCCACGTTTAACTTTCCCTCCTTCTTGCCTTGAAGTCTGGGGCATAAATGTATATAAGGATCCGGGCTCTTGCAATAGCGACAACAACGGGGCTTCGACCACTTGTTCGCAAAATGGTCCTTAGAACCACAGTTATAGGATTTCCCGCTACCAGAGGAAGTAGTCTTTGCGGCCGGTGTTGCTTGCTTACCCTTTCGTTGGGATAAGGGCCTTTAAATTTGTTCGGCCTCTTCTTGTTGTTGAAGTTTGGTTTGGAACCCACCACTTCAACATCACTTTCCCTATCAGCCTCTTTGTTAATTCCGTTTAGGCAACGAGTCAAGGTCTTGGCCGACTCACAACTTAAGGTCCTTAACGGTTCAGAAGGGACCCGCTACTCAACAAGCAACCGACTCAACAGGCAAACGACTTAGCAATCTTAGCAGCTTAAGAGAATAGTCTGACTCAACATCCTTAAGAAGTTATCGACTCAACAGCCTTGAAAGGCTACGACTCAACGACTACAACGACTCACCGGGTTATGACTTAAGCGACTCAAAGCTAACGACCGACTCAACGGGTTAACGACTCATGGAGTTAACAACTCATGTGGCAGACCGACCTAAGTTTTCCAGTGACTCGAGTAAACTTAAGATGTCTAATGACCTATTGTTAAGTCGCTGGCGACCTAAGCAAACAAGAAGCAAACTCAATGCCGCTTCCCTTATGTCGCCGCCTGCTGACTCGTGATATTTAAGTCGGCCACGACTTACGACTCATCCTGAGTCGGCCACGACTTACGACTCATCCTGAGTCGGTCACGACTCATGACTTAACAATTCCAGCCCAGAAATTTGCCTATAAATACATGGCCACCACCAACATTCAAGGGGCTTTTCTGCTTTTTCATTTCAAGCGCCGTTACTCTGCTGCATTCTGAACTACTTCAACACCTTCAAGGAACTTCACGAAGAAATCAATCATGTCTAACCTGTGTTCAAAGATCCGGATCAACATTGAAGTTTAAACTACTTGTTCTAAGTCACTTGAAATTCAAAGTGTGTTGTAATCAAAGTGTAACTGCATTGATTTATAATCGAATCGTCAATAAAGCTATTCAAAGTGGACGTAGGCTCTCTCTTAAGCCGAACCACTATAAAATTGCTGTTGTCTACTACTTTTTCACTATTATCTGCTTATAATCTGTTCCCGAGCTATCGGGTGGTGCTTTCACAATTTCACTTCATACACCGAGGTGTTAGCGTTCAAATTTCAGCGTTAACATTTTTGGTGCTTTCACTGAGAACTGAACTCGGGAAGTTATCATCATTGCTTCACAGAGGTTTGTAGAGAGAATTTCCTTGAAAACCAGAAGTCTATCCGAGATTATGGCTCCTGGAAGGAAGAGTAGATCTGTCAGGTCTGGGAATATTCAAGAGGGAACCTCCGCTTCCCCTATATCGAATCAAGCCACTCCAGCTGTCGGAGTTACAAAGGCAGAGCTGGATGCTGCAATTTTAGGGCTGAACCAACAGATCAATGCCCAAAATGCACAACTCGAGGCTCAAAATGCCCAGAATGCCCTAATTCTAAATAGGTTGAATGATTTGCTTGGGGCAAACCGTCAACCAGCAGGTAATGAGAGGAATTTTGCTGGCAACCTTCATGATGCCGAAGAAAGAAATGCTCCTGAAAGGGCTGCTAGCCCCTTTGAACAAACACTTCCAAAGGTTGGTGGATCTAGAACTCGACATGATGAGGAGTATCTTTCTGGAATGGTCCGACAAATCATGAAAGAGAGTATGCAGAGGGTTGAAGACGAGAAAGAATGGGGTTTCGCCCCAAGTAAGACTCCATTTACTGAGAAAATCTTGAAGGCTGAATTCCCAAGGAAGTTTGTCCCTCCAACCATTCCAACTTATAAGGGGACAAGTGCTCCGAACGAATTCCTATACAAATATGATTGGCACATGACAGGTGCCAGAGCCTCTGATGAAATAAAGTGCCGATATTTCCCTGTGTATCTCGAAGGCGTAGCTCTGCTATGGTTCACCAAGCTGCCAGTCCGATCTATCGAACAGTTTTCTGACTTAACCCGGAAGTTCAAGGAGCACTTCAGACTATATGCCTCAAAAGCCAAGGATATCATGTCACTGTCAAGTTTGGAACAGAATCCAGGAGAGACTATCAGATCCTTCTTGAACCGCTTTAATATAGCGTTAGCTGAGGTGGACAATGCAGAACCGCGAATGATATTGACTTATCTGATGAAGGGTATTGACAAGTCGAGCGAATTTGGGAAATGGCTAAACATGAAGGAACCAAATTCCCTTGAAAAATTCTATAAAAAAGCAGATGAATTCATACGCTTAGAAAGCTGTCCCGTACCGTTAAAGGCAGTGTTGGAAAAAGCTGAAGATAACACTGTTGCTCCACGCAAGAATGAATCTGTAGGGCAAAAAAGGGAAAATAACAATGGGAAGAAGCAGAGTAATCTGAAGAAGCCCCGATCCTTCAAGCCATCAGAGTATACTCCTTTATCAGATACGCCGGAGCGTATCTACCTTGCCATTAAAGATTCTGTTGACTTTCCTAAACCTCCTCCTCTAAGGACCGGGAAAAAAGCTATACAGAGTAGGAAGTTCTGCCGCTTCCATAATCAACCCGGTCACGAAACCGACGAATGCCGCCAGTTGAAAAATCTGATTGGAGAGTTGCTAAGGGAAAACAAACTGCAGCAATTTGTGAAAAAGAATGGCAACAATCCTGCTTCATCTGGTCAGGGGCAACAGGCTCCTACACAACAGCCTAGGACGATTGAGAAGGCTGCTGGGCATGAATCTGGGAGGCCCATTATTAATGTCATTACAGGAGGACCTCACCCAGCAGGCAGAAGCTGGGGCGAGATGGAAAGGTATACCCGAGCTTTAAAGTATGTACCGACTGAGGAAGATGTATTTGTTTTGGAAGGTGCTACGCCCTTGAAGCAACAAAGAACTTTCGATGATGATATTGTATTCAAAGATAGGGATTCCGCAGGTATTGAAGCTCCTACCTTGGATCCCTTAGTCATCTCGGCTGGTATCGGGCCAGCTATTGTCAGAAGAGTTCTCATTGATTGTGGCGCATCCTGCAATATGCTCTTCAAGAAAACATTCGACCAAATGAAGATCCCTATGGCTGATGTGCAAGCTTCATCGCATAAAATTGCTGGCTTCACTGAGGAGCCAAAACAGCCAGTAGGAACCATTGATTTGTTTGTGGAACTTGGAGAAGGAGAGAGAAAAATGGTCCGCAAGCAAACTTTTGTGATTGTCGATGAATTTTCTGCTTACAATGCTTTCCATGGTCGTCCAACTCTGGCAGCGTTCAAAGCTGTTCTTGCCCCGTGGTGCCTCACCATTAAATTCCCTACAGACAATGGAGTAGGAGTTATAAAAGGGGATCAAAATGCTGGGCGAGAGTGTTATCTGACAGAGCTACGAGAAACCAGAAAAAGAGAGATGGGAAAGAATGCGGCAGCCCCAGTCCGCATCAAAGAACCAGCCTTGTAGTAATTACAGGGCGGACCCTGCACTGGCGAGCACAGCGGAGCAAGGAAAGAGATGGACCCTAGAAAAGTCAGTGCAGGGGAAAATAGAGTGGTACCGGTGGAAACGACAATTCCAATACCTGTTGACCCAAAGGACCCAAACAAAGTGTTGAATGTGGTTCACAACTTAATGCGTCAATTCAGAATATCTTAATATCTTTTTTAAAGGTAAATCTGGATGTTTTTGCTTGGACTCATGCCGATATGTGCGGAATATCTCCAGAAGTTGCAGTGCATGCTCTAAATATTGATCCAAAATTTACACATGTGAAGCAGAAAAGGAGAACTCAAGGTCCAGAAAGGTCAGCGGCATTAAAAGAAGAAGTTGACCGACTCATGGAGAATAATTTTATCAAAGAATCTACCTATCCGAATTGGGTTTCAAACCCAGTGCTGGTTAAGAAAGCCAACGGAAAATGGAGAGTATGCATCGATTTTTCAGATCTAAACAAGGCCTGCCCCAAAGACTGCTTCCCATTACCCAGAATCGACCAACTGGTAGACGGAACAGCGGGACACGAATTGTTATCTTTTATGGATGCTTACTCCGGATATAACCAGATCATGATGCATGAGCCAGATCAGGAGGACACGAGCTTTATCACCGATACTGGTCTTTACTGCTACAGAGTTATGCCCTTCGGGTTGAAGAATGCAGGGGCGACATACCAAAGACTCGTTAATGCTATGTTCAAACCGCAACTGGGCAAGACTATGGAAGTCTACGTCGATGACATGTTAGTAAAGTCTAAGAAAGCGGTGGATCACATAGAACACTTAGCAGACATGTTCGCAGTCCTCCGAAGATACGGAATGAAGCTCAATCCTTTGAAATGTTCATTTGGAGTGGAATCCGGCAAGTTTTTGGGTTTCATCGTGAGCGCTAGGGGAATTGAGGCCAGTCCAGCTCAAATTACTGCATTGAAAGAAGTCAAAGCCCCTAGAACAAAGAAGGAATTTCAAAGTCTCAATGTAAAAGTCGCCGCCTTGAGTCGGTTCATTTCCAAAGCCACAGATAAATGCATCCCATTCTTTGACGCCGTAAAGAAAGGAAAGAAAAACTTCGATTGGACTCCCGAATGCCAAAAACCCTTCGATGAATTGATTCGCCATATGGAGACGCCTCCAATACTTTCTAGGCCTGGCGATGGCGAGGATCTTCTTATATACTTGGCAGTATCATCTCATGCTTTAAGTGCAGCGCTGATACGGGAAGACAAAAGGATTCAACATCCACTTTACTATATCAGCAAAAGACTCACTAGGCAGAGATGAATTACTCTAAGTTGGAAAAACTCGCCTATTGCTTACTAATTGCGTCTAGGAAGTTGAGGCAATATTTTCAAGCTCATCCTATCAAAGTCCTCACTGAACAACCTTTAAAGCAAATCCTGTTTCGCCCTGAAACTTCGGGTCGTCTTCTAAAATGGAATATTGAACTCAGTCAGTATGACATCACTTATCATCCCCGAAAAGCAATCAATGGACAAGCTTTAGCAGATTTCATTGCAGAATTCACATATAAGGGTAACAGTGAGGAGGAAACAGTCGACGATTCCCCAATCCAATGGAAGTTACATGTCGATGGTGCGAAAAACGACTACTGTTCTGGAGCCGGAGTCGTACTTGAGACCCCAGAAGGCCGATCATTGTGCTATGCACTAAGGTTGGAATTTCCTTCAACAAACAACGAAGCAGAATACGAAGCCCTTATCGCTGGTTTAAGGATTGCTAAAGAATTAAACATCCGAGCGTTACAGATATTCAGTGATTCTCAGCTTATTGTATACCAAGTCAAAAAGGAATTCCAAGCAAAAGGGGGGAATCTGCCCGCCTACTTGTCAAAGGCTTGGGAGCTCCTGGGTGATTTCGATCATTACATGATAAGTCACATTCCTCGAGAGGAAAACACGAAAGCAGATTCTCTCGCAAAGTATTCTAGCACAGGTGAAGCTCAATTTCTGGGGCTAACTCCAGTGGAGGTCCTGTCGACTCCTAGCATTGATGAGATGGACATTGATTGGATCATGAGCATGTCTCAGGAGCAAGAATCATGGATGGCTCCGATAACAGAATATCTGCTCAATGGATCCTTACCAGGGAACTCAAAAGAACGACAAAAGTTACTGAGAAAAGCCTCTCGATACATAATCCAGGATGGCCGATTATACAGACGGGGATTCTCAATGCCATTACTTCGATGTGTATCCAGGGAAGAGTCTAAAGCAATCCTAGCAGAGGTACACGGAGGAGAATGTGGTGATCATTCAGGTGGCCAAACATTAGCAAAGAAAATTCTCCGATACGGATATTTTTGGCCAGAAATTAATGGAGATGCAGCAGAGTATTCCCGAAAATGTGACAGATGTCAAAGATTCGCCAAAATTCCTAGAGCTCCTTCCACTGAACTCACACAGATGGTCAGTCCATGGCCGTTTGCAATATGGGGAATAGACCTTGTAGGACCATTGCCAACTGCCAAATCTGGAATTAAATACGCCATTATTGCTGTAGATTATTTTACTAAGTGGGCAGAAGCTGAACCACTGGCTACTATCACCTCAAAAAAGATGATAAGTTTTGTGACTAAAAACATCATCTGCAGATACGGTGTGCCTCAAAAAATAATTACAGACAACGGAACTCAGTTTGAAAGTGAAGAATTCCAAGATTTTTGCAAGCGATTCAAAATCCGGAAAAGCTTCTCAGCAGTGGCTCATCCGCAGGCAAACGGGCAAGTGGAAGCCGTGAACAAAATTATTAAGTCAACCATCAAGAAGCAACTTGAAAGAGCAAAAGGTGGTTGGGTCGATAAGCTACCACTGGCACTATGGGCATACAGAACCACTCACAAAACTGCGACTGGGCACACCCCGTTTTCATTGGCATACGGGTCAGAGGCAATGATTCCGGTAGAAATAGAGGTCCCTTCACACAGAAGAATGCATTTCAATCAAGCAGAAAACGAAAAGCTACAGCATGAAGCGCTAGATCTCCTTGATGAAAAAAGAGATGAGGCTAATCTCAGAATTGCAGCTCATTAGCAAAGAATAGCCAGACATTTCAATTCCAAAGTTCGCCAACGCAGCTTTGAGATTGGAGACCTAGTCCTGAAGAGAATTATGATAGCGACATGTGTGTTTGGGCCAAATTGGGAAGGACCATATGTCATAGGTCAGAAGCTTCTTGACGGCACATTCAAACTCACCACTGTTGAAGGAGATCAAATTCCAAGGGCATGGAACAGCAACCATTTGCGTCCATAATATACTTGAAAATTTTGTTGAAATATTGTAAAAAGAATTATGAATGTATGATTCTTGTAATTGAAGGCAATTGTAAAACTGATGCAAGTAAATAATGAAAGAATATAAAGTGGATGTAGGCCCAATTTCCTGGCCGAACCACTATAAATCTTGTGTTCCTTATTATTATTACATGTTTGCTTTATTTTCAATATAAAAAGTACATAGAATGTATTACTGAAATGTCGATTTAAATCTCTGCAGACAATGGAAGTGAAACTTGCACATAAAAAGACCAAGTGATCCTCGCCAAATTTCAAAAAAAGCCCCGAATTCAAATCCTAGATAGGAGGTACTTCAATTGAACGGCCTATGATTTCGACAGAAACGGGTCTTTGCTAATAAATTGAGATCGTTTGAACAAACAAACATCCAATTAAGAAGCTAATGCTCGTTCTCACGAAATTGCCTGACAATGAAGCACACTTCCTTGGATTAAACAAGTTACTTGTAAAAAAAAAAAAGGGCAGAGGATCATTGAAAAGGCATAAGCAAGTGGACAGAGGAACAACCAAAGCCATCATCGGCAGCACAAGTCCTCTTCGGAGGCACAACTCTTCGGAGGATAAAGACCTCTAATGGGTCATACGCCACAAAAAAGAAAGTTCTCTACTCAACAAAAAAGATTGGAGGAGTCGTGACCCTCCAACCATGAGAGAGTAACTTCCAGGCGATGAAAACCCTCTCTGAGGCACATTTCACCAGGAGTTGAAGTGTTACGACCGCTCTTCGGAATTTCACTTCACCAGAGTGGAAATGCAAACAAAATAAAGACCTCTTCGGAGGCACAATTCACCAGGAGTTGAAGTGTTACGACCGCTCTTCGGAATTTCACTTCACCAGAGTTGAAATGCAAACAAAATAAAGACCTCTTCGGAGGCACATTTCACCAGGAGTTGAAGTGTAACAACCGCTCTTCGGAATTTCACTTCACCAAAGTTGAAATGCAAAACAAAATAAAGACCTTCCTGGAAGCCCACGTTTCACCGAGATCGAAATAAAACTTCCAAGTGTTGAAACGTGAAAAGGCTTTCTTCGAAGGCACAACTCTTTGGAGGTACACGTTTCACCGAGATTGAAATAAAACTTCCAAGTGTTGAAACGTGAAAAATCCCTCCTCAGAGGTACAACCCCCTCCCGGGGACACAATTCAAAATAAAGACCTTCCTGGAAGCCCACGTTTCACCGAGATCGAAATAAAACTTCCAAGTGTTGAAACGTGAAATGGCTTTCTTCGAAGGCACAACTCATTGGAGGTACACGTTTCACCGAGATTGAAATAAAACTTCCAAGTGTTGAAACGTGAAAAATCCCTCCTCAGAGGTACAACCCCCTCCTGGGGACACAATTAAAAAGAAAGACCTCTTCAGAAGCCCACGTTTCACCGAGATCGAAATAAAACTTCCAAGTGTTGAAACGTGAAAAGGCTTTCTTCAAAGGCACAACTCTTTGAAGGTACACGTTTCACCAAGATTGAAATAAAACTTCCAAGTGTTGAAACGTGAAAAAATCCCTCCTCAGAGGTACAAATTTCTATTTAAAAGAAAAATCCTCATCAAGAAGCATACTTTAACTTTCAAAGGAAGAGTAATTTACCTATTCTAAAAAAAAAAAAGGGAAGAAAGGTAAAGTACATTCAGAGGTCCGCTTTACCACATAGAAGAATTCACTTGGCAAAATGTGTACATACGCAAAAGGAAAAAGTGATTTCTTCGAAGGACAAAGCGTAAAAACTTATATGAAAGGAGTTGTACTCTATGAAAAATTTCTTCACGAATGAAATAGTCATTCTACAGAAAGTGAGAGTGCAAGTCTCCTCAAAGTATAAAATATTGCAGCAAGCTTATGGTATGGGGGCAACACGGTATAGTTACATACAAAATACTACAAGCTCACCGCAATATCATGCAAATAAACTTGTGCAAAAATGAATAATGAATGCATTCTCAAATTCAAACAAGAGTCTGTGCGAATAAAGGATCATTTTATTCAATTGCAGATACAGGTTTCAAAAAAAAAAAAAAAGAGCAGGGGCCGGTGCCTGCACAACATCCTACCATTACACAAAAAAGGAGTCAAAAAGCCCGAAGTCCGACTCTTCACTTCTTCTTGCCACCTTTGGACCCTTTGCCTGGCCGAATGATTAATTTTTCAGGTCTACCTATAGGCATAGGAGAAGAAGGAGAGGGAGGTGCAACCGGTGCAACTTCCGGTTCCTCTTCAGTAGTGATGATTTTCTTCCCCCTCCTCTTCGATGTTCCGTGCTTCTTTCTTCTCTTCGAAGAAGACTCACTCCCTGGAGTAACAAGAGCGGACAAAACTACGTCATCAGAGGGAGTCCGCTCCGGAGAGATCTCGCCTCCTTCAAGTCCCTCGTCCTTCTGCTCTTGCGAAGCAATAGGGTCATCCAAGCCATGAAGAGCCTCAATCTGTTCCTCTTGTGACCCGGGTTGTGAAGCAGAAGGAGGAGTCACCTGAAGAGACGGAGGAGGGATAACCGGAGGAAGTGAAGTCTGCACAACACTTGGCGTTTCAACTGCAGAAGAAGAGAAATTAAAAATATTAGTATCTCCCCGAAAGAAGGGAGATATGGGTTCGTCGAGATTCTTTTGAGGAGTAAGCAAGCGGTCCACCTGAATCGGACCAATATCAAAATTACCTGAAGATGTTTGCTTCGTAAGTTCAATCTCATAATTCTGAGCCCTGATATCCTCCAAAGCCTCATCATCAGTAGGGGTGATTACCCCGGTTCTTATAGGAGGCGGCGAATGAGCACTAGAGCCTGTAATGTCCACTTCGGGAGAAACTAAAGGGCGTTCAAAAGAGGTAGGCGGTATTTCTTTCTCAGAACGTTCCCCTTCCGCCATTCCGGCCCGTACCTTGGCGAGTTGCTCTTTTCCCTTGGCAAGAGCGGCGCAGGCATCATCATCGAGATAATGCTCTTCAAGAGCTGTCTCAGCGTAGCCAGCACCTTTACCACCTAGCATATCAAGTGCTGCCTCCCAGACTTCAGCTAATGTAATTTCGTATTTAGGGCCTAGAAAGGCAAGGCTGCCACGCCCCAAAATGCTATGTAGATAGAAATCAAATAATGTGGAGCTAATATCAGCTTTGGTTGTTTGATGGGCCTCTTCGGCCGCGAGTTTACCAGCAACAGCCTCATCACGCTCCGTTTCAGCTATAGCAAGTCGAGCTTTTAGCATCTCTATCTCCAAGCTTTGAGAACCGGCCTGTTCTCGCAGCTGTAAAGTTTCAGCACGATATTCTTCTATGACCTTCTCTTGGTGTGTAAGCTTATCTTCGACTGTCGTTTGACTGGCATGCGCATCTCGTACTTGTTGCTGAAGCATGCTCTCCTTTTGAGAATGAAAAGTAGATGAAGTAGCTAATTCTTCCTTAAGCTTTTCTACTTCCGCTTCTAGCTTTTCATTATAGGAAGCAATACTTCTCATTTCGGCGTCATGCTGTTCGAGAGTCTTCTACCACTCAGCCTTATCGTTCTCCATTGTGAGCATGGCCTCGAGATTGGCTCGGTTAACCTTCTGAAGTTCGTCGACAAGTTTTTGCCAGTTTGACATTCTTTCAATATCGGTCCTGACAGCATCAAGATTTCGCAGCATAGCCGGTTTGTCGAGAGGAACCAAGTCGAGATCAAATCGAACCCCTCTCAAGCACCACTGAGGAAATCGACTTTGAAGAGTGGGAGGACCTTGCCCGACTTGTTATGCGGGCCGGTTGATGATTGCTTGAATGTCGGAGCGAACGGGAGCAGGAGATTGAGCAGGAACATGTTCAGAAGCTGTCGGCATTGTTTCTTCGGTAAGTCTAGCCTGCTTGCTAGAAGAATCGTCTATGTGACCTTTACCTCTCTCATCGTGAGCTTTTCTCTTTTGAGTATCATCATCTCTGTGGGGAGGGTCATGTCTTTCTTGTTCCCTTCGGTGACGTTCTTCATATGCTCGTCTCTCCTCGGCTTTCCTGATGGCCCTCTCTTCATCCGATTCTCTGTAAGAAGGGAGGTAACGCCTGTAATCATACTGGCTACGCCTCCCATAGCCCTGGAAATCATCATAGTACGAGCCGCTGCGCCCCATAGGAGAATCTGGAATAAAAATAATAAGCTTTAGAAATCTTTAAAGTATAAGAAGATAAACGCGTAGAAGTGATGAAAAATCCTAAGTGTTGTGTAACGTGTAAACTACACGCATCAAGTTACAGACCACTCTGTGGAATAGATGTAGTGATAACTTGAGTAGGAGGAGTTGACATTTGTTGTAGAGAAGATGTCGCCTCAATTACAGAAGAGACAGTTTTGGAAACATCATCTTTGAAAAGTTCCTGAGAAGTCACAATTAAATCACTCAACCTCTCGAAAACATCATCACCATCATGTTTTTTGGGACTGGCTTTTTCAACCCCTTCGTCGGCAGATCTTCCGGAAGATCGTGGAGTTTCTTCCTCTTCGACAACTGGGGCAAGTGCAGACTTATCAGACGGCCCCGCAACGTCCTTCGGAATTGAACATCTCACTAGTGGAGTTTCTATAGAGGTTCCTCCATGCATGTGCTCTTTAATAGAGACCGGGGCATCAGGAGTTTCCGCCGGAGAGTCAGGAATTTCAGTTGGAACTTCACGAAGTTGAGTAAAGCGAGAGGAATGAAGAAGCCCGTATTGATGTAGAAATTCATCATCTAACAAAAACTTGATACTCCTCTCTTCTGCCGTCACGGCGTTCAATCTCTCGAAAATTTGTTTATAGCATGGATCTCTAGAGGGAGGAGGAAGCGCTAAAACAGGAAAAAATAAAGAAGCCAAGTTAGCAGTTAGCAACTTAGATTTCGAAAAGCCCAAGAATGGAGAAATAAAAACAGGAAAATCTTACTTCCTACTCTCCAGATGGCATAAAACCCCGGAGGGCAACGAACAAAGAAATACTGGTTTAGAAATCCATGAACACTTTCAGGGAGGTCGGTGATGAGCTTGCGGTTTCGAGCACTCCTTATAACTACGATAGAGGGATGATCTTTAATTTTTGTGAATGAGCAAAAGTAGCAGACTTCCTTGAAGCTCGGTAATCGGCCCAGAACTCTATTAAATAGTACACATAACCCCATCAGAATGGCATGACCATTGGGGTGCAATTGGAATGGAGAGATAGATAATCGAAGCAAGAACTGCCGAAGGAAGTCATTGAAAGGTGGTATGGCACCGCTCAAGCACATTTGGCGGTTGACAGCAATAAAGCCAGAAGGGGGCCTATCTGCAGTATCATTTGGCCCCGGCAGTAAGGCATCGGCTTCGGCAATGCCAAATTGGGTGAGCAATTGATTAAACACCCGCTGATTCAGAGTGGTGGGAGTTCTCTCCGGAGGATTATCCAACAAGTTGGCTACTGGGAAGACATCCTCAGCCTGGCCCATCAGTTCTTCTTGTTGAGATGTCATTCTACACAAGCAACTGGATGTTCAAATGCGAAGGTGCACGTTTCCTAAAAGTGTGAAGTGTTGTGCAGAGCTAATGAACATAACAAGTAAATATAACTGGAATTAAATTGGTTGACGATTGATCGACTATGGTAATTTCAGAACTTGTTAATTTAGATTTCAAGCATAATATTAGTGCAGGCTGGTCAGTTTCAATTGATTGTTTCAGTGTTGCTTTAATATTCTATTTGAAATCGATAGCACTTCGTTCACACGAGTTGTTTAAGTTAATTGTCTGTTATTAACTAATCTGTCATTTGATATGGGCAATCAATGACAGTATATTCGTCCCAGTTTTCCGTGAATGATGTATTGAACAGGTTGTTAGCCTGCAAGTCAAAATAACCTGTGAATGAATGCAATAAAATTCAACAGTTCAAAGTTAATGCAATGGTCCAAAGTTCAAACAGAATTCACACAAGTCATAACTCGTCAACGGTTCAAAAGCTCTGAGTCGGCAGTACCCTAAGCCTTGAGTCGTAGAAATAAGGAGATTATCTCCAAGTCTTATCTCGACCACGACTCAAGGTTTAGGTCGTGGAGTATGTTAAAGAAGCTCAAGTCTTATCTCGGCCACGGCTCAAGGGTTTTATCTCGGTCACGACTCAAGGGTTTTATCTCGGCAACGACTCAAGGCTTAGGTTGTGGAGCATGTTGAGTCGTATCATGGTTAAATCGCAAAGGTCGCTGGATCGTACAAAAATAGCCGAGTCAAACCTACAGCAATATTCGAATCAATTTGACCCATTAACCATCTAACTCCTAACCCATTAACCATCTAATCCATAAACCGATAACCCAATAACCTCGCGATGGTTAACCCCAGTGCCATTGCACCACTAGGTCGCCTCAAATCTCGAATCGTTACAAGTAAGATCAAACCGCCTGCCTTTAATCCATCAATGTCCGATGTAATAATATTCGCAAGGATCAAGGGGGAAAAACAGAGGCGGAGATCGGCAATCATCAGCAATTGAAAAAAGATGCAAAATCTCTTACACGGTGTGATGCTAAAGATGATCGAAAATAAATCAGGTTGGAATCGTCTTTGGGAGCTCGAAGATGCGTTAATGGCAGACATGGTTCAAAGGATAAGAAATGAGAAGAAGGAAGTAAGGGGAACGACTCAAGTCTTTTATAGCTTTGAGCAGTGGCAGTTGAATCGGCACGCGAGTTAAGATGAGTCGAAGTACACGACCTACGACTTAGGCGTGAACTTCGAGGGGCAAATGTTAATTCCGTTTAGGCAACGAGTCAAGGTCTTGGCCGACTCACGACTTAAGGTCCTTAACGGTTCAGAAGGGACCCACTACTCAACAAGCAACCGACTCAACAGGGAAACGACTTAGCAATCTTAGCAGCTTAAGAGAATAGTCCGACTCAACATCCTTAAGAAGTTACCGACTCAACAGCCTTGAAAGGCTATGACTCAACGACTACAACGACTCACCGGGTTATAACTTAAGCGACTCAAAGGTAACGGCCGACTCAACGGGTTAACGACTCATGGAGTTAACAACTCATGTGGCAGACCGACCTAAGTTTTCCAGTGACTCGAGTAAACTTAAGATGTCTAATGACCTATTGTTAAGTCGCTGGCGACCTAAGCAAACAAGAAGCAAACTCAATGCCGCTTCCCTTATGTCGCCGCCTGCTGACTCGTGATATTTAAGTCGGCCACGACTTAGGACTCATCCTAAGTCGGCCACGACTTACGACTCATCCTGAGTCGGTCACGACTCATGACTTAACAATTCCAGCCCAGAAATTTGCCTATAAATACATGGTCACCACCAACATTCAAGGGGCTTTTCTGCTTTTTCATTTCAAGCGCCGTTACTCTGCTGCATTCTGAACTACTTCAACACCTTCAAGGAACTTCACGAAGAAATCAATCATGTCTAACCTGTGTTCAAAGATCCGGATAAACATTGAAGTTTAAACTACTTGTTCTAAGTCACTTGAAATTCAAAGTGTGTTGTAATCAAAGTGTAACTGCATTGATTTGTAATCGAATCGTCAATAAAGCTATTCAAAGTGGACGTAGGCTCTCTCTTAAGCCGAACCATTATAAAATTGTTGTTGTCTACTACTTTTTCACTGTTATCTGCTTATAATCTGTTCCCGAGCTATCGGGTGGTGCTTTCACAATTTCACTTCGTACACCGGGGTGTTAGCGTTTAAATTTCAGCGTTAACACTCTTCAAGTCGAAGAGCGATATCAATGAGTTGGTCGAAAGGAACTTCTAATTTTAGAAGTAATGGTTTCTTGAGATTTTTGTTTAAGCCATAGACGAATCTTTGGTTCTTCTTCAATGGGGTGTTGATGTATTCAACCCCATATTTGTAAAGCGACTCGAAGGTTGCGACGTAATCTGCCACGGCGGATTCACCTTGAACAAGGTCTATAAAAACGTCGAGCCAAAGTCACCTTCTCAGCTTCTGGTACAAACTTTAATTCGAAGCGTCCCCGGAATTGCTCCCAGGTGAGATCCGCTTCATTAATTTCAGAAATAAGAAGTTCGTACCAGTCCAATGCTCTCTCTTGGAGCATACTGGAGGCCACCTGAACACGGTGAAGATCGATAATATTCATGCGAGAAAAGATTCGATCGCATGTTCTTAACCAAGCCTGGACCTCGATAATAGTCTCGGAACCTTTGAATGGCTTCCCACCCAAATTGGTATAATCGCTGCACAAGCGTGCAAATCCCGACTTTGGGTGAGTAGGTTCCGGATTAGCTCCAGCTGCTTGAGCGTTCTTTACTAAATCAAGAAGCTGTTGAGCAGTCATAAAAACTCCATCTTGGGGTGGAGTGCTAGATTGACCGGCGCTGGGACGGCCTGGTCTAACCATTTCTCTTCCTTAAGAAAGAAAGAAGAGGAAGAAGATGATTATTCACCAATGAATATCAAGCAATCTTGATAGACAAAACAAGGAATCATAAAGGAAATAGGATGAATCGGTACGAAGACTCGAATTAATCCAAAGACATAACTCCTAAGATGGACATAAGACGATGATCCTTGTTAAGTTATTCTACATTGTTCCGAAGTTTGGCTTTGATACCAAGCTATGACGCCCCACCTCTATACCCAAGCTAGCCAAGAACACTACGGAGTAATGCTGTCGACTAGCACGGAGAATAAGGCTGTGGAGTAGTGACCGTCCATGTAATTTCTTTGTGCGAGCACCGATATGTAAGATAATATAGCATGCATTTCATTTAAGGAGGAAATCCGACATACCGATACAAACTCAAAGCTATCACAAAGTGGTTATATATAATCTTCGGAAACAGATATAGAAATAAACATAACACAAATCAGCCACAGACATCCATATCACAAAGGCGGAAAAAGATATGAATATATAACACATAAAAGTGTACATCAAAGTAGTGGTCGTGAACGATCGACAATAACATAAGAGAATAGCAACATGTGCTATACAAAAGAATACATCTATGGGTCCATATTTCAAGAGTATACAACAAAAGCTACTAATCTAAGTAGTTAGCCAAAAGTCAGAGTAGTAAACTCCTGGGGAAGAAGTTAAGCAGAAGCACCTGTAACATCTCGGTCTGACCCGAGTATTATTTATAAGAAAATAATAAACGGATCAGTCTAGCTGTAAATATCAGATGACATGATTTAGAATAAGAGATATGGCATAAACATATAATATCCTTAATGGCATACTACTATAAGTATGTAAATGTTAATCGACAAAAGATTAATCGAGATCACAAGAATCTTCTCAAAGATCCAAAAAGGGTATCATACCCAAAACTTGTATTCATAACAAGTCAATGACACACGAATTCACTAATGCACAAAAATTGATAAAGCTTATCAATAGAAATCATGAAAATTGGTGAAGCACAAAATTCCTGAAATCATCTCATGAAATCCAGAAATCATAAGAAAGCGGAGGCCTATCACAAAACGGGAGTATGAAAACTCACCAACACGTGTAACACAAAACGAGACGCTATCTCATGGTAGCTAACCATTAATTTTGAGCCGAAGCTCCACAAGAATGGCCCGAAGACCGTGGGGCGCTACCCTACATATGAGATGGCGAAACATCACACAAACGGGGTTTAGTCTCCCTCGTAGACAAAGAGACAATGCACAGTTGCTAGTCTAAATCACAAAAATGATCGTCATGATCATCAAGAAGTGTCAATTACACTAAGCAAGTAAATATATGAGTTTAGATTCATGTCCCATATCCACTAGCTTAACTTAAATATATACGAACAAACAGTAGATCTTCACTAGGAAATTGTCACAGATGGTTCAATCGAACAAGTTCAAGAAGTAAACGACGAAGAAAACGCAAGCGTTTCATACCACTTGTTTCCCTAAGCCGTTTAATTAGATTTCTCATCCGAGTGAGGTAAAGGTTTGTATATACTAATAGATTAGAAAACGGTTTAGGAAAAGAGCTTTATAATAAAATAGTTTTAAAATCGCTTCGTTGAAAGAGTTTTCATATTTGCTACTAGTATTGAAATCTTTATATTTTTAAAGTGACAGGTCAAAGAAATTGATTGTAGAATCAACAAGTCACAAAAATTTACATTAGACGTGAATAAAATCCAAGGAAATCAGCTCGAAATGCATCAAAGTAGAAATAGGTGGTGCGGCCAAGCAAGCCGAGCGACCTAACATAATCCGGTCGAACGACCTAAGGGTAGAAAGGTGAGCGACCTAACTAAATTGCACTGGCCAAGCGACCTAACATTTTAAGGCTGAACGACCTAATTAAACTAGCGACCTAACAGGGTACGCGATCTAAAGGTATAAAGGTCATGCGACCTAACGGTATTTAGGTCATGCGACCTAATCGGTATTAAGGTCTAACGACCTAACGGAAGACAAGGCAGAGCGACTCAAGTGGGTTCGCGAGTTTGCAGAGGTGAACGACTTAAGGTCTTCAACAAGGCCTAACGACCTATCGACTCGCGACCTAAGGATATAAAGGCCATGCGACCTAAGAGCTTTACAAGACCGAGCGACCTAATTTAATTATGGTCATGCGACCTAAGGGTCCTACGACCTAAAGGAGGGCTAGCTAGCAGAGTTAACGTGGCCATGCGACCTAAACATTTGAGGCCAAACAACCTATTTCACTCGCGACCTAACTAACGCCATAGGCCAAGCGAAAAATGGAACGGCTAAACAGGGCGAGCGACTTAAGGGACTCGCGACCTAAGGTTGGCACGACCTAAGTAGTGCCGAACGGCCTAAGCCAGGAGCGAACTATATGAAGGTCGAGGCTTTTCCATGCGAACGACCTAGCATAGGCAGAACGACCTTAGTGCAGATTTATGCCAAAAACACTAAAATTTGGGGTTTTTCGCCAATCCAATGCAAATGCAAATGTACATGCTAAAGTGATAGGAAATCATTCCCAACAATCCATGATAGTGATAGACATGAATGTGAGATAAAAATCTCACCTTTGCACCAAAAATCAATGAAGATGAAGCTTGAAGCAAACAAGAGTCAATCCCTCTTCATTCTAAGCACAAGAAGCTTGAATCCAATGTCTTCTCCTTGAATTTGGAGTTGAATGATGGATTTGCAAGAGATCTTGAGTTTGGAATTTTAATTTCCCATTCCCTCCTCCATTTTTTATAAAACTTGAATGTTTTTAGAATTATGAAGAGAAGGGGTTGGAGTTAGGGTCTAATAAGCTAAAAGTCCAAACAAAGGTCTCAAGTGAAAAAGTAGTGAAATTCCACCAACTCCAAACATATCAAAGCTTATACTTAAAAAGTTTTAAACGGCATTCCGAACTCAATGAAAGTGGTCTCGAGTCCTAATTTGACCGTTTGCAAAAAGTTGCTTTTCGGACCAAAATCCGACCATCGATAAAATATTTAAATAAAATGTTTAAATATAAAATCGACTAATATGCAGGTTGTTACAGAGACAAACTGATTTCGATAAATAAAACTGAGTACACAAATTCCAATTGTGGACAAAGCAAATTTTTAAATAAAATAAAATTGGAACGAGCTAAAATAAAATGAAAATTGACTCAAATTGCTCGACCACTCCACCGCACGACTTGACCCATTAAAACAAAAGCTCAGCCTGCCCATTAATTTTTCCAAATCAAAATTTACAAAATAAATTTATACTCTTTTTTTTCTTTCTCTGTTAGGAAACAAGTAAAATATTAAAATCTCCAAATCAAAACAACTTTATACCGTTCTTACATATATCATATATCCTCGTACGTAATGTTTCTACATTTTAAAACACATGATTAATTAATCTTGATAATAACTTATTGCTTAACTAATAAATCTTTAATCATTAATTAATAATCTTTAATTATCTAATTAATGATCTTTAATTTCAAATTGATTAACGCTTAATCAATTATTTATTAATCCCTAATCATTAATTAATTAAATTAACTAATTATTCCTTAATTACCTCATAAATTTAATTAATTTCAAATCATTAAATCTTAATTTAACTTTAAGATAAAAACATTTCTTAATTATGCTAAATTGTTATTAACAAAACATTTGAAAACAATTTACTTTTGAATTTACTTTAAAAATTTCATTTCAAAAATGAGAAGTAAAACTGAATACAATTTAACTTAAACAAAGTTTACACAATTTAAAAACCCTTTTAAATTACATGGTAAAGAAATGTTCGTCTTATAAAAGGATAACAATATACAGGTGGCGATAAAATTTCATAAATGATACTCGTCTCTTTCTTTTTTTTATCCTTCAATAGGCATATGCGCTGTGATAAAATACAGGGTGGCGCATGCCTATATTTTCAATATAAGATGGAATAATTTTTTATTTATGTAATTAAATGGAAATTTTGAAGATAAGAATTATAATTTGTGAATATAATGAAATTTAAAATTTAATATTGAAATAGATAAATTAATTGAAATACAAGGTGGCGCAGGTGTGGAGTTGGTCATGCCAAGGTGGTGGAGGCACTTGTAGATAACAGTAAATGTGAACAAAGAAACATGCAAAAAGAAGGTGATAAAAGAGAAAATCGGCATACCTTATACACACGCAAGGAGGAAGAAGGTTGAAGCCAAGATGCAATGAAAATTTTAAGGTGGTGAATTATGTGAACGTGGGTCTTTATTTATAGTCTAAGTCGCGAAGATTATGAGGGAGAAAAATGGCAAGGGAATCAACTTTTGAAATGGTAAGGAAAGATTGCACATGGTTTTGTATTAATTTGTGAAACGCAGGTTGCAAAAATGGGAAAACACAAATTAAGGCGTGCATAATTTAAGGCAACCAAGGAGGGATTTGATATTAATCGGAGAGGTAACATAAATAAAGAGGAAAAGATTGCGCGTGGTTTTGAAATTTACCAGAAGTAATGCGTTGATTAATAAATTTAAAACGCAGGAAATAAATGAAAAAAAAATGGGTAAGTGAAAATAAAGGAGGCAAGCAGGTATTTTCTCTGATACGTGAGGGAATTTATGCGAAGGTGATTAGCATATAAAGAGAACACCTTGCGTTGATTGAGGTGAAAGAATAGGGAAGAAAAATAAAGTCAAATATTACTTCAGTGGTATACTGAGAAAAAAAAAAGAAACTTGCATTGATTTGGATCTGTACATTTGAAGGGATATTATTCCTATTATAAAATAGGAAGCCAAGAAGAAGTATAAACAATTAGTTATGCGATGATTGAGTTAATGAAGAGGTAATTGCGTTAATAAATAAATTAAAGAACGTACGAAATAATGATGTTTGAGAGGTAAGGAAATATGGAATTTGCGAACGTGTTTTTTTTTCTTTGAAATTTAAATGAAGTAATAGCATTGATTAAATGGAAGCAATTGGCAAGAAATTATTTTTCAATGTTCAGGAGATTATTCTGCGTGATGTTTGCTTTATGAAGAGATAAAATTTGTTGATTTATTAATTTAAAAACGCAGGCAAAATGATAAAATGAGAAACGCCAATTCAAGACATGCGAAAATTTTAGGCATTATTTGTTAGAATGGCAAGAGAAATAAATGCATAAATTTATGTGAGAGAGGTCAAAGGCAAGAAATAAAAAATTTGAACGTGTTCGATTGAAAGATGCAAACTACATAGGTTAAAACGCAAGAAATAATAAAATGTTTTTGAATGGCACGTAAATTTAGTAGGCTATAAATCTTAATGATTGCGGCTTATTATTCAATAGAGGAGGAATGGTTAAAATTTTGACACAAAAGTGATTGCGTGTATACAGGGGAATGACGCAAAATATTGGAAGCTATTTATTTAGCAGAGGGAAAGAAACGGCAAACAATTATTTGCTTTAGGAATGGTAAATGGAAATTTAAAGATTTTATACTTATTAAAACAAATGGAAGTAAAGGAGGGTGAAATATCTTTAAACGTAATGGCAAGGCATGGTTGAATTTCCTCCTTTAAAAGTGCATGGCAATTTGATTTAGGAACATACGCAAAATTAGAATGTGAACAGTTATAAATTTGTGGATAACGCTTCTATTAAATCAGAAGAGTAAAAGTAAAGTGAATATATTGGAAGCGTACAATAGAGGCAATAATTTGAGCCCAAAATATAACGAAAATAACGGATTCAAATTTTATACGTCTACCTATTTATACGTTATTTGTTCCATCAAATAACGCCTTTTAAACGCGTAATTAAACAGTTTATTTATACATAAATTTTGAAATTTATTACTTAAATAAAATATGATTTGTTTACATTGGGTTTTTATTTATTTTTATTTACTAAGAAATCTATTTACTTAATTTTAAAAAGGTATATAATTCATTTCTAAAGGAACAAAAGGGAAAAAAATGTTGTTACCAATATAAGTAAAACAACTTCACAATAAATCTTGTACATATATAATCCTTATATAAAAGATTTAGAATTTAAAATTTAAAAATTACAATTCGGGTTATCTTTAACCAAAGTTAAAAATTTCAGAAACCTACTTTTTACATTTAGAATTTGGGCAATGATTTAATCAATTGAACATTCAAATTTTTATATAATAAACCCCAAAGTTTTTTATAAATAAAAGTGCAAAATACTTGTTAAAACTTCGGGCTATTACACTATCCCCTACTCATAACTTTTCGTCCTCGAAAAGGAAGAAGGTAGGGGAATAGAAACAACCTGAAAGAAAACTAAATTGGAACTTAAAATAGAATCATTAATCTAAACCATGCTATTTAAATTTTAAATTAATAATTGATTTCATCTATTTAATTTCACTTAAGTTAAATTTTACTATTTCAAATTTCATTACTTCATCTTCCAATTATCTTAAAATAAAAATTTCTAAAATCATATGTTTGAAAATCATTTGTTATACTCAAAATGTGTTCAATAAGTTAATATCTTTTTTTATTCCTAATTATAACGAAATTTATTTCTCTCAACATATTTTTATCATCTATGTCAAATATGTTTCCACTTATTACAACTGCTTAAATTTATTCTTAGTTCCTTTAACATCATTTTATATTGTAAATTATTCCATTACCTCTGTTATTATATTACCTTTGTTAATCTTTTTATAACTAGAATTTAAATGTATAAAATTTATTATAACCACTCAAATTTTATTTATAAAATCTTTTTATATTGTATATTATCCAAATACATTGTTAACTTCTGAAAATCAAGGTAAGTTATATTGAAATGCAATTGAGTATTATACAAATAAAACTTTCAAATTCAATTATCTCGAGTTGGAATCATTTATTCAAAAATTTGATTTTTTTAATTGAAATTTATTCTTCGAGATAAAATTTAAGAATTAAATTTATGATTCCCTTCAAACCATTTAGGGATAGATAATGTGCACAATATGTCTAATCAAATTTAAATCGTATATCTATATATATTATAAATCAAGTCATATATTAGAGATCCAAATCAATTAAATTCTCAAGGTAACACTGTAGCCAGAATACAGAATGGTCTCTTCACTTCGAAACTCGAAAATGAATGTCAATGATGTTGCAGCCATCACCGAAATTACTTCCCGGCAACAAAGTGAAGAGCACTGATTTTTTAACCTTTAAAATTCTTTGGAAACAAATTTTTATTCGAAAATAATTTAAATAATATATCCTTTTAAAATTTTAAACACAAGGATTGAAACCATCGGAAATTGAATCCTCAAGTTCTTGTTTTAAATTAATTTTTTTTTGTTTCCAATTTTTTTTTAACCATTATTTATAGTTCAATTATATATATGAGACAAAACCCATGGTTTACAAAACCATAAATAAAATCAAAGACTATTATCTCTTGACAACTAGTTAAATTAATTATAAAATTCTGAATATTATACTTATATATATAATATTAGGTTTTTCTTTCCAAATATAGGAACAAATTTTTCAAAACAAGGATAACGATTCAAATTTGATGGACTCAAATCAAAGAGAATTTTGATTTAAAGATAAGTTGGAATCATAAGATCTGATGATTAAATAACAGAATAAGGAACTGGATAAGTTTATATAAATCGCGGAAAACCTTAACCTGGTCAACCGTGACTTAAAGAGTCAGATCGAATGTAGATTTACCATTCAATCTGAAGAGATAGAGTTCGGAATAACCAAAGATACTAGCATCTAAACTGAGGATAAATATAAATCTCTGGTGAATCAATGCTAATTGTAAAGGAGTTTCACCCCTTTATTAGAATATTGGCGAGACCGCCAATTCACTATAAAGATCATCCGAAGTGGAGTTGTGGGATACTCCAGAATTGAAAGAAGATGAATTGTGAGGGACACGAATGAACTTTGGAACCGCGGGCAACGTTCCAAAATTCAAAGGAAATCGAATCAAAAGGAAAATATCCAAACTCGAATGAAAGTGATTCTGTAAATCAAATTTACCGTACATTCTAAGTTTTTCCTAGAGCCAAAGCTCTGATACCAAATGTAACGACCCGATATTTTCAACCATTCGCATCCGCACATGTCGGACTTAAATTGTTCAAAATACCGCATTGTAAATAAAATTTGGCAAATCTCAGAATATACAGTAAATAAATAATCACAAAATCACAGACACAGAAATCAGAATACTCACAGTGGAATTAAAAATTAACTTGGTGGTTCATGAAGCCACTATCCATAGTCTCAAAGAAATATAAAGTACATAGTCTTAAACTAAATATAGTTTCAAATCTCCACAGAAACTCTCAATATTAAATTGTCTTGATTTCAAAGGCTAAAATAAGAATTGAATAGAAACTTGATGGCCGCTTGAAAAGAGATGATCTGCTGAAGTCCTAGCTCTTGAGGTGAAGTCTGAACTGAAACTCACGCTGACCCGAGCGTAAGAATTAAACACAAACACTCGAGTCAAGACATACATACTTATACAGTGTAACCTAATTCAAGTGAACTGTAACATAAAGCATGTAACTTAAAGGATGCTTGGGACCGCCCATCCTCTAAGGATCCGTTAAACTATTTACTATGTAGTAATACTTCGCTATTATAATAGTGTCTATTAGTAAAATAAACTTACTTTTAAATAGAGTTAAGGCTTTACATTTTCCACCTTAACACATAATTTATTCCCATAGTCTATACAGTACCGTAATCTCCCCCAGAATGGGCGTCGTCAGAGGGCACTTCATAGGTATGGTACGAAACCAAAATCGTATAAGGCTCTCTATGGTAGGTGACACGGCACAACTAGGCAATGCCAGGGTAGATATACTAATTACGCATCCGGACCGGTGGAAACGCGTAGCTGCTACTACAGCCCACCTCGAACAACACTCCCAAATCAAAGGTGCGCACCAAAACAATCACAAAAGTAATAGAATGGCAAACGAAGAAGTGCGTCCGATCAGAGGTGCTACCTCATTAATCCGAGAATCGCTCTTGTTTTAGCCACCTTATGCCAACTCACGGCAGTCGGGTCCACGAATTTACCTCAAAGGAAACGTCACCACCATCCTACTTCATTCTGGAATCTCCACCGCGTACACGGTTGTCAAAGTGATTTTCGGTGTCGATAAAAAGTATGCCCATATCCGATCACGGTCTCTTTAACAACCAACGTTATTATTACCCGTGGCTATAAAAATCCAAAATAGTTTTATATTTCAAATCAAAAATACTACATTTAAAACAATTTAGAGGTGAAGTTATAATTCTTACAAAAATCCAATATAAAATCCCAAAGGTTTAGCCTTAATCCATTTGTATCAACTACAACACTTGCAAAGTGCGGTAATATCCTCTACAACAGATTGTGTAAATTAAATTTTAAACTTCAATATAATTTCCGCAAAATTTAACCTTTATTTAAACAAATTTAACTTATAAAAATCAAAATTTCCATCTTTAAGAAGTCATTAAATTACTCAATAAATTATGTTTCTTATAAAGTAAAATTTTCAAATATATATCTACCTTCTTTATACCTTACTTATTATAATCAAGTGCAAAATTATAAAGTTTTACTAAATAATTAAGTTCAATTACCCCTTCAAAAATAAACTTAATCTCAAATCAATTTCTTAACTTACCTTTATTCTAAAACCACTTTACATTTCTAAATTTATTTTTTTCAACTTCCATTTCAAGTATTCACTTTATTTAGCTATTTAATCATAGACAACTTAACCCTCTATTTATTTACTTATTCTAATTTATACCCAAAACATCATATTATATTTTTTTTAACCTGAAACCCATTTTTATTTTATAAATCAAATTTTACAAAATAAATTTAAACTTTATATTCTTAACATTTATTTATTTACATCCTTAACTTGTAAAACATCACTATGCTTAAGAATCATTTTTATCAAATTTTAAACAAAATATTATAACATTCTAAATTAAAATATTTAATTTTTCCAGAAAATATATATATAACCACGGGCCTGTATAATATTTTCTAACCTAGGTCAAGTGATACGGATAATATATCATTTCAAACCGTAATTTACAAAATAAATCTGGGTTCTATCATTTCGAACCCGCAATCCCAAGTTAAATAATAAACTAAATAAATAAATGAATAAATAAATATCATTTAGGCCTATCATTTCAGCCTGTAACGATTTCTATTCTACAGGGAACTTGCAGTGTGATTAAACAGTAAATAATAAATAAATAGTGTAATAGCATAAATAAACAGTATATAATATAACTGATGATGTGCAGGTTTAATAACGGGATTTTTTTAATCATCAATTTATATCACAATCAAATAAAGTGAAATAATAATTACTCTACAATCACACTTGTAATCAATTTACAAATATACAAGTACGTTTGTCAGGTGAGAATACTCACCTTTTAGCTGCCGAAGATTAGACTCAAAACTAAGATAACCACACCTTAACAGTGTTGAAAGCCCGACCAAATATTGGAAGATGAGACAAACTGATTTCGATCTTGAAACCAGATAAATAAATAAAACAGAGTACAAGAATTCTAATTACGGACAAAGCAAATTTTTAAATAAAATAAAATTGGAACGAGCTAAAATAAAATGAAAATTGACTCAAATTGCTTAACCACTCCACCGCACGACTTGAACCATTAAAACAAAAGCCCAGCCTGCCCATTTATTTTTCCAAATCAAAATTTACAAAATAAATTTATTGTGACGCCCCTCCTCTATACTCACGCTAGCCAAGAACACTAAGGAGTAATGCTATCAACTAGCATGGAGAATAATGTTATGGAGGAGCGACCATCCATGTATTTTCTTTGTGCGAGCACCGATATGTCAGATAGTACAGCATGCTTTTCATTTTGAGGAGGTAATCCGACATACCGATACAAACTCAAAGCTATCACACGGTGGCTATATATAATCTTCGGAAACAAATATAGAAATAAACATAACACAAATCAGTCTCAGACATCCATATCACAAAGGCGGAATAAGATATGAATATAACATATAAAAGTGTTCATCAGAGTAGTGGTCTGAAAGATCCACAATAACACAAAAGAGTAGCAACAAGTGCTATTCAAAATAATAAGTATACATCACGATGTCTTTGTCAAAAATGTATACAACACAAAAACTACTAATCTAAGTAGTTAGCCAAAATTCAGAGTAGTAAATCCCTGGGAAGAAGTCAAGAAGAAGCACCTGTAACATCTCGGTCTGACCCGAGTATTATTTATAAGAAAATAATAAACGGGTCAGTCTAGCTATAAATATCAGGTAATATGATGTAGAATAAGAAATACGGTATAAACGTGTGATAACCATAATGGCACACTATAATAAGTATGTAAATGAACATCAACAAAAGATCAATCAATATCATAAGAATCTTCTCAAAGATCCAAAACCACATAAAGGTAATGACACACGAATTCACCAATGCATAAAAATTGATAAAGCTTATCAATAGAAATCATGAAAATAGGTGAAGCATAAAATTTCCAGAAATCAACACACGAAATCCAGAAATCATAAAAAGGGAAAGATGCCTATCACAGAACGGAAGCATGAAAACTCACCAACACGTGTATCACTAGACGGAAAGCTATTCCATGGTTGCGAACCATTTTCACTAGAACGGCCCGAAGACCATGAGTAAAAACTCCTCTAAAATGGCCCGAAAACCGTGGGGCGCTACCCCACATATGTGAGTCAAAATCACACCAAAACGTGGTCTAGTCTCCCTCGCAGACAAAGAGACATCGTACAGTTGCGAGTCTAAATCAAAAATGATCGTCGTGATCATCTAGAAGTGTCAATTACACTAAGCTAGTAAATATATGAGTTTAGCTTCATGTCCCATAACCACAAGCTTAACTTAAATATTTACGATCAAACTGTAGATCTTCACTAGGAAATTGTCACAAAAGGTTCAATTGAACAAGTCCAAGAATTAACCGACGAAGTAAACGCAAGCGTTTCATACCACTTGTTTTACTTAGCCGTTTAATTAGATTTCTCATCCGAGTGAGGTAAAGGCTTGTATATACTAATAGATTAGAAAACGGTTTGAGAAACGAGCTTTATAAATAAAAATAGTGTTTAAATCGCTTTGATGAAAGGGTTTTGATATTTACTACTAGCAACGAAACCTCTATATTTTTAAAGTGACAAATCACGAGGATGATTGTAGAAATAATCAGTCACAAAAATTCACATTCGAAGACGTGAATGAAATCCAAGAAAACCATCTCAAAATGCATCTAAGTGGAAATATCAATGCGACCTAAGAAGGCCGAGCTAAAGTGCAATGGAACGACCTAAAGAAAAATAGATCGAATGAATTAAGGTATAACGACCTAAGGTAAACGAGTTAAGGCACTAACGGCCTAACGACCTAAAGAGGTAGTGACCTATCTCTAACGAGTTGCAACCTAACTATTGGCCGAGCCAAATAGTTAACAGGGGTGAGCGACCTAACCCATGAAGAGAGCGAGCGACTTAAGGCTAGAAACGACCTAATGGTGCAAGCGACTTAGCATATAGTCAGGCTAACGTGCCACGACCTAAAACTAACAACCTATTGTAAACAGATCGAGCGACCTAAGGATAACAAGGGTCGAACGACATAAGGACACGCGGCCTAACAAACGGCATAGGCCGAGCCACCTAGTAGGGAGGAACGACCCATCGTGGCGTGACCTAAGGGTGTTGAGCGACCTAAGGGGTCATATGACCTAATGGTGTAACGGCCCACGAGGCACGACTTAATGTGAGCAATCATGTCAAGCGACCTAGAGAAGTGAGGCCGAGCGAGTTAAGGGGTTAACGAGTCAGCATAGCCGAGCGACCTAAGGTGAAGCGACCTAGAGGTCAGCGACCTAGAGAGGTGTGGGTTAAATGATGTAGTATGGTGCGGCTTTATAGGCCGAGCGACCAAGGGGTTAACGACCTAATGGTGTAACGAGCTAACGAGTAGCGACTTAAGGAATGAAGGTCGAGCTGCAACATTGAACGACCTAAGGAATGAAGGCCGAGCGACCTAGCGACCTAAGCACGTAAACGACCTTTCCACATCAGAACGACTTAAGGCCTTACGACCTACGACCTAGCGACCTAACTCCGAGGAGACTATTCCACAAGAACGACCTAAGCCTAGAATTTCACCAAAAAAACTAAAAATTGGAGTTTTTCGCCAATCCAAACCAAATGCAAATGTGCATGCTAAAGTGATGGGAATTCATTCCCAACAATCCAAGATAGATATAGACAAGAATTGTGAGATAAAAATCTCACCTTTGCACCAAAAATCAAAGAAAATGAAATTTGAAGCTAGTAGAATCAATCCCTCTTCAATCTCCACACAAGAAGCTTGAATCCAATGTCTTATTCTTGAATTTGGAGTTGAATGATGGATTGTAATTGAATTTGAGCTTGGAATTTTAATTTCCCGTTCCCTCCTCCATTTTTGATAAAGCTTGAATGCTTATTTTGTTAGGAAATTATGAAGAGAAGAGGGAGTGGAGGTTGGGCCTAATAGGCTAAGTCCAAACCAAAGTCCAAACTGTAAAAAGTAGTGAAATTCCACTAACTCCAAACATATCAATGTTTATACTTAAGAAGTTGTAAACAGCGTTTCGAACTCAATGGAAGTGATCTCGAGTCCTAATTTGACCGTTTGCAAAAAGTAGCTCTTCGGACCAAAATCCGATTAACGATAAAATATATATATATAAAATATTTCAATATAAAATCCATAAATATGCGGGTTGTTACAGACTCCCCTCCTTAAAGAAATTGCGTCCTCGCAATATATAAGATAGAAATAAAAAGTAACAACCATAAAATCATATAAACACAAAAGAAATTTGAAATAAGAAGTTCACCTCAAAGAGCATCATAAAGTAAGTCCGGATGTGTTCGCTCGATGAATTCTCTAGATTCGCAAAAGCAATCCTTAGGATTTGAGGACCATTGAACCTTCACAAGCAGAACATCTTTATTTCGAAGTCGTTTGACCTCCGAAGCAATAATTCGAATAGGATGCTGCTCATAAGTTAAATTAGGTGAAACTTCAATCTCTTCCACAACACCGGGCTCAAGAAAGAAAATCGAAATCTCGAAGGCATTTCTGTAATTGGGAAACGTGAAACACCTCATGAATAGCAGAAAATCGAGCCGGTAATAAAAGGCGATAAGCCATGGAATCAATACGTTCGACGATACGAAATGACCCAATAAATTGAGGCGCTAATTTTTCCCCATCGACTAAAACGTACAACACCTTTCATAGGTGAAATACGAATAATTTCTGGACCTAAAACCAGCTTTTCACTGGCCTCAAGCCAACAAGAAGGAGATCGGCAAGGCCTTTCATAGAGTGCCTCGAAAGGTGCCATACCAATACTAGATTGGAAGCTATTATTATAGGAAAATTCAATAAGTGAAATATGATCTACCCAACTTCCACCAAAATCAAGCACAAAAGCACGAGGAAGGTCTTCAAGAGTTTGATTCACATTCTCGGTTTGTCCATAGGACTAGGGGTGATAAGGGGTGCTAAAATTAAGCTTCGTTCCAAAAGCTTTTTGAAGACACTTCCAAAAATCCACTAGTAACAATGGATCACGATCACTAATAATAGAAGTAGGAACTCCATGCAATTTAACAATTTCTTTTATAAAGAGTTTGGCCAAAAGAGGAACGGTTCGGTTAGATCGAACGGGAATAAAATGTGGAAATTTAGTAAGTCTATCAACGATCACCCATAAGCTATCATCACCTGAACGAGAACGGGGAAGGAAATCTATAAAATCCATGGAAATTTGCTCCCACTTCCAAATTGGAATTTCTAAAGATTGCATTAACCCACCAGGCCTTTGATGTTCGGCCTTGACAAGTTGGCAAGTCATGAAACGCTTAACAAAGTTAGCAATATCAGATTTCATTCCCTCCCAATAATAAAGTCGCTTCATATTCGTGTACATTTTACTACTACCGGGATGAATGGTAAATTTAGAACGATGAGAATCTTCTAAAATATCTTTACGAAGATCACTAATATTTGGTACGATAAGTTTACCAAATTTTCAAATGCCGCCACTAGACTCAATATCAAAGTCTTTCAAACCTTCAATATCAATTTCCATCCCTACAACTTTGGCTAAGTAGCGCCAATTCGGGATCTAGTCCCTTGAGCTTTAAGAATGCAGTCTAAAAGAGAAGGATGAGCCTCTAGACTACATAAAACAAGGGATGCACATAAATTGGATTTCGCGATCTCGAATCTCACAAGTGGATAGAGTCTCGAGATCATTTCATTTGGATCTCATCGTAGAAACAACTGCTTGTTGCTTACGACTAAGTGCATTGGCAACACGATTTCCCTTTCCAGGAGTATAAGGAATATCAAGATCATAAGATGCAAGAAATTCGAGCAAACGTGGTTAACACCAATTAAGTTTCTTATGAGAAAATAAATATCCTAATGATTTATAATCGAGGCAGAGAACAAATTTCTCCCCCAAATATGATGATGCCAAACACAGAAAGCAAAAACAATAGCCGCGAGCACCAGATCATAAGTGGCATACCTAGTCTCGATCGACTTTTATGATTTAGAAGCAAAAGTTATTGCACGTTCTCTTTTGCAAGAGAACGGCATCCCTACTAATACATTTAGCATTGGTACAAAAGTTAAAGTCTTGGTTCCCTTCGGGAATCACAAGAATAAGAGTATCGAAAAGAAAGAATTTAATCTTCTTTCTCGAAAAGCAAAAACTTTCAAAATCTCAATTACCTTTATAGAAAAATTTATATTTTACAAGTCAATTTTATTATTTCTGACTGTCTCATCAAAGCGTTTAGGAAATCCCTATCGATAACGTTGATCAAGCGCAACGACCAGAATTCTTAAAACACTAAATGGGCAATACAACGTAAAATCATCTTCTATATGATGAAAATATCTCTTAAAACTTTTGAGAATATTCTTAGAATACTCGATTTATAAAATGGATGAAATAAAATGGATAGTCTGAATGACATAATATGTCATTCATATAAATCATAACGAGTGCGGAATGCGGTATGTGGAAGGCAAACTTCCGCAACTATTAGCAATTGAAATTCGGTGGTAAGGTCGAACTGAAAAGACCTTAACACCACTCAACAGATTGCTTAGGTGATAATCCTAAGACAAACTCAAAAATACCAGGAAAATTCTCAAACGATATGAATGAGGGAAATAACTCTTTACTCAACATGTGAGCTTAAAGAATAAAATGATGCCATCGATTTGGAATCGAAATCACAAAGGAAGAATATGAATCTGCTTAACAGATTGAGAATGTCGAAAATGAATAGTCCATACGGAAAAATAGGATACGAGCTTTAAAATGATTAAGCCAATCCTTTCACGCAAATCAATTCCGAAGCCTAAGCAACCCATAATATGCAAATCGGTTCGGAAAGAAAAATCACATGAAATAATTTCGACATTAATAAATAGCAAATTGAGTGTTGCGGATCCACTAATCCGGATTTGCAATTCTCAAAGAAGTTATCAAGCCCAAAGTATAAAAGAAAGAGAATCAACAAGTTCTTTAGTCATAAAATAATGAGATGAAACCCATGTCAACAAGAACTCGAATAAGGTATACACAAAGCAAATATCATCAAGGATTGAATGGAAAATACCTTGACCGAGAGAAGTGTTGTTTATCTCCATCTCTCTCTTTCTTTGAAGCTTAGGGCATGAAGATATGTAATGACCCGAGCCTTTACAATAGAGACAATAAAGGGGTTTCGGGGACTTAATTACATAATGGTCAGTGGAACCACAATTAAAGCATTGTTTACGACTTGGGGTAGGTGTCTTGTCTACCGAAGTTTCTGGTTCCACCTTTTTCTTGCTTAGAAGTACGGGGCAGACAGAAATATGATGACTGGAATTTTTGCAATAACGACACAAGAGTGGTTCCGGACACTTCTTTGCATAGTGGTTCTTAGAATTACAATTGTAGCATCCTCTACAAATAGTGTCTGGAGTATTTGCTACCAAAGTAGGTTGTTTCACCTTTTTATTGGGACAAGGGCTTTTGAACTTAATATGCCTCTTCTTGGACATCCCAATATCACTATCAATTCCTTTATCAGCCTCTTCATGTCGAAGAGTGATATCCACAAGCTGATCGAATGGAACTTCAAGTTTCAGAGGTAAAACCATTTCGGGATTCTTACACAAAGCACAGATAAACCTTTGATTCTTAGCAAGATCCAAAAGTTGTTGGGCAGACATGAATACGCCATCCTGAGAAGGACTACTGGATTGACTAGCGCTAGGACTGCCAGAACTAACCATCTCTTCTTCTTTTAAGAAAGAAAGGAAGAAGAAGGAAAAGGTTATTCTCAGAATGAATATCAAGCAATCTTGATAGATAAAACAAGGAATTATAAAGAAAACAGGATGAATCGGTTCGAAGACTCGAACTAAATCCTGAAGCACGACACCTAAGGTGGACTTAGGACGATGATCCTTGCTAAGTTATTCTACATTGTTCCGAAGTTTGGCTCTGATACCAAGTTGTGACGCCCCACCTCTATACCCACGCTAGCCAAGAACACTACGGAGTAATGCTGCCAACTAGCATGGAGAATAAGGCTGTTGAGGTGCGACCATCCGTGTAATTTCTTTGTGCGAGCACCGATATGTCAGATAGTATAGCATGCTTTTCATTTTAAGGAGGTAATCCGACATACCGATACAAACTCAAAGCTATCACACAGTGGCTATATATAATCTTCGAAAACAAATATAAAAACAAACATAACACAAATCAGTCTCAGACATCCATATCACAAAGGCGGAATAAGATATGAATATAACATATAAAAGTGTTCATCAGAGTAGTGGTCTGAAAGATCCACAATAACACAAAAGAGTAGCAACAAGTGCTATTCAAAAGAATAAGTATACATCACAGTGTCTATGTCACAGATGTATACAACACAAAAACTAATAATCTAAGTAGTTAGCCAAAAGTCAGAGTAGTAAATCTCTGGAAAGAAGTCAAGAAGAAGCACCTGTAACATCTCGGTCTGACCCGAGTATTATTTATATGAAAATAATAAACGGGTCAGTCTAGCTATAAATATCAGGTAATATGATGTAAAATAAGAAATATGGTATAAACGTGTGATAACCATAATGGCACACTATATGTAAATGAATATCAACAAAAGATCAATCAATATCATAAGAATCTTCTCAAAGATCCAAAACCACATAAAGGTAATGACACACGAATTCACCAATGCAGAAAAATTTGTAAAGCTTATCAATAGAAATCACAACAATAGGTGAAGCATAAAATTTCCAGAAATCAACACACGAAATCCAGAAATCATAAAAAGGGAAAGAGGCCTATCACAGAACGGGAGCATGAAAACTCACCAACAAATGTATCACTAGACGGAAAGCTATTCCATGGTTGCGAACCATTTTCACTAGAACGGCCCGAAGACCATGAGTCAAAACTCCACTAAAATGGCCCGAAGACCGTGGGGCGCTACCCCACATATGTGAGTCGAAATCACACCAAAACGGGGTCTAGTCTCCCTCGCAGACAAAGAGACATCACACAGTTGCTAGTCTAAATCTATTAGCACCAAAATTGGTCACTAACACCCTTAGAAAGATTGTGTAGAGAGACTAACGAAGAAAACAAATTAAAATAGCGAAGAAAATATAAAATTTAAATGCCGGAAGTAAGAAAACCAAATTTATAGTGGTTCGGCGTAATAGCCTACGTCCACTTTGAAGTTGATCTTTATTTCTTCACTTGATACTTGATTACAATTACAATCCGTTCTTAAGTTTTTGAATACAATTATTAAGTAAAAGAAATAAGTCTTGAGTGAGGATTGAATGTGGCAGAGTCTCCCCAGTGTTCTCTTAAAATCTGATCCTGTTTTCTGTGCCCTGCCTCCCTATTTATAGACAATAGCGGGTTGGACTTCCCTGGTGGGCTTGGTAGTCGAATAACTCAGTCCATAAAGTGTAGGTACGGCGCGCCGACCCAGGGAGGCCGAACGATGGAATGCCGAACAGAAGCCTTCATGCTGAGCGAGTAGGCCGAGCAATAGTTGAACCGGGTGTGTTGGGGAGGATGCCGAACCATCTTGTTGGCCGAACGTTCGGTGATGCCGAACGTTCCTATGCCGTCCGTACGTGGGAGGCCGAACGATCTTTGGTGGCCGAACGATCGTCTTTGGCCGAACGACATTCAATGCCGAACAATTTTCTTTCGCCGAACGGCATTCAATGCCGAACAATCTTCTTTGGCCGAACTGCATTCAGTGCCGAACAATCTCTTGATGCCGGACGCTCCTAGTTGCCAAACATGTTCTGGTTGCCGAACGATACCTTTGTCCAAACTGATTTGGGATGCCGAACAATCTAGGTTCGCCAAGCGCTCTTCTGATGCCGAGCGTTCCTATGATACTGAGTGCACCTTCTGATGCCGAATGATACTCTTTAGCCGAACGTTACTTTTGGCTGAATGACATCTTCCTTTGGCCGAACGATGATTCTGGCCGAGCGATGCTTTAGGATGCTTAGCCCTCTCTGGATGCCGAGTACTAAGTCGCCTGGACAATTCCTTGGGAAACACTTGCCCCCCAAAGTACATCGTGTGATCGAACACGTTGTTCTTTGAAGGACTAGTTGTTGCAATGCCGAACGATGCACTCAAAGCCGAACGATCTGAGCGTGCCTAACGATCTTCTTGGCCGGCCGAACGATACCTCGTCGACCGGCTCCACCGGTCATAGACTGTTCGAATTCTTCTTCTCCCCTGTAAAACCAGGTGCTCTATTTTTTCTTTCTTACTTCTTACCTGTGATATTCCAAGAGCACGCAACTTGTTTCCTTGGGTTTCAGTCATCCTTTCTGTTTCTCGACTCCAGCTCGTCCTTCCAACAATCCCTTCCCAAGCTCTTATCATTCCTTTTGGTAAGAATTTTCATGTATTAAAATAACGAACTGTAGTTGGATAGGTGATAAGACGTAGGAGGTATGGGGGTGAGGGAGACGAGATGGGTTTTCATCGAGCCCCGAGGCAGGACTTGGTTTGACCTTGAGTGATTCCAAGGCGGGTGGAACGGAGAGGAGAAGAGTGGATGGTAGAAGCGCACGAAGGTGGGAGTTAGTTAGAGGCGAGGACCAGCTGTACGGTGGCCCTTGTGATGATTCGGCGTGATCTCCTCATGCCGAACGAGATTGTAGAGGGAAGATCGAAGGGAAGAGGGGAGAAAGGTTAGGGAATCGACCGATACCTTGGTCGAACGAACACGAATGTCGAACGATAAAACACAAATGCCGAACGATATCCTTTCGGCCGAAAATAACTTAGGCCGGACAAACATGGATGTCGAATCGACCATGCCGAACCAAACATAAGTGCCGAACATAACTTAGGCCGGACAAACATCGATGCCGAATCGACCATGCCGAACCAAACATAAGTGTCGAACATAACTTAGGCCGGACAGACATAGATGCCGAACTGACCATGCCGAACTGAACATAAATGCCGAATAGTGACATGCCGAATAAACAACCTGCCTTGCCCAATTTCATAACTGGATAAGGACAGAAATTTCAGCATACTTGTATATTGAACTAATTTGAATTGACAACCTTCCCAACAGATATAAACCTGAACTTTACTTGACGTAATCGAATAACCTCCTCTAACGTTTTCTGAATCTAAGACTGTAATCGCCATAAGGAAAGCTTTTGGAGACGGTCAGCGATGACGGTCTTCGAAGGCAGTGATGTTAAGCTTAGTTTTATGTTAATAATTCCAAACTTTCAGTGCTCATACACAATTGATGGCACTGGTTCACACACCACTTGGGGGGATTCCTGTTGTTAGTTCCAACGTTGATTATTTTTCAAGTATATCTTACACAGGTGCTTAGCTGAACTATTTGCTGAAGATGTCTAAATGATCTAGCTCCGCCACTCTCTCAGATAGACCGGGGGCGTCTTCCAAACAAAGGGTCCCGGACTCTTCTGATCCGTCGATTTCTCCCGCTCATAGCTTAGCTCTTGATGCCCTGGAGGCGTCCATTTTCTTGGATAACCCGATAGATTCTCAGGCTTCGAAGATTAACGAAGCCGCTCTTCGGAGAATATGTTCCATTCATGGCATCCCTTTTGCCGACGTGTTGGTTCCGTCGGGGCACGACCGTCCACACCTGCCCCCAGTAGGGTATACGGCGTGTAACAAGTTCATGTGTTGGGTCGGCGGCGTGCCTCCGTTCAACCTATTTCTTCGCGATGTGTTGCACTATATTGATGTCGCCCCATCGCAGTTGCATCCAAACGGTCACGCCTTTATCTATGGCACTTACATACTCTTCGTGACTGTTTTCTCTAGACCCCCAACTCCCGGCGATATTAGATACGTATACCTGACCAAGAACCGGGGAGACAGTCCCTCTTAGACGTTCCTCGAGCCACATCGACAGTGTCAAATCTCTACCGGGGCGTGGAGCAGCAAATTCGCCCAGTCCAAACATGAATGGTTCTACGTGCATGGCCCCCCAGGCTTTGCGAGGAGATGGGTTGAAGGAAGAAAGTCTTTTCCCGAGTCGACATTCGCGTTCAACCGGGGCTATACTTTTTCTAACTCATCGTTTCATCTTTTCAGGTCCCAATCCACGTCCTGAGGGCCAAGGGTATTCTGATGCCGTTGAAGCCATTAGAGCTCTTCCTGCTGAGGAACGGGATATTCGAACTCTCATTTCGAATGAGTCGTTATCAAGGTTCGGATTGCTAGTCCCCGGACGCCGGATTAGACTTCCGGAGGGCGCCTCGATTCCCAAGCCCATATCTGGCAAAGGGAAAAAACTGGCCCAGTCCTTTGCACACCAGGTCCCTGACGTTTAGGAAGAGGGGGAAATTAGGGATCAGGGAGCTCCTAAGGCACAAGGTGAGAACGTGGGTCCTACTCCGGATCCACTGGTTAAAGTGCACGATATTGAGATGTCATCTTCCCCTTCGAATGGTAAAAAGAAGTTAACATATAGGACAAGGAAGGAGAAGGTTGGCGGAACTTCCAAAGTTGCGCTCATCCCGGTAGAGAAAGAGGCTTCTTCACAGCAAGTGGAGAGTTCGTTAAAGGGCCTGTCGAATCTCTCTATCCCCGATGATCTGCTTAACTATGACTTTGGCGATCAGGAGGCATTCAAATTCCATTCGCCCGCGAGGGGCGATGTGGGCATTCCACCGCGAAGTCAGGGAGAGAAAACTCCTGTTAGCAAGGCTACAGGTCCGTCGGGGGGAACACTAGGACACACACAAACACGTGCACTTCATTTCTTACCTACTTTTTTTGTCATCATTCCATTCTTTTGCTGATTCGCTATTGTTTGAATTCTTTGCAGGTAACATGGGGCGTTCTCACGGATATGACCACCTTCGCGGTTCGTCGACTTTATGCCAGCCCGATCGGGACTCGGGCCTCGAGAAGCATCGAGATAGAGATAGCGATAGCGACAGAGACTACCATTCCCGAGACTCGTCCTTTCGGAGGAAAACATATTATCAGCCTAACCGCCACCAAGACTCCTCCTATCACCCGGAGCAAAGCATAGATAAACGTGGCCACGAGAAGTTGCAGCCTGATTCTCCCCGGGACCCGCACTCCGATTCTTCTTCCACCCGACATTCCCGGGACTCTCATAGGAGGGGAGAATTTTCGAAGCCATCTCCTCCTGCTCCCCCAACGGACCCATCGGTATCGGAGAGGCTGGCTGAGCTTAAGGCAAGTTCTCGAAAATTTGTTTCGACGTCTTGAAGTTTTTACCTGCTATCCATCCTATCCCTGGTCACGTCAAACAGGGCACTCTCGCTTGCACCAACAACATCTATGTTTAGCATGACGCGTTTTTCCACCTAGCTGAGAAACTCTCTGATGTTTCAGTGGAGCGCCAACACGAAATTGACCGCCTAAAGCTTCAAGCTATTCATGACAGGGATATCATCAAGGCTCGGGATGAAGAGTTGGCCACTTATAAGTCCGAGCTTGAGGTCGCCCGTCAACACGCTGAGGACACCGCCGAGGCCATTTCCCGCCTTGAATTGACTCATAAGAAAGAGCTCGATGAATCGGTCCAACGGTGGGGTGCTCTAGCTTTGGAGAAGGACTCCGTTCAGATGGAGCGGGACACACTCAGTCACCGGGTTAAGGAACTCAAGGAGCAACTTCATAAGGAGAGGAACGAAAAAGTGGCCGCCCAGGTTGAGGCACAACACTATTGCGATGAGATCGTCGCCACCCGACTCCTAAAGGAGAAACTTGAGGACGATCTCTCCAAATTCGAGGCACTGAATAATGAGGCCCGCGAGGAGGGCAAAAAGATAGCGACTGCCGACATCGACTCTCGCCTTGAGGCGGCCAGGGAGGAAGGTAGGAAGGAGATCAAGACCGAGTTCGACCCGCTCATCGCTGATTTCAATGCCCGAGTTCTCATGCATCGAGATTTAACCTTTTTAGGCGATGGCTATCTCGAGTCTCTGATCGAGGCGTGGGAGATCCAGATTCAAATCAGGAAGGCCGAGAGCGGTGTCGAAGAGGTTGATGAGGGAGCTTTGATTAGAGAGTTCTTGAAAGGGAAAGAGCCTTCAGACCTATCAACGGCTAAGGCCCTATACAACAAAGGCTCCCCCTCGAGGAAAGGGAAAGAAGTGGTCACTGGTCCATCCCGTGTCGTGCCCCCAGTTCGTGTGCCTATCCAGCCGGCTAATCGGCTGATACTTGATCCCTTCGAGCAGCACCTTGGCTATGATCCGGAAGCCCCCGGGTTTGGCATTCATGTTCTATCTCCCATCCCGGAGGGTGAGACCCCTCTGACAACTGAGAATCCATCGGCACCCGGTAAGCAACCCCTTTGCTCTATAAGGGTTTTTTTGTGTTTTGCTAGAAGCTGTCGTGCTCTAACATTTGTTCTCCTATGATTTTGTGCAGGTTGTTCTGACCCCGAGCCCATTCCGAGGAGTGATGTCTCCAAGGAGGTGGAGAAAGAGGCGAGTAAGGCTGCTTGAGTTGGCGAGGCTCCTGGACCAGATGCTCAAGTAATCGGGGAGCTCGATGAAGGCAAATCCGACTCTTCCAATGAGAGTTTTGAAATAGAAATCACAGGCGCCTCCGAGCATACATCTGAACCGAGCATGAACGATGAAGGCAAATCCGACTCTTCCAATGAGAGTTTTGAAATAGAAATCACAGGCGCCTCCGAGCATACATCTGAACCGAGCATGAAGGAGCGACTCGATAAAGAGAAGGAAGTGACAGCCAAGGTTAAGGCTGAGCCTCGGGATGTGGACCTTGATGACCCCTTGAACAAACCGTTGAAGGTCATCCTCCCTGGCAATTCCAAGCCTATAGATGTTCCCCCTACTTCTTCGGTCGTCACCCTTCCATCGAGGAAGGGTTCCAAGGGTAAATGCTCTGAGGAGGAGCCGTCCAGGAAGAAGTCAAAGAGGCACAAGAAGTGATTGCCACTCTCGGTCAACGAGAGATAGTTGAAGTCATGTAATTTTTCTTTTCTTTTTACTTCCATAGTCTTTGTAAATAATTTCTTGACTCCGAACTTTGGAGGGTTTGTAGTAGAAACTTTTTCTGAATAAAGTGTAGTTCCTTTTTCTATTTCTGTTAAAACTCTTATGATTCAGTCTTCTGTGTGGTTGTGACTTGAATCCAGACTGTCATAAGTAACATAGACCTCTTGGTCTATCTTTAAACAGCTGGGAACTCCTTCGGGATTCGTTGGACTTCCATTTTGTGCTTCGAGCACTCGGAATACTATCTCGTCCGTATGCCAGGGATTCGATGAATCTATGTCATTTGTGTCATAGTTCAAATTCAGGGAACTCGGAGATTTTGAAATTTTTATACTCGAGTCCACGCTCCCGGGACAAAGAGTACTCCAATCCACACTCTGGGGACATGGAGATTTTGAATCGTTTATACTCAAGTCCGCACTCTGGGGACGTGGAGGTTTTGAATAATTTATACTCGAGTCCGCGCTCCAGGGACTTAGAGATTTTGAATTGTTTATATTCGAGCCCGCACTCCGGGGACTTCGAGTACTCCAGTCCGCACTCCGGGGACTTGGAGGTTTTGAATCGTTTATACTCGAGCCCGCGCTCCGGGGACTTAGAGATTTTGAAGTGTTTATACTCGAGTCCGCACTACGGGTTCTTCGAGTACTCCAGTCCGCACTCCGGGGACTTGGAGGTTTTGAATCGTTTATACTCGAGTACGCGCTCCGGGGACTTAGAGATATTGAATTGTTTATACTCGAGTCTGCACTCCGGGACTTCGAGTACTCCAGTCCGCACTACAGGGACTTGGAGGTTTTGAATCGTTTATACTTGAGTCCGCACTCCTGGGACTTCGAGTACTCCAGTCCGCACTCCAAGGACTTGGATATTTTGAATCGTTCATACTCGAGTCCGCACTCCGGGGACTTAGAGTACTCTAGTCCGCGCTCCGAGGACTTGGAGATTTTGAATCGTTTATACTCGAGTCCGCACTCCGGGGACTTTGAGTACTCTAGTCCGTGCTCCAGGGACTTGGAGATTTTGAATTGTTTAGATTTGAGTCCGCACTCCGGGGACTTCAAGTACTCTAGTCCGCGCTACGGGGACTTGGAGATTTTGAATTGTTTAGACTCAAGTCCGCACTCCGAGGACTTCGAGTACTCCAGTCCACCCTCTGGGGACTTGGAGATTTTGAATCGTTTATACTCGAGTCCGCACTCCAAGGACTTCGAGTACTCCAGTCCGCACTCCGTGGACTGGGAGATTTTGAATAGTTTATACTCGAGTCCGCAGTCCGAGGACTTAGAGTACTCCAGTCCGCGCTCCGGGGACTTGGAGATTTTGAATCGTTTATACTCGAGTCCGCACTCCGGGGACTTTGAGTATTCCAGTCCGCGCTCCAGGGACTTTGAGATTTTGAATTGTTTAGACTCGAGTCCGCACTCCAAGGACTTCAAGTACTCTAGTCCACACTCCGAGGACTTGGAGATTTTGAGTCGTTTATGAGCGTTCGTACGCTAGTCAGAATATCATAATTTTCAGCCGCTTGTCACAGGAATATCATGCGCAGAGACATTGGTCATTTATGAAAAAGGTGGCTGCAAGCCTTTATTAATGAAAGCAAGCTAAATTGTCTTATTACATGCCAAGAACTGGAAATGAAAACATACTGTAAATAAATGCAACTACTGCATGAAGGAAATTGATTAAGTGTAGTAACGCCGCAAGTGCTCGCTGTTCCATGCTCGGGGGAGTGTCACACCATCGACGGTCGCTAGCTTGAAAGTTCCTTCTCCAAGCCTCTATTCGATGACGTATGGACCTTCCCATGCGGGGTTCATATGTGATGGGACTGGGAAAGCTCGTTTTAGAACGAGATCTCCCACGTCAAAGACTTCAGGTCGGACTTTCTCATTATAATATCTCGCGACCCGATGTCTGTACGAGGCTGCTCTCAGATCAGCTTCTTCGCGTTTTTCATCGATAAAGTCCAACGACTCCAGTAAGAGATCCTGGTTTGAATCGGGGTCGTAATAAGTCACCCGATGTGATGGAACTTCAAGTTCTACGGGTATGACAGCTTCCGTCCCGTATGCCAATGGAATGGTGTGTGGCCAGTCGCGGTCTTGTGGGTAGTTCTATAGGCCCAAAGCGTTGTCGGGAGTTCATCTACCCACTTGCCTCTAGCCTTTTCCAAACGCTTCTTCAATATGGATTGATTATTTTGTTTACAACTTCTACTTGTCCATTCACCTTCGGGTGACCAACTAGTGCGAACCTTTTCTCAATGCCATATTTCTGACAAAATTCTTTGAACTCCTTGCTTTCGAATTGAGTTCCGTTGTCTGTTATGATGGTCCGTGGAAGGCCAAAACGGCATATAATACTTCGTTCAATGAAGTTAATGACTTTCTTGGTGGTGATCGCGGCCATAGGCTCCGCTTTCGCCCATTTGGGGAAATAATCTACCGCCACTATTGCGTATTTCACGCCTCCTTTGGCTATGGGTAAAGAGCCGATCAGGTCAATTCCCCACATTGCAAATGGACAGGGACTAACCATTTGTGTGAGTTCCGTCGGCGGAGCTCTTGGGATTTTTGCGTATATCTGGCACTTGTCACATTTCCTCACATAGTACGCGGCGTCACGATTCACGGTTGGCCAATAGTATCCGTAGCGGAGGATTTTCTTTGCCAAAGTTTGCCTCCCGGTATGATCGCCACACTATCCCTCATGGACTTCCTCCAGTACCCGTTTTATCTCGTCATGGGCCACACAACGGAGTAAGGGGGTCGAGAATCCCCTCCGATACATTATTCCGTCTTGTATTACATAATGTGAAGCCTTATGAAGGAATTGGCGTATTTCGCTCCATTTCTCAGGAAAATTCCCATGTAGCAAGTACTGTTTGATCGGGGTCAACCACGATTCCCGTTCGAGTTCGGTCTCCAAGATGAAGTATATTTCCATCATGTCTATACTTGGGGAAAGCAGGGTCTCGACAAGGAACAATCCCATTTGCTGTGCATCACCAGTGCTTGCGAATTTTGCTAATGAGTCAGCTTCTATATTCTGTTCGCGTGGGACATGGAAGATGTCATAATATTCGAGACTTGCCAGTAGTTCTCTAGTCCGAGCAAGGTAAGGAGCGAGTATCTATCCCTTTGCTTGATAGTCTCCCCACACCTGATACACTACCAGTTGTGAGTCACAGAAGATTTCGATTGACCTTACTCCTAATTAGATAACGAGTCTCAGACCAGCAATCAATGCTTCATATTCATCTTCGTTATTTGTTGCTGCAAACTCAAGCTTCAAAGCGTAGTAGATTGATCGGTGCTCGGGGCTTACTATGACTATACCTGCCCCCGAGCGATGGACGTTAGATGCCCCATCGGTGTACATCTTCCATCGAATGGGAGGTATGACCTTGTGACTGCTCGGTTCATCTGGCAGAGTGAATCCAGCGATGAAGTCAGCTAGTGCTTTTCCTTGTATGGCCCTTCGTGGCAGGTAGGCAATGTCGAACTGACTCAACTCAATATTCCATTTTAGCATCATTCCGGAAGTTTTCGGTCGTTGGAGCACCTGTCGCAATGGTTGGTCAGTGTAGACACTGATCGAGTGTACCTGGAAGTATGGACGAAGCTTGCGTGATGCAATCACCAAGCAATGTGCGAGTTTCTCAATCTTTGGATAGTTCCTTTCCGCCCCCGTCAAGCGTTTACCAACATAGTAAACTGGCCTTTGAACCCGGCCTTCCTCATGGACCAGGGGTGTGCTGATGGCATGGTAGGAGACAACTAAGTGTACGTACAACATCTCATGGTCTATTGGTTTCGATAGCACCGGGGGGCTCTCTAGGTATCTTATCAGAGCTCGGAATGGTTCATCGCAGTCTTTGGTCCATTCGAAGTTTCTCTTTCCCTTCTTTATAACATCAAAGAACGGAATACACTTGTCTGTGACCCTGGATATGAATCGACTCAGTGCAGCCACTTTTCCGTTTAAGCTTTGCACCTGCTTTATGGTTCTAGGTACCTGTATATCTCGGATGGCCTGGATCTTTTCTGATTTAGCTTCGATTCCTCGTGCATTCACAATGAAACCAAAGAATTTTCCTGAAGCCACGCTGAATGAACACTTCGAAGGATTGATCTTCATCTCAAAGTGCCTCGGTATATCGAACATCTCTGCTAAGTCTCGGATGTGGTCGTTTGACTGTCGTGACTTCACAGGCATGTCATCCACATAGACCTCCATCGTTTTCCCAATCTGATCTTTGAACATTCGATTTACCAGACGCTGGTAAGTCGCCCCGGCGTTCTTCAGTCCGAAGGGCATCACTACATAGCAACATAACCCAACATTTGTGACAAAGCTGGTGTGTTCTTTGTCCGGGGTGTGCATCGGAATTTCATTGTATCCAGAGTATGCGTCCATAAATGATAGTAACTCGTGTCCGGCTGTTGAATCGACTAGTTGGTCAATCCTTGGTAGCGGGAAGCTATCCTTCGGGTAGGCCTTGTTTAAATCAGAATTATCGACACAAGTTCTCCTTTTTCCATTTGCTTTCTTTAATAACATCGGGTTAGATACCCATTCAGGGTAGAGGGCGTCGCGGACGAACCCGTTGGTTTTGAGTTTGTGCACCTCCTCTTTGAGGGCTGCGGACCTTTCTGGGTCCATGCCTCTCCTCTTCTGTTTCACGGGGACATGTTTTGGGTCTATGTTCAACATATGACTCGCAATTGCAGGAGAAATCCCGCACATATCAGAATGTGTCCAAGCGAAAACATCAAGGTTTGCTCGGAGGAAGTCAGTGAGGTTTTCAGCTGCCATGTGGTCTAGCTGTGATCCTATTTTAAGAACTAGTGATGGGTCGCTGCAGCTAACTGAGATATCGATAGTTAATTCAGCTGATGCTGCATTTGTTTCCCTGGGTTCCCCATCATCATCTCTCGGTTCTATGTCTCCCTTGATCCGAGAATGTCGCCCGAGCCAGGGCACGGGCGCTAGTTGTCAATCATCAGAATTTTTGACGTGGACGGAGCTGTCCGCGACCTTTCCTTGCTCCCTACGCTGCGCCTCTCTGAGCTCAGCTACATAGCATGCACGACCGGTTGCCTGATCACCATGCACTACTCCTAGTCCTTTGTCTGTGGGAAACTTTAATGTCAAACACCACGGGGCCAAAGCTGCCCTGAAATCTGCGAGGGCTGGTCGTCCTAGGAATACGTTGTATGGTGAATCAACATCTAGCACTATGAATGGTAGGATTCGCACTCTTCTACGTTCTCCTTGTCCCAGTTCAACTGGTAACTCCACATATCCTATTGCGTCTGTTGCTGCGCCGTTAAAGCCATGGATTCGGGCTTTAGATGGTTTCAAATCCTTGGTCTCCAACTTCATTTGGTCATACACTTTTTTGAAGATGATGTTAACGGAGCTTCCGCAATCGACTAGAATTCTTCTCACGAATGCTAGTCCGATGGTCGCGGATATGACCACTGAGTCGATAGTAGGAGCTTCCACCTTATCCACATCTCTATTCTTGAATACAATATCGTCATTCATCGTGCGCTGCTGCTTTGCGGGAGTTCCATCCTCCACATCTGAACAGCACTCATACTCCGTATGTCTCAGAGAATTAGCATATCGCTCCATCTCCTGCCAATTTTTATCCGCAGCATGAGGTCCACCAACAATTGTGTTAATAACCAATCTTCCCACAGTCCGAGCAGGTTGTTCTGGCTGGCATGGAGCTGGCCCGCGTCCGGGGTCCGATGTCTCATGTCTTCCGTCTGGCGAATCTTTGACAAATTCCTATAGCTTCTTCTACCTAATCAATTTCTCAATAGTGTCATGAAGGTGTCTGCACTCTTCTGTGTTGTGTCCGTAAGACTCGTGAAAGCGGCAATACTTTCCAGTCCGCTTCTGCTCCTCTATTGATTCCTTTGGGCGTGGTTTTCTATATTAAAAGGTGTTGCAAGTCGATAAGTAGATGTTCTCAAGGGATGCATTTAGTGGATTGTATTCATTGTAGGTTGGGATTCTAGACTTCCATCTCCCCGTTTCTTTCCTCTTTCCGGGATTTCCACCTCCGGTCCCTTTACACTGCCCGGGGTTGTTCTGGGCATTGGCTTGAGTCTTTCCAGGGTTATTGCCGGTTGTCTTCAGGGCGATGTTATTCTTTACCGATTCCTGAACGGGCCATGGTGCCTTGTCTTTCCTTGTCCACCGAGCTTCTTCCCTCCTTATGAACTGATTGGCTTTCGAATAAAAACGTTCCAGCGTAGCTAGGGGCTTTCCTGCCAACTAATCTCCAAATTCAGAGTTTGGATCCACTCCATGCATTATTGCCATCAAAATGTCATGGTCGTTAGGATTGCTCACTTCAGTAGCGGCAATATGAAATCTCTGCAAGTATGCTTTCAGTGATTCTCCTGGAGCTTGATTCACACTTGATAAGGACATCACATCCTTGGGACGAGTGGTGTGTATCTTGAATTGTTCCATGAATTTTCTTGCTAATTCGTCGAAGCTTTATATTGACCGTGGGGGAAGTCGAGTGAACCACATGGTGGCAATTCCGGATAGAGTTATAGGGAAGCACCTGCACTTGGTTGCGTCTTTGGCTCTTATTGAATCCATCATCCATCCATACCTCATTACATGCTGTCTAGGGTCAGTTTTCCCTTCATAGGCAGGAATGGTGGGCATGCAAAACTTTCTTGGGTATTCAGCCTGTAGAATGGTATCTGTGAAGGGAGTATGACTCTTGGACACTCCCCAATCTTCATTAGTTAATTCTTGGTTCTCTTTCATCAACTGCCTAACCATAGCTGTCAAGTCTAGGGTAGGTATGGAAGATGGAAGATTGGGTTCTTTGAGATATTGGTGAGTTTGGCGTCCAGTCTCCTCGTGAGCTTTATTCCTAGTCGATCGATCAGTGGCACCTGCTTGTGCACCTTCATCCTTGCGGCATCTACGCCTAGGTGGTTCATCAGCTGAAGTCGAACTATCATCTTCTGAGTAAGGGGCAGGGCTAATTCCAGCATTCTGACGCTGCTGTTGAGTAAGCTGAATCATGAGGTCAGCGTTGGCTTGCATTTGCTCAGCAAGTTGCCTTTTACTTTCCTTAAGTTTTCTTATCAAATCATTGAACTCTGCTCGGGATACGACTTCCGCTTGATCTTGGTTGGAGCACCCTGCGCCTCGAATTGCTTGTTGCTTGCTAGGACCGTCTTTTTGTATGCAAGCAGTATCACGGACATCTGCACTTTGAGAGGACGATCTGGTTCGTGGTCTCCCCATGGTAGAGTTGTTGGTTGTAACTCTGAGTAGAATCAACAGATGCCTTATGAATGATTATGGATCTCCTTTGGGGGATTTATGCAATACAGTAGCTACAAAGTAGATCCTATTGCCTGAGAATTCAATTCTCAGTGAAAGCACCAAAATTGGTCACTAACACCCTTAGAAAGATTGTGTAGAGAGACTAATGAAGAAAAAAAATTAAAACAGAGAAGATAATATAAAATTTAAATGCGGGAAGTAAAAACACCAAATTTATAGTGGTTCGACGTAATAGCCTACCTCCACTTTGAAGTTGATCTTTATTTCTTCACTTGATACTTGATTAAAGATACAATCCGTTCTTAAGTATTTGAATACAATTGTTAAGTAAAAGAAATAAGTCTTGAATGAGGATTGAATGTGGCAGATTCCCCCAGTGTTCCCTCAAAATCTGATCCTGTTTTCTGTGCCCCTGCATCCCTATTTATAGACGATAGTGGGTTGGACTTCCCTGGTGGGCCTGGTAGTCGAATAACTCGGTCCAGATAGTGTAGGTACGGTGCGCCAACCCAGGGAGGCCGAACGATGGAATGCCGTATAGAAGCCTTCATGCTGAACGAGTAGGCTGAGCAATAGTCGAACCGGGTGGGTTGGGGAGGATGCCGAACCATCTTGTTGGTCGAACGTTCGGCGATGCCGCACGTTACTATGCCGACCGCACGTGGGAGGCCGAACGATCTTTGGTGGTCGAACGATCTTCTTTGGCCGAACGACATTCAATGCCGAACAATCTTCTTTGGCCAAACTGCATTCAGTGCCGAATGATCTCTTGGTGTCGGACGCTCCTAGATGTCGAACGTGTTCTGGTTGCCGGACGATACCTTTGTCCAAACTGATTTGGGATGCCGAACAATCTAGGTTCACTGAGCGCTCTTCTAATGCCGAGCGTTCCTATGATGCCGAGTACACCTTCTGATGTCGAACGATACTCTTTAGCCGAACGTTACTTTTGGCTGAATCACGTCTTCCTTTGGCCAAACGATGATTCTGGCCGAGCGATGCTTTAGGATGCTTAGCACTCTCTGGATGCCGAGTACTAAGTCGCCTGGACAACTCCTTGGGAAACAAAATCAAAAATGATCGTCTTGATCATCTAGAAGTGTCAATTACACTAAGCTAGTAAATATATGAGTTTAGCTTCATGTCCCATAACCACTAGCTTAACTTAAATATTTACGAACAAACTGTAGATCTTCACTAGGAAATTGTCACAAAAGGTTCAATCGAACAAGTCCAAGAATTAACATATGAAGTAAACGCAAGCGTTTCATACCACTTGTTTTGATAAGCCGTTTAATTAGATTTCTCATCCGAGTGAGGTAAAGGCTTGTATATACTAATAGATTAGAAAACGGTTTGAGAAAACGAGCTTTATAAATAAAAGTAGTGTTGAAACCGCTTTGATGAAAAGGTTTTGACATTTACTACTAGTAATGAAACCTTTATATTTTTAAAGTGACAAATCACGAGGATGATTGTAGAAACAATCAATCACAAAAATTCACATTCGAAGACGTGAATGAAATCAAAGAAAACCATCTCAAAATGCATCTAAGTGGAAATATCAATGTGACCAACAAGGCCGAGCTAAAGTGCAATGGAATGACCTAAAGTAAAATAGGTCGAACGAATTAAGGTATAATGACCTAAGGTAAACGAGTTAAGGCATTAACGGCCTAACGACCTAAAGAGGTAGTGACCTATCTCTAACGAGTTACAACCTAACTCTTGGCCGAGCTAAATAGTTAACAGGGGTGAGCGACCTAACCCATGAAGAGAGCGAGCGACTTAAGGCTAGAAACGACCTAACGGTACAAGCAACTTAGCATGTAGTCGAGCTAACGTGCCACAACCTAAAACTAACGACCTATGGTAAACAGATCGAACGACCTAAGGATAACAAGGGTCGAACGACATAAGGACACGCGACCTAACAAACGTCATAGGCCGAGCGACCTAGTGGGGAGGAACGACCCATCGTGGTGCGACCTAAGGGTGTTGAGCGACCTAAGGGGTCAAACGACCTAATGGTGTAACGGCCCATGAGGCACGACCTAATGTGAGCGAACAGGTCGAGTGACCTAGAGAATTGAGGCTAAGTGAGTTAAGGGGTTAACGAGTTAGCATAGCCGAGCGACCCAAGGTGAACCGACCTAGAGGTCAGCGATCTAGAGAGGTGTGGGTTAAATGCAGTAGTATGGTGTGGCTATATAGGCCGAGCGACCAAGGGGTTAACGACCTAATGGTGTAACGAGCTAACGAGTAGCGACTTAAGGAATGAAGGCCGAGCTGCAACGTTGAACGACCTAAGGAATGAAGGCCGAGCGACCTAGCGACCTAAGCACGTAAACGACCTTTCCACGTCAGAACGACTTAAGGCCTTACGACCTATGACCTAGGGACCTAAGCACGTAAACGACCTTTCCACGTCAGAACGACTTAAGGCCTTACGACCTATGACCTAGCGACCTAACTCCGAGGAGACTATTCCACCAGAACGACCTAAGCCCAGAATTTTACCAAAAACACAAAAAATTGTAGTTTTTCGCTAATCCAATCCAAACCAAATGCAAATGTGCATGCTAAAGTGATAGGAATTCATTCCCAACAATCCAAGATAGATATAGACAAGAATTGTGAGATAAAAATCTCACCTTTGCACCAAAAATCAAAGAAAATGAAGCTTGAAGCAAGTAAGAATCAATCCCTCTTCAATCTCAACACAAAAAGCTTGAATCCAATGTCTTCTTCTTGAATTTGGAGTTGAATGATGGATTGTAATTGAATTTGAGCTTGAAATTTTAATTTCCCATTCCCTCCTCCATTTTTGATAAAGCTTGAATGCTTATTTTGTTAGGAAATTATGAAGAGAAGAGGGAGTGGAGGTTGGGCCTAATAAGCTAAGTCAAATCAAAGTCCAAAGTGTAAAAAGTAGTGAAATTCCACTAACTCCAACATATCAATGTTTATACTTAAGAAGTTGTAAACGGCGTTTCGAACTCAATGGAAGTGGTCTCGAGTCCTAATTTGACCGTTTGCAAAAAGTAGCTCTTCGGACCAAAATCCGATTAACGATAAAATATTTAAATAAAATAATTAAATATAAAATCGATAAACATGCGGCTAGTTACATTTATACTATTTTTTTTTCTTTTTTCTTTCTCTGTTAGGAAACAAGTAAAATATCAAAATCTCCAAATCAAAACAACTTTATACTGTTCTTACATATATCATATATCCTCATACGTAATGTTTCTACATTTTAAAACACATGATTAATTAACCTTGATTATAACTTATTGCTTAATTAATAAATCTTTAATCATTAATTAATAATATTTAATTATCTAATTAATGATCTTTAATTTCAAATTGATTAACGCTTAATCAATTATTTATTAATCCCTAATCACTAATTAATTAAATTAACTAATTATTCCTTAATTACCTCATAAATTTAATTAATTTCAAATCATTAAATCTTAATTTAACTTTAAGATAAAAACATTTCTTAACTATGACTAAATTGTTATTAAAAAAACATTTGAAAACAATTTACTTTTGAATTTACTTTAAAAATTTCATTTCAAAAATGAGATGTAAAAATGAATACAATTTAACTTAAACAAAGTTTACACAATTTAAAAACCCTTTTAAATTACATGGTAAAGAAATGTTTGTCTTATAAAAGGATAACAATATATAGGTGGCGATAAAATTTCATAAATGATACTCTTCTTTTTTTCTATCCTTCAATAGGCATATGCTCTGTGATAAAATACAGGGTGGCGCATGCCTATATTTTCAATATAAGAATGGAATACTTTTTTATTTATGTAATTAAATGGAAATTTGAAAGATAAAAATTATAATTTGTGAATATAATGAAATTTAAAATTTAATTTTGAAATAGATAAATTAATTGAAATACAAGGTGGCGCTGGTGTGGAGTTGGTCGTGTCAAGGTGGTGGAGGCACTTGTAGATAACAGTAAATGTGAACAAAGAAACATGCAAAAAGAAGGAGATAAAAGAGAAAATCGGCATACCTGATACACACGCAAGGAGGAAGCAAGGAGGAAGAAGGTTGAAGCCAAGATCCAGTGAAAATTTTGAGGTGGTGAATTATGTGAACGTGGGTCTTTACTTATAGTCTGAGTCGCGAAGTTTATGCGGGAGAAAAATGGCAAGAGAATCAACTTTTGAAACGGTAAGGAAAGATTGCGCGTGGTTTTGTATTAATTTGTGAAACGCAGGTTGAAGAAATGGGAAAACACAAGTTAAGGCATGCGTAATTTAAGGCAAGTAAGGAGGGATTTGATATTAATCGGAGAGGTAACGTAAATAAAGGGGAAAAGATTGTGCGTGGTTTTGAAATTTACCAGAAGTAATGCGTTGGTTAATAAATTTAAAGCGCAGGAAATAAATGAAAAAAAATTGGGTAAGTGAAAATAAAGGAAGCAAGCATATATTTTCTCTGATACGTGATGGAATTTATGCGAAGGTGATTAGCATATAAAGAGAACACCTTGCGTTGATTGAGGTGAAAGAATAGGCAAGAAAAATAAAGTCAAATATTACTTCAGTGGTATACTGAGAAAAGAAAAGGAAACTTGCATTGATTTGGATCTGTACATTTGAAGGGATATTATTCCTATTATAAAATAGGAAGCCAAGAAGAAGTATAGACAATTTATTATGAGATTATTGAGTTAATGAAGAGGTAATTGCATTAATAAATAGATTAAAGAACGCACGAAATAATGATGTTTGAACGGTAAGGAAATATAGAATTTGCGAACGTGTTTTTTTTTCTTTGAAATTTAAACGAAGTAAGAACATTGATTAAATGGAAGCAATTAGCAAGAAATTATTTTTAAATGGTCAGGAGATTATTCTGCACGATGTTTGCTTTATGAAGAGGTAAAATTTGTTGATTTATTAGTTTAAAAACGCAGGCAAAATGATAAAATGAGAAACGCCAATTCAAGGCATGCGAAAATTTTAGGCAATATTTGTTAGAATGGCAAGAGAAATAAATGCATAAATTTATGTGGGATAGGTCAAAGGCAAGAAATAACAATTTTGAACGTGTTCGATTTAAAGATGCAAACTGCATAGGTTAAAACGCAAGAAATAATAAATTGTTTTTAAATGGCACATAAATTTAGCAGGCTATAAATCTTATTGACCGCAGTTTATTATTCAATAGAGGAGGAATGGTTTAAATTTTGACAAAAAAGTGATTGCGTGTATACAGGGGAATGACGCAAAATATTGGAAGCAATTTATTTAGTAGAGGGAAAGAAACGGCAAACAATTATTTGGTTTAGGAACGGTAAATGGAAATTTAAAGATTTTATACTTATTAAAACAAATGGAAGTAAAGGAGGGTGAAATATCTTTAAACGTAACGGCAAGGCACGGTTGAATTTCCTCCTTTAAAAGTGCATGGCAATTTGATTTAGGAACATACGCAAAATTAGAATGTGAACGGTTATAAATTTGTGGATAACGCTTCTATTAAATCAGAAGAGTAAAAGTAAAGTGAATATATCGGAAGCGTACAACAGACGCAATAATTTGTGCCCAAAATATAATGAAAATAACGGATTTAAATTTTATATGTATACATATTTATACGTTATTTATTCCATCAAATAACGTGCCTTTTAAACGCGTAATTAAACAGTTTATTTATACATAAATTTTGAAATTTATTACTTAAATAAAATATGATTTGTTTACATTGGGTTTTTATTTATTTCCATTTACTAAGAAATCTATTTACTTAATTTTAAAAAGGTATATAATTCATTTTTGAAGGAACAAAAGGGAAAAAAAATGTTGTTACCAATATAAGTAAAACAACTTCACAATAAATCTTGTACATATATAATCCTTATATAAAAGATTTAGAATTTAAAATTTAAAAATTACAATTAGGGTTATCTTTAACCAAAGTTAAAAATTTCAGAAACCTACTTTTTAAATTTAGAATTTCGGCAATGATTTAATCAATTAAACATTCAAATTTTTATATAATAAACCCCAAAATTTTTTATAAATAAAAGTGCAAAATACTTGTTAAAACTTCGGGTTGCTACACTCCAAGTTTAATAAGTTTATATCAACTTATAGGATTTAATTTTTAAATAATCTCAATTCCAAATAAATTTCCAATTTATCTTCCAATCTTAATTGATTTGGATCATTATAACTCTATATATATACAATATTTTAAACCTGTACTTGATCATATAATATAAATTATCAAACTCCATTATTCAACTTATTTATTTTTATTCAACGGATTTATACATAGCTTAAATTCAAAAATTTAACTACATATGTATATATAAAATAATATTTATACAATATCAAAATTTAATATTTATTAAACCGTATCCTATCCAAACCATAGAAATCATTTTCAAAATAATTATATATATAGACCGACGGTGTCTGTATAAATTTTCTATCCTATGGTCAAGTGATACGGATATTTATCATTTCAATCCGTAATTTAAAATAAAAATTACGGTTATATATCATTTCAAACCGCAATCCCGAATGAAATGAAATGCATAACAACTTGCAGTTAATATAAATAAACGTCCATTCATCCATCAAAATCATACATCCATTTATCACAATCATCAACTAAATTAGAACAATACATCTATATATAACATATGATAAATAACAGGCATTCACTGGCACTTTATTTTGCAAAATAAATTTACTGATAATTTAACTGGTAGTTTATATGCATAATAAATTTACTAATAATTTAACTATCAGTTTATATGCAAAAATGAATTAAATAACAAGTAAATTTAATGAATGCAAATTAACTAATATAATGATGAAATAGATGCCAAACAGCTATAAGTAAATTTTAAAACACATCATTAATCAATTTAACAAACATAAGAAATCTTAGAAGTTGTGAGTGGTTTAAAACACTCTCCTTTTGAATTTAAATTGAATTTAAATTCAATTTAAACCGAAAAATTTGACCATCTCAGAATTCATCCAAACCTTCGTCATCAAGTCCGAAATTTCAATACGATCCTAACAAAAGAAACCGCGCGTAAAATGGATATCGTATGCAAAACTTGTGATGATTTAAGCGATTGAAAAACAAAAATTAAATAATTTACGAAACAAAACATACACTTCTATTCAATCTACGTCAGCAACATCTACTATGCGTGCGTCTTCTCCAGTGAAGCCGGGCCCAGGTGATCATCGAATCCAATCCTCACGTTTTGACCAAAATTTGACCGTCGATTCCCATCAACTCCGACCACCTGGCCGCCTCTAACCACCACCTCGAAGCCCTTGCCGAGCCGCCTCCATCCCCCCCGGTGCGCGCCCCCCACGTGGCCTGAAGTGGCCGCCGTTGCCGCTTAACATTAGGGTTTCGAAACCCTAATCGAATTAAAACCGTCGATCTAGCCGTTGAAATTCCAAAGGAACGGTGCTGATTCAATCCCCTCAGTCTCCTCTACAAAACCCAGAAAGGGTTTGTCGATCCGACAACTTTCACTGACGCGTGATGGACGGCCGAGACTTCTTCGATTTTTACTGATCAAACAATGAACTGAATTGGAAAACGAACACCACCAGGGAATTATGCTAGTTGAGAGCTCCAAAATATATTTTTCTGAATTTTTCTGAGGACTTTGAATTTTCATTCGATTTTTGAATTTGAAATTGGATTTAGAATTTGCATCCACTGTGGAAGAGGAGGAGCTGATGAAACTTTACGCGTAGAAAATAGAGAATAGGCGAAGGCTAGGGTTTAGCATGGTATTTATAGATAAAGTTGAAATAGACCGATGGATCCGAATTATAAACGTGCTAAATAATAATTGGCCAAAAAAGCCCGTTCTGACTCGGTAACGAAATTGGGTCAACCCATATATCCAAATAGATGTTTTAAAATATTTTAAACGCGATGGGAAAGGATTCAGGTTCGAATTGCATCGTATGAAGAAGTTATGCTCAACTCAATATTTTTCAAATTGATTTCAATTGATTTCAAATTATCGATTTCAATGCGTTTCGAGTCCGTACGATCAAACGACAAGTCCGATCGATACGAAACTTGAAATCCTACAATAATTCTCCATTACGGATCCGATGAAACTGGTTTCGTCGAAATCCGAGTACGTGGTCAAAAAGGCTATTTTTACATAAATTAAATAATTTAATAATTAAATAAATAAAATCCAATTTTTAATTTCAATTCAAAATTCGACCAATTTTATTACCTTTATATTTCCCAAACATTTACAATGCTTTAAAAAATCTAAATGTCAACTTAGAGGTGAAAAATTTGTAGGTTTCAACATAGACCTTAATTTCATTAAATTATAAATTTAAATTTCCAATAATTCTATTAAATCCACCTTTCATCCTATTATTAAACTTATCGCTATCAAAAGGATGCAATTTACATTGGTTCACGATTTGCTTGTTTCTATATTCTTAAATTTTTCTAAATTAATATTTACGTAATATTTAAATTTTTACTTTCAACTGATTGCAATAAACCCAATTTCTTTAATTTTTCATTCAAATAAATAAACCCCGATTTCCATTCTTGTTATTCAACAATCATAGTCCTATAAACATATTTAACAATTGTTACACTTCATTACATTCATACTTCCAATTTCCCTCGTGTTGTATTAACTTATTTATTTCCACTTATTTGGTAAGAACTACTATAATTAAATCAAATTAACAAAACAAAATAATAGATTTAGATTTATTGCAATCGATTACCAGTCTTAACTTAATATACTACATAAATGGTTAACTAAAATAATTGTTACCCTTTAATCTTCGAATTCTATTACAACTATCCTTAACAACAATGTTGCCATCGATTTAGATTTAACTAAATAAATTAGATGAATGGATAAAATCTTATAATTATCCCAAATGCCAAATTTACTCACATTCATACCTAATTACCAACTACAATTTATTATAATTACTTAATTTGCATTGATTCAATCAAATTGTAACTTAATACTTATTATTTCCTTAACTAATATAACCTTTGATTTAAATTCCAAATTTACGTTCATATTAATTTCCATTCATACTTCCGTTATTTTATATTACAATCATTAAAGTAACTTTTATAATCAACACAACATTATGAATACTTATCGACCTGCATTAATTACTATTTATTATTATGAATTCATTTATAAATTTACTAATTGCCTTTGTTTTCTCATATTCAATTTATTACCAAAATTTTTATTTATACTCCATTATAACCTAAACAAACATTTCAATCAAATTTGAATTTCATTCAATTGGTTATTCATCAACTACCCATTTACATTACTACTTTAATTCTCATATAGTTACAGTTTATCAATATATTGATACATAGGTAAATTAAATTCTTGTCTTTAATTACTTATTTTAAATTTTATCCAAGTGCAACACTTTACCCTATTTCTTTATTGGGATTTAACTTAAATTCCAAAAATTAGGTTTAATACCCATTTCTACAATCCATTATTAATATTTATTTCAGTATACATTATAAAATTTTATTTATCAATTTTATACATTTGTAAGTTTATTCCTTACAACCAATTATTACACATTACTTTATTACCTTTTACGTCCCACTAAAAATCAGTGCACAAAATAACCAAGCATAGCAGGTTTAAATACAACGGATTGGAGTTTCATTAAAATTATTGACAATTAACTTGTATTAACCTTGTTTCATTCAATTTAGCTATTATTCCATTTTTAAATAAATTTGAATTCCCTTCTAGTTAATATTTTTATTTGGTAAATAACAAATTCAACATTCCCATTTTTTTCTTATATTAAACTTAAAACCACGCATTTCAATTTACACTATTTCAATTAATTGCAATATAAATTTTAATTATTAATTTTTAATTACCAATGACACACACAATTTCTCTATTTGCTCCCATATAAATGAATAAGATCTTTATTTCTTTCTAAATTTAAATTAAAATCTTATTAATTCAATTCATTTTAAACATCGAATTTTTACGGGTCGTTACATATACAGTACTGTATACTCCACAGTAAACTAGTGGACTATCAGGGAGCACTCCATAGTTACGACACAAAGCAGGCATATGACAAGGCACAAAAGGAAATGCTTAGGGTAGGATTCTACCGTTTTGCACTCTCAAACTGGTGGTAACGCATAGCAATTACTACCGTCCACCTCGAGACACACTCCCATAAACAAATTGTTACGATCCACTTTTCTATACAGCTTAAGTTGGCAATAAACCACACATGTCAACTCAAATTGAACAAGAAGGCAGATAGTTAGGGAAAAAGAAAGGAGATAAAGATAGAAGATAGAAGAAACTAACAAATATAGAATCTCACATCACAACGGAATAACATATATTAATAATAAAATTCTTTGAAAAGTCATATACAAAATTGATACTTCAGAGTTACACTAATATAATTACATCCTAGGACAGTTATGATATTTTTCCTTATACATCAGATACAAAGTATAAAATATACAGTGAAAACAAGACAACAACTAGCTATCGATGAAGCTTCCTGATCCAAATGTTAGTTCCTGAGATGATGGTTTTGATGACAACACCTTAGGACCTGTTATAAAATATAAATACTAATGTCTTTTTCTTGTTATATATGTATATGCAGGATATATATATATATATATGCAGGTAATGAGAACGAAGATTATACAGTATAGAGTGTTAACACCTCTGCTCAAGCGATTCAAACCAGGCTCGCGACTCACAATGATTACCGACTCAACAGCCTTAACTCGTTGCCAACCTAAATGAATGACGACTCAGCTGATTGCCGAATTAACGACTCAGGAGGGACAGCGACTCACCGGGTTATAACCTTAATGCCTTAATGGTGTTGGCCGACTCAACAAGATACCGACTCAACAATTGAGGAGTTGCACGAGTTAAAAAATTGTGCGACTTATGACTTAAGGAGGTGAACGGTTTACGGCTTAAGGATTGAATGACTTAATGAGTTGGCAGAATGAGCGACTCACGACTCAGAGAAATCTACGACTTTAGGCCTCCGCGACTTAAGATATGTCACGACTCAGGAAGGTGCACGACTTAAGGGGCTACGACCTAAAAGACCTAAAGGAAGAGCGACCTAGTGACTCAAGACAAAGGAGGGCGAGAGTACTGCATTTGAGTCGTGACCGACTTACGACCTAGTATAAGTCGAAAACGACCTAAAACCACAGAACCAAAATTTTAGTGCTGCCTCATTTTGAGCCGTGACTCCTTAACTCGCGAATGAGTTAGGACTTATTTCCAGATGAATGAAGAAAAGCTCAGTACCACTTCACCTACTCCATTGCCTGCTGACTCTCGAGCGCGACCTGCGACTCTCCCTGAGTCGGTCACGACTCAGGACTTGGGTGAAAAATTCTTATCCAGATTTGCCTATAAATACGTGACGATCTCCAACATGAAGAGGACTTTTGGCTCATTCTTTCCAAGCACGGACACTCTGCTGCATTCCAAACCGAATCGACACTCAAAGCTTTCAAGACACATAGAACGCTACCAACAACTTCAAGAAGGAATCTCATACATCCGACATGGATTTGAAGACTTTCACTCACATTTAAGTTCAAGTGATTCATTCAAAGTGTTTAGTAATTCAAAGTGTATCGTACTTGGGAAGAATTGTATCAATCTGTAACGAATCCATCAATAAAGATATTCAAAGTGGATGTAGGCAAACTATTAAGCCAAACCACTATAAAATCGTTGTTGTTTACTGTTTTTTCTGCAGATTTCTGCTTATACTCTGTTCCCGAACCATCGGGTGGTGCTTTCACAACTACACTTTACACACCGGGGTGTTAGCGTTCAAATTTTAGAAGTTAACATTTTTGGTGCTTTCACTGAGAATTGAACTCCGGAACATTGACATCATTGCTCCACCAAACTGTGAGGAAAGAATCTCCGTTAGGACCAGAAGTTTAACAGAAATTATGGCTCCTGGACGGAAATGTAGATCTGTCAGATCTGAAGATTTTCAAGAGAACATCGCAACTTCTCCTCCTCTGAGTCAGACAACTCCAACTGTGGGAGTTACATGGGCGAAATTAGACGCTGTGGTTTTGGGATTGAATCAACAGTTAAATGCTCAAAATGCACAATTAGAGGCCCAGAATGCCCAGAATGCCTTGATTATGGATAGGTTAAACGCCCTGCTTGACGCAAGTCACCAACGATAGGATAATGAAACAATCTATGCTGAAGATGCCCATGACCCCCAAGGGAATATATTCCTCAAAGACCAGACAACATCGCTGCAGGGGCACCTTCCCAAGCTGAAGGGTCAAGGCCACAACCAACCTTTCAAACTTTCGAAAGGGCAGCTAACTTCTTACAGGCAATGTCTCAAAATGACGAGGTGTATCTATCAGGGATGGTTCGGTCAATCATAAGAGAAAGCATGCGGAGGCATGAGGATGAAAGCGATTGGGGATTCGCTCCGAGTAAAACTCCGTTCACTGAAAGGATTTTAAAGGCGGAATTTCCCAGGAAATTTGTACCTCCTGCTATCCCGGCTTATCGAGGGACGAGTGACCGTAACCAATTTCTATACAGAAATGATTGGCATATGACCGGGGCACGAGCATCGGATGAGATTAAATGTCGGTATTTTCCAGTATATTTAGAAGGGGTGGCTTTGCTTTGGTTCACCAAGCTACCGGTTCGATCCATAGATCAATTCTCCGATTTAACCCGGAAATTTAAAGAACAATTCAGATTGTATGCGTCAAAGGCAAAAGATATAATGTCATTGTCTAGGCTAGAACAAGCAACCGGAGAACCCATCAAGTCTTTTTTGAACCGTTTTAATATAGCTTTAGCCGAGGTGGACAACACGGAACCCCGAATAATCTTAACATACTTAGTCCGGGCCATCGACAAGTCGAGTGAATTTGGGACGTGGCTCAAAATGAAGGAACCAAACTCACTCGAAAAGTTTTATAAAAAGGCCGACGAATTCATACGCCTAGAAAGCCTCTCGATGCCAGTAAAAGCAGTGGTAGCCGAAATCAAGAATAACGATGACATCACTAACAAGAAAGGATCTAGAAACCAAAAAAGGGAGAGTGATGAAAGGAAATGGCAGGAAGATAAGAAAAAACCTCGACATTTTAACCCTTCAAATTTCACCCCCTTAACTGATACACCGGAAAAGATCTTCTTGGCAACAAAAGATGTTGTCAAATACCCTAAACCACCTGAAATGGGGAGAGATGCAGTGCAAAATGGGAAATTCTGTCGATTTCACAACCAACCCGGTCACGATACCGATCAATGTCGCCAGTTAAGGAATGTGATTGAAGAATTGCTGAAACAGAATAAACTTCAACAGTATGCGAAGAAAGACGGAATGGACCCAACCTCGTCCACTCAGGGGCAGCCATGTCTTGCTTATCGATCCAGCTCAGGCAACAGAGCTACAGAGCAGGAATCCGAGAAGCTGGTCATTGACTAACATATGAATCATAAAATCATGGAATAACATTCATTTACATCCATATTTTACATAATAGCATTGCTTAACTTTGTAAAATGATCATGGAAGTATAACTCCTGTGCTGTTAACCACTGTGAATTTGATGTGAATCAATAATGAGCAATTATAAACCTTGTATTCTTTAATACCATTGAAATGCCCGTATCATTTTGATATGCAAATATTACTAAAAAATATCGATTTAGTATTGCTGGCTATCAGGATAAAGCTTGCTCACCAAACATATCACAGAGCGAAGTGATCCCTACAAATCATGGAGTAAACAAATGACAAGTGGCAAATGTTCTGAATTCAAGTATTTCGAAAGGAGGGCAATTTGCAAACTATTGAGGATTCCACCAAAGAGGGCACTTTCCTAATAGGGAGATTTTGAGCCTTTGCTAACCGACCACAATCGTTTGTGTAAGAGAACATCTGGTGGAGCGACATGCTTCTGCCCCATGGACCCACTCAGTAGCAAGGCATTTTTCTCTAGCGAAGAACAAATGAAAGAATGGGACATGTGCTTGAAGTTATGGTGAGGGATTGCTAAGAAGCGCAGGGTATAAAGACACAAGCGCCAACAATACTCTTTAGAGTCCAAGTGCTTCTCTTCGGAGACCCAATGCTATTCTTCAGAGATCCAATGCTACTCTTTAGAGTCCAAAGCTACTCTTTAGGGTCCAAATCAAAGACCTCGAGCGGGTCTAGCCAGAAAAAGAGAAATCTTCCTCATTACAAATTTGCGGAATGATCGGTCGATACACTCCCGTGAATCCGTCCAACCGAGAGAAAGAAACTCCAAACTTCCAGGCAGTAACCCAGCTCAGAGGCACACATTTCATAATCGGTCGATACACTCCCATGAGATGAAATGTGAAAAGCCCTCTTCGGAGGCAAAATGCTTCTCTATGGAGACAAAATTCTTCTCCTCAGAGACCAAAGCCCTCTTCGGAGGCAAAATGCTTCTCTACGGAGACCGAATGTTTCTCCTCAGAGACCAGAGCCCTCTTCGGAGGCAAAATGCTTCTCTACGGAGACCGAATGCTTCTCCTCAGAGACCGAAGCCCTCTTCGGAGGCAAAATGCTTCTCTACGGAGACAAAATGCTTCTCCGCAGAAACCAAAGCCCTCTTCGGAGGCACAACTCTTCGGAGGATAAAGACCTCTAACGAGGCATATGCCGCAAAAAAAGTAAGTTCTCTACTCAACAAAAAAGATTGGAGGAGTCATGACCCTCCAACCATGAGAGGGTAACTTCCAAGCAATAAAAGCCCTCTTTGGAGGCACATTTCACCAGGAGTTGAAGTGCAACAGCCGCTCTTCGGAGGTCCACTTCACCAGAGTTGAAATGCAAAACAAAGTAAAGCCCTCTTCGGAGGCACATTTCACCAGGAGTTGAAGTGCAACAGCTGCTCTTCGGAGTTTCACTTCACCAGAGTTGAAATGCAAAACAAAATAAAAAGACCTCCTCCCGGAGGCACAATCAAGCAGAAAGACCTCTTCAGAGGCACACGTTTCACCGAGATTGAAATAAAACTTCCAAGTGTTGAAACTAGAAAAAGACTTCCTCAGAAGTGCAACTTTTCAAAGAATCAAAAATCAAAAAGCCCTTTACTGTGGCGTAACAAAAAAGAAGCCCTCATCAAAGGCACACTTTAACTTCCAAAGGAAGAATAATTTACCTATTCTGGAAAGTACTCTTTCTCAAAAAGAAGTTAAAGTATCCTTCAGAGGCCCACTTTACCACATAGAAGAATTCACTTGGTAAAATGTGTATATGCACAAAAGAAAAGGTGATATCTTCGAAGGATGAAGTGTAAAAATTTACTTGGAGGGAGTTGTACTCTGATTTTTAATGAAATAATATTCCTCCAAGCATGGAATAATTATTCTCTGGAAAATGAAAGTACAAGTCCCCTCAAAATATAAAATATTGCAACGAGCTTATGGTATAGGGGCAACATGGTGTAACTACATCAGTAAAATTACGCTCGAACAGTATACCACAAGCTCACTGCAATATCATGAAAAGAAACTTGTACAAAAATAAAAAATAAAAATGCATTCTCAAATTCAAACAAGAGTTTGTACAAATAAAGGATCATTTTATTCAATTCTATTACAATTACTTACAGATACAAGTTTCGAGATAAAAAAAAAGCCTAAAAACTGGAAGCTTCATTTCTTCTTGCCACCTATGGACCCTTCACCCGGCCGGATGGTTAGCTTTTGGGGCCGATCTATAGGCATGAGGGAAGAAGGAGAGGGAGGTACAACTGGTTCAACTTCCAGTTCCTCTTCAGTAGCAATGATGCTCTTCCTTCTCCTCTTTGATGTTCCGCGCTTCTTTCTCCTCTTTGAAGAAGATTCACTTCCGGGAGTAACAAGTTTAGACAAAATTATGTCATCAGAAGGAGTCCGCTCCGGAGATATCTCACCTCCCTCAAGTCCTTCGTCTTTTTGCTCTTGCGAAGCAGCTGGGTCATCTAAGCCCCGAAGGGCACCTATTGTTTCTTCCTGTGATCCCAGATGAGGGGAAGGAATGATTAGGGGAGGCAGAGAAACAGTAACTGGAGGTGGAGAAATTTGAGTGGCGCTCGACGCTTTCTCTACAAAGGAAAAGATAAAAGTGTCAGTATTTCCCGCAAAAAGAGGAGAAAATGGTTCGTCGAGATTCAAGAGATAATCAAGAAGCTCGCCAAATCCGTAAGAAACTGGCAAGTTGTCCCCCTGAGCATTATTAGTGTTACCTGGAGAAGTTGGTGGTATCACATCAATTTCGTAGTCTACAGCATCAGCACTCTCTTGTGGTTCAACTACGGCTCGTGTAATTATGGCCTCGGAGGTAACTTTAGTAGGAGATGGGGAGTGGGAACTGGAACCGATGATATCAATTTTGGCTGAAGGAGAAGGTTGAATCGGAGCAGTTGAGATAATTTTTCCTGAGTATTCTCCTGCCGCTGTTTCGGCCCTTAATTTTGCAAGCTGTTCTCTCCCCCTGGCAAGAGCGGCGCGAGCATCATCATCAAGATTATGCTCCTCAAGAGCTGACTCAGCATAACCAGCGCCTTTACCGCCAAGCATATCGAGTGCGGCCTCCCGAACTTCAGCCAGAGTAATTTCATACTTGGGGCCTAGAAAAGCGAGGCTACCGTGCCCCAAGATGCTATGCAGGTAGAAATCAAATAATGTCGAGCTGATGTTGGTCCTCGTTGCCTCGTGAGATTCTTCAGCCACAATTTTGCCGCCAACGGCCTCATCACGCTCCCTTTCAGCTTTGGAAAGTTGAAGCTTAAGCATTTGAATCTCCGCCTCTTGGGAGCTCTTTTTCTTCCGAATCTCTTCAATATCAGCAACATAGCCCTCACTAATTCTTTTCTGCACTTCAAGCCTGTCTTCGGCATCTCTTTGGCTGGCGTGAGCGTCTCTCACTTGTTTTAGGAGCACTTCTTCTTTTTGAGAATAGGAAGTAGAGGAAGCAGCAAGCTCTAGTTTCAGTTCCTCAACTTTTGCTTCAAGCTCTTCATTGTAAGAAGCGATGCTCCTCATTTCAGTGTCATGTTGCTCAAGAACCTTTTGCCATTCGGCTTTATCATTTTCCATAGTGAGCATGGCCTCTATGTTTGCACAATTAACCCTTTGAAGCTCGTCAACAAGTTTTTGCCAGTTCGACATCCTCTCAATATCAAGCTTGACGGCATCGAGGTTTCGTAACATGGCAGACTTGTCAATGGGGACCAAGTCAAGGTTGAACCTTACTCCCTTCAGACACCACTGTGGAAACCGACTTTGCAAGGTGGCCGGGCCCGGTCCGACTTGGAATTTGGGCCTATTAATTATTGTTTGGATGTCTGTCTTCCCGAGAGCGGGAGAGCCGGAAGGAATGTCAAGCGAGGCGGGGGCAGTAACCTTCTCAGGAATTGTAGAGGTGTGCTTCTCACCACGTCGGGCTCGCTTGCTCGAATCTTTAACCATATGACTTTTTCCTCGGTCTTCATGGGATTTTCTTTTATGGGAATCGTCGCCTCTCTGCGAAGAATCGTGACGCTCCTCCCTCTCTCTTCTTACATAACGCTCCTCTTGAGCCCTCTTCTCTTGAGCCTTTCGGGAGGCTCTTTCTTCATCGGATTCTCTGAAAGAGGGGAGGTAACGCCTATAATCATATTGGCTACGCCTCCCGTAGCGCTGGAAGTCATCATAGTAGGATCCGCTGCGTCCCATCGGAGAATCTGAAATAAAAGAGCTAAATTTTAGAATTCTTCAAAACACAAAAAGTCAGAAGCATAAAAGTGCTGAAAGATTCTAAGTGTGTGTAATGTGCAAACTACGCGCATCGAACTACGAACCACTCTTTAATTGTGGAGTAGTTATGGGAGTAGAAGTTAACATCAACTCTTGAGTTGACGGGGTCTGTTGCAGAATAAAAGTCGCCTCGACTACTGAAGAAGAAACCCCGGTAGTAATAGGATCATCTTTAAAGATCTCTTGCGAGGTGGCAAAGAGGTCACTCAGTCCTTCGAAAGTGTCGTCCCTGCTCTGCTTGACAGGGCTGGTTTTCTCAGCTTCTTCGTCACCAGGTTCCTTTGAATGCAGAGAAGAATCCCGAGGCTCTTCTTCTTCAATGACCGGGGCAAGTTTTCCTGATGACCCCGCGACATCAACAGAAGTGGAGCACTTCACTAAAGAAGCTTCGAGAGCGGGATCTTTTGGTACAGGTACGTCAGAAGAAACCGAGGCATCTGATGCTTTAGGTGGGGAGTTTGGAACTTCGCAGGGGTGTGTAGAGCGAGAAGGGTGAAGAAGTCCGAACTGGTGAAGGAATTCGTCGTTCAGCAAAAATTTCATATCGCGCTCTTCAACCGGTACAGCTACAAGCCTCTCCGGAGTTGGCTTGTGACTGGGATCTCTACAAGGAGGGGGAAGCGCTGAAATAAAAAAATAAAATAATAAATGATGATGAAGTTAACACTTGGCAATTCGAACTTAAAAAAAAACTCAGAGTATAGAGGAGGGAAAGGTAGATGATCTTACTTCCTTCTCTCCACACAGCATAAAACCCCGAGGGGCAACGGACATAGAAAAATTGAGTCAAAAACCCATGAGCGCTGTCCGGAAGACCGATGATCAATTTACGATTTCGAGCACTTCTCACGAAAGTAATAGAAGGATGATCTTTGGTCCGGGTAAAGGAACATAAGTAACAGATTTCATCATAGCTCGGAAGTCGATCAAGCGTTCTCCTAAATAGCACACCCAACCCCATTAGAATGGCATAACCGTTGGGGTGTAGCTGGGATGGAGCGATGGCCAGTTGACGAAGAAGACGCTGAAGAAAGTTGTTGAAAGGAGGGATGGCCCCGCTCAGGCACATTTGTCGGTTAACTGTCACAAAGCCAGGGGGTGCTATGTCAGCAGTGTTACTTCTCTCAGGAAGAATGGCATCTGATTCAGCAATGCCAAACTGAGCGCACAACTGGCGAAAAACTTTGTATGATAGCGTGGTAGGGGCTCTTTCGGGAGGATTGACTAGTGAAGCCGGAATAATAGTTGCCTCTCCAGCCTGAACTTTTGTATCTTCTTCTTGAGAAGTCATTCTACACAAGCAACTGGATATTCAAATGTGAAGGTGCACGTTTCCTAAAAAGTGTGAAGTGTTTTGCAAAACTAATAATGACAAGTAAATATAAATGAAGTTAAACTAATCGGCAATTGATCGATTACTAAACTTCAGGACTTGTTAATTTCAAAAAAAGGTTCAAGTGCAGTATTGGTGCAAACCGGTCGATTTCAATCGACTGTCTCAATGTTACTTTAATACTTTACTTGAATTCGTTGAATTGAAGCACTTCATTCACACAATCTGTTTAAGTTAATTACCTTCTGTCAACTGATCTCTCATTTGATGTGGGCAGTCAATGATAGTATATTCGCCTTGGTTTTCTGCAGTTGTTATTTTCAACAGGTAATTAGCTTATAAGTTAACAGGATTTGTGGAATAATGCAACAAATTTCAAACAATTTAAAGTTTGGGCAATTCAGAGTTTAGGCAATTCAATCCGGTAATACAAGTTAAATAATCAAGTTGGGATTATGCTTTCAAGTGGCAACTCGTTCATGACCTAAGGGATATGCGGCGAGTTAAGTTAAGTTCTGTAAGTCGTAATGCGCTTGTAGGAAAAAGCCTCAAATCAGAACAAAGCAAATTTCTCAAAGTCCTGTCTCGGCCGCGACTCAAAGCCTAGGTCCCTCCTACTTGAGTCGGTCAAGGGTTAAGCCACAAGAAACAACTCGGAATGGAAAATAGCCCAAGAGCTGAGTTGCTCACGACTTATGGCTTGAGACATTCACGGTCTAAAGAATAAGTTATAGTAAGGATATAAAGGGCTGAATCACTTGTACGACATAAGTCCTAAATTGCCAGGAAATCAACGCGACCCAAAAATTAGGTCATGGACGGATGATATTGCAAGGCATTCCTAAGTCGGTAGATCCAAAAAACCAACTAAGTCGTGAGAATTCTAAGTCGTCCCCTCAACCAATTAAATCTTCTAACCCATTAACCCGCTAAGGACCTTCTCATCTCCTCCAAAATAACAAACTAGTTAATTCGAGACACTGTAACTCATTGTCTTCTCCTCACATGGTCAGAAATCACCCAAAAAACCAATTCGAATCGCTTCAAGTTTGCGGCAAATCTGGTGCACTACTACGTTATCGTGAATGATAACAACAATACGATCAATGGCAGTCGCATATCAATCAGAAACGTTGTTCGCGGTGGAACACGGCACAGAAATGAATTGGAGTCAGAAAATGAGGAGTCCAGATTCGTGAGTCAATGGTGATCGTGGATTGAACAGAAGGTGAATTCACTTACGCAATATAAAGATGAAGATGAGTTGATGTCTGATTAGCTTGGATTCGTCTCTGGAAACTTGAAGGATCGTTAATGGTAGGACCAAATAAAACAGATAAGCAGTAAAGTGAGGAGGAAAGACCGACTCAACGGCTTATATGCGAAACAGGGGGGAAGATGAAAGGACTAACGAGTCATGAGTCATGAGCCTCTTTGAGTCGTTTACGACTCATGCACTGGGTCGAAGCACATGACTTACGGTTTAAGCGTGTACTTCGAGGGGTAATTGTTAACTCCTCTGCTCAAGCGACTCAAACCAGGCTCGCGACTCACAATGATTACCGACTCAACAGCCTTAACTCGTTGCCAACCTAAAATGAACGACGACTCAGCTGATTGCCGACTTAACGACTCCGAAGGGACAACGACTCACCGGGTTATAACCTTAATGCCTTAAAGGTGTTGGCCGACTCAACAAGATACCGACTCAACAATTGAGGAGTTGCACGAGTTAAAGAATTGTGCGACTTACGACATAAGGAGGTGAACGGTTTACGGCTTAAGGATTGAACGACTTAATGAGTTGGAAGAATGAGCGACTCACGACTCAGAGAAATCTGCGACTTAAGGCCTCCGCGACTTAAGATATGTCATGACTAAGGAAGGTACACGACTTAAGGGGCTACGACCTAAAAGACCTAAAGGCAGAGCGACCTAGTGACTCAAGACAAAGGAGGGCGAGAGTGACTGCATTTGAGTCGTGACCGACTTACGACCTAGTATAAGTCGAACACGACCTAAAGCCGCAGAACTAAAATTTTAGTGCTGCCTCATTTTGAGCCGTGACTCCTTAAATCGCGAACGTGTTAGGACTTATATCCAAATGAATGAAGAAAAGCTCAGTACCACTTCACCTACTCCATTGCCTGCTGACCCTCGAGCGCGACCTACGACTCTCCCTGAGTCGGTCACGACTCAGGACTTGGGTGAAAAATTCTTATCCAGATTTGCCTATAAATACGTGACGATCACCAACATGAAGAGGACTTTTGGCTCATTCTTTCCAAGCACCGATACTCTGCTGCATTCCAAACCGACTCGACACTCAAAGCTTTCAAGACACATAGAACACTACCAACAACTTCAAGAAGGAATCTCATACATCCGACATGGATTTGATGACTTTCACTCACATTGAAGTTTAAGCGATTCGTTCAAAGTGTTTAGTAATTCAAAGTGTATCGTACTTGGGAAGAATTGTATCAATCTGTAACGAAACCATCAATAAAGATATTCAAAGTGGATGTAGGCAAACTATTAAGCCGAACCACTATAAAATCTCTGTTGTTTACTGTTTTTTCTGCAGTTTTCTGCTTATACTCTGTTCCCGAACCATCGGGTGGTGCTTTCACAACTACACTTTACACACCGGGGTGTTAGCGTTCAAATTTTAGCGTTGACATAGAGATTCAAGACTGCGAATTCATGATTGTAGAAATCAAGACTGAAGACTCTTGAGTATTAAGAGTTCAAGAGTTCAAGATATCAAGATAAGTAATAGAGTCTAGATTTATGTTAAAACTTCATAATAGTACTAAAATCTTTACTCTGATTTTAATTTTGGAATGGAATCAACCTTCTCGCTTTAATAATGGGATGGAACCCATGACCTTTTCAGTGGGATGGAACCCATGACCTTCTCTAGTGGAATGAAATCCTTGATATTTTCAAAATGAATAAGTTTTAGAATTTTTCAAAACTATCTTTTTGAAAAGACATCTCTCTCTCTCTCTCGGTTTAAATATTTTAGCTTAAATTAAAAAATTATTTTTAATCATATTAATTTCAAAATCGTTTCTTCTTTTTAAATCATCTACCGGTTTAAACGTTTTAGCTTTAATCTCAAAATATTTATATATTTAGTTTTTATTACTTTTATATTTCGTATGATAACTTTCCAAAGGTTTTTATAATCATAAAGTATATTCAAAATGGTTACAAAGTTCTAAGATTGTTTCTTCAAACTTTAGAAAGGAAATCTCTTTAAAACAAAAATCAATTTTCAAAAAAATACTAGGAGATGTCAACATGTGAAAGAACCCTGGTTTTGGTGATTACCTTAATATTAAATTATAAGGGTAGTAATAATTTAATATTGAGAAATAAAAATAATTAGAGATTTAAAATTGTTTATTTTGAATAAAGAATTGTTACTAAATGTAAAATGTTGAAGTAAAGTTTTTAAAACTTTATTTTGGTTGTTTGTGTTGAAAATGAGTGAAAGGTGAATTTTAGTTGAGAAAATGCAATAAATTTTTGAAAATTATTGCCAAATGTGTCATTTTGTTGGTTTTAAATGAAGTATTTGTTTTAATATGTTGTTTATCATAAATAAAAAGGAACAATTTTGTTTAAAAATACGTTTTGGATATGAAATTGATGTTAAAATAGTTTGTTTTATTTTATTACGCAAGAAAATAATTTTTGTGTAATTTTCGGTATTAAAAATAGAGTTTTGTGTAAATATTTGTGCAAATTTGGTATTTAATTAAAAATAAGAGTTTTTGACAATAAAAATATTTTTATAACTAAAACCATCTTTTTATTAGTTGTAAAACGTTTATTAAACATGAGAATATGTTTGTAAAATTTTATTGCGTTAAAATTGTGTAAAATATGTTGTTTTGGTTATTAATATAAGTGTATATATGTGATTTAGAGATAACTGATTTCTTTGGCTAATTAATTTGGTTTTTGGTCTAAGCCCATTAACTTACACAAGCCTGAAGGAGAAAATATCTTTCTCTCCTCTTTCATTTGGAAGTACATTTTCTTTTAGCTATAAAAACCAGAAAAAAAACTATTCCTTTTTCAACCTAGGATTTAAAACTCCAACATTGCTTTAATTATTTGCTGTAAATTATCAAATTAAAGCTCTTTTTACAGGTAATCAGTATAAACCAAAGAGATCTTCATCAATTTCTAATTTTTGAGTTTTTGGATTAACTGTAATTTCTTTTGTTGGGTTTGCATGTCTGTATATTGTGTTTTTATAGGCTGCTGAAGTTATCTCAAGAGGAAATCCTCCAACTTTCTTCAATTTTCGCCAAGTTTGCTCAATTAATCTTCAAAATTTCAAAGGTAGGTGCTAAACTCAAATTCTATAGCTAAAGCAATGCAATTCAAGCTGAGAAAATGCTAAGAAATTGATTACTGTAACCATGTATTCTTGCTTTTTAGTTTACAATAAAAACAGTTTTGAGTTGCTTCTTTGTATGACCATATCTTATTATTTCTATGTCAAAATTCATTGATTCTTTTATTATTTGAAAGATAAAGTGTTCTACTATACGCATACCAATTGTCGGTTCAATTTGAAGTCGATTAGTCATCTGTTTAATGCCTGTAAGTTGAACCCGAGATGGTTTTCAGGCCTGTCCACATTCACGTTTCTTTAGCTGCTCCAAACATGGCATGAGTCCATGTTTGAGATAGCGTATCTCTTTCATTTCCTGTCGAAATTCATTGATTTTTTTATTTGAAAGTTAAAGTGTTCTACTATGTGCATACCAATTTTTAGTTCGATCTGAGGTTTCATCTGTTTCATGCATGTAAGTTGAACCCGAGAGGGTTTTAAGACCTGGACAGAACTCAACATGGCCTGAGTCCATGTTTGAAATTTCGTTATTATTTCATGTTGGAATTCAGCGAATCTTTTTCCAATTCGTAGATAAAATGTTCTACTTCATTTGTATCAAATTTCAGACCATTCCGAGGTTAGTTAGCCATTCAAATTATGTCTGAAAGTTGAACCCGGAGAAGATTTCCGACCTGGGTATTGTTTTTTGCCTGTGCATTTTTTTTCTTCTACCTTGTTTTCCCATTCGATTTTTGACTTTTGCATATTGGATTTATGATAATTTTGAACTGTTTTGAAGGCCATGAAGCCTATCAATAGCCAAGCCCAAATTTTGGTGAATTTGTGATTCAAGATTGAATCGTTTTTGAAAGATTCGAATGCCGGTTTTGGTGTTTATCGTTGATTTTTCCTTGATTTTGAGCACGGGTTTTTCTAAATAATTTCGAAATGATTTTTAAAATAAATTGGCTTTTTAAATAATTATTATATAATATTTATAAATTGTTTTAAACCTATAAATATTATATATTCTCTATAATAAGGGAATTTCAAAAATTGTTTTCCAAAAACGATTTTGGAAATGGTTTTAAAAGATTGTTTTCTCAAATAAATTATTTTCTATATGAAATACACATTTTTGCACTCCTTAATTATACGGGGAAGAGAATTAAATGATTTGGTTAAACACGTGGTATAGGACACGTGCGTTTACTTTTTTGGTTAATTCGTGACTTGTCCGTTTGAAAGTTTTGACTTCGGGTCGTATTTGCAGATGACATGAGGCAAATATTTATGATTACTGATTTTGTTTTCTAGAGTGGGATTTACTAGCGGTTAATAAATCTTTATGTGAGAATGTGGTATGGGACGCACTGTTACCACTTTTTGGGTTCATATTTGAGAGTTTGTGATACATTCTCGAGTTATTGCCAGTACTAGGCCTTCGGGTCATTTCTCCTTCTGGATGTTGTCCTTTGGGATGTTTGTCCATTTCAGACGTATTTTTCCTTCGAGAAGTTTGTCATTTGAAATGTGGCGCCTTATTTTGAGAACGGTACTTGGCGGGCTTCGGCTATTTTATAAGCACGTGCTATCTTTGGTGATGATTTCATTGATTTATTCATGATTTCCCAAGTGTATCGCGTTTAGAGATTATTTGGCCATTCGACCCATTCGAGACATTATATATAGTGACTACATCTTTGGAATTAGAACTCCTTATCGAGTTTCATATTTTTAAATTTGGGTTTGCCAATCTTTGATATTTATCTTGCGATTTATAATCTTCTTTTAGGAGATACATGTTATTACCATCATTTGGCGTATTTTGAATTTTGCGATTTCTCTATTTTTAGAACATATTTATGATTGTGATTTTGGAGAGATTTAAGTTTTGGAATACCCAATTTAGGAGTTGTGGTTCATACAAACCATTACATTGGCTCTTGATATTATACCAATGATATGAGGGATCCATTATACTTAGTTGTTTTATCGATGAGTTTACCTCTTTTGAGGATTTATACTTAGTGAAATCACCTCAATTGAAGTATTGGTATATTACTAGTGCAATATCTTCTTCTCATTCAAGAAGAATTTATCTCAAACTTGTCTTCCATTGTTGTACCCTTACCCCTCTATTTATAGAGTGAGGCTGGGGGCAGGGGTCTTGGATGTACATAGGTGTTGGTGGGCCTGGGCTGATGCAACCTGGCCTGGCAATGTTGGTTCGGTATGCCTCGGTCCGGTAGTACTTTGGTTGGTGTTGCGCTTAGGTTCGGTGGTACTTTGGTCCGGTAATACTTTAGTTGGTGTTGCGCTTTGGTCCGGTGGTACTTTGGTCCGGTAGTACTTTGGTTGGAGTTGGATTGGCTAGGCATTGGAAGTGGGTTGGTCCGGTAATACCTTCTTTACTTTGGTTCGGTAGTGGTAGCATTCTTCTGGTTCGGTGGTGAGAGGAGTGGGGACCGGTTCGGTGGTGAGTGGAGTTGGTCCGGTGGTAAAGGATTGGTGCCGAAGGGGTTGGTTCGGTGGTCTCAGTCCGGCGGGACTTCGTCCAACATTTGCCCCCCAAAGTGGGGCATATGCCTGCATATGTCGCGCTTTGCTTATTTGAACACCCTCATTCGGCCCGAGTGTCGAACTAGTTGGTCTGGCTATCCTACTCTTGCCTATAAGTATGGGCTCCATGCCTCCGTTATTCCTTACTGTTTGAAAGAGCCGATCCAAATTCTTAACTGCCGAACTAGGTGAGGTTCCCCTCCACCGAATGAACCTTATGCTAGAGCTACCGAATGAGTCCGGGGGGGATGAGTGCCGAATGAACTTTCGCCTCGTACTACCGAATGCATTTGGGGAGTGCGAATGCCGAATGAACTTTCGCCTCGTACTACCGAATGCACTTGGGGGGTGCGAGTGTCGAATGAGCTCAAAGACTTCGGACTACGGAATGACACCTTTATGTTTTTTGAATTATTAATGTGATTCTAGATTGTAGGCATTTGCTCATTTATATCTCCACACTCCTTGTCCTAACGATATGTTTTCTTGTGTTGCAGATAATGTCTCATAAAGTAGAAACTCGTTCTGACAAGAAGAAATCCAAGGATAAAGGAGAGTCCTCCATAGTGCCCCCAGTTCAGGCAGAACCAGAACGACATGGACCAACCCCGAGATCATTAGTAGATGGGTATAGTCCTCAAGAGCTCCTGAACTCACCGCCTGATTGCTTTCCTAGATCCCTCAAAGACAAGCAGCTTGATGTTATATCTAGATCCTTTGGGATTGACAGAGCGCATATGCTGTTGCCAGGGAAAGGAGTGATGCCGTATAATCCCCCTGAAGGATATTTCGCTTATAGTAGGTATCACTGCATGTGCGGGGTTATTCCTCTGATCAATGCTTGGATAGTCAGCTTCATCACATACTTGAAGGTAGCCCCTTTCAAACTCCAGCCCAACTCTTATGCCATCTTGGTGAGTCTGTTTATTATCTTCCAGAGAAAATATGGGCCTCCCCCTTCCAACCGGGAGATTCGGTACCTGTACAATTTGAGAGGCTACAAGAAGGGGTCTCCATACATTAACTTAGAATCGGACTGGTCTTCCAAGCCAGTCGTGGACATATATTCAAAATTTAGCATGTTCAAGAAGGAATGGTTTTTCGTTAAGGATGATTCTGTTTCTTTCCACCGCTTCACCTCCGGCTGTAAGTTGAATCTCATTTATAATTTTGGTTCTGACTGCAATGCTCCTCCTTATGTGTTTTGTTTCTTGCTAGCGACAGGTGGCTTTGCGGTTGTAGAGAGCGATCGCCTGGTTCAGATGACTGCGGAAATAGAGGCCATTCCGGAAAACGAGGGGGCAGCTCTTATTTGATCAGGAATGCTACTCTTTTGGGGCTCAACTTGATTCTGCCACGCCAGTCTGTGGTCAAGCAAAGAGACACAGCTGAGAAAAAGGTCTCCAAATCTAAAGGAGGGGCTACGGCGAAGGGCGGCAAAAGGAATCCCTTCTCGAAGCATCCTATTGCCGAGGGGAAGAAACTTAAAGGGTCCGATGGAGCCTCCCCCAGCACATGTCCAGACACCCCGGAGGGGGAAGATGTGGAAGAGGAAAGAGGCGAGGGTGAAGGAGGTGAGGTGGAGAGTGGATGTGGTGGAGAAGGCGATGGTGATGGTCACGACGATGATGGTGGCGACAGACAGAGCGGTGATGGCACTGGGGCTTTGTCTTCTAAGCAAGCAGGTGTGATCTAGGAGTGGACAGACGATGCTTTCCGCCAAGCTTTTGAAGGGTTGGAGGAGGGATCGGCTTTAGTGGAGAAGCCCAAGAAACCTGACAAGGCCGAGACCGGTGCCGGTTCATCTTCCAAGTGTGCTTTAGCTAGGCTATTCATGCGACTCAAGGTGAATTTTTGACTCCTGCAGACTCCATTTAGATAAGGATTTAGGAACATTTTATGGTCAGCTCCCGTCCTGGAATGAGATCCAGGACTTATTGCAGTATCCTACTCCTCCCTAGGGTTTGTATAACAAAAGTGTCTCTTTACTACTCTTAACTTGATATAGTTCTTGAATTATAGCTCAATGTATGCTTGTAACACTTGGTTTTTATCCAGGAGCGGGTAAGGCGGCCAAGACATAATATGTTCGGCACCGTCTCGAACAATACAAACTCCTCAAAGCTTCTACTAAACCAAAGCCTCCGACTAACCGCCCTGGAGACGTAGTCAGCTACCGTCCTCTTCTTGGAGTTATCGAAGAGGATATCCGAAAGAAGAAGAGGAGTCGCTCCTTGTTTGATCTTCACCCGGTCCTTAGCCCCCAGCTCATCTTCAAGATACCATGGAGGAGAATATTCAGTTTATACCTTCTCCGCACCCGTCTGGGAATCCTACCGTTACCCAGATAGATCATCCTAGCTTGGCTCGTAATCCGTTTGTGGGTCATCCGGATCTGGATCTGGGTTCTCATGATATCACCTTTGATGAGGCTACCGGTGAGCACCTTCTCCCTCGTAATCCTATGGTAAGAGTACTAGACGAAGCTAAGTCCCTGGACCTTGATTTGCTTACCACTCGGGTTGTAACTTTGGGGGATGAAGCTAAGGCAAACATTGACCGGTTTGCTGAGGAGACCAGGAAGCTGATAGGGCATCATGCCCGACTGGTCAAGGCTGGGGAAGAAATCGGGAGTGCCAACATTCGACTGCGGTTAATGGCTTCCGACCAGGCTAGACAACTCGCTGATCAGGCCATCCAGATCTCTCAACATGAGGCCGCCTCTAGGCAATTAAAGAAAACCAGGGAAGAGGCCAGCAGGGCGGAGTTACGGAAAATGGAGGCTGTTTGTAAGGAACAGAATCATATGGCTATTGCAACGGTGGATGAGGTTCGGAAAGCAGATCTCGAGCGGGTACAGGAGTTATCCGGGAAACTTGAAGCCCCAAAGCTTGCTTAAACCAAGCTGAAGGAGGAGATGGAGGCGATGAGGAAATCCTTTCAGGCTGACTGCTCGCGATACCAATCGGAGAGGGATGCCGCCATTGCAAAGCTGTCGGCTTCTGAGGACCGGATGAGGGAGTTCGAGGAGAATGAGGGGATAATGGATGAGATGCTTCAGGATATGTACTTTCGCACTTGAAACAGAGCAACTTATCTTGGATGGATGATTATCCCCGACTCATGGCCAGGATTTATCTCAGGGCCCTGGAGAAGGCTAAGGCCGAAGCAGATAAGGAGGGTGGCGTGGCCTACAGAATGGACGTGGTTATGGCTTGATTCACCGAGGAGGAGAAAGTGGCGGTGAAAGAGGGTATGCGGCTGCTTACTGCTGAGGAGGTAGGTGTGCAGTTGGAGGATGATGATCAAGGAGCAGAGACTAGTAAGTCTTCCCTTTTAGCTTTCAGTAACTTGATTGCTTATAGTTTATTTAATGGATTCTTCTCCTGAATTGGACAGGCGGGACCTCTGAAGCACCAACCACCTCTAGTCAACAAGCTGAGAGTTCCAATCCTGCGGTTGAGTAGACTTCGGAGGGCCGGTAGGATAGAGGTGAAGCTCTGATGCATCCGACTTCTCGTGTTGATCTGGATATCTTTTGGTTTACTTGACATTGCTTTCTATGCCCGTCCCGAAATATTAATGTAACTTTTAGGCTGTAATTATGCTATTCGTAACAAATGACTTTATTCTTGGCATGTAAATTTTTACTTAAGCTGATTCTGTCATATTTGAACGCTGTCGTTGTTTTGATGTGTTGCATAAGAAATATAGCTATGCACATGCCTGTGATTCAATCGTGTTTGGTGCCAAGTTCTTGCTTAAAATATAATTTCATATCCTGCAATGTTAGTGTGATGTGCGAATAAATTATAGTTATGTATTTATATTCAAGACAAGAAAGTACCGCCCTTTATGTTTTAGTTGTAGACGGTAGCTTTGAATGTCTTGTGCGACTGAGTATGGAAGGCAGCTTTGTGTCCTATCATCCAGTTTATGAGTTCCTATTCCCATTAGCGAGTGTCTTCTATTTTGTGTCTTGTACTTTAGGGATTGTTATAGAGGATAGGAGTAAAGTTTTTAAATAAAATAGAAATATAGGAAATAGTAAAACTTCCAATCACGAAAGTCCTGCGATGTGCTTAAGTTCGTGGCAAACGGGTTTTGTAGTCACTTTCCCTAGCTGTGGGTCTTGGAGACATTTGTCACCCATCTTATGCCTCCACGGGGAGTTTTTCTTTTTTACCACAGCCGCACTTAAGACAATCGGAGCCGAGATCGCGCACAGTAACTACCAGGGCCATTATGGCCCGTAATCATGGGTATTATTCGATTTACCGTGGCCGGCTACCGTGGGTGCCGATCGTCAACTGTGAACTACCCCTGGCTGGCTACACCTTATGTTGGGGCTTAAAGTAGGTTCACAGTTGCCGGCGAGCCGAATGCCGTAATGAGTTGCCTCGGCTATAGTCGGCTTTCTCGGTGGCTTATAATCGGATCATTACAGTTGGCTTTAAGGGCCGATTGCAAGCAATGAGTTAACCTGTAGCAGAGGGATGCTGGAGCAAAAGTGTCTCATTGGCGAGGGCATAGATTCGCATACTACCTGTTAGGTCTTGTCCAGGCGAGGTCGCGCCGTGATGTGTCTTGAATGGAAATGCCTTTACACAGAATTTTGTTCAACAGAAAGGGATAAATTTAACAAGCAGTCAAGATATAAAGGAATAAGTTAAAAAGAGACAAGTTTTTTAAAGTGGTTCGGCAAGAAAATGCCTACGTCCACTGATTCTCTTTGTTAATTCACTTCATATGTGCAGTACAAGTTAAGAAAAGTATCGACGAAGGTGTTGGATGTTCCATGCCCTCTGGAACACCTCTCCGTCCACTGTTGACAAAATATAAGCTCCGTTGTGGAGATCTTTATGAATTACATATGGTCCGTCCCAGATTGGATCTAGCGCTCCGAGGTGCGGGAAGATTCGCTTGATTACAAGATCTCCTTTCTGTAAGCTATGATTCTTGACCTTGGAGTTGTATTGTGATGCCACTTTTTGCTTGTGAGCTGCTGCTTTGAGTGCTGCATCGTTTCTTCTCTCTTGAATTAGATCCAAAGACATGTGAAGGAGTTCTTCGTTCTCTTCTCGAGGAATGTTTCCTCTTTGATTGCAGCTATCAGATTCACTTGCTCGAAACTCGAGGCTAGTTGCTTTGAGATGGCTACTGTTCCGGAAATGGTGCCGTCTTTTATGCTAGCTTGCTTCGCCAATTCGTCGGCCTCTTGGTTCTCTTCTCGAGGAATGTGTTTGAATAAGTAGTGATCCAATTGATCGAGTAGCAGTTTGGTCTTCTTTATAAATGTTGTGAGTCATTCTCCTTGAGTCTGAAATTCTCCTAGTATTTGATTTACAATAAGTTGAGAATCACTATGAAGACATAAAGAACTGACTCCAATCTCTAAGGCAAGTTCTAATCCAGCTATTATTGCTTCATATTCTGCATCGTTGTTGGTGGCAGCGAATTCCAACCTTAGAGCATAGTGCAGCTTCCTTCCCCTGGGGGTGATTATCACAATACCTGCCCCCGAGACTTATTCGTTTGATGCTCCATCCACAAAGATATTCCACTTGATGTCTTATGCTATCTTAGATTGCTCCTTACCTTCGTTGGTAGTGAATTCGAAAATGAAATCGGCCATGGCTTATCCCTTGATGGTTGTGCGAGGATGGTAGGTGATATCATATTGACTCAGTTCAATGCACCATTTAAGTAGTCGCCCAAAAGTGTCGGGACGATGGACTACCTGCCTTAGCGGTTGATCGGTTAGAACTCTGATGGAATGAGATTGGAAATAGTGTCGCAGTTTCCGTGATGTGATTAGTAAACATTATGCTAGCTTCTCAAGTTTAGGATATATGGCTTCTGCCCCCGTAAACCTCTTGCTTAAAAAGTATACTGGCCGCTATGCGCGGTTGTCTTCTCTCACCAAATCGGCGCTTAGAGCATGAGATGACACAGCAAGGTATAGGTATAGCTCTTCGCCTTCGTTAGGAGTTGGGTGTACTGGTGGTCTCTGGAGTTGTTCGATTAGGTTAAGGAAGGCTGTTAAGCATTCGTCAGTCCATTCGAACTTTTCTTTGTCTTTCTCTAGAGCTTCGAAGAAGGGGATGCACTTGTAAGTCGCTTTAGAGATGAATCCGCTTAGGGCGGCCACTTTCCCGTTTAGGCTTTGCATTTCCCTTCGAGTGGAAGGTTTCCTGATATCTTTAAGAGCTCAGACTTGTTCGGGGTTTGCTTCAATCCCCCTGGCATGGACGATGAATCCCAAGAACTTCCTTGATGATACTCTGAAGGAGCACTTTAGAGGATTCAACTTCATTTCATATTGGCAAAGTACTTGAAACATCTCGTCTAGGTGGATTACGTGATCGTCGGCTTTCCTCGACTTTACTAGCATGTCATCCACATAAACTTCCATAGTTCGTCCTATTAGTTCCATAAATATCTTGTTGACAAGGCGCTGGTAAGTAGCTCCAGCGTTTTTAAGTCCAAAAGGCATTACTCTGTAGCAGTACAATCCCCAGTCAGCGATGAAACTAGTGTGGTCTTGATCGGGAGCGTGCATAGGAATTTGGTTATATCCTGAGTATGCGTCCATAAAAGATAAGAGTTTGTGCCCGGTTGTGATGTCCACAAGCTGATCGATTCGGGGGAGTGGGAAGCAATCCTTCGGGCAAGCGTCATTTAGGTTGGAGAAGTCAATGCATGTTCGCCACTTCCCATTAGCATTCTTTACTAGTACCGAGTTAGCGAACCACTCCAGGTAGATGGCTTCTCGTATGAAGTTATTGGCAAGTAGATTCTTTACTTCTTCATCGAGGGCTGCTGATCGTTCTGCCCCCATACCTCTCTTCTTCTGTTTTACCGACACCTTGGTAGGATCGATGTTCAGTACATGGCATGCTATGTCTGGGGAGATTCCAGTCATGTCAGCGTGCGTCCATGCAAATACATCCAAGTAGTGGCAGAGAAAGTCAATGAGCTGATCCTTCAATTCTGCTTTTAGCTGAGATCCGATTTTCAATAGTCTACTCGAGTCGTTTTTGTCTACAGATACAAACTCCATAGCCTCTGCAGGCTCGGTGGTGGCCTCCTCCTCTCCGTCCCTTAGGTCTAATTCATTGAAAGGATCACTGGCATATCGAAGAGGAGGGGCTTTTTTAGTTGCTATGCTTCCAAGTTTTTCGTGCAGAGAGTAGCCTATGCATTCTTCCCTTTATCCTTCCTACGATTATTGCGTAGTTCGGTTACATAGCAATCTCGAGCGGCGTCTTGATCTCCCTCTACTTCCCCTATTCCATTTTCTGTTGGAAATTTCATCTTCAGGCTCCACGGGGCCAGGACAATCTGGAAGTCGGACAAGGCTGATCTTCCCAAAAAGGCGTTGTAGGCCGAGTGGCTTTCTATTTGCACAAATGTTTGTTTCCGCACAACGGAGCGGGGATAACTTCCTATCTCAACAAAGTGGTCCAGTTGCCCGAGGGGCATCTTCGCATCTCCAGTGAAACCGTGTAGTGGTTTTGTTGCAGGGAGACACATCCTTCATTGATAGCTTCATTCTGTCGAAAGCATGCTTAAATAGGATATTTACTGAGCTTCCGGTGTGTACTAGAATTCGGAAAACTTCGCTGGTCTGAACCAGGCAGAGATGACCATAGGATCCATGTGAGGGTACTGTCTTCCCTCTAGGTCACGCCTGCTGAATGTGATGTCATCGCTCTCTTTCCTCTTCGGGTGGCGTTCTTCTATAACAGAATTAACGCAGTCTAAATTGTTTCTAAACGACTTTCCATATCTTTCCATCTCTGCCCAGCTTCTGTCGGTGATGTGTGGTCCTCCCGATATGGTATGGACCACTATCTTCTCTTGACTGGAGCCGCTGCTATTGCAATTTCCTCCACCTGTTTCTGGGGGGGGTAGCCTTGGGTTCTCATTGGCAGGAGCTGGAGCCCTGTTCTGACTTTTTACATAGCATTCCAGTCTCTTCCTTCTGATGTGTTCTTCAATTAAGTCCCGGAGATGATGGCATTCATTGGTGTCATGTCCATGAGATTCGTGGAAGCGGTAGAACTTTCCAGACTTAATTGCGTTATCTGATTCCTTCTTGTGCGGAGGGCATCTATATTTAACTTCGTCTTGGGTGGCCAAGAAAATGTTTTCGATTGTTTCATTCAAAGGAGTGTAAGAGTCAATGGAGGTAGCTAGATCTGCCAAGAATAGTGGAAAGCATTTGCATAATACTCCTTCTGTCGCTCCGCTCATGAGCATATGCTGTGTGTATCTCTGCAAGTGTACAATGGGGTCAGAGGTTCCCCTGTAAGGTTCCATTGTTGGAATTTTCCATTCTCGAGGGGTGATGGAAATTTCGATATCGCGGGCGAAAGGCCTGGTTACCCTAGCGCCTATCCCTCGATCTCTTTGATCCCGTTGGATGCACTCTCTGAACAATTGTGCCATCCTTTCATCAGAATTTGGAGCAGATAGGAATGAGTTTGGTTCTTCTCTGCGGGATTGATTCCGTCCAGACGACCTGTGGGGATGGTATCGTCTATCACTTCTAACATTTTCCAGTGGCTGTCTCTGGTCTTCCGGGGGCATGCTGGGGTCAGCTACAGTTGGCCCTTGCCTTTATCTTCCCCTATTGGGTTCTGTTCTAAGTACTTCCTCGAGTCCAACTTCGGGCTGAACTCCAGCTCGGCTCCATTCATTGGTGTTCCCAAGGCTAGGTAGCATGACAGGCTCGGCTACATCCGCCCCTCGCCTGGTACCTCCCCCGTTGTGTTCGGTTCCAATTGTTTCCTCGGGTCGAAATTCGGGGTGAGTCCGGGCTCGGCTCCTACCATTGTTGTTTCTGTTGTTAGCTTCTTCGAAGAAGAAAGATCTTTGTCGCCTCCCAGATCCTCCAGACTGGGATTCATCCCATGATTCAGTGTTGCGATTGGATTCTTCAGCATTCTTTAAGCGTGACATGAGTTGGTTCACCAAGGCTTCTTGTTGGGATGTGAAGCGGTTAGTCACTTTAGCCACAACCCTATCCAGATCTGCCCAAGTAATTGTTGCCGGCTGTTCCGTGGCAGGGGCTGTCGGATTTGCCTGATTTTCATTTGGTACTGCTGCTGGAACGGGACGATTCTCTTGATCTGTGACCCCTCGATCTATAACACTGCTAGTTGCGATGTTCTTTCCTTTGGTAACATCTTTCTTCTGTCTAGGAGGCATGTTTTCTAAGCAATGAGTGATGCTGTAAGGAAGAAGGTTAAGTGGGAGAAGCTAAAGCTTCGAGCTCCTGTTCTCAGTGAAAGCATCAGAAATGTTTGCACAAAAAAGGGCAAACACCTCCAAGTCGTATGATTTGGTCGATTTTATGTTGTTCTTAGTGATTTGGGTGATTTATGCAAATATGTAAAAAGTAGGGACTAAACTGTAAAAGACACACAGATTTATAGTGGTTCGGCCAGAATGTGCGTACGTCCACTTTATATGTTATTCGCTTTCACTGTTCAAATTACAAGTACAATGCTTTGATTACAAGTATATGAAAGTTGTTTGAAAATTCCGTCCATGCTTGAGCTCTCAAACTTGTCTGCCATTGTTGTACCCCTACCCCTCTATTTATAGAGTAAGGCTGGGGGCAGGGGTCTTGGATGTATATAGCTGCTGGTGGGCCTGGGCTGATGCAATCTGGCCTGGCACTGTTGGTTCGGTACGCCTCGGTCCGGTAGTACTTTGGTTGGTGTTGCGCTTTGGTTCGGTGGTACTTTGGTCCGGTAGTACTTTGGTTGGTGTTGCGCTTCGTCCGGTGGTACTTTGGTCCCGTAGTACTTTGGTTGGAGTTGGTTCGGCTAGGCATTGGAAGTGGGTTGGTCCAGTAATACCTTCTTTACTTTGGTTCGGTAGTGGTAGCATTCTTCTGGTTCGGCGATGGGAGGAGTGGGGATTGGTTCGGTGGTGAATGGAGTTGGTCCAGTGGTAGAGGTTTGGTGCCGAAGGGGTTGGTTCGGTGGTCTCGGTCCGGTGGGATTTCGTCCAACAATATTCATGATTTTGGACAGTGAATAATATATTAAAGAAATGTTTTGGGGAAGTGATATTTTAAATAGAATTAAAACGATTTAAAGATGTTTTAAAATGTATTTAATATTGAAATCATAGATTTTAGCATTCATTGTTGAAATAGATATTTTCGAGAAATAAGGAAATGGTGGACTATAACACTGTTGTTATAGTAAACGACCCGAAAGGAAATGTTTTATATAGTATTGGGATTTATATGTCTACCTTAATTTTGAATCCCTATACTAGTGATTTTGGGTTTTTGTAACGATGTTTTACGCGACATTTGTTTTTACTCAAATAAATGTGTTTAAGAGAATGTTTTCCTTAAAAGAATAAAATATATACTTAACTGTGATTTAAGTATATTGAAAATTTTCCAAATGTTGAAAATAAATAGATTTGTGAATTACTTATTATTATTAAATAAGTATGAAAATGTTTTCCAATATGAAGTGAAATGTTTTGAGATTATATCTTTTAAAGATTAATTGAAAGTGAATATTTGAAATCGATTTGAAAATCGTATATCAAGGGATATTTGGAAATTTAAATTCACCATGGAATTTATTAAGGAAAGGGGAATTTGTTTAAAAATAAACATTGATTTATTTTTGAAGTGTGGAAATAATATATCTTGTAAAGATATTTTTGGAAAATAAATAATTTGGGAAATTATTTGGACTCTTGTGATGTTGTGCATACCTATTGATAGTTAAATAACCGACTATCAATATTTACGTTTAAATGGGTATTTGTTGTGATTTTCTTGAATTTGAATGCTACACTTATTTTAAAATAAGCGCTCGTTATTCGGTTCAGTCGGGAGAGGACCTTTGGGTCATAAATCCCATTCCGAATAGTGATACGTTGTAATGGATAGCATTTGAAGACCGTGTTGAATACCGGATATTTTTGAAAACGGAAGGATTACCGTCGAGTGTCTCTACATCGGCTGATCTCTGATATAGAGATTTATTACCCTTTGTGATGGGAAGTCCGGTCGTGATTAGTGAATATCCCTATTGCAAGGGCTTCTTTGGAAGTGCCTTCGGTTCCATTCAATCCCGGAACAGACTTGTATGGATGTGTGTTTGACGTTACAAATTGAGATGTAAAGCTGGTTTCTATAAAATATATTTCCACTGGTGGCGGAGAATTTATTCTCTTAGCCTAACGCACTTAGAGGTTATGTAGTTGATGGTTACTAGTGATACATTCCCAATTTGGCAATGCGGCATACGAAGTGCTGCAGATCATTTGTTGATCAAAGCATAGCTTTTGTATAAAGCGTAGCTTTGTGGACGAGACTTCGTCGGACCTCACATCCCGGAAATGGTCGAAACAGGAAAGATGCGGCAAGGTTATTAGGGGATAGCGCCCCCTTTGTGTATGTAATTTCCTTCTGGATAGAGGTGGAATCATGGTATGGAGCGTAGAAACTTAACTTATGTTGTTGCTGCAAATTTATTACTTTGTGGTTGTTGGAATAGAGGATCCTCGGATGAAGGTCTGTTACGACCGGGGGATGGCATATTCGTGTCAGTAGTTACCCAACTAGGGGTAACCCGGCCTTATGTTGGCAGTGATTCGGTAAGGTCATCGGGGCGTCTTTCCAGAGGCATACATATGTGGCAATGGGAACTTCCTTGGCCTAACCATTTGTTGGAAATCCAAAGAAACAATACAAACCCTGTACGGTTTTAGTTGTATAACTTGCCATGGAATGTGGCGGTAACCTGCTATTGAACATGGTAGCTATAGTAGGCATAAGTGCGAAATGCCTATGCTGGCTAAGATTTATATTATACTTTCGAAATGTTTTCTACACTATGCACTAATAATAATAAAAATCAAATGATTCTGCATAGTAAGCATCTTTGACTATCATAAGGAGAAATCTCCTCCAATTCTGCGTTTGCATTGTGTGTGTACGGGAGGCCTTATGGTAGTCTCATTTTCCAGAAGCATTGCGGATCTATTTTAAAAATATTCCTTTGTTTGTTTTTAAAGATAAATTGTTTTAAGTTCTCACACCAGTCCCATGACTGACCTAGTGTTTATTGTTTCCCTTCCTAAACTCTGGGTGCCAACCAATTTCCACACGAGCAGTCTAGAGTCATGTTATTAGGATATTCGGGAATTCAGGAGTTGCTGTAGAGGTCTATTGGCAAGCTGGATGGTGTGGCGTATTAACTAGTATATAGTATTTCTTTTCTATTGTTTGTTGTTGTAAACACTGATAATGTAATGTGATGTGATGTAATGTACAAAATGTACAGTTCTTTTGATTTAAAGATTATTCATTTATCTATTATATGTTGTTCCGTTGCGACTGTGAGATTCTGATATTGTTCTGTTGCTTCTTCTTTCTTTCTTCTTCTATCTTTTTCTTCTTCTTAAATCCTAAGAATTCGGTTTTTCGGCATTCGATTGCTCGGCAGTTCATACAGTGGACGTATTGATGTCAATTTTCGGAAGTCGAAGAATCAGGTCCTTACAAAGTGGTATCAGAGCATTTGGTTAAGCGACAACCTTGGCTCTGTTGGGAATTACTCATTAGAGATAGAGTCAGTAGTACTCTAGAATGAGTTTGAGTGTAATAATAAATACGAGCGCGTAATTGTTAGTGAATATTAAATTGTTTTGTATTGTGTTGACTTATCGGTTGATTGTTTATAGATTCCGGTCGGTGCAGTTTGGCCAACTGTATCGATAGGGGTTTCTAAACTCTTAAATAAGATAAATCGACACAGTATTGTTTTGAAATAGGGTAAATGAAATAATTTTACCCAAAACTATTTTTGTATATAATAGAAATAATTTTTCTGTAAATGTTTATAATATATGGTTGCTTGGTTGTTTGGAAGTGATGATATTGAAATATTATCATTATTATGAAGAAATTGAAATAATAACCAAAGGATAAAGGAATGAATTCATATACAAATGGGAACTGAAAGTGTGATTTATAATTTGGAATAAAAATAGAATGGATTGAATTCAAGTAAACTAATATGATAATTAATTAATTCATGAAGTAGAAAAGTTGATATAGTTAAATTAAAACTTGAATTGTGAGTTAAATAAAAATGGTTTAAATTTGCAGAAAAATTCAAGTAAGTAGAAATAAATTGAAAATTGAAGTTTGGTTGTGATAAACAAATTTGAAATTAAAATCCAAGTAGTAGTTGTTGAATATAAGTGAAACGAGTTTTGAGCTTATAATATGAAATAATAAAGATTTTAGCTTTGGTAAAGGTAAAGAATTTGGGTTAGCATAGTAAATATATGATGTGTAATGTAACTGAAGGAAAGTTAAATAAATTGATTTGGATTAGATGAGTTATCGAAATGGAAATTAAACCGAAATGATTATATAAAATAACTTTGATGTTTAAATAAGTTGTGTAAAATGTGAAGATGTAAGTGAAACCAAATGATAAAATGGTTAAACAATTTTGTTAAGAAAAATGAGATATGAATTTGAATAAGTGATGAAATTTGACTTCGGTAAAAGTAAATAGAATTTGCTTTAGAATTGGAATATGAATTGGATTTATAAGTGGAAACTTAAGTTAAGTTAAACAAATGATGTTTGAAATGGAATATAACTTAAGTAATGTTGAATGAAGTTGATTTTGGTATCGAAGTAAATTAATAAAGTGAAGTGATGAATATGAACTTGAGTTATGAAATGAAATTCAACCTTATTTGTAAAATAAATTAGCAATTGAATTAATGAATGAATTAAATGTAAATTAATCTAATGTAAATAAATTGATATGGAATAATGAATGTAAGTGTTAATTCATTAAAGCTAATTGAATGTGTTGAACCAAATTGAATGAATTTAAGCAAATTAAAGAAATTTGGTAATATTGGATATACATTGATTGTTAGATGATGGTTAGTTGATTGTATAGAAATCCATATGAAATTGAATTAAGAAAATTGAAATATAAAGTAATTGAAATCAAATTGGAAGTTAAGTGAATCTTAAGTAGAATTGAATTTGATTTGGAAGCGAACCAACTTGAATATGAATTAGTGGATGTAAACTAATTGAATATGAATAAATGAATGTTAGTAAAAACGTCCAACGTTAGTGAATCAAATGTGATTTAAATTGGAAAACCAATTCATTGAATATTAATGAGAAGTGAAAGTGTATTAATTTGTTGGATGTTAGTTGAATGCTAGTTGATTGACGGTTGGATTTTTTGTTTTGTTGCATTTGCTATATTGGCATATATAGTTGTTGGTATATGTTGTATATTGATGCTACTTTCATATATACATGTTTCTCATTGTTTTTTGAGTGTATAGTAGGTGTGGATTACATATCGTACTTTTACACTTTTTTCCCTGCGGGATGCCTCATCACTTTGATGAGATGTATATTTGTGATATATATATTGCCATTTTTTCCGGATCGAACCGCGCAAAGGAGACTATGGCGAATTTTTTTGAAAATTTAAGGCGTAAGAATTTTTTTGGGAAAATTGGAAAACTTTTGATAACTAAAGTTTTGATTTGGAGTTGAAAGTAAAACAATAGTAATTGGCTTTGAAAAGATAACTAAGTATGATTTGAAAACATAGTAAAGTTATTGTAAGAAGTTTAACTAAGGATTTTAGAAAAGTTAAAATGGTTAAATGAATTTGAAATTTAATTTGAACAAATGGTTTTGAAAAGTTAATGGGTCTCAAGACTTTTTCTTACTTGGTAATTTCGAGGACAAAATTCTTTTAAGGGGGGAAGTTTGTAACGACCCAGAATTTCTGTTATTTGAAATTCGTATATTTAATTTATTTTAAATATTCACGAATGAATTTTATAAGCTGAGTGAATTAAATTTTGAATATGAAGATTTAATAGGATAATTAAATCGATAATTTAATATTTGAAATTACAGAAATAATTGGAAATTGGGTTTAATGTGATTAAAATTGATTTGATAAAGTTATATTTAATCATATTGGAGTTAGAATGATGTTATAGAACTTCTAAAATCGAATTAAAAGTTAATTTGTGAAAATTGAATATTTTAATATTTAATTGACGAGTAAAAATAGCCATTTTTCAAACAGTCTCGGATTTCGACGAAACTAGTTTCATCGGATCCATAATGTTATATTATTGTAAGATTTCAAATTTCGTGTCAATCAGATTTACAATTTGTCCGGGGCAAGCCAAAACGCATAGAAATTAGTTTAATCGATTTAATTTAAATTTAATCGTTTATTTCCATAACTCGTGCATACGACCAAATTAGCTTCCAAAACACGTTCCATTATGTCCGGAACGCGGGGTAAACCCTAGAAACGCCAGCCAGTACGCTTCGTTTGGAGTTCGAATTTTTTTGGATAAATAGTGTTTTGAAAAATTTCTATAAAAGGCCCTCCATTTTCACAATTTACACCAAAATCATAACCAGAAACCCTAGCCGCCGTTTGTAATTTAATGGCCATGGAAGCTCGAAATTTTCTTCTCTAATATCTTCCAATCCTAAAAACATTTAGCTGAAACTTCCAACTACAACATTAAAGAGCCAAGTGAGATCTTCAAATCTATATGGTGATGATGAATTTTAGAGCAAGGATGAAGCGGGAAATCGAGCTGGAAGGCAGCGCGCTCGCACGCATTTTTCCACACAAGCATGTGGCTGAGCTTCATGGTGCTATGGCCGAGCGTGGAGTATGCGACAATCTTCGAGATGACGGTGGCTGATCAACGTGAAGGTGTTCGTAGTGGGTCGCGTCATTAGGATTTTAGCGGCAAATGGGTGTTGCGTTCGTTCGTTTTCACGATGAGGAAGAAGCATTGCGTGCGGCCTGATGTAAAGCAAGGAGATGTGTGCTCGAGATTAAGCAAGGTTTAAATAATGAAATATATATTGAAATTAATTGTTTTTTAAAATAGTTTAAACTTAAAAACATCATAACTTTTTGATACGAGGTCAAAAATTTACCAAACGAATTGCGTTGGCTTCGTTTTGACGAGCACTACGTAATGGAGCTGGATTGGAGTTGATAGGAGCTAGTGATAATTTTGGATAAAATTAAACGTGCGTTTAATTTTATTCGAAATAAAACACTACAACCGTTATTGGAAGCAAGGTTAGAACTTCTCACTCAATCGAATTTGTTTCAATTTAAATTTTAAATAGTTAAATTTAAAATTGCTTGATTTTATGCTTGGATGATAAATTATTATCTATTATATTGAAATAGACCCTATACGCCGTATATTAAGCAGAGGTTATTTATTAAACACATATACCGCGATATTCCACCTCGAAGTGGAATTGGTATTATATATGTACTTGGAGTTGATTTCCCGCATTTTATAGCGGATGAGACCCTACTGCGCCGCATAATAGCGGATAATATTTTATAAATCCTATATACCGCGATATTCCATTCGGAAATGGAATTGGTATTGTTCTAACGTTTGTGGATGCAAGGAAATAGGTTGGAGTGATCCAACTGGATTCCTCACCCGTATTGATTTATTTACAGATATTGTGATATATTTGATTTCCATATGATGATATATGATGTTTTGGATGCCGTGATTGATTACTTGGTGTTGTTGCATCATTGGACCTATTTTGGAGTTTTAAAAATGTTAAAGGAACGATTTTCAATTTAAATGGATTTTTATAGTGATTTTTGGAAGGTACACGTTTATTGAATTTTGGAATTGATTCTCCTTAAATAAATAAACGTTATAATTTTTGTGTTATAAAAATTATAGGTTTTGTGAAATAAAACCAGAATATGATTTTTGGAATATGAAATGAACTATTTTGTAAAATAGTATAAATGGGAATTTTGAATTTATTATAAACGGTTTATAAATAAGATTTATAAAGTTGAATTTTTATAAATCAGAATAATGGAATTTTAATAGAGTTTTTATAAATGTAAAAAGGGAGTTATAAATGAATCTTATAAGTAATAAGATTTATAATTTGTGAAGTTTTAAAAGAACGATTTTGTAAATAAATGAATTATAAGTATTTAACTTATAATATGGACTTTTGGAATATAATTGAGTTATGAATTGAATTGGTTAATAAAGGAGATTTATAAATCGAAGTTTTTATAAATAGAAATGGAATTTATAAACATTGTTTTATAAATTCGAAATAAAATTAAATTTGATAAATTAAAAATAGAAATTTATTAAAGGAGATATATTCACAATTTTGGATAGCGAATTATCCTTTATATAATATGTGTAATAATAAAGAGTTTGGTTGGGAATTATATCCATGATTTTCGACAGTGGATAATCCTTTAAATAAAATGTGTAGAAATGTTGAATTTGGTTAACGAAGTATATTCACGATTTTGGACAGTGAATAATATATTAAAGAAAAGTTTAAGTGATATTTTAAATAGAATTAAAATGATTTAAAGATGTTTTAAAATGTATTAAGTATCGAAACCATAGATTTCAGCATTCATTGTTGAAATAGACGTTTTCGAGAAATAAGGAAATGGTGGACTATAACACTATTGTTATAGTAAATGATTTCCGAAAGGAAATGTTTTACATAGCATTGGGATTTATATGTCTATCTTAATTTCGAATCCCTATACTAGTGATTTTGGGTTGTCGTAACGATGTTTTACGCAACATTCGTTTTTACTCAAATAAATGTGTTTAAGAGAATGTTTTCCTTAAAAGAATAAAATATACAATTAATTGTGATTTAAGTATATTGAATATTTTCTAAATGTTGAAAATAAATAGATTTGTGAATTACTTATTATTATTAAATAAGTATGGAAATGTTTTCCAATATGAAGTGAAATTTTTTGAGATTATACCTTTTAAAGATTAATTGAAAGTGAATATTTGAAATCGATTTGAAAATCGTATATCAAGGGATAGTTGGAAATTTAAATTCACCATGGAATTTATTAAGGAAAGGGGGATTTGTTTAAAAATAAACATTGATTTATTTTTGAAGTGTGGAAATAATATATCCTGTAAAGATATTTTTGGAAAATAAATAATTTGTGAAATTATTTGGAATCTGGTGATGTCGTGCATACCTATTGATAGTTAAATAACCGACTATCAATATTTATGTTTAAATGGGTATTTGTTCTGATTTGCTTGAATTTGAATGCTACACTTATTTTAAAATAAGTGCTCGTTATTTGGTTTAGCCAGGAGAGGTCCTTTGGGTCATAAATCCCATTCCGAATAGTGATTTGTCGTAATGGATAGCATTTCAAGACCGATGTTGAAGACCGGATATTTTTGAAAACGGAAGGATTACCGTCGAATGTCTCTACATAGGCTGATCTCCGATATAGAGATTTATTACCCTTTGTGATGGGAAGTCCGGTCGTGATTATTGAATATCCGGATTGCAAGGGCTTCTTTGGAAGTGCCTTCGATTCCATTCGATCCCAGAACAGACTTGTATGGATGTGTGTCTGACGTTACAAATTGAGATGTAAAGCTGGTTTCTATCAAATATATTTCCATTGGTGGCGGAGAATTTATTCTCTTAGCTTAACGCCCTTAAAGGTTATGTAGTTGATGGTTAATAGTGATACATTCCCAATTTGGTAATGTTGCATGCGAAGTGCTGCAGATCATTTGTTGATCAATGCATAGCTTTTGTATAAAGCGTAGCTTTGTGGACGAGACTTCGTCGGAGCTCACACCCCGAAAATGGTCGAAACAGGAAAGAAGCGGCAAGGTTATTAGGGGATAGAGTCCCCTTAGTGTATGTCATTTCCTTCTGGATAGAGGTGGTATCATGGTATGGAGCCCAGATACTTAATCTATGTTGTTGCTGCAAACTTATTACTTTGTGGTTGTTGGAATAGAGGATCTTCGGATGAAGGTCGGTTACGACCGGGGGATGGCATATTCGTGTTAGTAGTTACCAAGCTAGGGGTAACCCGGCCTTGTGTTGGCAGAGATCCGGTAAGGTTATCGGGGCGTCTTTCCAGAGGCATACCTATGTGGCAATGGGAACTTACTTTGCCTGACCATTTGTTGGAAATCCAAAGAAACAATACGAACCCTGTACGGTTTTAGTTGTATAACCTGCCATGGAATGTGGCGGTAACCTACTATTGAACATGGTAGCTATAGTAGGCATAAGTGCGAAATGCCTATGCTGGCTAAGATTTATATTATACTTTCGAAATGTTTTCTACACTATGCACTAATAATAATTAAAATGAAATGATTCTGCGTAGTAAGCATCTTTGACTATCATAAGGAGAAATCTCCTCCAATTCTGCGTTTGCATTGTATGTGTACGGGAGGCCTTATGGTAGTCTCATTTTCCAAAAAGCATTGCGGATCTATTTTAAAAATATTCCTTTGTTTTTTTTAAAGATAAATTGTTTTAAGTTCTCACACCATTCCCATGACTGACCTGGAGTTTATTGTTTCCCTTCCTAAACTCTAGGTGCCCACCAATTTCCACACGGGCAGTCTACAGTCAGGTTATCAGGATATTCGAGAATTCAGGAGTTGTTGTCGAGATCTGGAGGCAAGCTGGATGGCGTGGTGTATAAACTAGTATATAGTATTTCTTTTCTGCTGTTTGTTGTAACGATCTGTGTAAATTCGATGTTTAAAATGAATAAATTAATAAGATTTTTTTTAAATTTAGAAAGGGATTAAAATCTTATTTATTTATATGAAAGAGAATGTTGAAATTTGATGTACCAAGGGTAATTAGAAATTTACAAATTGAATTATATATTACAATTGATTTTAATAGTGGAAATTGTTGCAATTGGATATAAGGTTAAAAATAAGTAAATAAAAGGCAAGTATTAAATTCATCAATGAAAATAAATTTTTATTTAGTACAATCCCTTTCTGTTAACTATTGTAAGGTGCTAATTAATTGAAAGGTGAATGTAACGATCCTGAATTTTGAACAATTTAAATTGAAAGTATATAATAAATTTTTAAATATTTGAATGATGATTTAAATTGAATTCCCAATATAACTATGAATTTGGCGATTAAATTTTAGAATTTAATCTACTGAAAGTTGAAAACAAATTTAAATTTGACTTTGGAGTTTGAAATTGAATATTAAATTTGTATTTAAAATTCGAGCTACTAACTTAGAAAAAAATAATTTAGATTTAAGAATTATTATTTATGTAAATTTATAAATTGATGGTTAGTTTTAATAACATTGTTCTGTAACTTAAATAAAATGGAATAAATTTTATTAGTACAAAATACAAGTGTAAAATCTAATTGTAAAACATGTTAATATAAATTAATATTTGATGGTTGAACTTCAAACAAATATATACCTATGAAGCTTGCTAAAGAAGACAAGAAAATGCAAGGCAAAAGAAAAACATAAGTATAAGTAATAGCTTGCAAATGAAGACATGAAGGACACAAGGTATTCAAGCATTAAATGCTTTCATCTCAGCCGAAATCGCGTATCACTTCAGCCGTTCCTCTTTAATTTTCATTCGTAACCCTAAAAATCAAAGAAAACAAAACAATGGCGACCATGAGTTTCTTTGTTCGCTCCTTCTCGAGATAATGGCGGCTCTCGTTCCTCTTTGCAACTGAAATCAGGGCTCGTTGAATTCGAAGGCGCCGGGTTCGATCTGCTCTTCGTTCTAAGGTGAGAAATTCTCACGTCTAATTCATCTCTAAAATGGAATTTCTGCAAATTCGGTTTTTGTTTGTTAATTTTTGTGATTTTATTTCCAATTTGTGCTTTTATGATTTACTCGGTTGCTTGAATTTTCTGATTTTGATTTCGCTGATGATTTCTCTAACTTCTTCAAATTTGTATATTTTGATACGTGCTTCCCACGGCTTTGATGATTAACTTGGTCAATTATCTTGGCCACCACGATTTCGAATTTGAGCTTGTCTCAGTTGTCACCCTGATCTAGTGCCTGTAGTGTTGTTATCACTGACTTGAGTTGGAGTTGTACTTCATGCTAGCATTTTTTTCCTTTGCCTGTACTTAGTTTTGGGACTGACTTCTAGTCTGTTGTGATGCTGAGGCATTTAACTTGCAAAATGTTGTGCCTGTTACACTGCCTATTTTCATATTTTGTTAGTTGAAATGTTGGCATATAGCCTCGGCTAACTCGGGAATTTACTCATGGATTTAAAGTATTTAGCCCGAAGTTTTTCTGTTGCTAGTTATGTGATGCTATGTAGTTCGAACCTAAACTACTATTTTTGGAAACTGAAAGCAAAGTGTAAGTATCATGTCAATGTTAACTAAGTTTAACCCAAGATTAAAAGTGATTTCAAGTTAGCTTTGAAAAAAAAAATCAAGCTTTAGTTAATGCTTTTGATTTATGAAAACTAAATTACAAAATTAACATGTTTGGATTTTGGTAGAAATCAACATGCCTTGATATTTCTTATGTTTCCAGAGACAACAACTAATATTTTAACTTGCTTAAAGTTTTAATATTAACTTAAAGTAATTAACAACTTCATTTTTTTTTAAATTTCATTCTATAAGAAACTTAATTAAATGATAAGTATTTTAATGAAGTTTTGTGCCTGGAAATTCAAACAGAACTGGCAAATAGCAACAAAAAAAAAAAACAGACACCCATATAATAATTACATCAGATATTTACTTATAATAACATGCAATGCTTATTCATCTCAACATAAAAATCATGAAATTGAATATATTTATTTGGTGTACATTTGTTTTTGGTGCTTTGTTGGCCTGTAGCTCCATGCTGCCACCCCTGTGTCATTTTTACTTTGAGGCAAATTGGTTATCTAGAATTCGTTTAAGATTTTGTATAATTTTATTTTTTTGTAAAAATATATATCTCGGCCTTGAATTTTGAAAATTTCACACTGTGGTTGCAAACTGCACTTGAGTGATAGTGTGTATATATATTTATTTACATGCTTAAGTGGAAGATTTCAACTATGTGCTCGCTACAGTTTGATGATGTACATGTTGATTCCCTGTCCTATGCCATTATAACTTCATGCATCCCTCTATAACCTAAATTAGTTTTGTATAAGTATGCAAGGCATGCAGGCATGTGTACCTGTTATTGCATAAGGCATGTAGAAACATTGTCAGGCATTCACATATATTTCATAATTCATAAATTCAAGGTTTGAGTGGCTGCATACATTCGAAAGTCTTGCATCTTAAACAACTGGTGGGAAAAAAGTAAAAAGAAAAAAAATAACAACAGTGCTTCGTCCTTTACCTGTTGCACATACAACCTGATGTTGTTTATGTTGATATCTTGTGTGCTTCGTCTCTGCATTTACTTCAAATATATTGACCTTGATCATCATGTAGATTCTTTTGAGTCTTGTCGTTATCTGCCTTAATCTCTGGCTTGTTTATCTGGACTGCCTGTTGCATTTGGTATACTTCATTCTTGAGCTTTTGCATTCTAGTACATCTGGTTATATTCTTGGTAGTCTGATCATTTTATTTATACTCGGCCATTTCATATGAATCTGGGTTTGTGTCTGCATTTCTGTAGTGGCTTTGTTCATTTCTCTTCAATTTTGTTTGTGCTCGATATTTCTCTTGGCTTGAACCATACTTTGATTCACTGTCTATTTTGTTGCCATAGCTTGATGGTTCCTGTTGCACTCTGGTTTCATTTAAGTTTTCACTGTTGTGTCTTTGACATTCCAGTCTTTGGTTGTCTGCACTATGTCTGGTTGGTTCCACATTCCACATGATTTTATTCGGCTTTATAGTATTGTTGCACTGTGAAGCAAGTTGTGTAGCCTTTGGTTTATAACTTGCTTGATCCATTGTTTTGACTTGTTTCATTTTGATCTTGTTTATATTTCCTTGATGTTCATTTGAACTGTGCATTCATTGTTGCCATATCTTGGTTCCTCGCAGTTTTGTTGTTGTTTGAGTTTTACTGGACTTTGATTTTTGAACTGCGTACTTAGTTTTGGCTTTAGCTTTGAAACTTTTTTTTTAGGCTCTGCCATTTTAAGTTGAAACTGCAGTTCCATTAACTCTGTGGCATATTGTGGCGTAGCTTCATATGTATATATATATATATGCATTCATGTTGTATATATATGATTGTTTGTCACACTGTTCCATATGTATGTGTTTTTGTCACCTGTTATTCAAATCTGCATATATGTATCACTTGTTGCACTGTTAACCACATGATCACTTATTGGACTGTGAAATGAGTCTACAATGACAGGCTCCTTCATTTTCAAGCTAACCAAATTCTGGACCCTTCTTTTAGTTAAAACAAACTGATTTTTGTTTGAAAATCTTAATTTAAAGACGCTTATATGAAAATTTATAAAATTCTTCTTCTTTATGTTCACTCTGTAACAGACATATATATATTTACAAACAAATATATATGTAGATATAACCATACTCGTCCCATTCATATTTCACACAATCAATATTGATCACATTCAATTCAAGGTGTGTTCACAAATATTTAGAGTTTGCTCACTGTGGTCTCTTTGACCTGATGCCTGTAGAATTGTGCCTTTGACTTGTGCTCGCATTTCGATTTTATTTTGAGTTGCATTTGAGTTGAACCTGATTTTCTTGGGTTTGACCCTATGCTCGGTTGAGAACTTTCATTGTGCTTTCGTGTACTTCATCACTGTATTGGCGAGGCAGTGCACGCGTGCGTGTACTGCAGCCAATCAGTTTTGATGTTTTTAAGTAACTTTTCAATTGTTTGAATTGATTTGGTTTTAAAATTGATACACTATTAATTGTTATATTTACCGTTATCCGATTTTTTTGTTAAAAGGATCGGATAGGTGAATCTATCTTTGACTATCGTCTAATTTCTGTTTAATTATTATTGCCTCTATGCACTAATAACTGATTTTGAATTAGACTGACCCATGTATTATTTTCTTTTGAATGTAATACTCGGGTCAGACCGAGTATTTTACAGCTTGAAGATTTTCAGGCAGCGAAGTTAGAGAGAGGGGGATACCGCTTCACTATAGTTTCTTTTCAGGATTTTTTTGTACTTAAAAGAAATATTCCGCTGTATAAAATTTAAATGCATTGTATAAACTCTGATATTTGATATATGTATAAAATTCATTTATGAGAAATGTTATTATTATTCTGTGATTCTGTGGCTGATTCTGGTTAAATTCTATAAACTAAATAATAATCTGTCATTCTGAACGTTTCAAGTTGTTTTAATTATCGACTGGGGGCGGTCAAAACGGCGGGATGTTACAAAGTGGTATCAGAGCTTTGGTTTACACAAAGCTTAGTTTATGGCGTTTAATATGAATAGTTACTAGAATCACTTTAAAGAAAGCGTATTTTGAAAAGAAAACATTTTTCAAATGTAAAGAAGTATAAAATTGTTTTCTTTGAAAAATAAAAGGGTATTTTGAAAATTCAAATCCTTTACGGACAATCCCCCTTTTTTTGGAAGCTCTCTAAATTTAGGTTTGCGATAGTTTCTCTTCGGTAAGGTCTCCTTAGATTTGAGTCCCGATCATTCGAAAACCCATTATCGAATTGCTGAGATTTATGAAAGAATAAAATATAAGTTAAGTGAATTAATGAATTGGTTTAAATCGAATATTTTGAATATCTCCAAAGTAATAATTGGGAAATAAATTGACATGTTAATTTGGTTATAACCAAACGGATCATTGAATTATAACTTGAGAATTTGATTCTGAATTCCTTTGAAAATTGATTTCCAATGTTTTGAAGAACGATTTAGATAAAAGATTTATAAAATTGATTTTTATAAATTAAAATATTGAAATTATAAAACGAATTTTTTTTTCAAGTGTTAGAATGAAGTGTGAATGAATTTCATAAGTAAATGAAATTTATAAAATTTTAAACGGTGAAGTTATAAATGGAATTAATAAGTAGTAAGACTTATAAATTTTGTAAAGTTAGTAAAAGAATAGATTTGGGTAAATAAATGAATCTTATAAGTTATAAGATTTATAATTTGGGAAGTTTAAAAAAAATGAATTTGTAAATAGATTATAAGTACTTAACTTATAATCTGGACTTTTCGTATATAATTGAGTTATATAAATTGAATTGAATTAATAAAGGAGATTTATAAATCGAAGTTTTATAAATAGAAATGGAATTTGTAAAGATTGTTTATAAATTCAAAACCAAGTGAATTTGATAAATGAAACACAGAAGTTATTAAAGGAGATATATTTGTGATTTTGGATAGCGAATTATCCTTTAAGTTAAATATTGTGATAATAAAAGTTGGTTGGGAATTTCATTCACAATTTTGGACAGTGAATATATTATTAAATCAAACAGATATGTCTTGGGAAAATGATTGAATAATCCGACCTTTACTAATAAGGATTGCAAATTTTGATAGAAAATCTATTTGTCGACTTAACTGTATGAATCAAACTAGTTTTGATGTAAAGCTTATATTTCAAGTTTAGACTAATGCCTAAAATAGTTAATGTGGAGATATAAATCTAATGGAACCAAGTCGACAAATGGTTAATTTACTAAAGAACTAGTTGATTATTTTGGAAATGAAAATCAAAGGCAAAGTTCGAATGAGATTTAGATTTCAAATTAAAATTTGTCAATATGAAAATCCATAGTAGATTTAATTGATTCAGTGATGAATTTGAATTTGAACGTGCAGGAAATGAAGTAAATCCATTTGAAGTTGTTTTAAAATGTGTTAAGAATCGAAAGCATAGATTTCAACATTCATTGTTGAAATAGACATTTTTGAGAGAAAGAAAGGAAATGGTGGACTATAACACTGTTGTTATAGTAAATGGTTTCCGAAAGGAAATGTTTTGTATAGTATTGGGATTTATATATCTATCTTAAATTCGAATCCCTATACTAGTGATTTTGGGTCGTCGTAACGATGTTTTACGCAATATTCGTTTTGACTCAAATAAATGTATTTAAAAGATCGTTTTCCTTTAAAGAATGGAATATATACTTGATTATGATTTAAATATATTGAATATTTCTCAAGTGTTGAAAATAAATGGATTTGTGAATTACTTATTATCAAATAAGTAAGGAAATGTTTTTCCAATATGAAGTAAATGTTTTGAGATTTTATCTTTTAAAGATAAATTGAAAATGAATATTTGAAATCGATTTGAAAATCGTATATTCATAGATATTTTGGAAATGTAAATTCACTATGGAATTTATAAAAGAAAGGGAAATTTGTTTGAAAATAAATATTGATTTATTTTTTAAGTATGGAAATAAATTTACGGATTTGGAACGTAAGTTTAAAATAAATCGGTAAGGATTTATTTGATTGATTTAAATGAACCATTTTAAGTTTAAAATGGATAAATATTAGGAAGTGTTTCCGTTTAATGATATTGCTTTGAAATTTGTTTTCAAAGATTGAATGGTGGAAAATGATTTGAAATTTGTTTTCAAATGATTAAGTGTGGAAAACTATATATCTGGTAAAGATATTTTTGGGAAAGTTTGAAGTTGGTTTAAAACCAATATTGTGAAAAGTATGCGGAATTCAAACTATGAATTAAGTCGAAGTTGAAAAAGTTAAATGGGAAATTTGAACAATTAGATCAACTTGGAAAATTTTCAAAAAGATTGAATCTTGAGTTAAATTGAGTTTAACTTCGACACCCAAAAACAATATAAGTTGAGCTTTGAATTTCAGATGGACGATTTGGATTGTATGTCTAACATTGTGAATTGATGACATATCAATTGATCTCTATTAAATATATATCTGTTTGGTGGCGGAGAATTTATTCTCTTAGCTTAACACCCTTCTCTGAGACGTACTAGCTCAGATGTTATATATCGGTAGACATCAATTATGTGTTGAGAATTGACGATGTAACGTAAAATCCAAATCGAGTGTGAAGTCCGTAAATTAGATTATGAATATGAATTGGGTTTGAGATAACCTTAAAATTCCAAATCGACTTAGAGGAAAATTTTAAATCGGTAATGACATAGAAAACTCATGAATCCTCTATTTGTTATGGGTATGAGGTAATTGAGGTTTTCGAAACTTATATATGTGAATGTAGTAAACTCGAAAACCATCAGTTTAGAAAGTAATTGTTATGGAAAACTTATGTAAGTTTACATAGGTATGATATGTACCAAATGTGTAATGAAGTAATATCTATGTATGATATTATGTTTTCTAAACCGAGGATATGGAAAAGTACCTTCCATTTAATAATTTGTGAAGGTTGTTGGAACTCGAGATGAGTGTCCATTTGAAAATCATAGCTACGTAGAATTCCATTAGTTGGATTGACCATTTGAATTCCATTAGTTGGATTGGTCATTTGATTTCCATTAGATAGATTGGCCATTTGTTTTCCATTAGTTGGATTGGCTATTTGTTTTCCATTAGTTGGAGTGACTAGCGTAATTTGAGGGGCGAGATGCCTACAATTACAAGAGATTCCACTGGGATAGTGGCGCAACTGCCAAGTAAACTGCAGTCTAGAAGCCAAAGCGAAATTCGAGGGGCGAGATGCCTATGGTTACAAGCGATTCTACTAGGATAGTAGCGTAACCGCCGTGTGGACCGCGATCTATGGCAACAACCATGGCGAAATTCAAGGGAGATGAGCAATCTACGGTTACAAGCGATTCTACTGGGATAGTAGCGTAACCGCCGGGTAAACTGTGATCCATGGGGCAACGTGCTTTCCATATCCATTTTTTAAAAGATTTTTAAAGTATTTTCACTGGAAGTAGAAGCAAGTATATTTAGTACTTGGAGATTTTTAGTCCTGCGCCTGGCCAGCGTATGCCTAATGTCTTTAAGAACGACGATAGACTTGTTAAATTTCGAGTTAGCAAGTATTTTCAAACTTTAAATAGCAAATCAATAGCCTGAAATTTAAATTACATAATCCCAACCTAATGAACTAAGGAAGAGGATTTTTGAAATATTTTGAAAGTCTACAGCTTTGGAAAAGATAAAATATGCAAATCTAGGAAATGAAGAATTTCAAGTTTAAATCTGAGTTTAGTAAGTTGAAAATTTTGATAAAAGACTTTTGCGTCTTAATTGTAGAAATCAATGAACAAAGGAGATAATAAACAAAGCTAATGAGATAAAACAAATGGAATTTATTTTTAATAAGTTTCGAACTTGGTAAAATTGTGTAGGGTATAAATATCGGTAAGATATTAACGATCATTTTTCCTAGCTTATAATTTCGGGACGAAATTCTTTTAAGGGGGAGGATTGTAACGATCCTGAATTTTGAACAATTTAAATTGAAAATATTTAATAAATTTTTAAATATTTGAATGATGATTTAAATTGATTTCCCAATATAAATATGAATTTGGCGATTAAATTTTAGAATTTAATCTATTGAAAGTTGAATAAAAATTAAATTTGACTTTGGAGTTTGAAATTGAATATTAAATTTGTATTTAAAATTCGAACTACTGACTTAGAAAAAACTAATTTAGATTTAAGAATTATTATTTATGTAAATTTATAAATTGATGGTTAGTTTTAATAACATTGTTCTTTAACTTAAATAAAATGGAATAAATTTTATTAGTACAAAATACAAGTGTAAAATATAATTGTAAAACATGTTAATATAAATTAATATTTGATGGTTGAACTTCAAACAAATATATATATCTATGAAGCTTACTAAAGAAGACAAGAAAATGCAAGGCAAAAGAAAAACATAAGTATAAGTAATAGCTTGCGGATGAAGACATGAAGGACACAAGGTACTCAAGCATTAAATGCTTTCATCTCAGCCGAAATCGCGTATCACTTCAGCCGTTCCTCTTTAATTTTCATTTATAACCCTAAAAATCAAAGAAAACAAAACAATGGCGGCCATGAGTTTCTTCGTTCGTTCCTTCTCGAGATAATGGCGGCTCTCGTTCCTCTTTGCAACTGAAATCAGGCTCGTTGAATTCGAAGGCGCCGGCTTCGATCTGCTCTTCGTTCTAAGGTGAGAAATTGAGACGTAAAGCTGGTTTCTATCAAATATATTTCCATTGGTGGCGGAGAATTTATTCTCTTAGCTTAACGCCCTTAAAGGTTATGTAGTTGATGGTTAATAGTGATACATTCCCAATTTGGTAATGTGGCATACGAAGTGCTGCAGATCATTTTTTGATCAATGCATAGCTTTTGTATAAAGCGTAGCTTTGTGGACGAGACTTCGTCGGACCTCACACCCCGAAAATGGTCGAAACAGGAAAGATGCGGCAAGGTTATTAGTGGATAGCGTCCCCTTAGTGTATGTCATTTCCTTCTGGGTAGAGGTGGTATCATGGTATGGTGCCCAGATACTTAATCTATGTTGTTGCTGCAAAATTATTGCTTTGTGGTTGTTGGAATAGAGGATCCTCGGATGAAGGTCGGTTACGACCGGGGGATGGCATATTCGTGTCAGTAGTTACCCAGCTAGGGGTAACCCGGCCTTGTGTTGGCAGAGATCCGGTAAGGTTATCGGGGCGTCTTTCCAGTGGCATACCTATGTGGCAATGGGAACTTACTTTGCCTGACCATTTGTTGGAAATCCAAAGAAACAATACGAACCCTGTACGGTTTTAGTTGTATAACCTGCCATGGAATGTGGCGGTAACCTACTATTGAACATGGTAGCTATAGTAGGCATAAGTGCGAAATGCCTATGCTGGCTAAGATTTATATTATACTTTCGAAATGTTTTCTACACTATGCACTAATAATAATAAAAATGAAATGATTCTGCATAGTAAGCATCTTTGACTATCATAAGGAGAAATCTCCTCCAATTCTGCGTTTGCATTGTGTGTGTACGGGAGGCCTTATGGTAGTCTCATTTTCCAAAAAGCATTGCGGATCTATTTTAAAAATATTCCTGTGTTTGTTTTTAAAGATAAACTGTTTTAAGTTCTCACACCAGTCCCATGACTGACCTGGAGTTTATTGTTTCCCTTCCTAAACTCTGGGTGCCTACCAATTTCCACACGGGCAGTCTAGAGTCAGGTTATCAGGATATTCGAGAATTCAGGAGTTGTTGTAGAGATCTAGAGGCAAGCTGGATGGCGTGGCGTATCAACTAGTATATAGTATTTCTTTTCTGCTGTTTGTTATAACGATCCGTGTAAATTCAATGTTTAAAATGAATAAATTAATAAGTTTTTTTTTAAAATTTAGAAAGGGGTTAAAATCTTATTTATTTATATGAAAGAGAATGTTGAAATTTGATGTACCAAGGGTAATTAGAAATTTACAAATTGAATTATATATTACAATTGATTTTAATAGTGGAAATTGTTGCAATTGGATATAAGGTTAAAAATAAGTAAATAAAAGGCAAGTATTAAATTCATCAACGAAAATAAATTTTTATTTGGTACAATCCCTTTCTGTTAACTATTGTAAGGTGCTAATTAATTGAAAGGTGAATGTAACGATCCTGAATTTTGAACAATTTAAATTGAAAATATTTAATAAATTTTTAAATATTTGAATGATGATTTAAATTGAATTCCCAATATGACTATGAATTTGGCGATTAAATTTTAGAATTTAATCTATTGAAAGTTGAATAAAAATTTAAATTTGACTTTGGAGTTTGAAATTGAATATTAAATTTGTATTTAAAATTCGAGCTATTGACTTAGAAAAAAATAATTTAGATTTAAGAATTATTATTTATGTAAATTTATAAATTGATGGTTAGTTTTAATAACATTGTTCTTTAACTTAAATAAAATGGAATAAATTTTATTAGTACAAAATACAAGTGTAAAATCTAATTGTAAAACATGTTAATATAAATTAATATTTGATGGTTGAACTTCAAACAAATATATACCTATGAAGCTTACTAAAGAAGACAAGAAAATGCAAGGCAAAAGAAAAACATAAGTATAAGTAATAGCTTGCAAATGAAGACATGAAGGACACAAGGTACTCAAGCATTAAATGCTTTCATCTCAGCCGAAATCGCGTATCACTTCAGCCATTCCTCTTTAATTTTCATTCGTAAGCCTAAAAATCAAAGAAAACAAAACAATGGCGGCCACGAGTTTCTTCGTTCGTTCCTTCTTGAGATAATGGCGGCTCTCGTTCCTCTTTGCAACTGAAATCAGGGCTCGTTGAATTCGAAGGCGCCGGCTTCGATCTGCTCTTCATTCTAAGGTGAGAAATTCTCACATCTAATTCATCTCTAAAATGGCATTTCTGCAAATTCGATATTAGTTTGGTAATTTTTGTGATTTTATTTCCAATTTGTGCTTTTATGATTTACTCGGTTGCTTGAATTTTCTGATTTTGATTTCGCTGATGATTTCTCTAACTTATTCAAATTTGTATATTTTGATACCTGCTTCCCACGGCTTTGATGTTTAACTTGGTCAATTATCTTGGCCACCACAATTTCGAATTTGAGCTTGTCTCTGTTGTCACCCTGATCTAGTGCCTGTAGTGTTGTTATCATTGACTTGAGTTGGAGTTGTACTTCATGCTAGCATTTTTTTCCTCTGCCTGTACCTAGTTTTGGGGCTGACTTCGAGTCTGTTGTGATACTGAGGCATTTAACTTGCAAAATGTGGTGCCTGTTACACTGCCTATTTTCATATTTTGTTAGTTGAAATGTTGGCATATAGCCTCGGGTACTCGAGAATTTACTCATGGATTTAAAGTATTTAGCCCGGAGTTTTTCTGTTGCTAGTTATGTGATGCTATGTAGTTCGAACCTAAACTATTATTTTTGGAAACTGAAAGCAAAGTGTAAGTCTCATGTCAATGTTAACTAAGTTTAACCCAAGATTAAAAGTGATTTCAAGTTAGCTTTGAAAAAAAAAATCAAGCTTTAGTTAATGCTTTTGATTTATGAAAACTAAATTACAAAATTAACATGTTTGGATTTTGGTAGAAATCAACATGCCTTGATATTTCTTATGTTTCCAGAGACAACAACTAATATTTTAACTTGCTTAAAATTTTAAATATTAACTTAAAGTAATTAACAACTTCATTTGTTTTAAATTTCATTCTATCAGAAACTTAATTAAATGATAAGTATTTTAATGTAGTTTTGTGCCTGGAAATTCAAACAGAACTGGCAAATAGGAAAAAAAAGCATACACCCATATAATACTTACATCAGATATTTACTTATAATAACATGCAATGCTTATTCATCTCAACATAAAAATCATGAAATTGAATATATGTATTTGGTGTACATTTGTTTTGGGTGCTTTTTTGGCCTATAGCTCCATGCTGCCACCCCTGTGTCATTTTTACTTTGAGGCAAATTGGTTATCTGAAATTCATTTAAGATACCGTATAATTTTATTTTTTTGTAAAAATGTACATCTCGGCCTTGAATAAGTTTTTCGAAAATTTCACACGGTGGTTGCAAACTGCACTTGAGTGATAGTGTATATATATATTTATTTACATGCTTAAGTGGAAGTTTTCAAGTATGTCCTCACTACAGTTTGATGATGTACATGTTGATTCCCTGTCCTATGCCATTATAACTTCATGCATCCCTCTATAACCTGAATTAGTTTTGTATAAATATGCAAGGCATGCAGGCATGTGTACCTGTTATTGCATAAGGCATGTAGAAACATTGTCAGGCATTCACATATATTTCATAATTCATAAATTCAAGGTTTGAGTGGCTGCATACATTCGAAAGTCTTGCATCTTAAATAAATGGTGGGAAAAAAGAAAAAAGAAAAAAAATAACAACAGTGCTTCGTCCCTTACCTGTTGCACATACAACCTGATGTTGTTTATGTTGATATCTTGTGTGCTTCGTCTCTGCATTTACTTCAAATATATTGACCTTGATCATCATGTAGATTCTTTTGAGTCTTGTCGTTATCTGCCTTAATCTCTGGCTTGTTTATCTGGACTGCCTGTTGCATTTGGTATACTTCATTCTTGAGCTTTTGCATTCTAGTACATCTGGTTATATTCTTGGTAGTCTGATCATTTTATTTATACTCGGCCATTTCATCTGAATCTGGGTTTGTGTCAGCATTTCTGTAGTGGCATTGTTCATTTCTCTTCAATTTGGTTTGTGCTCGATAATTCTCTTGGCTTGAACCATACTTTGATTCACTGTCTATTTTGTTGCCATAGCTTGATGGTTCCTGTTGCACTCTGGTTTCATTTAAGTTTTCACTATTGTGTCTTTGACATTCCAGTCTTTGGTTGTCTGCACTATGTCTGGTTGGTTCCACATTCCACATGATTTTATTCGGCTTTATAGTATTGTTGCACTGTGAAGCAAGTTGTGTAGCCTTTGGTTTATAACTTGCTTGATCCATTGTTTTGACTTGTTTCATTTTGATCTTGTTTATATTTCCTTGATGTTCATTTGAACTGTGCATTCATTGTTGCCATATCTTGGTTCCTCGCAGTTTTGTTGTTGTTTGAGTTTTACTGGACTTTGATTTTTGAACTGCGTACTTAGTTTTGGCTTTAGCTTTGAAACTTTTTTTTAGGCTCTTCCATTTTAAGTTGAAACTGCAGTTCCATTAACTCTGTGGCATATTGTGGAGTAGCTTCATAAGTATATATATATATATATATATATGCATTCATGTTGTATATATATGATTGTTTGTCACACTGTTCCATATGTATGTGTTTTTGTCACCTGTTATTCAAATCTGCATATATGTATCACTTGTTGCACTGTTAACCACATGATCACTTATTGGACTGTGAAATGAGTCTACAATGACAGGCTCCTTCATTTTCAAGCTAACCAAATTCTGGACCCTTCTTTGAGTTTAAACAAACTGATTTTTGTTTGAAAATCTTAAGTTAAAGACACTTCTATGAAAATTTATAAAATTCTTCTTCTCTATGTTCCCTCTGTAACAGACATACATATATTTACAAACAAATATATATGCAGATATAACCATACTCGTCCCATTCATATTTCACACAATCAATAATGATCACATTCAATTCAAGGTGTGTTCACAAATATTTAGAGTTTGCTCACTGTGGTCTCTTTGACCTGATGCCTGTAGAATTGTGCCTTTGACTTGTGCTCGCATTTCGATTTTATTTTGAGTTGCATTTGAGTTGAACCTGATTTTCTGGGGTTTGACCCTATGCTCGGTTGAGAACTTTCATTGTGCTTTCTGGTACTTCATCACTGTATTGGCGAGGTAGTGCACGCGTGCGTGTACTGCAGCCAATCAGTTTTGATGTTTTTAAGTAACTTTTCAATTGTTTGAATTGATTTGGTTTTAAAATTGATACACTATTAAGTGTTATATTTATCGTTATCCGATTTCTTTGTTAAAAGGATCGGATAGGTGAATCTATCTTTGATTGTCGTCTAATTTCTATTTAATTATTATTGCCTCTATGCACTAATAACTGAGTTTGAATTAGACTGACCCGTGTATTATTTTCTTTTCAATGTAATACTCAGGTCAAACCGAGTATTTTACAGCTTGAAGATTTTCAGGCAGCGAAGTTAGAGAGAGAGGGGGATACCGCTTCACTTTATTTTCTTTTTAGGATTTTTTTGTACTTAAAAGAAATATTCCGCTGTATAAAATTTAAATGCATTGTATAAACTCTAATATTTGATATATGTATAAAATTCATTTATGAGAAATGTTATTATTATTCTGTGATTCTGTGGCTGATTCTGTTTAAATTCTATAAACTAAATAACAATCCGTCATTCTGAACGTTTCAAGTTGGTTTAATTACCGACTAGGGGCGGTCAAAACGGCGGGATGTTACAGTGAAAATTTGATAATAGATTCAAATTGTATGTTAGATATCAAATTGCAATAATTAAAGATAGTAATTTGTGGGTTAAATGGAATACCAATTTATTCATAAAGTGAATATAAGTGGATGTAACAAATTGAATAGGAAATGCTAATTATGAATAAAGTGAAGGAATGGAACATAGATGGAATAATTAATTGGGTTTAGAATCTTAATTTGTATGTGTGCATATATTTATAATGGAGAATAAAAGGGTAAAGTAATAATATACAAGTATATCGAAGGTTATATTAGTGGTTTACTAGTAAATTCCCTCATTACCAATAAAGATGCCTTGATGATAATTAATGACATAACGGAAAAGAGTAAATGTATTCATTTGAATATTAGTTGAAATTGGATAGGGAATTTTGTAACAAGGTTAATGCGAGGTAAGTAACGCTAAATTTAAGTAAATAATAATGAGTAGTGATTGATTTAAAATTTGTAACATATATTATAAATTACCTGCTTATTTGTTAATGGAATTAGAATCTGTAATACGTAGTAAATTGTGTATACACGGGATTTCGAACGGTGATTGTTAGGTAATAAACCTGTAAGGCATGTAAGGAAATAGGTAACAATATATATGTTGTTTATTTTATCTAGTATGATAAATTAAGGTCGGAATTCAAATCACAATTAAAGGAGAGTAGGTAGTACGTTATTAGGAAGTAAATATATGAGTAGCTAACAACTATTATAGAAATTCCCTAATTGATTGGTTAATAAATTTATTTGAAATAACGATCATCTAAATGTGAGTAATTAAAATGTCGCGGTCATTAATAAATGTTACTTTAAAAATTTATTTATATTTTAACGGAAACGCGAAAGTAAAGCAATAGAAGCATAAACTTATTATGGTAGGAATTGATGGAATGGGAATTTATTACTGTAACGCAAACAAATGTTAATAATGTTATAGTATAATGATTGATTTGAAAGCAAAATTTACTTATTTGAATGTAACTTTAGGGTAATTGGATTTAATTAAAAACAAAAGGAAGTGAAAAAAATGATGAGATTTAATGTTGAATATTATTGTGAAGATATCTACGTAATAGAGTATACATCCGATGTTAATTTCATCTATTTAATACTAATAGGTTAATGATAGAATGAAGAGTAAATTTAATGTTAAGTTAATAAGAATTAAGGTAATAATGGGGAATAACGTAAATGTCTTCATAATATGATGATTTATAAATATAAAGATGGAAATAAAGTTTATTGATATATCAGAATTTAATTGATGATAAAGGTTAATTGCAATCAAATGAGTTAAATATCTAAACGGGAATCAAGCTTTATTTATTTATTTGGTTTTAAAAATATGATAGTTGGATTTATTGCAAATGAATAAAAATCAAACATGAAATTATTGCGTTAATTTAGAATTTAAGTTGAAAACTGGAAATATCTTTGTGATAAGTTAAAATCAAATCGTAAACCCTTATATTTGAAATTTATGAATGGAATAAATACAGGGTAATTCAAATAAAAGGGAAATTTTGGAAATTTATCCACAATGTTGAAATTTTATGAAATTGGAGATTTTATTGATTTAATCTTTGATAAATTGACATTTGAAAATTTGTTAAATCATTTTAAATGTTTGAGAATTATTGAGTGATAAAAATTACAAATTCTAAAACTGAAATATAAAAATTGGATTTATTTACTAATTCTTAATTTATTTAATTAATATAAAAATTAGCCATTTTGGTCATGGACTCGGATTTCGACGAAACCAGTTTCATCGGATCCGTAACCATGAATTATTGTAGGGTTTCAAGTTTCGTAGTGATCGGACTTGTCGTTTGATCATACGAACGCGAAACGCCTTGAAATCGTTTTAATTGAAATCAATTTGAAAATATTGATTTTAGCATAACTTCTTCATACGATGGAATTTGGACGTGAAACTTTTTCCATCGCGTTCAAAATATTTTAAAATACCTATTTTGATATATGGGTTTACCCAATTCTGTTTCGGGGTCAGAACGGGCTTTTTGGGGCATAGATTGTTCAGCACGTTTATTTATCTGGTCCATCTACTCTATGTCAACCCTACCTATAAATACCATGTTATAAACCCTAATTTCTCCTCATTCTAATTTGTCTGTACGTACCTTCTTTCTCAACTCCTCATCCCAATGGCAGACAAAACCTAATTCCCAAATTCCAAAAAATATTTTTAATTTCAAAAAAAAAAATTGCTGATCTGCAGCAGCTTTGGGTCTCAGAGGAGAAAACCCTAGAGCAACTTCGGGTCAGGAAGAAAATGACTCGGGTCGCTTCGGGTCGTTTTGGCGAAAACTCCAAGCAAGCACAGGGGATTTGCGGCGCCGCACGGAAGTCAAACCTGAAGTCGACCCAGGACCAGAATTTTCCATTTTTCAAATTTTCATAACTTTTGCATACGAGATCGGATTCACGCGCGGTTTGTTTTTCTGGGATCGTATCGGAATTTCTGACGTTTTGGCATAGGTTTAGATGAATTTGGAGACCATCAAATTTTTGGGTTTAAATCAGATTTAAATTTGACTTAAATTCAAAAGGTGAGTGTTTTAACCCACTCACAACTTCTAGAATTTCTTATGTTTGTTAATTTGACTTAAGATATGAGTAGAAATTTATTTATGATTGTTTAACATGTTTTATTCATCATCTCGGTTAATTCACATTTATTTAATTTAACTGTTAATTAATTTTATTTATTGCATATAAATTGACAGTTAAATTTATTCATTTGCATATAAACTGCTAGTTCAACAGTTATTAAATTTATTCATTTGAATATAAACTGCTAGTTTAACAGTTATTAAATTTATTATTAGATATAAAATGCTAGTTAATACCTGTTATTTATTACCTGTATAATTTATATGCTCTATATCGGTGATTGTTTAAATTGGATGATGATTGCAAATAATGGTTGATGATCGATATTTGGATGAATGGATGCTATATTTATATTGTATAAACTGCAAGTCATCATGCATTTTCATTTCATTCGGGATTGCGGTTTTAAATGATATACAACCGCAATTTTATTTTAAATTGCGGATTGAAATGAATAAACATCCGTATTACTTGACCATAGGGTAGAAAATTTTATATAGGCACCGCGGTATATATATATAATTATTTTTGAAATATTTTTCTATGGTTTTGTAAAGCAATAAATACATAGTTTATGGGATATTGATTTGGTTTTTGATAAAGGTTATTTATATATAGAAATTTCCGATTTTTAAGCTTTGTATAAAATTGATTTGAAGTATAAAATAAAGTTTGATTTTTAAGATCAAATACGATTAAGCATTTATTTAAAATTTAATTTCTGAAAGTTCTATTGACTTAAATGAGAATAAGGTTGGAAGATGAATATTAAGTTAAATTGGAATTAAATAAAAAGTTAGAATCTCTAAAGGATATGATTTTTATAACTTGATTTTTGTGTAGAGTTATTTAAATGAATATATAATAAATTGAAAGATTTTTCCAGTTATGTGAAGTTAAAGGTTTCTTAAATTATATTGAATTCATTAAGTAAATATTTCAAGTTTAAATAATAAGTAATTGAATTTAATAAATATGGATTGTCAAATGAGTTTGTTTTTGAAATGGTGAAATATTTAAAGCTTTGAAACCTAAGAATTGAAATGGTATTTGGAAGTTTAAATCGATATTTGGAATTGATTTGTGAAATCTAAAGAAGCTATTTTGTTTTACGAAAGTAATTTAATATTTAACCACTTAAGAGATGGAAACTTGTTTCAAAGTTATGATTTTCAAGGTAGTATAATCTGAGAATATTATATTCAAGAGTTTTGATCTCTAAATATTTTACTTGGAAAACCCTATGATTTTTGGAAAAGAATATATATTGGACAGTAAAATGACATTATATTGGTTTGGGTCTAAATGATATCGTATTGATTTGGGGTTTTAAAAATATCAATGATATCATAATTATATGGTTTTGAAATGGATATTATATTCTGGTTTTAAAAGTATAAACTATTTTGAAGAGACCGCGGTGTTATAATAACGGTTGGTTGTTGAAGAGACCGGGATCGGAAGTTGTCATACTCTCTGCCAACTCCGAAAACCACTTTAACAACCGTGTACGCGGTGGAGATTCCAGAATGAAGTAGGATGGTGGCGGCGTTTCCTGTAAGGTAATACGTGGACCCGACTCCCGTGAGTTGGCATAAGGTGGCTAAAACAGGAGATATTCTCGGGCCAATGAGGTCATTCCTCTGATCGGACACTCCTCTTCGATATTATACTTTGACTTTGGATTGATTCAGTGGCCACTTTTACTTTGATTTTGGGGGAGTTTGTTCGAGGTGGGCGGTAGCTGCGGCTACACGTTTCCATCAGGCCGGATAGCAATTGGTATATCTACCCTGGCATTGCCTAGTGGTGCCGTGTCACCTACCATACCGAGCGTTTACTGCGAGTTTCTATTTGTGTCGTACCTATGGAGTGTCTTCTCATAGTCTCCCGATCAGGAGATATGCAGGCACTGTATAGACTATTGGCATTATTTGTGTTAAGGGCTATATGGGTAACCCCCTAACGCTATTAAAAAGTAAGTTTATTTTACGATTAGACACTATTATAATAGCGAAATATACTACCTAGTAAATAATTTAACGGATCCTTAAGAGATGTAAATCCAGAGCATCTTTTGAGTTACTGCACTCATATTTATTTCCGTTAATTTAACTTACATAAGTTCTTTTAGTTCCGACTCGAGTGTTTTGTCTTTTCAATTCACTCGGGTCAGTCCGAGCGTTTCAGGATCGAAGACTTTAGCTCTGGAGGACGAAGACGGAGATTTCTATTATTATTACTAATTATATTTACTACACTCATATTGTTCCGCTGCATTGTTATATGGTATGTGTACTCTGATATGTATTGTATATATAAAATCAAAGGTTTTGTAAAACAGAATTATGAACTGTATATTTTATTATTATATTTTATCCTTCAGCTGTGAGATTCTGTTTAGTTTTTTTCTTCCTTGTTTTTTTTATTTATCCCATAACAATCCTCCTATACGTATGGTTTGAATTAGCACGTGTGTCGGTTTAAACCGTGTTAAAAGGTGGGATGTTACATTTGTTGTTGTAAACTCTGATAATGTAATGTGATGTAATGTATAAAATGTACAGTTCTTTTGATTTAAAGATTATTCATTTATCTATTATATGTTGTTCCGCTGCGACTGTGAGATTCTGATATTGTTCTGTTGCTTCTTCTTTCTTTCTTCTTCTATCTTTTTCTTCTTCTTAAACCCTAAGAATTCGGTTTTCTGGCATTCGATTGCTCGGCAGTTCATATAGTGGACGTATTGATGTCGATTTTCGGAAGTCGAAGAATCAGGTACTTACATCTATAATTCATATTCACCAATTTACTTGGTATATCTCTTTAATACTAATTGTCCTTATAGATCAATTCCATCCAAACCATTTAAATTTTATAAACATTCTATATCAAAGCTCTTTGTTTATTACTACTTCACCCCTTAAGTTATACCCATTTCTATTCAAATTAAATTCCAATTCCATTTAAATTACTAGTAAAATTAATTAGTTCATCCGCTAATTTATTTCTAATCTTAATAAATTCTATATCAACAATTACTTCATCGAGCCTAACATTGGCTAAATTTTCAGATTTCACTCTTATTTAACTTAATTTAAGTTAATTTTCTTTCCAAAATCAATTTTCAAATTTTTATAAGTTATCAAATTATTCATATTCCATAAAACATTTAAATAAAAATCCTAGAGTTAAACACTTTGTTCTAAGTACTTCAAATTATTCTTTTGAAATCATATATATATATATACACACACACACGCACACACACATACACACACACACAAAAAATCCCATGTATATCAAAATAACATTTTGCATTTTAAAACCAAACCAGCTTTACCAAACAAAACTCCAATGGTAGCAAGTGCTCTCTTGGAAACTCGAAAATGAACACCGATGATGCTATAGTCATTACCGAAATTATTTTCCAGCGACCGAAGTGAGTTTAGTGCTTTTATTCCTTTAAAATTCCTTTTAAATATTTCCAACTCAAAAATGTTCTCCAAATCATATCACTATTATTTTTGAAGACTTTGGAAAACATTTCAAAACCAATGGGAATTAAATTTCCAAACTCCCATCCTTCAAACCCTTTTGACAAATCATATTTACATATACTTCTGGAATTTCATTTCATTTCAAATTATAAATCACACTTACAAAATCACATTTACAAAATCCCATTTTGCTATATGAAATTATTTCTTACCTGTTGACTATAATATCAACCTTTATTCAATCACCACAACAACAAATGATAATAGTTGAATATTACCATTTTCGAACAACTAAGCACACCATATACAACTATAATAGTCTTTCTAAAAATTGTTCTTCTATATATATAAATAATCGGGCTAAAATTATTTCATTTACCCCATTCCAAAACAATACAATGTCGAATTGATCTGTACAAGTGTTTTGAGATCCCAATCAATAACTTTAATTACTCGTATTGACCAGAATCCATAAGCCACTTAATAGTTCAACCATCAAAATGTAAAACATTTTATATTCACTAACAAATACATGCGAATATATATTAATACACTTATACTCATTCTAGGGTGCTACTGACCTTATCTCTAATGAGTTACCCCATCAAAGCCAAGGTTCTCGCTTAACCTTCAGCTCTGATACCAAATTTGATGATCGAGATTTTCGACCGTCAAAAATCGACACTAATACGTCCACTGTATTACACACCGAGTAATCGAATGCTGGAAAACCAGATAGTTAGAGTAACGAAAAAGAAAAGGTAGAAGAAAAGAGAAAGCAACAACACAAAATCTCACAATCGCGGCGGAACAATATATAATAGATAATAACTTGTCTAATACAAAAGAAATATAACTGTTATTTATACGTATAATCATTATAATACAACACTTAATAAATGAATATTGGGTAGTTAAAATAACTTGTACTCACTAGTGCTAACTACACAACATCACACACAGCGGAATATAACCCAGTACATGGATACGTCTCTGTCGTCCAGCTCGTCTCTTGAGCTCCATAGCATCCTAACCTGAATCTGTAATAATCGGTCTGACCCAAGCATTATAATAAAATAACAACCGAGTCAGTTTGGAAAACTAGCGTGAGAAAACACACTCAATTTGAATTATTACTGTCATAAAAATCCTTTGAAAAACAAAGGTGTAACGACCTGCAAAATTTTAATAATTTTCAATGGTTTTATTAATGTATTTAATTGAATTTTTGTGAAATTTTAAATAATAATATTTTGAAATAAGAATTTGATATTTGTATTACGTATAATTAAATATAACAAGTGGTAAATTTTCAATTAATTTTATGAAAGTTTATTTTACTGTGTATTCCATTTCAACTTAAATCAGTTAATAATTGATGATAAAAATTTAATTTCCAAACCTGAATATTTTTCTATCGAAATTTCCAAATCCTCTTCCGAGTGAGACGTCATCATTCGTTTTTCCAAATATGGACTTTTAGTGCTCTGTTTATCTTAGTTCCGACCAAATAACCGCATTTTTTAGTATCGATTATCGTCTTTTGATAGGATGATCATACCACTAATATCTGTATACCGTTCTGATCGTCTCTTTACGCTGATCTCTATGGTATATTTATTTCTGTATTTTGAGATCTGGTACACGACGGAAATACTAAACTATTCGTTGTAACGGCACCATAATTTTTGACTTTATTGCTTCCTTCAGTTTCAAAATTTGAAACGTACAGGCTGGACCACAGTATTAATTTCTTTAATAAATATTGCAGAATTCAATGGTCAGAGGTTACATCAATTTCAATTTTAGTTTATGTTGGTACGTTTCTCTATTTTTCTCTCTGTTCATTTCTTTCGCTTGACTCTACCTGCTCTTTATTTATAGGTTATATGATAAAGTCTATATATTTATATTTTTATTATTATTTTCTTCATTTGTTTATCTTTCCTCCACCCTTCTTAATCTTCTTCCAAACTCTCTCTACATTCTCATGCGAAATTTGTTCAGAAACCTCTCCATTCGACATTCTTCTCGATACCTCAACCTTCACCTCCTCCGCCTTGCAAGCTTCAACATCCCGCGCACGCTTACCGAAGCCCCTGCTTCATCCTTCAGCTCGGCCCTGCCAGGTTGAGCTCGCTGGCCATGTCGTGACCTTCCACTGTCCGTCGCTTTTCTTCTCTCCGTCGCCAAGCTTAGCCCACCTCGGCCTCACAACACCCACCCTCCGCGAGCTCCGCCGTACCCACCTTATTCGGCCTCGTCTCGAACCCGTGCCACAACTTCCAATGCACGAACCTCGTTCTTCCTTTTTTGTGGTACGTATGTTTTTTTACAGTTATTTTATCCTATTACATTAAAAATCTATATGTTGAAGTGTGCGTACATCTTATATATATAGATATATATATATATAAGATCTTTATTTTGTAAATGCTTTTACAAACTATATAATCCATCCTTGATTATTTTTTTGTGATCGATTACATACATATATTTTATATATATTTACAACTAATTTATTGAGTTTAATTTATAAGTCCAGTTATATCAAATAATGTAAGTTTTAGGATCTGCTTATGTAGATTATGTATATGTTAGTATAGTAAGATTTTATACAAATGTAAGTGCAGACTCTCTTTTATTCTTTAGTTATATATTTGGGTCTGCTGTTTCATACATATATAAACATACTCCATAAAATATTTCATGTTTAAAGATATGCGAGGTCTGTTTATATATCAGAGTTTTTAGATAAATGGTTATATATATAATTCGTATACTATATATTAATTTTATTGCATATTGGTTATGTAAGAGTCTGTTGGTTTATAGTGCAACAGTTTGTACTCATATATCTATGGATTTAACTGAGTTGTATAATTTTTTTATTTACAATTTATTGGTTATTTATATTAAATTATATAAGTTTTACATATATTAATACCTTAAAATATAATACTGTTATATATATCAAGTTATATATGTTTGGTTTGTATAAATATATATATATATGAGGTTTCAAGTGTAAATAAACATTGGTTTTAAAGGATACTGTCTGTGTGTATATATATGGTTTTGTTTACATATATTGATGATTTTATATATTATATTATTTATATTAGAGTATGAAGTTTACAAACCATATTAGCTTACTGCTCACAATTTATATTATGCCCATCTATATATGCGTCATATTTTACTTTTTTTAGTCTATTTCACATAAGTTTATGTAAGTACAAGTTGTATATTTTTTGTTCGTAGTACGTATATGATTTTGAATAGCTTATATATTTGTTATATACGTAATTGCTGCATATATTTGTAAGTAATATGAGTTATATATTTCAATATTGAAAGATTACATTTCACTGTTTAAAAGTGTATAGAGGTTTTGTATTTGGAAGTTTAGTTGCACTGTTAGTATTGTATAATATAAAATATATATATTTGACTTTAATTTAAAAAATGATTTTATATTATTTTAATATTTGTCTTAAGGTAAAATATTGAAGAATAATAATTATATATATTATTATAATAATGCATATATTTGCTGTTTTCTTAAACTAATTTTAATTATCTCATTGATTCCTATCTTTCAGCTTTGTCCGTCAAAAAAATCAGCTTTCAGCCTACTTTTCTTTGAGTTATTGTTTGGCCTGTTCGATGGTCTAGATCGTGATCCAATTTGTATCTTATCGAGTCGTCAAAATCTATTTAGCCTCGAAAGGTGAGCAATCACTCATGATTAACGTTCTTTTATTTATTAAATTTGATTTCAATTGAAACAACAATTGAAATATGCTGCTGTAGTTGTTTAAATTGTTATATATGCTATTATCTGTAACTGTTCACTTGTGGGATATGACACCATATCATGTTGTTTGTATTATATTGTTATTGATGATATCTGCTTGTTATTATTATATTATTTGTTATCACTCTGCAAGTTCCCAGTTAGCATAGAAATCACTATGGGTTGAAGTGATACATACCTGAACGGACTTTAGAATATGAGAAAATCGTTATGGGTTGAAATGATAAACCCAAGCGATTTTCATTTGAATTGAATTTGAGATTACGGGTTGAAATGATATCCACCCGTATATATTTAAATTATGGATTGAATTGATGGATATCCGTATCACTTGACCATAGAATAGAAAATTATACACCGATGTCGTTGGTCTATATAAATATTTTGAAAAGAAATATGTGGTTTTAATAAATACTGATATAAATTATTATATATAAATGGTAATTTTATATAATATTTAATTTAATTAAGATTGATTTAATACATCTAATATGGTTAAGTATTTAGGTAAATCTATATTTCAAACAGATTTTGTAAAAATTTGAATAAGTAAGGTTGGGAAGATAAATTTGGATTTATTTGAAATGGTATTTAATTAATAATTTATTTAATTAAATCGATTTGAAACCATTGAATATGAAATTTAAAGATATGATTTTATAACTGGATTTTTGATTTAAGCGATTTAATGAATATTTCATGAAAATATTGAGTAAAATGTAATTTAAGGTTACTTAAATGACATTGAATTTAATTAGGGAATATTTCAAGGCTAAATGATAATGAAATTAAACAAAATCTTCATGAAATCATTAAATTTAGATTGCAATGTTGAATATTTAAAGTTTGAAATATATTGAAATGTAAATGGTTTATTTTGTGATTCAAATCCAGGTTTGAGATCGATATAATTTGAAATGGCTATGTAGAAATGGATTCAAATTTAAATTGATAAATTGAGATTGAATCAAATTCGAATTTGAGTTGATTTGAATCATAACTTTGAAAGTGATAAATTTGGAAATAGATATATTTGAAATGAAAATGATATTTTGGTTTTGAAGTATAAATTAATTTGAAATGACCATGGTGTTATAGTGTATATTTCCACGTTGAAGATAGTTCCGCAGATCCTTAAAGGATGGTTAACCTAAACATCCTTTGAGTTACTCGTATTTCAGTTAATATTTCACTTGAGTTGGATTTATTAATATAAGAATGTTAATCATGACTTGAGTGTTTTGTGTTTTACTTTACGCTCGGGTCAGACTGAGTGATACAGCATTTGAGACACGGCTTTGTAGTTTGGAGCTTCGTTTGGAGATCCAACTATCGATTTAGCTTTCAGCATTTCCAGTTGATTGGTTAAGAGAAGTCATCTGTTCATACTGAAGACTTCACTATATTTGAGATATTCTGTTGTATTTTATTCCTAACTCTGATGTTTATATAGTAGCTTCATGAACTACTATTTATTTATTCCGCTGCGTATTATTGTATTACTCTGTGTCTATTATTCTGTGATTGATTTATTTACTGTATATGCTGAGTTTTCCAATTTAAATTAACAATCTGATATTTTGAGCAATTCAAGTCCGGCATTTGCAAATGCGAATGGTTGAAAATAACAGGTCGTTACAAAAGGTATCTCGTAAGACCATGCCATACGTAAACACGATGATTTTTTACCTTATGATAACCAAACATTTTATATCAAATCGTCTGATATTATAATAGTGTCTAAGTACAAATACTTATTCAACTAGCCGAAATTGTTACATTACTTAAATTCCAGCATACTAGGCTCTACAACCAAAACCGTAAAGGCACGTATTAGAGAATGGATTTCCATACAATGATTGGGCACTGGGGTACCGCCTACTTATAGTACACATCTAGAAAAATGTGCCGAGGACCTCCCTAGGATCCCTTACAACACAAGATCGGCCTACCCCTAACTTGGATAGTACCAAATATGCTATCACCTCGGGTGTTCCCACCCTTATCGAGCTCTCCCATGCACCGTATTTATAATATCCTAGGGTACCTAGAAAGGTGATAAACCAACTCTAATTGGGTGCGACCCACTTAGTCTTGCTGCTTCTCCCTTGATTTTCAGTCATTCCAGTTGATGAGACTTGAGGCTACGATTCCATTTTTTAAGGAATTTTCACTTAAAATGCTCATTGTCCTCCAATGAAAATGTACTGATAGCATTCATCCATATAAGTCCATTCTAGGTTTGAACGAAAGCTAAGGCACTATTCCTACTACATCCATTTTGGAATCATCCTCGAGATTAGTAGTGATTAGCCCTTGCACTTTAACGCTCCATCTTCGTCTACATGCTCTTATCTTCACTTTAAAAAATGTATTCGTTGGATCGAAGTGGTTTTTGAATAACTTATCTGATCCTTGTCTCTCAACAACGTTCGATATCTCTGGTAACTCAACCGCGGTTCTTTAGAAAATAAACATACAAAGAGATCATCTCCTAACCGTTAGTGGACAGATTTCCTTATCATCGTCCTAGAAAAAAAAATGAGTTTATGCGTATAGTATAGCACCTACGATGGTACATGTACCATATACTTCCCGTGTTTCTCCTAGATATTTCCTTAGTTATGTTTTTTGGTCCAAATTTGATAGTCGGTTATTTAACTATCAAATAAAAAACCATTCAACCAAAGAGTTCATTTCCTGCTGAAAACAGTAAGTCTTATTTAATTTAGGTTTTAATAAATTATTCTCTTTCGAAAGGTATATACTTATCTTATCGGAATAAGTATGTTCACAAACCATTTCCTTCAAAAATATTTGAAACCTTTAAAATAATTATGGAAAGCACCATGCGGTATCAACAATGGATTCGAAGCTCAATGATTACGCCTCTATCGCAGAGAAACTAAACTAAACTGCAGGTAATCTCTACCTCCTGATTTACGCCATGAAAGTATATCATTACTTTTGGAAAACTTTATTTAATAATTATCTCAAAATAAAGCTTATAAAATTTCTTTAATAATTTTTCCAAGTCCAATTTAGACAAATATTCTTTAATAAAAGTTTAATATTAAATAATTTATCCATTTAAAATAATAATACAAATTAATTCTTAAATAAAAATTAACTTTAAAACAAATCATTATAAGGTAATTTTAATAAATAATTAAATAATCTTTTAAAGTAATTATATAGCTAAGAAATGATAATTTATTTTGATTTATTAATCAAATTCTAATCGATTTACTGGATTTGTTTATAAAACTTATAATTCATTTTGATAATTTAAAAATATTTAAATATCTTACTTTTTGAAAATATTTTTATGTTAAACCATTTTTAAATCACCTGGTTTAATAATTTAAAATCCTCTTTCTTAAAGTAAACTCAACTCCTCAAAAAAATATTTTCCAATTCCATTACAACTAATCTAATATTTATAAATCTCTATCGATTTATCACTACTTGATTTACATCCCCTCTCTCGTAAATCCCTTTTTCACATTTCCAAAAGTAAAATCTGTCATTTCCTTTTTTAGCCGATTTACTCATCTCATTATAAATTCTTGCTGTGAATTTATAAATTTAGTGTCTCAAATGATAATCATTTCACTTTATTTATAAAACATTTTTTATAAATTGTTAACTCCGCCTTGGCCATGACTCAACGACTTGAGAAATTACCGACCTAACAGGCTCAAAAAGGACGCCGATCTAAGACTTAACAAGAACGCCGATCTAATGCTTTACAAGGATGCCGACTTAAGGGTTAAGAGGGATACCGACTTAAGGCTGAACAGCTACTGACCTAATGCTTTACAAGGTTGCCGACCTAAGATAGCTACCGACCTAAGATAGCTACCGATGTAAGATAGCTACCGATCTAAGATAGCTACCGACCTAACTATCCAGAGAGTCTGCCGTTCTAACTACTCGAGACAGGGATAAGATCATGAACTATGCCTAAGTCACAACCACCTACGACCTAAGATAAGTCGTTCACGACTTAAAACTACAGAGCTCAAATTCAATGCCGCCTCATTTAGACCGTGACCTCTTGGCGAGTTAGGACTTGCGATGTATTCAGGTGAACGAAGATGCCTCTGTGAAGGCTGGACTTTCTCTAAGCCGGTTGCAACCAGTTGAGTCGTCCACGACCCAACTTAAGTCGATCACGACTTACAGCCTAAGGGGAAAAGTTCCCTATAAATACGCGACTACCTCCAACATTCCAAGGACTTTTGGATCATTCTCTTCGCAACATCAAGGCTCTACTATCTTCAAGACAATCTATACTCCATCACTTCAAGCACAAGCAAGACGCTTAGATCAACTTCACACAAAGATTCGACACATTCAATCATGGATTCGAAGAACTTTGTTGCATCGAAGTTTTCTCTAGCTACTTGTCTTTTGTATTGAATTGAGTTGTACTTGAAAGAAGTTGCGACAAGTTGTAATCCAATCAGTGATAAGAACAGATTGAAGTGGATGTAGGCTTCATTATAAGCCGAACCACTACAAACTCTGTGTTCTTTTGTCGCATTTTATGTTACTTGTTGTTTTTTCCGATTCCCGTATTTACGGGTGGTGCTTTCACATTCACGCTTTATACACCAGGGTGTTAGCGTCAGATTTTCACGTTAACATTTTTGGTGCTTTCACTGAGAATATCGGACTTAGGATGCCATCATTGCTTCATCAAACTCCGCGGAAAGAATCTCCATTAAGACTAAGAGTCTAACGGAAATAATGGCTCCCGGGAGAAAACGAAGTTCTGTAAGATCTGACAACATTCAAGAGAATACCGCCACCTCTCCTCCTTCAAGTCAAGCAGCTCCAATGGTCGGTGTTACACGAGCAGAATTGGATGCCGTAGTCTTGGGGCTGAATCAACAATTAAACGCCCAGAATGCACAGTTAGAGGCTCAGAATGCCCAAAATGCCCTGATCTTAAGTAAGTTGAATGATCTACTTGGGGCAAACCGTCAACCGGTTAGTAATGATGGAAACCCTACCGCGGGTGTTCAAGATGCTGAAGGAGGAAACATTTCTCAAAGAGCCACAGATCCTGTGGAGAAGACACCTCCTTAGGCTGGAGGATCAGGACCGCAGCCGACCTCCGTGAACGATTGTCCAGGCAGAATTCAGAAAGAATGGCTGATGTCTGCCCTCCAGATTCTTTGAATGATGAAGAGTATTTCTCAGGCATGGTTCGTCAGATTATGAAGGAAAATATGCGAAGAGATGAAGATGAGAAAGAATGGGGTTTTGCTCCAAGCAAGACTCCGTTCACCGAAAAGATCTTGAAGGCTGAATTTCCAAGGAAATTCGTTCCTCCCACCATCCCAGCTTACAAAGGAACGAGCGATCCTAACGAGTTTTTGTATAAATATGACTGGCATATGACAGGAGCCAGGGCATCCGACGAGATCAAGTGCCGGTATTTCTCGGTATATCTGGAAGGTGTTGCTTTATTGTGGTTTACTAAGCTGCCGGTCAGGTCGATTGATCAGTTCTCCGATTTGACCAGGAAACTCAAGGAGCAATTTCGATTGTATGCCTCAAAGGCAAAGGATATTATGTCTTTATCTAGCCTTGAGCAGAACTCTGGAGAATCCATCAAATCATTCTTGAACCGTTTCAACATAGCTTTGGCCGAGGTAGATAATGCTGAACCACGTATGATCCTCACATACCTGATGAGAGCTATTGACAAGTTGAGTGAATTTGGAAAATGGTTGAAGATGAAAGAACCAAAATCGCTTGACAAATTTTACAAAAAGGCGGATGAATTCATGCGCTTGGAGAGCCTCCAAGCTCCAACTAAAGTAGTATCAGCCGAGGCCGGGAACAGTGGTGCTGTTTCTGACAAGAAAGAACCTACCGCTCAGAAAAGGGGAAATGACGGTGGAAAGAAACAGTGAGATGCTAAGAAAGGCCGTCCATTCAACTTCACACCTTTAACTGATACCCCTAAGAATATCTTCTTCGCAACTAAAGATGATGTCAATTATCCGACACCACCCAAAATCAGAGTTGGAAGTAAGATGGAGAAAAGTGGAAGGTTCTGCCGGTTTCAGAACCAGCCCGGCCACGACACCAACGAATGCCGTCACTTGAAAGAAGTAATTGAACAACTATTGAAAGAGAATAAGCTTCAACAGTATGTGAAAAGGAATAGAAATGGACCGGCCTCATCAACTCAAGGGCAGCAAGTTCCCGCTCACCATCCTGGCTTAGGTGAGAAGGCCGCAGAACATGAATCGGAGAGACCCGTCATTAATGTAATCACCGGAGGGTTCTCTAGTGGAATAGCAATCGGGAAAGCCCCTTCGACGTGTTCTATCATCTCTTCTTGTTGAGACATCATTCTACATAAGCAACTGGATGTTCAGATGTGAAGGTGCACGTTTCCTAAAAGTGTGAAGTGTTGTGTAAAACTAATAAAAATAACGAGCAAAATAACTGGAATTAAACTAGTTGACAACTGATCGATTGTGAGATTTCAGGACTCGTTAATTTAAAACTCAAGTACAGTGTTAATTCAAACAAAATTTTAGCTTTGCTTTAATACTTCATTTGAGTCGGTTGATTTACAGCATTTCACACACACAGTTCATTTAAGTTGATTATTCTTTATCGACTAATCTGTCATTCGATGTGGGCAGTCAGTGACACTATATTCGTCCCATTCTTCTGCAAATGTTATGTTTAAACAGGTTGTTAGATTAAAAGTTAGAGCAATCTGTAAAGAAGTGTAACGAATTTCAAACAGTTCAAGTCCAAGCAGTTCAATCAAATTCTATCAAAATTTTACAAGTCATAAGTTATCCAGACTGTTTCCAGCGACCTAGCATAGGTGGAGCTTCATTAGGTCGTATTGTGCAAATCAAGGAGCTTAAGGCTTTATGTCAAAATAATGCAAATTAGTCAAGTCCTAACTCGGCTGCGACCTAAAGCCTGTTAACGCTTAAATTTGAACGCTAACACCCCGGTGTGTGAAGTGTAGTTGTGAAAGCACCACCCGATAGATCGGGAAAGAATTATAAGCAAGTAATAGCGGAAAAGCGGTAAACAACAGCAGTTTTATAGTGGTTCGGCTTATGGGTATAGCCTACGTCCACTTTAAGTACTTTTATTGATGATCACGTTACAAATTGATACAAATCTTTTCAAGTACAACACACTTTGAATTACAAAAAACTTAGAACAAGTAGCTCAAACTTCGATGTTGACAAAAATCTTCAAATCCATGGTGGATGTAGATGATTTCTTTATGAAGTTCTTTTAGACGTTCTTTGAATCTCAAAAGCTTTAAGTGTTGAAGTAATCTGGAATTCGGCAGAGTAATGGCGCTTGAAATTGATCGACCAAAAGTCCCCTTCATGTTGGAAATGGTCGTGTATTTATAGGGGTTTTCGGTCTTAAGTCTTGAGTCGTACCCGACTCATGGGTTACTCGTGGCCGAGTCAGGTTGGGTCGTGGACGACTCACCATGTTGAGCTCAAACTCGCCTTAGGTCTTCTGAATATAGCACAAGTTCTAACCCGTTCACGAGTCATCCTTTTTTTAGTATGGACATCATAGCAGTGGACTACGACTTAGTGACCTTAGGTCGTGGACGAGTCATGGTGAATTGTCTCATATGATAAGTCGCGGGCTTGTCAGCGGTTCATGGTAGGTCGCGGCCGACCTACTGGATTCGACTCTCGGCTTGGTTTAATGTTATGCTCCTGTTCGAATGAACGATACAAGTGATAAGTCGCTCCCGAGTTAACCAAACATGACTTCCTTCGTGCTAGCATGAGTCGTACACGACCCATCATAAGTCGTAAGTCGTCAACGACTTATGTGTTGTTGACCCTTCCTTCCAATGTTTTGAGTCGTTACTCCTTTAGGTCGCATAGCTTTCCTTAGGCCGTTCAACCGTTGCCATTGTTAGGTCGCAACATGTTTTAGGTCGTAGGTCGTTCATCTCCTTAAGTCGTGCCATCCTTAACTCGTAAGGTTCCTTAACTCGTAAAGGCCTTAAACCGTGGAGGCCTTAAGTCGGAGACTGCTTAACTCGTAAGTCCTTCTAGAACTGTTTGCTGCCTTAAGTCGTAGGTCGTAAGCTTCCTGAGTCGTAGTTCTTAGGTCGCAGGCTCCTCAACTCATAGATCTTACCTTGTGGGCTCTTATCTCGTGGACTCTTTAACTCGCTGGTGAAACGGGATTAACACTTGCCCCTCGAAGCACACGTCTTAAGCCGTAAGTTGTGCGCTTCGACTCATCATAACCCGTGCCGATTCAAGTTCCAATGTCTCCAGATATAAGAACGCTTGAGTCGTTTCTCCTCTCCCACTTCTTATCTCACAGACGCATCCGCCATTAGAGACTCTCCAAGCTTGCTGATCATTAATCCATCCTTTCCTCCACATCGCGTAAGTCATTTTGAACTTCAATCCAACCACGACCATTGCTAAGGCATAAATTTTTGCTTCCTGTTCCCAAATCGCCGCCGTATGTCGTACTCGGGCTTTGAATTGAGTTGTGAACGACCCTGACCATTGTTGGCTACGTTATTGTTGTGATCCTTTAGATTATAACATTGCGCTTGATTCGCCGTACACTTGAAGCGATTCGAATTGGTTTTTGGGTGCTTTCTGGTGATGTGAGGAGAAGATGATGAATTACAATATCTCGATTTGACCGGCCCGTGGGTTCGGAGGAGATGAGGAAGTTCTTAACGGGTTAACGGGTTAGAAAGGGGTTGACTGGTTGAGGAAACGACTTAGGATCTCACGACTTAGTTGGTTTTGCTTTTCGGCCACTGATTCTGAAATACCTTGCAATCACAACCGTACACGACTTAATGCTTTTAGCCATAAACCACAAACGACTCAAGCTATAAGTCGTGAACGACTTAAGCCATAGGCCATGAATGATTCAAACCATGAGCTGTCAACGACTCAGTACTTGCTACTTTCCCGTGACTTATCCTTTAAACCGTGCACGACTTAAACCATAAGCCGTGTACGACTCAGTGGCTTCCATGCGACCCAGTAGCCTTTACTATCGACTTTAATCCGACTTAGCAAATTTTACGACAAAATCCATGAGTCGTAACCGGGTTAGAACTTAGAAGGTTTCTTATTGCTTTGATCTGGAGCCTTCCTCCTGTTCTTTGACTTACGACTCATAGTGCTGCCGACTTATAACATCAGCGGTTTAGAGTTGGAGTAACCTAACTTAACTCGCCTCACTTTCCTTAGGTCGTAGTCGAGTCACCTAAATAGCCAACGACTTAGCTTAACCCGTACAAAGAATCCTTGAGTCGTTTACGACTTAGTACTTGTAAATTTTGTTTGAACTCCGAATTATTGCATGGACTCTGAACTGCTATACTGCTGCATTCTTTTACAGATTACTTCAACTTGTAAGCTAATAATCTGTTAATACAACATTCACAGAAAACTGGGACGAATATACTGTCATTGATTGTCCACATCGAACGACAGATTAGTTAATGATATATAATTAACTTAAATAAATCGTGTGAACGAAGTGCTACCAATTTCAAGTGGAATATTAAAGCAGCACTGGATTAGTCAATTGAAACTGACCAGCCCGCATTAATATTATGCTTGAGCTTTAAATAACAAGTTCCGAAATTACCATGGTCAATCAATCGTCAACCAGTTTAATTCCAGTTATCTTTACTTGTTATTATTATTATTTTTATTAGCTTTGCACGACACTTCACACTTTTTAGGAAACGTGCACCTTCGCATTTGAACATCCAGTTGCTTGTGTAGAATGACCTCTCATCAAGAAGAGCCGATGGGTCAGGCTGAAGATGTCTTTCCAGTAGCCATCCCTATAGACAACCCTCCGGAGAGAACACCCACAACTTTGAATCAGCGGGTGTTTAACCAACTGCGCATCCAGTTTGGCATTGATGATGCTGACACCTTATTTCCAGGGCCAAATGACACTGCTGACAATCCTCCCTACGGCTTTGTTGCAGTCAATCGCCAAATGTGCTTAAGTGGGGCGATTCCTCCTTTTAACGACTTTCTCCAACAGCTTCTGCTTCGGTTGTCTATCTCTCCATTCCAATTACACCCCAATGGCCACGCCATTTTGATGGGGTTATGTGTTCTATTCAGGAGAGTTTTGGATCGGTTACCAAGCTTCGAGGAGATCTGCTATTTTTTCTCATTCACGAAAACTAAAGACCATCCCTCCATCGTGGTTGTAAGAAGCGCTCGAAATCGCAAACTTATTACTGATCTCTCCGAAAGCGCTCACGGATTTTTGAATCAGTTTTTCTTCGTTCGCTGCCCTCCAGGGTTTTATGCCATCTGGAGAGTGGGAAGTAAGATTTCCTATCTCTACTTTTTCCGTTTTGAAACTTTCTCGAGATCTGAACTCTCAGCTGCTAATTTCATTCTTTTTCTGTTTTTAGCACTACCACCCCCTGCTAGGGACCCAAGTCTCAAGCAAATTTTTGAAAGATTAAATGCCGTGCCGGTAGAAGAGAGGAGCATAAAGTTTCTGCTAAACGATGAACTTTTACATCAATACGGACTCCTCCATCTCTCTCGCTTTACTCGGCCTCGTGAAGCTCCAACGGAGGTTCCTGACTCTCCGGTGAAAACTCCTGATCTTCCGATCTCCACTAAAGAGCACATACGAGGAGAAATTTCTGCAGAAACCTTATTAGTAAAGTGCTCTACTCCCAGAGACGATACGGGACCCTCCGAAAAGCCTGCACTTGCTTCCATTATTGAAGAAGAAGAGGAGCCCCTTTCCCAAACCAGGGAGAGTGCTGACAAAGGAGATGATGGAGGGAATCAGGTTGGGCATGCCGGTGATGACGTCTTTGGGGATTTAAGTGACATAATTATTACTTCCCAAGAGCTCTTTAAAGAAGACCCTGCTCATGGTAAAGCTATACCTCCGACGATTGAAGCAACATCTGCCCTCCAACAGACTCTTACTCCTTCATCTCAAGAATTGTCATCAACAGTGAAATCTATCACTTCCCCCCAACAGAGGAGTGGTTCGTTAGTCCAACGCGAGTAGCTTGCACTTCACACACAACTAAGGATTTTCCAGCACATTTATGCACTTATCTTCTTATACTTTAGAGATTTCTAAAGCTTATCTTTTCTTATTTCAGATTCTTCAATGACACGCGGCGGATCGTATTATCAGGATTTCCAACGCTACGGGGGGCGTGGTCAATATGATTATCGGCGTTACTTTCCCTCTTATAGAGAGTCTGACGAAGAGAGGGCTGCTCGAAAGGCTCGTGAAAGGAGGGATGCAGAAGAGCGTTATGACAGAAGGGATAGGGATGAGCACCATGATTCTCTGCAGAGAAGTGATGATTCTCACAAAAGGAAATCTCATGACGACCAGGGAAAAGGTCATGTAGTTGAAGATTCAGGCAAACGAGCCCGATATGGTGAGAGACACGCTTCCACTATTCCCGAAAAGCCTACTGTCCCTGCCCCTCTTGACATTACTTCCGACTCTCCTGCTCTTGGGAAGGAGGACATCCAGACAATAATAAGCAGGCCCAAATTTCAAGTGGGACCGGGCCCTGCCACTTTACAAAGTCGTTTTCCGCAGTGGTGTTTAAAGGGTGTGAGGTTCGATCTCGACCTAGTCCCTATTGACAAGCCTGCTATGCTACGAAATCTTGACGCCGTTAAACTTGATATCGAGAGGATGTCAAACTGGCAGAAGCTTGTTGATGAGCTTCAACGAGTTAACCACGCCAACTTAGAGGCTATGCTCACCATGGAAAATGATAAGGCTGAGTGGCAAAAGGTCCTTGAGCAGCACGACAACGAAATGAGGAGCATTACTTCCTACAACGAGGAGCTCGAAGCAAAGGTTGAGAAGTTGAAAGATGAGCTTGCTGCTTCCTCTACTTCATACTCTCAAAAAGAAGAAGTGCTTCTCAGACAAGTTAGAGATGCTCATGCTAGTCAGAGGGACGCCGAAGACAGGCTCGAGGTACAAAAAAGAATCAATGAAGGCTATGTCTCTGATATTGCTGAGCTTCAAAAGAAAAACAACTCCCAGGAGGCGGAGATACAAATGCTTAAGCTTCAGCTTGCCAGAACTGAAAGGGAGCGCGATGAGGCTGTCGCCGGCAAAATCGCAGCCGAAGAATCTCATGAGGCGACCAAAAACAGCTTCGGCTCAACATTATTCGACTTTTACTTGCATAGCGTCTTGGGGCGTGGAAGCCTCGCCTTTCTTGGTCCCAAGTATGAGATCACTTTAGCTGAAGTGTGGGAGGCCGCCCTCGATATGCTTGGTGCTGAAGGTGCTGGTTATGACGAGCCAGCCCTGGAAAGGCATTATTTTGATGAAGACGCTCGCGCTGCTCTCGCCAGGGGAAAGGAACAACTTGCCAAACTAAGAACCGAAGTGACGGAAGGGGACCAGCTAGGGAAAACCACTTCAACTACTCTAGTCCAGCCACCTTCTTCGTCTGAAGTCGACATTATTGGTTCCAGTTCCCATCTCGCATCTCCCACCAAAGTTACCGCTGATATTACAAGCACGCAAGGTGGAGACGAGGGTGAAGAGAGCGCTGATGCGCAAGCTTATGAAGTCGATATCAGGAAACCAGCTTCTCCAGGTAACTTCACTGTTAATCTCGCTACTGTCAATTCTGCTCAAGCTGGTTACTCGTTTATTTCTCATGAGTTTCACGAGCTCCTTGGCTATTTTCTCAACCTTAACGAGCCTTCATCTCCTCTCTTTACTGACTTCATTGGTGAACCCTCATCTCCTCTTTTTACTGACTTTAACCTTTTTTCTTCTGTAGAGAAAGTACCAAGCACTGCTCAAACTTCTACTCCTCCGGTCATCCTTCCTTCATCTCTTCAGGCGGTGCCTCCTTCTGCCTCGCAACCTGGATCACAGGAGGAACAAATAGAGGCTCTTCACGGCTTGGATGATCCCATCACTTCGCAAGAGCAGAAAGATGAGAGACCTGAGGGAGGTGACATTTCCCCGGAACGGACTCCTTCTGACGACATTGTTCTATCAAAACTTGTCACTCCGGGGAGTGAGTCTTCCTCACAAAGGAGAGAGAAGCGTGGGACATCAAAAAGGAGGGGGAAGAAAATCACCGCCACTGAAGAGGAGCCGGAAGTTGAACCGGTTACACCTGCCTCTCCTACTTCCCTTATACCCACTGGCCGACCTGAAAAGCTGGTTATTCGACCGAGTAAAGGGTCCAAAGGAGGGAAGAAGAAGTGAAGATTTTAGTTTTTTGCCTTTTGTATGAACTGGCCGAGAGTTGTGCGGGTATCGGCGCCCGCTTTTATTTTGAAAACCTGTATCTGCATTATAGTTGAATAAAATGATTCTTCGTTTGTACAAACTTCTGTTTGAATTTGAGAATGCATTTACTATTTATTTTTGCACAAGTTTATTTTTATAATATTGCAGCGGGCTTATGGTATGTTGTTTGAGTAGTACTTTACTGATGCAGCCATACCACTACACCATGTTGCCCCCATACCTTAAGCTTGCTGCAATATTTTATACTTCGAGGGGACTTGCACTCTTATTTGCTAAAGAATAATTATTTTATTCTTTAAAGAAAATTTTTATAGAGTGCAACTCCCTTCGTATAAGTTTTTACGCTTTGTCGTTTGAAGAAATCACTTTTCTCTTTTGCTTATGTGCATATTTCACCAAGTGGATTCCTCTATGTGGTAAAGCGGACCTCTGAAGGGTACTTTAACTTCTTTTCTTTTTACAATCATTTTCCATTTGAAAGTTAAAGTACGCTTTTTGATGAGGAATTTTTTTTTATACAAAATTGTACCTCTGAGGAGGGATTTTTCACGTTTCAACACTTGGAAGTTTTATTTCAATCTCGGTGAAACGTGTACCCCCAAAGAGTTGTGCCTTCGAAGAAAGCCTTTTCACGTTTCAACACTTGGAAGTTTTATTTCAATCTCGGTGAAACGTGTGCTTCCAAAGAGGTCTTCTTCTTTTTTTTTTTTTTTTTTTTTTTTTTTGTGTGCCCGGGAGGGGGTCGTACCTCTAAGGAGGGATTTTTTTTTTACGTTTCAACACTTGGAAGTTTTATTTCAATCTCGGTGAAACGTGTACCCCCAAAGAGTTGTGCCTTCAACGAAAGCCTTTTCGCGTTTCAACACTTGGAAGTTTTATTTCAATCTCGGTGAAACGTGTACTTTCAAGAAGGTCTTTGTTTTTGCATTTCAACTTTGGTGAAGTGAAATCCCGAAGAGCGGTTGTTACACTTCAACTCCTGGCGAAATGTGCCTCCGAAGAGGGCTTTTATTTTGTTTACATTTCAACTCTGGTGAAGTGAAATTCCGAAGAGCGGTCACAACACTTCAACTCCTGGTGAAATGGGCCTCCGAAGAGGGCTTTTATTTTGTTTGCATTTCAACTCTGGTGAAGTGAAATCCCGAAGAGCGGTTATAACACTTCAACTCCTGGTGAAATGGGCCTCCGAAGAGGGCTTTTATTTTGTTTGCATTTCAACTCTGGTGAAGTGAAATCCCGAAGAGCGGTTATAACACTTCAACTCCTGGTGAAATATGCCTCAGAGAGGGTTTTCATCGCCTGGAAGTCACTCTCTCATGGTTGGAGGGTCATGACTCCTCCAATCTTTTTTGTTGAGTAGAGAACTTTCTTTTTTGTGGCGTATGACCCATTAGAGGTCTTTTATCCTTCGAAGAGTTGCGCCTCCGAAGAGGACTTGTGCCGCTGATGGTAGCTTTGGTTGTTCCTCTGTTCACTTGCTTATGCCTTTTCAGCGATCCTCTTTTTTTTTTTTCCTTTTCAAGTTTTCATTCCCCTTTCTCTCACAAGTGGCTTGTTTAATCCAAGGAAGTGTACTTCATTGCCAGGCAAGTTCGTGAGAACGGGCACTAGCTTCCTAATTGGATGTTTGTTTGTTCAAACAATCTCAATTTATCAGCAAGGGCTCGTTTCTATCGAAATCATTAGCCGTTCAATTGAAGTATTTCCTATCTAGGATTTGAATTCGGGGTCTTTGTGACTTGAAATTTGTTTGTTGAATGATGGTGAGAATCGCTCGGTCTTATTATGCGCAAGTTTTATTTCCATTGTCTGCAAAAATTTAAATCGACATTTTAGCAATACATTTTATGTATTTTTATATCGAAAACAAAGCAAACATATAATGATAATAAGGAACACAAGATTTATAGTGGTTCGGCCCTGAAATTGGGCCTACATCCACTTTATATTCTTTCATTATTTATTTGCATCAGTTTCACAATTGCTTTCAATTACAAGAATCATACATTCATAATTCTTTTTACAATTTTTCAACAAAATTTTCAAGTAAAGTATGGACGCAAGTGGTTGCTGTTCCATGCCCTTGGAATTTGATCTCCATCAACGGTGGTGAGCTTGAATGTGCCGTCAAGAAGCTTCTGACCTATTACATATGGTCCTTCCCAATTTGGCCCAAACACACCTGTCGCGGTCATAATTCTTTTCAGGACTAGATCTCCAATTTCAAAGCTGCGTTGACGAACTTTGGAATTGAAATGTCTGGCTATCCTTTGCTGATGAGCTGCAACTCTGAGGTTAGCTTCATCTCTTTTTTCATCAAGGAGATCCAGCGCTTCAAGTTGCAACTTTTCATTTACTGCTTGATTGAAATGAATTCTTCTGTGTGAAGGGACCTCTGTTTCAACCGGGATCATTGCTTCCGACCCGTATGCTAACGAAAAAGGAGTATGCCCAGTTGCAGTTTTGTGAGTAGTTCTGTATGCCCATAGTGCAAGTGGTAGTTTATCGACCCAACCACCTTTTGCTCTTTCAAGTTGCTTTTTGATGGTTGATTTGATGATCTTGTTCACTGCTTCCACTTGCCCGTTTGCCTGCGGATGAGCTACTGCCGAAAAGCTTTTCTGGATTTTGAATTGCTTGCAAAAATCCTGGAATTCCTCGCTTTCAAACTGAGTACCATTGTCTGTGATTATTTTCTGAGGCACACCGTATCTGCAAATGATATTCTTGGTCACGAAGCTTATCACTTTCTTAGAAGTGATAGTAGCCAATGGTTCAGCTTCAGCCCACTTAGTAAAATAATCAACTGCAACAATAGCATATTTAATCCCTGATTTAGCAGTTGGTAGCGGCCCAATGAGATCCATTCCCCAAATTGCAAATGGCCATGGACTGACCATCTGTGTGAGTTCGGTAGAAGGTGCTCTAGGAATTTTGGCATATCTTTGGCACTTGTCACATTTTCGGGAGTAATCTGCAGCATCCCGATTAATTTCTGGCCAAAAATATCCGTATCGGAGAATTTTCTTTGCTAGTGTTTGACCACCTGAATGATCACCGCATTCTCCTCCATGCACTTCAGCTAGGATTGTTTTGGACTCTTCCCGGGATACACATCGAAGCAATGGCATTGAGAATCCCCGTCTGTACAATCGACCGTCCTGAATTACATAGCGAGAGGCCTTCCTTAGAAGCTTTCGTCTTTCTAACGAGTTTTCCGGCAGAGAACCCCTGAGTAGGTAATCTAGTATTGGAGTCATCCATGACTCTTGTTCTTGAGATACATTCATAATCCAGTCTATATCCATCTCGTCTATACTTGGCGCTGAAAGGACTTCTACAGGGACCAATCCCAATAGTTGAGCTTCACCAGAACTTGAATACTTTGCGAGGGAATCTGCCTTCATATTCTCTTCCCGAGGAATGTGGCTTATTGAATAGTGATCGAGTTCACATAGGAGTTCCCAAGCCTTTGACAAGTAGGAAGGCAGGTTTCCACCTTTCGCTTGAAATTCCTTCTTGACTTGGCATACAATAAGCTGAGAATCACTGAAAATTTGTAATGCTCGAATGTTTAGCTCTTTAGCGATTTTCAGACCTGCAATAAGAGCTTCATATTCTGCTTCATTGTTTGTTGAAGGAAATTCCAGTCTTAGTGCATAACATAATGATCGACCTTCAGGAGTTTCAAGTATCACTCCGGCTCCTGAACAGTAGTCATTTCTTGCGCCATCAACATACATCTTCCACTGGATTGGAGAATCATTGATCGCTTTTTCCTCACCATTATCTTTCTCTGTGAATTATGCAATGAAATCAGCTAAAGCTTGTCCGTTGATTGCTTTTCGGGGGTGATAGGTAATGTCATATTGACTAAGTTCAATGTTCCATTTTAGAAGACGACCCGAAGTTTCAGGGCGAAACAGGACTTGCTTCAGAGGTTGATCAGTGAGCACTTTGATAGGATGAGCTTGGAAATATTGCCTCAGTTTCCTCGATGCAACTAGTAGGCAATAGGCGAGTTTTTCCAACTTGGAGTAATTCAGCTCTGCCCCAGTGAGTCTTTTGCTGATATAGTAAACTGGATGTTGAATCCTTTTGTCTTCCCGTATCAGCGCTGCACTTAGAGCATGAGATGATACTGCCAAGTATATAAGAAGATCCTCACCATTGCCTGGCCTAGAAAGTATCGGAGGCGTTTCCATATGACGGATCAACTCTTCAAAGGCTTTTTGGCATTCGGGAGTCCATTCAAAGTTCTTCTTTCCTTTTTTCAGGGCATCGAAGAATGGGATGCATTTATCAGTAGCTTTGGAAATGAACCGACTCAAAGCGGCGACCTTTCCGTTGAGACTTTGCAATTCCTTCTTCGTTCTAGGAGCTTTAACTTCTTTTAAGGCGGTAATTTGAGCTGGACTGGCCTCAATGCCCCTAGCACTGACGATAAAACCTAAGAACTTTCCGGATTCGACCCCAAATGTACATTTCAGAGGGTTAAGTTTCATTCTGTATTTCCGGAGGACTGCGAACATTTCTGCTAAGTGTTCAATGTGATCCACTGCTTTCCTGGACTTCACTTACATGTCGTCGACGTAGACTTCCATAGTTTTTCCCAATTGCGGTTTGAACATAGCATTAACAAGTCTTTGGTAGGTTGCCCCTGCGTTTTTCAATCCGAAGGGCATAACTCTGTAGCAATAAAGTCCAACACCCGTGATAAAGCTTGTGTCCTCCTGGTCTGGCTCATGCATCATGATTTGGTTATAACCGGAGTAGGCATCCATGAAGGATAACAATTCATGTCCCGCAGTTCCGTCTACCAGTTGATCGATCCTGGGTAATGGGAAGCAATCTTTGGGGCAAGCCTTGTTTAGATCAGAAAAATCGATGCACACTCTCCATTTTCCATTAGCTTTCTTGACCAACACAGGATTCGAAACCCAATTCGGATATGTAGATTCTCTGACGAAGTTATTTTCCATGAGTCGATCAACTTCTTCTTTTAATGCTGCTGACCTTTCTGGACCTTGGGTTCTCCTTTTCTGTTTAACTGGCGTAAATTTTGGATCAATATTCAGAGCGTGTACTGCAACTTCTGGAGATATCCCACACATATCGGCATGAGTCCAAGCAAAGACATCCAGATTTGCCTTCAGGAAAGATATCAAGATGTTCTGAATTGACACATTAAGCTGTGAACCCACATTCAACACCTTATTTGGATCTTTTGGGTCAACAGGTACCGGAACTGTCGTTTCCACCGGTACTACTCTATTCTCCCCTGTACTGGCTTTTCTGGGATCCATTTCTTTCCGTGCCCCGCTGTGCTCGCCAGTGCAGGGTCCGCTCTGTAATTGCTACAAGGCTGGTTCCTTGATGCGGACTGGGGTTGCCGCACCCTTTCCCATTTCTCTTTTTCTTGACTCTCGCAGCTCTGTCAAATAGCACTCTCGCGCAGCATTCTGATCCCCTTTTATAACTCCTACTCCATTGTCAGTAGGGAATTTAATAGTGAGGCACCACGGGGCTAGGATAGCTTTGAATGCTGCGAGTGTTGGGCGGCCAAGAAAAGCATTATAGGCAGAAAACTCATCGACAATCACAAATGTTTGCTTTCGGACCACTTTCCTTTCTCCTTCCCCAAGTTCTACAAACAAATCGATGGTTCCTACTGGTTGCTTTGGCTCCCCTGTGAAGCCCACGATTTTCTGTGATGAGGCTTGCACATCGATCATAGGGATTTTCATCTGGTCAAATGTCTTTTTGAAGAGGATATTACATGATGCTCCGCAGTCAATGAGGACTCTTCTGACAATGGCTGGTCCAATACCAGCCGAGATGACCAAGGGATCTAAAGTAGGAGCTTCAATACCTGTAGAATCTCTGGCTCTGAAAATAATATCATCACTGAAAGTTTTTTGTTGTTTAAGGGGCGTAGTGTCTTCTAGAACAAAGACGTTTTCTTCGGCTGGAGCATATTTCAATGCCCTGGAATATCTCTCCATCTCACCCCAACTCTTGCCAGCTGGGTGAGGTCCTCCGGAAATGACATTGATAACGGGCCTTCCAGATTCATGCCCCGTAGCTTTCTCACCTGCTCCAGGCTGGTGAACAGGAGCCCGCTGCCCCTGACTCGATGATGCAGGATTGTTGCTATTCTTTTTCACAAATTGCTGCAACTTGTTTTCTCTTAGCAACTCTTCAATCAGATTCTTCAGCTGGCGGCATTCATCAGTTTCATGACCTGGTTGATTGTGGAAGCGGCAAAATTTCCCACTTTGTATGGCTTTTCTCCCAGTTCTCAAAGGGATAGGTTTAGGGAAATCCACGGAATCTTTGGTGGCAAGGTAGATGTGCTCCGGCGTATGTGATAATGGAGTATATTCTGATGGCTTGAAGGACCGGGGCTTTTTCAGATTACCCTGTTTCTTTCCATTATTATTCTCCCTTTTCTGCCCCACCGACTCATTCTTGCGCGGAGCGACAGTATTGTCTTCAGCTTTTTCCAACACTACCTTCACTGGCAAAGGACGACTTTCCAAGCGAATGAATTCGTCCGCTTTTTTGTAGAACTTCTCGAGAGAGGTTGGCTCCTTCATATTTAACCATTTCCCAAATTCGCTTGACTTATCAATAGCCCTCATCAGATAAGTCAATATCATTCGTGGTTCAGCATTGTCCACTTCAGCCAATGCTATATTGAAACGGTTCAAGAAAGATCTGATAGACTCACCAGGATTCTGCTCTAAACTGGACAATGACATGATATCCTTGGCCTTCGAAGCATATAGCCTAAACTGCTCCTTAAATTTTCTGGTCAAGTCTGAAAACTGATCGATAGATCGAACTGGCAACTTGGTGAACCACAGCAAAGCCACGCCTTCCAGGTATACGGGGAAGTATCGGCACTTTATTTCGTCGGAGGCCCTAGCACCTGTCATGTGCCAATCATATTTATACAAGAACTCATTCGGATCACTTGTCCCTTTGTAAGCTGGAATAGTTGGAGGGACAAACTTCCTTGGAAATTCCGCCTTCAAGATTTTTTCAGTAAACGGAGTTTTACTTGGAGCGAAACCCCATTCCTTCTCATCTTCAACCCTTTGCATACTTTCTTTCATGATCTGCCGGACCATTCCAGAAAGATATTCCTCATCATGCCGAGTTCTAGATCCACCGGCGTCAGGTACTGCCTGCTCAAAGGGACTAGTAGGCCTTTCATGAGCATTCCTTTCATTAACATCATGAATGTTGCCAGCATAGTTCCCTTCATTACCAGCCGGTTGATTGTTTGCCCCAAGTAAGTCGTTCAATTTATTCAGAATCAGAGCATTCTGGGCACTTTGAGCCTCTAGTTGTGCATTTTGGGCGTTGATCTGCTGGTTTAGCCCTAGAATCACAGCATCCAATTCCGCTTTTGTAACTCCAACAGACGGAGTGGGTAGATTAGGCACAGGGGAAGCGGAGGTTCCCTCTTGAATGTTCCCAGATCTGATAGATCTACTTTTCCTTCCAGGAGCCATAATCTCAGATATACTTCTGGTTTTTAAAGAAATTCTTTCTTCTAATCTCTGCGAAGCAATGATGACAGCTGTCCTGAGTTCAATTCTCAGTGAAAGCACCAAAAATGTTAACGCTTAAATTTGAACGCTAACACCCCGGTGTGTGAAGTGTAGTTGTGAAAGCACCACCCGATAGATCGGGAAAGAATTATAAGCAAGTAATAGCGGAAAAGCGGTAAACAACAGCAGTTTTATAGTGGTTCGGCTTATGGGTATAGCCTACGTCCACTTTAAGTACTTTTATTGATGATCACGTTACAAATTGATACAAATCTTTTCAAGTACAACACACTTTGAATTACAAAAAACTTAGAACAAGTAGCTCAAACTTCGATGTTGACAAAAATCTTCAAATCCATGGTGGATGTAGATGATTTCTTTATGAAGTTCTTTTAGACGTTCTTTGAATCTCAAAAGCTTTAAGTGTTGAAGTAATCTGGAATTCGGCAGAGTAATGGCGCTTGAAATTGATCGACCAAAAGTCCCCTTCATGTTGGAAATGGTCGTGTATTTATAGGGGTTTTCGGTCTTAAGTCGTGAGTCGTACCCGACTCATGGGTTACTCGTGGCCGAGTCAGGTTGGGTCGTGGACGACTCACCATGTTGAGCTCAAACTCGCCTTAGGTCTTCTGAATATAGCACAAGTTCTAACCCGTTCACGAGTCATCCTTTTTTTAGTATGGACATCATAGTAGTGGACTACGACTTAGTGACCTTAGGTCATGGACGAGTCATGGTGAATTGTCTCATATGATAAGTCGCGGGCTTGTCAGCGGTTCATGGTAGGTCGCGGCCGACCTACTGGATTCGACTCTCGGCTTGGATTAATGTTATGCTCCTGTTCGAATGAACGATACAAGTGATAAGTCGCTCCCGAGTTAACCAAACATGACTTCCTTCGTGCTAGCATGAGTCGTACACGACCCATCATAAGTCGTAAGTCGTCAACGACTTATGTGTTGTTGACCCTTCCTTCCAATGTTTTGAGTCGTTACTCCTTTAGGTCGCATAGCTTTCCTTAGGCCGTTCAACCGTTGCCATTGTTAGGTCGCAACATGTTTTAGGTCGTAGGTCGTTCATCTCCTTAAGTCGTGCCATCCTTAACTCGTAAGGTTCCTTAACTCGTAAAGGCCTTAAACCGTGGAGGCCTTAAGTCGGAGACTGCTTAACTCGTAAGTCCTTCTAGAACTGTTTGCTGCCTTAAGTCGTAGGTCGTAAGCTTCCTGAGTCGTAGTTCTTAGGTCGCAGGCTCCTCAACTCATAGATCTTACCTTGTGGGCTCTTATCTCGTGGACTCTTTAACTCGCTGGTGAAACGGGATTAACAAAGCCTATGCCACAAAAGATAGGTCGTTGACATGTCAAGTCCCTATGCAGTCATTCAGAGATGATAGGTCGCTAAATTGTTAAGTCGTTCTGTTTAAAGTTCATGTGCAAATCTACTAAGTCGCTGACTTCCTATCCATGCAAAATCATCAAAGTACTAGGACGGCAACGACCTAATTTCTATGCCACAGGGATTTCGTTCAACAAGTTCTTAAGTCGCACCTTGGTTCAGGTTAAGGTGGTCCAGATTTGTTAAAGTATACGGTCGGCCGCGACCTAAGATTTCAATAATCACTAAACTTAGGTCGTTTTTAGGTCGCTCTGCTTTAAGTCTTATCTCATTCAAGAGAAAGTTAGATCGCTAGTATTAGGTCGCATGGTTCACATTCAAACAGACACCCCTAAGGTCGATTCCCCACTCACACGCTGCCACATCATCTCCTGCACTAACTCGTTAACCCATTAGAGCCTTCCTCATCTCTTCCAATTTTACAAACCAGCTAATTCGTAATTTACCATCTTCCTCCCACATCATCACGAATCACCCGAAAATCCAATTCAAATTGCCTCAAATCCACCATACATCTGATGTATTGCCATATTCACAAGAATCACCACGATAACTCAATCAAAAGGTTAATCGAATCGTGACTTATGGGAAAACGCAGCATACGAAAATGTATTAAGAACGACAAGTGGAATATTCGCGGTCTGATGATGGATGTGGTCGAATGTTGATAGAATTCACTTACGCAATCTGATGATGGAAAAGATTAAAGATTGAGCTGATCGGAATCGTCCTTGAGAAGTTCAAAAGCTTGTTAATGGTAGAATGGACGCTGAAGCAGATGAAGAAGGGAAGGAGCGACCTACGGTATTTATATTCAGGGGCAGTGGAACATGAATCGACAGCATGCGACCTAATCCTCTCTCTAAGTCGTCTACGACCTAACGACCCTCCAGAGCACGAGTTAATGAAATCGAAGCACGCAACCTATAGCTTGGTCACATACTTCGAGGGGAAAATGTTAACTCCCCACTGCTAGCGACCTAACTAATGAAGCGACCTAGAAGTAGTTGCGACCTAAGGAGGCCACGACCTAAGGGATTCAGCGACCTAAAGATTATAACGACCTAAGAAGACTCCATGACCTAAGAGGACTCCGCGACCTAAGGAAGGCTGCGACCTAAGAGATTCAGCGACCTATAGAACTCACACGACCTAACAGAGTTCTTCGACCTAAGGAAGGCCGCAACCTAAGGGATTCAGCGACCTAAGATCTCGAGCTATGATAACAGGAAGATACTCACGACCTAAGATAGGTCGCTCACGACCTAAGGACATTGCATTAGAAGGACGCCTTTTCTATGCCGCTACTGGTAAGGTCGCTAACGACCTAGAACTTGTTGAAACGAGCTTGCGTGTTCTTATGGAAAGGGGGCCATTGCTTCTTAGTTCGGCTACGACCTACGACCTTACTTAGGTCAGTCATGACCTACGACCTTACTCCGAAAAATGCCTATAAATACAGCCCTAACTCCAACTAGCAAAGGACTTTTGGGGGGGCTCATTCATTTCAAACGTCGTTACTCTGCTGTATTCCGAACTACTTCAACACTTAAAGCTTTTGAGATACAAAGAACGCTTCAAGGAACTTCACGAAGAAATCATACATGTTCAACATGAATTCAAAGATTTTGATCGACATTGAAGTTGAGGCTACTTGTTCTAAATGACTTCAAACTCAAAGTGTGTTGTAATCGATGAATCTTGTAAAGGGTTGTAATAATATCAGCAGTAAAGGAGTTTAAAGTGGACGTAGGCTCTCTCTTAAGCCGAACCACTATAAATATCGTGTCTCTTAATACTTTTCTGTGATTCTTACTTTTTTCTGGTTCCCGTACCAACGGGTGGTGCTTTCACAACTACACTCTACACACCGGGGTGTTAGCGTTCAATTTTTAGCGTTAACATTTTTGGTGCTTTCACTGAGAATTGAACTCAGGCAACTTCCACCATTGCTGGACAAAGGCTTGCGGAAAAGGTTTCTCTCCAAACCAAAAGTCTAACGGAAATCATGACTTTCGAAAGGAAGCGTAAATTTTTGAGGATTGAAGGTACTTGCAGCAACGCTATTGCTTTTCCTACGCTAAGTGAAACAGCTTCTAGTATTGGAGTCTCAAGGGCTGAATTAGACGCCGTGGTGCATGGATTATATCAACACATGGAAGTTCAGAGCAATAGGATTCTCGACAAGATGAATGCATTGCAAGAGGAGGTTCAACGACTAGAAAGTGATATAAAAACTATCGCCAAAGAGGTTCATGTTTCGGAAGGATGGAATACTCCTCAATGGGAAACTGGCATTTCTATTGGAACAGTCCCCCAAACGGAAAGTTCGTGGTCACGACCAACTATCCATGAACGTTTGTCGAGGCGAACTTTTGAAAGAATAGTCGACGACTACCCCTTGAGTCCTAACAATGATGAGGAATACATACCGGAGATCATCAAACGGAGAAAGCAGAAAGTCTCGAAAAAAGCTCGGCGCTTTAGATCCTTCGACTTCACCCCTTTGACCGACACTCCGGAGAATATCTTTTTGGCAACAAAAGATGTTGTTGTGTACCCCCAAACCATCTCTGATAAGGAGAAGTGCTCCAAGCAATGGAAAATTCTGTCAATTTCACAATCAGTCTGGCCATGACACTAACCAATGTCGCCAGTTAATAAAAAAGATTGAAGAATTACTCAAGCAGAATGAACTGCAACAGTATGTGAAGAAAGATAGAAATGACCTCCCCTCATCCTCTAAAGTGCAGCTAGTTCCCGTTCAACAAGGCAGCTCAACTAGAAGAACCGTAGCGCAGGGAGATGAAGGGCCTATTATCAGTGTCGTCACGGCAAGCCCTCATCCGGCGGGAAAAAATTGGATGAGGCGCGAAGGCATGCTCACGCCTCAAGAAAGTCCTCAAAGTGAAAGGAAATTTCGATTCTGAAAGAAGCGGCCAACTAATCCTCTCATGCCAAAAATTCAATTCCTAGAAGCCTGGGGCAGCAATGGCTTGCATACTTTACTTAAACGCCTTGTTGCAAATTTGTAAAAGAATGTTGAATGTATCATTCCTGTATCAAAGGCTATTATAAAAAATAGGGCAAACACATAATAGAAGCTATAAGTCTTGTTTTCTCTATTATTACAAGTGGCTTATTTATTTCTATATGTAAAGTACTCTGAAAGGATCACTAAAAAGATTGATCTAAGTTTGCAGGCAATATCAAACAACCCTTGGTAGCGCTCGAAAGCAAGTTTTAAACAACAAATTTCCAAGGTCGAATCTTAAATAAGAATTATTCTAAGCAAACAATTAATGGTTTGGTTGGAGTATATTTCTTTGGATAAAACTACCCGCTAGCAAAAGAAGATGATCCATGCTTAAAGATGGCACCAAGGAGTTGTTAAATTAGTCGATCAAACTCACAGCTGTCAAAGGAGAGCCAATCCCAAGAACTTGGAACAGCAACCATTTGCATCCATGTTTTACTTGAAAACTTTGCTGAAATATTGTAAAGGAATTACAAAAGCTATAAAGTGGATATAGGCCCAGTTTGGCTAAACCACTATAAATCTTGTGTTCCTTATTATTATTACATGTTTGCTTTTGATATAAAAAGTACATAGAATGTATTGCTGAAATGTCGATTTAAATTTTTGCAGACAATGGAAATGAAACTTGCACACAGTAAGACCGAGTGATCCTCGCTATCATTCAACAAACAAATTTAGAGTCACAAAAGCCCCGAATTCAAATCCTAGATAGGGAGTATTTCAATTGAACGACCTATGATTTCGACAGAAACGGGCCCTTGCTAATAAATTGAGATCGTTTGAACAAATAAACATCCAATTAAGAAGCTAATGCCCGTTCTACGAACTTGCCTGACAATGAAGTGCACTTCCTTGGATTAAACAAACTACTTGTAAGAGAAAGAAGCATGAGCTTGAAAGGAAAAACAGAGGATCACTGGAAAGACATAAGCAAGTGGACATTCAAACAATCAAAGCCATCATCAGCAGCACAAGTCCTCTTCGGAGGCACAACTCTTCGGAGGATAAAGACCTCTAATGGGTCATACGCCACAAAAAAGAAAGTTCTCTACTCAACAAAAAAGATTGGAGGAGTCATGACCCTCTAACCATGAGAGAGTAACTTCCAGGCGATGAAAACCCTCTCTGAGGCACATTTCACCAGGAGATGAAGTGTAACAGCCGCTCTTCGGAATTTCACTTCACCAGATTTGAAATGCAAACAAAATAAAGACCTCTTCGGAGGCACATTTCACCAGGAGTTGAAGTGTAACAACCGCTCTTCGGAATTTCACTTCACCAGAGTTGAAATGCAAACAAAATAAAGACCTCTTCGGAGGCACATTTCACCAGGAGTTGAAGTGTAACAGCCGCTCTTCGGAGTTTCACTTCACCAGAGTTGAAATGCAAAACAAAATAAAGACCTTTTTGGAAGCCCACATTTCACCGAGGTTGAAATAAAACTTTCAAGTGTTGAAACGTGAAAAGGCTTTCTTCAAAGGCACAACTCTTTGGGGGTACACGTTTCACCAAGATTGAAATAAAACTTCCAAGTCTTGAAACGTGAAAAATCCCTCCTCAGAGGTACAACCTCCTCCAGGAGATACAATCAAGAATAAAGACCTTTTTGGAAGCCCACGTTTCACCGAGATTGAAATAAAACTTCCAAGTGTTGAAACGTGAAAAGGCTTTCTTCAAAGGCACAACTCTTTGGAGGTACATGTTTCACCAAGATTGAAATAAAACTTCCAAGTGTTGAAACGTGAAAAATCCCTCCTCAGAGGTACAACCTCCTCCCGGAGACACAATCAAGAATAAAGACCTTTTTGGAAGCCCACGTTTCACCGAGATTGAAATAAAACTTCCAAGTGTTGAAACGTGAAAAGGCTTTGTTCAAAGGCACAACTCTTTGGAGGTACACGTTTCACCAAGATTGAAATAAAACTTCCAAGTGTTGAAACGTGAAAAATCCCTCCTCAGAGGTACAACCTCCTCCCGGAGACACAATCAAGAATAAAGACCTTTTTGGAAGCCCACATTTCACCGAGATTGAAATAAAACTTCCAAGTGTTGAAACGTGAAAAGGCTTTCTTCAAAGGCATAACTCTTTGGAGGTACACGTTTCACCAAGATTGAAATAAAACTTCCAAGTGTTGAAACGTGAAAAATCCCTCCTCAGAGGTACAACCTCCTCCCGGAGACACAATCAAGAATAAAGACCTTTTTGGAAGCCCACGTTTCACCGAGATTGAAATAAAACTTCCAAGTGTTGAAACGTGAAAAGGCTTTCTTTAAAGGCACAACTCTTTGGAGGTACACGTTTCACCAAGATTGAAATAAAACTTCCAAGTGTTGAAACGTGAAAAATCCCTCCTCAGAGGTACAACCTCCTTCCGGAGACACAATCAAGAAGAAAGACCTCTTCGGAAGCCCACGTTTCACCGAGATTGAAATAAAACTTCCAAGTGTTGAAACGTGAAAAGGCTTTCTTCAAAGGCAGAACTCTTTGGAGGTACACGTTTCACCAAGATTGAAATAAAACTTCCAAGTGTTGAAACGTGAAAAATCCCTCCTCAAAGGTACAAATTTCTATTTTTTAAAAACAAAAAAAAATCCTCATCAAGAGCATACTTTAACTTTCAAAGGAAGAGTGATTTACCTATTCTAGAAAATAATCTTCCTAAAAAAAAAGGAAGAAAGTTAAAGTACCATTCAGAGGCCCGCTTTACCACATAGAAGAATTCACTTGGCAAAATGCGTACATAAGCAAAAGAAAAAAAAGTGATTTCTTCGAAGGACATAGCATAAAACCTTATATGAAGGAAGTTGTACTCTACGAAAAATTTCTTCAAGAATGAAGTAATTATTCTTCAGAAAATAAGAGTGCAAGTCCCCTCAAAGTATAAAATATTGCAGCAAGCTTATGGTATGGGGGCAACATGGTATAGTTACATACAAAATGGTATAGCTACATCGGTAAAGTACGCTCAAACAACATACCACAAGCTCACCGCAATATCATATAAATAAACTTGTGCAAAAATGAATAATAAATGCATTCTCAAATTCAAACAAAAGTTTGTGCAAATAAAGGATCATTTTATTCAATTGTATTGCAGATACAAGTTTCAAAATAAAAAGCAGGGGCCGATACCCGCACAATTCTCGACCAGTACATGCAAAAGACAAGAAGCTAAAAGCTGAAATATTAATTTCTTCTTGCCACCTTTGGACCCTTTACCCAGCCGAATGGTTAGCTTTTCAGGTCGGTTTGTAGGCATAAGGGAAGAAGGGGAGGGAGGTGCAACCGGTGCAACTTCCGGTTCCTCTTCAGTAGCAATGATTTTCTTCCCCCTCCTCTTCGACGTTCCGTGCTTCTTTCTCCTCTTCGAAGAAGACTCACTCCCTGGAGTAGCAAGAGCAGACAAAATTATGTCATCAGAAGGAGTGCGCTCCGGAGATATCTCACCTCCCTCAAGTCCTTCGTCTTTCTGCTCTTGCGAAGCGATAGGGTCATCTAAGCCATGAAGAGCCTCTATTTGCTCCTCTTGTGACCCGGGCTGTGAAGCAGAAGGAGGAGTCACCTGAAGAGATGGAGGAGGGATCACCGGAGAAGGCGAAGTCTGAACGATGCTCGATGCTTTCTCTACAGGAGAAAAGAGGTTAAAGTCAGTAAGAAGAGGAGGTAAAGGCTCATTAAGATTTAGGAGATAGTCAAAAAATTCATCAAAGTCGTAGGAAGTGAACAAGCAATCAGTTTGAACTGGTCCTGCAATAAAGTTACCTGCGGCGGTTGTCTTTATCATTTCAATCTCATAATCCTGGGCTTCGGTGCTCTCCTGAGGCTTCTCTACAACATGGGGAGTTGTAATTCCGAGATCAGTTTTATCTTGAGGAATAGAAGATGAGCTAGGGCCAGCTATATCAACATCAGCTGAAACCGAAGGAGGAACAGGGGCATTTACAAGCGCTTCCTTCTCTGAGCACCCCTCCCCTGTCGTTTCAGCTCGAAATTTAGCAAGCTGCTCTTTTCCCCTAGCTAGTGCTTCCCGAGTTGCCTCGTCAAAATAATATTCTTGAAGATGGTCTTTGGAGTAACCAGCGCCTCCAAGCATATCTACGGCAGCCTCCCATACTTCAGCCAATGTAATCTCATATTTGGGACCCAGAAATGAAAGGCTTCCGCGCCCCAAGATACATTGAAGATAAAAATCAAATAATGTGGAGCTAATGTCAGCTTTGGTTGCTTGATGGGCCTCTTCGGCCGCGAGTTTACCAGCAACAGCCTCGTCATGCTCCTTTTCGGCCATAGCAAGTCGAGTTTTTAACAACTCTATCTCCAAGCTTTGAGAGCCGGTCTGTTCTCGCAGCTGTAAAGTTTCAGCGCGATATTCTTCTATGACCTTCTCTTTGTGTGTAAGCTTATCTTCGACTGCCCTTTGACTAGCATGCGCATCTCGTACTTATTGCTGAAGCATGCTCTCCTTTTGAGAATAGGAAGTAGATGAAGTAGCTACTTCTTCCTTAAGCTTTTCTACTTCCGCTTCCAGCTTTTCATTATAGGAAGCAATACTTCTCATTTCGGCGTCATGCTGCTCGAGAGTCTTCTGCCACTCAGTCTTATCGTTCTCCATTGTGAGCGTGGCCTCGAGATTGGCTCGGTTAACCCTCTGAAGCTCGTCGACAAGTTTTTGCCAGTTCGACATTCTTTCAATATCGGTCCTGATAGTATCAAGATTCGCAGCATAGCCGATTTGTCGAGAGGAACCAAGTCGAGATCAAATCGAACCCCTTTCAGGCACCACTGAGGGAATCGACTTTGAAGAGTGGGAGGACCTTGCCCAACTTGGTATGCGGGCCGGTTGATGATTGTTTGAATGTCGGAACGAACGGGGGCAGGAGATTGAGCAGGAACATTTTCAGAAACTGTCGGCATTGTTTCTTCAGTAAGTTTAGCCTGCTTGCTAGAAGAATCGTCCATGTGACCTTTACCTCTCTCATCGTGAGTCTTTCTTTTTTGGATATCATCATCTCTGTGAGGAGGGTCATGTCTTTCTTGTTCTCTTCGGTGACGTTCTTCATATGCTCGTCTCTCGTCTGCTTTTCTGATGGCCCTCTCTTCATCGGTTTCTCTTCGAGGGGGGAGATGACGTCTATAGTCGAATCGGCTGCGTCTCCCGTATTGTTTAAAGTCGTCATAATAAGAGCCGCTCCGCCCCATTGGAGAACCTGAAATTAAAGAAAAAACAAGGTTTGAGAATCTACCAGGAATAAGAAAGTCAAGGGCATCCTAAGTGCGTGTGACGTGTAAAACTACTCGCGGCAAACTAGACTACAAACCAGTCATCGACTGAGGGGTAGTGGTATTTATTGTGGAAAATTGCACTTCCGGGGCTGTGGAAGTGTGCTTGAGAGTAGAAGTTGCTTCAATCGCTGGAGATGTGACTTTGGAAATGGCAGGATCATCCCTAAAAAGTTCTTGAGAAGTGACTATTATGTCACTTAAACTCCCAAAAATATCAACTCCAAGATCAACGTTCTTATCAGTATGAGGAAGGGGCTCCTCTTCTTCATTTATGGGGGCAAGTGCAGGCTTTTCGGACGGCTCCGCATCATCCCTTGGAGTGGAACATTTTACTAGTGAAGTTTCTATAGAGGTTCCTGCCCGCATGTGCTCTTTAATAGAGAACTGGGCATCAGGAGTTTTCATCGGAGAATCGGGAACTTCAGTTGGAACTTCATGAGCTGGAGTAGAACGAGAAGAATGTAAAAGCTCAAACCGATGAAGAAGTTCATCTGTCAATAGAAATTTTGCGCTCCTCTCTTCAGCAGCCACAATGCTTGGCCTTTCAAAGACTGGCTTATGACTGGAATCTCTAGAAGGAGGAGGAAGTGCTGTAAAAATAAGGAATGGAATCGGCATCTAGCAATACGAACCATGAAAAACTTAGAATAAAATTGAAGAGAGAAGGGAAAAAAGATCTCACTTCCTATTCTCCAGTCTGCGTAAAATCTTGCGGGGCAACGAATATAGAAGAATTGATTCAAAAAACCATGTGCACTCTCCAGCAAATCCAAAATTAGTTTGCGGTTCCTCGCACCTCTTACAAGTACAATTGAAGGGTGGTCCTTGTTCTTCGCAAAAGTGCACAAGTAACAGATTTCCTCAAAACTCGGAAGACGGTCAAGAGTCCTCCTGAACAGAACGCACAATCCCATCAAAATGGCATAGCCATTGGGATGCAGTTGGAAAGGAGAGATCGTTAGTCGAAGAAGGATTTGTTGAAGAAATTCATTAAAGGGAGGAATTACTCCACTTAAGCACATTTGGCGATTAATGGCAACAAAACCGTAAGGTGGTCTATCAGCAAAATCATTTGGTCCAGGGAGTAAAACTTCTGCCTCGGCAATGCCAAATTGAACGCATAGTTGATTAAGCACCCGCTGTTTCAGAAGGGTAGGAGTTCTTTCCGGAGGGTTCTCTAGTGGAATAGCAATCGGGAAAGCCCCTTCGACGTGTTCTATCATCTCTTCTTGTTGAGACGTCATTCTACATAAGCAACTGGATGTTCAGATTTGAAGGTGCACGTTTCCTAAAAGTGTGAAGTGTTGTGCAAAACTAATAAAAATAACGAGAAAAATAACTGGAATTAAACTAGTTGACAACTGATCGATTGTGAGATTTCAGGACTCGTTAATTTAAAACTCAAGTGCAGTGTTAATTCAAACAAAATTTTAGCTTTGCTTTAATACTTCATTTGAGTCGGCTGATTTACAGCATTTCGCACACACAGTTCATTTAAGTTGATTATTCTTTATCGACTAATCTGTCATTCGATGTGGGCAGTTAGTGACAGTATATTCGTCCCATTCTTCTGCAAATGTTATGTTTAAACAGGTTGTTAGATTAAAAGTTAGAGCAATCTGTAAAGAAGTGTAACAAATTTCAAACGGTTCAAGTCCAAGCAGTTCAATCAAATTCTTTCAAAATTTTACAAGTCATAAGTTATCCAGACTGTTTCCAGCGACCTAGCATAGGTGGAGCTTCATTAGGTCGCATTGTGCAAATCAAGGAGCTTAAGGCTTTATGTCAAAATAATGCAAATTAGTCAAGTCCTAACTCGGCTGCGACCTAAAGCCTATGCCACAAAAGATAGGTCGTTGACATGTCAAGTCCCTATGCAGTCATTCAGAGATGATAGGTCGCTAAATTGTTAAGTCGTTCTGTTTAAAGTTCATGTGCAAATCTACTAAGTCGCTGACTTCCTATCCACGCAAAATCATCAAAGTACTAGGACAGCAACGACCTAATTTCTATGCCATAGGGATTTAGGTCAACAAGTTCTTAAGTCGCACCTTGGTTCAGGTTAAGGTGGTCCAGATTTGTCAAAGTATAAGGTCGGCCGCGACCTAAGATTTCAATCATCACTAAACTTAGGTCGTTACTTTCTTAGGTTGTTTTTAGGTCGCTCTGCTTTAAGTCTTATCTCATTCAAGAGAAAGTTAGATCGCTAGTATTAGGTCGCATGGTTCACATTCAAACAGACACCCCTAAGGACGATTCCCCACTCACACGCTGCCACATCATCTCCTCCATTAACTCGTTAACCCATTAGAGCCTTCCTCATCTCTTCCAAATTTACAAACCAGCTAATTCGTAATTTACCATCTTCCTCCCACATCATCACGAATCACCCGAAAATCCAATTCAAATTGCCTCAAATCCACCATACATCTGATGTATTGCCATATTCACAAGAATCACCACGATAACTCAATCAAAAGGTTAATCGAATCGTGACTTATGGGAAAACGCAGCGTACAAAAATGTATTAAGAACGACAAGTGGAATATTCGCGGTTTGATGATGGATGTGGTCGAATGTTGATAGAATTCACTTACGCAATCTGATGATGGAAAAGATTAAAGATTGAGATGATCGGAATCGTCCTTGAGAAGTTCAAAAGCTTGTTAATGGTAGAATGGATGCTGAAGCAGATGAAGAAGGGAAGGAGCGACCTACGTTATTTATATTCAGGGGCAGTGGAACACGAATCGACCGCATGCGACCTAATCCTCTCTCTAAGTCATCTACGACCTAACGACCCTCCAGAGCACGAGTTAATGAAATCGAAGCACGCAACCTATAGCTTGGTCACATACTTCGAGGGGCAAATGTTAACTCCCCACTGCTAGCGACCTAACTAATGAAGCGACCTAGAAGTAGTTGCGACCTAAGGAGGCCACGACCTAAGGGATTCAACGACCTAAAGATTATAACGACCTAAGAAGACTCCACGACCTAAGAAGACTCCGCGACCTAAGGAAGGCTGCGACCTAAGAGATTCAGCGACCTATAGAACTCACACGACCTAACAGAGTGCTTCGACCTAAGAAAGGCCGCGACCTAAGGGATTCAGCGACCTAAGATCTCGAGCTATGATAACAGGAAGATACTCACGACCTAAGATAGGTCGCTCATGACCTAAGGACATTGCATTAGAAGGCCGCCTTTTCTATGCCGCTACTGGTAAGGTCGCTTGTGACCTAGAACTTGTTGAAACGAGCTTGCGTGTTCTTATGGAAGGGGGGCCAGTGCTTCTTAGGTCGGCTACGACCTACGACCTTACTTAGGTCGGTCACGACCTACGACCTTACTCCCAAAAATGCCTATAAATACAGCCCTAACTCCAACTAGTAAAGGACTTTTGGGGGGGCTCATTAATTTCAAACGTCGTTACTCTGCTGTATTCCGAACTACTTCAACACTTAAAGCTTTTGAGATACAAAGAACGCTTCAAGGAACTTCACGAAGAAATCATACATGTTCAACATGAATTCAAAGATTTTGATCGACATTGAAGTTGAGGCTACTTGTTCTAAATGACTTCAAACTCAAAGTGTGTTGTAATCGATGAATCTTGTAAAGGGTTGTAATAATATCAGCAGTAAAGGAGTTTAAAGTGGACGTAGGCTCTCTCTTAAGCCGAACCACTATAAATATCGTGTCTCTTAATACTTTTCTGTGATTCTTACTTTTTTCTGATTCCCGTACCAACGGGTGGTGCTTTCACAACTAGACTCTACACACCGGGGTGTTAGTGTTCGATTTTTAGCGTTAACAAGTTGTATCTTTTTAACTATTGTGTGTAATTTGCTGTATTTAACAAAATTGTTTGCTTTAAATTATATAAATAATATTTTATTTTGTCATGGAATGTTCTAATTTATGTTTCCGGGGGTAAAATAACTTGTTTTGTGTATATTTTGGTTTTAAAACATTATTAAAAGTGTAACTGACATTTTCCAGTGTCCGTTGTATTTTGTTTAAAATTTCTAATTTCCAACTTTAATTAAATTAAGAAATTCTTTAATTATTTTCATATTTTTCTTAAGAACTTATTTTATTCTCATTCTCAATTTATTTTGTTTCTCAAAGATTTATTTTAAACCATTTTTAAGAAGACTTGAAATTTCCCAAGTTAAGTGGATTATGTTTGAAATTTTCTTAAGCTAGTTTCAATAAATTACGCTATTTTCTTTATTTATCTTTCTATTTTCCTAAAATATAATTGTTTATTTTCTTTTTCACTTTATTTCAGTTTGTTTTATTTTATTCACTGATTTTTGTTTGTTTTAAAGTGTGGTAGAAATTTTCCAAAGCTAGTGGTTGTGTGTAAATTTTTAAGCCTTGTTTCAATTAATTCTGATCTTTGCTTTGTAAATTTGGGTAACATACAACTTAAAAAAAATAATAATTAATTTCTGCATTTCATTTTTTTATTTCTATTTCCAACTTCTTATTTACTTGTATGGTGTGTATAAACTTTATTTATTTAGTGAAGGTTTCTTTTGTGTATATACATCTATATTTATTTGATAAGTAACAAATCAATTAAGATATGTTTTAAATGTAGGCATACGTTTCTTAATTTATTTCTTGTCTTTATATATTTCCCACCTTTTTATCTTCTACCATATCAATTCATAAATGCATAGACATGATTTTCTCCTTTTTAGTCACGTACAAAGTTATACAACTCCTCTTTTCATTTGTTTAAGAAGATATATACAAGATCTTTTCCTACTTAAATTGTGCCTTTTTAAATTTATAATTAGTTTTTGCATTTCATATTTTTATTTCTATTTCCATCTTCTTATTTACTTGTATGGTGTGTATAAGCTTTATTTATTTAGTGAAGGTTTCTTTTGTGTATATACATCAATATTTATTAGATAAGTAACAAATCAATTAAGATATGTTTTAAATGTACGCATACGTTTCTTAATTTATTTCTTGCTTCTATATATTTCCCACCTTTTAATCTTCTACCATATCTGTTCATAAATGCATAGACGTGATTTTCTCCTTTTCAATCACGTACAAACATCTCAAAATATCCTCTTTTCAATTGCATTTAATAATTATATATATAAAAAAATATAAATATATGTATGTATGTGTGTTTCTTTCTCCTTATTTCTTACCTTTTATTTCCTAGCCTTTTTGATTTTCTATCATTTACTCCTCTTCAGCCATTCAAATCATTTCTTGCCATTCACTCCACATCATAATTCACATATACATTTACTTCACATTTCATTTCTAGAAAGAAATGTATGCAAACAATTGGCTTGGAGAAATTTAAGAGGCATACGTTCATTGTTTAAACTCTTGTCTTTTCCATTTGCATGGCCTTTATTATTTTTCTAGCCGTTTCCACCTCATTCATAGCCATAAATTACTCTACTCATAGCCTTGTATATCAAGTTGAAAATTCACGCACAAAATTTATTTCCCACTATGTTCTCATATTTCATTTGCATTTAGGAATAATATATGTATAAGTTTTTTTTTCTCTTTATTCTTGTCTCTTTGTGTTCCTAGCATTTACTCTATCAAATCACATAAAAATCTTCTCAATATCTCACTTCCTCATTTGCCTCTTTTGATTGAAATATTTTACAGTAAGTTTCTTTTATTAAATAGGAAATAAATCCCGTTCATTCACTAGCCTTTTTATTTGGTAGCCTTTCATTTTCTAAACCATACATCTTAGAAGTTCAAATCTCTTGAAACCCTAGCCGCCTTCTTTTTATTTCTTACTCACGTACAAGTTCTGTAACAACCCGCATATTTATCGATTATATATTTAACTATTTTATTTAAATATTTTATCGTTTGTTGGATTTTTGTTCGAAAAGTCACTTTTTGCAAACAATCGAATTGGGACTCGGGACCCCCTCCATTGAGTCCAAAATATCGTTTGCAACCTTTTTGAGTATAAACTTTGTTATGTTTGGAGCTAGTCAAAAATTTGACCATTTGTACTTTGGGTTTGGGTTGGGTTCAGCCCACTAGCTCAGATCTGAACCTATTAGCCCCTTACTACTTCAGTCCCAACACTCCCCTCCTCATTCACTTCATTTCTCATTCTCCAAATACTCAAACAAAACTAAAAATGGGGAGAGGAATGGGAAATTAGAAACTTCAAAACCCTAGTTTCATCTACAAATCAAGTTCTAGCTCCAGACTAATAGAAAAAACCTTGGTAAGCTTCTCCTTCTTCTTCTCCAACCCTTTCTCCTTTCAATTTCATAAATTCCTAAACCTAAATTTTGGAATGTTCTTCTTTTTTGAGCATAGATTCAAGCTCATTTGGGTTGTGTTGAAGAGTGGTAGATTCTCCTTTTGCTTTCAAGCTTCTTCATACTTGTTTTTGTGCATAAAGGTGAGATTTTTATCTCACATCTTAGTCTATGTTTATCTCCGATTGTTAGGTAAGAATTCCTAACACTTATTCTTGAGCAATTGCCTTTGGTTTGGATTGATTTGGTGAATATTCCAATTTTTAGTGTTTTGGGTTCAAATCTTTAAAAATCCTAACTTTGGTGTTTGAATGTGTTTTGGTGATGCATAGAAGAGCTTATAGGGCCGGGTAGTCGATTGGCATAAACCCTTAGCGCCGTTGCTCGAGCGAATGCAATTTGGTAGAGATTGGATCTCATTTGGATGGGCTGGGAAGAGACTGGCAACAGGTCCGGTCGACCGATCTCTGCTGCCGGCCGGCAACCTGCTTCCAAGTGCATAAGCACTTCTCTGTTTATGGTCCGGTCGACCAACTACAGGGTTCGGCCGACCGACCTGCTTCCCGAGGAATTTTGAGAACAGGATCCGGTCGACCGAGCTCTGTAGCCGGCCGACCGACCTGTTGCAATTTTGCCCACTTCGCCTAATTGTTTGAATTTCCAACTTTAATCGATTCGTGTTTTTTCCTGTTTGTTGTTATCAATTATTATGGCCTTGATGACTCCTTTTTAGGGATTTTTGAATATCCATTTCGATCGACCCTTTATCGATTTCTTTGGATTTTATTCACGTCTTCGTATGTGAATTTTTTTGATTGATTGTTTCTACAATCATGTTTGTGATTTGTCACTTTAAAAATATAAAGGTTTGTATACTAATAGTAAATATCAAAGCACTTTCTTCAAATAATTTCAACACTATTTTATTACAAAGCTCATTTCTTAAACCGTATTCCAATCTATTAGTATATACAAACCTTTACCTCATTCGGATGAGAAATCTAATTAAACGGCTTAGTAAAACAAGTGGCATGAAACGCTTGCGTTTACTTCGTTGGTTAATTCTTGGACTTGTTCGATTGAATCTCTTGCGACAATTTTCTAGTGGAGATCTACAGTTTGTTCGTTAATATTCGAGTTAAGCAAGTGGTTATGGGACATGAAGCTAAACTTTTATATTTACTAACTTAGTGTAATTGACACTTCTTGATGATCAATGATGATCATTTTTGTGATTTAGACAAGCAATGTGTGATGTCTCTTTGTCTACGAGGGAGACTAAACCCCGTTTTATCGAGTTTCGACTCAAATTGGTGGGGTAGCAACCCATGGTCTTCAGGCCGTTTGTGGAGCTTCGGCTCAATTTGTGATGGTTAGCAACCATGGAATTTGCGTTCCGTTTGTGATACATGTGTTGGTGAGCTTTATGCTCCCGTTTGTGATAGGCCTACCCCCTTTTTGTGATTTCTGGATTTCTATTGATGATTTCTAGAATTTGTGCTTCACCAATTTTCGTGATTTTCATTGATAAGTTCTATCAATATTTGTGCATTGGTGAATTTGTGTGTCATTGACTTTTGTGATTAGCATTGATATAATTGTCAATATTTATGGCTTTTGTGAATGAAATTATAGAGTATGACACTCTTTTTATCTTTGAGAAGATTCTTGTGATATCGACTAATCTTTGTTTGATATTGTTACATACTTATTGTAGTATGGCCTTGTGGTTATCATACCTTTATTTCCGTCATATCTCTTATTCTATACCATGTCATCTGATATTTATAGCAGGACTGATCCGTTTATTATTTTCTTATTAAATAATACTCGGGTCAGACCGAGATGTTATAGGTGCTTCTGCTTGACTTTACATCCGGGATTACCTCCTTGACTTTTGGCTAACTACTTAGATTAGTAGTTTTTGTTGTATACATTTGAGATATAGACTCCGTGATGTATACTTATTCTTTTGTGTAGTTCTTGTAACTATTCTTTTGTGATATTGTGGATCTTTATAGACCGCTACTCTGATATACACTTCTAAGTGTAATATTCATATCTATTTCCGCCTTTGTGATATGAATTGTCTGTGACTGATTTATGTTATGTTTATTTCTATATTTTTTTCCGAATATATTTTTGCCACTATGTAGTAGCTTTGAGTTTGCGTCTGTATGTCGGATTTCCTCTTGAAAAGAAATGCATGTAATACTATCTGACATATCGATGCTCGCACAAAGCAATTACACGGATGGTCGCTCCTCAACAGCCTTATTCTCCGTGCTAGTTGACAGCATTACTCCGTAGTGTTCATGGCTAGCGTGGGTATAGAGGTGGGGCGTCACAGCTTGGTATCAGAGCGAAGCTTCGGAACAATGTAGAATAATTTAACAAGGATCATCGTCCTAAGTCTATCTTAGGAGTCGTGCCTTAGGATTTAATTCGAGTCTTCGTACCGTTCTATCCTATTTTCTTTTATGATTCCTTGTTTTATTTATCAAGATTTCTTGATTATCATTTGGTGCATAACCTTTTTCTTCTTCTTCTTTCTTTCTAAAGGAAGAGAAATGTCTAGACCAGGCCGCCGCAGAGCCGTGCCATCTAGCACTCCACCACAGGATGGAGTTTTTATGACTGCTCAACAGCTTCTTGATTTAGTAACAAATGCTCAAGCAGCTGGAGCTAACCCGGAAACTACTCACCCTAAGTCGGGATTTGCACGCTTATGCAGCTATTACACTAATTTGGGTGGGAGGCCATTCAAAGGTTCCGAAATTATTATTGAAGTCCAAGCTTGGCTTAGAACATTCGATCACACCTTTTCGCGCATGAATCTTATTGATCTTTAACGAGTTCAGGTGGCCTCCAGTATGCTCCAAGAGAGAGCATTGGACTGGTACGAACTTCTTATTTCTGGGATTAACGAAGAGGATCTCACCTGGAAGCAATTCCGGGAACGCCTCAAGTTGAAATTTGTACCAGAAGCAGAGAAAGTGACTTTGGCTCGACGATTTATAGACCTTGTTCAAGGTGAGTCCTCCGTGACTGATTATGTTGCCTCCTTCGAGTCGCTTTCTAAATATGGGGTTGAATACATCAACACCCCATTGAAGAAGATTCAAAGATTCGTTTATGGCTTAAACAGAAATCTCAAGAAGCCCTCACTTCTAAAATTAGAAGTTCCTTTCGACCAACTCATTGATATCGCTCTTCGTCTTGAAGAGGCTGATAGGGAAAGTGATGTTGAAGTGGTGGCTTCCAAACCAAACTTCAACAACAAGAAAAGGCCTAACTAGTTCAAAGGTCCTTATCCCAACAAAATGGGAAAGCAAGCATCTGCAGCAGCAAAGACCCCTACCTTTATTCGTGGAGAATGCTATAATCGTGGTTCAAAGGACCATTATTCAAATAAGTGTTCGAAGCCCCTCACTTGTCGCTACTACAAAAGTCCCGGGCATGTTATACCTTCATGCCCCAAACTTTATGGCAAGAAGGAGGGAAAGTTAAATGCTGCTATAGCCCCTGGCAACACATCTCGTTGTCAAGGTATATCTCATTCTATCCTTGATGGTATTATTATATTTCGTGATCATCCTATTCGTGTTCTTTTCGATACGGGTGCATCCCATTCTTTTATTTCAAAAGAACTTGTTGATACTTTTTCTTTGGATGTTATGTGTTTAATGACTTCTTTGAGAATTGCGAATCCGGTTGGTGGATTCGCAACACTCAGTTTATTGTGTAAACATGTCGAGATTATTTTGTGTGATTTTTCTTTCCTAGCCGATTTGCATGTTATGCGTTATTTAGGCTTTGAAATGATTTTGGGTATGGATTGGCTTAACCGTTATGAAGCTCAAATCCTATATCCTGAGCGGACTATTTATCTTCTGCATCCTCAATCTGTTGAGCAGATTTCTATTGTACTTAAAGATTCGGATTCCGATTTGACAGCATCTTTATATTCTTTAAATCCTCGTGATGACGACGATGATGATGAGGAGGATGTTGTTTCTCTTATTCACGTTGTTCGTGAATTTTCCGACATATTTGAGCCTGTTCTAGGATTACCACCTAAGCGAGCAATTGAGTTCAAAAATAATCTTATCCCTGGAGCTCAACCAGTCACCCGTCCACCTTATCGCATGTCCAATAAAGAAAATGAAGAAATGCGCAAACAATTATCAGAATTGGAGATAAAGCAATTTATTCGCTCTAGTTCCTCGCCTTGGGGAGCTTCGGCTATTTTTGTGAAGAAATCCGACGGTACACTTAGGCTTTGCGTTGACTACCGCAAGCTTAATGATCTTACTATCAAAAATAAATATCCTTTACCTCGGATTGATGATCTTTTTGACCAACTTAGTGGTGCTAGAGTCTTTTCACAGTTAGACTTAGCTACCGGTTTTCATCAGCTTCGCATTGCAGAGGATAGTATTCCTTTGACTTCATTCCGTACTCGTTATGGATCCTATGAATGGCTCGTTATGCCATTTGGTTTGACGAATGCTCCCGCTTATTTCGTTGACCTTATGAATCGAGTTTTCAAAGATTTTCTCGATCGATTTGTTCTCATCTTTATTGATGATATTCTTGTGTATTCAAAAACCGAGGAGGAACATGAGAAACATCTTCGGATTGTATTGGAAACTCTTAGGAGTAATCAATTAAAGACAAAATTTTCTAAATGCCACTTTTGGCAATCTCGTGTGAAGTTTATCGGTCATATTATTTCCGAATCCGGAATTTTCGTGGATCCTTCAAAGATTGAAGCGATTCAAGATTGGAAGAGATCGGAAAGTGTGACTGAAATCCGTAGCTTTCTTGGATTGGCAGGTTATTACCGTCGTTTTATTAAGGACTTTTCTAAAATTGCCGTGCCTCTCACTAGCTTAACTAAGAAAGGTGTTAAATACGTTTGGTCGGACAAATGTGAAACTTCATTTTAGAAATTAAAAGAACTCCTTTCTGATGCTCCTATTCTTGTTATTCCCAAGGGGAATCAAGATTTTATTGTTTATACCGATGCTAGTCGCGTTCGTTTGGGTACTGTTCTTATGCACAAAGAACGTGTTATTGCTTACGCTTCTAGGCAATTGAAGCCAGCTGAGACTAGGTATGCCACACATGATTTAGAACTCGCGGCTATCGTTTTCGCTCTTCGTATTTGGCGTCATTATCTCTTGGGAGAAAAATTCATTCTTTATACCGATCATAAGTCTCTGAAATATTTATTCTCTCAAAAGGAACTTATTTGCGTCAACAACATTGGCTCGAATTTCTTGCTTCTTATGATCTTGATATTCTTTGTACTCCCGGTAAGGGAAATCGAGTTGCCGATGCACTTAGTCGTAAGCAACAAGCGGTTGTTTCTATGATGATATCCGAATGGAACGATCTCGAGATCTTATCCACTTGTGAGATTCGAGAGCGCGTATCCGATTTATGCTCATCATTTGTTTTGTGTAGCCTTGAGGCTCATCCTTCTCTCTTAGACCGCATTCTTGAAGCTCAAAGGCTAGATCCCGAATTGGTTCTTCTTGGCCAAAATATTAAGGATAGAATTGATATTGAAGGTTTGAAAGACTTTGATATTGATTCTCATGGCAGCATTCGAAAATTTGGTAGACTTATCGTACCAAATATTGGAAATCTTCGTAGAGATATTTTAGAAGATTCTCATCGTTCTAAATTTACCATTCATCCCGGTAGCAGTAAAATGTACACGGATATGAAGCGACGATATTAGTGGGAGGGAATGCAACTTGACATCTGATGCAGCGGATAATTCGAAACAAACTTCAATCGATGGAATGTAGCAATCGGTGAGTTGAGAATACTGCAAGGCCCAAATCCGTTGATCCAAAGATACCGGATTCTAGCTATCTTCGTCTCGTTGATCGCGCACGATACCGAGAAACAAAGATCTACGATTCTTCGCACGTTGATCTAGCGCACTAGATTCCGTGAATCGGCTTCTACGATCGTTGAATCGAGCGCACTCGATTAACCGAAAGAGGAGATAGGAGATCACACTCAACTACCAATTGGAGAAGAAAGCACAAAGCAATCAACAAGAAATTTTATTTCAAAATCAACCCCTTTAAATGTACAACACACACCCCTATTTATAGAGTTTTCACAACACAACCCTTCAGTCGTGGCCGACTCATGACTCACGACTCATCATAAGTCATTACCGACTTAGCAACACAACAGACCGAAGTACATCACACGGCTCAAGAGCAAACGACTCAAAAACAACGAGTTACGACTCATAACAGCGGCAAAAATAGACAACCTAAACATGATGACTTATATACAACACGAGTCATCAGATACAAACGCCATACGACTCAACTATATATGCGTACAACACGACTCAACATATGTCACGACTCAACCGACTCAACACCCATACAAGTTACAACTACTCACGACTCAAGGCTTCACCGACTCATGGTCTTCCCTGCGGCACATCCCTTCAAGCGAGTCATCTCCGAACGACTCATCTACTTCCACTTCTCTGCTCTTGTTAACTCGTACACGACTTATGGATGAGTCGTTGAGACGTGTACGACTTATCACCAGAAGCGGTGTCTCATTAGGTCGGTCCACATCTTCCTTCGTAGGTCGTTGCCGACCTAGACCTTCTTTGTTGAGTCGGAAACGACTCAAAGCCGCTTCATTAGCTTGCAACGTCCCTTCTCGTGACTCCTTAGGTCGTGGACGACTCAAATCTACTCTCCTACGACTCATGTTGCCTTCACTGAGTCGTGTACGACTCATCACACTACACCACAAACTCATGTTTTCAGGAATTAAAGATTGCACAACTTCTTCTCTGGCCTTAGCTGCATCATCCTCCCCTGGTTGAGAAAAATTCGTCCTCGAATTTGTACATTCTTCTTCATCTGATTGTTTACCTCCGTAATATGGAACAAGATGTTTAACATTGAACACGTCAGACGTGTAAACATCTTCCGGCAGTTTCAACTTATAAGCATTTTCATTGATTTTCTTCACAATTTCAATTGGACCAATTTTCCGCGCCTTCAATTTATTGTATGTTCCTACCGGAAAACGGTCTTTTGTCAACACTGCATAAACCAAATCGCCTTCGTTAAATTCAACATTTCGTCGTTTCAAATCTGCAGATTTCTTATATTTCTCATTCGATTTCTCCAATCGTTCCTGAACGATTCTATGACATTCCGTCAATCCTTCAACAAAATCAGCAGCTCGTTTAACCATTCCCTTTTACTGTGGCACTACTGCCAATTCCAATGGTCCCCTGGGTATAGTTGAATATACAATCTGAAATGGGCTGAATCCTGTGCTACGATTCACTGCATGATTATGTGCAAACTCGGCTTGGCATAACTTCATGTCCCAATTCTTCAAATTATCCTGTACAAGGCATCGCAACAAATTTCCCAATGACCGGTTAACAACTTCCGTCTGTCCATCAGTTTGCGGATGATAAGCACTACTAAATTTCAGTTTCGTTCCCACCATCTTCCACAAACTCAACCAAAAGTGACTCAGAAAACGAGTATCTCTATCCGACACAATAGACCCTGCCAATCCATGAAGTCGATAAATCTCCTTGAAAAATAACTGGGCCACTCGAACTGCATCCGCTGTCCTTTTGCAGGCAATGAAATGTGCCATCTTCGAAAACCTGTCCACCACAACAAATATCGAATCATTTCCCCTTTGAGTTCTAGGCAAACCCAAAACGAAATCCATGCTGATATCAACCCATGGCTTAGACGGTACAGGTAATGGCATATATAACCCTGCATTCGTCGCTGTTCCCTTTGAAACCTGGCAAATATGACATCTCTCCACAAATCTCTCTACCTCTTTCCTCATTGAAGGCCAAAAGTAAGATTGAGAAATCAACTGCAATGTACGATCTCTACCCACATGGCCTTCTTCATGCAACTCCTTGATAATTTTCATTCTCAAACTGCTCTCAGGAATACATAACCGATTTCCTTTAAACAAAAATCCATCAATTATCATAAATTCATCAGTACTCCCATCCTTCACTTTCTCAACATATTTCACAAAGTAAGGATCTTCTTCAATCATTTCTGGTAGTAATTCAAACCCTGTCACCTCAACTTTCAATGTTGTCAGCAAATGACTCCGCCTACTCAAAGCATCAGCCACACGGTTCGTCACCCCTGACTTATGTTTAACGACAAAAGTAAACTGCTGTAAATATGCAATCCATGATGCATGTCTCGCTGAAATCTTATCCTGCCCCTGTAAATGCTTCAATGCCTCATGATCAGTATAAAGAACAAATTCTTTCTGAAATAGATAATGTCTCCAATGTTTAACAGTTTGCACAACAGCATAAAACTCAACATTGTATGTACTATATCTCATTTTTGCTCCTGATAACTTCTCACTGAAATAAGCAACGGGTTTCCCACTCTGACTCAAGACTCCTCCAATTCCCACCTTCGACGCATCAGTGTGCAATTCAAACAACAACTGAAAATTCGGTAAAACAAGAATTGGTGCTGTCGTCAATAGTTCTTTGATTCGTTCAAAAGCAACTCCCGCTTCCTCTGACCATATAAACTATTTTCCTTTCATGCAAACGGTAACTGGTGCCATCACACTACTGAAGTGTGGAATGAACCTTCGGTAGAATGATGCCAATCCATGAAAACTTCTAACTTCAGTGATAGTTCTCGGCTGTGGCCAATTTCTAATAGCTTCAACTTTACTCTGGTCCACTTGGATTCCCTTCTCAGACACAACATATCCCAGAAATAACACACTTCTCGTCATGAACACACATTTCTTCGTGGCTGCGTAAAATTGTTCCTCACGAAGAATAATCAACACTTCCCTCAAATGTAGAACATGCTCCTCCATACTCCTGCTATATATCAGAATATCATCGAAATAAACCACCACGAACTTCCCAATGAATGGTCTAAAGATTTGATTCATCACCCGCATGAATGTACTAGGTGCATTTGACAAACCAAATGGCATAACCAACCATTCGTATAACCCTTCTCTCGTCTTGAAGGTTGTCTTCCATTCGTCACCTGGTCTAATTCGAATCTGGTGATAACCACTCTTCAAATCAATCTTCGAAAAGATAGTTGCCCCACTCAACTGGTCTAACAAATCATCCAACCTCGGCATAGGAAATCTATAACGAACAGTAATCTTATTCAAAGCTCTACTATCTGTACACATTCTCCATGTTCCATCCTTCTTCGGCACCAACAAAGCTGGTACTGCACAAGGACTCAAGCTTTCCTGAACACGTCCCTGCTCAAGTAACTCTTCCACCTGCCTTCGTAACTCTTCATGTTCCTTCGGACTCATTCGGTAATGTGGTCGATGTGGTAAAACTGCTCCCGGAACAAGATCAATTTGATGTTGAATGTCTCTAAGTGGCGGTAACTCCTTAGGTAACTCCTCTGGAAAGACATCTTCAAATTCTTTCAAAATTGGCTTTGCTTCTTCTGGAATCTCAACTTCTTCACTACTCTCTTTGCCAATCAACAAAAATACTTCAGACTCCTCTTCAACTTCTTTCACAAACTCCTTCAAAGAAAATAAAGTTTTCAACTCTTCAATCTCTTCTAGCTTGCTCTCCTTCTGTTGCTGTTTCTTGGGAACCAAAGTGATTTTAGTACCTTCGAACATGAAACTGTAACTATTGGCACGACCGTCATGTTGAACTGCTCTATCAAACTGCCACGGTCTGCCCAACAACAGATGACATACGTCCATGTCTACAACGTCACACCAAATTTCATCTTTGTACTTCTTCCCAATAGAAAAATTAACACAAGTACCTCGACACACCTTCACTTCACCACCCTTCCTCAACCATGCTAACTTGTACGGTTTAGGATGTTTCTCAGTTTTCCAGTTCAATTTCTTCACAGCCTCTGTCGAAATAATATTATCACAACTTCCAGCATCAATAACAAAATTGCAAACTTTTCCCAGAATAGTGCATGTCGACTGAAAAATATTGCTTCTCAACCAACTATCTTCCTCCTCTTGTTTTGGCGTCAAACAAGACCTCCTCATCATCAGATTACAACCTTCGTCTCCCGACACTTCTTCTTCCTCCTCAACATAAGGTGCATTTGAACATTCTGCCTCCTCACCATCATCCTCCTCAACTTCTGCAACCATGGTTCTCTTCTTCGGCTTCGGACATTCGTTGCTTTTGTGACCCAACTCCTGACAGTTATAACATTTGAACCCACTGCTAACCTTCGCCTTCTCAGCCTCCTTCACCACTGTTTTTGTAACAGGTTTAGGAACACTAGAACTTCCACTAACACCCTTCGCTTGATTATTGGAATTAGTAAACACACCACCTCCACGCCTTCCTTGCTTCTCCCAAGCTAACGCTTTCTGATGTGCCTCTGCAACTGATCTAGGATCGAACATATTAACCATATCCTGGATCTGCATTCTCAATCCCCCAATGAATCTAGCAGTTAGTTGTTCTTCCGTTTCCATAATATCATTCCTGGCAATGAGTTGGTAAAATTCATCAGCATAATCACTAACAGACTTCGTCCCTTGCCTCAGATTCTGCAACCTTTGGTACATAAGTGACTGATAATTGTAAGGTAAGAAAGTAGATCTCATCAACTTCTTCATCTTATCCCACGATTCTATCCTTGACTTCCCCATTCTCTCCCTGGTAAGTTTAGTTTGCTGCCACCACGCCAAAGCTCTCCCCCTCAACCTAGTAGCAACCAACTTCACCCTTCTATGCTCAGGAACCTCCTTGAAATCAAAGATCTCTTCAACATTAGATAACCAATCAAGAAATTCTTCAGCTACCATCCCTCCTTTAAATTCTGGAATTTCCATCTTCATACCCGATTCCAATCGACGATCCTCTTCAACATCCCGAAATGAATTTCGAACTTGGTCTCGATCTCGATAATGAATACTAGCTCTATCACCCTCTTCAACAAAGTCAAACGTACGCCTACATCGATCTCGACCATTATCATCCCTTCATTCATGCATGCTTCTTTGACTATGTCTCTCTTCATCCCTATATGCTTCATTGTCAAATTCACGTTGACTTCTTCTCTCTTCATGTGCATAGTCATGATGATCTCTTCGTGATGAAATTGATGTTTCTCTTCTATCTCTACAAGAATGTGGTGATACCCTCCTCGCTTCCGTAACCGATGGCGAAACTCGGTTTCCTCCATGGTTCGAGTTTGGTGATCTCCTCCTTTGATTCAAATCATTCATCAATTTCTCCAATTTTTCAATTCCTTCATCAAACTTCTCATTAATACGTTGTTCCATAAGCTCGGCTTCTTCTCTTCGATACAAAGCTTCAACGTTTTGATGACGATTAGCTCTCCTTGGTGGCATGATTGAAACTCCTCACAAAACTTCAACAATTTGAACACAAGACTTCAAAGCTTTAACAAAACAACAAGTCACAGCTTCCCTTGACTCGGCTTGCTCTAGCTCGGCAATAAGGAACGACTCAAAGTAAGGTCGGCTCCTACTCAAGCACAAGGTACGGCTCAAACCCTTTACAAGGCTCGGCTACTTCCCACAAGTATACACGGCCTTCAATTTCAAACACCTTCAACACTTTGATCCGAAATGGAATGGATCGAAAGTTCTCCCTCCTGTTGCAACTTCGATATGAACACGATGAACACAACTTCAAAAATTGGCTCCAAGAATCAACTTAGCTATGATTGGCTAAGTATGGCTCTGATACCAATAATGACGCAGCGGATAATTCGAAACAAACTTCAATCGATGGAATGTAGCAATCGGTGAGTTGAGAATACTGCAAGGCCCAAATCCGTCGATCCAAAGATACCGGATTCTAGCTATCTTCGTCTCGTTGATCGCGCACGATACCGAGAAACAAAGATCTACGATTCTTCGCACGTTGATCTAGCGCACTAGATTCCGTGAATCGGCTTCTACGATCGTTGAATCGAGCGCACTCGATTAACCGAAAGAGGAGATAGGAGATCACACTCAACTACCAATTGGAGAAGAAAGCACAAAGCAATCAACAAGAAATTTTATTTCAAAATCAACCCCCTTAAATGTACAACACACACCCCTATTTATAGAGTTTTCACAACACAACCCTTAAGTCGTGGCCGACTCATGACTCACGACTCATCATAAGTCATTACCGACTTAGCAACACAACAGACCGAAGTACATCACACGGCTCAAGAGCAAATGACTCAAAAACAACGACTTACGACTCATAACAGCGGCAAAAATAGACAACCTAAACATGACGACTTATATACAACACGAGTCATCAGATACAAACGCCATACGACTCAACTATATATGCGTACAACACGACTCAACATATGTCACGACTCAACCGACTCAACACCCATACAAGTTACAACTACTCACGACTCAAGGCTTCACCGACTCATGGTCTTCCCTGCGGCACATCCCTTCAAGCGAGTCATCTCCGAACGACTCATCTACTTCCACTTCTCTGCTCTTGTTAACTCGTACACGACTTATGGATGAGTCGTTGAGACGTGTACGACTTATCACCAGAAGCGGTGTCTCATTAGGTCGGTCCACATCTTCCTTCGTAGGTCGTTGCCGACCTAGACCTTCTTTGTTGAGTCGGAAACGACTCAAAGCCGCTTCATTAGCTTGCAACGTCCCTTCTCGTGACTCCTTAGGTCGTGGACGACTCAAATCTACTCTCCTACGACTCATGCTGCCTTCACTGAGTCGTGTACGACTCATCACACTACACCACAAACTAATGTTTTCAGGAATTAAAGATTGCACAACTTCTTCTCTGGCCTTAGCTGCATCATCACAATAATGACGCAGCGGATAATTCGAAACAAACTTCAATCGATGGAATGTAGCAATCGGTGAGTTGAGAATACTGCAAGGCCCAAATCCGTTGATCCAAAGATACCGGATTCTAGCTATCTTCGTCTCGTTGATCGCGCACGATACCGAGAAACAAAGATCTACGATTCTTCGCACGTTGATCTAGCGCACTAGATTCCGTGAATCGGCTTCTACGATCGTTGAATCGAGCGCACTCGATTAACCGAAAGAGGAGATAGGAGATCACACTCAACTACCAATTGGAGAAGAAAGCACAAAGCAATCAACAAGAAATTTTATTTCAAAATCAACCCCCTTAAATGTACAACACACACCCCTATTTATAGAGTTTTCACAACACAACCCTTAAGTCGTGGCCGACTCATGACTCACGACTCATCATAAGTCATTACCGACTTAGCAACACAACAGACCGAAGTACATCACACGGCTCAAGAGCAAACGACTCAAAAACAACGACTTACGACTCATAACAGCGGCAAAAATAGACAACCTAAACATGACGACTTATATACAACACGAGTCATCAGATACAAACGCCATATGACTCAACTATATATGCGTACAACACGACTCAACATATGTCACGACTCAACCGACTCAACACCCATACAAGTTACAACTACTCACGACTCAAGGCTTCACCGACTCATGGTCTTCCCTGCGGCACATCCCTTCAAGCGAGTCATCTCCGAATGACTCATCTACTTCCACTTCTCTGCTCTTGTTAACTCGTACACGACTTATGGATGAGTCGTTGAGACGTGTACGACTTATCACCAGAAGCGGTGTCTCATTAGGTCGGTCCACATCTTCCTTCGTAGGTCGTTGCCGACCTAGAACTTCTTTGTTGAGTCGGAAACTACTCAAAGCCGCTTCATTAGCTTGCAACGTCCCTTCTCGTGACTCCTTAGGTCGTGGACGACTCAAATCTACTCTCCTACGACTCATGCTGCCTTCACTGAGTCGTGTACGACTCATCACACTACACCACAAACTCATGTTTTCAGGAATTAAAGATTGCACAACTTCTTCTCTGGCCTTAGCTGCATCAACATCGCTAACTTCATTAAGCGTTGCATGACTTGCCAACTCGTTAAGGCCGAACATCAAAGGCCGGTGGGTTGTTGCAACCTTTAGAAATTCCAATTTGGAAGTGGGATCAAACTTCCATGGACTTTATAGATGGCCTTCCCCGTTCTCGTTCGGGTCATGATAGCTTATGGGTGATTGTTTATACACTTACTAAATCTACCCATTTTATTCCAGTTCGGTCTAATCGAACCGTTCCTCTTTTGGCCAAACTTTTTATTAAAGAAATTGTTAAATTGCATGGAGTTCCTACATCTATTGTTAGTGATCGTGATCCATTGTTTACTAGTGGATTTTGGAAGAGTCTTCAAAAAGCTTTAGGAACGAAGCTTAATTTTAGCACCGCTTATCACCCCCAGTCCGATGGACAAACCGAGCGCGTGAATCAAACTCTTGAAGATCTTCTTCGTGCTTGTGTGCTTGATTTCGGTGGAAGATGGGAAGATCATATTTCACTTGTTGAATTTTCCTATAATAATAGCTTCCAATCTAGTATTGGTATGGCACCTTTCGAGGCACTCTACGGAAGGCCATGTCGATCTCCTTCTTGTTGGCTTGAGGCCGGTGAGAAGCTGGTTTTAGCTCTAGATTTTATTCGTGATTAAACAAAAAAGATTGATCTTATTCGTCATAGGATGAAAGAAGCCCAGAGTAGACAAAAATCTTATGCCTATAACCGGAGAAGGAAATTAGAATTTTCTGTGGGAGATCTCGTGTTTGTTCGTGTTTCGCCTATGAAGGGCGTTGTGAGTTTTAATCGGTCGGGAAAACTAGTGCCTCGATATATTGGGCCATTTCCTATCACCGAACGTATTGGTTCCATGGCTTATCGCCTTTTATTACCGGCTCAATTTACTGCTATCCATGACGTGTTTCACGTTTCTCAACTTCGGAAATGTCTTCGAGATTTAGATTCTATTCTTAAGCCCGGTGTTGTGGAAGAGATTGAAGTTTCGCCTAATTTAACTTATGAGCAACATCCTGTTCGAATTATTGCTTCGGAGGTCAAACGCCTTCGAAATAAAGATGTCCAGCTTGTGAAAGTTCAATGGTCTTCAAATCCTAAGGATTGTTCTTGGGAATCTAGAGAGTTCATCGAGCGAAACACATCCGGACTTACTTTCCCGTGCTCTTTAAGGTGAACCTTTTATTTCATATTTCTTCTTTTGTGTTGATATGCTTTTTATGGTTGTTACTTTTTGATCATTTATTCCTTATGATTGCGAGGACGCAATTTCTTTAAGGAGGGGAGTCTGTAACAACCCGCATATTTATCTATTATATATTTAAATATTTTATTTAAATATTTTATCGTTTGTCGGATTTTTGTCCGAAAAGTCACTTTTTGAAAACAGTCGAATTGGGACTTGGGACCCCCTCCATTGAGTCTAAAATATCCTTTGCAACCTTTTTGAGTATAAACTTTGTTATGTTTGGAGCTAGTCAAAAATTTGACCATTTGTACTTTGGGTTTGGGTTGGGTTTAGCCCACTAGCTCAGATCTGAACCTATTAGCCACTTACTACTTCAGTCCCAACACTCCCCTCCTCATTCACTTCATTTCTCATTCTCCAAGTACTCAAACAAAGTTGAAAATGGGGAGAGGAATGGGAAATTAGAAACTTCAAAACCCTAGTTTCATCTACAAATCAAGTTCTAGCTCCAAACTAATAGAAGAAACCTTGGAAAGCTTCTCCTTCTTCTTCTCCAATCCTTTCTCCTTTCAATTTCAGAAATTCCTAAACCTAACTTTAGGAATGTTCTTCTTTTTTGAGCATAGATTCAAGCTCATTTGGGTTGTGTTGAAGAGTGGTAGATTCTCCCTTTGCTTTCAAGCTTCTTCATACTAGTTTTTGTGCACAAAGGTGAGATTTTTATCTCACATCTTAGTCTATGTTTATCTCCGATTGTTAGGTATGAATTCCTAACACTTATTCTTGCGCAATTGCTTTTGGTTTGGATTGATTTGGTGAATATTCTAATTTTTAGTGTTTTGGGTTCAAATCTTTAAAAATCCTAACTTTGATGTTTGAATGTGTTTTGGTGATGCATAGAAGAGCTTATAGCGCCGGGTAGTCGATTGGCATAAACCCTTAGCGCCGTTGCTCGAGCGAATGCAATTTGGTAGAGATTGGTTCTCATTTGGATGGGCTGGGAAGAGACTGGCAACAGGTCCGGTCGACCGATCTCTACTGCCGGCCGACCAACCTGCTTCCAAGTGCATAAGCACTTCTCTGTTTATGGTCCGGTCGACCAACTACAGGGTTCGACCGACCGACCTGCTTCTCGAGGAATTTGGAGAACAGGGTACGGTCGACCGAGCTCTGTAGCCGGCCGACCGACCTGTTGCAATTTCGCCCACTTCGCCCAATTGTTTGAATTTCCAACTTTAATCAATTTGTGTTGTTTCCTATTTGTTGTTATCAATTATTATGACCTTGATGACTCCTTTTTAGGGATTTTTGAATATCCATTTCGATGGACCCTTTATCGATTTCTTTGGATTTTATTCACGTCTTCGTATGTGAATTTTTGTGATTGATTGTTTCTACAATCATGTTTGTGATTTGTCACTTTAAAAATATAAAGGTTTGTATACTAATAGTAAATATCAAAACTGTTTCTTCAAATAATTTCAACACTATTTTATTACAAAGCTCGTTTCTTAAACCGTATTCAAATCTACTAGTATATACAAACCTTTACCTCATTCGGATGAGAAATCTAATTAAACGGCTTAGTAAAACAAGTGGTGTGAAACGCTTGCATTTACTTCGTTGGTTAATTCTTGGACTTGTTCGATTGAATCTCTTGTGACAATTTTCTAGTGGAGATCTACAGTTTGTTCGTAAATATTCGAGTTAAGCAAGTGGTTATGGGACATGAAGCTAAACTTTTATATTTACTAACTTAGTGTAATTGACACTTCTTTATGATCAATGATGATCATTTTTGTGATTTAGACTAGCAATGTGCGATGTCTCTTTGTCTACGAGGGAGACTAAACCCCGTTTTGTGGAGTTTCAACTCAAATTGGTGGGGTAGCAACCCATGGTCTTCGGGACGTTTGTGGAGCTTCGGCTCAATTTGTGATGGTTAGCAACCATGGAATTAGCGTTCCGTTTGTGATACACGTGTTGGTGAGCTTTATGCTCCCGTTTGTGATAGGCCTTCCCCCTTTTTGTGATTTCTGGATTTCTATTGATGATTTCTAGAATTTGTGCTTCACCAATTTTCGTGATTTTCATTGATAAGTTCTATCAATATTTGTGCGTTGGTGAATTTGTGTGTCATTGACTTTTGTGATTGGCATTGATATAATTGTCAATATTTATGGCTTTTGTGAATGAAATTATAGAGTATGACACTCTTTTTATCCTTGAGAAGATTCTTGTGATATCGACTAATCTTTGGTTGATTTTGTTACATACTTATTATAGTATGGCCTTGTGGTTATCATACCTTTATTTTCATCATATCTCTTATTCTATATCATGTCATCTGATATTTATAGCTAGATTGATCCGTTTATTATTTTCTTATTAAATAATACTCGGGTCAGACCGAGATGCTACAGGTGCTTCTGCTTGACTTTACATCCGGGTTTACCTCCTTGACTTTTGGCTAACAACTTAGATTAGTAGTTTTTGTTGTATACATTTGAGATGTAGACTCCATGATGTATACTTATTCTTTTGTGTAGTTCTTGTAACTATTCTTTTGTGATATTGTGGATCTTCATAGACCGCTACTCTGATATAAACTTCTAAGTGTAATATTCATATCTATTTCCGCCTTTGTGATATGAATTGTCTATGACTGATTTATGTTATGTTTATTTCCATATTTGTTTCCGAAGATATTTTAGCCACTGTGTAGTAGCTTTGAGTTTGCGTTGGTATGTCAGATTTCCTCTTGAAATGAAATGCATGTTGTACTGTCTGACATATCGATGCTCGCACAAAGCAATTACATGGATGGTCGCTCCTCAACAGCCTTATTCTCCGTGCTAGTTGACAGCATTACTCCGTAGTGTTCTTGGCTAGCGTGGGTATAGATTTGGGGCGTCACAGCTTCTCATACTCTCATTTTCATTTGCGTGAAGAAAATACAACAAGCTCTAGGTTATTTCCTGGGCTTCATTCTCTCTTCTTTTTCCACTTTCTTTTTTTTCTCTTTTTCGTTTTGTTTTCTCCTTGCATAGCTCATCCTCCACTACCACAACATCACCTCCTCCTCACTATTAGACCATGACCAAGCCCATTTGGTGGTTGAAAGCAAGGTTATGTTCTTTGATTCGTAATTGCATAGTTTAATTCATCTTTTGTTGTGTTGAATCTTATTCTTATGATTTGTGTATTTGTTATATACAAGATATGGATCTTGACTCTCCATCTACTCAAAAGTTTGGTCGTGCCTTGTCGTGCTTTGCGGAGTTTCAATTGTGTATTGTGTATTTGATTCTAGCTTTTAAAAGGTGAGTTTTTATCACTCTAGACATATGTACTTATATTATTTGGAATAATGACAAGTGGATCTGTATAAATTGATATGTCATTCATACATGCCTGTGATTTGTTATATGATGTTAAATGTTGTTTATATATTTGGTGCAACATCTAATATGTATTTATATCATATACTATTCATTTTATATACTGTATCTCACACTGCAAGTTCCCTATCTCTATGGGCTGCAATGATAGGCTCAACTGATTTTTATTGCATTTATTTTACTTGGGATTGCGGGTTTGAAATGATAGAACCCGGATTTTTCTTTTTAAATTACGGATTGAAATGATACGTATCCGTATCACTTGACCTAGGTTAGAAAATTTTATACAGGCCCATGGATAAAATTTTATAATAGTTTTCTAAAATTATTAAGTATTTTGAATTTACAAATATATGGAAATTTAAATAAAAAGTTGATTTAAAGATTTGGAATATAAAGAGATATTTGTTTTCTATAAGTTAAAATTTTATAAGTTGATTTTGGTTTTTTAATTGTAATGAAAAAATCTTTATTTGGTTTTAAATTTGTAATTTAAAGATTTGGAATATAATAAACAACTTAATAATGAAATTCGATTTAATGATTTTTTTTCTCCATGAAGCGGATATGTTTGTATAAATAGGTTTACAATGATTTTCTATAAGTTAACTTGTATGAGTTAATGTATAAAATTTAATTTATGTATATGACTTAACTTGATGATTGGAAATTGGTTTCCAAATGGAGATTTTAAGTTAAGAAACGTGTTAAGTCCTAATTAATGAGAGAAAATATAAAGTTTTTAATTAATGCAAGGAACATGTAAAGTTTTAATTAATGCAAGAAACATGTAAAGTTTTAATTAATTCAAGAAACGTGTAAAGTTTTAATTAATGAAAGAAATGCGTAAGTTTTTAATTAAATGAAAGAAATGCGTAAAGTCCTAATTAATTAGAGAACATATAAAGTTTTTAATTAATGCAAGAAACATGTAAATTTTTTAATTAATGAAAGAAAAGTGCAAGTTTTAATTAATGAAAGAAATGTGTAAAGTCCTAATTAATGAGGGAAAATGTAAGGTTTTTAATTAATGCAAGAAACGTGTAAAGTTTTAATTAATGAAAGAAACGTGTAAAATTTTAATTACTGTGGTATTTATTAAATTAATAAATGCGCTTTATTGTAATAGGAATGTAAATTAAAACGTACATTTGATAATGTAAGTTTTAATTAGGGTAATATTGGTGAAAATAATAAATTCTCTTTACTGTAATAAAAATGTAAATTAAAACGTACATTTGATAATATAAGTTTTAATTAGTGTAATATTGATTGAAGATAATAAATGCTCTTTTTTAAAATGAAATATAAATTAAAACGTACATTTGATAATGTAAGTTTTAATTAGTGTAATATTGATTAAAATGATAAATGCTCTTTTTTGTAATAAATGTAAGTTAAAACGTACATTTGACATGTAAGTTTTAATTAATGTAATGGTGTAATTTAAATTGATTAAAATGATAAATGTTCTTTACTGTAATAATAGAATGTAAGTTGATAATGTACATTTGATATGTAAGTTTTAATTAATGTAAATGACATATTTTAAATGATTAAAATAATAAGGTTTCTTTATTGTAATAATAATGTAAGTTAATAATGTACTTTTAACTTAACATGAGAATTTCAACTTTAAATTGGATATTACAGTAAAAAAATTTATTTAACTATAAGGCTATGATAAAATGACCATGTTAAATTTGTAATTATATAAATACTTTGATTATATAAAAAGTTAAAGTGGAAAGTATTACATTCCAAAAATGCTATAACTCCTTAAGGTTCCATTTCCATAATGCTATGATAATTTAAAGGAATATTTGAAGTTTAATAAATTGAAGGAAATATTCAGTGATTTGAAAATTTAGGTTTTATTTAAATGATATATTATTGAATTAGTTTAAATGGAAATGATACTATTGTGATATGGTTTTGAAATGAGTATGATATTTTGTTTTTGAAAGTATATACTAGTTTGAAAGAAATGATAAGATTTTGAAATGGATATGCTAGTTTGGTTTTGAAAGTATAAATGATTTTGAAATAAATATCCACGGGTTAAAATAACGTTTGGTTGTTAAAGAGACCGGGATCGGAAGTTGTCATACTCTCTGCCAACTCCGGAAACCACTTTAACAACCGTGTACGCGGTGGAGATTCCAGAATGAAGTAGGATGGCGGCGGTGTTTCCTTTGAGGTAAATACGTGGCCCCGACTCCCGTGAGTTGGCATAAGGTGGCTAAAACAGGAGCGATTCTCAGGCCAAGGGTGTTAGCGCCCTTTATCGGATACTCCTCTTCAATACTATACTCTGACTTTGGATTGATTCGGTGGCCACCTTTACTTTTGATTTTAGAGGGGAGTTTGTTCGAGGTGGGTGGCAACTGCGGTTACACGCTACCACCAGTCCGGATAGCAATTGGTTTATCTACCCTGACATTGCCTAGTTGTATCATGTCACCAACCCTAGCGAGCCTTATACGATTTTGGTTTTGTACCATACCTATGGAGTGCCCTCTGACGACGCCCAGTACGTGGGAGTTTACGGTACTGTATAGACTATGGGAATATATAAATGTGTTAATGTGGAAAATGTAAAGCCTTAACGCTATTTAAAAGTAAGTTTATTTTAAAATTAGACACTATTATAATAGCGAAATATACAACATAGTAAATAGTTTAACGGATCCTTAGAGGATGGGCGGTCCCAAGCAACCTTTAAGTTACTTGTACATTATATTACATTTCACTTGAGTTGGTGTACATTGTATAAGTATGTATGTACTGATTCGGGTGTTTTGTGTTTTGCTTTACGCTCCGGTCAGACTGAGTGATACAGCATTAGAGACTCACCTTCGGAGTTGGAGCTTTGCTTGAAGATCCAGCTATCTATTTCAATTCCAGTTATTTAGTTGATCCCAGTGATGTATTCAGCTTTGTACTTGATTATTGTATTAAACACCTATCGTATCTTGTTTAACTCAAATGTTTTATATAGTAGCTTCATGAACTACTATTTCTTTACTTCCGCTGCATTATATTACTCTGTGTCTGTGATCTATGATTTGTTTGTTTACTGTATATTCTGAGTATTGCCAAATTTATATTTATAATTCGGTATTTTGAGCAATTCAAATATGGCATGTTTGGATGCGAATGGTTGAAAATATCGGGTCGTTACATTTGGTATCAGAGCTTTGGTTCTAGGCAAAACTTAGCATATATGGTAAATTTATTTACAAATTCACTTTAGTTCGATTGTGAATCTCTTCCTTTTTGACTCGATCCCTTTTGAATTTTGGAACGTTCTTTGCGGTTCCAAAATACATTCTTGTCCCCACTATTCATCTTCTTTTGATTCTGGAGTGTCCCATAATTCCACTTCGAATGATCATTAGAATGAGTCGGCGATCTCGCCAATCTTTGAATGACTTTTAAAGGGGTGGAACTCCTCTACCATAGGCATTGATTCACCGGAGATTTATATATCCTCGGTTTAGATGCTAGTATCTCTTGTTATCTTGAATTCTATCTCTTGAGATCGGATGTAGATTTGCCCCAGAACTCTACATCGATCTTATTCTTGAAGTCACGGTTGACCCGGTTAAGGTTGCAGGCGATTTATATAAGCTTATCCATTTTCTTATTCGTATTGTTAATCATCCTATCATTTGTTCTAATTTACACTCAAATCAAAATTTCCTTTGACTTGAGTCAATCCAATTTGAATCGCTATCCTCGCTTTGAATATCTATTTCTGTATGGTGTATTTGTAAATCTATATTTAAATGTTTTACATATTATGTTGTTTGAGTTGTTGATGTTGATTTGGGTTTTCGATCGATTCGTCTGATCAACGCTATTGATAGGATTTCCAAAACACTTGAACAAAGCAAACTAACACAATATTGTTTTCAAATTTAGAAAAAGAAATAAATTTTGTATAATTATATAAGTTTAATTTTCTGAATTTTATAGGTTATTGACAAATAATATTTGACTTTATATATATCTTGTAACCGTTGGATTTTGTGTGACGCCCCACTCCGAGAGCCTCGTTAACAAAGAGTATTACATAGATAATACCGTCGGCTAACGCTGACAATAGAGTATAATGGAAGCGACCATGTGCAATCTTACCTTAACTATTCACTAAATATGTCGAAAAGTAGAAACACATTAAAATTCGACCTATTCAATAAATATTTAAAGCAAAACTACAATGGCTATAGGATCTATCAGAAGAAAATATAACAACTCAAATGTAATATACATCACAGAACAGTCAATCATAATATACACATACACCGATACACAACAGAGTATTCAAAATAATACATGTCAGGTGGTACAGGAGACCACAATATACAGACGAGACGAAAGAGTATAAATCAAAGTTACAACAGATAAGGACTACAAAAGACGCTATAACAAAATGAAGCTAGCGAATAGTCCATGCGGAAGCAAAATAGGTTAAGTCCCCAAAAGCACCTAACCTGAAACATCTCGGTCTGACCCGAGTATAAAATACCCGGATCAGTCTAGATAACAAATCAGTTAGATTAACTGAACAATAATAAACCTACAAGGTCATACAGTATAACAAAAATCTTTAGAGGAGATAACACAATCATCAACAAGAAATAAATCATATAGTGCAAGCCTCGTATCATCGGCAACATATAGAAACAAAGGATACAAATATCCCAAAACAAGCACAAAGGCAAATAACAAATACCCATAAGGTATACAAGTTCCACAAGGTAATCGCTATACTCCATGCGGCTCACAAAGACCAACACCGAAGGGCGATACCAAGGGAATATACATATCAATGAAACATCATAAAATTTTGCTCGAGCTCAGTACTGTACAAACAAGGATCCATGAGCCCGAAGACTCCAAACCCAAGTATCACCCATGCGGCACATAAGGCCAACATCAGAGCGAAACTATATAGGGCAACAAATCCGAAGGCACACACCCGAAGGCAACATACCCGAAGGCAACAAACCTAGGGAGACAGTCCGAAGACACTATCCCAGAGGCAACAAACCGTAGTGGTAAAGGTCGAAGACCCAGTACTGGACACCACTAACTGGCGAAATGTGTCACAACTCTCGAAAAGGAATCCGAAAAGTGTTAACGTATGTCCCATAACCACTCGTTCGCACTAAACGGTTTACTATCCGTCAGTCCCTTTCACACTCAAAGCAGTACAAAGTTTACCTCATATCATCGATAAACCAAACCCGAAGGTCAAAACAATCAATCGACTAGGTCAAGGATTAATCGGAAGGATAAACGCACAGATTCATGGTCCATGTTTTGCCCAACCATTTAATCACCCTCCCACTTCGTTCGAAGTGCGAAAGTGTGTGTTTTTTAAATAGAATTTATAAATTAGAGAAACGAACTTTTAAATGCGATTCGAGAGATTATTTCATAAAAAACCCGTGGATTAAAATTAAAAGGAACCATCAACGTCAAAACAATTGATAATCATACATAGGATCATCATGAATCAATTCAAATTGAAAATTCAATCCCAAAAGGCAAAGTGGGCTGAAACAGCAGGTTCAGTCGACTGAACAGAGTTTTTCAGTCAACTGACCCTGTACCTGGAAATTTTCTAGGTTCAGGAAACTTTCTGTTTCCAGGTTCAGTAGACTGTGCAGAGTTTTTCAGTCGACTGAATCATACCTGGAAACTCTTGGGTTTCAGGTTCAGTCGACTGTGCAGAGTTTTCAGTCGACTGAATCTTGCCTGGGCTGTTTTCCAGCCTTATTCAAATGAAGAGCAAACTCTCCCAAAATGCAATCGGACGAACATTGGCTCTAAGGGCTTATGCCAATCGACAACCCGGCCCTATATGTTCCTCGATGCATCACCAAAACATGATTAAAACATCAAAGTTAGGATTTCAAAGATTTTAACCCAAAACACTAAAAATTGGATTATTCCTCAATTCAACCCAAACCAAATGCAAGTTCATATGAACAAGGTGTTAGGAATTCATACCTAACATCAATGAAATCAAGAGAAGTAGATGTGAGTTCAAAACTCACCTTTTTACACAAAACAAGCAGATGAAGAAGCACAATTGCAAGGAATCAACCAACTACACTCCACTTCAACACTACAAGCTTCAATCTAGAATCAAAGAAAGTATTTCCTAAGTTAGGGTTAGGAAAATTACAGAAATTGAAGAGAAGAAGAGATGGAGAAGATGGAGATGAACTTACCAATGGATTCTCTTTGATTTTTGGAGCAAGAATCAAGCTACAAAGGAGAAACTAAGGCTTGCTAATTTCTATTTCTCTTTCCTTTCCCCCATTTCAGTTCTTAGTTTGAAAATAAAATGAAATGAAGATGAAATGAAGAGAAGGGTTGAGCTAGGGGGTTAAGTGGGCTAGTGGGCTGAACCCAATCCCAAACCCAATAGGAAAAGTAGCCAAAATTTAACAAACTCCAAACATATCAAAGATTATACTCAAAAAGATCGCAAACGCCATTTTGGAACCAATGGAGGTGGTTTCGAGTTCCAATTCGGCCATTTGCAGAAAGTAACATTTCGGACCCCAAAATCCGAATAACGATGCTATATTTAAATCAAACATTTAAATATAAAATCGTTAAATATGCGGGTTGTTACAGATCTCCCCTCCTTACAAAATTGCGTCCCCGCAATTCCTAGAGACGATATTTGTAACAATTACATACAAAAGAAAGAATAAACTTTAGACACAGAAATAGACTTACCATTACGAAGCAAGGATAGAAAACCTGGATAAGATCGCTCAATATACTCTCTGGTTTCCCAGGTACAGTCATTGGGATTAGCGGACCATTGAACTTTAACGAGCGGCACGTCCTTGTTCCGAAGGTGTCGCACTTCCGTGTCAAGCACGCGAATTGGTTGCTGTACAAAAGATAAGTCCGGTGAGATCTCAAGCTTTTGCAAATCAGGAGCATCAATTACAGAATCCGATTCTCGAAGACACTTCCGAAGTTGCGAGACGTGAAACACGTCATGAATGTCAGATAAATGAGCTGGAAGTGAAACTCTATAAGCCACAGGGCCAATACGTTCAGTAATAGAAAACAGTCCTATATAACGAGGAGCCAATTTTCCAGTCGCACTGAAACGCATAACCCCATTCAAAGGAGAAAAACGAATAAAAACAAGATCGCCGATCGAGAACTCGAGAGGCTTCCTACGGTTGTCCGCATATGATTTCTGGCGACTCTGTGCCTCTTTCATCCTCAATCGAATAAGATCAATCTTCTCAGAAGAATGACGAACAACGTCCGGGCCAAGAATAAGCTTCTCCCCAGATTCCAACCAACATGAAGGTGATCGACATGGCCTTCCGTATAAGGCTTCGAAAGGAGCCATACCGATACTAGACTGGAAACTATTGTTGTAGGAGAACTCTACAAGAGGTAGGAGATCCTCCCAACTACCACCGAAATCAAAGATACAAATACGGAGAAGATCTTCAAAAATACGATTCACCCGTTCAGTCTGTCCGTCAGACTGCGGATGATAAGCTGTAGAAAAATTAAGCTTTGTTCCCAAAGCTTGTTGAAGACTCTTCCAAAAATGACTCATGAATAAAGGATCACGATCACTCACAATAGAACTAGGAACATCGTGAAGTCTCACGATTTCCTTGACATGCAACTTAGCCAAATGCGAAGCTGTCCTATTAGACTTAATAGGGACAAAATGAGCAGACTTGGTGAGGCGATCAACAATAATCCAAATACTAGAATGACCTGATCTCGAACGAGGTAGGTCGTCAATAAAATCCATAGAAACTTGATCCCATTTCCACAATGGAATCTCAAGAGATTAAAGAAGTCCAGAAGGACGCTGATGTTCGTCCTTCGCATGTTGACATGTCATGCAGTTGCTCACATAACTCGCCACATCGCGATTCATGCCTTCCCAATAATAAAGACGATGCATATCGGCATACATCTTACTACTAGCGGGATGAATGGTATACTTAGAACGATGGCAATCATCAAGAATGTCATGCCTAAGTGCAAAATCAGAAGGCACAAAAAGATGGTTCTTCTTACGAAGACACCCATGAGAATCAATGATAAAATCTTGCAATGCCTCATCACAAGATTCAGACTCACAAAGCTGAATAAAATGCAACAAATCCGGATCATGCCGCTGAGCATCGGCAATACGATCCAATAAAATAGGTCGAGCTCCCAAACTAAATAATAGAATAGGAGAACCAGAAGATGAACCTTGATCACGAATTTCACAAAAAGATAGAGTCTCAAGAATATTCCATTCGGCTAGCATCATAGAAATAACAGCCGAATGTTTACGACTAAGCGCATCTGCAACACGATTGCCCTTACCAGGGGTAAACTGGATATCAAAGTCATAGGAAGCCAGAAACTCGAGCCAACGCTGTTGTCTCATATTGAGTTCCTTCTGAGTAAACAAATACTTCAAAGATTTATGATCGGTATAGAGAATGAAGCGCTCGCCCAATAAATAATGTCGCCAAATCTTCAAGGCAAAGACAATGGCGGCTAACTCAAGATCATGAGTGGCATAGCAAACTTCCTTCGGACGCAGTTGCCTAGAAGCATAAGCAACTACCCGATCTCTCTGCATAAGCACAGCACCGAGACCACTACCACACGCATCGGTGTAGACAACAAGATCATGATTCCCTTCGGCAAACACAAGAATAGGAGCATTAGTGAGAAGTTCTTTCAATGTCTGAAAGGAAGCTTCACACTTGTCAGACCAAATAAAACGAATGCCTTTCCGAGTAAGGCAAGTGAGAGGAAGCACAACACGGGAAAAGTTCTTAATGAACCGCCGGTAATAACCCGCCAATCCAAGGAAACTACGAATCTCATGCACATTCTCAGGCCTCTTCCAATTCTGGATGGCTTCGATCTTTGAGGGATCGACAGAAATGCCATCGGAAGATACAACATGGCCTAAGAACTTAACCTTATTCTCCCAAAAGCAGCACTTAGAGAATTTGGCTTTAAGCAGACGACGACGAAGAGTACTCAAGACAATTCTCAAGTGATTAGCATGCTCAGCTTCAGACTTAGAATAAATAAGGATATCATCAATGAAGACGAGAACAAACTTATCGAGATATTCCCGGAATACCCGATTCATGAGGTCAACAAAGAAAGCAGGAGCGTTCGTCAAACCGAACGGCATAACGAGCCACTCAACGGAACCATAACGAGTGCGGAAAGCGGTAAGAGGTATGCTATCCTCCGCGACTCGTAACTGATGAAAACCTGTGGCAAGGTCAAGTTGAGAAAAGACCTTGGCACCACTCAATAGATCGAACATATCATCGATCCTAGGCAATGGATACCTATTTCTAATGGTCAACTCGTTAAGCTTGCGATAGTCAATGCAAAGCCTAAGAGTTCCATCAGACTTCTTCACAAAAACGACCACGGATACCCACGGAGAAAAACTAGACTGAATCAACTGCTTGGACTCGAGCTCTAAAAGCTGCTTCTTGAGTTCCTCATTTTCCTTTGTAGACATCCTCGTAGGAGGACGACTAACTGGCTGCGCGCCTGAAATGAGATCAATGCGGAACTCAATTGCCCGTTTGGGTGGCAAACCCGAAACAGGTTCAAAAACATCAGAAAAGTCACAAGCAATAGGAATACGAGATACATCATCACCATCTCGCGAATCAAGAGAATACAAAGCCATCTCGGAATTATCCACATCCCGAAGAACAAGAGATAACAGAGAAGGTGAATCAGGATGACAAAGATGTAAAATTCTCTCGGAACAAATAATCCTGGCATCGTACCTCACTAGCCAGTCCATACCAAAAATCATATCAAAACCCAAATGAGAAACAACGTGCAGATTCGCACGGAAAGAAAAGCCACATAAAACAATCTCAATATCATCACAAAGCAAACTAAGGGTCGCGGATCCCCCAATAGGATTCGCAATCCTTAAAGAAGTAACCATACAAGAAACATCCAAAGATAAATCATCTACAAGCTTCTTCGATACGAAAGAACGTGAAGCACCCGTATCGAAAAGAACTCGTATACTATGATCATGAAATAGAATTGAACCCTCCAAAATAGATGGAGTCATACCTTTGGATTGAGAAGGACCTCCAGAAGCATTAGCCACATTGAGCTTGCCAGATTTTGCATTAGCAGGAGCAGTAGGACAAGCAGAAACATGATGGCCTTCCTTCTTGCAATTACGGCAGAAGAGAGGTTTTGGACAAGCTCGAATAATATGATCCGGAGAACCACAATTAAAACACTTTCGAACGAAAGGTGTTCCGGAAGATTGAGGCTGAGAGCTAGGACCACCGGTCTTCTTCTTCTTATAAGGAAAAGGCTTCTTCTGAATTGGAAACTGCTTCTTGTTGGGGTTTCTGGAAACCTCAACATCAACATCACTATCACACTCCTTCTCGACGGTCTCGAGATGAAGCGCCGAATCAACCAATTCCTCAAAAGAAAGTTTAAGCTGGAGCAACAAGGACTTCTTAAGATATTTCTTAAGGCCAGAAACAAACTTCAAATTCTTCTTATAAGAAGTGCTGATGAATTCAAGACCATACTGAGATAAAGCCTCGAACGATGCGACATACTCAGAAACAGAAGATTTCCCTTGCTTCAACTCAAGGAAGCGACGGGTCAATAAAACTTTTTCAGATTCAGGAACGAACTTGAGTTCAAATCGTCCCCGAAACTGAGTCCAAGAAAGAGTAGACTCATCAATTTCAGCTACAAGAAGCTCATACCAGTCAAGAGCACGCTCTTGTAATAAGCTAGAAGTTACAAGAACTCTATCATGGTCAGAAAGATCCATGCGAGAGAAAATACGCTCGCACGTGCGAAGCCAAGCTTGGACTTCAAGAACAGACTCGGAGCCCTTAAACGGCTTTCCTCCAAGATGACCAAAATCACTGCACTGACGTGCAAAAGCAGACTTGCGAGGTGGAGACACTCGAGGAGGAACGGGAGGCTGAGTGCTCCTAAACAATTCCAAAAATTGATCGGCAGACATATATACGCCATCCGGATGCGAGCCACTAGATTGCCCAGCATCCGAACGTCGACCCCTGCCTCTTCCAGACATAAGCTGAAAGTAAGATAAGAACAAGATTATTCACAAGGTAGATATTACAATATGGGATACTACGGAATAAATGCATTCCTAAACGTATTTCCAATATCTATCTAACCTTGATGGAATAAAGAGACACGATGATTCAAGGATCTGTATCACTTGTACACTTTGATGTACCATAATATTTGCATCTATTCTGTGTTTATCACATTTTGTTCTGAACCCAGCTCTGATACCACGCTGTGACGCCCCACTCTGAGAGCCTCGTTAACAAAGAGTATTACATAGATAATACCGTCGGCTAACGCGGACAATAGAGTATAATGGAAGCGACCATGTGCAATCTTACCTTAACTATTCACTAAATATGTCGAAAAGTAGAAACACATTAAAATTCGACCTATTCAATAAATATTTAAAGCAAAACTACAATGGCTATAGGATCTATCAGAAGAAAATATAACAACTCAAATGTAATATACATCACAGAACAGTCAATCATAATATACACATACACCGATACACAACAAAGTATACAAAATAATACATGTCAGGTGGTACAGGAGACCACAATATACAAACGAGACGAAAGAGTATAAATCAAAGTTACAACAGATAAGGACTACAAAAGACGCTATAACAAAATGAAGCTAGCGAATAGTCCATGCGGAAGCAAAATAGGCTAAGTCCCCAAAAGCACCTAACCTGAAACATCTCGGTCTGACCCGAGTATAAAATACCCGGATCAGTCTAGATAACAAATCAGTTAGATTAACTGAACAATAATAAACCTGCAAGGTCATACAGTATAACAAATATCTCTAGAGGAGATAACACAATCATCAACAAGAAATGAATCATATAGAACAAGCCTCATACAATCGGCAACATATAGAAACAAAGGATACAAATATCCCAAAACAAGCCAAAAGGCAAATAACAAATACCCATAAGGTATACAAGTTCCACAAGGTAATCGCTATGCTCCATGCGGCTCACAAAGACCAACACCGAAGGGCGATACCAAGGGAATATACATATCAATGAAACATCATAAAATTTTGCTCGAGCTCAGTACTGTACAAACCAGGCTCCATGAGCCCGAAGACTCCAAACCCAAGTATCACCCATGCGGCACATAAGGCCAACATCAGAGCGAAAATATATAGGGCAACAAACCCGAAGGCACACACCCGAAGGCAACATACCCGAAGGCAACAAACCTAGGGAGACAGTCCGAAGACACTATCCCAGAGGCAACAAACCGTAGTGGTGAAGGTCGGAGACCCAGTACTGGACACCACTAACTGGAGGAATGTGTCACAACTCTCGAAAAGGAATCCGAAAAGTGTTAACGTATGTCCCATAACCACTCGTTCGCACTAAACGGTTTACTATCCGTCAGTCCCTTTCACACTCAAAGCAGTACAAAGTTTACCTCATATCATCGATAAACCAAACCCGAAGGTCAAAACAATCAATCGAATAGGTCAAGGATTAATCGGAAGGATAAACGCACAGATTCATGGTCCGTGTTTTGCCCAACCATTTAATCACCCTCCCACTTCGTTCGAAGTGGGAAAGTGTGTGTGTTTTAAATAGAATTTATAAATTAGAGAAACGAACTTTTAAATGCAATTTGAGAGATTATTTCATAAAAAACCCGTGGATTAAAATTAAAAGGAACCATCAACGTCAAAACAATTGATAATCATACATAGGATCATCATGAATCAATTCAAATTGAAAATTCAATCCCAAAAGGCAAAGTGGGCTGAAACAGCAGGTTCAGTCGACTGAACAGAGTTTTTCAGTCGACTGACCCTGTACGTGGAAATTTTCTAGGTTCAGGAAACTTTCTGTTTCCAGGTTCAGTGGACTGTGCAGAGTTTTTCAGTCGATTGAATCATGCCTGGAAACTCTCGGGTTTCAGGTTCAGTCGATTGTGCAGAGTTTTCAGTCGAATGAATCTTGCCTGGGCTGTTTTCTAGCCTTATTCAAATGAAGAGCAAACTCTCCCAAAATGCAATCGGACGAACATTGGCTCTAAGGGCTTATGCCAATCGACAACCCGGCCCTATATGTTCCTCGATGCATCACCAAAACATGATTAAAACATCAAAGTTAGGATTTCAAAGATTTTAACCCAAAACACTAAAAATTGGATTATTCCTCAATTCAACCCAAACCGAATGCAAATGCATATGAACAAGGTGTTAGGAATTCATACCTAACATCAATGAAATCAAGAGAAGTAGATGTGAGTTCAAAACTCACCTTTTTACACAAAACAAGAAGATGAAGAAGCACAATTGCAAGGAATCAACCAACTACACTCCACTTCAACACTACAAGCTTCAATCTAGAATCAAAGAAAGTATTTCCTAAGTTAGGGTTAGGAAAATTACAGAAATTGAAGAGAAGAAGAGATGGAGAAGATGGAGATGAACTTACCAATGGATTCTCTTTGATTTTTGGAGCAAGAATCAAGCTACAAAGGAGAAACTAGGGCTTGCTAATTTCTATTTCTCTTTCCTTTCCCCCATTTCAGTTCTTAGTTTGAAAATAAAATGAAATGAAGATGAAATGAAGAGAAGGGTTGAGCTAGGGGGTTAAGTGGGCTAGTGGGCTGAACCCAATCCCAAACCCAATAGGAAAAGTAGCCAAAATTTAACAAACTCCAAACATATCAAAGATTATACTCAAAAAGATCGCAAACGCCATTTTGGAACCAATGGAGGTGGTTTCGAGTTCCAATTCGGCCATTTGCAGAAAGTAACATTTCGGACCCCAAAATCCGAATAACGATGCTATATTTAAATCAAACATTTAAATATAAAATCGTTAAATATGCGGGTTGTTACATTTTGTGTCCTATATTAATAACCGAACTATAAAACATAAGTATAAATTAATTTGGAAACTAAAATGAATCTAAATAAAGAACTTGAGAATTTAATTTCCGATGGTTTCAAACTTGGGTTTAAAGTTTTAAAAGATATATCATTTAAAGTGTTTTCCAAATAGAGATTGTTTTCAAAGAATTTTTAATGTTTAAATCAGTTCCCTTCTCTTTTCGCTGGAAAATAATTTCTATGATGACTGCAGCATCATCGACATTCATTTTCGATTTTCGAAGTGAAGAGACCATTCTGTAGCTTTGCTACTATTTTTCTTTGAAAATTTAATTGATTTTAATTTCAAAAAATATGACTTGATTTATAATATATATATGGATATATGATTTAAATTTGATTTGTATATATTGTATATATATTTATTTGCCTCTAAATGGTTTGAAGTTAATCGGAAATGTAATTCTTAAATTTACCTTAAAGAATGTTTTCAATTATAAAATGAACCAAAAATTTTGAATAAATATTTAAGTTGAAATTATTGAATTAGAAAACTTTATTTGTATAATATTCTATTGAATTTCCATTATAACTTACATAAATTATTTAAAAGTTAACTATGTAATTGGATAATATACAATATAAAAGGATTTTTTTAAATAAAATTTGAGTGTTAATAACAAATGTTATACACTTAAATTTTAGTTATAAAAGGATTAATAAAGGTAAATAGAATAAAAAGTTAATTGAATAATATATAATATAAAGTGATTTAAAGGAACTAAGAATAAATTTAAGCATTTGTAGTAAGTGTAAACATATTTAACATAGATGATAAAAATATATTAAGAGAAATAAATTTAATTATAATTAGGAATAAAGAAGAAATTAATTTTTGAACACATTTTTGAGTATAACAAATGATTTTCAAACTTATGATTTTAGAAATTTTTATTTTAAGATAATTGGAAGATGAAGTAATGAAATTTGAAATATTTAAATTTAACTTAAGTGAAATTAAATAGATGAAATCAATTATTAATTTAAAATTTAACTTGTATGGTATAGATTAATGATTCTATTTTGAGTTTCAATTTGGTTTTCTATCAAGTTGTTTCTATTCCCCTACCTTCTTCATTTTCGAGGACGAAAAGTTTTGAGTGGGGGAGAGTGTAACGACCCATAAATTTTTAATAATTAAAATTGTTAAATTGATAAATTTTTGGTGTGGATTAGAATTCCACAAATGAATTAATAGAATATTTTCCAGAAATGTGAATTTTGTCAATATGGTCAAACTTTGACTTTTAAAAATTTAAAAGTTTAAAATTTTGAATTTTATCTTTTATTTTGAATGTAAATAAAATTTTAAGAATACTGCTTTCCATTTCGTTGAAATCTGATTTATAATGTGAAAGTTATGTCTTTTTAACTATTGTGTGTAATTTGCTGTATTTAACAAAATTGTTTGCTTTAAATTATATAAATAATATTTTATTTGGTCATGGAATGTTCTAATTTATGTTTCCAGGGGTAAAATATCTTGTTTTGTATATATTTTGGTTTTAAAACATTTTTAAAAGTGTAATTGACATTTTCCAGTGTCCGTTGTATTTTGTTTAAAATTTCTAATTTCCAACTTTAACTAGATTAAGAAATTCTTTATTTATTTTTATATTTTTCTTAAGAACTTATTTTGTTCTCATTCTCACTTTATTTTGTTTCTCAAAGATTTATTTTAAATCGGTTTTAAGAAGACTTGTAATTTCCCAAGTTAATTGGATTATGTTTGCAATTTTCTTAAGCTAGTTTCAATAAATTACGCTATTTTCTTTATTTGTCTTTCTATTTTCCTAAAATATAATTATTTATTTTCTTTTTCATTTTATTTCAATTTGTTTTATTTTATTCACTGATTTTTATTTGTTTTAAAGTGTGGTAGAAATTTTTCCAAAGCTAGTGGTTGTGTGTAAATGTTTCAATTAATTTTGATCTTTGCTTGGTAAATTTGGGTAACATACAACATAAAAAAAATATAATTAATTTCTGTGTTTGATTTTTTTATTTCTATTTCCATCTTCTTATTTACTTGTATGGTGCGTATAAACTTTATTTATTTAGCGAAGGTTTTTTTGTGTATATACATCTATATTTATTTGATAAGTAACAAATCAATTAAGATATGTTTTAAATGTATGCATACATTTCTTAATTTATTCCTTGCCTTTATATATTTCCAACTTTTTATCTTCTACCATATCAATTCATAAATGCATAGACATGATTTTCTCCTTTTCAATCATGTACAAAGTTATACAACTCCTCTTTTCATTTGTTTAAGAAAATATGTAGAAGATCTTTTCCTACTTAAATTGTGCCTTTTAAATTTATAATTAATTTCTGCATTTCATTTTTTTTATTTCAATTTCCACCTTCTTATTTACTTGTATGGTGTGTGTAAACTTTATTTATTTAGTGAAGGTTTCTTTTGTGTATATACATCTATATTTATTGGATAAGTAACAAATCAATTAAGATATTTTTTAAATGTAGGCATACGTTTCTTAATTTATTTCTTGCTTCTATATATTTCCCACCTTTTAATCTTCTACCATATCTATTCATAAATGAATAGACGTGATTTTCTCCTTTTCAGTCACGTACAAACATCTCAAAATATCCTCTTTTCAATTGCATTTAATAATTTTATATATAAAAAAATATAAATATATGTATGTATGTGTGTTTCTTTCTCCTTATTTCTTACCTTTTATTTCCTAGCCTTTTTGTTTTTCTATCATTTACTCCTTGTTTGCACAAAAAATGGGGAAACACCTCCAAGTCGTATGATTTAGTCAATTTTATGTTGTTCTTAGTGATTTGGGTGATTTATGCAAATATGTAAAAAAGAGGGACTAAACTGTAAAAGGCACACAGATTTATAGTGGTTCGGCCAGAATGTGCCTACTTCCACTTTATATGTTATTCTCCTTTATTGTTCAGATTACAAGTACAATGCTTTGATTACAAGTATATGAAAGTTGTTTGAAAGTTCTGTCCGTGCTTGAGCTCTCAAAACTTGTCTGCCATTGTTGTACCCCTACCCCTCTATTTATAGAGTGAGGCTGGGGGTAGGAGTCTTCGATGTATATAGTTATTGGTGGGCCTGGGCTGACGTGATCTGGCCTGGCAAAGTTGGTTCGGTACGCCTTGGTCCGGTAGTAGATGGTTGGAATGGACTCTGGTTCGGTAGTACTCTGGTCTGGTAATAGATGGTTGGAGTAGATTCTGGTTCGGTTGTACTCTGGTCCGGTAGTAGATGGTTGGAGTTGATTCTGGTCCGGTAGTACTCTGGTCCGGTAGTAGATGGTTGGAGTTGATTCTGGTTCGGTAGAGAGTGGTGAGGTAGGGCCTTGGTTCGGTAGTGAGTGGTCCGGTAGGGAGTGGTCCGGTGGAGAGTGGTGAGGTAGGGCCTTGGTTCGGTAGTCAGTGGTCCGGTAGGGAGTGGTTCGGTGATGTCTTCTTCTCTCCGATTCGGCGAGGCCTTCCTTTCTTTGGTTCAGCGACGTCTTCCTCCCCTTTGCTTTGGCGACGTCTTCCTCCCCTTTGGTTCGGCGATGCCTTCCTCTTTCTGGTTTGGTGGAAACACGCCCAACATTTGCCCCCCAAAGTGGGGCATATGCCTGCATATGTCGTGCTTTGTTTTGGGTCACTCGGCTTGAAAATTCTCATCCGGTCCCAAGTGCCGAACCAATCGGTCCGGTCGTCTGTGTTGGTCTATAAGTAGGGGCTTCACGCCTCTGTTATTCCATACTAGCCGAACCAAACTCTTGTCTTTCTAGAATCAAATGAAACACCGAACCAGACCTCAATTGCCAGACCAGGTGAGGCCCACTTCCGCCGAACGAACTTTCGGCTTGAACTACCGAATAAATTTAGGAATACGAGTGCCGAACGCACATTCGCTTGAACTACCGAATGGACTTGGGAGTACGAGTGCCGAATTGTCCTTAGCCTCGAACTACCAAATGAACTTGGGAGTACGAGTGCCGAATGGACTTTATCCTTGAACTACCGAATGAATTTGGGAGTATGAGTGCCGTATGGCCCTTCGGCATCGAACTACCGATTGAGCCTTTATGTTTTGAATTATGAATGAGATTCCAGGTCGTAGGTACTTGCTTGTTGACATCCCTTGTCCTGACGTTGTGTTTTCTCGTTTTGCAGATAATGTCTCATAAAGTAGAAACTCGATCTGATAAGAAGAAATCCATGGACAAAGAAGAGTCCTCCATAGTGCCCCCAGTCCAGTCAGAGCCAGAACGACATGGACCATCCCCGAGATCATTAGTAGATGGGTACAGCCCTCAGGACCTCTTGCACTCACCGCTTGACTGATTTCCCAGCACTCTCAAAGATGAGCAGCTTGATGTTATATCTCGATCTTTCAGGATTGACAGAGCGCATATGATGTTGCCAGGGGAAGGAGTGATGTCGTACAACCCTCCAGCAGGGTATTTTGCTTATAGAAGGTATCACTGCATGTGCGGGGTCATTCCTCCGATTAACGCTTGGAGAGTTAGCTTCATCACATACTTGAAGGTGGCCCCTTTCCAGCTTCAGCCCAACTCCTATGCCATCTTGGTGAGCCTGCTCATCATCTTCCGAAGAAAATACGGGCGTCCCCCTTCCAACCGAGAGATCCGGTATCTGTATTACTTGAGAAGCTATAAGAAGGGGTCTCTATATATTAGCTTGGAATCGGCCGTGTCTTTCAATCCAGTCCTGGACTTATATTCAAAATTCAGCATGTTCAAGAAGGAATGGTTCTTTGTCAAGGATGACTCGGTTTCTTTCCACCGCTTCACCTCTGGCTGTAAGTTGAATTTTATTTATTATTTCTGTTCTGACTGTAATGCTTCTCCTTATGTGCTTTAGTTCTTGCTAGCGACAGGCGGCTTCGCGATCATAGAGAACGATCATCTGGTTCAGATGGCTGCGGAGATAGAAGCCATTCCGAAAAGGGAGAAGGCAGCTTCTTATTTGATCAGGAATGCTACTCTTCTGGAGTTCAACTTGATTCTGCCACGCTAGTCTGTGGTCAAGCAAAGAGAAACAACTGAGGAGAAGGCAACCAAAGCTAAAGGAGGGGCTGAGGCGAAGAGCAGCAAAAGGAAACCCTTCTCGAAGCATCCAATTGCCGGGGGAAGAAACTTAAGAAGTCCGATGGACCCTCCCCCAACACATGTCCAGACACCCCGGAGGGGGAAGACGTAGAGGAGGAAAGAGGCGAGGGCGAAGGAGGTGAGGTGGAGAGTGGAAGTGGTGGAGAAGGCGATGGTGATGGTCATGGCGATGATGATGGCGACGGACAGAGCGGTGATGGCATTGGGGCTTTGTCTTCTCGGCAAGCAAGTGTGATCCAAGAGTGGACAGATGATGCTCTTCGTCAAGCTTTCGAACGGTTGGAGGAAGGATCGGCTTTAGTGTAGAAGTCTAAGAAAGCTGATAAGGCCGGGACCGGCGCCGATTCATCTTCCAGGAGCGCTTCAGCTGAGGCAACTCCCGCGATTCAAGGTGAATTTTTGACTCCTGCAGACTCCATTTATGATAGGGAACTAGGAATACTTATTGATCATCTTCCGTCCTGGAATGAGATCCAGGACTTATTGTAGTATCCTACTCCTCCCTAGGGTTTGTATAACAAAACACCTCTTTACATTTCTGAACTTGATATATTTCTTGAATTATAGTTCAATGTGTGCTTGTAACACTTGGTTTTTATTCCAGGAGCGGGTAAAGCGGTCAAGACATCAGATGTTCGGCACCGTCTCGAACAATACAAACTTCTCAGGGCTTCTACTAAACCAAAGCCTCCGACTAATCGCCCTGAAGACGTAGTCGGCTACCGTCGTCTTCTTCGAGTTATCGAAGAGGATATCCAAAAGAAGAAGAGAAGTCGCTCCTTGTTTGAATCTCCACCTGGCTCTCTGCCCCCAACTCAGCCTTTCCAGGATACCACGGAGGAGAATATTGAGTTTATACCTTCCCCGCACCCATCTGAAAATCCTACCGTTACCCCAATCGATCATCCCGGCTTGGCTCGCAATCCGTTTGCGTGTCATCAGGATCTAGATCCGAGTTCTCATGATATTTCCTTTGATGAGGCTACTGGTGAGCACCTTCTCCCTCGCAATCCTATGGTAAGGGTGGTTGATGAGGCTAAGTCCTTGGACCTTGATTTGCTTACCACTCGGGTTGTAACTTTGGGGGACGAAGCTAAGGCAAACATTGACCGGGCCGCTGAGGAGACCAGGAAGCTGATGGGGCATCATGTACGATTGGTCAAGGCCGGGGAAGAAATCGGGAGTGCCGACATTCGGCCGCCGCTAATTGTAACGACCCGTATTTTACGAGTCGATAAATCGTAGAATTTGCAGGTCGATAGTGTTGTTTGTGTTGCTTCTAGCTTGAGTCGTTTAGAAGTTAACCCGGGTACAAGTGATGAGTCGTGACCGACTCATAGGGGACCGACTCAAGAGGGCCGAGATAAGAAGTGTGGCCGAGTCAACGAGTTACGACTCATAGGGTTTGCCGAGTTAAGGAGTTAACGGGTTAAGGGTGTAGCGACTTAAGGGGTTTAGGCTTAGGTCGTGGGTAATGAGTCGGCAGGGTTTTGAGTCGTAGGGCCTGATGAGTCGTGAGTCGGCATCATAGTTGAGTCGTGAGTGTGTATTGTTGAGTCGTCGTACGACTTAGGACTTGGGGAAAACGCGGCAGTGTCTTAGGTCGGAGGCTTTTAGGTCGTGACCGACTTATGTTGAGTCGGCACTGGTCTTGAGTCGTGAGTCGGTAGGTGTTGAGTCGGTTTGGGTTTGAGTCGTATGACCTTGTGCCTTGGTGTATTGAGTCGTTGGCTTGAGTCGGAAGGCTGTGCAGTTGAGTCGGCTGGGGTAGGTCGTCATGGCAATGAGTCGTGAACGACTCATGGTAAGTAGGCAGTGTTATGTTGAGTCGGTAAGGGCTGATAAGTCGGCAACGACTCATGATGAGTCGTGGACGACTCATAGGGACGACGACTCATGGTTGATCCAGCCTATAAATAGAGGGGTTTGGCTCACTTTTTGGCACCGGTTTTTGAAGCGACGAAGTGCTGCCATTTTGAAGACTCGACTACAACATTTCTTCACCTTCTTTTCTCTATTCCAATCTAGTTCTAACATCCATTGAAGATTGAAGATCAAGATCAAAGATCAAGAGCCAAAGTTGAAGATTTTCATCCGAAGAAGCTAGATTTCACCGTTTCAAGTGAAATTTCTCCGGATCAAGCTCAAGTCCTTGCTGTCCAGATCTGAAGTTGATTGATTTTAGGTTGTTTTGGTGATTTGGTGAGTGGTAGTTATCTCTCACGCGGATCCAAAGGAGTATATTGGATTGGTGGCATGTTTGGGTGTTAAAGTTAGAGATTTCATGCATTTTTCTTAGATCTAAGTCTAGATCCATGGTTTTTGAAGATGTTTACTTATGCAAGTTTGTTTAATAAGCATTAGAGACAAAACCCATGTTTTATAATTGATAGATCTATGCTAAAAACCATGATTTCACATATGTTGGACTTTTGCTCGTTTATTTACGAAATTGCCATTATAGTTGATATTGCTTAAATTGCTTAATAGATCTTGTTTGAATGATTGATTATTTGAATGTATGATTGATTTGATTGTTTCCAAGTTAGCTAGTAGTTGATTTGGAACAAGATGATGAAAGAGGATTCAAAAGCTATGGAAGAAGGCTCTTGAATGGTGAAAGCTGCTTAAGGCATATGTAGCGGATGTTGAAGCTCATATGTATAGATTGGATGATGTTGAGATGGGACTTTGCCATGATTTGATGAGGCAAACCATGTTGTTGAGTTGAGACTTTGCTTTGATGCGATGAAGCGAAGTATGATGTGAGTCTTGGCTTAATCCAAGCAGGGATCATTCCAAGCATGTTGATAACTTGAAGAGTAGTTCAAGTTGGTTGATAATGGATTGTTCAAGAGGTAGCTTGAGCTTGTATGAGGATAGTCGTCAAGAAGGATGGCTAGGAGGCTTGGATCTCGTCGTTGTTGAAGGTTCTAGCATGCTCAAAAGCAAGAGTACATGGGGCGCCCATAACGACTACAGGTAGGTAGTCGGGACACCCAAAAGACTACAGGTAGGTAGTTGAGTACTCTGGGCAAAGTAGATAAGTCCTAGGCACAAGGCAGTGTGCGGAGTTATGGTTAGAACCGGGGTTACCATTAGCCCTTGACAGATGGTCATTCAACTAACGGTGAAATCGAGGCAAGGATAACAGTGATAGCCAGAGTCATGGATGTTTGGTTGTATTATCATTCGGCTTCAAGAGCGGTGTTTTCTGGGTGCTTATCTGATCTTGGTTTAGGCCTTGGGGGTTTGTATTTGGAAAACATCGTCCTTGACTCGAGTGGTATTCGCTTTACCTTAATTGTCTATGTTGTTATGCTTGCTTCTCCTTAGTGTATGTCTGGGGCTATCACTGTAGAAAGAGGTGGAGTGGGATGGTTTGGTTCCTATTCCTTTTATCCTTTATGCTCTTTTGGTATGCTTGATAGTTGATTTACTGCTCACTAAGACTTTGTCTGACTCAAGGTTTTATGTCTCCTCTTATTACCTTGGGCTGTTCATCCATGTCGGGATGGGCAGACTAGGTAGCAGGTGACAGGTGCTGTGCTAGGAGTTCTACGCTAAAGATGACGAAGACGAGCAGGAGGCTTTGCATATTAGTTTTCTTACTATATGTACTGGGTATCCGCTGCTGTATTTGGTTGAGTGATTTGTAGTGAGGCTTTCATGTATGGATTTGAGTAGATGATTGTATGAAACTACTGTGATGCTTATATGATGATGTTCTGTTCTATGGAGCTTCACTATATTATATTTCTCTATTGTATTTTATCCATGCGCTGTGAGTTATGCGATAGAGATTCTTCTGTTTTGTTTTACCCTGACTATCGTCCATGGCTGCCTGGCACACCTTTTAGCGCATTATTTCCTTGATTTGGTGCGGGAGTCATGGGCGGTCGTCACATTTGGTATCAGAGCTTTGGTTAATCGATTTTAGCCAACGCTCGCTGATGTAACTACGTAAGAGAGACGTAATTGTAATTTGATGGATGATTACTATATATAATATAGTAGTTTAGAAGGGTTTGAACTCCTTATGCAGTTGTTTCTTAAGGTGTTCTAATCATTCTTATTTACAGATATTAAGGATGAGTCGAAGTGAGAGACAAGCTGCGAGGGGTAGCCGTGATGCTAGGGAAGCTGTTGATTATGCTCCTATGTTTGAGGCCATGATGACTTCAATCATGAGGAGAATACCAGCTTCAGGATCATCTGTGGATGTGGGAGTTCAAGTCCAAGCTCCGAGACCGGTGGATTTTGCCAAGCTTTGCAAGGATTATACTGCTCTTGGAGGGAAAGTTTTCTTGGGGACGGAGTCGACTATTGAGGTGCAGAGATGGATTGATGCTTGTCGAAGGATCTTTGGTGACTTAGGGATTGAGGATGCAACTAAGAGGAAGCTTGCATCGAGACAGCTTCAGGGAAGAGCTGTTGATTGGTGGAATTCTATCACTATAGATACCCCAGAAGAAGAGATTACTTGGGAGCAATTCCAAGTTAGATTTGAAGCTAAGTTCATCTCTACTGCTCAGAAATCGGTCTTGTTTAAGAGGTTTGTGGAGGTCAAGCAGGGTGGGAGGCCTGTTCTTGAGTATATTTCTGAGTTCGAAGCTTTGTCTAAGTATGCCAGATCATATACTGATTCTCCCTACCAGAAGAATGAAAAGTTTGTGACTGGTCTGGATGCTTATCTGGGAAGGCAGTTAGTGGATCATCTGGATGATCCATTTGAGAAGCTTGTGGAGAAAGTTTTGAGGCATGAGAGTTTGTTCCCTAAGGAAAGTTCTGTTGTTGCTGTAACCAGGGAAGTATCTAAACCACAGCAGAGTGGCAACAGGAAGAGGAAGCAGCAGCAACAGAAGGGTAAGGATGGCCAGAAGAAGCCGAAGAGCGAAATGACTTGCTATAACTGCCAGCAGAAGGGCCATCTTTACAAAGATTGTAAGAATCCCAAGGTGCCGGGAAAGTGTTACAACTGTGATAAGCTGGGACATATCAAGAAGGACTGTCCAGAACCGAGGAAAGATAGGCAGGTTGTGCAAGCCTATGCTTTGGGGGCTGTTCCATCGTCTTCGAAAGCTCCTACTGCTGAGGAGAAGGGGAAGAGTGTGGTGGTTCAAGGTACTCTTTCTATTTGTGGTGTTCCAGTTAGAGTGTTGTTTGATACTGGAGCGTCGCATTCTTTTGTTTGTGATGAGTTGGTATGCCGGTTAGGTATGAAACCGGATATTGTTGATAGGCCATTGGTTGTGACTAATCCGGTTGGGGGTTCGTCATGTTTGTGTATGATATGCCGTGGTCTAGTTGTGTCGAGTCATGATTGCTCGTTTGTTTGTGATTGCTTTGTTCTGAACTTTGCGGGGTTCGGAATTATTTTGGGTATGGACTGGCTTAGGAAGTATGCGGCTAGGATTGATTGTGAGAGGCTTGAGGTGACAGTCGGGAATGTGGAAGGGCGAAAGGTTGTGATACGATGTAAGCATGAGGAAGGCGTCTTCATGAGCTTCATGTATTCGCTGGTTGTTCCACGGGATGGACTGTCATCAGTGCCTATTGTGAATGAGTTTGGTGATGTCTTTGAGGAAGTCAAAGGGTTACCGCCGCATAGGGAGATCGAGTTTCGTATCGATCTAATTGAGGGAGCCAGACCTGTTGTGATGCCTCTTAGGCGAATGGCACCGAGGGAGCAGCAAGAGCTGAAGGTGCAAGTTGATGACCTTTTGCGGAAAGGATTCATTCGGAGAAGTGTGTCCGAATGGGGTGCGCCCGTTGTGTTCGCAACCAAAACGGATGGATCGTTGAGGTTGTGTGTTGATTATCGTGAGCTGAATAAGGTGACTAGGAAGAACAAGTATCCATTGCCGAGAATAGATGACTTGTTTGATCAGCTTCACGAGGCTAAGGTGTTTTCTCAGATGGATTTGGCAACGGGATTTCACCAGTTGAGAGTGGCGAAGGATAGTGTGCCGAAGACTGCTTTCAGGACACCATCCGGGTTTTATGAGTGGCTGGTAATGCCGTTTGGGTTGACTAACGCGCCAGCATATTTTGTGGATCTTATGAATAGAGTGTTCAGAGATCAGTTGAATAAGTTCGTGCTTGTGTTCGTGGATGATATTTTGGTTTATTCCAGAACTGAGGAAGAGCACAAGACGCACTTGAGGATTGTTTTAGGAATCTTACGGAAACATCAGCTGAAGGCTAAGTTTTCGAAGTGTCACTTCTGGAAGAATGAAGTGAGGTTCTTAGGTCATGTTATTTCTGGAAATGGAATAGCGGTTGATCCCGCTAAGGTGGCAGCGATCCAGGATTGGGTTAGGCCTAAGAATGCATCTGATGTGAGAAGTTTTCTTGGATTAGCAGGATATTATCGTCGGTTTATCAAAAACCTTTCCAAGATAGCTGCACCGTTGACAGGATTGACGAAGAAGAACCAAGTGTTCAGATGGGATGATAAGTGTGAGCAAGCTTTCGTAATCCTGAAAGAGCGACTGACGAGCGCTCCTGTTTTGACTATTCCAAGTGGGAATGATGAGATGGTGGTTTACACCGATGCATGTGGCACTGGACTAGGAGCGGTGCTAATGCAGAAGCATAAAGTTGTTGCGTATGCTAGTCGACAACTAAAGCCGCATGAAAGGAATTATCCGACTCATGATTTGGAGTTAGCGGCGATTGTGTTTGCTTTGAAGATGTGGAGACACTATCTATTGGGAGTTAGATTCGAGCTGTTTACAGATCATAAGTCGTTGAAGTATCTGTTTTCCCAAAAGGATTTGAATCTTCGACAGCAACGGTGGCTAGAGTTCTTAGCATCGTATGATTTTGGTATAGCCTATACTCCAGGGAAAGGTAACGCAGTGGCTGATGCGTTAAGTCGAAGACATGCAGGATTGGGAGCCATGTTTTCGGAATGGAAGAGTCTTGAGTATTTGGCTGGATTTGATTTCAGGCCTAGATGTGAATTGGAACCTGAGATGTTGGCAAACTTATCGATAAGGCCTACTCTTGTGGAAAGAATTGGCGAGAGGCAAAGGAGAGATGATAAGCTTATCAAGATTATCCGTGATTTGGAATCCGGATTGGATCCAGAAAAGGATAAAGGATTTGAAGTCGATCGAGAGGGTTGGCTTCGAAAGCAAGGGCGACTAGTTGTTCCCGATGTAGATGGATTGAGAGATGAAGTTCTGAGGGAGAGTCATCACTCGAAGTTGACAATTCATCCAGGTGGAAATAAGATGTATCGGGATATGAAGAGAACCTACTACTGGGAAGGTATGAAGAAGGATGTTGGAAATTTTATTTCCAAGTGTATGAATTGCCAGTTGGTGAAAGCTGAGCAGAAGAAGCCCAGTGGATTGCTTCAGCCATTAGAGGTTCCTACATGGAAGTGGGAGCAAGTGTCGATGGACTTTATCGATGGTCTACCTAGGACAAGAGCAGGGAATGAAGGGATTTGGGTCATAGTAGATCGTTTGACCAAGAGTGCAAGGTTCATTCCTGTTCGATCGACTAGGACTGCATCGAAGTTGGCTGAATTATATGTGAAGTGGATAGTTCGTTTCCATGGTGTTCCGAAGAGTATAGTGAGCGATCGAGATCCATTGTTCACTAGTAGATTTTGGAAGAGCTTCCAGGAAGTTTTGGGAACTGAGTTGTGTTTGAGTACAGCTTATCACCCTCAAACAGATGGTCAGACTGAGAGAGTCAACCGAGTTTTGGAAGATCTTCTTAGAGCATGTGTTTTGGACTTCGGAGGATCATGGGAAGATCACCTTCATTTGGTGGAGTTTGCTTATAATAACAGTTATCAGTCGAGTATTGGTATGGCACCATATGAGGCATTATATGGAAGACCGTGCAACTCTCCGACATGTTGGTTGGAAACTGGAGAAAAGCTGATACTTGGGCCAGAGATGATTCGACAGACTTCAGATTGTATAGAGATCATTCGGCAACGAATGAAGGCAGCCCAAGATCGTCAGAAAAGTTATGCCGATAATCGTCGTAAGGATTTGGAATTCGACGTAGGTGATATGGTTTTTGTGAAGATTTCTCCTCTGAAGAGTGTCATTAGATTCGGGAAGAAAGGAAAGTTAACTCCGAGATTTGTTGGACCATTCCCGATTATCGAGCGTATTGGAAAGCTCGCTTATAGATTGGAGTTACCGGAAAAGATGGCGGGTGTGCACAGTGTTTTTCATGTATCTTATCTACGGAAGTATATGCACGACCCAACTACGGTGGTTTCTGCTGATAGCTGTGAAGACTTGGAGGTTGATCCAGTTGTTTCGAGACCTCGTAAGCCGCTTCGTATTGTTGAAACCGATACGAAACAGCTTAGGAGGAAGACGATTACGTTGCTCAAGGTACAATGGAGTGATGATGTTAACGACTGTACGTGGGAGGAGGAAGAGAGGATGAAGGCAGCTCATCCCGAACTCTTCGAGGTATGGCCCTAAAGTGTCGTGACATCTCATGAATTTGTAGCTTGTTCTAAGTCTTAGAATTCTGCATGCTAGGTTAGAATTGGTTGCATGGATTGTTGATTGCCATGGATGATAGGCATGCGGAATAATTTTGATTGTTGTTGTTTGCTTGGAATTTCGGGGGCGAAATTCCTAAGGGGGAGAGAATGTAACGACCCGTATTTTACGAGTCGATAAATCGTAGAATTTGCAGGTCGATAGTGTTGTTTGTGTTGCTTCTAGCTTGAGTCGTTTAGAAGTTAACCCGGGTACAAGTGATGAGTCGTGACCGACTCATAGGGGACCGACTCAAGAGGGCCGAGATAAGAAGTGTGGCCGAGTCAACGAGTTACGACTCATAGGGTTTGCCGAGTTAAGGAGTTAACGGGTTAAGGGTGTAGCGACTTAAGGGGTTTAGGCTTAGGTCGTGGGTAATGAGTCGGCAGGGTTTTGAGTCGTAGGGCCTGATGAGTCGTGAGTCGGCATCATAGTTGAGTCGTGAGTGTGTATTGTTGAGTCGTCGTACGACTTAGGACTTGGGGAAAACGCGGCAGTGTCTTAGGTCGGAGGCTTTTAGGTCGTGACCGACTTATGTTGAGTCGGCACTGGTCTTGAGTCGTGAGTCGGTAGGTGTTGAGTCGGTTTGGGTTTGAGTCGTATGACCTTGTGCCTTGGTGTATTGAGTCGTTGGCTTGAGTCGGAAGGCTGTGCAGTTGAGTCGGCTGGGGTAGGTCGTCATGGCAATGAGTCGTGAACGACTCATGGTAAGTAGGCAGTGTTATGTTGAGTCGGTAAGGGCTGATAAGTCGGCAACGACTCATGATGAGTCGTGGACGACTCATAGGGACGACGACTCATGGTTGATCCAGCCTATAAATAGAGGGGTTTGGCTCACTTTTTGGCACCGGTTTTTGAAGCGACGAAGTGCTGCCATTTTGAAGACTCGACTACAACATTTCTTCACCTTCTTTTCTCTATTCCAATCTAGTTCTAACATCCATTGAAGATTGAAGATCAAGATCAAAGATCAAGAGCCAAAGTTGAAGATTTTCATCCGAAGAAGCTAGATTTCACCGTTTCAAGTGAAATTTCTCCGGATCAAGCTCAAGTCCTTGCTGTCCAGATCTGAAGTTGATTGATTTTAGGTTGTTTTGGTGATTTGGTGAGTGGTAGTTATCTCTCACGCGGATCCAAAGGAGTATATTGGATTGGTGGCATGTTTGGGTGTTAAAGTTAGAGATTTCATGCATTTTTCTTAGATCTAAGTCTAGATCCATGGTTTTTGAAGATGTTTACTTATGCAAGTTTGTTTAATAAGCATTAGAGACAAAACCCATGTTTTATAATTGATAGATCTATGCTAAAAACCATGATTTCACATATGTTGGACTTTTGCTCGTTTATTTACGAAATTGCCATTATAGTTGATATTGCTTAAATTGCTTAATAGATCTTGTTTGAATGATTGATTATTTGAATGTATGATTGATTTGATTGTTTCCAAGTTAGCTAGTAGTTGATTTGGAACAAGATGATGAAAGAGGATTCAAAAGCTATGGAAGAAGGCTCTTGAATGGTGAAAGCTGCTTAAGGCATATGTAGCGGATGTTGAAGCTCATATGTATAGATTGGATGATGTTGAGATGGGACTTTGCCATGATTTGATGAGGCAAACCATGTTGTTGAGTTGAGACTTTGCTTTGATGCGATGAAGCGAAGTATGATGTGAGTCTTGGCTTAATCCAAGCAGGGATCATTCCAAGCATGTTGATAACTTGAAGAGTAGTTCAAGTTGGTTGATAATGGATTGTTCAAGAGGTAGCTTGAGCTTGTATGAGGATAGTCGTCAAGAAGGATGGCTAGGAGGCTTGGATCTCGTCGTTGTTGAAGGTTCTAGCATGCTCAAAAGCAAGAGTACATGGGGCGCCCATAACGACTACAGGTAGGTAGTCGGGACACCCAAAAGACTACAGGTAGGTAGTTGAGTACTCTGGGCAAAGTAGATAAGTCCTAGGCACAAGGCAGTGTGCGGAGTTATGGTTAGAACCGGGGTTACCATTAGCCCTTGACAGATGGTCATTCAACTAACGGTGAAATCGAGGCAAGGATAACAGTGATAGCCAGAGTCATGGATGTTTGGTTGTATTATCATTCGGCTTCAAGAGCGGTGTTTTCTGGGTGCTTATCTGATCTTGGTTTAGGCCTTGGGGGTTTGTATTTGGAAAACATCGTCCTTGACTCGAGTGGTATTCGCTTTACCTTAATTGTCTATGTTGTTATGCTTGCTTCTCCTTAGTGTATGTCTGGGGCTATCACTGTAGAAAGAGGTGGAGTGGGATGGTTTGGTTCCTATTCCTTTTATCCTTTATGCTCTTTTGGTATGCTTGATAGTTGATTTACTGCTCACTAAGACTTTGTCTGACTCAAGGTTTTATGTCTCCTCTTATTACCTTGGGCTGTTCATCCATGTCGGGATGGGCAGACTAGGTAGCAGGTGACAGGTGCTGTGCTAGGAGTTCTACGCTAAAGATGACGAAGACGAGCAGGAGGCTTTGCATATTAGTTTTCTTACTATATGTACTGGGTATCCGCTGCTGTATTTGGTTGAGTGATTTGTAGTGAGGCTTTCATGTATGGATTTGAGTAGATGATTGTATGAAACTACTGTGATGCTTATATGATGATGTTCTGTTCTATGGAGCTTCACTATATTATATTTCTCTATTGTATTTTATCCATGCGCTGTGAGTTATGCGATAGAGATTCTTCTGTTTTGTTTTACCCTGACTATCGTCCATGGCTGCCTGGCACACCTTTTAGCGCATTATTTCCTTGATTTGGTGCGGGAGTCATGGGCGGTCGTCACACTAATGGTTTCCGACTAGGCCAAACAACTCGCTGATCAGGCCATCCAGATTTCTCAACATGAAGCCGCCTCTAGGTGATTAAAGAAAACCATGGAAGAGGCCAGCAGGGCAGAGTTGCGGAAAATGGAGGCTGTTTGTAAGGAATGGATTGATATGGCCATTGCAATGGTGGATGAGGTTCAGAAAGCGAATCTTGAGCGGGTACAGGAGTTATCTGGGAAGCTTGAAGCCGCAGAGCTTCCTCAAACCAAGATGAAGGAGGAGATGGAGGCGAGGAGGAAATCCTTTCAGGCTGACTGCTCGCGATACCAATCGAAGAGGGATGCTACCGTTGCAAAGCTGTTGGCTTCTAGGGACCGAATAAGGGAGTTCGAGGAGAACGAGGGGATAATGGATGAGATGCTTCAGGATATGTACTTTCGCACTTAGAAACAGGGCAACTTATCTTGGATGGATGATTATCCCCGAGTCATGGCCAGGATTAATCTTATGGCCCTAGAGGAGGCTAAGGGCGATGTAGATAAGGAGGGTGGCGTGGCCTTCAGAATGGACGTGGTCACGGCTCAGTTCACCAAGGAGGAGAAAGCGGCGGTGAAGGAGGGTATGCGGCTGCTTACTGGTGAGGAGGCAGGTGTGCAGTTGGAGGATGATGATCAAGGAGCAGATGCCGGTAAGTCTTCCCTTTTAGTCTTTTTGTAACTTGATTGCTTATTGTTCATGACTATTAATGGACTTTCCTGAATTGGACACACGGGACCTCTGGAGCACCAACTACGTCTGGTCAACACGCTGAGAGTTCCGATCCAGCGGTTAAGTAGATCTCGGAGGGCCAGTCGGATAGAGGTGAAGCTCTGGTGCAGCCGACTCCTTGACTTGACCAGGACATCTTTTGGTTTACTTGACATTGCGGTCTATGTTAGTCCCAAAACATTAATGCAACTGTAATAACATTATTCGTAATGAACGACTTTATTTTTGGCATGTAATCTTTAACTTAAGCTAGTTCTGTTATATTTAACTGCTTTTGTTATCTTGATGTGTTGCATAAGAAATACAATTGTGCACATGCCTGTGATTCAATCGTGTTTGATGCTAAGTTCTTGCTTAAAATGTAATTTCATGTCTTGCAATGTTAGTGTGATGTGCGAATAAATTAAAGCTATGTATTTATATACAAGAGACGAAAGTACCGCCCTTCAATTTTTAGTTGTAGATGGTAGCTCTGAATGCCTTGTGTGATTGAATATGGAATGCAGCTGGGTGACCTATCATCCAGTTGTGAGTTCTTATTCCCATTAGTGAGTGTCTCCTATTTTGTGTCATGTACTTTAGGGATCGTTATAGAGGACAGGAGGAATGTTTTTAAATAAAATAGAAATATAAGAAATAGTAAAACTTCCAATCAAGGAAGGCCTGCGATGTGCTTAAGTTCGTGGAAAACGGGTTTTGTAGTCACTTTCCCTAGCTGTGGGTCTTGGAGATATTTGTCACCCATCTTACGCCTCCGCGGGGAGTTTTTCTTTTTTACCACAGGTGTACTTAAGACACATCGGAGCCGAGATCGCGCACGGTAACTACCCGGGCCATTATGGCCCATAATCGTCGGTATTATTCGATTTACCGTGGTCGGCTAGCGTGGGTGCCGATCGTCAACTGTGAACTAACCCTGGCTGGCCACACCTTATGTTGGGGCTTAAAGTAGGTTCACAGTTGCCGGCGAGCCTAACGTCGTAATGAGCTGCCTCGGCTATAGTCGGCCTTCTCAGTGGCTTATAATTGGCTCATTATAGTTGGCTTTAAGGGCCGATCGCGAGCAATGAGTTAAACCGCAGCAGAGGGATGCTGGAGCAAAAGAGTCTCATTGGCGAGGGCATTGATTCACATAGTACCTGTTAGGTCTTGTCCAGGTGAGGTCGCACCGTGATGCGCCATGAATGGAATTGCCATTACACAGGATTTGTTCAACAGAAAAGGATAAAGTTAACAAGCAGCCAAGATATAAAGGAACAAGTTAAAAAGAGACAAGTTTTTTAAAGTGGTTCGGCATGAAAATGCCTACGTCCACTGATGCTCTTTGTTAATTCACTTCATATGGGCAGTACAAGTTAAGAAAAGTATCGACGAAGGTGTTGGATGTTCCATGCCCTCAGGAACACCACTCCGTCCACTGTTGACAAAATATAAGCTCCGTTGTGGAGATCTTTATGAATTACATATGGTCCGTCCCAGATTGGATCTAGCGCTCCGGGGCGCGGGAAGATTCGCTTGAGGACAAGATCTCCTTCTTGTAAGCTACGATGCTTGACTTTGGAGTTGTATTGCGCTGCCACTTTTTTCTTGTGAGCTGTTGCTTTGAGTGCTGCATCGTTTCTTCTCTCTTCAATTAGATCCAAAGACATGTTAAGGAGTTCTTCGTTCTCTTCTGGGTTATAGTGGATCCTACGGTGGGAAGGCACTACAGTTTCGACTGGGAGCATGGCCTACGATCCGTATGCCAAAGAGAAAGGAGTATGCCCCGTTGATGTTCTGAAAGATATGCGTTAGGCCCAAAGTGCCATAGGAAGTTCACCCACCCAAGAGCCTTTTGACTTTTCAAGTTTCTTCTTGATTAGTGTTTTGAGACTTTTGTTGACAGCTTCGACTTGTCCGTTTGCCTGTGGATAAGCTACAGATGAGAAGCTTTTGTGAATTCCGTGCTCTTGGCACCAGTCGGTTAATTCCTCGCTGTCAAACTGAAGTCCATTGTCCGATATGATTTTGAGTGGAACTCTGTACCTGCATAGAACATTTTTGATCAAGAAGTTAATAACGTTTGCTAAAGATATTTTATTTAGAGGTTCCGCTTCCACTCATTTGGTGAAATAGTCGACTGCCACTATAGCATATTTGGCTCCGCCTCGGCCCATTGGCAGTTCGCCAATCAAGTCCATTCCCCATATTGCAAAGGGCCAAGGGCTTGTCATTTGAGTAATCTCATTTGTTTGTAGCCGAGGAGTCTTAGCAAATTTCTGACATCTGTCATATTTTTTGACGAAGTGTAAATTGTTTTTTTTTAAGGTGGGCCAGAAATATCCGTATCGAAGTATCTTTTTTTCCAGAGTCTTCCCTCCAGTGTGATCTCCGCAACTTCCTTGATGGATGTTGGATAAGATTTCCTTGGCTTCCCTTCCAGCGACACAACTTAATAAGGGGTTAGAGAAGCCGCGCCAATAGAGGATGCTTTCTTGTATTGTGTAGTGGGAAGTTTTCCACAAGATTTTCTTAACTTCGTTACGCTGGTCGGGCAATGTGCCACTTTGTATGTATTTTCGAATAGGAGTCATCAGATTCACTTGCTCGAAACTCGGGGGCTAGTTGCTTCGAGATGGCTGCTGTTTCGGAAATGGTGTCGTCTTTCATGCTAGCTTGCTTGGCCAATTTGTCGGCCTCTTGGTTCTCTTCTCGAGGAATGTGTCTGATTAAATAGTGATCCCATTGACCGAGTAGCAGATTGGTCTTCTTTAGATATGTTGTGAGTCGTTCTCCTCGAGTCTGAAATTCTCCTAGTATTTGATTTACAATAAGTTGAGAATCACTATGAAGACATAAAGAACCGACTCCAATCTCTAAGGCAAGTTCTAATCCCGCTATCACTGCTTCATGCTCTGCATCATTGTTGGTGGCAGTGAATTCCAGCCGTAGAGCATAGTGTAGCTTCCTTCCCCTGGGGGTGATTATTACAATACCTGCCCCCGAGCCTTGCTCGTTTGACGCTCCATCCACAAAGAGATTCCACTTGATGTCTTCTACTACTTCAGATTTCTCTTTACCTTTGTTGGTAGTGAATTCGGCAATGAAATCGTCCATGGCTTGTCCCTTGATGGCGGTGCGAGGATGGTAGGTGATATTATATTGACTAAGTCCAATGAACCATTTAAGTAGCCTCCCAGAAGTGTCGGGACGATGGAGTACCTGCCTTAATGGTTGATCGGTAGAACTCTGATGGAATGGGATAGGAAATAGTGTCGCAGTTTCCGTGATGTGATTAGTAAAAAATATGATAGCTTCTCAAGTTTAGGATATCTGGCTTCTTCCCCCGTAGACCTCTTGCTTACAAAATATACTGGCCGCTGCGCGCGGTTGTCTTCTCTCACTAAAGCGGCGCTTAGAGCATGAGAAGACACAGCAAGGTATAGGTATTGCTCTTCGCCTTTATTTGGAGTTGAGAGTACCGGTGGTCTCTGGAGGTGTTTGATTAGGTTATGGAAGGCTGTTAAGCATTCGTCACCATTCGAACTTTCCTTTGTCTTTCTTTAGGGCATCGAAGAAGGGGACACACTTGTCAGTCGCTTTAGAGATGAATCTGCTTAGGGCGGCCACTTTTCCGTTTTGGCCTTGCATTTCTCTTCGAGTTGAAGGTATCCTGATGTCTTTCAGAGCTCAGACCTGTTCGGGGTTTGCTTCAATCCCTCTGGCATGGACGATGAATCCCAAGAACTTTCCTGATGATACTCCGAAGGAGCACTTTAAGGGATTCATCTTCATTCCATATTGGCGAAGTACTTGAAACATCTCATCCAGATGGCTTACGTGATCGTTGGCTTTCTTTGACTTTATTAGCATGTCATCCACGTAAACTTCCATAGTTCGTCCTATTAGTTTTGCAAAACATCTTGTTGACAAGGCGCTGATAAGTAGCTCCGGCGTTTTTAAGTCCAAAGGCATTACTCTGTAGCAGTACAATCCCCGATCAGCGATGAAACTAGTGTGGTCTTGATCGGGAGCGTGCATAGGAATTTGATCATATCCTGAGTATGCGTCCATAAAAGATAAGAGTTCGTGCCCGGCTATGCTGTCCACAAGTTGGTCGATCCGGGGGAGTGGGAAGCTATCCTTCGAGCAAGCGTCATTTAAGTTAGAGAAGTCAATGCATGTTCACCACTTCCCATTAGCTTTCTTAACTAGTACCGAGTTAGCGATCCACTCTAGGTAGATGGATTCTCATATGAAGTTATTGGCAAGTAAATTCTTTACTTCTTCATCGAGGGCTGCTGATCGTTCTGCCCCCATACTTCTCTTCTTCTGCTTAACCGGCACCTTGGTAGGATCGATGTTCAGTACGTGGCATGCTACGTCTGGGGAGATTCCAATCAATGATTTGATCCTTTAATTCCGCCTTTAGCTGAGATCCGATTTTCAATAGTCTACTCGAGTCATTTTTGTCCACAGATACAAACTCCATAGCCTCTGCAGGCTCGGCGGTGGCCTCCATCTCTCCATCCCTGGGGTCTAATTCGTTGAAAGGATCACTGTTATATCGAAGAGGAGGGTCCTTTCTTTAGTTGCTATGCTTCCAAGCTTTTCATGCAAAGAGTAGTCTCTACATTCTTCCCTTTATCCTTCCTGCGATTATTGCGAAGTTCATTTACATAGCAATCCCGAGAGGCTTCTTGGTCTCCCTCGACATCCCCTATTCCATTGTCTATTGGAAATTTCATCTTCAGGCACTACGGGGGCAGGACAATCTGGAAGTTAGACAAGGCTAGTCTTCCCAAAAAGGCGTTGTAGGCCGAGTGGTTTTCTATTAGCACTAATGTTTGTTTTCGCAAAACGGAGCGGGGATGACTTCCTATTTCAACAAAGAGGCCCAGCTGCCCGAGGGTCATCTTCGCATCTCCAGTGAAACAGTGTAGTGGTTTGTTGCAGGGAGACACATCCTTCATTGACAACTTCATTTTGTCGAAAGCATGCTTGAATAGGATATTTACTGAGCTTCCGGTGTCTACTAGAATTCGAAAAACTTCGGCTGGACCGAACCAGGAAGAGATGACCATAGGATCTTTGTGATGGTACTGCTTCCCTCTAGGTCACGCCTACTGAATGTGATGTCATCGTTCTCTCTCCGCTTCGGGTGGCGTTATTCTATAACAGAATTAACGCAGTCTTCATCGTTTCTAAGTGACTTTCCATATCTCTCCATCTCTGCCCAGCTTCTGTCGGCGATGTGTGGTCCTCCCGATATGGTATGGGCCACTATCTTCTCTTGGCTGGAGCCGCTGGTGTTGCGATTTCCTCCGCCCACTTCTGGGGGGGGTAGCCTTGGGTTCTCATTGGCAAGAGCCGGAGTCCTATTCTGACTTTTTACATAGCGTTCAGTCTCTTCCTTCTGATGTGTTCTTCAATCAAGTCCCGGAGGTGATGGCATTCACTGGCGTCATGCCCATGAGATTCGTGGAAGCGGCAGAACTTTCCAGACTTAATTGCGTTATCTGATTCCTTCTTGTGTGGGGGGCGTCTGTATTTAACTTCGTCTTGGGTGGCCAGGAAGATGTTTTCGATTGTTTCATTCAAAGGAAGTAAGTGTCATATCTCGGTCCTGGCCGATATAAACGTTTTTCTCCCTTCTTGCCCCAGCATTGTCTCTAGAGTCATTTCTTCGAACGTCCTTTGCTGTAGCGGGTGTGTTGCCATGAGTTGCCTTAGTTTGTTGCCCTATCTTCCTTTCAGTGGCAGTGTCTTCAAGTCTCATATACTTTCCGGATTCATGGAAGAAATCAGGTAAGGTAGCTAGTTTTTCTTTCGTTCATCTTCAAGCAAATTTTGTATCCGGATGCACACCACTACAGAGGGCCATTAAGATAAGTTTCTCATCGGCATCTTGGACTGCAGCCGCCGCGGCATTGAATCGGGTTAGGTATTGCTGCACTATCTCTCCAGGCTTCTGTTTGATATTGGATAAGGAGTAAGCGTCCTTGGGTTGTTCCACATGAATGCGGAACTGGCTGATGAATTTTTCTTCCAACATTTCCCACGGGCTGATGGATCCTTACGGTAAATGGCAGAACCAGGAGGTAGCTAGATCTGCCATGAATAGTGGAAAACATTTGCACAATACTCCTTCTGTTGCTCCGCTCATGAGCATATGCTGTGTGTATCTCTGCAAGTGTACAACGGGGTCAAAGGTCCCCATGTAAGGTTCCATTGTTGGCATTTTCCATTCTCGGGGGGTGATGGAAACTTCGATATTGCGGGCGAAAGGGATGGTTACCCTGGCGCCTATCCCACGATCTCTTTGATCCCGTTGGACGCACTCTCTGAACAACCGTGCCATCCTTTCATCAGAATTTGGGGCGGATAGAAATGAGTTTAGTTCTTCTCTACGGGATTGATTCCATCCAGATGACCTGTAGGGATGGTATCGTCTATCACTCCTAACATTTTCCAGTGGTTGTCTCTGGTCTTCCGGTGGCATGCTGGATTCAGCTATAGTTTGCCCTGGCCTTGATCTTCCCCTGCTGGGTTCTGTTCTAAGCACTTCCTCGAGTCCAACTTTGGGCTGGACTCCAGCTCGGCCCCGTTCATTGGTGTTCCCATGGCTAGGTAGCATGACAGGCTCAGCTACATCCGACCCTCGCCTGGTACCTCCCCCGTTGAGTTCGGTTCCAAGTGTTTCCTCGGGTCGGAATTCGGGCTGAGTTCGGGCTCGGCTCCTACCATTGCTGTTTCTATTGTTAGCCTCTTGGAAGAAGAAAGATCTTTGTCGCCTCCTAGATCCTCCAGACTGGGACTCACCCCATGATTCAGTGTTGCGGTTGGATTCTTCAGCATCCCTTAAGCGTGACATGAGTTGGTCCACCAAGGCTTCTTGTTGGGATGTGAAGCGGTTAGTTGCTTCAGCCACAACCCTTTCTAAATCTACCCTAGTAATTGTTGCCGGTTGTTCCGTGGCAGGGGCTTTCGGATTTGCCTGATCTGTTGGAACGGGACGATTCTCTTGATCTACGACCACTGGATCTGGAATACTGGTAGTTGCGATGCTTTTTCCTTTGTTAATATCTTTCTTCTGCCTGGGGGGCATGTCTTTAAACAATGAGCGATGCTGTTTAGGAAGAAGGTTAAGTGGGAGAAGCTGAAGCTTCGAGCTCCGGTTCTCAGTGAAAGCACCAAAAATGTTTGCATAAAATATGGGAAAACACCTCCAAGTCGTATGATTTAGTCAATTTTATGTTGTTCTTAGTGATTTGGGTGATTTATGCAAATATGTAAAAAAGAGGGACTAAACTGTAAAAGACACACAGATTCATAGTGATTCGGCCAGAATGTGCCCACATCCACTTTATATGTTATTCTCCTTTACTGTTCAGATTACAAGTACAAAGCTTTGACTACAAGTATATGAAACTTGTTTGAAAGTTCTGTCCGTGCTTGAGCTCTCAAAACTTGTCTGCCATTGTTGTACCCCTACCCCTCTATTTATAGAGTGAGACTGGGGGTAGGAGTCTTGGATGTATATAGCTACTGGTGGGCTTGGGCTGACGTGATCTGGCCTGGCAAAGTTGGTTAGGTACGCCTTGGTCCGGTAGTACTTTGGTCCAGTAGTAGATGGTTGGAATGGACTCTAGTTCGCTAGTACTCTGGTCCGGTAGTAGATGGTTGGAGTTGATTCTGGTTCGGTAGTACTCTGGTCCGGTAGTTGATGGTTGGAGTTGATTCTGGTTCGGTAGAGAGTGATGAGGTAGGGCCTTGGTTCGGTAGTGAGTGGTCCGGTAGGGAGTGGTCCGGTGGAGAGTGGTGAGGTAGGGCCTTGGTTTAGTAGTGAGTGGTTCGGTAGGGAGTGGTTCGGTAGGGAGTGGTTCGGCGATGTGCTCTTCTCTCCGGTTCGGCGAGACCTTCCTTTCTTTGGTTCGGCGATGTCTTCCTCCCCATTGGTTCGGCGTTGCCTTCCTCTTTCTGGTTTGGTGGAAACACGCCCAACACTCCTCTTTAGCCATTCAAATCTTTTCTTGCCATCCACTTCGCATCATAATTCACGTACACATTTACTTCACATTTCATTTCTAGAAAGAAATGTATGCAAATAAATGGCTTGGAGAAATTTAAGAGGCATACGTTCATTGTTTAAACTCTTGTCTTTTCCATTTGCATGGCCTTTAATATTTTTCTAGCCGATTCCACCTCTTTTATAGACATGAATTACTCTACTCATAGCCTTGCATATCAAGTCGAAAATTCACGTACAAAAATTATTTCCCATTATGTTCTCATATTTAATTTGCATTTAGGAATAATATATGTATAAGTTTTTTTGTTTCTCTTTAATTCTTGTCTCTTTGTTTTCCTAGCATTTACTCTATCAAATCACATAAAAATCTTCTCAATATCTCACTTCCTCATTTTCCTCTTCTGATTGAAATATTTTACAGTAAGTTTCTTTTATTAAATAGGAAATAAATCTCATTCATTCACTAAGCTTTTTATTTGGTAGCCTTTCATTTTCTAAACCCCACATCTTAGCCGTTCAAATCTCTTGAAACCCTAGCCGCCTTCTTTTTATTTCTTATTCATGTACAAGTTCCCATCCTCTCATTTTCATTTGCATGAAGAAAATGCAACGAGCTCTAGGTTATTTCTATGGCTTCCTTCTCTCTTCTTTTTCCACTTTCTTTTTTTTTCCTTTTTCTTTTTGTTTTCTCCTCTCATAGCTCAGCCTCCACCACCACAATATAACTTCCTCCTCACTATTAGACCATGGCCAAGCCCACTTGGTGGTTGAAAGCAAGGTTATGTTCTTTGATTCGTAATTGAATAGTTTAATTCATCTTTTGTTGTGCTGAATCTTATTCTTATGATTTGTGTATTTGTTATATACAAGACATGGATCTTGACTCTCCATCTACTCAAAAGTTTGGTCGTGCCTTGTCGTGCTTTGCGGAGTTTCAATTGTGTATTGTGAATTTGATTCTAGCTTTTAAAAGGTGAGTTTTTATCACTCTAGACATATGTAATTATATTATTGTGGAATAATGACAAGTGGATCTGTATAAATTGATATGTCATTCATACATGCCTGTGATTTGTTATATGATGTTAAATGTTGTTTATATATTTGGTGCATCATCTAATATGTATTTATATGATATACTATTCATTTTATATATTGTATCTCACACTGCAAGTTCCCTATCACTATGGGCTGAAATGATAGGCTCAAATGATTTTTATTGCATTTGTTTTACTTGGAATTGTGGGTTTGAAATGATAGAACCCGGATTTATCTTTTTAAATTATGGATTGAAATGATACATATCCGTATCACTTGACCTAGGTTAGAAAATTTTATACTGGCCCATGGATAAAATTTTATAATAGTCTTCAAAAATTATTAAGTATTTTGAATTTATAAATATATGGAAATTTAGATAAAAAGTTGATTTAAAGATTAGAATATAAAGAGATATTGGTTTTCTATATGTTAAAATTTTATAAGTTGATTTTGGTTTTTTAATTGTAATGAAAAAATCTTTATTTGGTTTTAAATTTGTAATTTAAAGATTTGGAATATAATAAACAACTTAATAATGAAATTTGATTTATTGAATTTTTTTCCATGAAGCGGATATGTTTCTATAAATAGGTTTACGGTGATTTTCTATAAGTTAACTTGTGCAGGTTAATGTATAAAATGTAATTTATATACATGACTCAACTTGATGATTGGAAATTGTTTTCCAAATGGAGATTTTAAGTTAAGAAACGTGTAAAGTCCTATTTAATGAGAGAACATATAAAGTTTTTAATTAATGCAAGGAACATGTAAAGTGTTAATTAATGCAAGAAACATGTAAAGTTTTAATTAATTCAAGAAACATGTAAAGTTTTAATTAATGAAAGAAAAGTGTAAGTTTATAATTAAATGAAAGAAACGTCTAAAGTCCTAATTAATTAGAGAACATGTAAAGTTTTTAATTAATGCAAGAAACATGTAAACTTTTTAATTAATGAAAGAAAGTGTAAGTTTTAATTAATGAAAGAAATGTGTAAAGTCCTAATTAATGAGAGAAAATGTAAAGTTTTTACTTAATGCGAGAAACGTGTAAAGTTTTAATTAATGAAAGAAACGTGTAAAGTTTTAATTAGTGTGGTATTGATTAAATTAATAAATGCACTTTACTGTAATAGGAATGTAAATTAAAACGTACATTTGATAATGTAAGTTTTAATTAGGGTAATATTGGTGGAAATAACAAACGCTCTTTACTGTAATAAAAATGTAAATTAAAACGTACATTTGATAATGTAAGTTTTAGTTAGTGTAATATTGATTGAAAATAATAAATGCTCTTTATTAAAATGAAATGTAAATTAAAACGTACATTTGATAGTGTAAGTTTTAATTAGTGTAATATTGATTAAATTGATAAATGCTCTTTATTGTAACAAATGTAAGTTAAAACGTACATTTGACATGTAAGTTTTAATTAATGTAATGGTGTAATTTAAATTGATTAAAATGATAAATGTTCCTTACTGTAATAATAAAATGTAAGTTGATAATGTACATTTGATATGTAAGTTTTAATTAATGTAAATGGCATATTTTAAATGATTAAAATAATAACGTTTCTTTATTGTAATAATAATGTAAGTTAATAAGGTAATTTTAACTTAACATGAGAATTTCAGCTTTAAATTTGATATTACTGTAACAAAGTTTATTCAACTATAAGGCTATGATAAAATGACCATGTTAAATTTGTAAGTATATAAATACTTTGATTATATAAAATGTTAAAGTGGAAAGTATTACATTCCAAAAATGCTATAACTCCTTAAGGTTAAATTTCCAAAATGCTATGATAATTTAAAGGAATATTTTAAGTTTAATAATTGAAGGAAATATTCAGTGATTTAAAAATTTGGGTTTTATTTAAATGATATATTATTGAATTAGTTTAAATGGAAATGATACTATTGTGATATGGTTTTCAAATGAGTATGATATTTTTTTTGAAAGTATATACTAGTTTGAAAGAAATGATATGATTTTGAAATGGATATGCTAGTTTGGTTTTGAAAGTATAAATGATTTTTAAATAAATATCCATGGGCTATAATAACGTTTGGTTGTTAAAGAGACCGGGATCTGAAGTTGGCATACTCTCTGCCAACTCCGAAAACCACTTTAACAACTGTGTACGCGGTGGAGATTCCAGAATGAAGTAGGATGGTGGCGGCGTTTCCTTTGAGGTAAATACGTGGACCCGACTCCCGTGAGTTGGCATAAGGTGGCTAACAGGAGCGATTCTCGGGCCAAGGGGTTTAGCGCCCTTTGCCTGATACTCCTCTTCGATACTATACTCTGACTTTGGATTGATTCGGTGGCCACCTTTACTTTTGATTTTAGGGGGGAGTTTGTTCGAGGTGGGCGGTAACTGCGGTTACGCGCTACCACCAGTCCGGATAGCAATTGGTATATCTACCCTGGCATTGCCTAGTTGTGCCGTGTCACCTACCTTAGCGTGCCTTATACGATTTTGGTTTTGTACCATACCTATGGAGTGCCCTCTGATGACGCCCACTACGGGGGAGATTACGGTGCTGTATAGACTATGAGAATATATAAATGTGTTAAGGTGGAAAATGTAAAGCCTTAACGCTATTTAAAAGTAAGTTTATTTTAAAAGTAGACACTATTATAATAGCGAAATATACTACATAGTAAATAGTTTAACGGATCCTTAGAGGATGGGCGGTCCCAAGCATCCTTTAAGTTACTTGTACCTTATATTACAGTTCACTTGAGTTCGTTTACATTGTATAAGTATGTATGTCCTGACTCGAGTGTTTTGTGTTTTGCTTTACGCTCGGGTTAGATTGAGTGATACGGCATTAGCGACTCCCCTTCGGAGTTGGAGCTTTGCTTGAAGATCCATCTATCTATTTCAATTCCAGTTATTCAGTTGATCCCAGTGATGTATTCAGCTTTGTACATGATTACTGTATTAAACTCCTATTGTATCTTGTTTAACTCAAATGTTTTATATAGTAGCTTCATGAACTACTATTTCTTTACTTCCGCTGCATTATATTACTCTGTGTCTGTGATCTGTGATTTATTTGTTTGCTGTATATTCTGAGTTTTGCCAAATTTATATTTACAATTCGGTATTTTGAGCAATTCAAATCTGGCGTGTTTGAATGCGAATGGTTCAAAATATCGGGTTGTTACAGAAACGGGATTGGTATTGTGCTAACATCTGTGGATGAAGGGAAACAGGTTGGAGGGATCCAACTGGATTCCTCAACAATATTGATTTATTTACAGATATTTGTGATATATTTGATTATCATATGATGATATACGATGTTTTGGTTGTCGTGATTGACGTATTTAGTGTTGTTGCAGCATTGGGCCTATTTTTGAGAATAATAATAATGTTTAAGTGATAATTTCAATTTAAAAAGGATTTTTAAAGTAATTTTGGAAATCGATGTTTTATTAATTTTAAATGGTCAAGTAAATGGATTCATATTAAATAAACGAAAGTTATAATTTTATTGTTACAAAAGTTATAATTTTTGGAAAATAATACTTAAGTATGATTTTGGAGTTATATAAGCTTTAATAACGATTTGTAAATTATTAAAAGGATTGGTTTATTTATATTGAGATTTTTGATTTATTTTAAATGGTTTATATATAAGACTTATAAAATTGATATTTTATAAATCAAAATGATTGAGTTATAAAGGAGTTTTGAAAGTGTTAAAATGAAGTATAAGTAAATCTTATAAGTAAATAAGATTTATGAAGTAGTGAAGTTATTAAATGGAATTGATTCATAAAGGGATTTTTTACATGGAAGTTTATTTTATAATATAAAAATGGAATTTACAAACATTGTTTTATAAATCCAAAATCAATTGAATTTGATAAATTGAACATAGAAGTTTATTAAAGGAGATATATTCGTGATTTTGGACAGCGAATTATCCTTTAAGTTAAATGTTGTGATAATAAGAGTTTGGTTGGAAAATATATCCACGATTTTGGACAGTGGATAATCTTTTAAAAATGTGTAGAAACATTGAATTGGGTAAATAAAGTATATTCACGATTTTGGACAGTGAATATATTATTAAATAAAATGGATATGTTTCGGGGAAGTGATATTTTAAGATGAAATTAATTTTTTTATAGATGTTTTAAAATGTATTAAGTATCGAAACCATAGATTTCACCATTCATTGTTGAAATAGACGTTTTCAAGAAATAAGGAAATGGTGGACTATAACACTGTTGTTATAGTAAATGATTTTCGAAATTTTTTATATAGTTTTGGGATTTATATATCTGTCTAAATTTTGAATCCCTACACTAGTGATTTTGGGTTGTCGTGACGATGTTTTACGAAACATTCGTTTTGACTCAAATACACGTGTTTAAGAGAATGTTTTCCTTAAAGAATAAAATATATACTTAATTGTGATTTAAGTATACTGAATATGTTCCAAATGTTGAAAATAAATTGATTCGTGAATTACTTATTATCATTAAATAAGTATGGAAACGTTTTCCAATATGAAGTGAAATGTTTTGAGATATATCTTGCAAAGGTATTTTTGGAAAATAAATAATTTGGGAAATTATCTGGAATTTGGTGATGTTGTGCATATCCATTGATAGTTAAATAACCGACTATCAATATTGACCTTTAAATGGGTATTTGTTGTGATTTGCTTGAATTTGAATGCCACACTTATTTTTAAAATAAGCGCTCATATTCGGGTTAGCCGGGAAAGGACCTTTGAGTCATATAACCAATTCCGAATAGTGATACGTCGTAATGGATGGCATTTGAAGACCGGTGTTGAAGACCGGGTATTTATGAAAACGATAGGATAACCTATCGATTGTCTCTGCACCATTAGCTACGGTATGGGGATTTCCTTTGTGATGGGAAGTTCTATCCGGATTGTGAATACCCGGATTTTCAAAGGTTTCGTTGGAAGTGCCTTCGCTTCTGTTCGATCCCAGAACAGACTTGTATGGATGTGTGTCTGACGTTACAAATTGAGGGGTAAAGCTGGTTTCTATCAAATATATTTCCGTTGGTGGCGGAGAATTTATTCTCTTAGCTTCACACCCTTAGAGGTTATATAGTTGATGGTTACTAGTGATACATTCGCAATTTGGTAATGTGGCGAACGAATTGCTGTTGAACATTTGTTGATCAAAGCATAGCTTTTGTATAAAGCGTAGCTTTGTGGACGAGACTGCATCAGGACCTCACACCCTGGAAATGGTAAAAATAGGAAAGATGCGGCAAGGTTATGAGGGTCGCGCCCTTTAGGGTATGTAATTTCCTTCTAGAAAGGGTGGTATCATGGTATGGAGCCCAGATGCTTACTCATGTAGACACCATACATTTATTACTGTGTGATGTTGTTGGATTAGAGGTACCTCGGATAAAGGTCCAAAGGGACCGGGTGATGGCATACTCGATTAGTAGTTACCTAGTTACAGAGGTACCCCGACCTTGTGTTGGCAGAGATCCGGATAGGTTCTCGGGACGTCCCGCCAGTGGCGATCCCATGTGGCAGTAGGAAGTTCCTTAGCCTGACTACTTGTTGGAAATCCAATCTTCAAATACGCACCTTGTACGGTTTTAGTTGTAGAACCTGCCATTTACTTATGATGGTCACCACTGTTTAGATGGTAGCTATAGTAGGCATACGATATTGGTCGTATGTTGGCTAAGATTTATATTATACTTTCGAAATGTTTTCTACACTCTGCACTAATAATAATAAAAATCAAATGATTCTGCGTAGTAAGCATCTTTGACTATCATAAGGAGAAATCTCCTCCGATTATGCGTTTGCATTGTGTGTATGCGGGAGGCCTTATGGTAGTTTCATTTTCCAAAAGCATTGCGAATTGATTTTAAAATTATCCCGTTGTTTGTTTTAAAGATAAATAACTGTTTTAGTTCTCACACCAGTCCCATGACTGACCTGGAGTTTATTGTTCCCTTCCTAAACTCTGGGTGCCCACCAATTTCCACACGGGCAGTCAAGAGTCAGAATATCAGGTCATTCTGGAATTCAGGAGTTGCTGTAGAGATCTGGAGGCAAGCTGGATGGCATGGCATATCAACTAGTATATATAGTATTTCTTTTCCGTTGTTTGTTGTTGTAAACTCTGATAATGTAATGTAATGTGATGTAATGTAATAACTGATATAGTTTTTTGTTTTAATGGTATTCATATATCTACTATATGTTGTTTCGCTGCGATTGTGACATTCTGATATTGTTCTGTTCTATCTTCTTTTTCCTTTCTTCTATCTTTTTCTTCTTCTTTCACCCTAAGGGTTTGGTTTTTCGGCATTCGATTGCTCGGCAGTTGATACAGTGGACATATTGATGTCGATTTTTGAAAGTCGAAGAATCGGGTCTTTACAATATGGTATCAGAGCATTGGTTAAGTGACAACCTTGGCTCTGTTGGGAATTACTCATTAGAGATAGAGTCAGTAGTACTCTAGAATGAGTGTGAGTGTAATAATAGATACGAGTGCGTATTTGTTAGTGAATATAAAAATGTTTTATATTGTGTTTGCTTATCCGTTGAGCTGTTTGTGAATTCTGGTCGGTATGTGGGATGCCATATTATCTATAGGGATTTCTAAACACTTAAATGAGGCAAGTCGACGTAGTATTATTTTAAATTGGGTAAATGAAATAATTTTACCTTGATTATATTGTTCATATAAAGGAAATAATTTTTCAAAAATTATTAAGGTGTACATAAATTGATTGTTTGGTTGTTGAAAATGTAAATATATATAAGTTAATTAAAAGATGTTTGAATAATCTAAATAAAAACAACAGTTGTAAAGAAGAAATTATATAAGAAAATGAATTATAAGTATGGAATTATAATTAATATGATTTACAATTGTGAAATAAACTTATATAGAGGAAGTGGAGCTATATGAATATATTTATAAATATGAGTTGTAAATAAAAATGAATTTGAACTATGAATTTGGAAATGTTGAATCCTGTTTATTTTGGAAGTTATTTTTCAAAATTAAAAGTAAAATAGTGAAATTATATAAGAAAAAGATTTATAAATGTGATTTATGAATAAAAGGAAAATTTTGAAAGAATATTAAGCATTGAATTCACCATTGTTGTTGGGAAATAATAAGGGTGATGACTGCAGCATCATCAGTATCATTTTCGAGTTTCAGTGTGATGGATTTGCTAACATAGTAAATTGAAAATTGAAGTTTTTTTTTTTGATAAACAAATTTGATTTAAAAATCCATGTTATAATTGATAATATAAGTGAAATGATTTTTGGACTTATAATATGTAATAAAAGAAGCTTTGGTAAAGTTGAAATTGATGAATATAAGTGAAATGAGTTTTGAACTTATAATATGAGATAATAAATTTGACTCCGGTAAAACTTAAATAGAATTTACTTGAGAATTGGAATCTGAATTAGATTTATAAGTGGAAATTTAAGTTAAGTTAAACAAACGATGTTTGAAATGAAATATAACTTAAGTGATGTTGAATGAAGTTGATTTTGGTATCGAAGTAAAATAATAAAGTGAATTAAATGAATGTGAACTTGAGTTATATAAATGAAATTCAACTCTATATTGTAAAATGAATTAGCAATTGAATTAATGAATGAATTGAATGTTAATCAATCTAATGTAAATACATTTATATGGAATAATGGATGTAATTGTTAATTCATTAAAGCTAATTAAAAGTGTTAGACCAAATTGAATGTAAAGTAAAGTAAATTGAATGAATTTGGTTGTATTGAATATACATTGATTGTTAGATTGTTGTTAGCTGATTGTATATAATTCATTAAGTGTTAAAGAAATTGAATTGATAAATGGAAAGTTATATAATTGAATTTGAATTGAAAGTGAATTATGTAAACTGGTTGTAAGCAATTAAAATTTGTATCGAAACCTTATAAAATGCTTACGGGAATTATTTTGATTGCATTGCTTATGAAAACTATATATTTTCTATTGAAATTTAGTGAAATGTAAATGAATTTCCTATATATGTCACTTACATGTTTAAATTAAGTAAGTACAGGTACCGGGGCTGTAGTTGGCTGGATTTGGTCACGCTAAAATGCTAGTAAATAACTGCTTTGCTTAAAAATGCTAAAAAGGTATGCCTACGCAATAAAAATAGGAAATATGTACTATTTTTTTAGTTTTCCGACCGTGTGGGTCGACGTATGTATATATATATCTGTTGTGATCCTACTACGATCGAACCGCGCAAAGGAGACTCTAGCGAAATTTTTTGAAAATTTAAGGCGTTAGAATATTTTTAAGAAAATGGGGAAATTTTGAAAACTATAACTTTGATTTTGAGTTAAAAGTTAAATGATATTAGTTGGTTTTGAAAAAAAATAACCAAGTATGATTTGAAAACTTAGTAAAGTTATTATAAGAAGTTTAACTATGTATTTTGGAAAAGTTAAAATGTTTAAATGAATTTGAAATCTAATTTGAACAAATGGTTTTGAAAAGTGAATGAATTTCAAGACTTTTTCTTACTTGGTAATTTCGAGGACGAAGTTCTTTTAAGGGGGGAAGTTTGTAATGACCCAGAATTTCTGTCAACTAAAATTCATATATTTAATTGAATTTAAATATTAATAAGTAAGATTTATGAGTCGAATAAATTTTATTTCGAATATCTAGATCTAATTGGATAATTTAATAGTTGAAATTATAGAAATAATTGGAAATTGGGTTTAATATGATTAAAATTGATTTGTAAAGTTATAATAAATCATATTGGAGTTAGGATGACGTTATAGAACTTTTAAAATCGAACTAAAAGTTAAATTGTGAAAATTGAATATTTTAATATTTAATTGACGTATAAAAATAGGCATTTTTCAAACAGTCTCGGATTTCGACAAAATCAGTTTCATCGGATTCGTAATGGTAAATTATTGTATGGTTTCAAATTTCATGTCAATCGGATTTACGGTTTGTCCTGGGCAAGCCAAAACGCATAGAAATCAGTTTAATCGATTTAATTTAAATTTGATCGTTTATTTCCGTAACTCGCACATATGATCGAATTAGCTTCCGAAACACGTTCCATTGTGTTCGCAACGCGGGGTAAACCCTAGAAACGCCAGCCGGCACGCTTCGTTTGGAGTTCAGAAAAATTTCGGATGAATAGTAATTTGGCGAATTTTCTATAAAAGGACCTCCTTATTCACTTTTTCAAACAAAGAAAAACAAAGCCCTAGTTCTAAGCTTCAGCCGCCATTATTATTTCGAACGGCCAGAAAACACTCTTCTTCTTCCCTCGATTTCATCTAATCCAAGCATCAATTCAAGATACTTTCAACATGAAAGTTGTTGACAACAACGAGAACTATATATCCAACGGTTGAGATGTTGTTTAGCGAAGTGGATAGCTCCTATTTTGGCTCCGTTCGTGCACGAGTTGGCCATGTTGCCAAGTCTAGGGGCGACCGACCTTCACCTTGCTCGTGGTGGTGGTGGAGTCGAGTACGAGCTACATGATGGTGGTGTTCGATCATCTTCAAACTACAAGTGGTAGGTGCGATAATTAGGGCATGTCGATGGCTATGGGTTCGGTTCTACTGGGAATAACGCATGAGGAAGAAGCAAAACACACGGCCAAATCTGGTGGGAAGGCAATCGGACGGCTCTGATTTAATCTGGGTATAAAAATATAAAAGAAATTGAAAATTAATTTATATTATAATGTGTACGAACTTTAAAAATTGAAAACTCTGTCATACTAGATCGGAAATTGACGAAACAAGTTGCGTTGGCTTCGTTTTGTCGAGCACTACTCAATGGAGCTGGTTTGGAGTTAATTTGGAGCTAGTTTGAATTTTGGGTAAAATTAAACGCGTGTTTATTTTTTTTCGAAATAAACATTGCAACTATTATTGAAAGCAAGGTGAGAACTTCTCACTCAATCGAATCTGTTTCGATTTAAAATTTAAATAGTTATATTTAAAATTATTGATTGTATGTTTGGATGATAAATTATTATCTGTTGTACTGAAATAGACATTATACGCCGTATATTAAGCGGAGGTTATTTTTTAAAAACATATACCGCGAATATTCCACCTCAAAGTGGAATTCGTATTATCTATGTACTTGGAGTTGATTTCCCGCATTATATAGCGGATGAGACCTTATTGCGCCGTATAATTGCGGATAATATTTTATAAACCCCTTATACCGCGATATTCCGTATTGAAACGCGTTTGGTATTGTGCTAACATGTGGATGTAGGGAAACAGGTTGGAGGGATCCAACTGGATTCCTCAACAATATTGGTTTATTTACAGATATTTGTGATATATTTGATTATCATATGATGATATACGATGTTTTGGTTGTCGTAATTGACGTATTTAGTGTTGTTGCAGTATTGGGCCTATTTTTGAGAATAATAAAAATGTTTAAGTGATAATTTCAATTTAAAAAGGATTTTTAAAGCAATTTTGTAATCGATGTTTTGTTAATTTTAAATGGTCAGGTAAACGGATTCATATTAAATAAACGAAAGTTATAATTTTTATTGTTACAAAAGTTATGATTTTTTGAAAATAATACTTAAGTATGATTTTGGAGTTATATAAGCTTTAATAACGATTTGTAAATTATTAAAACGATTGGTTTATTTAAATTGAGATTTTTGATTTATTTCAAATGGTTTATATATAAGATTTATAAAATTGATATTTTATAAATCAAAATAATTGAGTTATAAAGGAGTTTTGAAAGTGCTAAAATGAAGTATAAGTAAATCTTATAAGTAAATAAGATTTATGAAGTAGTGAAGTTTTTAAATGGAATTGATTTATAAAGGGATTTTTTACATGGAAGTTTATTTTATAATATAAAAATGGAATTTATAAGCATTGTTTTATAAATCCAAAATCAATTGAATTTGATAAATTAAACATAGAAGTTTATTAAAGGAGATATATTCGTTATTTTTGACAGCGAATTATCCTTTATGTTAAATGTTGTAATAATAAGAGTTTGGAAATTATATCCACGATTTTGGACAGTGGATAATCTTTTAATAAATGTGTAGAAACATTGAATTGGGTAAACAAAGTATATTCACGATTTTGGACAGTGAATATATTATTAAATAAAATGGATATGATTTGGGGAAGTGATATTTTAAAATGAAGTTAATTGTTTTAAAGATGTTTTAAAATGTATTAAGTACCGAAAGCATAGATTTCAACATTCATTGTTGAAATAGACGTTTTCGAGAAATTAGGAAATGGTGGACTATAACACTATTGTTATAGCAAATGATTTTCGAAAGAAAATGTTTTATATAGTATTGGGATTGATATATTTATCAAAATTTTGAATCCCTATACTAGTGATTTTGGGTTGTCGTAACGATGTTTTACGCAACATTCGTTTTGACTCAAATACAAGTATTTAAGAGAATGTTTTCCTTAAAGAATAAAATATATACTTAATTGTGATTTAAATATATTGAATATTTTCCAAATGTTGAAAATAAATAGATTAGTGAATTACTTATTATCATTAAATATGTATGGAAACGTTTTCCAATATGAAGTGAAATGTTTTGAGATATATCTTGCAAAGATATTTTTGGAAAATAAATAATTTGGGAAATTATTTGGAATCTGGTGATGTTGTGCATACCCATTGATAGTTAAATAACCGACTATCAATATTGACCTTTAAATGGGTATTTGTTGTGATTTGCTTGAATTTGAATGCTACACTTAATTTTAAAATAAGCGCTCATTATTCGGGTTAGCCGGGAAAGGACCTTTGAGTCGTATAACCCATTCCAAAAAGTGATACGTCGTAATGGATGGCATTTGAAGACCGGTGTTGAAGACCGGGTATTTATGAAAACGATAGGATAACCTGTCAATTGTCTATGCACCGTTAGCTACGGTATGGGGATTTCCTTTGTGATGGGAAGTTCTATCGGGATTGTGAATACCCGGATTTTCAAGGGTTTCTTTGGATGTGCCTTCGGTTCCGTTCGATCCCGTAATGGACTTATATGGATGTGTGTTTGACATTACAAATTGAGAGGTAAAGATGGTTTCTATCAAATATATTTCCGTTGGTTGCGGAGAATTTATTCCCTTAGCTTCACACCCTCGAGGTTATACAGTTGATGGTTACTACTGATACATTCCCAATTTGGTAATGTGGCATACGAAGTGCTGCTGAACATTTGTTGATTAAAGCATAGCTTTTGTATAAAGTGTAGCTTTGTGGACGAGACTGCATCAGGACCTCGCACCCCAGAAATGGTCAAAACAGGAAAGAGGCGGCAAGGTTATGAGGGTCGCGCCCTTTAGGATTTGTCATTTCCTTCTGGAAAGGGTGGTATCATGGTATGGAGCCCAGATACTTACTCATGTAGACACCATACATTTATTACTGTGTGATGTTATTGGATTAGAGGTACCTCGGATAAAGGTCCAAAGGGACCGGTGGATGGCATACTCGAGTAGTAGTTACCGAGTTACAGAGGTAGCCCGGCCTTGTGTTGGTAGAGATCCGGATAGGTTCTCGGGACGTCCCGCCAGAGGCGATCCCATGTGGCTGTAGGAAGTTCCTTAGCCTGGCCATTTGATGGAAATCCAATCTTCAAATACGCACCTTGTACGGTTTTAGTTGTAGAACCTGCAATTTACATATGGTGGTCACCACTATTTAGATGGTAACTATGGTAGGCATACGATAATGGTCATATGTTGGCTAAGATTTATATTATACTTTCGAAATGTTTTCTACACTATGCACTAATAATAATAAAAATCAAATGATTATGCATAGTAAGCATATTTGACTATCATAAGGAGAAATCTCCTCCGATTCTGCGTTTGCATTGTGTGTGTGCGGGTGGCCTTATGGTAGTTTGATTTTCCAAAAGCATTGCGAATTGATTTTAAAATTATCCTGTTGTTTGTTTTAAAGATAAATAACTATTAGTTCTCACACCAGTCCCATGACTGAACTGGAGTTCATTGTTCCCTTCCAAAACTCTGGGTGCCCACCAATTTCCACATGGGCAGTCTAGAGTCAGGATATCAGGTCATTCTGGAATTCAGGAGTTGTTGTAGAGATCTAGAGGCAAGCTGGATGGCATGGCGTATCAACTAGTATTTATAGTATTTCTTTTCCGTTGTTTGTTGTTGTAAACTCTGATAATGTAATGTAATGTGATGTAATGTAATAACAGATATAGTTCTTTGTTTTAATGATATTCTTATATCTATTATATGTTGTTCCGCTACGATTGTGACATTCTGATATTGTTCTGTTCTATCTTCTTTCTTTCTTTCTTCTATCTTTTTCTTCTTCTTAAACCCTAAGGGTTCGGTTTTCCGACATTCGATTGCTCGGCAGTTGATACAATGGACCTGTTGATGTCGATTTTCGGAAGTCGAAGAATCGGGTCTTTACAACTTGATTGTAGTTTAAATAATAACATGTGATTTTTCTCGTATGCCAACAAATTTATACTTTATGCTCATATGGTTCTGTGCTAACAAGTTTGGATGCATGCGCAAGACCAAGTTTAAGGCATTTAACCCTAAACCAAATCAGTCTCACATGAAAAAAGGGAAAGGTATGCCGATGATAGATCTAATAAAGTGGAAACATCATCTTTATGTTTAAAATACACATTGGATTTTCGGTAAAAAAATTTAAAAAAAAAATCTATTTTTAAATTTTTTCGTATTTCAAAAAAGTGAAAATATTCAAAGATTATGTACTTCTAATATTTGAATAAGATTCTACAAATAGTTGAATAAAATTTATGGATATTTTTAGGAAAATATGCATATTTACACCGTTATAGAAAAATAAAAATAAAGTTAAAAAAAGTTCGATCATATTAACATGCCATTAAAATTCATATATAACTCTTGAAAAAAATTGAAATAAAGCTTTCTTATAGAAAATACAAATAAAGGTTAAACTAGACCCCTTTTGAGATGGGTTTTCCACATTTAAAAGGTGGAAATAAGGAATATGCTTGATTTCCGCTGATATATATGATAACAAAGGCCAGATCTCAACATATATAGTCGTGTGCATAAGCGATGATGCAGCGCACCATGTTCGTAAGTCGCATTCCATAAGTCGCGTGGCTTTAAGTAGCTCGCGACCTAGCGAGTTATGCCATCAGCGAGTTATCTCGTCTGAGCGACCTAACGAGCATGCCCACAACAAGTTATGTCACCTGAGCGACCTAACTAGTATGCCAACAACGCCTTAAGTTGGCCGTAACCTAACTACCTAGCAGCATTGGTTTCTTGGGTCGCATCTCCTTAGATCGTTTCACTATGCCGCATTTTCTTCAGTTCCTTAATTCGCTCAAGCTATAAGCCGCTTGCATCTCTTAAGTCGCTAATGTCTTATGTCGCTTGAGTTGAGCCGCTGGTTTCTTAGGTCGTTATGTTGTTGAGTCATGTGATGTATGTTGTAATGTAACTCGTATGTCGATAGGTCGCGATATGTTATGTCGCATGTATGTTGTAACTGTTAGCTCGTGGGTCGTGTGATGTTGAGTCGCGTGGGGTTGTAACTTGTCTTGTTATTAAGTCGCGTCTTTTAAGTCGTTAGTCACTGATTGTTAAGTCGGCTGTCTGTTGTAAATTCTCTATAAATAGGGGGTTGTGTTGTCATGTAAAGTTGGTTGATTTTGAATAAAATTTGTTGAGAGCTTTGTGCCTCTTTAAAATTGGAAGTTGAGTGTGAACTCCTTTCTCCATCTTCGGATATTCGAGTGCGCACGAATCAACGAACTTGAAGCCGATTTACGGAATCTCATGTGCGAGATCAACGTCGAAGAATCGTAGATCTTCTAACACGGTATCGTGCGTGATCAACGTGTTAAAGATAGCTAGAATCCGGTATCTCGAGAGATCAATGGATTTGGGCATTTATCCTGGGTATCATCAATCCATCGATTCATCTTTGTATCGTTCCATCGTTGTTTGTTGTTGTTGCATCATTTTGCTTCAATTGTTATTATCCGTTGCGTCAATTTGGTATCAAAGCTTAAACTTAGCTAATCATAGCTAAGCCGAGCCTGTTGGAGTAAAGAGGAAGTATTGGAGTTTAGAGCCGAGCCATACAAGAGCCAAATCAGATCAGATTTGAGCTAAGCAAAGCCGAATCAAGTTGAGCTAGAATTGTAGTTTGTTGAAGATTCGACAATGCCTCCAAGAAGGGTTAATCGTCATCAAAATGTTGCAGATGTGTATCGAAGAGAAGATGCTGAAAAAATGGAGCAACAAATTAGTGATAAATTCAATGAGAAGTTTGATGAGGGAATTGGTAGATTGGAAAGGCTCATGATGGATATAAATCAAACTCGACATAGAGCATCGCCAGGTTAAAATCAATGTGGTCATAGAATTTCGCCATCAAATTCCGAGAGAAGAAGAATGTCACCACTATCGGATCGGGAAAGAAGAGAACTATTGGTTTTGGGAGAAAGATACGTGCGTGGTAGCAGAAACGTTGATGGTCAGAATCGACATCGACATACGTCAGATTTGGAGGAATCCAGTGATGGTGATAGTAGCTCTTGTCGAAACCATGGCCAAGGACGAAGTCGAAATAGAGATTTCGAAGATGATCGTCGATGGGAGTCGGGGATGAAAACAGAGATTCCAGAATTCAAAGGGGGAATGATAGCAGAAGGGTTTCTGGATTGGTTATCAAATGTTTAAGAAATTTTTGACTTCAAGGAATTACCCGAGCATCGTAGAGTTAATTTGGTTGCTACACGATTGAGGGGAAGAGCTATGGCATGGTGGCAACAAACTAAACTTACACGGAAAAGAATGGGAAAGTCGAAGATTGTTTCATGGGAAAAGATGAAAAAGTTGACGAAGGCTACTTTCTTGCCTTATAATTATCAGTCTCTTATGTATCATCGCTTACCGAATTTGGGACAAGGGACAAAGTCGGTAAATGATTATGCAGATGAGTTTTACCAACTGATTGCTAGAAACGATATCATGGAAACGGAGGAACAGTTGACATCTAGATTTGTTGGAGGACTGAGAATGCAAATTCAGGATATGGTAAATATGTTTGATCCAAGATCTGTTGCTGAAGCACACCAGAAGGCTCTAGCTTGGGAGAAGCAAGCTAGAAGAGGAGGTGGGGCGCTTACAAGTTCGATCAATCAGGTGAAAGGGGCTAGTAGCAATACTAATGTTTCCAAGGCTGTTAGTAAATCGGTTGTCAATGAAGTTGCTAAGACCAAGGTCAACAACAATTTCAAGTGTTATAACTGTCAGGAGTTTGGTCAGTAGAGCAATGAATGCCCGAAGCCTAAGAAGCGAGCGATGGTTGCTGAGGTTGAGGATGAGGATGAGGAAGCAGAAATAGAATGTTGCAATTCACCACAAGTTGAGGAGGAAGAAGAATTATTGATGGGAGACGAGGGATATTCTTTAATGATGAGGAGATCTTGCTTGACGCCAAAGCAGGAAGAGGAGACTAGCTGGTTGAGGAGTAATATTTTTCTGTCGACGTGCACTATTTTGGGAAAGGTTTGTAAGTTTGTTATTGATGCAGGAAGTTGTGATAACATCATCTCTACAGAAGATGTAAAGAAGTTGGCGTTAAAGACAGAGAAGCATCCCAAACCCTACAAATTGTCTTGCCTGAGGAAAGGTGGGGAAGTGAAGGTTAGTCGAAGAGCTTGTGTAACTTTTTCCATCGGAAAGAAGTATAAGGATGAAATTTGGTGTGACGTGGTGGATATGGATGTATGCCATTAGTTGTTGGGAAGACCGTGGCAGTTCGATAGAGCCGTGCAACACGATGGTAGGACTAACTGCTATAGTTTCATGTTCAATGGTACTAGAATCACTTTAGTTCCTAAAAAGCAACAACAAAGTGAAAGCAAGTTGGAGGAAATCAATGAACTAATGACTCTGTTATCTTTGAAGGAGTTTGTCAAAGAAGTAGTGTATGGGCCTGAAGTATTTCTATTGATTGGATGTCAAAGTAGTGAAACAGTTGAAATTCTTGAGGAAGTTAAGCCAGTGTTGAAGGAATTTGAAGACGTATTTCATGAAGAATTACCAGAAGAGTTACCACCGTTGAGAGACATACAACACCAGATTGATCTTGTTCCGGGAGTTGTGTTACCACATAGACTAGATTATAGAATGAGTCCAAAGGAGCACGAAGAGTTGAGAAGGTAGGTGGAAGAGTTACTTGAACAAGGGTGCGTACAAGAAAGTTTAAGTCCTTGTGCAGTACCAGCCTTGTTAGTGCCAAAGAAGGATGGAACTTGGAGAATGTTTACAGATAGTCGAGCACTAAACAAGATTACGGTGAGGTACAGATTTCCGATGCCAAGATTGGACGACTTGTTAGATCAGTTGAGTGGAGTTGCTATCTTTTCAAAGATTGATCTGAAGAGTGGGTATCATCAGATTCGAATTCGACCAGGGGATGAATGGAAGACATCCTCCAGGACACGGGGGGGGGGGGGGGGGGGGGGTGTTGTATGAATTGCTGGTCTTGCCATTTGGTCTTTCGAATGTACCTAGTACTTTTATGCGAGTGATGAATCAGATCTTTCGACCGTTTATTGGAGAGTTCGTGGTGGTATACTTTGATGATATATTGACATACAGTGGAAGCACAGAAAAACATCTACAACACTTGTGGGAAGTGTTGATGATACTTCATCGGGAGCAATTTTACACGGCAACAAAGAAGTGCATGTTCATGACACACGGTGTTTTGTTCGCGGGGCGTGTGTTCTCCAAGGAAGGTATCGATGTGGATCAAGTAAAGTTGAAGCAGTCAAGGATTGGCCACAACCCAGGACTGTAACTGAAGTGAGAAGTTTCCATGGTTTAGCATCATTCTACCGAAGGTTTATTCCACATTTTAGTAGCGTGATGGCACCGGTAACAGATTGTATGAAAGGAAAGCAGTTTGTGTGGACTGAAGAGGCTGATTCTGCTTTCCAATAGATCAAGACACTTTTGACTATAGTATTGATTCTTAGATATCCGGACTTTCAGTTGCTTTTAGAGCTGGATACTGATGCGTCTAAAGTTGGAATTGGCGGAGTGTTAAGTCAAAAGGGTCGTCCAATTGCTTATTTTAGCGAGAAACTTTCTGGAGCCAAGACAAGATACAGTACCTATGACTTGGAGTTCTATGCTATTGTCCAAGCCATAAAGCATTGGAGACACTACTTGTTTTATAAAGAGTTTGTATTGTATACCGACCATGAAGCATTGAAATATTTGCAGGGACAGGATAAAGATTGTAGCCAGGCATGCTTCATGGATCACATACTTGCAACAGTTTACATTTGTTGTAAAGCATAAGTCGGGAGTTACAAATCGTGTGGCAGACGCATTGAGTAGAAGAAATCATTTGTTGACTACGATGAGAGTTGAAGTGACGGGGTTTGATGTGTTTCCAGAATTGTTTGTTGAGGATCCTTACTTTGCTAAGATTGTAGATGAAGTCGAGAAAGGGAAGACGGATGAGTATGTGTTGGTAGATGCTTTTCTATTCAAAGGAAATCGATTGTGTATATCAGAGTGCAGTTTGCGAATGAAGATTGTGAAGGAATTGCATGAAGAAAGTCATGTGGGAAGAGATCGTACCTTGCAGTTGATTTCTCAATCATATTTTTGGCCTTCCATGAGGAAAGAAGTTGAAAGATTTGCGCGGAGATGTCACATATGTCAAGTTTCCAAAGGGACAGCTACGAATGCAGGATTGTATATGCCATTGCCCGGGCCTACTAGACCATGGTTTGATGTTAGCATGGATTTTTTTGGGTTTGCCAAGAACTCAACGAGGGAATGATTCTATATATGTTGTGGTGGATAGATTTTCGAAGATGGCACATTTCATAGGTTGTAAAAAGACCGCCGATGCTGTCCATGTTGCTCAATTGTTCTTTAAAGAGGTTAATCGACTACATGGGCTACCTGAGACCATTGTTTCTGACCGGGATACTCGATTTCTAAGTCATTTTTGGTTGAGTCTGTGGAAGACGGTTGGGGCTAAGCTGAATTTTAGTAGCGCCTATCATCCACAAACGGATGGGCAAACGAAAGTGGTGAATAGATCTTTGGGAAACTTGTTGAGATGTCTTGTGAAGGATAATTTGAAGAGCTGGGATGTGAACTTGTGTTAGGCAGAATTCACACATAATCATGCCGTTAATCGAAGTACTGGATTCAGTCCATTTCAAGTAGTATATTCAGCAATTCCGAAGGGACCGTTGGATTTGTCGACAGTTCCACTTCAGAAAGGGGTTGTTAAACGAGCTCGTGATTTCGTTAATGAGTTGCAAGAGTGTCACAGGATTGTTCATGAATGATTGCTTAAGTCAAATGAGAAGTATAAGCAACTGGCAGATAAGAAGCGAAGGAGTGTGGACTTCAAAGAGGGTGATTTTGTTTACGCAGTATTGTCGAAAGATCGTTTTCCAGTTGGAACTTACAACAAACTGAAAGCCCGAAAGATTGGTCCAGTAGAAATCTTGAAGAAGATCAATGATAATGCTTATCGGTTGAGATTGCCGGATCATATCCATACTGCTGACATTTTCAACGTCAAAAACTTGATCCCATATCATGTGAATGACTATGTCGAAGAAGAGGAAATTGTGTGTTCGGGGTCGAATTCTTTTCAACTAGGGCAGGATGATGCAGCGCACCATGTTCGTAAGTCGCATTCCTTAAGTCGCGTGGCCTTAAGTCGCTCGCGACCTAGCGAGTTATGCCATCAGCGAGTTATGTCGTCTAAGCGACCTAACGAGTATGCCCACAGCAAGTTATGTCACCTGAGCAACCTAACCAGTATGCCAACAGCGCCTTAAGTCGGTCGCGACCTAACTTCCTATGCAGCATTGGTTTCTTAGGTCGCATCATCCTTAGGTCGCATCTCCTTAGGTTGTTTCACTATGCCACATTTTATTCAGTTCCTTAAGTCACTCAAGCTATAAACCGCGTGCATCTCTTAAGTCGCTAATGTCTTATGTCGCTTGAGTTGAGCCGCTGGCTTCTTAGGTCGTTATGTTGTTGAGTCGCGTGATGTATGTTGTAATGTAACTCGTATGTCGATAGGTCGTGATATGTTATGTCGCTTGTATGTTGTAACTGTTAGGTCGTGGGTCATGTGATGTTGAGTCGCGTGGGGGTGTAACTCGTCTTGTTATTAAGTCACGTCTTTTAAGTCGTAAGTCGGTGATTGTTAGGTTGGCTGTGTGTTGTAAATTCTCTATAAATAGGGTGGTGTGTTGTCATGTAAAGTTGGTTGATTTTGAATAAAATTTGTAGAGAGCTTTGTGCCTCTGTAAAATTGGAAGTTGAGTGTGAACTCCTTTCTCCATCTTAGGATATTCGAGTGCGCTCGAATCAACGAACTTGAAGCGGATTCGCAGAATCTCGTGCGCGAGATCAACGTCGAAGAATCGTAGATCTTCTAACACGGTATCGTGCGCGATCAACGTGTTAAAGATAGCTAGAATCCGGTATCTCGAGAGATCAACGGATTTGGGCATTTATCCTAGGTATCATCAATCCAGCGATTCATCTTTGTATCATTCCATCGTTGTTTATTGTTGTTGCGTCATTTTGCTTCAATTGTGATTATCCGTTGCGTTAGGCGGTCTATTGTTATGTTACTACTGAACAACTAGTCTGAACTACAAGTAACTAAATAGAATATGTAGTGGTGAATACATCTCCTTTTGTTTTTTCTCTCTTTTTCCTTGTAACTTTTGGTGGTACATGTATCCATAACTATGTTATGTTGCATATTATGTAGGGAAGACTTAGAAGGAAATTATGTCAGGATTTTTTCTAGGATTCTCACATAACTAAATTTTATAATAGAAAAGAAGTAAAGAAAAATAATGATAATTAGATTCCTCCAAACAAAATCTTTACTATTTCACCATAAATTACAATAGAACACCAAATAATTGGGAAGATAGCTGAATACTTAAAACCTTCAAAAAATATTTTTTTCTCATAAATCTAATGAATCCTATACATGCCTAATTATAATAACCTAGACAAAATATCTTTTTTTGAAAACCCAGGAAAACCGGTGGGCCGGTATACTCTTGAGAAGGGTATAGTAAAGCCATCCGCTGATCCAAGCCCTCATGCCCCCGGGTAAATTTATATAAGATAGGAAAGCACATGGTAGGAATCGTACCTAGCTTTTTTTAACAGAACCCAAGCCTCCTTTCCACTACGCGCAGAATAAATATTTCTGTGAGAAGCAACTTAATATTTCCATAATTCTTTCCCATGTTGATAATGCATTGCCTTCTTTAATATAATAAAAAAAGCAATTAATCACTCTCCGAAATCTATAGGCAATTAATCACCCCTATAACAATGTATTGAGTCACGATTCCATCTAACTCAAATATCCCTAAAATCATCTTAAATATGGAATATTATATCATCAAACTCTGACAATCTCCACCTTGGTGCGACATTCCATACATGTTATCCAACCTCCACCAAGAACCTCAAACTCCAAGCATTCTTCTAATATTATATATCATTCCAAAAACTAATTAACCTTTGAAATACCTAACAACGTTTACCTCCATTTGAATATGCATTGTAACATCCCGCCTTTTTGTACGTTTTAAATCGACGATAAACCACACACGTCAGAATCAAACCGTACAAAATGGTGAATTGTTATTGGGGTGAATAAGAAAAAGGAAGAAAGAAAGAAAACAAAACAGAATCTCGCAGCGGAATGATAAAATATAATAATTAAATAACAGTTCATGAAGCTGTTTTACAAAACATTTGATTATACTTATACAACACAGAATCAGAGTTGCACATACCAAAGAATAATAAATAACAATACAGAGGAACAGTGTGATGCAGTGGAACAACATAGTATATAATAATAATAATATCTTTGTCGTCGTCCTCCAAAATAAAGTCTTCAAATCCTGTAATGCTCAGGCTGACCCGAGCGAATTGAAAATACAAACACTCGAGTCAGTACCAAAAGATCTTATGTGAGTTAAATCAACGGTAAATAAATATGAGTGCAAACGGCATCGAAGATGTTTATGGGGTTTGACATCTCCTATCTAGAGTCTAATTTGAGTGCAATAACTTATGAGATGCTCGGGATTCACATCTCCTAAGGATCCGTTAAACTATCTACCATGTAGTAATATACGTTATTATAATAGTGTCTACAGTAAAGTATAATATAAATTTAAAATAGCGTTTAGGCTTTACATTTCCACCTTAACACACTTTTATATTCCTACGGTCTATACATTACCATAATCTCCCCCATATGGGTGTCGTGAGAGGGCACTCCATAGGTATGGTACAAAACCAAAATCGTACAAGGCACGCTAGGGTAGGTGACACGGCACAACTAGGCAATGTCAGGGTAGATATACCAATTATGCTTCCGGGCCGGTGGTAACGCGTAGCGTGCAGCTACCGCCCACCTCGAGCCACACCCCCAAATAAAAAAGTCAAAAGTGGCCACAGAATCATTCCAAAAGTCAGAGTATAATAACAAAGGGATGTGTCCGATCAAAGGAGCTACCTCATTAGCCCGTCAATCGCTCCTGTTTTAGCCACCTTATGCCAACTCAAGGGAGTCGGGTCTACATATATACCTTAAAGGACGTCGCCACCATCCTACTTCATTCTGGAATCTCCACTGCATACACGGTTGTTAAAATGGTTTTCGGTATCGACAGAGAGTATGCCCATATCCGATCCCGGTCTCTTCAACAACCAACCGTTATTATAACACCGTGATCATTTTCATAATAGTTTATACTTTAAAACCAAAATATCATTGCCTTTTTCAAAACCAAATCAGTACGCTATCGTTTTTCACTTCAAATATATCTTTTTCCAAAGTCATAGCACGTTCGAAGTTGTAACAGTTCGAAATCCCAAACACTTGAAATATAACACTTTCAAATCATAATACTTTCAAACTCATAACTTTAAAACATAACTTCCACCACTTAAATGGTTTAAATATTAAAATACTTTATATAATAAAATAGCTTCTTCAATTTCACAAATCAATTCCAAAACAACTCGTATTTCTAGATTTTAAATATAACCCAATCCCAAATCATAAATTTCAATTCAATTCAGTTTTCAAATAAACTATTCCAAATTATATCGATTTCAAAACAGATTTGATCCACAGAATAAACCCTTTCAAATCAACATATTTCAAATTTTAAGTATTCAAAAATTTCGAAAATTTCAAAACTAAGTTTGGAAATTTCATATATACATATATATATATATATATCGAATTCAATTTTCTATTATTTAGTTTTGAAATATTTTACTTAATACGTCCAGTATCATTTAAGTAAAACCCAAATTACAAATAACCAAATATTTCCTTCAATTTATTTATACTTTAAATATTCATTTACTTCACCTTAAACCAAAATCAAGTTAAAAAAAATCAAACCTTCTAAAATTTTAAATTTAATAAATTTCACATTAATCTTATTTGAGTTTAATTCTTAAATAAATTCTATTTCAAATAAATCTCAAATTTATCTTCTAACCTTAATTTTATCTAAATCATTATAAACTCTATATTAAACTATAATTTAAATACGTAACCATAATATCTTGAATAAAAATCAACTTACTATTAAGCTTATTCTATATTAAAAAAAATTATACATAGCTTAAAATCAAGGATAAATATCATTTATATATAATATCTAAAATCAATATTTATCTAAAACCATATATTTCTTTGCAAAACCATAGAAATCATTTCAAAATAATTATATATATAGACCACGCTGTCTGTATATAATTTTATATCCAGTGGTCAAGTGATACGGATATTTTTCATTTCAATCGGAAATTTTAAATATAAATGCGGTTATATATCATTTCAAACTGAAAATCCATAACAACTTGCAGTCTATAACAATATAAAATACAACATCCATTCATCCAATATCAATCATCATACACTCATTACAATCATCATCCAATTAAATCAATAACATCAATATAGAAAAGATAATAAATAACAGGTATTTACTAGCAGTTTATATGCAATAATAAATTAAATAACTATTTTATCCAAATAAATTCAAATAAACCGAGATGATGATTCAAAATATGCCAAATAATCATAAATAAATTTGTAATCACGTCATAAATCAATTTAACAAACATGAGAAATTTTAGAAGTTGTGAGTGGGTAAAAACACTCACCTTTTGAATTTAAATTGAATTTAAATCCAATTTAAACCCAAATTCGAATAGTCTCAGAATTTATCCAATTAAATAGATTACTATTAAATTAATTAAATCAAAATTTCAATTTCAATTCTATAATTAGCAATCTTTGTCATTTCTTGAGTTATTCAACCTTCACTATAATTTAGACAAGTTCAGATATCAATTTTAAGTTAATTAATTTGCCCATTACCGCATTAAATCTCAATTATAAATAAATTCACTAACTATCAATTGGAGTTCCAATAAATTCATTCATTTGATTTTAAATCTTGTTATTCAATCCATTATCAACAAATAGATAAAATTACCATTGGTTCATGGTTTATTACATCGTTACTCTCAAATTTCATCTTAATCTCCATTAACGTAATATTTAAATATTTAATTTCATTTATTTTCAATTAATCCGATTATTAAATTTAAATTCCAATAAACTAATAAATCTTGATTTTCCATTCTTTGTATTTCCAATTATCATATTATTATAAATAAAATTAACATTACTTCCAAATATTAACCTAATTTACATTAACATAATATTTAATTACATTTATTGTGATAAACTCCAATTCATTTTAATGGACTAAATATATATGTAATTTATAATAATTGTTGCCATTAACTCTCGATCACATTCTTATAAGTTTATCATTTTCAAACCAATATTAAAATTACTTATAGAGCATTGATTTTATTCAATTACCATTCATTATATATTAATTCATAAATAAATTCAATATATAAGTTTGTATTCTTATATTAAATTTATAGCCTAGTATAACACTTAGACAATTTCATTTAATGTAATTTCATTCAATCTATCAATAATTAGCTTTAATTATCATTGTTACATTTCATTTTAGTATTTATTACATTATTGCATTACGACTTTCTATTTCTTCCCATATTAAATAACAAGATTCATTAAATTAACAAATTTAATTTTGGAAAATTTATGGGTTGTTACACTCTCCCCCAATCAAAACTTCTCATCCCCGAAAAGGAAAGGAGGGAAAAGAAAGAATTAAGTAAACATTACATCTTATTCGAAAATATTAACTTTATAAACAAATAAATTTACAAAATTAATTAATTTAAATAGAATATACCAATTTATAACCATTAATCTTTTTATACTCAAATTAGTAAAGTTTGGAAAACATTTGTCCAATTTTTTTTTCTAAGTTCAAAATTTTCGAAAATTTTCGGCAGAATCTCCTTTGTACGGAGAGGCTCGGGAGAAAATAAAATATCAAATATAACAATATATATCACAATATCTCAAAATAGTATCTCCTAATAAAGGGAAAACAATATAATAACGCTATAAAACCGTAATCTGAGAACATACCTATTTGTCGGGCAATTAACACTTATTTTATGAAACCAAAAGCAGTATCAATTGCTTCCATAACCTGTATTTCACTTATATAATCCAAAAATAGTTAATAATTATATGAAATGAAACAGTTAAAGTTGTTTCAACTGCTAACAGACAATCAATATAAACAACAATCACTTGCAACCAACATACAATCATCATATACAATCAACACAAATCAATTTATTCATCCACATCAACCAAAACAAGTAGTTAGTTCAGGCATAGAAACTTTTAAATTGTATAGAATGGCGAATAAACTATTAAGAATACCATTTACTCAACAGTCTTAGATAAAACTGAATAGATTATTCATACATCCAAACAACTTTAAAGTATCCTTGCCTAAACAACTATAAACCAAAACAAACAACACATTCCAAATATTGTTTAAGTTCATTCTTATTAAAAAAATCTTCATAACATTTATTGCTCATTTTCCTTTTCATTCAATTAATAGTTATCTTCAATTATTTCATTCACTACTTACTAACTTCATTTCATTTATTAATAATATTCATGTTCAATTTAGTTACTTGGCATAACAATTTCATTAACTTAAGTTTATAATCTTTTGCTTACAATGATCCCTTTTCTATCACATTTAATTACAATAACCTTCCAAATTACAACTTAAGTATATAACCATTATAACATCGATTCTTACTAATAAAAGCAATTTATTGAACATTTTCATAACATAAATTTACTCGTACAATTTCCATTACATTTTCTTATTAAACATTACAAATTTTAATATTTGGTAAGTTACATATATGCTTTAAGAATGTAATTGAAAGTTATACAAGTTTTTCTCACTTCTTTTAAATTAATTTAATGTTCAATTGTGATGACCATAAATTGTGGACAATTTAAATTGAAAATATTTAATTGATTTTAAATATTTGGAAGTTAGTTTAACTTGAATTTCAAAATTAATTATGAAATTGGCAATTTAATTGTTAAATTTAATTTATTGAAGTTGAATTAAAATTTGAATCTTCAGTTTTAAGCGGAAGAAAAATATTTCAAAGGCTTGTAAACTTCATATTGATAATACTGAAGATAATGGAAGTTTCAGAATTGAATTTGAAAGTGATTTGTTCAGTTTAGGATTATATCGTTTGAATCGATATTTAAAAATAGCCTTCCAGGGCACAGTCTCGGAATTCGACAAAACCTGTTCCATTAGATCCGAAATATTATATTTTTATCGGATTTCAAATTTCGTAGCATTTGGAGCGATCGTTTGGACGTACGTTAAGTAAGCGCGTTGAAATTTATATCGAATTCAATTTAAATTTAAATTTGTATTTGGTCAACATCAGTTGAAATTATATCTACATAAGTACTTTTTCTTTCCCCATCACAACTTTTCCCTATTACTGTAGCTAGATGACAGCACGCAAGGGATCTTTCTTCCTTTAATAATCACGTCATCTCCTTCTTATTCTTTCAGACAATTTCATTCATTTCAAATGAGAAAAAAATGTATACGGCTGAGCCTTCTCTTAGAAGCCAGAAATGAAAAAAAGTGATGAAAGAAAATATCAGAGTCTCGTTCAAATAGTCGAAAAAAGAAAAAAAATGGCCGATATACATCTTCTCCCAATCCCTTTTTCGTTCAAATTAAAAATGGCCAAGCGAAAATCAAATTTAAGTTCAAACTCGCGTATTCATTCTCCCGTTCCTTTTCATAAATCACGAAAGCGAAATCAAGAAAAAAGAAAAAAAAGTCTCGCGAAATCGATCGAGATTCTGAATCGCGCGCGTGGGCTTCAAGCGCATGGCATGAGGCCAAAGCGGCGGAGGCGCTTGCGCGTGCACTAGGAACCGAGGAGGGTGGTGATCGTTCGTAGTTAGGGTTTTAGGCAACTTCAATCTAAGGTGTCAGGACTTGTTTTCTTGGGATTCAATCGCGACCAGGCGAGGTATCGCGTACACGTGATGGCAAGGCCGGCGCGATGAATGGGCGAGCGCGGCGAATGGGCGAGCGCGGCGGCTAGGATTTCGTTCGAGCGGGTGGTTGATGTGCGTGCGTTGGGCTGGAGATCGATGGCCACGTGATGCTCGTGGTGATGATTTCTACAGAAGATAGGCTTTTAATCTGCAGCAAGATATAATTACAAGTTTATTTTGATTTCAGTTTAATACTAATATATGTATAAAATAGTAAATGTTTACAGCAAGGAAATTTATGAAATCTATATAGATTATTATATATATATATATATATATATATTTAAAAGGAAGATGAATCTGTTTAACTTACTTGATTTATTTATAGAAAAGGTTAAAGAAAAATTTAGTTTTAAACTAAAAATTTTAGTTAAACAAGTTTATTAATGGAAATTGGTTTGAAATAAAGATCATTTGTTTAGCAAATTAATTAAATGAAAATAAATTGTTCGATTTTTTTAGGATATTAATAAATTATACAATTGTTTATACAAGGTCTACAAAACCATGAAATCAAGTGGGATTGGAAACGGATTGCAAAATAAAAGCAAAGGTGAGATCATCTCACTCAAACAAAGGGTTTTTTTTAATTTTAAATAGTTAAATTTCAAATTGTTGATTATGTTGATTGTATGCTTGTATGATAAATTATTATATATTGTATTGAAATAGACCCTATACGCCGCATATTAAGCGGACGTTATTAATCCATATACGCGATATTCCACCTCGAAGTGGAACTGGTATTATATATGTACTTGGAGTTGATTTCCCGCATTATATAGCGGATGAGACCCTATTGCGCCGCCTAATAGCGGATAATATTTTATAAATCCCATATACCGCGATATTCAACCTCGAAGTGGAATTGGTATTGTGCTAACATCTGTGGACGCAGGGAAACATGTTGGAGGGATCCAGCTGGATTCCTCAAAACATTTGAAATTGTTTCATATGTTCCGTGTTCATTTATTTATAATCTGTGTGTGATTATATTTGTGTTTGAAATTGTTGAAGGCTAAAATTTAGCCTAATATATTTTTGGTATCATTAGATACCGAAAATAAATAAAATTGGATTTTTGAAAATTCGAGTTGAGAATTATAGTAAAATTTATTTTTGAGAATTGGATTAATTTAAATAAAGGAATTTTAAGAAGATAAAGTTTTTTTTATCTTATGGAATAAAATTACAAATATGGGAAAAGCTTTAATAAATGGATGGGTAATATTATTCAAAGGTTGAAGAATTTATTCAAAATATGGATTTTAAAGAAAAATAAAGAAATTTATTTTCTTAAAAATGGATTTATTTTTAAAAAGGAATAAATTTGGAAATCCGGTTGGAAATTTATTTAGGAAAGTGAAATGAATTTGGAAAATCAATATGAAAATTTAAATTGGTGTTTTTTGGAAATCAATTGAAAAAAATTGAATTGTTGTTGAATGTGAATAATTGAAATCGATTTGAAAATCGTATATTAAGAGATATCATGGAAATGTAAATTCACTATGGAATTTATAAAGGAAAGGGAAATTTGTTTTAAAAAAATAATAAACATTGATTTATTTTTGAAGTGTGGAAATAAATTTACGAATTTGGAACATAAATTAAAATAAATCGTTAAGGATTTATTTAATTGGTTTAAATGAACCATATTGAAATGAGAGTGTATTCTCCCTGGAAAGCCGAATAAAATTTTCAAAATAGCTTTGATATATATATATATATATATATATATATATATATATATATATATATATATATTAGAATTGGTTTTGAAAAGGATACTTTGGAGAAATTTAACTCCTTAAATTGTTTAAGATCCTTTATGTAAAGGTTTATTAAGTTGATTATAGAAATGATTATTTCTAAGATTAAATCAATAATTGTTTTAGAAAATAGTTATACTTTCTTATCCACTAATTTTATTGGAAAATTGTTTGGACTTAAGTTATATAAATATTATTAGTGTAATTTTTTGTGTGACTAATATTTGTGGATAAAGTATTTTAAAAGCAGACTTTATTTTGAAGCGTTTTCCAAATATATTTTGGATAAGTGATACAAGTTATTTTCAAGTATTCAGACTCGGCAGATTTCCAGTGAAAACGAATAAATATTTAGGAGTGTTTCCATGTAAGGAAAATGATTTGAAATTTGTTTTCAAATAGTTGAAGGGTTAAAAATATATCTTGTAAAGATATTTATGGAAAATAAATAATTTGGGAAATTATTTGGAAATCTGGTGATGTTGTGCATATCCACTGATACTTAAATAACCGACTATCAATAATGATCTTTAAAAGGATATTCGTTGTGATTTGCTTGAATTTGAATGCTACACTTATTTTTTTAAAATAAGCGCTCATTATTTGGATTAGCCGGGAAAGGACTTCGTGTCATATAACCCATTTCGAATAGTGATACGTCGTAAATGGATAGCATTTGAAGACCGGTGTTGAAGACCGGGTATTTGTGAAAACGATAGGATAACCTATCGATTGTCTCTGCACCGATAGCTATGGTATGGAGATTTCCTTTGTGATGGGAAAATCTATCGGGTTTGTGAATACCCGGATTGCAAGGGCTTCTTTGGAAGTGCCTTCGGTTATGTTCGAACCCAGAACAGACTTGTATGGTTACATGTCTGACATTACATTTTGAGATATAAAACAGATTTCTTTCAAATACATTTTTGTTGGTGTCGGAGAATTTATTCTCTTAACTTAACACCCTTCTCTGAGACGTACAAGCTCAGAAGTTATGTAGTTGAAGGTTATCAGCGATATACTCCCAATTTGGTAATGTGGCATGCTGAGTGTTGCTGTGTGTTGATCAATCATTGATCATTTGCTGCACAAAGCATGGCTTTGTGCCAAAGCGTAGCTTTGTGGACAAGACTGCATCAGGAACTCACACCCTGGAAATGGTCAAAACAGGAAAGATGCGGCAAGGTTATAAGGGTCGCTCCCTTTAGGTTGTGTCATTCCCTTCTAGAAAAGGGTGGTATCATGGTATGGAGCCCAGATACTTACTTATGTAGACACCATACATTAATTACTGTGTGATGTTGTTGGATTAGAGGTACCTCGGATAAAGGTCCAAAAGGACCGGGGGATGACATGCTCGAGAAGTAGTTACCTAGTTACAGAGGTAGACTGGTGTTGTGGTTGTAGAGATCCGGTTAGGTTCTCGAGACGTCCCGCCAGAAGCGATCCCATGTGGCAGTAGGAAGTTCCTTAGCCTGACCATTTGTTGGAAATCCATTCATCAATACGAACCTTGTACGGTTTTAGTTGTAGAACCTGCTATTTACTTATGGTGGTCACCACTTTTTAGATGTTAGCTATAGTAAATTGATTTTGGAAGCTTCGGAAAAGGTTGAAGAGATAAAGAGGAGGTTAAGGATTGCTCAGGATAGGCAGAAGAAGTACGCTGATCGTCGTAGAAAGAAGAAGAAAACAACAACATCAGAGAACTCACAGCGGAACGAATGAAATATAATATATCACATAAAATATTACATAGTATCACATTACATCAGAGTACACAACTTATACAACACATGTTAGACAGTTATAAACATCTGTCTAATTCGTACAACTCAACAACAGAAACAGATACGAAACAACACAGCGGAACCATAATATATCTAAACGTGGAAGCCTCCTGCTCCATATCTCCTCCAGAATTCGTCAAGCTAACCTGAATCACTTGACTACTCATACATAATATGAGTACCCAAGAGTTTAATAAAACAGAAATAAACACTCGGGTCAGACAGGGGTCTGGTGTGAGTAAATGGTTTAAAGTTGCTTAACTTGACAAAAATCTTTGGAAAGAAAAGGTATCACGTAAGACTTCCCACACATAAACATGGAAAAATTTTTACCTTACGCTAACCAAAACATTTGATAGGAAATCCAGTGATATTATAATAGTGTCTAGGGTTTTTAAGTAAATATGAAATAGCTGAAATTGTTACATGATTAAATTCCAACTACGAGCCACAAAAGTGGGTAATACAAACAAAATCGTAGGGTGTCGTAGGGAAAATGGGTTTCCATCAATGGCAGGACTACTGGGGTACCGCACGTCACAGTACGTGGCATTGATCGCAGTATCGAGGAGTACGTCCGCTCCCCTGCAACACAAGGCCGGAACCATTCCTTACTGAGAAGTCTCGAACAAGACCACCCCGCAGTTGGCGCGACCAACCACAAACTGCCTAAATAGAAAGGGACCTCTAGACAGGGGTAAATCTCACTCTAAAGTGGGGGCTACCCACGAAGCCTTGCTGCACCTCCCCTGTTTTAGCCATTCCCGGTTGATGAGGCTTGAAGCTGCGATTACCTTTATAGAACACATCACTTAGAATTCTCATCGTCCGCCTGACGATGTGCTGAAAGCATTCAATCCATACAAGTTCGTTCCGGGTTCGAACGAAACCGAAGGCACTATCTCGTTGCACTCATTTTGGAATCACCCTCAAAGTCAACGACCATAGCCCTTGCACTCTAAATCACTATCTCGAATCTATAAGTACTATTCCGTCAAACTCATTATGGAATCACCCACAGAGTTATACTGACGTATAGTTCTTACACCTCGAGTCTTCACTTGCTCCACTTGGATTAACGACCTATCGTTTAATTGGAATCGATGTGGTTTTCGGATATCCAAATATGGAAACCCGATCCCGGTCTCACCGAAACCAAACGCCATTTTAATGTCCAAGTTGTTCTTAAGGGTTTAAATAGTTTATCTTATATTCAGGATGATACAAACAGATAGATGAATCATATTATCACAATAGATAAATCATATCAAACATTCATCTCACAAAGCTGAATATCACATATCTCATAGATATCCAAATCATCTAGTATCAACCAATCACCCAATATCAATCATCCAATATCAATCGATCATCCATAAGCAGAATTGATTATCTTTAAATCAATTGGATTACCTAAATCCTTTTTCATTAATTTATTCCAAATAAATAATTAATCATCTCTTAATGATCTTCCTTAATTAATCTTCCTTGATTAATTATACCTAATAACATTCAAGTAATTATCCCTAACCATATTCAGTAATTAATCTTTAATTACTATCATTAATTACAATAATTAATGATCCTTCATTAACTAATTAACAATAATTAATTACATTAATCCTTAATTAATTACAATTAATTAATCATAATTTAATTAATTACTTTTATTAATCAACCTTGATTAATTGCATTAATTAAATAATCCTTATTAATTAATTAACCTTTTAATTAATTAACTAATTAACCTTTAATTAATCATCACATTTATCATAAACAGTAATTAACAATTTGTAAATACTTATCTTATTTAATTAACTTCTTAATTAATTACATTAATCTTTGATTAATTACTTTAATTAATTAATCTTTAATTACTTCATTAAGTAATTATTAATAAATAATTCGTAATTAATTACCTTATTAATTAATTACAAATTTAATTAATTACCCTTATAAGTAATTAATCTTAAATTAATCACATTCATTAATTAATTAATCACATTAATTAATTATCTAAATTAACTAATTAATTAACCCTTAATTACTTTATAAGTAATTATCATCTAATTACTTTCATTAATAAATCTTAATTAATCTCTTAATTAATTACTTAACAAGTAATTAATTCCGTCATTAAACAATCCTTAATTAATTACTCCATAATTAATTAACTTCAAAAACAATTATGTTAATCAATTCTTAATTAATAATATTAAGTGATTATCTACTAATCATTCCCATTTAATTACTTCCATGAGTAATTCCTCTAATTACTTCCATAAATAATTACCTTCTTAATTACATTCAATTATTAACCTATAATTACTTCATTAAGTAATTACACTTAATTAATGTATAATTAAGTGAATATTCAAAATTAAATAAAAAATTAACTAATTATTTAAAATTAATTAAATAATTAATTAACTAACTTCTTATATTTTCAAAATCCTTAATTAATTAAGAAACAGTAATCTTAATTAAACCTTACTTATTAACAAATCATATTAAATAAGTATTCTTAAGTTCATATCAATAATAATTTAACACTATTTATTTTCATAAATAAATTATTTGAAATAAATCAAATTTTAATAATTTTAAAAACAAATTATCCTATCTGGGTTGCAAAATCATAATAATAACCATATTTTGAAAATAAGAAATTTAGAAACAAATTTCAAAATTAGAAACACTTTAAACATCTAATTTAATCTTATTTACTTCAAATAAAATTTGAAAACTTTAGTTTTAATTCATTACTTATAATTTTAACTTAAATTTTGATTTAATATTTAAATTCAAAACATTCCTTTAAATTGAACTTCAAAATTTAATTAGATAATTACTTATAAAGAAATCATCTTTAAACAATTTAAATTTGAAATAAATTCAATTTACACTTTTAAAAGGTTTGATTAACAATTATTTTTTCCAGAACAAGTCCTTAAATTGTAAACAAATTTTCTTTATGAAAACTTTGAACTAGATTTTATTCATCAGCAGGTTTTAAGTTCGTAGCTTTCATTATATTAACAGTACTTAACAAAACACAACAACCTATACCCGGGTAAAACACTGCAAAATCACGAGCCATCCCTTGAGTCAACCCAGCTACCCCTCAACTTCGAGACGACACGCGAAAAACACGAGAGATTCTTCGGGCTTCAACATGTCTTCCCCAAACACAAAACTTCCCAGTGCCCAACCCACCACGGTGCACGTTGCACAACACCTCCGGCCACTAATGATCTGCACGACGACCAACTACGGTCACAAAATCACTCGCGAGTACCTCCATAAACTCAGATCGAAGACTAAGCAAGCGAATCAAATTTCGATCGTTCGAACCAAAAACTACAGAAAACAACGTTCCCAAACTTCCCCTTTGCCGATCATCACAACGTCGATGATCCATGCCGGCCACTCCAGAACGTCGCCGCAACCTTCACGCCACCATTTCCCAACTCGCGAATCAATCCGATCACGAATCCCAATCTCAAATCCCTCGGCTACCCAGACAAAAAAAACCAATACAAACCCTACTCCGATCGATTTCGATCAAATTGCTCATTGGAAAAAAATCTGTAAGTATTTTTCCAGTAATCTTCAATCTATATACAAGCTATGATCAAAATTTCAAACCAAACTAATGTATAGATAATCAGCAATTCACAAAATACCCAATTTCGTATAAACCGCAAATTCATCATAATTACACAATTAAAAATTATGATAGTAACATCTAAAATCATGATTTTTCATCAAAATTACTTGTATGCAATCCAAATTTGAATTTAAAGCAGTTAATTTTTGACCAAAATTTAAGTTTACTTTGTCTTCCATTTTTTTAAAATTATTTGTAAATTTAAAAATTACAGAAACTATATTACAGTCATCATTAATCACTTACAAACAACTTTTATTCAAATATTCAAGGTTAATAATGATCAAAGAGTGAGTTATTAAATTCTAAGAGGGAAAATATTTAGATCTGTTAAAATAACAGAACTACATTTCCATTACAGGTATACAGATTCATCATGCATTCCAGTAACAAATTTTCAATCATCAAGCAAATTTAATCACATGCATCATCATTCAATCACAAGTTATACTAAAACTGTTTTTAAAAATTGATCTACTCACCTGATTTAAGCAGAGCAGATTTTTATTTTTATTTTCCAGGCTTGAACTTTAATTCAGAAAATGCATTTGCTATTGATTATGCTTGGTGTTGAAAATCCCTTGCATGCTTTAAATTTGTTGATTTCCCTTTTGCATGTTGAAAACTCCTTATGAATTGCAGTTGAGCTTAATTTTGCAGGTTAAATTTCATTAGCTTTTAGTTTCTTTGAAGGTTGCAGATCATAAATTGCTTTTTAGATTTTCCAATTTCAGGTTTTTGAAAAGATTTCTGGTTGCCATTAAAATTTGAAAGAATGAAGAAGTGAAAACAAAGGAATGAAAATGTTTGTAAAAACAAGTTTCCTTCTAAAAACATTTATTAAAAATATGTTTGCCACTTGTTATTAATTTGAACAAATGTCACTAACATATTTTTAAAAGTTTACAAGTGTTATTAAGATGATTAATAAGGTTACACGTGTCTTTAAGTATTTTAAATAAAATTTTATTTAATTTAAATGTAAATATAAACTTACATATTTAAATTCCTTAATTAATAAATATTTTCATATGTATTTATAAATTTACTTTTAATAGAAAATATTCTAAAACATTTATATTTATCATTTATAACCATTTTAATTTGAGCATTTTAAAAGAAAACAAAAATAAACTTATTCAAATTATCACATCAAAAATAAACAACTTTATATTTGAAACAATTGAAATAAACTAAATTGTCTTTCGAAAAATATTAATTTTAAAACAAAGCTTTAAATTACAATTCATACATATATAAATTATTGACAGATTAAATTAAATTTCAAAACAATATCAAATTATAACATATACATTACAATTTGAAAATTCATCCTTTATTTAAAACAAAAGATATCCTATTCACAATATATATCAAATATATATATTATAAATAGAATAATATTTCATTAGCTTTGAAAAACAAATCTTATCAATATTGTCAGATTAAAATTTATTAACCTTAAAAAGATTAAATTTACCAATTTTATATTAAAATTATAAAGAAAATTATCAAACCAATTTAATTATTTACACAGATTATTAAATTGTTATTGCCTAAAAATTCCGGGTCGTTACAGACATCGAGCTTGACCTAACTATTGAAAGGAAGCCGGTTTGTATCATCGATCGAGGTACAAAACAACTAAGAAGAATATCTGTCCGCCTGGTCAAAGGGCAATGGAGCACTGATGAATAGGATTGCATCTAGGAAACGGAGGAGAGCATTCGTGCTTCGAATCCGGAATTATTCGTTTAAGGTACTTTGCTCTTTTATTGTGTCTCCCTTTGTTTTCCTTCCTTCGTTCCTTTTCGAGGACGAAAAGTTCTGAGTGAGGGAGTGTAACGACCCAGAATTTTTAGAAATTAAAATATGAATATTTAATTAATTTTAAATATTAATAAGTGAATTTATAAGTAGAATAAATTTTTATTTGAATTTTTAGATTTAATTGAATAATTAAATCGATAATTTAATATGTTAAATTATGGAAATAATTGAAAATAGGGTTAAATATGATTGTAAATGATTTGTAAAATTTTATTTTATCATATGGAAGTTAGAATGATATTTTAGAACTTTTAAAATCAATTTAAAAGTTAATTTGTGAAAATTGAATATTTTAATATTTAAATCGACTAGTGAAAATAGCCAATTTTTGAACAGTCTCAGAATTGAACGAAACCAGTTCCATTGGATCCATAATAGTTAGTTATTACCGGATTTCAATTTTCGTGTCAATCGGAGCTATCGTTTGAGCGTGGCAGCTCGAAACGCATCGATTTATTTTTAATTTTAATTTGGCGAGTTAAAATAGCCATTTTTCAAAAAGTCTCGGATTTCGACGAAACTAGTTTCATCGGATCCGTAATGTGATATTATTGTAAGGTTTCAAATTTCAAGTCAATTGGATTTACCGTTTGTCCGGTACAAATTAAAACGCCTAGAAATCGACTTAAATCGGTTTAATTCAAATTGAGCGTTTACAGCCATAACTCGCACATACTTCCGAATTAGCTTCCGAAACCTGTTCCATTGTGTCCGGAACGCGGGGTAAACCTTAGAAACGCAGGTTACGACGCCTAAATCGGAGTTCGGAATTTCCGGATGAATAGTGTCGAACGAAACTCTATAAATAGACCCACCTCTTCATAATTTGATAAAAAAAATAACCCTAACCCTAATTTTTTAACCTAGCCGCCACTTATACAATGTATGGCCAGAAAACACCCACATTCATTCATTAATCTCTCTCAATCCGTAATGAATTAGCCAAAGTGTTCAACACGAAAGTCGTAGAGCTCGACGAGAGCTTCGATTCCATACGGTGATGATCGAATTTGGAGCGACGATGGAGGAGCAAAGTGGGGCCGTTCTCTTCAGGCCACGCACGCAAAACGAGGCTGTAGAGCAGGCCGAGCTCCACATGCTTCAGGCCGAGCATAGCTTAGGTCATGAGCTTCGAGATGAAGGTGGTTTGATCGAATTTCGTTGAGTAATCGCGATGCAAATCGAAACCCTAGTATGGATGGAGTGGGTTCAAGGTTGCGGCCTAATTTCCTGTAGAAGAACGTGAAGAGGAGAGAAAGGGTGGACGGCCAAGATCTGCAGGTGATGGATCTAAGGGCTGAGATGAGTTGGGGTTTAAAAATTTAAAGTTTATGTTGATTTGTTTATATAAATTCGAGCAAACTTCAAAAATTCATAACTTTTTCATACGAGGTCGAAAAAATGCAAACTCAGTTGCGTTGGAATCGTATGGACGAGCACTACGCGATGGAGTTGGTTTGGAGTCGTTTGGAGTTAGTGAGAATTTTGGGTAAAATTAAACGTCCGTTTAATTTTATTCGAAATAAATCGCTAAAACGGAAATAAAACCAAGGTGAGAACTTCTCACTCAATCGAATTAGTTTCGATTTTATTTTAAATAGTTAGATTTAAAATATTTGAATGCATGTTTGAATGTTGATTGTTATCTATTGATTGTTAAAATAGACATTATACGCCGTTAGTAAGCGGATGTTATTTATTAAAAACATATACCGCGAATATTTCATAAACAGTGAAATTGGTATTATATATAATATCAATATATATATATTGGCATATGTATATATTGCAGTTGTTGATTTCCCGTATTTTTAGCGGATGAGACCCTATTACGCCGTTATTAAGCGGATAATATTTAATAAGAACATATACCGCGATAATTTCGTACTGGAGCGAAATTGGTATTGTGCTAATGTTTGTGGATGCAGGAAAACAGGTTGGAGGGATCCAACTGGATTCCTCAACAGTATTCATTTGATTTCAGATATTTTGATATTTGAAGGATTTTCATATTGATATATGATATCGTTGTAGTCGTGATTGACTATTTGGTGTGTAGCATCATTAGACCCAGATTTTGGAATTTTAAAATGATTTATAAAGTGATTTTTGAAAATATACTATATTTTTGGAATAGATTCATTTTAAATAAATAAACTTTATAATTTTTAAAGTTATAAAATTATGGTTTTTGTGAAATACAGTTAAAAGCTGATTTTTGAGAATACGATGCTAGTGATTTTATAAATAGTTTAAATCGGGATTTTAGAATTTATTGTGAAAAGTTTAAATATAGGATTTATAAAATTTGATTATTTTATAAATCAAGAGAATGATGAAATTATAAAGGGAATTAAAGTCGTTTTAAAAGAGTAATATAAATTTGATTTATATTAAGTGATTTATAAATGGATATTTATAAATTGAAATATTGACATTATAAAACGAGTTTTTATAAGTGTTTGAATGAAGTGAAAATGAATTTCATAAATAAATGAAATTTATAGAATTATAAACTGTGAAGTTATAAATAAAATTTATAAATAGTAAGATTTATAAATTTGTGAAGTTAATTGAAGAATAGATTGGGTTAAATAAATGAATCTTATAAGTTATAAGATTTATGAATTGAGATGTTTAAAAGAACGATTCTTGTAAACAAATAAATTATAAGTTTTTAACTTATAATGTGAACTTTTGTTTTATAATTGAGTTATAAATCGAATAGGTTAATAAAGGAATTTATAAAAGGAAGTTGTTATAAATAAATAGAAATAGAATTTATAAACGTTGTTTTATAAATTCACAAACGACTTATTTTGATAAGTTAATTGTCATAACTTATTTATGGAGTTATATTCACATTTTTGACTGTGAATAATCCTTTGAAATAAAATGAATAAAAGGATGAAATTTGTTAACAAAGAATATTCACGTTTTGAATAGTGAATAAGATGTTAAAGAAATTGCTTTGAATGTGATATTGAAATTGAATTAAAACGATCTAACGAAGTTTTAATTGTGTTGAGATTCGAAACCATAGATTTCAACATTTATTGTTGAAATAGACGTTTTCGAGAAATAAAAGGAAATAGTGGACTATAACACTGTTGTTATAGTAAATGATTTCCGAAAGGAAATGTTTTGTATAGTATTGGGATTTATATATCTATTTTAATTTCGAATCCCTATACTAGTGATTTTGGGTTGTCGTAACGATGTTTTACGCAACATTCGTTTTGGCCCAAATAAATATGTTTAAGAGAATGATTTCCTTAAAGAATGAAATATATACTTAATTTCGATTTAAGTATATTGAATATTTTCTAAGTGTTGAAAATAAATAAAATTCGTGAATTACTTATTAAATAAGTATGGAAATGATTTCCAATATAAAGTGAATATTTTGAGAATTTATCTTTTTGAAGATAAATTGAAATGAATAATTGAAATCGAATATTCATAGATATTTTGGATTATAAATTCACTAAGGAATTTATAAAGGAAAGGAGAATTTGTTTAAGAATAAATATTGATTTATTTTTGAAGTGTTGAAATAATATATCGTGTAAAGATATTTTGTAAAATAAATAATTTGAAAAATTATTTGGAATCTGGTGATGTTGTGCATATCCATTGATAGTTCAATAACCGACTATCAATATTTCCCTTTGAATGGGTATTTGACGTGATTTGTTTGAATTTGAATGCCACACTTATTTTTGAATAAGCGCTCACTATTCGGGTTAACCGGGAAAGGACCATGGGGTCGTATAACCCATTCCGAATATGTGATACGTCATTGTGAATTGCATTGAAGATCGGTGTTGAAGACCCGGTATTTGCGAGAGTGATAGGATGACCTGTCGATTTACTCTGCACCGAGTTGCTCCGGTATAGAGTTCTCCATATGTGATGGTGAATCCGATCAGGATTGTGAATATCCGGATTGCAAGGACTTCTTTGTAAGTGCCTTCGGTTTTGTTCGAGCCCGGAACAGACTTGTATGGATTGTATGTCTGACGTTACAAGTCGAGATATAAAGCCGATTTCTTTCAAATATATTTCTGTTGGTGGCGAAGAATTTATTCTTTTAGCTTAACACCCTTCTCTGAGACGTACGTGCTCAGAGGTTATGTAGTTGAATGTTATCAGCAATATATTTCCAATTTGGTAATGTGACATGCTGAGTGTTGCTGAAATGATCATTGTGTTGATTATTGTGATAGGATCGTTTATTTGATCGTCTATCTTAGTGATCATTGTGTTGATCATTTGTTGACCCAAAGCATGGCTTTTGTATAAAGTATGTTTTTGTGGACGTGACTTCGTCGAACCTCACACCCCGGAAATGGTCAAAACAGGAAAGATGTGGCAAGGTTATGAGGGGTAGCACCCTTTAGGGTATGTACATTTCCTTCTGGATAGAGGTGGTATCATGGTATGGAGCCCAGATATTTAACCTATGTGGTTACTACGAATTTATTACTTTGTGGTTGTTGGTTTTCGGGATCCCGTGAGAAAGGTCGTTTACGATCGGGGAATGGCGTGCTCGTGTCAGTAGTTACCCAGTTAGGGGTAACCCGGCCTTGTGTTGGCAGAGTTCCGGTTTGGTTCTCGGGGATGTCTTTTCAGAGGCATTCTCATGTGGCAATGGGAAGTTCCTTGGCCTGACCATTTGTTGGAAATCCAAAGAAACGATACGAAACTTGTACGGTTTTAGTTGTAGAACCTGCCATCTAATATGGTAGCTATTAGTAGGCATAATATAATGGTACCTATGCTGGCTAAGATTTATATTCTATTTTCGAAATGAATTTTCTACACTATGCACTAGTAATAATATCAAATGTTCTTTTTAAATGCGTATCAAGCATGTTTGACTATCATAAGGAGAAATCTTCTCCAAGTCTGCGTTTGCATTGTGTGTGTGGCAGGAGGTCTTATGGTAGTCTCATTTTTAAAAGCATTGCGAATTGAAATAAAAATATCTCTCTATTTTTGATTTTAAAGAAAATAAACTGTTTTGAGTTCTCACACCAGTCACATGACTGACTTGGAGTTTATTGTTTTCCTTCCTAAACTCTGGGTGCCCACCAATTTCCACACGGGCAGTCAAGAGTAAGGTTTATCAGGATGTTCTGGATATTCTGGAGTTGCTGGAGGCAAGCTGGATGGCATGGCGTATTACTTATATAGTATTTCTTTTTCCGCTGCACTGTTTGTTGTTGTTGTACACTCTGATGATATGATGTAATGAAATGTAATGTAATAACTGATATAGTTCTTTGTTTAAAGATTTTTCATTTATTATTATATGTTGTTCCGCTGCGAATTGTGAGATTCTGATGTTGTTCTGTTTTCTTTCTGTCCCGTTCTATTTTCTCTATGTTCTCTATTTTCTTTCTGTTCTATTTTAAAATTTTCTATCTTTTTCTTTTTCTTTTCTTTCTTTCTTCTTTCTTAAAACCCCTAAGGGTTCGTATTTTCGTTCATCTTGAATTAAACAAAGGAGATTAGTGTCTATTCAAGGAGTACGGATTTACGGGTCTTTACATTTGGTATCAGAGCTTATGGTTAAGCGACAACCATGGTTCTGTTGGGTATAATTCATTAGAGATAGAGTCAGCAGTACTCTAGAGTGAATTTGAGTGTAATAATAGCTATGAGAGCGTATTTGTTAGTGAATATAAAAATTGTTTTATATTGTGATGATTGGTTTGTTGAGTGGTATATAGATTCTGGTTAATACGAGTAATTAACGTTGTTGATAGGGATCTCTAAACACTTGAATAGAACAATTCGGCACGATATTGATTTTAAAAATTGGGTAAATGAAATAATTTTACCTAAGTATATTTTATATATAAAGGAATAATTTTTCAGAATTATTAAAGTGTATATAAGTTGATTGTTTAGTTGAATTGAATAATCTAAATTGAAGAATAATTGTATAAGCAAAAAGAATTATAAGAGTTGAATTATAATTAAAGTGATTTACAATTGTGAAATAAACTTATATATATAAGAAGTGAAACTAATGAATATATTTATGAATATGAATTGTAAATCAATTGAATGTGAATTAAGTTGGTATGAAATAATGAATATAAGTGTAATTCATTAAAATCTAATGTTATTAGAAAGTTGAATAATTGAATGAAAATCAATTAAATTAAACCAATTGTAAGCAAAAGAATTTGGTTGTAATGAATAAACATTGGTTGTTATTTGATTGTTAGTTGATTGTATATGAATTCATTAAGTGTTAATGAAATTGATTAATGAAGTTGAAAGCTAAATCAATTAAAATCCAATTGGAAGTTAAGTGAATCTTAAATAGAATTGAATTTGATTTGGAAGTGAACCAACTTGAATATGAATTAGTGAATATAAGCAAATTAAAAATGAATGTTAGTAAACCCAATGTAAATGAATCTAATGTGATTTAAATTGAAAACCAATTCATTAAATATTAATGAGAATATGGTTGAATATATATTGCATTTGTTGTTTAGTTGCATTTGCTATATTATATAGTTGTTATGGAGATATATGTTGTATATTGATACTATTTCCATATATGCATGATTCTCATGTTGTTTGTTGAGTAATTAGTAGGTGCGGATCGCGTTTGCTTCGCATTTGGAGCTCGCTTTTGCGCTATATTAGCCGTATATGCTTGCTAATAAAATATAAGGTACATATCTCGGATTACATACCGTACTTTTACACTTTTTTCCCTTCGGGATGCCTCATTACTTGATGAGATGTATATTTGTGATATATATACTGTCATTTTTTTTTCGGATCGAGCCGCGCAAAGGAGACTATGGCGAATTTTTCCGAAAATTTAAGGCGCTAGAAAATTTTTGAGAAAATTGGAAAATTTTGAAAACTTTAACTTTGATTTTGGAATTGAAAGTTAAACAATAGTAATTGTTTTTGAAAAAGATAACTAAGTATGATTTGAAAACTTAGCAAGTTATTGTAAGAAGTTTAACTATGAATTTTGGGAAAATTAATAAATTCTGTAACTTTTCTTACTAGTTAATTTCGAGGATGAAATTCTTTTAAGTGGGGAAGATTGTAACGACCCAGAATTTTTAGAAATTAAAATATGAATATTTAATTAATTTTAAATATTAATAAGTGAATTTATAAGTCGAATAAATTTTTATTTGAATTTTTAGATTTAATTGAATAATTAAATCGATAATTTAATATGTTAAATTATGGAAATAATTGAAAATAGGGTTAAATATGATTGTAAATGATTTGTAAAATTTTATTTTATCATATGGAAGTTAGAATGATATTTTAGAACTTTTAAAATCAATTTAAAAGTTAATTTGTGAAAATTGAATATTTTAATATTTAAATCGACTAATGAAAATAGCCAATTTTTGAACAGTCTCAGAATTGAATGAAACCAGTTCCATTGGATCGGTAATAGTTAGTTATTACCGGATTTCAATTTTCGTGTCAATCGGAGCTATCGTTTGAGCGTGGCAGCTCGAAACGCATCGATTTATTTTTAATTTTAATTTTAATTTGGCGAGTTAAAATAGCCATTTTCCAAAAAGTCTCGGATTTCGACGAAACCAGTTTCATCGGATCCGTAATGTGATATTATTGTAAGGTTTCAAATTTCAAGTCAATTGGATTTACCGTTTGTCCGGTACAAATTAAAACGCCTAGAAATCGACTTAAATCGGTTTAATTCAAATTGAGCGTTTACAGCCATAACTCGCACATACTTCCGAATTAGCTTCCGAAACCTGTTCCATTGTGTCCGGAACGCGGGGTAAACCTTAGAAACGCTGGTTACGGCGCCTAAATCGGAGTTCGGAATTTCCGGATGAATAGTGTCGAACGAAACTCTATAAATAGACCCACCTCTTCATAATTTGATAAAAAAAATAACCCTAACCCTAATTTTTTAACCTAGCCGCCACTTATACAATGTATGGCCAGAAAACACCCACATTCATTCATTAATCTCTCTCAATCCGTAATGAATTAGCCAAAGTGTTCAACACGAAAGTCGTAGAGCTCGACGAGAGCTTCGATTCCATACGGTGATGATCGAATTTGGAGCGACGATGGAGGAGCAAAGTGGGGCCGTTCTCTTCAGGCCACGCATGCAAAACGAGGCTGTAGAGCAGGCTGAGCTCCACATGCTTCAGGCCGAGCATAGCTTAGGTCATGAGCTTCGAGATGAAGGTGGTTTGATCGAATTTCGTTGAGTAATCGCGATGCAAATCGAAACCCTAGTATGGATGGAGTGGGTTAAAGGTTGCGGCCTAATTTCCTGTAGAAGAACGTGAAGAGGAGAGAAAGGGTGGACGGCCAAGATCTGCAGGTGATGGATCTAAGGGCTGAGATGAGTTGGGGTTTAAAAATTTAAAGTTTATGTTGATTTGTTTATATAAATTCGAGCAAACTTCAAAAATTCATAACTTTTTCATACGAGGTCGAAAAAATGCAAACTCAGTTGCGTTGGAATCGTATGGACGAGCACTACGCGATGGAGTTGGTTTGGAGTCGTTTGGAGTTAGTGAGAATTTTGGATAAAATTAAACGTCCGTTTAATTTTATTCGAAATAAATCGCTAAAACGGAAATAAAACCAAGGTGAGAACTTCTCACTCAATCGAATTAGTTTCGATTTTATTTTAAATAGTTAGATTTAAAATATTTGAATGCATGTTTGAATGTTGATTGTTATCTATTGATTGTTAAAATAGACATTATACGCCGTTAGTAAGCGGATGTTATTTATTAAAAACATATACCGCGAATATTTCATAAACAGTGAAATTGGTATTATATATAATATCAATATATATATATTGGCATATGTATATATTGCAGTTGTTGATTTCCCGTATTTTTAGCGGATGAGACCCTATTACGCCGTTATTAAGCGGATAATATTTAATAAGAACATATACCGCGATAATTTCGTACTGGAGCGAAATTGGTATTGTGCTAATATTTGTGGATGCAGGAAAACAGGTTGGAGGGATCCAACTGGATTCCTCAACAGTATTTATTTGATTTCAGATATTTTGATATTTGAAGGATTTTCATATTGATATATGATATCGTTGTAGTCGTGATTGACTATTTGGTGTGTAGCATCATTAGACCCAGATTTTGGAATTTTAAAATGATTTATAAAGTGATTTTTGAAAATATACTATATTTTTGGAATAGATTCATTTTAAATAAATAAACGTTATAATTTTTAAAGTTATAGAATTATGGTTTTTGCGAAATACAGTTAAAAGCTGATTTTTGAGAATACGATGCTAGTGATTTTATAAATAGTTTAAATCGGGATTTTAGAATTTATTATGAAAAGTTTAAATATAGGATTTATAAAATTTGATTATTTTATAAATCAAGAGAATGATGAAATTATAAAGGGAATTAAAGTCGTTTTAAAAGAGTAATATAAATTTGATTTATATTAAGTGATTTATAAATGGATATTTATAAATTGAAATATTGACATTATAAAACGAGTTTTTATAAGTGTTTGAATGAAGTGAAAATGAATTTCATAAATAAATGAAATTTATAGAATTATAAACTGTGAAGTTATAAATAAAATTTATAAATAGTAAGATTTATAAATTTGTGAAGTTAATTGAAGAATAGATTTGGTTAAATAAATGAATCTTATAAGTTATAAGATTTATGAATTGAGATGTTTAAAAGAACGATTCTTGTAAACAAATAAATTATAAGTGTTTAACTTATAATGTGAACTTTTGTTTTATAATTGAGTTATAAATCGAATAGGTTAATAAAGGAATTTATAAAAGGAAGTTGTTATAAATAAATAGAAATAGAATTTATAAACGTTGTTTTATAAATTCACAAAAGACTTATTTTGATAAGTTAATTGTCATAACTTATTTATGGAGTTATATTCACATTTTTGACTGTGAATAATCCTTTGAAATAAAATGAATAAAAGGATGAAATTTGTTAACAAAGAATATTCACGTTTTGAATAGTGAATAAGATGTTAAAGAAATTGCTTTTAATGTGATATTGAAATTGAATTAAAACGATCTAACGAAGTTTTAATTGTGTTGAGATTCGAAACCATAGATTTCAACATTTATTGTTGAAATAGACGTTTTCGAGAAATAAAAGGAAATAGTGGACTATAACACTGTTGTTATAGTAAATGATTTCCGAAAGGAAATGTTTTGTATAGTATTGGGATTTATATATCTATTTTAATTTCGAATCCCTATACTAGTGATTTTGGGTTGTCGTAACGATGTTTTACGCAACATTCGTTTTGGCCCAAATAAATATGTTTAAGAGAATGATTTCCTTAAAGAATGAAATATATACTTAATTTCGATTTAAGTATATTGAATATTTTCTAAGTGTTGAAAATAAATAAAATTCGTGAATTACTTATTAAATAAGTATGGAAATGATTTCCAATATAAAGTGAATATTTTGAGAATTTATCCTTTTGAAGATAAATTGAAATGAATAATTGAAATCGAATATTCATAGATATTTTGGATTATAAATTCACTAAGGAATTTATAAAGGAAAGGAGAATTTGTTTAAGAATAAATATTGATTTATTTTTGAAGTGTTGAAATAATATATCGTGTAAAGATATTTTGTAAAATAAATAATTTGAAAAATTATTTGGAATCTGGTGATGTTGTGCATATCCATTGATAGTTCAATAACCGACTATCAATAATTCCCTTTGAATGGGTATTTGACGTGATTTGTTTGAATTTGAATGCCACACTTATTTTTGAATAAGCGCTCATTATTCGGGTTAACCGGGAAAGGACCATGGGGTCGTATAACCCATTTCGAATATGTGATACGTCGTTGTGAATTGCATTGAAGATCGGTGTTGAAGACCCGGTATTTGCGAGAGTGATAGGATGACCTGTCGATTTACTCTGCACCGAGTTGCTCCGGTATAGAGTTCTCCATATGTGATGGTGAATCCGATCAGGATTGTGAGTATCCGGATTGCAAGGACTTCTTTGTAAGTGCCTTCGGTTTTGTTCGAGCCCGGAACAGACTTGTATGGATTGTATGTCTGACGTTACAAGTCGAGATATAAAGCCGATTTCTTTCAAATATATTTCTGTTGGTGGCGAAGAATTTATTCTTTTAGCTTAACACCCTTCTCTGAGACGTACGTGCTCAGAGGTTATGTAGTTGAATGTTATCAGCAATATATTCCCAATTTGGTAATGTGACATGCTGAGTGTTGCTGAAATGATCATTGTGTTGATTATTGTGATAGGATCGTTTATTTGATCGTCTATCTTAGTGATCATTGTGTTGATCATTTGTTGACCCAAAGCATGGCTTTTGTATAAAGTATGTTTTTGTGGACGTGACTTCGTCGAACCTCACACCCCGGAAATGGTCAAAACAGGAAAGATGCGGCAAGGTTATGTGGGGTAGCACCCTTTAGGGTATGTACATTTCCTTCTGGATAGAGGTGGTATCATGGTATGGAGCCCAGATATTTAACCTATGTGGTTACTACGAATTTATTACTTTGTGGTTGTTGGTTTTCGGGATCCCGTGAGAAAGGTCGTTTACGATCGGGGAATGGCGTGCTCGTGTCAGTAGTTACCCAGTTAGGGGTAACCCGGCCTTGTGTTGGCAGAGTTCCGGTTTGGTTCTCGGGGATGTCTTTCCAGAGGCATTCTCATGTGGCAATGGGAAGTTCCTTGGCCTGACCATTTGTTGGAAATCCAAAGAAACGATACGAAACTTGTACGGTTTTAGTTGTAGAACCTGCCATCTAATATGGTAGCTATTAGTAGGCATAATATAATGGTACCTATGCTGGCTAAGATTTATATTCTATTTTCGAAATGAATTTTCTACACTATGCACTAGTAATAATATCAAATGTTCTTTTTAAATGCGTATCAAGCATGTTTGACTATCATAAGGAGAAATCTTCTCCAAGTCTGCGTTTGCATTGTGTGTGTGGCAGGAGGTCTTATGGTAGTCTCATTTTTAAAAGCATTGCGAATTGAAATAAAAATATCTCTCTATTTTTGATTTTAAAGAAAATAAACTGTTTTGAGTTCTCACACCAGTCACATGACTGACTTGGAGTTTATTTTTTTCCTTCCTAAACTCTGGGTGCCCACCAATTTCCACACGGGCAGTCAAGAGTAAGGTTTATCAGGATATTCTGGATATTCTGGAGTTGCTGGAGGCAAGCTGGATGACATGGCGTATTACTTATATAGTATTTCTTTTTCCGCTGCACTGTTTGTTGTTGTTGTACACTCTGATGATATGATGTAATGAAATGTAATGTAATAACTGATATAGTTCTTTGTTTAAAGATTTTTCATTTATTATTATATGTTGTTCCGCTGCGAATTGTGAGATTCTGATGTTGTTCTGTTTTCTTTCTGTCCCGTTCTATTTTCTCTATGTTCTCTATTTTCTTTCTGTTCTATTTTAAAATTTTCTATCTTTTTCTTTTTCTTTTCTTTCTTTCTTCTTTCTTAAAACCCCTAAGGGTTCGTATTTTCGTTCATATTGAATTAAACAAAGGAGATTAGTGTCTATTCAAGGAGTACGGATTTACGGGTCTTTACAGGGAGAGTGTAACAGCCCAAAAAAAATTTAATATTTTTTTTATTCTCTATTTATAACTCTGGGGTCTTATTTTTCGAAAGTTGAATTTCTAAATTTAGCCCGCCCAAGATTTTTATTTATAAGAAGATTCTATTTTTATTTTGTTTAAGATTTAACATGCAACGGAATTTAAATCTTTAAAATTTCTAATTTTCAAACCTTTTAGTTTAATTGAATATATTCGTAACAACGTTTAGTTCACTTTTGTCCGTTTTAAAAAAATGGATTTTTACCTTTTAAAATTTGTAATATTTTGTTTTACTTATATACATCCATTTGAATAATAAATTGCTTTGTAAACGGTAATATGAATCAGAGAAAAAATGTAACCAATTTTTTTTTATTTAAATAATAAATTTTTAAAAATTTATAGCGTATTAATAAACTGTTAAATTACGCGTTTAAAAGGCACGCTATTTGATGGAATAAATAACGTATAAATAGGGAGGAGTATTAAATTCAAAAGCCTTTCCTTTGTATAAATTTGGGTGTATATTATTGTGTCGGTTCTACGCATTTAAAAATTCATACCACAACTATAAATGAATAAATTTATCGGTAAGCGGGAATTTCTAAGTAGGAGAGGAATAGAGCCCCTGGCCACCCAAATTCGTTTAAAATGCTTTGTAACGACTCGTGAAAATTCGATGTTTAAAATGAATTAAATTAATAGGATTTTAATTTAAATTTAGAAAGAAATAGAAATCTTATTTATTTATATGAAAGAGAATGTCGAAATAAGATGTATCAAGGGTAATTGAAATTTGCAAATTATATATTGCAATTTATTGTAATAGTGGAAATTGCCGCTTTTGGATATAAAGTTAAAATAAGTAAATTAAGACAAGTATTGGATTTATCAATGAAATAAAATATTGATTATGGAAATTGAATGTAAATGTGGGTAATAAAGAAATGCTGGATAATAAATAATTTATTTAGTACAACCCCTTTTATTTGTAAACTATTGTAAGGTGTTAATTAATTATGAAAATTAGGAAATAGATTCAAATTGTATGTTAGATAATAAATTGCAATAAGTAAAGTTAGTAATTTATGGATTAGATGGAATAATTAATTGGATTTAGAATCTTAATTTGTATGGGTGCATATATATATATATAATGGAATATTAAAGGGTAAGATAATCATATACAAGTATAATTAAGGTTAAAATAGTGGGTTACTAGTAAACTCAATCTTTTACCAATATAGATAATTAGGTGTGCCTAAATTGTAATTAAGAGGATAACTAAAGGAGTAAATGAAATTATTTAAAGTATTAATTATAATTGATAGAGATTATAAGTAACAATGTTAATACAAGGTAAGTAATGCTAAATTACAGTCAATGATAATGAATAGTGGTCAATTCAAATTTTGTAACGTATTTTATAAATTACCTGCTTATTTGTTAATGAAATTAGAATTTGTAATAAGTGATAATAAAATAAATGAATGTTACACTTATGGAAAGTGAAATAACGTTCAGTAATTATAGGGTCTTATTTATTTATGCGTTACTTAAATAACTATGATTTATTTTGAATTTAATACGAGAAGATGTAAAGTAATAACTAGGGAAGGAATACGTTATAAATTAAATGTTAATACGCTAAATAAAGGTTACATTAATATGAGAAGTACTACCACGTTTAGAAGTTGTTAATATAGAGTGCGTTAAGACTTAGAAATGGAAATTAGGAAGCAGTTGGGATTAAATAAACTTTAGTGTGCATTAATGAGAAACTTACGCTATAACTTACGGTGTGAATGGAATAAATGCAAACCAATGTGAATTGTAACCATGAGATGACAATTTAGTGAATAACAGGATTTAAAACCTAAATAAATAAATTCCTTGAGAATTTAAGTTTTAAATTTCTGAATAAATTGAAATGTACTTTAATATGGTAAATTTGAATTTTTCAATGAAATTGATATAGGAAGTTGTTTAAAGGATTCTAAATTTTCCAAGTAATCCAAACTGACAAATTTTGCAAATAATTAAAGTTGAATTGTTAATCTGATTTAATTAACTTATTATTAATTTATTTATTAATTTATTTGGAATTTAAATGGTAATGATAGGATAAATTGCAATTAAAGGTAATTTAATTTGTAAGTTAATTGAAATTAAGTCAAAATGGGTGGATATTGGAAACCAAGACTTAAAAGAAGTGTTAGCTACATTCTCATTGTAATAAGGCTCGTATAACAAGGGTTGAGATTTTTTTAAATGGATTTTGAGTTTATGTTATAATTTCAAAAATTTAATAAATATTGAAAATAAGGTTAACATTTGAATTTATGAATTTATCAACTCAAATATTACATTAAAATTTTTGTAAATGTTTGAAAATTTTATAGTGATAAGGATTGCATAATTTCGGAATTTTAACGTAAAATTTGAGTTAATTTATTTATTTTAAATTTACTTAATTAATATAAAAATAGCCATTTTGGCCACTGACTCGGATTTCGACGAAACCAGTTTCATCAGATCCGTATCGGTGAGTTATTGTAGGTTTTCAAATTTCGTAGCGATCGGACTTGTCGTTTGATCGTACGAACGCGAAACGCCTTGAAATCGAGAAATTGAAATCAATCTGAAATCAATTTGAAAATATTGATTTTAGTATAACTTCTTCATACGATGGAATTTGGACGTGAAACTTTTTCCATCGCGTTAAGAATACTTTAAAATACCTATTTTGATGTATGGGTTTACCCAATTTCGTTCCAGGGTCAGAACGGGCTTTCTGGGCCACGTTGGCGTTAGCACGTTTGTTTATCCAATCCATCTATTCAAATTCTGACCTACCTATATAAACTCAGTTGTAAACCCTAGCCTCCATCTATTTTCATTTGCTGTACGTTCTTTTTCTTCAACTCTTTCTCTTCCTCAATGGATGAAAATTTCAGATCCAATCCTATTCAAAAATCAAACAAAAATTCAAGTCCTCAGAAAAATCTCAAAAAAATATATGTTGATGCTCTCGACGAGGGTAATTCAATGGTGCAATTCGTTTTTCAATTGGAGTTATCGTTTTCTCAGAATTTTCCGTTGATTCTAGGCCGTTCATCATCGCCGCGACGAACTTCGTCGGATCGGGAAACGATTTCTGGGTTTTGTAGAGGTTCTTGCACGCTTCGCATCGGTGCAGTTTGCTGGGGGTTTTGACGGTTAGATTGAGCGATTAAATCCATTAGGGTTTTGAAGAAGGGTGGCAGTGCACTTTGTTTCCGTTGATGTGGGTGGTACTGGTGGGGCATCTCGTCCAGACGTGGAGGCGGTTGTCGGTCGGCGATGTTCTGATGGCCAAAGGCGAAAGTTTTATGCGGTCAAAGTTGGTTCGTGTGTACTGTTGATGGGTGCGTGATACCGGTATCACGTGTTCTTTCCTGGAGCGTAGAGATGGAAGACACGTGAGTAGGTTTGTTTTCTTTTTATTTTATTATTTTTTTTCTTTTCAATTAAATTTCAATCGTTCAAATGAGTATAATTTCCACATACATACTCCGTTTCACACGAGATTTTTTTTGTTAGGATCGTAATTAAATTCCAGATCTTTTGACGCTGGTTTGGACAGATTTGGAGACCATCAAATTTTTGGGTTTAAATCGGATTTAAATTCGATTTAAATTCAAAAGGTGAGTGTTTTAACCCACTCACAACTTCTAAAATTTCTTATGTTTGTTAAATTAATTTTGGATATGAGTAGAAATTTATTTATGATTGTTTGGCATGTTTTATTCATCATCTCAGTTAAATCACATTTATTTAGTTTAACTGTTAATTAATTTTTATTATTGCATATAAATTGGCAGCTATAATTTATTTATTTGCATATGAACTGCTAGTTAAACAGTTATTAAATTTATTTCTGAATATAAACTATTAGTTCATACCTGTTATTTATTCCCTGTTATATTTATATGCTCTATATTGATGTTGTTTAAATTGGATGATGATTGTAATAAATGGTCGATGATTGCTATTTGGATGTTTGGATGCTATATTTTATATTGTATAAACTGCAAGTTATCATGCATTTCATTCATTCGGGGTTGCGGTTTGAAATGATATACAACCGCATTTTATTTTTAAATTGCGGATTGAAATGATAAATATCCGTATCATTTGACCATAGGATAGAGAATTCTATACAGACACCGTCGGTCTATATATAATTATTTTCAAAATGATTTCTATGGTTTGGATAGGATACGGTTTAATAAATATTAATTTTTGATATTTTTAAATATTTTATATACATATATAGTTAAATTGTGAATTTAAGCTATGTATAAATCTAATAAATAAAAAATGAATAAGCTGAAAATGGAGTTTGATAATTCATATTATATGTTCAAAGTACAGGTTTAAGTTATTGTATATATATAGAGTTTTAAATGATTCAACTCAATTTAAGATTTGAAATATAAATTGGAAATTTATTTGGGATTGAGCTATTTAAAAATTTAACTCCATAAGTTGATGTAAACCTGTTAAACTTGGTGATTTTATAGGTATGATATTTATAACTGGATTTTTATTCTAGATGAATTAAATGAATATTTCTATATTAAATGAATTAAAAGAAATATTTAGTTATAGAAATTGGAGTTTTATTTAAATGATTATGGATTTAATATGCGATATTTCAAACTAAATAATAGGACATTAAATTGTTGAATAATAATTTCCTATCTTAAATTTTAGAAATGTAATACTTAAAGTTTGAAATATGTAAAATTTGTAGTGGTTTGGAACTTTGAAGTGAGTTTAAAAATTGTGGGTTTAGACTTAATTTAAAGTGAATAAAATTATAAAGGCGTGGAAATTATTTACTTTATAAAGTAATTTAAATTCAACTATTTTCTTTATATACTGTTGAATATCCAAACCATTCAAGTTTTAGAAGTATGGTTTTAAAGCTATGAATTTCGGAGTATTATGCTTGAAAATTTTAATTCAAATGTTTGGTTTCAAGATATGATAAATTTTAAAGCAGTATGATTTTTGAAAAGAAATATATTTGAAAGGTGATATTTTTGATTTAGGTTTCATAAAAATAATTATCAAATGAGTTGTCTTGGAAATGAAAATGATATAGTATTTATATGGTTTTGAAATAGATGTTTTATTCTGGTTTTGAAAGTATAATTATTTTTAAATGACCGCGGTGTTATAATAACGTTTAGTTGTTGAAGAGACCGGGATCGGAAGTGTCATACTCTCTGCCAACTCCAAAAACCACTTTAACAACCATGTACGCGGTGGAGATTGCAGAATGAAGTAGGTTGGTGGCAGCGTTTCCTTTGAGGTAAATACGTGGACCCAACTCCCGTGAGTTGGCATAAGGTGGCTAAAACAAGAGCGATTGACGGGTTAATGAGGTAGCACCTCTGATCGGACACTTCCCTTCGATAATATACTCTGACTTTGGATTTTATTCGGTGGCCACTAACATTTTTGATTTCTTTGATATGGGGAGTTTGTTCGAGGTGGGCGGCAGCTGCGCGCTTCCATCGGCCCGGAAGCGTAATTGGTATATCTACCCTGGCATTGCCTAGTTGTGCCGTGTCACCTACCCTAGCGCGCCATCTACGAGTTTCTATTTGGGTCGTACCTATGGAGTATCCTTTGGTAGCTTCCCGATCAGGAGGTATTACGGTACTGTATAGACTATTGGCATTATTTGTGTAAAGGGCTATATGGGTAACCCCTTAATGTTATTAAAAAGTAAGTTTACTTTACAATTAGACACTATTACAATAGCGCAATATACTACATAGTAAATAGTTTAACGGATCCTTAGGAGATGTAAATCCCGGGCATCTTTTGAGTTACTGTACTCATATTTATTTCTGTTCATTTAACTCACATAAGATCTTTTAGTTCTGACTCGAGTGTTTTTGTCTATTCAAATTCGCTCGGGTCAGTCCGAGCGTTTCAGGATTTGAAGATATTATTTCTAGAGGACGAAGACGGAGATTTCTATTATTATTATTAATTATATTCCACTACACTCATATTGTTCCACTGCATTGTCATATGGTATGTGTACTCTTATATGTACTGTATAAATAAAATCAAATGTTTTGTAAAACAGCTTTATGAACTGTATATTTTGATTATTACATTTTATCCTTCCGCTGTGAGATTCTGTTTAGTTTTTTTTCTTCTCTGTTTTTCTTATTTATCACATAAGAATCCGCCCTTACGTATGGTTTGAATCGGCACATGTGTCTGTTTAAATCGTGCGAAAAGGCGGGATGTTACAGTTGGTATCAGAGCTTTGGTTTAGCGATAAACCTTAACTTTGTGGGGTTTGACTCTTTGTTAATAGGGTAGTAATACCCTATGGGAGTCGCTGAGTGTGTATATAAGAGAGAGCGTATTTGTTAGTGTTATAAAAAGGATTTTTATATTATGTTAATCTGTTCCGTCTTGTATTTATAAATTCTGGTTGGTGCATGGGACGCTATGACATCAATAGGGATTTCTTAACACTTAATAGGACAGACCGACATAATATTTGTTTTATATAGGTGAATGAAATAATTTTGCCTATTATATTTTCCATATATAAAATAAAATTTTCAAATGATATCTATATTTGGCTGCAATATATGGATTGTTAGGCAATAAAATGTTTAAATAATAATAGAAATAAGATTTAAAAGTAAAATAAATGAAATTTTGAAATTTAGAACTTAAGTTCCGGGGTTTTGAAATTTTTTTCGAATAAATTTTGGAATATAATAATATTGTTTATAAGTATTTTCAGATATAAATATTTCAATATAATTTGGAATAATCATTTTAAAGAAGATTTTGGAGGAAATAAGTTTGTTACTTTCCTCTCTGTCGCTGGAAAATAATTTCGGTGATGGCCGCCGCATCATCGACATTCATTTTCGTGTTTCGAAGGGGGAAGGCCACTGTAGTAGTTTTACTGCAGATTCATTTGTTGAAAAAAAAATGTATATAAATTTTGAGTTGTTTTAAATATAATTAGAAACATGTAAGTTGTAAGAATATATTTATATATTATTTTAAATAATTTGAAATTTAACCCGGTATTTAACTCTTAAATTTCCATTAATTAATTGTTTCAATTATTGTAGTGAGTTGAAACATGGGTAATTAATAAATTAAAACCTCTAAAGGAAATAAGAGATTTAATGATAGGCTATAAATGGTATTAAATGAAATTTGAAATTATAACCTATGAAATAAAGAATATTATTATTGAACGTTAAATTAAAAGTAGGTAATGAAGTATTAATTGAATTTGCTATTAAATGAGAATTTAATGTTATAAACTTAAGTTATAATTGAAATTTTACCGAGTAAATATAATTAAAGGTAAGTATGACAAATAAATCATTATAAACTTAGGTAATTAAAGGGTAAATAGATGAGGTCATGCAATTATAAATAAATGTAATATAATAAAGAGAAATTGTAAACATAAGAAAAAGGGTTGAAGTTATTCTAAATAAAATTTAAAGAAATAAATGAAAAAGAAGAAGAGATAAACCGTTATATAAATGAAAAAAAATCATTGAAATGAATGAAAGAAAGGAAATTTAACAACTAGTGCATGAGATAAAATTAATAATAAGAAAAGTTGATTTGAATTGTGTTGTTTGATTGATTTATGGTTGTTGGGGTAAGGATACTTTAGGTTTGTATGGATGTGTGAATAACCTATTTAGATTTATCTAAGACTGTTGAGTAAATGATACGCTAGTAGTTATTCTTCATTTCGTATAAATTAAAAGTTTTGAACACGAACAACTATTTGTTTGATCGGTTGAACGGTTATTTTGTGTTTGTTTGTATGCTGTTTGTTGAAATTGATGGTTGTTGTATTGATTTGTTGTTAGTGATTGAAACCACTTAAAATATTTCACTTTATATAAATTGTTAACCCTTTGGATTTAATAAGTGAAATGCAGGTTATGGAAGCAATTGCTACTGCTTTTGGTTCCATAAAATAAGTATAAATTTGCCCGACAAATAGGTACGTTCTCGGATTTCGGTTTTATAGCGCTATTTTATATATTTTATATATTTTCCCGTGTTGGGATATACTCTTTTGGATATTATATATGATATTTTGTTATATTTAATATTATATTTTCTCCCGAGCGTCTCCGTACAAAGGAGACTCTGCCAAAAATTTTCGTAAATTTTGGACTTAGAATATTTTGAAAATGTTTTACAAAACTTTAGTAATTTAAGTATAAAAAGATTTAATGGTTATAAATTTAGATATTCTATCTAAATCAATTAATTTAGAAATTCAATTGTTTATAATATAAAGTTAATGTTTGAATAAGGTATATCGATTTCTTAATTCTTCTTTTCCCTTATTTTCCTTTTTGGGATGAAAAGTTTTGAGTGGGGGAGAATGTAACGACCCGTTAAAATTCGATGTTTAAAATGAATTAAATTAATAGGACTTTAATTTAAATTTAGAAAGCAATAGAAATCTTATTTATTTATATGAAAGAGAATGTTGAAATTAGATGTATCAAGGGTAATTAAAATTTGCAAATTATATATTGCAATTAATTGTAATAGTGGAAATTGTCGCTTTTGGATATAAAGTTAAAATAAGTAAATTAAGGCAAGTATTGGATTTATCAGTGAAATAAAATATTGATTATGGAAATTGAATGTAAATGGGGGTAATGAAGAAATGCTGGACAATAAATAATTTATTTAGTACAATCCCTTTTATTTGTAAACTATTGTAAGGTGTTAATTAATTATGAAAATTAGGAAATAGATTCAAATTGTATGTTAGATAATAAATTGCAATAAGTAAAGTTAGTAATTTATGGATTAGATGGAATAATTAATTGGATTTAGAATCTTAATTTGTATAGGTGCATATATATATATAATGGAATATTAAAGGATAAAATAATCATATACAAGTATAATTAAGGTTGAAATAGTGGGTTACTAGTAAACTCAATCTTTTACCAATATAGATAATTAGGTGTTCCTAAATTGTAATTAAGAGGATAACTAAAGGAGTAAATGAAATTATTTAAAGTATTAATTATAATTGATAGAGATTATAAGTAACAATGTTAATACAAGGTAAGTAATGCTAAATTACAGTCAATGATAATGAATAGTGATCAATTCAAATTTTGTAACGTATTTTATAAATTGCCTGCTTATTTGCTAATGAAATTAGAATTTGTAATAAGTGATAATAAAATAAATGAATGTTACACTTATGGAAAGTGAAATAACGTTTAGTAATTATAGGGTCGTATTTATTTATGCGTTACTTAAATAATTATGATTTATTGTGAATTTAATACGAGAAGATGTAAAGTAATAACTAGGGAAGGAATACGTTATAAATTAAATGTTAATACACTAAATAAAGGTTACATTAATATGCGAAGTACTACCACGTTTAGAAGTCCTTAACATAGAGTGTGTTAAGACATAGAAATGGAAATTAGGAAGTAGTTGGGATTAAATGAACTTTAATGTGCATTAATGAGAAATTTACGCTATAACTTACGGTGTGAATGGAATAAATGCAAACCAATGTGAATTGTAACCATGAGATGACAATTTAGTGAATAACAGGATTTAAAACCTAAATAAATAAATTCCTTGAGAATTTAAGTTTTAAATTTCTGAATAAATTGAAATGTACTTTAATATGGTAAATTTGAATTTTTCAATGAAATTGATGTAGGAAGTTGTTTAAAGGATTCTAAATTTTCCAAGTAATCCAAACTGACAAATTTTGCAAATAATTAAAGTTGAATTGTTAATTTGATTTAATTAACTTATTATTAATTTATTTTTTAATTTATTTGGAATTTAAATGGTAATGATAGGATAAATTGCAATTAAAGGTAATTTAATTTGTATGTTAATTGAAATTAAGTCAAAATGGGTGGATATTGGAAACCAAGACTTAAAAGAAGTGTTAGCTACATTCTCATTGTAATAAGGCTCGTATAACAAGGGTTGAGATTTTTTTAAATGGATTTTTAGTTTATGTTATAATTTCAAAAATGTAATAAATATTGAAAATAAGGTTAACATTTGAATTTATCAACTCAAATTTTACATTTAAAAATTTTGTAAATGTTTGAAAATTTTATAGTGATAAGGATTGCATAATTTCGGAATTTTAACGTAAAATTTGAGTTAATTTATTTATTTTAAATTTACTTAATTAATATAAAAATAGCCATTTTGGCCATTGACTCGGATTTCGATGAAACCAGTTTCATCGGATCCGTATCGGTGAATTATTGTAGGTTTTCAAGTTTCGTAGCGATCGGACTTGTCGTTTGATCATACGAACGCGAAACGCCTTGAAATTGAGAAATTGAAATCAATTTGAAATCAATTTGAAAATATTGATTTCAGTATAACTTCTTCTTACGATGAAATTTGGACGTGAAACTTTTTCCATCGCGTTCAGAATATTTTAAAATACCTATTTTGATATATGGGTCTACCCAATTTCGTTCCGGGGTCAGAACGGGCTTTTTGGGCCACGTTAGCGTTAGCACGTTTGTTTATCCAATCCATCTATTCAAATTCTGGCCTACCTATATAAACTCAGTTGTAAACCCTAGCCTCCATCTATTTTCATTTGTTGTACGTTCTTTTTCTTCAACTCTTTCTCTTCCTCAATGAATGAAAATTTCAGATCCAATCCTATTAAAAAATCAAACAAAAATTCAAGTCCTCAGAAAAATCTCAAAAAAATATTTGTTGATGCTCTCGACGAGCGTAATTCAATGGTGCAATTCGTTTTTCAATTAGAGTTATCATTTGCTCAGAATTTGCCGTTGATTCTCGGCCGTTCATCATCGCCGCGACGAACTTCGTCGGATCGGGAAACGGTTTCTGGGTTTTGTAGAGGGGCTTGCACGCTTCGCATCGGTGCAGTTTGCTGGGGGTTTTGACGGTCAGACTAGGGTTTTAAAGAAGGGTGGCGGCGCACTGTGTTTCCGTTAACGTGGGTGGTACTGGTGGGGCGTCTCATCCAGACGTGGAGGTGGGTGTCGGTCGGCAATGTTCTGATGGCCAAAGGCGATAGTTTTGTGCGGTCAAAGTTGGTTCGTGTGTACTGTTGATGGGTGCGTGATACCGGAGTCGCGTGTTCTTTCCTAGAGCGTAGAGATGGAAGACACGTGAGTAGGTTTGTTTTCTTTTTATTTTATTATTTTGTTTTTCTTTTCAAATAAATTTCAATCGTTCAAACGAGTATAATTTCCACATACGTACTCCGTTTCACACGAGATTTTTTTTAGGATCGTAATTAAATTCCAGATCTTTTGACGCTGGTTTGGATAGATTGGGGTTTAAATCGGATTTAAATTCGATTTAAATTCAAAAGGTGAGTGTTTTAATCCACTCACAACTTCTAAAATTTCTTATGTTTGTTAAATTGATTTTAGATATGAGTAGAAATTTATTTATGATTGTTTGGCATGTTTTATTCCTCATCTCAGTTAAATCGCATTTATTTAATTTAACTGTTAATTAATTTTTATTATTGCATATAAATTGACAGTTATAATTTATTTATTTGCACATGAACTGCTAGTTAAACAGTTATTAAATTTATTTCTGAATATAAACTTTTAGTTCATACCTGTTATTTATTACCTGTTATATTTATATGCTCTATATTGATGTCGTTTAAATTGGATGATGATTGTAATAAATGGTTGATGATTGCTATTTGGATGTTTGGATGCTGTATTTTATATTATATAAACTGCAAGTTATCATGTATTTCATTCATTCAGGATTGCAGTTTGAAATGATATATAACCGCATTTTATTTTTAAATTGCGGATTGAAATGATAAATATCCGTATCATTTGACCATAGGATAGAGAATTCTATACAGACCCGTCGGTCTATGTATAATTATTTTCAAAATGATTTCTATGGTTTGTACAGGATAGGTTTAATAAATATTAAGTTTTGATATTTTTAAATATTTTATATACATATATAGTTAAATTGTGAATTTAAGCTATGTATAAATCTGATAAATAAAAATTGAATAAGTTGAAAATGGAGTTTGATAATTCATATTATATGTTCAAAGTACAGGTTTAATTTATTGTATATATATAGAGTTTTAAATGATTCAACTCAATTTAAGATTTGAAATATAAATTGGAAATTTATTTGGGATTGAGCTATTTAAAAATTTAACTCCATAAGTTGATGTAAACCTGTTAAACTTGGAGATTTTAAAGGTATGATATTTATAACTGGATTTTCATTCAAGATGAATTAAATGTATATTTCTATATTAAATGAATTAAAAGAAATATTTAGTTATAGAAATTGGAGTTTTATTTAAATGATTATTGATTTAATATGCGATATTTCAAACTAAATAATAGGACATTAAATTGTTGAATAATAATTTCCTATCTTAAATTTTAGAAGTGTAATACTTAAAGTTTGAAATATGTAAAATTTGTAGTGGTCTGGAACTTTGAAGTGAGTTTAATAATTATGGGTTTAGACTTAATTTAAAGTGAATAAAATTGTAAAGGCGTGGAAATTATTTACTTTATAAAGTAATTTAAATTCAACTATTTTCTTTATGTACTGTTGAATATCCAAACCATCCAAGTTTTAGAAGTATGGTTTTAAAGCTACGAATTTCGGAGTATTATGTTTGAAAATTTTAATTCAAATGTTTGGTTTCAAGATATGATAAATTTTAAAGCAGTATGATTTTTGAAAAGAAATATATTTGAAAGATGATATTTTTGATTTGGGTTTTATAAAAATAATTATCAAATTAGTTGTTTTGGAAATGAAAATGATATCTTATTTATATGGTTTTGAAATAGATGTTTTATTCTGGTTTTGAAAGTACAATTATTTTTGAATGACCGCGGTGTTATAATAACGTTTGGTTGTTGAAGAGACCGGGATCGTAAGTTGTCATACTCTCTGCCAACTCCGAAAACCACTTTAACAACCGTGTACGCGGTGGAGATTCCAGAACGAAGTAGGTTGGTGGCAGCATTTCCTTTGAGGTAAATACGTGGACCCAACTCCCATGAGTTGGCATAAGGTGGCTAAAACAGTAGCGATTGACTGGTTAATGAGGTAGCGCCTTTGATCGGACACTTCCCTACGATACTATACTCTGACTTTGGATTTTATTTCGTGGCCACCTTCATTTTTGATTTCTTTGATGTGGGGAGTTTGTTCGAGGTGGGCGGCAGCTGCGTGTTGCGCGTTTCCATCGGCCCAGAAGCGTAATTGGTATATCTTCCCTGGCATTTCCTAGTTGTGTCGTGTCACCTACCCTAGCGTGCCTTCTATGAGTTTCTATTTCTGTCGTACTATGGAGTATCCTCTGGTAGCTTCCCGATCAGGAGGTATTACGGTACTGTATAGACTATTGGCATTATTTGTGTTAAGGGCTATACGGGTAACCCCTTAACGCTATTAAAAAGTAAGTTTATTTTACAATTAGGCACTATTATAATAGCGCAATATACTACATAGTAAATAGTTTAACGGATCCTTAGGAGATGTAAATCCCGGGCATCTTTTGAGTTACTGTACTCATATTTATTTCTGTTGATTTAACTCACATAAGATCTTTTTGTTCTGACTCGAGTGTTTTTGTCTTTTCAAATTCGCTCGGGTCAGTCCGAGCGTTTCAGGATTTGAAGACTTTATTTCTGGAGGACGAAGACGGAGATTTCTATTATTATTATTAATTATATTCCACTACACTCATATTGTTCCGCTGCATTGTCATATGGTATGTGTACTCTGATATGTATTGTATAAATAAAATCAAAGGTTTTGTAAAACAGCTTCATGAACTGTATATTTTCATTATTATATTTTATCCTTCCGCAGTGAGATTCTGTTTAGTTTTTCTTTCTCTTTTTTTCTTATTTATCGCATAACAATCCGCCCTTACGTATGGTTTGAATCGGAACGTGTGTCTGTTTAAATCGTGCGAAAAGGCGGGATGTTACAGTGGGTATCCGAGCTTTGGTTTAGCGATTAACCTTAACTTTGTGGGGTTTGACTCTTTGTTAATAGGGTAGTAATACCCTATGGGAGTCGCTGAGTGTGTATATAAGAGAGAGCGTATTTGTTAGTGTTATAAAAAGGATTTTTATATTGTGTTAATTTGTTCCGTTTTGTATTTATAAATTCTAGTTGGTGCTTGAGACGCTATGACATCAATAGGGATTTCTAAACACTTAATAGGACAGACCGACATAATATTTGTTTTATATAGGTGAATGAAATAATTTTGCCTATTATATTTTCTATATATAAAATAAAAAATTTCAAATGATATCTATATTTTGCAGCAATAGATGGATTGTTAGTCAATAAAATGTATAAATAATAATAGAAATAAGATTTAAAAGTAAAATAAATGACATTTGGAAATTTAGAACTTAAGTTCTGGGGTTTTGAAATTTCTTTCGAATAAATTTTGGAATATAATAATATTGTTGATAAGTATTTTCAGATATAAATATTTCAATATAATTCGGAAGAATTGTTTTAAAGAATATTTTGGAGAAAATAAGTTTGTACTTTCCTCTCTGTCGCTGGAAAATAATTTCGATGATGGCGGCCGCATCATTGACATTCATTTTCGTGTTTATTAGTTATATTACTATTAATTATATTCCACTACACTCATATTGTTCCGCTGCATTGTCATATGGTATCTGTACTCTGATATGTATTGTATAAATAAAATCAAAGGTTTTGTAAAACAGCTTCATGAACTGTATATTTTGATTATTATATTTTATCCTTCCGCTGTGAGATTCTGTTTAGTTTTTTTTCTTCTCTGTTTTTCTTATTTATCACATAACAATCCTCCCTTACGTATGGTTTGAATCGGCACGTGTGTCTGTTTAAATCGTGCGAAAAGGCGGGATGTTACAAGCTTGCACTAAATTCTCATTTAAACGTTACACTTTCCATGGTCTTCAACTATTTTAAAATTTGGTATAAAATCTTTGGATGGGATAACGTTCGAAATCTAATATTATTGACCGTTTCTTCCGGACAAATCAAAGCAAGTTTTCAATAATAAAAACGTTTGGAAATTTCAATTCACGCTTCCTTACCATTTCTTTTATCAATCGACGCAAATAATTTTCTTGCCATACTCCCTCACCTAAATCAACTCTTCTTGCCTGAAATTATTGCATCATTCAAAAAACTTCCATTTCAGTTCAAAGAAAAATATTTTGCTGTTTCTTTTAGCAAGCACGCAACCGAGTAAATTGATTTTTATTTTAATTCTTTCCTATCTTTTCTCCCCAAAAATCACGCATCCCTGCCTATATAAGCTCGTACACAACTTTGTTCATTTTCATGGCAACATATCTTCAATTCTTATTTCGAGCAAGCTTCTTCAGGTAATGGAAGTTTTCTTTCTTCTTTCTTTTATTTTTAATTTTCTCTTTGTTTCTTTTCGATTCACTCAGCTGCTCCACCACCTTGGCCCAGTCGGCCTGCACCCTACTTCCTCCATCAAGTAAAGCCGCAGCCCCACTCCTTACTGTGCCACATAAAAAAGGTATAGATACCTTTAAAATCTTGCTACCTAAATACTGGAGTAACAGTGCGTGCTTTCTTGTTGGTCGTCTGTGCCTTTAGGGAGGAGTAAATAATACGTGCATAATATAGTAGGAGACAACATGCGCCACTTGTAGACTTTGAAGCTAATCTTCTTTGCCATGACATGAATTTCATCCATGTATGCATTCGAGTATATATAGGGTAGGGCCGTGCCATTTTATAACAGAGAAGAGTAGAAAGAAAATAAAAAAAGAAAAGAAAAAGAGAAGAATAATAATAAAATGCATGCAAAATGAAACCACAACCTTTTACTACATTAGCCCAGCCTGGATTGAGGAAATGCACACAAGTGGGCATACGTCACACCTTTGTTTACCTGTGCTCTTTAAAAATGCATGCGGAGAATATTTTCCTGACCGTTGCGTCTTTTTTTTTTGGTGTTTTTGGATTGTTCACCTGTTCAAGTTATGTCTCGGCCTCTGGGGGAATGTATCACTTTGCATTGTTGAAATTAAAAACGTATAGGGTGCGTGCGTACATTCATTTACATAGATTTGGGCAGGGAGAGATTCATTTGTTTTGGGTTGAGCCGGGTGGTGGAGTGGTCAAGTCGAATTTGATTCCATCCATCTAGTTTATTTCGAAATTTCGTGTTAAATTTTTCTTAGTTTTGATTTTTAATTAATTCGTTTCCTTTTCAAGAATTTAATCTTGTCACCGACTCCGCAACAATTTGATCGTGCTTCTGTACGTTTCTTTTCGGTGGATTATCGTTTGAATCTAATTTTCTGCAGCATTGAGGTGAGTCTTCTCACCTGACAAACGTACTTATATATTTGTAAATTGATAACAAGTGTGATTGTAGAATAATTATTATTTCATTCTATTTGACTGTGATATAAATTGGTGATGTTAAAAATCCCGTTATTAAACCTACACATCATCAGTAATATTATATACTGTTTATTTATGTTGTACACTATTTATTTATTAATTACTGTTAAATCACACTGCAAGTTCCCTGTAAAATAGAAATCATTACAGGCTGAAATGACAGGCCTGAACGATACTTATTTGTTTATTTATTTGTTCATTTATTTATTTAACTTAGGATTGCGGGTTTGAAATGATAGAACATGGTTTTCTTTGTAATTTACGGATTGAAATGATATAATCTCCATATCACTTGACCTAGGTTAGAAAATATTATACAGACTCGTGGTTATGTATACATCTATTTTTGGAAATATTAAATGCTTAAATAATTCTTTGTTTAAAATTGGATTTAAATGATTTTTATGTATATTGATATTATACTAGTTAAATATGTAAATAATGCTAGAAATTTAAAGTATAGGTTTAGCTTGAAATTTTGGATTTGTAAAACAAGTGTAATATAAGTTAAGAAATAAATTATGAAATTTGGTATAACTTGAATATAAAGCGAATAAATATAGGTTAAAGTTTTCTATCAATTAAATAGTTAGATTTGTGAAATATGGAAATTGAAATTTAACTTGATTTAGAAATGGAAGGCTGTTTTTGAAACATAGGTAAGTTAAAGAATTAATTGGAAATTAGTTTATTTTGGATATGGGAATCTAACTTAATTATAAGTAAAATTTATAGAAATTTTTGCACTTGATTTTATTAGTAATGTATAGAGAAGTTAGATATATGTTTATAAAATACACTTTATAAAAATCATAATTTATCGAGTTATTCAAATGACTATTTAAAAGGTGGAAATATGATTTTTAAATTAAATTGGTTTAATTTTTGTTGAAACCACAATGAAGTGGAAATTTTAAGTTACTCAAATGAACTATGGTATAACCGTGGGATGTATATTGGATTTTTATTATAACTTCACCTTTTTCATTATAGAAATTGATTTAAATATAACTATTTTGGGATTTATAACCACGGGTAATAATAACGTGGGTTGTTAAAGAGACCGGGATCAGATGTAGGCATACTCTCTGTTGATACCGAAAACCACTTTGACAACCGTATACGCGGTGGAGATTGCAGAATGAAGTAGGATGGTTGTGACGATGGTTGTGACGTTTCCTTTGAGGTAAATACATGGACCTGACTCCCGTGAGTTGGCATAAGGTGGCTAAAACAGGAGCGATTCTCGGATTAATGAGGTAGCACCTCTGATCGGAAGCACTTCTTCATATGCCATTCTATTACTTTTGTGATTGTTTTGGTGCGCAACTTTGATTTGGGAGTGTTGTTCGAGGTGGGCGGTAGTAGCAGCTACGCGTTTCCAACGGTTCGGATAACAATAGTATATCTACCCTGGCATTGCCTAGTTGTGTCGTGTCACCTACCCTAGTGAGCCTTGTACGAGTTTGGTTTTCTCCCGTAGCCCGTGTGGTATCCTCTGGTGGCTTCCCGATCAGGAGGGACAACGATATTGGATGGACTACTGGGACTATTATTGTGTTAAGGGGGAGATTGGGTAACTCCTTAACGCTATTTAAAAGTAAGTTTATTTTAATATAGACACTATTATAATAGCGAAATTATTACTACATAGTAAAAAGTTTAGCGGATTCTTAGAGGATGGGCGGTCCCAAGCATCCTTTAAGTTACTTGCTCTATATTACAGTACACTTGAATTAGCTTACACTATATAAGTATGCATGTCCTGACTCGAGTGTTATATTTTTATTTCACGCTCGGGTCAGCCTGAGTTGCAGTTCGGTCTTCATCTCGGAGCTAGGACTTCTGTAGATCACTTTCAAGCAGCTGATAAATTCCTTTTAGTTCTTTATCTTAATTTATGAAATCAAGACTATTGGATATTGAGATTTTCTATTGTTGTTTCAAACTATATTTGGGTTTAAAGACTATGTAAATTTTATTTTGTTTGGAGACTTTTAATAGTGGCTTCATGAACCACTAAGTTATTGTTAATTCTGCTGCGAGTATTCTGATTTCTGTGTCTGTGATTCTGTGATTTTGATTTCATTTGCTCCTAATTTATTTACAATCTATTGTTTTAAACTAATCAAGCTTGACATGTTTTAATTTATTGTCGAATTGGAATGGTACAAAATAGGGTGGTCCGTTACAGTTGGTATCAGAGCTTTGGTTTAACCATAGCCTGTGGAGCAAAACTCATTAAAGATAGGGTAGAAATACCCTAGAATGAGTGAAGTCAAATCCTAGAATCCTTTCCTTGTGAGAGAGCGTATTTGAAAGTATAAAATGATTTTCAAAAGGTTTTTTTCCAAAGAAGTATTTTGATATGAGAACTTTCCTGTTTTGAAAACTAAAATTTTTCAACTAGTTTCCCTTTTTTCCATCTTTTATAGTTAGGTCCTTCGTTAAATGTCTGTACCTGTTAAACTTTATCTTATCTTATCCATAATGCCTCTATATTTTTCCTCTGTTCTTAAATTCATTCCTGATTTCTCAGGATGAATCGAGGAAATACCTGAGGTAGGGGACGAGCTGCTGCCCCAGCTCCTCCACCCGCTGCCCCTGTTAGATTTACTAAGTTGTGCAAAGATTATACCGAGCTTGGTGTGTAACGACCCGCTATTTTGAACCATTCAAATCGACAATAAAACCATACATGTCTGACTTGAATAATTCAAAATACCGAATGTTAATTAAATTTGGCAAACTTAGCATAAACAGTAAATAAATAATCATAGATCACAGACACAGAGTAATAAAATACAGCGGAATAGATAAAGAATAGTAGTTCATGAAGCTACTATATACATCAGAGTTAGAAATAAAATACATCAGAGTATCCCAGATGCAGTGAAGTCTCCAGTACGAGCAGATGACTTCTCTGAACCAATCAACTAGGTGACTGAAAGGATATATAGCTGGATCTTCAAGCAAAGCTCCAACTTCGAAGGTGAGTCTCAAATGCTGTATCACTCGGTCTGACCCGAGCGTAAAGCAAAAAAAAGCACTCGAGTCGGGATTAACATTCTTATATAAATAAATCCAATTCAAGTGAAATATCAACTGAGATACAAATAACTTAAAGGATGTTTGGGATAACCATCCTCTAAGGGTCCATAGAACTATCTACAAGGTAGAAATATACACTATAACGCCGTGGCCATTTCAACTTAATTTATACTTCAAACCAAATATCATTTTACTTCAATTATCTCTATATTTCCCAAAATAGTATTTATATATAATAAATAATTTATAAAGTAAAGTATTCGGTTCCCTCAACTTAATGTTAACTCCTATGTTAAGCGACTCAGCGACCCAAGGAAGTAAGCGACCCAAGGCGATAGCGTAGCAACTGGAATGAAGCTCAGCATCGCGACTTAGCGACTTAAAGACAGAAGCGACCTACGAGTTAACAAGATAAGGACCTAGCGACCTAACACACGAAGCGGCTTGTAAGCGACTTAAAGCATAAGCAAGTTAGCAATTATGGACCCCGCGACTTAAAGGTTGAACGACCTAATGACTTTAGTCCTCAGTGACCTAAGAGCTCTAGCGACTTAAAAGGTGGAACACTGCTAAGTGACCTAATGACTTTAGTCCTCAGTCCCTTGACTCGCCAGCGACCTATGACCCACCTTAAGTCGTGCACGACCTATGCCTCGCCCAGGAAATCACCTATAAATACGGCTTGAACTCCAATAGTGAGAGGACTTTTGGATCATTTCTTCAAAGCATCAAGACCTTGCCATTTTCATCAAGCCGAGCCATACTTCAAACACTCAAAACACACAAGACGCTTCAATCAACTTCAAAAAGAGATTCGACACATTCAACATGAATTCGGAGAACTCTCTCGTATCGAAGTTTTTTAGCTACTTGTCTTTTAAAGTGTTGTAACTAAAGATTGCTGTAGAATTATAACAGATTCAGTAGTAAAAGAGAATTAAAGTGGACGTAGGCTCAGTTTGGAGCCGAACCACTATAAATACTCCGTCTTTACTTCTTTTCTGTGATTTTACTGCTTATCTCTAATTCCCGTGCGAACGGGTGGTGCTTTCACACTTACTCTACTTACACCAAGGTGTTAGCGTCTGATTTTTACGTTAACATTTTTGGTGCTTTCACTGAGAACCCAACTTAGGTTACTTTCATCATTGCTTCGCAAAAGGTTGTTGAAAGGATTTCCCTTAAAACTAGAAGTTTATCAGAAATAATGGCTCCTGGAAGAAAGCGCAGGTCTGTGAGATCCGGTGATGTTCAAGAGACCACCGCTACCTGTCCTCCTTCAAGTCAAGCAGCTCCAACTGTTGGAGTTATGCGAGCAGAATTTGATGCCGTAGTTTTGGGGTTGAATCAAGAGTTGAATGCCCAGAATGCACAGTTGGAGGCTCAGAATGCCAAGAACGCCTTGATCTTGAATAGGCTGAATGATTAGCTTGGGGCTAACCGTCAACCGGCAAATAATGATGTAAACCTTGCTATGGGGGTTCAGGATGTTGAAGGAGGGAATGTTTCTCAAAAGGAGGCTGGCCCTGTGGAAAGGACACCTCCCCAAGCTGGAGGATCAGGGCCGCAGCCAACCCTCCGTGAACGATTGTCAAGACAGAATTCAGAAAGAATGGCTGATGTTTGCCCTGCGGAGCATCTGAATGATGAAGAATATTTTTCAGGCATGGTTCGTCAGATTATGAAGGAAAGTATGCGAAGAGATGAAGATGAAAAGGAATGGGGTTTCGCTCCAAGCAAAACTCTTTTCACTGAAAAGATCTTGAAGGCAGAATTTCCGAGGAAGTTCGTTCCACCTACCATTCCAGCTTACAAAGGGACGAGCGATCCTAATGAATTCTTATATAAGTATGATTGGCACATGACGGGCGCTAGAGCATCTGATGAGATTAAGTGCCGGTATTTCCCGGTGTATTTGGAAGGAGTAGCTCTGCTTTGGTTCACCAAGTTGCCGATCCGATCTATAGACCAGTTCTCTGACTTGACCCGGAAATTTAAGGAACAATTCAGATTATATGCTTCAAAAGAAAAAGACATAATGTCATTGTCCAGCTTAGAGCAAAATCCTGGAGAATCCATCAGATCCTTCTTAAACCGTTTCAACATAGCTTTGGCGGAGGTGGATAATGCTGAGCCACGTATGATCCTGACATACCTGATGAGGGTGATTGATAAATCAAGTGAATTTGGAAAGTGGCTGAAAATGAAAGAACCAAACTCGCTTGACAAATTCTACAAGAAAGCGGATGAATTCATGCGTCTAGAAAGTCTTCAACCACCGGCTAAAGTGATATCAACGGAGGCTGGGAATAGTAATGCTGCTCTAAACAAAAAGGAATCTGACACTCAGAAGAGGGGAAATGAAGGTGGGATGAAGCAAGGAGATGCAAAGAAAAATCGTCCTTTCAACTTCACTCCCTTAACCGATACTCCTGAAAACATTTTCTTTGCAACCAAGGACAATGTTGACTCTCCCATACCAGCTAAACTGAGGATTGGAAAGAAAACTGAGAAGAATGGGAGATTTTGCCGGTTCCACAACCAACCCGGCCATGATACTAATGAGTGTCGTCACTTGAAAGAGGTGATTGAAGAGCTATTGGAAGAAAACAAACTCCAACAGTATGTAAAGAATAATAGGAACGGCCCCGCTTCATCAACTCATGGTAAACAAGTTCATGTTCATCGTCCTAGCTCGAGTGAAAAAGCAGCAGCGAATGAATCAGAAAGACCTGTTATTAATGTGATTACGGGAGGTCCTCACCCAGCAGGCAGAAGATGGGGTGAGATGGAAAGATATGCCCGCGCCTTGAAGCATGCACCGGCTGAAGAGAATGTCTTTGTGTTAGAAGATGCTGCACCCTTTAAACAGCAGAAGACTTTTTCTGATGATATTGTGTTTACAGCAAGGGATTCTATCGGCATTGAAGCTCCTACCGTGGATCCCTTGGTCATCTCCGCCGGTATTGGGCCGGCTATTGTTAGAAGAGTGCTTGTTGATTGCGGCGCTTCATGTAATATTCTCTTCAAAAAGACATTTGACCAAATGAAGATTCCAATGGCTGACGTTCAAGCTTCATCGCTGAAGATTGCTGGGTTTACTGGGGAACCGAAACAGCCAATTAGAACTATTGATTTGATTATAGAGCTAGGAGAGGGGCAGAGAAAAGTGGCTCGAAAGCAGACCTTTATTATTGTTGATGAATTTTCTGCCTACAATGCCTTTCTAGGCCGACCAACTCTCGCTGCATTCAAAGCTATTCTTGCCCCATGGTGTCTGACCATAAAATTCCCATAGATAATGGAGTCGGTGTGGTTAAAGGGGATTAGAATGCGGGGCAGGAATGTTACCTTACAGAATTGCGAGATGCTAGAAAGAGAGAGATGGGAAATGTTTGCACAAAAAATGGACAAACACCTCCAAGTCGTATTATTTTAGTTGAGTATGTGTGATTTTCAATGATTTTAGATGAGTATGTAAATATGAGAAAAGTAAGGGCTGAAATGTAAAAGACACGCAGATTTATAGTGGTTCGGCCAGAATGTGCCTACGTCCACTTTATATGTTATTATCTTTCTTCTTCCAGATTACAAGTACAATGCGTTGTATACGAGTGTATGAAAGTAGTTTGAAAGTTCCTTCCTTGCTTGAGCTCTCAAACTTGTCTGCCATTGTTGTACCCCTGCCCCTCTATTTATAGAGTGAGGTAGGGGGCAGGGGTCTTGGAAGTATATAGCTGCTGGTGGGCCCGGGCTGGAGCAATCTGGACTGGCAGTTGTCTGGTTCGGCGAGGTCTCATTCGGCATGGAGCTTGGACCGGTGGTAGGCTTGGACCGGTTGTGAGTGTGGAACGGTGGTCCGGTGCTTGTTTGGACCGGCTGTGGGGTTGGTCCGGTAGGTCATTTGGTCCGGTGGTTGCAATTGCTTTGGTTCGGTTATGGTTGGACCGGATGTGGGGATGACCGAATGGCCTTCGGTTCGGCATGAATTGGAGATGCCGAATGGACTCATGCCGAATGGACCTTCACACTTGGAGTGCCGAATGAGCTAATAGGCTTGTATAGCCGGATGAAAAGGTACTCCGGATGGACCATCACTGCCGAATGAGCTTGTTCCTTCGAATCGCCGAATGGACATAGGAGCTGATGGAATGGAGGTTGCAAACCCGGGTGAAACTGACACTTCTTGGTCTCGAGATCTTCTGGGTGAGAATTCGCCCAACATTTGCCCCCCAAAGTGGGGCGCGTGCTTGCACGTGTCGCGCTTTGTTTCCCGGTGATAGAAAGGCTTGTTTCGTAACGCCATGGGCTGGACGTTCGTATCCTGCTGATGTCCTGCAAAGGAATTTACAGTTTTAGTGTGGTTTCAAATAACGACCGTTCATGATCGAAATATTTGAGATGAAGTGAACTGTGTCGCTCGGGACGAGCAAGTGTGCCCCGAAGGGGCTTAGCATCGTCGATGCCAGGTTCACGTTAGAGTGGGTCCCTGGGTCGTTTGCCAAGGTGGCTTATCGCCAGCTCAGAGCATGCCTAGGGATCGTTCGCGACCCCGTACATGTGTAAGTAGCTTAGCCATTTCACAATTATCAAATATCCATTTGACCGATGGGCTTAAAAATGCGTGTCAAAGTGTAAATTCCCACGATGATAGGGTTAATGACCATTCAGAGCGTGCCTATGGACCATTCGTGGTCGCGTACACGTGTGAACGATTTAATTCATGCTAGTGGGAGTTTTACGACTTATTCATCGTTGTCATAATCTTATTTTATTAGTTAGTTCTGGAGTTCGGTACTTATCTGAGTGAAGCGCCTTGCGTGCCCCCTGTTTCTGGTTTCTGCTGGTAGAGACAGTTTTATTCGGTTGTTGGTTGGACCGGTACGCTGGTCCGGTATGTTGGTCCGGTAGGCCGAACCAGCTGGTTCGGCAATCCTGAGTTTGCCTATATATAGAGGCTACCCCCCTTAGTTTTCCCTTACCGAACCAAAGAGAGCCGAATCAATTTTTAGCCGAACCAAACTTCTGCCGAACCAAGCTTATACCGAATTAGGTATATATTCTTTTGCCGAATGGTTTTTTATCACCGAATGAATATGATTGCCGAATGCACACGAAGGGTTTTGTTTTACCGAATGATATGTATACCGGATGTGTTTTTTAGTGCCGAATGGACTTATGACCCCATTGCCGAATGAACTTAAGTCCCTAGTGCCGAATGAGCATAAGACCCTAGTGCCGAATGAACTTTGTATTCGGTCTTTGGGTGGAACTCTGGACTTATGTATGCTTGCTTGTATTCTTGTTCTAACATCATGTTTTTCACTTTTGTGTATGCAGATAAATGTCTCGCAAGGCGGAAACACGATCAGACAGACGGAAATCCAAGGATGGAGGAGAGTCTTCTTCTGTGCCCCCAGCCCAACCAGGATCCGGGCAACATCGACCTGTTCCGAGGTCGTTGGTGGACGGACATGGTCCACAGGAACTTCTGGTCTCCCCTCCCGACTGCTTTCCTAGCTCCCTAAAGGAGGAGCAACTTGACGTTATATCCCGTTCCTTTGGGATAGACAGGGCTCTTATGCTGTTACCGGGGGAGGGGGTCATGCCATATGATCCCCCTGAGGGGTACTTCGCTTACAGCCGTTACCATTGTATGTGCGGGGCTATTCCTCCAGTCAACGCCTGGATATTAAGCTTCGTCACTTATCTGAAGGTGGCTCCATTCCAGCTCCAGCCCAACTCTTATGCCATTCTGGTTTGCTTGTATGCTATCTTCCAGAAGAGATACGGGCGTGCCCCCTCCAACCGGGAAATACGATATCTGTACAATCTGAGGGGGTACAGGAAGGGGTCCCCATATATTAGCTTGGAGTCAGCCGTTTCCTTCAAGCCGGTTTTGGATTTATACTCGAAGTATAGCATGTTCAAGAAGGAATGGTTCTTTGTTAGGGATGACTCCGTCTCTATTCGCCGATTTACCTCCGGATGTAAGTCAAAACTCTACTCATAATTCCTGTCTTGGCTGTAATTCTCTCTCTTATGCGCTTTTATTTCTTGCTAGCGACAGGTGGTTTTGCGGTTGTGGAAGATGATCGCTTGGTTCAGATGGCAGCTGAAATTGAAGCTATTTCCGGGAGAGACAGATCGGCTGCTTATTTGATTAGGAATGCCAGGCTCTTGATGTATAATTTGATCCTCCCACATCAGTCCGTAGTCAAGCAGAGGGACACGGCAGAAGAGAAGGCTGCCCAGCCTAAAGGTGGGGTGACAGCGAAGGGTGGCAAGAGGAAGCCCTTTGCACAACGTCCAGTCGTAGGAGGCAAGAAGCTCAAGGAGTCCGATGGCCCTTCTCCAAGTACTTGCCCGGATGTCCCGGAGGAGGAAGGTGTAGAAGAGGAGGAAGGAGGTGAAGTTGGAGAAGGGTCGGAGGGTGGAGGAGATGACGATGGTCAGGGTGGTAGCGGTGTTGCTGCTCTAACCTCTGAGCAGGACCTCGAACTGGATGAGGCTCTCCGTCGGGCCTTCGGGGAGTCAGAGGGGGAGTCGGAAACAGAGAAGGAAACGGAGAAAGCAGAGGAAACCGGCAAAGCTGTGGTTAGCACTGACCCATCCTCTAAGGGTTCCTCAGCTAGGGTGACCCCGGCGATGCAAGGTGAACTTTTGTCTTCTGCCGATTCCATTTTCGATAGGGACTTAGAAATTTTTTACGGTTCACTTCCGTCCTGGAATGAGATCCAGGACTTATTGCAGTATCCCACTTCTCCGCCGGGTTTGTATAACAGATGTGTCTCCTCACTTTTCTTTCTTTTTAACTTAGCACATTTTTTGAATTGCGGATTATTGTATGTTCGTAACATTTGTTCTTTATTCCAGGGGCAGGCCAGGCGGGTAAAACGTCGGATGTTCGACACCGCCTTGAACAATTTAAGTCGAGGAGAGCTTCCGCGAAACCTTCTACTGATCGCACTGGGGACGTAGTCAAGTACCGCCCTCTTCTTGGGGTCATCGAAGAGGGCATTCAGAAGAGGAAGCGGAGCCGTTCCTTATTTGAGTCTTCTTCTGCTTCGCAGCTTCCTACTCTGTCTCCCCCTACTCAGCCTCCTTGTGATACTACGGAGGAGAGCACGGAGCCCTGCCCCCCTCCTCCTCCTTCCAAGAGATCTACTGTCATTCATATAAGGCGTCCCGATGTGCCTCGCCCCGTGCCTCGTGACCCTTTTGCCGGTCATCCTGATTTAGACCCAAGTTTTCGGGACATTTCATTTGATGAGACCACGGGCGAGCACCTTCTTCCCCGCAACCCCATGGTAAGAGTGCTGGATGAGGCCAAGTCCCTAGATCTTGATCTGCTTACTACCCGAGTAGTTACTATGGGGGACGAGGCCAAGGCTAATATTGATCGGGTGGCCGAAGAGACTAAGAAGTTAATGGAGCATCATGCTCGATTGGTCAAGGCCGGGGAGGAGATTGGGAGTGCTAACATTCGGTTAAGGCTAAAGGTTGCCGATCAGGCCAAGCAGCTTGCCGACCAAGCCATCCAGATCTCCCAGCATGAGGAAGCTTCCCAGCGTCTGAAAGAGACCATGGAGAAGGCAAGTAGGGCGGAGTTACGGAAAATGGAGGTCACCTGCAGGGAGCGGATTAACATGGCTATTACAACGGTGGATGAGGTTCGAAATGCGGATCTCGAGCGGGTAGAGGAGTTGTCCGGGAGGCTCGAGGCTGCGGAGATGGCCCAGGCCGAGTTGAAGGAGGAGATGGAGGAGATGAGGAGGTCCCTCAAGTTGAAGGAAGAGGAAATGAGGAGGTCACTCCAGGCTGACTGCTTGAGATACCAATCAGAGAGGGACGTCGCCATCACCAAGTTGCAAGCTTCCGAGGCCCGGGTGAGGGAGTTTGAGGAAAACGAGGGGATGATGGATGAGATGTTGCAGGATATGTACTTCCACACTTGGAAGGAGGGCGGCTTGTCTTGGATGGACGATTACCCTCGGGTCATGGCCAAGGTGTATCTCCAGGCTTTAGAGGAGGCCAGGGTGAATGCGGGTAAGGAAGGCGGAGAGGCTTTCAACTTGAGCGCGGTTACTGCTCAGTTCTCAAAGGAGGAGCAAGCGGCGGTGAAGGAGGGGATGCGGCTACTCGCTGCAGAGGGAGCGGGCGTGCAGTTGGATGATGAGGATCAAGCGGCGGATGCTGGTGAGTTATTCTTTTCCCTTTCTTTTCTTTTCGTGTTTTCATAACTTGATCGTTCGTTTAATGAATTCCTCTTCTGATCTGGACAGGTGGGACTTCAGATCCACATGCTGGGGGCTCCGATCCTGCGGCTAAGTAGGCTGGGGGAGTTGGTGATGGAGTGTGGATGCATCTGCCATCTTTTTGTTTCTTTTTTATCACTGTTCATGTTAGTCTTTGATATGCAACTGTAATAAAATTATTTGCAAAGAATAACTTCGTGTGATCTTATAATATAAGCTGATTTTGTCATGTTTAAATGTTGTTGCTATCTTTATGTGCTGTGTGAGAAGTATAATTATGTATATGCCTGTGATTCCACTTGTGTTTGATGTTAAGTTTTTGCTTGAAATATAATTTCACGTTTTGCAATGTCAGTGTATGAATAAGTTATAGTTACGCATTTATGTACAAGAGAAGAGAGTACCGCCCTTTATGTTTTATTCGCAGGCGGTAGCTTTGAGTGTCTTGTGTAACTGTTCACGGGTATAGCAGAGCGCCCTGTTACCCAGCACGCAGGCTTAGAGCCTCATGAGTGAATGTTTCCTATTTGGTTTCCTGTACTTTAGAGTTTGTTATACAGGATAGGAGAAAAATATTTAAATGAAATGGAAATATAGTAAAAGTAAAACTTCCAGTCACGGAAGGCCGTCGATGTGCTTAAGTTCGTGGCAAACGGGTTTTGTAGTCACTTTCCCTAGCTGTGGGTCTTGGAGACATTTGTCACCCATCTTACGCCTCCGCGGGGAGTTTTCTTTTTTACCACAGCCGCACTTAAGACACATCGGAGCCGAGATCGCGCACGGTAACTACCCGAACCGTTATGGTCCGTAATCGTGGGTATTATTCGATTTACCGTGGCCGGCTAGCGTGGGTGCCGTTGGCCGTGAACTACCCCTGGCTGGCCACACCTTATGTTGGGGCTTAAAGTAGGTTCACGGTTACCGACGAGCCGAACGCCGTAATGAGCTGCCATCGGCTATAGTCGGCCTTTATGATGACTTATAATCGGCTCATTACAGTTGGCTTTGAGGGCAGGCGCGCAATGAGTTAACCCGCAGCAGAGGGATGCTGGAGCAAAAGAGTCTCATTGGCGAGTGCATAGAATCGTGGCGTACCTGTTAGGCCTAGTCTAGATGAGGCCGCGGTGCGTCTTGAGTGGAGATGCCATAGGATTTTGTTCAACAGAAAGGGATAAAACTTAACAAGTAGCCAAGACATAAAGGAACAAGTTAAAAAGAGACAAGATTTTTTAAAGTGGTTCGGCACGAAAATGCCTACGTCCACTGGTTCTCTTTGTTAATTCCCTTCATATGGGCAGTACAAGTTAAGAAAAGTATCGACGGAGGTGTCGGATGTTCCATGCCCTCTGGAACACCTCTCCGTCCACTGTTGACAAAACGTAAGCTCCGTTGTGGAGATCTTTGTGAATTACATATGGTCCGTCCCAGATGGGGTCCAGTGCCCCGGGGCGCGGAAAGATTCGCCTGAGGACAAGATCTCCTTCTTGTAAGCTGCGATGCTTGACTTTGGAATTGTATAGTGCTGCCACTTTTTGTTTGTGAGCTGCTGCTTTGAGTGCTGCATCGTTTCTCCTTTCCTCAATCAGTTCCAAAGACATGAGGAGGAGTTCTTCGTTTTCTTCTGGGTTGTAGTGGATTCTACGGTGGGAAGGCACAATAGTCTCAACTGGGAGCATTGCCTCCGATCCATATGCCAAAGAGAAAGGAGTATGTCCCGTTGATGTTCTGAAAGATGTGCGGTATGCCCATAGTGCCGTAGGAAGTTCGTCCACCCAAGCGCCTTTTGACTTTTCAAGTTTCTTCTTGATTAGGGTTTTGAGAATTTTGTTGACAGCTTCAACTTGTCCGTTTGCCTGAGGGTAAGCTACTGATGAGAAGCTTTTATGAATTCCATGCTCTTGGCACCAGTCGGCAAATTCTTCGCTGTCAAATTGGAGTCCGTTGTCTGATACGATCTTGAGGGGGACTCCATACCTGCACAGAATGTTTTTGATCAAGAAGTTAATAATTTTTGCTGAAGATATTTTATTTAAAGGTTCCACTTCCACCCATTTGGTGAAATAATCGACTGCCACTATAGCATATTTGGCTCCGCCTCGGCCCGTTGGCAGTTCGCCAATTAAGTCAATTCCCCATACAGCAAAGGGCCAAGGGCTGGTCATTTGAGTAATTTCGTTTGTGGGCAGTCGAGGGATCTTGGCGAACTTCTGACATCTGTCGCATTTCTTAACGAAGTCTAGGGTATCTTTGTTTAGTGTGGGCCAGTAATATCCATATCGGAGTATCTTTCTTGCCAAAGTCTGTCCTCCAGTGTGATCTCCGCATCCTCCCTGATGGATGTTTGTTAATATCTCCTTGGCTTCCCTTCCGGCGACGCATCTTAATAAGGGGCTAGAGAAGCCACGCCGGTAGAGGATGCCTTCTTGTATTGTGTAGTGGGGAACTTTTCTCAAGATCTTCTTGGCTTCGTCACGCCTGTCGGGTAGTATGCCATCTTGCAAATATTTCCGGATAGGAGTCATCCAGGTTCCTTCTTCGATTGCAGTTATCAGATTTACTTGTTCGAAACTTGGGGCTAGCTGCCTTGAGATTACTAGTGCTCCGGGAATGGTGCTGTCCTTCATACTAGCTTGCTTTGCAAGTTCATCTGCCTCTTGGTTTTCTTCTCGAGGAATGTGTTTGATTAGATAATGGTCCAATCGATCGAGCAGCAGTCTGGTTTTCTTTAGGTATGCTGTGAGCCGTTCTCCTCGAGTCTGGAATTCTCCTAGTACCTGGTTTACGATAAGCTGAGAATCACTATGAATACATAAGGAATTGATCCCAATTTCTAGGGCCAGTTCCAATCCCGCTATTACTGCTTCATATTCAGCATCGTTGTTAGTGGCCGTGAACTCCAATCTTAATGCATAGTACAACTTTCTTCCCCTGGGGGTGACGATCACAATACCTGCCCCCGAGCCTTGTTCGTTCGATGCTCCGTCTACAAAGAGGTTCCACTTGATGTTTTTTGCTACTTCGGATTGTTCCTTGCCTTCGTTGGTAGTGAATTCGGCAATGAAATCAGCCATGGCTTGTCCTTTGATAGCGGTGCGGGGATGGTAGGTGATATCATACTGACTTAGTTCGATGCACCATTTGAGGAGTCGCCCAGAAGTGTCAGGACGATGGAGCACCTGTCTTAGTGGTTGATCGGTTGGAACCCTGATGGAGTGAGACTGGAAGTAGTGTCGCAGTTTCCGTGACGCGATCAATAAACAATATGCTAACTTCTCAAGTTTAGGATATCTGGCTTCTGCCCCCGTAAATCTCTTGCTTACAAAGTAAACCGGACGTTGTGTGCGGTCTTCTTCTCTTACCAAGGCGGCGCTTAGAGCATGAGATGATACAGCGAGGTATAGGTATAACACTTCACCTTCATTTGGAGTTGAGAGTACTGGTGGTCTCTGAAGGTGTTCGATTAGGTTGAGGAAGGCTTTTAAGCATTCGTCGGTCCACTCGAACCTCCCTTTGTCTTTCTTGAGTGCTTCGAAGAAAGGGACACACTTGTCAGTTGCCTTGGAAATGAATCTGCTTAGGGCGGCCACCTTTCCGTTTAGGCTCTGCATTTCTTTTCGAGTGGAAGGTATCCTTATTTCTTTTAAAGCTCGGATTTGTTCAGGGTTTGCTTCGATTCCTCTGGCGTGGACGATGAATCCTAAGAATTTTCCCGATGATACTCCGAAGGAGCACTTTAGAGGATTCAGCTTCATTCCATATCGGCGAAGTACCCGAAACATATCGTCCAGATGGCTTACATGGTCGTTGGCTTTCCTGGACTTCACCAACATGTCATCCACATATACTTCCATAGTACGCCCTATCAGTTCTGCGAACATTTTGTTGACGAGGCGTTGATAGGTAGCTCCAGCATTTTTGAGTCCAAAAGGCATGACTTTGTAACAATATAATCCGCGGTCGGTGATGAAGCTAGTGTGGTCCTGATCGGGAGCGTGCATGGGGATCTGGTTATATCCGGAGTATGCATCCATAAAAGATAGGAGTTCGTGCCCAGCTGTGCTGTCCACGAGTTGGTCAATTCGGGGAAGTGGGAAGCAGTCTTTCGGGCAAGCGTCATTCAGATTGGAGAAGTCAATACATGTTCGCCACTTTCCATTGGCCTTTTTTACTAGCACTGGGTTAGCGATCCATTCTGGGTAGATGGCTTCCCGTATGAAGTCATTAGCAAGTAGATTTTTTACTTCCTCATCAAGGGCTGCTGATCGCTCTGCCCCCATGCTCCTCTTTTTCTGCTTTACTGGTACCTTGGTGGGATCGATGTTCAACATGTGGCATGCTACGTCTGGGGAGATTCCTGTCATATCGGCATGGGTCCACGCAAATACATCTAAGTTGTGGCGGAGAAAGTCAATGAGTCGATCCTTCAATTCCGTTTTCAGCTGAGATCCGATTTTTAATAGTCTACTTGAATCATGCTTATCTACAGATACGAATTCCATAGCCTCTGCAGGCTCGGCGGTAGCCTCCTCCTCTTTATCCCGGGGGTCTAGTTCATTGAAGGGATCGCTTGTGTATCGAAGAGGAGGGGCTTTCTTTAGTTGCTATGCCTCCAAGCTTTTCATGCAGAGAGTAGTCTCTGCATCTTTTCCTTTATTCTTCCTGCGGTTGTTGCGAAGCTCAGTTACATAGCAGTCTCGGGCAGCGTCTTGATCTCCTTCTACTTCTCCTATTCCGTTGTCTGTCGGGAATTTCATCTTCAGGCACCAGGGGGCTAGGACAATTTGGAAGTCAGACAAGGCTGGTCTCCCCAAGAAGGCGTTGTAAGCCGAGTGGTTCTCTATTAGCACGAACGTTTGTTTTCGCACCACGGAGCGGGGATGACTTCCTATTTCGACGAAGAGGTCAAGTTGCCCGAGGGGCATTTTTGCATCTCCAGTGAAACCGTGCAGTGGTTTGTCGCAGGGAGACACATCCTTCATTGATAACTTCATTTTGTCGAAAGCATGTTTGAACAAGATGTTTACGGAGCTTCCCGTGTCTATTAGAATCCGAAAAACTTTAGCAGGGCCGAACCAGGCAGAGATGACCATAGGATCCATATGTGGGTACTGTCTTCCTTCCAAATCGCGTCTACTGAATATGATGTCGTCGCTCTCTTTTCGTTTCGGTTGGCGTTCTTCTGTGACGGAGTTAACGTATCCTTCGGTATTTCTAAGCGACTTGCCGTACCTTTCCATCTCTGCCCAACTTCTGTCGGCAATGTGTGGTCCTCCTGAGATGGTAAGGACTACTATCTTCTCTTGACTAGAGCCACTGGTGTTGTGATTGTTGCGACTCCCTCCGCCTACTTCTGGGAGGGGTTGCTTTGAGTTCTCATTGGCAGGAGTTGGAGTCCTGTTCTGACTTTTCACATAACGTTCCAGTCTTCTTCTTCTAATGTGTTCTTCGATCAAGTCCCGAAGATGGTGGCATTCATTGGTGTCATGTCCGTGGGATTCGTGGAAGCGACAGAACTTTCCGGACTTGAGTGCGTTATCTGATTCTTTCTTGTGCGGGGGGCGCTTGTATCCGAGTTCGCCCTGAGTGGCTAGGTAGATGTTTTCGATTGTTTCATTCAAAGGAGTGTAGGAGTCAAATCTTGGCCCTGGTCGATATTGGCGTTTCTCACCCTTTCTGCCCCCAGCATTGTCTCTAGATTCATTTCTTCGAGCGTCCTTAGCTGCAGTGGGAACCTTGTCCTGAATTATCTTGCCTTGTTGCCCTGGCTGCCTCTCCGTAGCAGCGTCTTCAAGTCTCATATACTTTCCAGCTTCATGGAAGAAATCAGGCAAGGTAACTGGTTTTTCCTTAGTTAATCTTCTGGCAAACTTGGTGTCTGGATGCACACCACTACAGAGGGCCATTAGAGTGAGTTTTTCATCGGCATCTTGGACTGCTGCCGCTGCGGCGTTGAACCGTGTTAGATATTGTTGTAGCGTCTCTCCGGTTTTCTGTTTGACATTGGATAGAGAATAAGCATCCCTGGGTTGTTCCACATGGATGCGGAACTGGCTAATAAACCTTTCTTTTAACATCTCCCATGAGTTGATGGATCCTTGGGGTAGATGGCAGAACCAGGAGGTAGCTAGATCTGATAGGAATAGCGGAAAGCATTTACATAATACTCCTTCTGTTGCTCCACTCATGAGCATATGCTGGGTGTATCTCTGCAGGTGTACGATGGGGTCGGAAGTTCCTTTGTAAGGTTCCATGGTTGGCATTTTCCATTCCCGGGGAGTGATGGCAGTTTCGATATTTCGGGTAAAGGGACTGGTGACCCTAGCGCCTATTCCCCGGTCCCTTTGCTCCCGTTGGACACATTCTCTGAATAATCGTGCCATCCGCTCGTCAGAACTTGGAGCGGACAAAAATGAGCTCGGTTCTTCCCTGCGGGATCTATCTCGTCCAGATGACCTGTAGGGATGGTACAGTCTATCACCTCTAGCATTATCCAGTGGTTGTCTTTGGCTGCTTGGATGCACGCTAGGACCAGCTACAGTTGCCCCCTGCCTTGATCTTCCCCTGTGGGGTTCTGTTTCGAGCACATCCATGGGGTCAACTTCGGGCTGAGTTCTAGCTCGGCTCCGTTCAGCGGGGTTTCTATGATTAGGTGGCATGACTGGCTCAGCTACATCCGACCCTCGCCTGGTGCCTCCCCCGCTAGGTTCGGTTCCAAGGGCTTCCTCGAGTCGGAATTCGGGCTGAGTCCGGGCGCGGCCCCTATCATTGTTTTTCCTGTTGATAGCTTGTTCGAAGAGTGAAGACCTTTGTTGCCTCCGGGATCCTCCGGATTGGGATTCACCCCATGATTCAGTGTTGCGGTTGGACTCTTCAGCGTCCCTTAAGCGTGTCATGAGTTGGTCCACCAAAGTTTCTTGTTGGGATGTGAAGCGGTTAGTTACTTCAGCCACAACCCTGTCCAGATCTGCCCTAGTGATTGGTTGTTCCGTTGCGGGACCAGTTGGATTTTCCTGATTTTCATCTGGTACTGCTGTTGAAGTGGGCTGATCTGTGATTGCTGGATCTGGAAGGCTGCTAGTTGCGATGTTCTTTCCTTTGTTAACATCCCTTCTCTGTTTGGAAGGCATGATTTCTAAGCAACGAGTGATGTCGTTAGGAAAAAGGTTGAGTGGGAGAAGATGAAGTTTGAGTTCAGCTCTCAATGAAAGCACCAAAAATGTTTGCACAAAAAATGGACAAACACCTCCAAGTCGTATTATTTTAGTTGAGTATGTGTGATTTTCAATGATTTTAGATGAGTATGTAAATATGAGAAAAGTAAGGGCTGAAATGTAAAAGACACGCAGATTTATAGTGGTTCGGCCAGAATGTGCCTACGTCCACTTTATATGTTATTATCTTTCTTCTTCCAGATTACAAGTACAATGCGTTGTATACGAGTGTATGAAAGTAGTTTGAAAGTTCCTTCCTTGCTTGAGCTCTCAAACTTGTCTGCCATTGTTGTACCCCTGCCCCTCTATTTATAGAGTGAGGTAGGGGGCAGGGGTCTTGGAAGTATATAGCTGCTGGTGGGCCCGGGCTGGAGCAATCTGGACTGGCAGTTGTCTGGTTCGGCGAGGTCTCATTCGGCATGGAGCTTGGACCGGTGGTAGGCTTGGACCGGTTGTGAGTGTGGAACGGTGGTCCGGTGCTTGTTTGGACCGGCTGTGGGGTTGGTCCGGTAGGTCATTTGGTCCGGTGGTTGCAATTGCTTTGGTTCGGTTATGGTTGGACCGGATGTGGGGATGACCGAATGGCCTTCGGTTCGGCATGAATTGGAGATGCCGAATGGACTCATGCCGAATGGACCTTCACACTTGGAGTGCCGAATGAGCTAATAGGCTTGTATAGCCGGATGAAAAGGTACTCCGGATGGACCATCACTGCCGAATGAGCTTGTTCCTTCGAATCGCCGAATGGACATAGGAGCTGATGGAATGGAGGTTGCAAACCCGGGTGAAACTGACACTTCTTGGTCTCGAGATCTTCTGGGTGAGAATTCGCCCAACAGGAAAGGATGCGGCAGCCCCAGTCTGCATCAAGGAACCAACCCTGTAGCAATTACAGAACGGACCCTGCACTGGCGAGCATAGCGGAGCACGAAGAGAAATGGATCCCAGAAAAGCTAGTGCAGGGGAGAATAGATTGGTGCCGATGGAAGTAACGGTGCCGACAACTGTTGACTCAAAAGACACGAACAAGGTGTTAAATGTAGGTTCGCTACTTAATGCAACAACTCGGAATATTCTGATATCATTCTTGAAAGCAAATCTGGACGTATTCGCTTGGACTCATGCTGATATGTGTAGAATATCTCCAGAGGTTGCAGTGCATACTCTGAATATCGATCCAAAATTTACACCTGTAAAACAGAAAAGAAGAACTCAGGGTCCAGAAACGTCAGCGGCATTGAAAGAAGAGATAGATCGGCTCATGCAAAACGGTTTCATCAGGGAATCTACCAATCTGAATCGGGTTTCAAATCCAGTACTGGTTAAGAAAGCTAACGGAAAGTGGAGAGTATGCATCGACTTTTCATATCTCAACAAAGCCTGCCCTAAAGACTGTTTCCCGTTGCCCAGGATTGATCAGTTGGTGGATGGAACAGCTGGGCATGAATTGTTATCTTTTATGGATTCTTACTCCGGATATAACCAGATCATGATGCATGAGCCAGATGAGGAGGAAACGAGCTTCATCGCCGATGTTGGTCTTTACTGCTATAGAGTCATGCCCTTTGGACTGAAGAATGCAAGGGCAACTTACCGAAGACTTGTCAATGCTATGTTCAAACCACAAATTGGCAAAACTATGGAAGTTTATGTTGACGATATGTTGGTGAAATCAGAGAAAGCAATGGACCATATGGATCACTTAGAAGAGATGTTCGCAGTCCTCCAAAAGTACAGAATGAAGCTTAATCCTTTGAAATGTTCGTTTGGAGTGGAGTCCGGAAAGTTCTTGGGTTTCATTGTGAGTGCTAGGGGAATTGAAGACAATCCTGCCCAGATCGCTGCCTTAAGAGAGGTCAAAGCTCCTAGAACGAAGAAGGAAGTTCAATGTCTAAATGGAAAAGTCGCTGCCTTGAGTCGGTTCATTTCCAAAGCTACTGAAAAATGCATTACATTCTTTGATGCTCTTAAAAAAGGAAGAAAAAACTTTGACTAGACTCCTGAATGCCAGACAGCTTTCGATGAGTTGATTCGTCATATGGAAAAGCCTCCAATACTTTCTAAGCCCGACAGTGGTGAAGATCTTTTCATATATTTGGCAATTTCGTCTCATGCTCTCGGTGCTGCATTAGTCCGGGAGGATGCAAGAATTCAGCGTCCGGTTTACTACATCAGCAAAAGATTCACTAGGGTAGATATGAATTACTCAAAGTTGGAAAAGCTCGCCTACTGCCTACTGATTACATCAAGAAAGTTGAGGCCATACTTCCAAGCTCATCCCATCAAGGTCCTTACTGATCAGCCCCTAAAGCAAGTCATATTTCGCCCTGGGACTTCGGGGCGTCTTCTAAAATGGAATGTTGAACTTAGCCAATACGACATCACTTACCACCCCCGAAGAGCAATCAACGGACAAGCTTTAGCAGATTTCATCGCAGAATGTACAGATAAAGGCGATAGTAAGGAAGTGGTGACCGATAATGCCCCAATTCGATGGAAGTTATATGTTGATGGTGCAAGGAATGATTACTTTTCTGGAGCAGGGGTTGTCCTTGAAACTCCTGAAGGGCGATCACTGTGTTATGCGCTAAGATTAGAATTTCCTTCGACAAACAATAAAGCAAAATATGAAGCTCTTATCGCTGGCTTGAAGATTGCTAAAGAATTGAACATCAGAGTATTGCAAATCTTTAGTGATTCTCAACTTATTGTATGCCAAGTCAAGAAGGAATTTCAAACTAAAGGGGGAAATCTGCCTGCTTCTTGTCTAAAGCCTGGGAGCTTCTTGATGGCTTTGGCCACTACACAATAAGCCATATACCCTGGGAAGAGAACACGAAAGCAGTTCCCTCGCAAAGTATTCAAGTACTGCCGAAGCTCAATTATTGGGATTAGTTCCTGTGGAAATCTTGTCAGCTCCAAGCACAGATGAGATGGATGTTGATTGGATTATGAATATATCTCAAGAGCAAGAATCATGGATGACTCCGATATTGGAATATTTTCTCAGAGGTTCTCTACCAGAAAATTCAAAAGAGCGACAGAAGCTGCTAATGAAAGCCTCCAGATATATAGTTCAAGATGATCGATTACTCCGATGCGTGACAACGAAGAAGCTAAGACAATTCTAGCTGAAGTGCACGGAGGGGAATGTGGAGATCATACAGGTGGTCAAACTTTAGAAAAGAAAATTCTCCGTTATGGATACTTTTGGCCAGAAATTAATCGAGATGTTGCTGACTACTCTCGAAAGTGAGATAAATGCCAGAGATTTGCCAAAATCCCTAGAATACCTTCCACTGAGCTAACACAAATGGTCAGTCCATGGCTATTTGCCATCTGGGGGATAGATCTTATCAGGCCTTTGCCGACTACCAAATCAGGAATTAAATATGTTATTGTTGCTGTTGATTATTTCACTAAATGGGCTGAAGCTGAACCATTGGCTACTATTACCTCTAAAAAGATGATAAATTTTGTGACAAAAAATATCATTTGCAGGTATGGTGTGCCTCAGAAGATAATCACAGACAATGGTACACAATTTGAAAGTGAGGAATTCTAGGATTTTTGCAAACGATTCAAGATCCAAAAAAGCTTCTCAGTAGTGGCTCATCCGCAGTCAAATGGGCAAGTGGAAGCAGTAAACAAAATCATTAAGTCAACTATCAAAAAGCGTCTACAATAAGCTAAAGGTGGTTGGGTCGATAAGCTGCCACTAGCACTATGGGCATACAGAACTACCCATAAAACTGCGACTGGGCACACTCCATTTTTATTGGTATATGGATCAGAGGCAATGATTCCAGTGGAAACGGAAGTCCCCTCACACAGAAGGATCCATTTCGATCAAGCTGAGAATGAAAGACTGCAACTGGAAGCGCTTGACCTCCTTGATGAAAGAAGAGAAGAGGATAAGCTCAGAATTGCAGCCCATCAGCAAAAGATAGCCAGGCACTTCAATTCCAAAGTTCGCCAGCGCAGCTTTGAAGTTGGGGATCTAGTCTTGAAAAGAATTATGATAGCAACAGGTGTGTTTGGGCCAAACTGGGAAGGGCCGTATGTCATAGGCACAAAACTTCTTTATGGCACATTCAAACTCACAACTGTCGAAGGGGAACCAATCCCAACAGCTTGGAACAGCAATCACTTACGTCCATATTTTACTTGAAAAGTTTGTTGAAATGATGTAAAAGAATTACGAATATATGATTCCTGTATTGAAAGCAATTGCAAAGCAAGTGAATAATGAAAAGCTATAAAGTGGATGTAGGCCGAGTTTTTGGCCGAACCACTATAAATCTTGTGTTCTTTACTATTATTAAATGTCTGTTTTACTTCGATATGCAAAATACTCTAAATGTATTGCTAAAATGTCGATTTAATATTGCAGACAAGTAAAACAAAGCTTACCCATTGTGAGACCAAGCGATTCTTGACATCATCCAACAAACAAATCCTAAGCCACAAAGGTCCCAGATTCAAATCCTATATAAGAAGTGCTTCAATTGAATAGTTAATGATTTCGCAGGAGGTGGGCCCTTGTTAACAAATGTGATCGTTTGAACAAACAAACATCCGATTAAGTAGCATGTGACCACCCCTATGAACTTGCTTGACAATGAAGTACACTTCTTTGGATAAAACAAAATACTTACAAAAAGTGGTTGAAAATGATATTGGGGAATCGCTGATATGAGCAAATGGCAGGAAGACATGGGCAAGCAGACCGAGAATAGCAAAAGACCTCTTTGGAGGCACAAGCCCTCTTCGGAGGCACAACTCTTCGGAGGATAAATACCTCTAATGGGGCATGCCAGAAAACGAAAGTTTTCTTTCTCAATAAGATTGGTGGAATGACCGGAGGCACCTTCCAAATTGGAAGGCAAGGCGCTTGTTCACTAGCTGAGATGGTTTGTGCAAACAAATGTCCAAGTAACTCGCGTCCGTCCTAAGAATCCATGTGATGACCGGAGGCACCTTCCTAATGGGAAGGCAAGGCGCTTGTTCACTAGCTGAGACCGTTTGCGCAAACAAACATCCAAGTAACTTGCATCCAACCCGTAAATCCAACCAACCACGAGGAAGTGGCTTCCAGGCATACTTGGAGGCACACGTTTCACCAAGATCTGAAATAAAACTTCACAAGTGTTGAAACGTGAAAAGCCCTCTTCGGAGGCCCATTTCACCAGGAGTTGAAGTGTAAGAGTCGCTCTTCGGAGGTCCACTTCACCAGGAGCTGAAATGATAAAAAGACCTCTTCGGAAGCACACGTTTCACCGAGATCGGAAATAAAACTTCACAAGTGTTGAAACGTGATAAGCCCTCTTCGGAGGCACATTTCACCAGGAGTTGAAGTGTAAGAGTCGCTCTTCGGAGGTCCACTTCACCAGGAGCTGAAATGAAAAACAAAAAACAAAATAAAGACATCCAGTGAGGCACACTTCTCAAAATATATGTGCCAAAAGGTTCTTCAGATGGCCCGCTTCACCATGTAGGAGATTCCACTTCTTAAAAACAAAAGTGACTATCTCCGAAGGTTGAAATGTAAAAAAAATAGAAGAGAAAGAGAAAAGAACACAAAACATCTCCAATGCGAGGCACGCTTTACTAAAGTAGAGTAACATTTCCTCAAAAGTGGAAAACTTATTCTCTAAAATAAGAGTCCATGCCTTCTTAATGTAGAAGAGTAGTTCTCCAGAGTAAGAGTGCAAGTCTTCTCTAAGTAGGAGAACTGTTCTCCAAAGAGATTGCAATAAGCTGTGGTACGGGGGCAATGTAATACAACTTATAGCAATGCTCAAGCAACATACCACAAGCCCATTGCAATATCACACAAAGAAACCAAAGAAACTTGTATAAAAGTGAAGAATAAATGTATTCTCAAATGCAGACAGAAGTTTGTATAAGTAATAGAATCATTTTATTTAATACTATGAAAATTTTGTACAGGTACAAGTTTCAAAATAAAGGAAAGCGGGAGCCAGTACTCGCACTATCTCTGACCAGTACATGCAAAAAGGAAAAAGTAAAACAAAGAAGGGAAAGAGGGACTCAATACTTCTTTCTCCCACCACCTTTAGAGCCTTCACCTGACTTAACAGGTAATTTTTCGGGCCGGCTTGGGAGAGTTGGGGAAGAAGGAGAGAGAGCTACTACTGGATCAACTTCCGCTTCCTTTTCTGTAACAAAAATGCTTCTCCCTTTCTTCTTTGAAGTTGTACGCTTCCTCCTCCTCTTTGAAGAAGACTCACTCCCCGGAGTGACAAGAGCAAACAATTTTATGTCATCGGAAATGGTTCACTCCGGAGATGCTTCGCCTCCTTCAAGTCCTTCGGCCTTCTTCTCCTGCGAAGTGGTTGGATCGTCCAAGGCTTGAAGGGCTCCTATTAATTCTTCCTGCGATCCCGGCTGAGAAGTAGGAGTAATTTGAGAGGATGGAGGAGGAACAGCTGGAGGAGGAGAAGTTTGTATGACACTTGACGTTTTCGCTACAGAAGAAGAAAAGCTAAAAATATTAGTATCTTCCATGAAGAGAGGAGATAACGGCTCATTGAGATTCAAGAAATAATCGAAAAGTTCGTCAAATTCAGGAGAAGTGAACAAGCAGTCCACTTGAGCTGATTCAGCGATGAAGTTACCTGGAGGAGTTGACTTTATCACGTCAATTTCGTAATCTAGTGCTTCAGTACTTCCTTGAGGCTCATCGACGGTTTGAGCGATTGTAATTCCAGTGTCAGCTTTAGCAGGAATCAAAGAATGGCAGCTAGAGCCGGTAATGTCAATATCGGCTGAAATGGAAGGATGAGTTGGGTCAGCTGGAGATACCTTCCCTAAATTATCTCCTTCTGTTGTCACGACACACTCTCTAGCAAGCTGCTCTTTTCCTTTGGCAAGGGCTGTACGAGCACCGTCATCCAAATAATGCGCCTCGAGTTCTTCTTCATCATACCCAGTGCCTTTATCAGTATCAAGCGCAGCCTCCCATACTTCAGCTAAAGTAATTTCATATTTGGGGCCCAAAAACGAGAGACTGCCGCGTCCTAGGATGCTTTGCTAGTAGAAGTCAAATAAAGTAGAGCTGACGTCGGCTTTGGTCGCCTCGTGTGCTTCTTCAGCTGCTACTTTGCCGGCGATGGCCTCGTCGCGCTCTCTTTCAGCTTTAGCAAGTTGAAATTTTAGCATTTCAATCTCCACATTCTGGGAGCTAGTCTTCTCTCAGAGCTCTGCAATGTCGGCAAGGTAGCCTTCATTAATTCTTTTTTGCTCACCGAGCCTATCTTCAGCCTCTCTTTGGCTAGCATGAGCATCATGCACCTGTTGTTGAAGTACATTTTCCTTTTGTGAGTAAGAAGTGGAAGAAGTAGCAAATTCTTCTTTAAGTTTTTCAACTTCTTCCTCAAGCTTTTCATTATAAGTGGTGATGCTCCTCATTTCCGCGTCATGTTGCTCAACAATTTTCTACCACTTAGATTTGTTGTTTTCCATTGTGAGCATGGCTTCAAGATTCGCGCGGTTTACCCTCTAGAGCTCATCAACAAATTTCTGCCAACTTGACATTCTCTCGATGTCAAGTTTGACGGCGTCAAGATTGCGCAGCATAGCCTGCTTGTCGAATGGGACCAAATCAAGATCGAAGCACACTCCTTTCAAGCACCAGTTCGAAAATCGACTCTGAAGAGTGGCTGGGCCTGGTCCAACCTGATATGAGGGCCTGCTAATGATCGTTTGAATGTCGGTACGAGAAAGTGCAGGAGATTGAGAAGGCACCGGAGCAATGGGCTCTTTAGGAATGTCAGAGTATGATTTTTCACTGTGCTTGGTCCGTTTGCTCGAATCTTCGGCAGCATGGCCTTTTCCTTTATCATCGCGGGATTTCCGTTTGTAAGAATCATCGTCCCTTTGGGAAGAATCATGTCTCTCATCCCGTCTCTCACGGCGTTCTTCATAAGAGCGTCTTTCTTGAGCTTTTCTGGCAGCCCTTTCCTCATCAGTTTCCCTATGGATAGGAAGATAGCGTCTATAGTCGTACTGACCGCGCCTTCTGTACTGTTGAAAGTCATCAAAGTACGAACCAATTCGCCTCATTGGAGAATCTGAAAGTGAAAAAGACAAGTGTTTAAAAGAAGTCTTCATAGAAAAGGAGTTAAGTGCATGTAAGTGCCAAAAAATCCTAAGTGTGTGTAACGTGCAAACTACGCGCGTCAAAATACATACCGCTCTTCGGCCTGGAAGTAAGAACGGGAGTCAATTCTTGGACTGACGGAAATTGTTGCAAGACAGACGTGGCTTCTACTACTGGAGAGATAACCTTGGTTATAGTGGGGTCATCATTAAAAAGCTCCTGTGAAGTTATCAACAGGTCACTCAATTCTTCAAAAGTATCATCACCGCTATGCTTGGCGTGACTCGCTCTCTCAGTTTCTTCATTACCAGATTTCTCGAATTGTTGGGGAAGTTCTTCTTCTTCGATGACCGGGGCAAGAGCAAGTTTATCAGATGGCCCCGCAACGTCGATCGAAGTAGAACATTTTACCAACGAAGCCTCAGTTGTAAGTTCTTTCAGTACAGGTTCTTCAGTAGAAACTGGGGCATCTGATGCCTTAGCTGGGGAATCAGGGACTTCGTGAGGTTGTGTAGAACGGGAAGAATGTAGAAGTCCAAACTGATGTAGAAACTCATCCTTCAGCAGAAATTTTATACTCCTCTCCTCGGCAGCCATAGCGTTCAGTCATTCAAAAATCTGCTTGTGGCTTGAATCTCTAGAGGGGGAGGAAGTGCTGAAAAAGGAAAGAATGAAATTAACAACTGGCAACTCGGATCTCGAAAAAGCTCGGAAATGGAAAAAATAGAAACAGGTAATCTTACTTCCTATCTCCAGTTGGCATAAAACCTTGGGGGGCAGCGAACGAAGAAAAACTGGTTCAGAAAGCCATGAGCACTTTCGGAAAGATCGGCAATAAGCTTGCGATTCTAGCGCTTCTCACAAAAATTAGGGAAGGATGGTCTTTATTCTTTGCAAATGAGCATAAATAGAAAATTTCTTCGAAACTCGGTAGACGATCAAGAGTTCTCCTAAATAAGACACATAACCCCATCAAGATGGCATAACCATTAGGATGTAGTTGAAACGGAGAGATGGTCAACCGAAGGAGAAGTGTTCGAAGAAAATCGTTAAAAGGAGGAATTGCTCCACTTAGGCACATTTGGCGATTGACTGCGACAAAACCGCGAGGTGGATTGTCGGCAGTATCATTCGGCCCGGGAAGAAGAGCATCACTCTCAGCAAGACCAAATTGCATGGTTAAATGCTCTCTGAGTTAAGGTAGTCGGAGTTCTTTCTGGAGTATTCTCTACGGGACTAGCTATCTGAAAGATCTCTACAGCTTGAGCTTCCACTTCTTCTTGATGTGAAGCCATTCTACATAAACAACTGGATATTCAAACATGAAGGTGCACGTTTCCTAAAATGTGTGAAGTGTTGTGTAAAACTAACAAAGTGACAAGTAAATATAACTGAAACTAAACTAATAAACATGTGCCAATTGCAAAATTTCAAGACTTGTCACTTTAAGTCCAAATACAAGTGCAATATTAGTGCAAACAAATCGGCTATAGTTGGCTAACATTGCTTTAATACTTCACTTGTGTTTGTTGATTCACAGCATTTCATACAATTTCTTTAAGGTGATTATTCTTTATCGACTAATCTGTCATTCGATGTGGGCGATCAGTGGCAGTATATTCGTCCCATTTTTCTGCAAATGTTGTGTTTAGCAGGTTATTAGCATTAAAATTAGTGTAATCTGTAAAGAAGTGCAACGAAGTTCAAGCAGTTTATTCTAGCAGTTCAAATTGGAAGTACAATCAAGTTCTATCAAAATTTTGAAGCTTTCAAGTTTTGTCCTTAAGTCGCAATCCGAGTTAAGATGTCCTCTAAGTCCTAAGTCGCTCGCGGCCTAACAAGTTGGGTCGAAACCGGTCTAGGCCGCAAGAAGCAATTCGACAGTAAAAAATTGTCTGAAGGCTAAGTCGCTCACACGATCTAAAGGTTAAGTCGCATTGTTCGAGCCAAGGAGGTCAAGGCAGCCCAAAATTGTTCATGTATTAACTCGTCTGCGACCTACAAGTTGTACGGCAAAGGGTTAACTTGTCCAAATCCTAGCACGACCTAAAGTTAGGTCGTTGAAGATCATTCAAAGCTCCTAAGCCGGTCATTTCTTCACTCGCCTCCATCCACTAACTCTGCTCCACCAACAAACTTGATAACCCGTTGATTTGTGAGCAAATAACCCTTTATCTTCTCCGCAGTAGAATCCATCATCTTTCAGCACCATTAAATCACTTAAGACCGACTCGAATTATCTCTAATCCATCAAGAATCCAGCGCCTTACTGCGTTCTTGTGGATTATAACATCAGCGTGTCTAATAACAACTAAAGACCGATTGTAACGTGATTCATGGCAAAGCGCAGCACATGAAAGTGGATTAAAGCCGGAAGGAGAAAGAATCGCGTTTCGATGATGGCCGTGATTGAGTTTTGACTGAGATTACTTACGCAATATAGTAGTTGGAATGGATTGACAGCTTAATTCGAGAAGATTTGCCTTAGGAAGCTCGAAAGGTCATTAATGGCGGAGAGAGTTATCAAGACAGTTCAGTAAAGGGGAAAGAGCGAGTCAATGGTTTAAGTAGGACAAAAAGAAGGAGGCGAATAGCCATACGAGTTATCTCTTGGGTCGCTCACGACCTAAGGAAAACATATCGAAGCAAACGACCTACGACCTAGGCGCGTACTTCGAGGGGAAAATGTTAACTCCTATGTTAAGCTACTCAGCGACCCAAGGCGATAGCGTAGCAACTGGAATGAAGCTCAGCATCGCGACTTAGCGACTTAAAGACAGAAGCGACCTACGAGTTAACAAGATAAGGACCTAGCGACCTAACACACGAAGCGGCTTGTAAGCGACTTAAAGCATAAGCAAGTTAGCAATTATGGACCCCGCGACTTAAAGGTTGAACGACCTAATGACTTTAGTCCTCAGCATCCTAAGAGCTCTAGCGACTTAAAAGGTGGAACACTGCTAAGCGACCTAACGGGTAACGACTTAAGGAAAGCAGCGACTTAAAAGATTGGATGGTCCAGCGACCTAGCAACCTGAAGGCTAGGCGACTCAATGATCTAACGACCCACGACCTACTGAGTAAATGACCTAAGGTGTGAAGTGGCTCAACGACCTAGCCTAGGTCGCTACATTATATATCTCAACACTGTTAAGTCGCTAATTACTCCCCTAAGTCACCGCCGACCTACGACCTACCATAGGTCGTTCACAACCTAGTACTTAGTGGTAAAATCTTGCCACATTCCCCAAGGTCATGACGACCTACCAACTAATTCAAACGGCCAAGTGCGGATCAGTTAGGTCGTAAGTCGTATTCCCTTGACTCGCCAGCGACCTATGACCCACCTTAAGTCGTGCACGACCTATGCCTTGCCCAGGAAATCACCTATAAATACGGCATGAACTCCAACAGTGAGATGATTTTGGATCATTTCTTTAAAGCATCAAGACCTTGCTATTTTCATCAAGCCGAGCCATACTTCAAACACTCAAAACACACAAGACGCTTCAATCAACTTCAGAAAGAGATACGACACATTCAACATTAATTCGGAGAACTCTCTCGCATCGAAGTTTTTTAGCTACTTGTCTTTTAAAGTGTTGTAACTAAAGATTGTTGTAGAATTATAGCCGATTCAGTAATAAAAGAGAATTAAAGTGGACGTAGGCTCAGTTTGGAGCCGAACCACTATAAATATAGCGTTTTTACTGCTTTTATGTGATTTTACTGCTTATCTCTAATTCCCGTGCGAAAGGGTGGTGCTTTCACACTTACTCTACTTACACTGAGGTGTTAGCATCTGATTTTTACGTTAACACTTAACAAATCGTTTCAACATCAACCCAACCTTCCCATTCAAATTAAATTCAATCTCGGTTTATCAATTTAAATTCAACTCAATTTCTAAAATAACCACTTCAATTTATCGATCTCAAATTCGGATTTGTAATCACAGAATACCCCTTTATATTTCAATATATTTCAAAACTTTAAGCATTCAATGTTTCAAACTAAATTTTATTCAATTTAGTTTCTAAATAATAAATTCAACTATATTGATTTCAAATACAGATCCAAATCTCAAAATAAACCATTTAAATTCCATTATAGTCAAAGCTTTAATATTTAAATGTTCAATGTAACAGTTTCATATAGATCTCGATTTAAGCACATTTTTATTTAGTCTTGAAATACTCCCTCATTAGATTCAATATCATTTAAGTAACCTTAAATTTCATTTTACTCAATATTTTCTTTAATTTATTTAAACGTGAAATATTCATTAAATAACTTAAATCAAAAATGCAGTTGCAAAATCATACCTTTAAATTTCCCATTCAAAAATTTCAAATCGATTTAATTAAAGAAATCCTTATTTAAATACCATTTTTAATAAACCCAAATCTATCTCCCAATCTTAATTATTAAACTTATTACAAAAAATCTATTTGAAATATAGATTTACATAAATACTCAACCATATTATTTGTATTAAATAAATGTAATTTAAATCAAATATTACGACTAAATCTATATATAAAATTTTCATTTATATAATATCTTAAGAATCAAATTTATTAAACCATATATTTCTTTCCAAAATTATAGAAATTATTTTCGAAATATTTATATGGACCAACGGTGTCTGTATATATTTCCTATCATATAGTCTAGTGCAACGGATATTTATCATTTCAATCCACACACTAAATATATACTGATGGATATCATTTCAACCCGTAATCCCAAATTCAATTAAATGAAAATCGCTTGGGTTTATCATTTCAACCCATAACGATTTTCTCCTATTCTAAAGTCCGTTCAGGTATGTATCATTTCAACCCATAGTGATTTCTAAACTACAGGGAACTTGCAGAGTGATAATAGATAATACAATAAAATAACAGGCATATATCATCAATAACAATATAATATAAACAATAGGATATGGTGTCATATCCCGCAGGTGAACAGTTACAGATAATAGCATATATAACAAATTTAAATAACTACAGCAGCATATTTCAATTGTCGTTCAATTGAAATCAAATTTAATGAATAAAAGAATGTTAATCGTGAGTGATTGCACACCTTTCGAGGCTAGATAATATAGAAGGAGACATGTATACGCACACTGATATAGACACTGAATTTAAATTTAAAATCCAAGCAAAGAAAAATCGGCACGAATTCAACGATCAAAGCTGATTGGCTCGAATTGATGAAACAGATCAGATCAGAAACGGGACGATGAAGATAAATGGTATAAGCGAACTTTTATAACAACCTATAACTATATATACACATATGAAATTTATATTCTAAGTTCAAACATAACAAATTTAATTTACATGTTTTTCAAACAGTTTTTAAAAATCAACATACACTTAAAATAATATATATATACTAACACCTTTATACTAAACTTATATAACTAGTATATATATATTCTCAAAAAGATAAAATAAATGTTTAAATATGAATACTTAAAAGAAAACTTTTTCATATATAACTATTTCTATATATATATTAAATGTTATATATATATTATTTAAATCCATCCATATTTTTTTACATTCAATAACATATTGTATTCAACCTATATAAATTTCCAAATTATATATGTGTACTAAAGTAATTTATAAAGTAGAGTATTTATAAAATCATCTTAAATCCAAAATAGTATAAATATAATACTGTAACAAAATATATACAATCATCAACTAAATAAGTCAGTACCACAGAGAAACCCATATGGTAACAAACCGCATAATATACATATATTAAAGTATTTTATATAGTCTGTAACAAAACAAATATATGACTTACATAAGCGAATAACCATATTATAGGAAACCTGATATCAACAAATAGAAGCTGACCCATATTAAAATATAAAACACAAAATATATATACATTCTTATTAAAAATGAAAGATGCTTATTTTATAGTATGTTCCCTTCAAAATGTCGCATACATAATTCAAAATATTAACATGACTTATAAGCTATGAGGAAAATCAAATAGAAACTATATATAAATATACACTGTCATGTTATGAAAATAAACTTTTGAAAAAAATAGTATTCAATACATATATAAATAGTATGTATATCACAACTAACAAAACAAAAAAAAACATATAATTACGAATATAAATAAAAACATATATGTGCTTACACGTTTATACCTCAATGATCAAACAGAAGCAACCGGAAGGCGAGGTGATGAGTTTCATTTGATGAGGAGGTTTGGAAGAAAGGTGAAGTAGCGGATGCAAATAATGGTGACAGCCGCATGCTTCAGTTTGCTTTTTTTTCAAAGAAAAGTAGGGAGGGGAACGAACAGATCTAGAGAAAAGATAAGTGAAAGCGAAAATAAATAGGGATGAACCGCATGTTTTCAGGCAAATATAACAGAAGAAAATGAATAGGCAGCCAAATTTTAAGTGAATAAATAAATAAAAGTGATTGTAACGGTCAACCCTTGATTTGGTGAAAATAATTGTAGCAATTAATAAAAGAAATAAATAGCAATGGTCACGTTGCTTTGATTCAGCTGACCCACAAAAGCAAATTATTTATAATTTAAACGGTAGGAAACATAAAGAAACGTACCACCATAAAATGAAATTGATAACGTCTGTGCATTGATTCTGCAATATTTATTAAAGCAATTGATTGATGCGCGTTTAAATTTGAACGGAAGGAAAGAGAAAAGTCACAATTAAAGGTAAGCTTTAAATTTTTAATAAATACAAAACGTATCTAAGTTTATACATTTATAACATTCCAGCTGTAGTGTATATATATAATGAATGGTCATAAAGAAAGAAGTGGAAACAGGGAGCGTAGGAAAGGAAAGGTTAGAAAAATAAAATTTTGTTGAGAAATGAATATTTGCGTGAGTTATATAGGTTTGATCAGAGAGGTAGCGTGATTTAAGGAGAAGAAAGAACGGCAATAAATCAACTTGCTTTGAAACGGAAAGGAAATTAAACTAGCGTTGATTTTTAATGAGCAGTTATAGGCAAGAAATAAGATATTGATTTAAAAAAAAGGCCATGATTTTGCTTGAGAACTGATTATTCTTGTTATACACGGTTACTAGATTTTTAACAAATTTTAAGCAAATGGGTTTCGAAATTAAAGCAGAAGAAACGGTCAGCTGAGATTAGATTTTGGAATAAGATTTTTAAACAATATTGAATGCATTTAAAATTTAAAGCTCACGTTGATGGGAACAATTGCAAGAAATTAAAAAGGTGAACGGTTATAAAATTTGTAAATAACGTTCCTATTAAATCAGGAGAGTAAAAGGAAAGTGAATAAAATTAGAATGCGTACAACAGACGCAGTGATTTTTTGTCCAAAAAATAAATGAAAATAACGGATTTAAACTTTATAAATTTTCTTGTATGTATATATACATTATTTATTCCATCAAATAACGCGCCTTTTAAACGCGTAGTTAAATAGTTTATTTATACTTAAAGTTTTTGAAATTTATTACTTATATAAAAATATGATTTGTTCACACATTTACTAAGAAATTTATTTCAAAAATGTATATAAGTAAAATATAAAATATTATATTTTAAAAGTAAAAAAACCAATTTTTTTAAAGAACAAAACGTGAAATAAACGTTGTTACGAATATATTAAATTAAACCAAAAGATTAAAAATTAAAAATTTAAAGATTTATAACTTCAATAAATGTAAAGTTTTAACCAAAATAAGAATTTTAGAATTTTCACACTAATAAAAATCTTGGGTGAATATTTATAATTAAATTTAGACAATTAAATTTTCGAAAAATAAAACCCCAGAGTTATAAATAAAGAATAAAATTTTGCTAAAATTTGGGCTGTTACACTCTCCCCCACTCAAAACTTTTCGTCCCCGAAAAGGAAGGAGGTAGGAGAATTAAAACAACCAGAAAGAAAATAGATTGAAGGACAAGATAAACAATAAATTTTAAAACTACATAAATTTTACTTGAAATATTCATTTGAAAACTTCACTTGGAAATCAATTTTCTTTAATACTTCAATATTTTTACCAAACTCATTTGATTTTTTTTTACTACTTTATCTTAAGATACTTTCAACATTATAGATACATCAATAATCATTTTATTTAAACATGTTTTATTAAATTAATAACTTCAAATTATTTATAACACTAAAATTTTCTATTAAACAATGTAGTATACAAATAAGCAATATTTAAAAAGGATATATCCAACAAGGAAGGAAGGTAGATTTGGAAGACAGAATCAAGGTGAATAACTAAACTGAGCAGATAAGGTAGATGCAAGGAATAGTATCGGGCACGAATAATTAATCTAGAACCATAAAATTTCAATTTCGAATAATAATACAGAATTTCTTTGTTAGAAATACTTTTATAATAAAATACTTTTATGATAAGAATACTTTTATATCGAAAGTAATTTTCCTTTCGAAAATACTTTTATAACTCGATGTTTCAACAAGTTTATCCTCGTTCTTGCAGACTCTGACCAGGCATTGATAAGGCGCAAAGCTAGAAATCTTCAAGTACTTAGTAGACCCGTTTCAACACCTAGTGAAAATCCTTGAAAAACCTTTAAAAAAGATATGGAAAGTACAATCCAAACAAAACAATCAAACCAAAACCTTTGTCCAACCATGGTTCGCAGATACACAATGGTTACGCCTGGATCCCCCAGGAAACAATCTGTATCAGTAAGCTTTCTCAGCCCTGTGAGTTACGCCATGATGACTAATAGGGTGCAGGATACACAATGGTTATGCCTGGGTCCTCCAGGAAACTATCCGTACCCCTAGGCTGTCTTAGCCAGGCAGTTTCGCTACTAATCGCGACCTACACAGATTGCTGGATACATAATGGTTACGCCTGGGTCCCCCAGGAAACAATCCGTACCCCTTGACTAGACTCAGCCAGGCAGTTGCGCTATGCAGTTGCGAGAGAAAAAAAAAACCATGGGTTACGCCACGGTTGGAGCACTCGAGTATCACATCCGGAAAACCAAAAATCAAAGAGAACAATATCGATAGAATGAATCCATAATGTGGCCACAAAGCGGATTTCAAGTAGAAGGCACTTTCCATATCTTTACTTCTAAAATATATATCATATAGTACCTTTCCAAATACTTTCAAATATCATACTTATATAAAGTCCATTATATATAGGATTCCTTTTCAAATCAAATACTTTCCAAATCAATAGTATATCAAATCATACTTATATAGACTTCGATTATATAAATTTCTCTTTCCAAATTGAGTACCTTTCAAATCAATAGATTTCAAATCAACTTCATACTTACACAAATCCATTTTATATAAGTTCGACCACTCCCAAATCAAGTACTTAATAATATAAGGTTCTCAATTTCAAATTGTTTCAATATCAATTCAGTTTCAAAATCATATATGATTTCACCAAATTTTCTTCCAAATTAAATATCTCAATTTCAGAGTTCCCAAAATAATAGGTTTGGAAAATAATCCCAGTTTCCAAATTAACACAATTCAAGTCAACAAACTCATTTCCAAAATCACCATAAAAGTACTGGTTTTAATTCCAATCTAATTTCAATACCAAATATTTTTCTCGAAACCAATTATACTCAAAATGGTTTCCAAATTTATAATTATCCCCTTAAAACCCTTAAACTATTTATTTCTATTTGAAATATCCAATTCACCTTTCTAAAAACCGTTATTTAAAACTAAATTTTTTTCAAAACATTTCAAAACTAAATTCCATATTCAAAATATTCATATTCATTTACTTAAGAAAAGGTTTCAAACTTAAACGTACAAAACTAAACTTATATGCTTTTTCAAATATTTTATCCTCTTCGAAATTTCTTAGCTTTGAAAATTTAACCTCGATTTGGAAGTGTTCGAACATTCAAAATAGTTTGGGAAATCAAATTTCCAATTCAAGAGTTGAAAATTAATAATAAATCAATAATCAATTTCAATAGATAGGATTATACCAAATCAAATCTGAAACTCGAGGACTGAACACCGATCTCTCCTTGAATTGTTTCAAATAGATACATATATCTTTCAAAAATATCAAATTGTACTTCAGAATTTGAAATCAAAAACAGTTTTACAAAATCACTAGCATAGCGAAGCTATTAAAGTGGCCTCTCCCCCACTCTGAAACTCGAAAATCAATGTCGATGATGCATGCACTCATCACCGAAATTATTTTCCTGTGACATGAGTGAGTTCTGGACTTCTATTTTCTTGAAAACTTCTTTGAACTTTCCTCAAAATTATTGGAATTCATTTGAACTTATTTGAAACATTTCTTATTGGGAAAATACTTTTAAATCGTATCATTTTTATATATTTTCCAAAATCTTAAAACCAATTTCAAAATACCGGAATTCAATTCTCGAATTTCGAATTTAACCCTTCAGTTGTAAATCATTTTTATATAAATCAATTTCTTACATGTTTTCAAATTTTCAAATCCTTTCAAAACTTTTATATATATAGAATAACATTTCTTATTTGTTTTGTATATAGGTGTATAATCCTTATCAAAAACAATTTCTTTTTATATATAGAATAAAATCATAGTTATCAAAATAATAATTTCGGTATAAACAATTTCAAAAATACAACATACCCGATTTTTTAAAGTGTGATTCAAGAATGGATTTCAAAACAAAGGTAGAGATTTAAATTAGAGGAACTCTAACCAATAGAATCCTAATTCGAAGATAGACTCGATCAAAGATGATTAAATTACAAAATAGGAGATGGATATACTTCTATAAATCGCGGGCGACCTTGATCGGGTCAATCGTGTATTAGCAATATGACGGATGCAGAATTCTAAGGCAATCGACATTCGATCACTAGAGATAGAATTTGGAATAATAGGAGATAGTACCATCTAAACCGAGGGATACATAAATCTTCGGTGAATCAATGCCAATTGTAAAGGAGTTTCATCCCCTTTACAAATCATTTAATGGAGTTATGGGATACTCCAGAATCAAACGAATATAAATAGAAAGAGACAAGAATTAATTTCGGATCCGAGGGACATTCCAAAATTCGAAGCAAATCTAGTCAGGAAGGAAGAGATTCAACTCGAACGAAAGTGATTCTGTAAATAAATTTACCATATATGCTAAGTTTTTCCTAGAGCCAAAGCTCTGATGCCAACTGTAATGACCCGCTATTTTGGACCATTCAAATCGACAATAAAACCATACATGTCTGAATTGAATAATTCAAAATACCGAATTGTTAATTATTCAAGTCATACATGTATGATTTTATTGTCGATTTGAATGGTCTAAAATAGCGGATCGTTATAGTTAGTATCAGAGCTTTGGCTCTAGGCAAACTTAGCGTAAACAGTAAATAAATAATCACAGATCACAGACGCAGAGTAATAAAATACAGCAGAATAGATAAAGAATAGTAGTTCATGAACCTACTATATACATCAAAGTTAGAAATAAAATACATCAGAATATCCCAGATGCAGTGAAGTCTCCAGTACGAGCAGATTACTTCTGTAACATCCGCCTTTTCGCACGCTTTAAATCGACACAAGTGCCAATTTAAACCATACGCAAGGGTGGATATTTATTGGGTAAATAAGAAAAACAGAGAAAGAAAAAACTAAACAGAATCTCACAGCGGAAGGATAAAATATAATAATCAAATATACAGTTTAAAAGTCTGTTTACAAAACCATTTATATAATACATATCGGAGTTACACATACCAATAACAATGCAGCGGAACAATATGAGTATAGTAGAATATAATTAATAATAATAATAGAAATCTCCGTCTTCGTCCTCCAGAAATAAAGTCTTCAAATCCTGAAATGCTCGGACTGACCCGAGCGAATTTGAAAAGACAAAAACACTCGAGTCAGAACTAAAAGATCTTATGTGAGTTTAATTAACAGAAATAAATATGAGTATAGTAACTCAAGAGATGCTCGGGATTTACATCTCCTAAGGATCCGTTAAACTATTTACTATGTAGTATGTTGCGCTATTATAATAGTGTCTAATTGTAAAATAAACTTACTTTTAAATAGCATTAAGGCTTTACATTTTCCACCTTAACACGTAAAATGCCAAAAGTCTATACAGTACCGTAATACCTTCTGATTGGGAAGCTACCAGAGGATACTCCATAGGTACGACACAAATAGAAACTCGTAGAAGGCACGCTAGGGTAGGTGACACGGCACAACTAGGCAATGCCAGGGTAGATATACCAATTACGCTTCCGGGCTGATGGAAACGCGCAGCGCGCAGCTGCCGCCCACCTCGGAGAAACTCACCACATCAAAGAAATCAAAAGTGAAGGTGGCCACCGAATAAAATCCAAAGTCATAGTATAGTATCGAAGGGAAGTGTCCGATCAGAGGTGCTACCTCATTAATCCGTCGATCGCTCCTGTTTTAGCCATCTTATGCCAACTAACGGGAGTTGGGTCCACGTATTTACCTTACAGGAAACGCCACCACCAACCTACTTCATTCTGGAATCTCCATCGCGTACACGGTTGTTAAAGTGGTTTTCGGAGTTGGCAGAGAGTATGACAACTTCGATCCCGGTCTCTTCACCAACCAACCGTTATTATAACACCGCGGTCATTAAAAATAATTTATACTTTAAAACCAGAATAAAATATCCATTTAAAAACCCATATAAAAAGGATATCATTTATATTCTTAAAACCCAAATCAATGCGATATCATTTTATTTTCCAATATATATTATTTCCAAAATCATAGGGTTTCCAAAGTAAAATATTTAGAAATCAAAACTCTTGAATATAATATTTCCAACTTATACTACCTTGAAAAACATAGCTTTGAAACAAATTTCCATCTCTTAAATGGTTAAATATTAAACTACTTTTATAAAACAAAATAGCTTCTTTAGATTTCACAAATCAATTCTAAATATCGACTTAAACTTCCAAATACCATTTCAATTCTTATGGTTAAAAGCTTTAAATATTTCACCAATGCAAAAACAAACTTATTTGACAAACCCATATGTATCAAATCCAATTACTTATTATTTAGACTTGAAATGTTTACTTATTGAATTCAATATAATTTAAGTAAAACCTTTAACTTCACATAATTGGAAAATCTTTCAATTTATTTAACTTGATATATTCATTTAAAACAACCTGATATTCATTTAAATCACTTTACACAAAATCAAGTTATAAATCATATCCTTTAAAAATTTAACTTTTATTTAAATTCCGATTTAACTTAATATTCATCTTCCAATTTTTTTCTCATTTAAGTCATTAAAACTCCAGAATCTAAATTTCAAATAAATACCTAATCGTATTTGATCTTAAAATCAAACTTCGGTTTATACTTCAAATCAATTTTTATACAAAGCCTAAAACCGGAAAATTTCTATATATATATATATATATATATAGCTTTTATTAATGATCAAATCAAAACCCATACCCATATATATATATATATATATATATATATATATATATATATATATGTAGCTTCGCAAAACCATAGAAAACTTTTCAAAAATAATTCTATATATATACCGCGGTGCCTGTATAAAATTTTCTACCCTATGGTCAAATGATATGGATGTTTATCATTTCAATCCGCAATTTAAAATAAAAAAAATGCGGTTGTATATCATTTCAAACCGCAATCCCGAATGGAATGCAAATGCATGACGACTTGCAGTTATACAATATAAATATAGCATACATTCATCCAACTATCAATTATCAACCGATTTAATTCAATCATCATCCATTTAAACAAACATCAATATAGAGCATATAAATTTTACAGGAAATAAATAACAGGTATTTACTAATCAGTTTATATTCAATACTAAATTTAATAACTGTTAACTAGCAGTTTATGTGCAAAATAAATTCTAACTGTAAATTTATATGCAAAAATTAAAATAAATAAATAGTTATAAAAATGCGAATTAACTGAGAAGATGAATAAAACATGCCAAACAAATCATATATAAATTTCTACTCATATCTAAAAATCAATTTAACAAACATAAAATATTTTACAAGTTGTGAGTGGGTTAAAACACTCACCTTTTGAATTTAAATTGGATTTAAATCCAATTTAAACCCAAAATTTCACAGTCTCCAAATTCATCCAAACCAGCGTCAACAGACCTAAAATTTCAATACGATCCAAACAAAAAAAATCTCGCGTGAATCGGACACCGTATGTGAAAATTACACAAGTTAAACGTTAAAGAAATTGTATTGAAAATCAAATAAACTAAAATAAAGAATACCTCTCTTCAAGAACTATGACATATAAATTTTTCTAGAATTTTTAGAGGAGTTTGAATTTTTATTTATATTTTGGACTGAAATTGGATCTTGAATTTTGCAGCCATTGGGAAAGAAGAAGTTGAAGAAAAGAACACACAGAGAGAAATGAAGATAGATGGAGGCTAGGGTTTTACCGCCTATTTATAGGTAGATCGCAATAGAATAGGTGTGCACGAAATTTAACGTGCAAACGGAAGTGGTCCCAAAGGATATAAATATTAACTGAATACGTTACGAATAAATTAATTTCTCGTTTTCCAATCTTAGTATTTATAAATTTCATCCCTTAATAATACTCACATTTACATCGATTTAAACATATTTACAATTGTAAATTTAGACGCTTTATTTAAGTTTCAATATAATTTCATTAAATTTCAAATTCATAAATAATTTACATTTTTCACTAAATTTCAAATTACCGTAATAATTATCTTAGATTCTTATTCATTCTCAATAGATTTAACTATTGTAAATCGACTAAGTTTACATACTATAAAATCCACATTCCTGTGTATATATAGTGTTAACCCTGCTGAAGCTTGAGCCGACTCATCAGACAAAGCAGTTAGCGACTCAGAAGGCTTACGACTTACCATAAGTCGTTGGCAGTTCAAGTGTATAAGCTAACAGTCAACTCGTGTACGACTCAATGACCCAACTGCGCGACTTAAGGGACTCACCGACTCATCAAGGACCGACTCAAAGAATCCCCGACTCAACTATTATGCGACTCACGGGAGTTTCTAAACTCAGCGACTCACGACTTAAGGAGCCTAATAAGTTAAAGCATTAGCGACTCATTGAAAGGACGACTTAGGGAACGTACCGACTCATTTGACCTGGCTCCGACTCATCAAAGACCGACTCATCTGATCACGACTCATCCACTTAAGGTCTTACCGACTCATTGGAGCTACGACTCAGGAAAAGTCCACGACTCAACAGGCTAACGACTCAAGAAACCTACGACCTAAGGAACCTGGCGAGTTAAGGAGATTCTATGAGTTAAGGATGGCACGACTCAGGGGGGTTTACGACTCATGAGATAAGTCGACGCACGACACAAGACTCAGAGGCAAGTTCAGAGTCATGCTGCAAAGGGGTGACTCGTAGATGACTCACGACTCATCATGAGTCGGTCACGACTCATCATGAGTCGGTCACGACTCATGACTTGACAGTTTCAGCCTAACATTTTGCCTATAAATACACGGCCATATTCAACATTTAGAGGACTTTTGGGGACTGACTTCCTAGGCGCCATTACTCTGCTATTGTCTCGACTTCAAGCAACACTCAAGCAACACTCCTATCACTCCAATCACCAAATACATTTCGACAAATCTCAAGAAGAAAAATAACTCATTCATCATGCATTCGAAGGATTCTTCTACATCGGGGTTTGAGATATTTGTCTAAGTGTGTCGTAATCGGAATTGATTGTAAAGAATTGTAACTAAATCAGCAATAAAGAGCTTTAAAGTGGACGTAGGCTTGTTCCTAAGCCGAACCACTATAAATACTGTGTCTTTTATAGCTTTCCTGTGATTTCTTTGCATATACTTTGTTCCCGTACCAACGGGTGGTGCTTTCACAATTTCCATCTATACACCGGGGTGTTAGCGTTTATTTTTTAGCGTTAACATTTTTGGTGCTTTCACTGAGAACCCAACTCAGGAATACTTTCACCATCGCTTCGCGAAAGTTTGTCGAAAGAATCTCTCTAAAGACCAGAAGTTTATCCGAGATAATGGCTACTGGAAGACAGCTCAGATCTGATAGATCCGGTGATGCTCATGAGAATACTACCACTTCTCTTGCTCCAAATGAAGCAGCTCCGAGTGTTGGAATTACACAAGAGGTGTTTGATGCTGCAGTTTCTGGGTTATATCAGCAAATGGAAGCCCAGAACGCTCTAATGCTGGAAAGAATGAATGCTTTACTTGGGGGCAACCGTCAAACAGAAAATAATGAAGAGACCTTTGCAGATGATGCCCATGATTCCCAAGAGAAAGGTATCCCTCAAAGAGCAGTTGGCACCGCCGCAGGGGCACCTTCTCAAGCTGAAGGTTCAAGGCCGCAGCCAATTTTTCGCGAACATTTGCCCAGGCAAACTTCTGAAAGAGCAGCTGACTTCTGCCCAGCAAAGCCTCTGAACGATAAGGAGTACCTATCAGGGATGATTCGCTCAATTATGAAAGAGAGCATGCAGAGGCAAGAGGATGAAAATGATTGGGGGTTTGCTCCAAGTAAGACACCGTTCACCGAAAAGATCTTGAAGGCAGAGTTTCCAAGGAAATTTGTACCTCCTACTATCCCGGCCTATCGAGGCACAAGTGACCCTAATCAGTTCTTGTACAAGTACGATTGGCATATGACCGGGGCAAGAGCAACCGATGAAATAAAGTGCCGATACTTTCCGATATACTTAGAGGGAGTGGCCTTCTTTGGTTCACAAAGCTACCAGTTAGATCCGTGGATCAATTTTCCGACTTAACACGAAAATTCAAAGATCAGTTCAGGCTATATGCTACAAAGGCCAAGGATATAATGTCACTCTCTAGTCTAGAACAAAATCCCGGGGAGTCTATCAGATCGTTCTTAAACCGCTTCAATATAGCCTTGTCCGAGGTTGATAATGCAGAGCCACGGATGGTTTTGACTTACCTAATGCGGGCTATCGATAAATCGAGTGAATTTGGCAAATGGCTAAAAATGAAGGAGCCAAACTCACTTGAGAAATTCTATAAGAAGGCCGACGAGTTTATGCGCTTGGAAAGCTTTCCTGTGCCAACAAAAGCAGTCGTGACCGAAATTCAGAATGTCAATGTTACTTCTAATAAAGGAGAATCTGGAGGACAGAAAAGGAAGAATGATGATGGGAAAAAGCAGGGAAATCCAAAGAAAAACCGCCACTTTGAACCGTCGGATTATACTCCCTTAACTGATACTCCAGAGAACATTTTCTTAGCAACAAAGGATATTGTTGAATATCCTAAACCACAAAAGTTGAGACTTAGGAAAAATGCCACGCAAAGTGAAAGATTCTGTAAATTCCACAATCAACCTGGCCATGACACTGACGAGTGTCGCCATTTGAAGGATCTGATTGAGAAGCTATTGAAAGAGAATAAACTTCAGCAATATGTCCGGAGAAACAGGAATGATCCATCCTCATCCACTCAGGGGCAAATACTTCTCACTCATCATTACGGCCCAAACGAAAGAACTGCAACGCAGGGATCTGAGAGGCTTATCATTAATGCTATCACAGGGGGCCCTCACCCAGCGGACAGAAGTGGGGACGAGATGGAAAGATATGCTCGTGCTTTGAGACAAGCCCCGGAGGGAGAGAATATCCTTGTTCTGGAAGATGATGCCTAATGGCCATATTTCACTTGATGGCTTTTGCTTAAAATTCATAGAATAATATTGGATTTATGATTCCTGTATAAAATGCCATTGTAAAAACAGTGCAAATAAATAATAGAAACTATAAATCTTTTGTTCCTTATTATTATTACATGCTTGCTTTATTTTCGATATGAAAAGTACATTAAATGTATTACTGAAATGTCGATTTAAATTTTTGCAGGCAACGAAAACAAAACTTGCACATTACAAGACCAAGTGATTCTTGTTATCATTCAACGAACAAATTCCAAGTCGCAAAATTCTCGAGCTTAAATCCTAGATAAGAAGTGCTTCAATTGAACGGTCAATGATTTCACCGAAAACGGGCTTTAGCTAATAAATTGAGAAGTTTGAACAAACAAACATCCAATTAAGAAGCTTATGTCCGTTCTCGTGAACTGGCCTAGCAGTGAAGTACACTTCTTTGGATTAAACAGGCTACTTGTAAGAGAAGGGAGTGCAAGCTTAAAAAAAAATATAGGATCACTGACAAGGCATAAGCAAGTGGACAAGGAACAACTAAAGTCCTCTTCGGAGGCACAACTCTTTGGAGGATAAAGACCTCTAACGAAGCATATGCCGTAAAAAAGAAAGTTCTCTACTCAACCAAAAAAGATTGGAGGAGTCATGACCCTCCAACCATGAGAGAGTAACTTCCAGGCAATCTTCGGAGGACATTTCACCAGGAGTTGAAGTGTAACAGCCGGTCTTCGGAATTTCACTTCACCAGAGTTGAAATGCAAACAAAACAAAGACCTCTTCGGGGGCACATTTCACCGCTGAAGTGCAAACTCTTCGGAGGCCCACTTCTCCAGAGATGAAATGCCAAATAAAGACCTCTTCGGGGGCACATTTCACCAGAGCTGAAGTGCAAACTCTTCGGAGGCCCACTTCTCCAGAGCTGAAATGTCAAATAAAGACCTCTTCGGGGGCACATTTCACCAGAGATGAAGTGCAAACTCTTCGGAGGCCCACTTCTCCAGAGCTGAAATGCCAAATAAAGACCTCTTCGGGGGCACATTTCACCAGAGCTGAAGTGCAAACTCTTCGGAGGCCCACTTCTCCAGAGCTGAAATGTAAAGACCTCTTCGGGGGCACATTTCACCAGGGCTGAAGTGCAAACTCTTCGGAGGCCCACTTCTCCAGAGCTGAAATGCCAAATAAAGACCTCTTCGGGGGCACATTTCACCAGAGCTGAAGTGCAAACTCTTCGGAGGCCCACTTCTCCAGAGCTGAAATGCCAAATAAAGACCTCTTCGGGGGCACATTTCACCAGGGCTGAAGTGCAAACTCTTCGGAGGCCCACTTCTCCAGAGCTGAAATGCCAAATAAAGACCTCTTCGGGGGCACATTTCACCAGGGCTGAAGTGCAAACTCTTCGGAGGCCCACTTCTCCAGAGCTGAAATGTCAAATAAAGACCTCTTCGGGGGCACATTTCACCAGGGCTGAAGTGCAAACTCTTCGGAGGCCCACTTCTCCAGAGCTGAAATGCCAAATAAAGACCTCTTCGGGGGCACATTTCACCAGGGCCGAAGTGCAAACTCTTCGGAGGCCCACTTCTCCAGAGCTGAAATGCCAAATAAAGACCTCTTCGGGGGCACATTTCACCAGAGCTGAAGTGCAAACTCTTCGGAGGCCCACTTCTCCAGAGCTGAAATGTAAAGACCTCTTCGGGGGCACATTTCACCAGGGCTGAAGTGCAAACTCTTCGGAGGCCCACTTCTCCAGAGCTGAAATGCCAAATAAAGACCTCTTCGGGGGCACATTTCACCAGAGCTGAAGTGCAAACTCTTCGGAGGCCCACTTCTCCAGAGCTGAAATGTCAAATAAAGACCTCTTCGGGGGCACATTTCACCAGGGCTGAAGTGAAAACCCTTCGGAGGCCCACTTCTCCAGAGCTGAAATGTCAAATAAAGACCTCTTCGGGGGCACATTTCACCAGAGCTGAAGTGCAAACTCTTCGGAGGCCCACTTCTCCAGAACTGAAATGCCAAATAAAGACCTCTTCGGGGGAACATTTCACCGGAGCTGAAGTGCAATCTCTGTGGAGGCCCACTTCTCCAGAGTTGAAATGTCAAATCAAAGCCCTCCAGCGAGGCGCAACAAAAAAAAAAAAAAAAGAAGAAAGGCTTCTCCAACACAAGGTGCACTCTACTAAAGCAAGAATAATATTTCCTCAAAAATGGAAAATTATTCTCTAAAGAAAGAGTGCATGCCTTCTCAAAATGGAAGAGTTATTCTCTAAAGTAAGAGTACAAGTCTTCTAAAAACAGAAGAATTGTTCTCCAAAATCTCCTCAAAATGGAGAATATTACAATGAGTTGTGGTATGGGGGCAATATAATATTGCTACATTAATAAAAGCAGTACCCAAGCAACGTACCACAAGCTCACTGCAATATCATGCAAAGAGAATAAAGAAACTTGTATGAAAATGAGGAATAAATACATTCTCAAATACAGACAAAAGTTTCTATAAAATTTGTTATGCACGTGCGGGTTTGAAAAGGCAAAACAAGAAGGATGACCCCACACCGTCAAATGGAGTAAAACATTACACCAATAAGGCTTCCGCAATAGGTTCCATTGATGCAAGTTCCTTTGCGAAAGCTGGGGCATCTGAAGTTTCTGCTTGAAAACCAGGGGCATCGTGAAGCTAGGTCGACCAAAAAGAGTGCAAAAATCCGAATTAGTGCAAAAATTCATCGTTCAGCAAAAAATTTAATGCTCCTCTCCTTAACCGTCACAGCACTTAATCTTTTAAAAATTGACTTGTGACTGGAATATTCGGAAAGAGGATGGGAGTGCTGCAAAAGTAAAGGATGAAATTAGTACCGGACAACTCGGATTTTCAAAATCCCAGAAATGGAAAGATCCAGTTTGCCCCACTACTCTTCTTATCGAAAGGACATTCTATATGAAGAACTGAATATTAAAAAGTAAAGGTGCACGTTTTCTTTAAAGCGTGTGAAGTGTTGTGCAAAGCTACTAAAATAACAAGTAATTAAAGCGATACTTGAAATAATACTGGTTGGCATATGTCAATTCAGAAAAATTCGAGGCTTGTTATTTGAAAGTAAGTGCGGTGTCAATGCAGATAGCAGTTATAACTGTGTAAACTTTGTGTTGATACTTCATTCAAGAAAGTTGATTCGCAACACTTCATCAAGACCGTACTAATTTGCTTACAGTAAAATACCAGTTCTTTGATCTAATCCATCACTCGATATGGGCAATCGGTGATGAGTATATTCGCCCTATTTTTCTGCGAATGTTGTGTTTAACAGGTTGTTAAAATAATCTGTAAAGAGATGCAGCAAGTTCAGGTCAAAGTTCCATTGAATCGCATTGGTCAAGTTTAAAAGGCTTCAGGTCGAAACAAAGCAAAGTTGCCTAAGAACAAGCTCAGCAGCTCAGTAAAGCACGAGTTAAGAAGAATCGAAGCACGCGACCTACGACTTAGGCGTGTGCTTCGAGGGGCAAATGTTAACCCTGCTGAAGCTTGAGCCGACTCATCAGACAAAGCAGTTAGCGACTCAGAAGGCTTACGACTTACCATAAGTCGTTGGCAGTTCAAGTGTATAAGCTAACAGTCAACTCGTGTACGACTCAATGACCCAACTGCGCGACTTAAGGGACTCACCGACTCATCAAGGACCGACTCAAAGAATCCCCGACTCAACTATTATGCGACTCATGGGAGTTTCTAAACTCAGCGACTCACGACTTAAGGAGCCTAATAAGTTAAAGCATTAGCGACTCATTGAAAGGACGACTTAGGGAACGTACCGACTCATTTGACCTGGCTCCGACTCATCAAAGACCGACTCATCTGATCACGACTCATCCACTTAAGGTCTTACCGACTCATTGGAGCTACGACTCAGGAAAAGTCCACGACTCAACAGGCTAACGACTCAAGAAACCTACGACCTAAGGAACCTGGCGAGTTAAGGAGATTCTATGAGTTAAGGATGGCACGACTCAGGGGGGTTTACGACTCATGAGATAAGTCGACGCACGACACAAGACTCAGAGGCAAGTTCAGAGTCATGCTGCAAAGGGGTGACTCGTAGATGACTCACGACTCATCATGAGTCGGTCACGACTCATCATGAGTCGGTCACGACTCATCATGAGTCGGTCACGACTCATGACTTGACAGTTTCAGCCTAACATTTTGCCTATAAATACACGGCCATATTCAACATTTAGAGGACTTTTGGGGACTGACTTCCTAGGCGCCATTACTCTGCTATTGTCTCGACTTCAAGCAACACTCAAGCAACACTCCTATCACTCCAATCACCAAAGACATTTCGACAAATCTCAAGAAGAAAAATAACTCATTCATCATGCATTCGAAGGATTCTTCTACATCGGGGTTTGAGATATTTGTCTAAGTGTGTCGTAATCGGAATTGATTGTAAAGAATTGTAACTAAATCAGCAATAAAGAGCTTTAAAGTGGACGTAGGCTTGTTCCTAAGCCGAACCACTATAAATACTGTGTCTTTTATAGCTTTCCTGTGATTTCTTTGCATATACTTTGTTCCCGTACCAACGGGTGGTGCTTTCACAATTTCCATCTATACACCGGGGTGTTAGCGTTTATTTTTTAGCGTTAACATATAGTTTTGAATTCCATACTATAAATATTTTATTAACATTTCGCAAATACATAAATTGGTATTGCACTGTTACTTAAATAAATAGCCTATACCAATCACTAATTAAATGGGTTACCAAACTTTGTATTGGTTAATAATTATTAATTATTGCTTCATTTCTTAATTATACACTTGCATGGGTTATGCTTGTCTAATTATATTCCCATATTAATTAATGTTTCCAACAAACAATAACCTTTCCTTAGTCCCACCCTTTTTACCAAAAATTTCCCTGCAAATAATTCATTTTCCTATACATACTTCCACTTACACCTAAACTTATTATACCTCAATGATTAAACAAATTTAAATGAAAAATTTGAGTTGATAGATTTATAGATTCAAATGTTTACTTTATTTCAATATCTACTAAACTTTGAAATTATAACATAGACTCCAAAATAAAATTCTACACTCTAGTCATACAAGTCTTATTGAAATAAAATGTATCTACCCTATTTTTAGGTCTTGGTTCCTACTATCCACCTGTTTTGACTTTATTTAAAATAACGTACAAATTACATTACCTTTAATTGCAATAAATCCTATCATTGCCCTTTATATTCCAAATGAATAAATTATTAATAGGCTAATTGAATCAGATTTACAACTCAACTTTAATTATTTGCAAATTTTGTCAGTTTGGATTACTTGGTAAATTTAGAATCCCTTAAACAACTTCCTATATAAATTTATTATAGAATAATTCAAAATTAACATACAATTCCAATTTATGCAGATATTACAACTTAAATTTCAAGGAATTTATTTATTTAGGTTTAAATCCTGTTATTCACTAAAATTGTCATCCCATGTATACAATCCACATTGGTTTGTATTTATTCCATTTACCTCTTTAGTTATAGCGTAAATTTCTCATTAATACACATTAAAGTCCACTAAATTTCAACTGCCTCTTAATTTCCCTTTATAAGTCTTAACACCCTAAATTTGACAACTTCTAACATGGTATTACTTCTCATATTAAATGTAACTTTTATTTAGTGTATTAACATTTATTTCTATTTAAATTTCATCAACCAAATTAAACATGTGACTTATAACTATTTCTTACAATTCAAATTATCACACCCATTGTCATATTCTGAATGGAGCCAGCATTTAATTAAACAATTTAACTAAATTAAATTAGGACAATATTTAATTCTCTTTGATAATGTTAAATCCCCAATTTATTAAATGGAATCAATATATCTTTCTTTTTATACTTTACGTCTAAATATCTTAATTATCAAATTTCAACTTATCCCTCAATCCCCCAAATAACGTTATCAACAATCTTCATATTATAATTAATATTAACCTTTATTTCATCTTATAGAATCAACTATCTTTATTGACAAATTAACCTACCCTACTGCCTAACTTAAGAAAATTAATTGCAAATATGATCTCACATTAGACTTCATAAATTATCAGTTGAAATCTACATAAAACCATTTATTTAATTAAAACCTTGCTATTATACATAATGACTCCTTACATGGAATTAGATTACATTCCTTAATTTCATTAAAAATTTATTTCTCACCTAAATTGCAAAATAGTAAATTTCAATTACTATAGAAATTTTATTTTAGATGAATTTGAATCCCAATCAATTGTTATTGCACTCCTTATTACATTAAATTACATTCAGTTTACACATTTTAGAATTAAATTCAAATTACCTACAAATCTTATTTCATTCATAAATGCCATTATTTACCACATTATTGCATAGTTTCATTTAATTATATTCATGCTATTCATGTTTCTATTAAACTTGCATACATACTTCCGTTATTATTAATCAATTATTAAACATTATGACCAAATCATCTAACAAAAATTGTATAATTGTCCATTTATTAACATTCAGTTACTATTCAACATGTTTAATTCATTAGATAAATCAAATAATTACGCTTGCTTTTCTCATTTGATTTTTATAACCTAATATACCATTCATATTAAACCTATTTCATTCAGTTTATACAAATTCAGCTAGATTAACTTTACTGTCTAAATTCTCATGCATTTATTTTTAATAAATCGAATATTGCATTGGATAATTTTACTGCTTACCTTTCATATAAAAAAAAATTCAAAGTGTACACTCTCACTACTACCTTTATTAGGATTTATTCCCTATACTAATATTTAGTTTTATTTACCCTTTATATTTCATCTCTTTTTAAATAAAATTACAAAATCTTAATTAAATTAACCAACTTAAATTGTCTAAATTTACGGGTCGTTACAACTTCTCTGAACCAATCAACATGATGACTGAAAGGATAGATAGCTGGATCTTCAAGCAAAGCTCCAACTTCGAAGGTGAGTCTCAAATGCTGTATCACTCAGTCTGACCCGAGCGTAAAGAAAAACACAAAACACTCGAGTCAGGATTAAAATTCTTGTATAAATAAATCCAACTCAAGTGAAATATCAACTGAAATACAAATAACTTAAAGGATGTTTGGGATAACCATCCTCTAAGGGTCCATAGAACTATCTACAAGGTAGAAATATACACTATAACACCGTGGCCATTTCAACCTAATTTATACTTCAAACCAAATATCATTTTACTTCAATTATCTCTATATTTCCCAAAATAGTATTTATATATAATAAATAATTTATAAAGTAAAGTATTCAATTCCTTCAACTTAACAAATTGTTTCAACATCAACCCGACCATCCCATTCAAATTAAATTCAATCTCAATTTATCAATTTAAATTCAACTCAATTTCTAAAATAACCACTTCAATTTTATCGATCTCAAATTCGGATTTGTAATCACAGAATATCCTTTTATATTTCAATATATTTCAAAACTTTAAGTATTCAATGTTTCAAACTAAATTTTATTCAATTTAGTTTTCTAAATCATAAATTCAATTTTTGTTCAACCTAAATTTTCATTTAATTCAATTTAGTTTCTAAATAACAAATTCAACTATATTGATTTCAAATACAGATCCGAATCTCAAAATAAACCATTTAAATTCCATTATAGTCAAAGTTTTAATATTTAAATGTTCAATGTAACAGATTCATATAGATCTCGATTTAACCACATTTTTATTTAGTCTTGAAATACTCCCTCATTAGATTCGATATCATTTAAGTAACCTTAAATTACATTTTACTCAATATTTTCTTTAATTTATTTAAACGTGGAATATTCATTAAATCACTTGAATCAAAAATCCAGTTGCAAAATCATACCTTTAAATTTCCCATTCAAAAATTTCAAATCGATTTAATTAAATAAATCCTTATTTAAATACCATTTTTAATGAATCCAAATTTATCTCCCAATTTTAATTATTCATTACAAAAAATCTATTTGAAATATAGATTTACATAAATACTCAACCATATTATATGTATTAAATCAATCTAATTTAAATCAGATATTACGACTAAATTTACATATGTAATTTTCATTTATATAATATCTTAAGAATCAAATTTATTAAACCATATATTTCTTTCCAAAATTATAGAAATTATTTTCAAAATATTTATATGGACCAACGGTGTCTGTATATATTTCCTATCATATAGTCTAGTGCTACGGATATTTATCATTTCAATCCGTACATTAAATATATACGGGTGGATATCATTTCGACCCCGTAATCCCAAATTCAATTAAATGAAAATCTCCTGTGTTTATCATTTCAACCCATAACGATTTGTCCTATTCTAAAGTACGTTCGGGTATGTATCATTTCAACCCATAGTGATTTCTAAACTATAGGGAACTTGCAGAGTGATTGTAACGACCCGATATTTTCAACCATTCGCATCCGCACATTTCGGACTTGAATTTCTCAAAATACCGCATTGTAAATAAAATTTGGCAAATCTCAGAATATACAGTAAATACATAATCATAGATCACAGACACAGAGTATTTAATAATGCAGCAGAATTTAAAAGAAATAGTAGTTCATGAAGCTACTATATAAAAATAAGATACATCAGTGTTAAACATGATACAACAAAAAGTAACAAGATACATCAGGTACAAATCAGAATACATCACTGAAATCACAGGATACAGAAAGCAAAATGGATGGCTGGATCTTCAAGGAGAGCTCCAACTCCGAAGGTGAATCTTGAATGCTAACTCACTCAATCTGACTCGAGCGTAAAGCAAAACACAAAACACTCGAGTCAGGACATAAATACTTATGAACTATAAATCAACTCAAATGAACAGTAACAAAAATGCATCAGTAACTTAAAGGATGCTTGGGATCGCCCATCCTTTAAGGATCCGTTAAACTATTTACTATGTAGTAATATTGCGCTATTATAATAATGTCTACAGAAACTATTTACTATGTAGTAATATTGCGCTATTATAATAATGTCTACATTAAAATAAACATACTTTTAAATAGCGTTTCGGGCTACCCATATCACCCTTCACACATAATAGTCCCAGTAGTCCATCCAATATCACGCCATCTCCACTCCGGGTGACTGTCAGAGGATACCACACGGGCTACGGGAGAAAAACAAACTCGTAGTAAAGGCTCGGTATGGTAGGTGACACGGCACACAAGGCAATGCCAGGGTAGATATACCAATTACGCACAGGGGATGGTGGTAACGCAGCAGCCACATACGCCCACCTCGGAACACACTCCCAATCAAAATCGGAGGATGGCCATCTAATCAATCACCAGTAAGAGTATAGTATCGAAGGAATGTGTCCGACCAGAGGTGCTACCTCCTTTGGCCCAAGATCGCTCCTGTTTTAGCCACCTTATGCCAACTCACGGGAGTTGGGTCCACGTAATATACCTCAAGAACGTCGCCACCATCCTACTTCATTCTGGAATCTCCACCGCGTACACGGTTGTTAAAGTGGTTTTCGGAGTTGGCAGAGAGTATGACAACTTCCGATCCCGGTCTCTTCAACAACCAAACGTTATTATAACGCCGTGGTCATTTCAAAATAGTTTATATTTCAAAAGGATCAAATCATTTCATTTCAAAACTATATTCCTTTCAAAATAGTTTACGCCTCGAAACCAAAATCGTTTTTATTTCAAAACTATTTATTCAATCAAAATAGTTTATACTTCGAAACCAAAATCATTTTTATTTCAAAACTATATTCAAATAAAAATAGTTTATACTTTATCATTTCCATCTCAAACCTATATTCACTTCCAAAATTCATAATACTTTCAAAGTTATAACTCTTTCGAAACCAAAATACTTGAAATCATTACACTTTGAAAATCATAACATTCTGAAATCATACATTTGAAATCATGAAACATTCATTTAATTCTTTACATTTTACAAATTTATTTCCAATTTAATTCAAAATTTCAAATTTCCAATTTAATTCAAATCAAACCATCAATTTCAATTCAATTCAGTTTTCTAACAAAACATTTCAAATCTTATAAATTTCAAATATTTTGATCTACAAAATAAGCTATCCAATTTTAATATGTTTCCAAACTTTAATATCCCACATTTCAAAACTAAACTTTATAATTCTATATATTCATATCTCAAATCTAATTTCATTATTATGTAGTTTTGAAATATTCATTTCATAAATCCAATATTATTAAAATAAACTAAAATTACAATTAAACCAAATATCTTTTCATACAACTATAAACTTCAAATATTCCTTTATCAAATAAAGAAAAATCAAATATCATTCAACATTCACATTCTTTATTAAAATAAAGATCAAATCATTTCCAAACCATTTCAAAATCATTAAAATATTACATCCTTTCAAAACTCATAATCAAATCATTATTTGAATTCAAATCCGAATATTCAAAGTTAAATATCATTTAAAAATCAAATATGTCATTCATTTATTATTTCAAACATCATAACCAAAAATACATTCCAAAATTCCATTCAAAAATTCATTTATTATATTACATTTCATTCCGTTTAACACATAACCAAGTAAATTTTATTTAAATTCAAATTCAATTTAAATTCCTTAAAATTCAATTTTAAATATTCAAAACTTCTAAAATTTCACAGATAATCCATTTCAAAAGTTAAATTATTTAACACTTTAAAATATAGCCCAAACAGTGTTAAAATCTATAACATTTCAAAACATTGTCAAATTATAGCAACGACGGCATTTATAAAGTGCTATCGTAGCTTATAGTTTCAAAAATGGTTTAGTTCAAGAATAACGGCATTTATAAAACACCGTAATAGATATTTAGTTATTTCAATCATAGTTAAATTCAAAAAACAACAGCATTTAAAATTGCTGTCAAAAGACTACAACATTTTGGAAATGCTATAAAATTCCAGATTTTGTTTTAACTTTTCAAAAATAATAATAAAACTCCAAATTTTTATTATTATAACTTAAAAATCATATTTATAGACTTCAAAATTTCACATTTAAAATCATTTTAACATATGATTTAACACAATAAAATTTTAAGATGAAATATTCAATTTTGCAAACTCCATTCATTTACAAAGTCAAAATTCAATGTTTATTAATTTATAAATTTAATAAACTTAAAATTTTACTTCAAATATCATTTCAAAACTTTAAGTTTAATTTCCATTATTTATTTACATCTCAAAATAAAATTTAAAGTCAAACGTCACATTTACTCCAAATTTACATACTTGAATTCACTTAAATTCACAATTTCAAGATTTAATATTTAACTTTCTTAAAACCATAATATATACATTTTAAATCAAAATTTCATACTTTTGAAAATACATATTTAAAAAAATCATTTAAAAATATACCACAGGGTCTGTATATAATTTTCTAACCTAGGTCAAGTGATATGGATATATATCATTTCAATCCGTAATTTCCAAAGAAAACCGGGTTCTATCATTTCAAACCCGCAATCCCAAGCCAAATAAAATACAATAAAAATCGCTCAGGCCTATCATTTCAGCCCATAACGATTTTTCCCTAATCTAAACTCCGTTTGGGTATGTATCATTTCAACCCATAGTGATTCTATTCTAAAAGGGAACTTGTAGTGTGAATATATGCATAAACAATATAAACAATGTCAACGTCACAATATAATGTCATATATCAGATGTCAGGTGATAATTAACAGTTTTAACATGGTAATAACATGGCATAGCATATCATATGATCAACCTTAACTTGCATAACACTTTATATTACTAATCACTTGTCATCAATTCACTATTTCATAAGTATAAATGTCAGAGTGAGAAAGACTCACCTTTATCAAAGCTAGAGACAAACAACACACACAAGAGCGATTCCAAAGGCACGAAAAGCACGATTTGATTTGAATAGATAGAGACCCTTGTAAACAACTCAAAATATAACATACATAAGCACAAATATAGATATCGACATACAAATATAATCAACAACTTTAGTTTGCAGAACAATTGCAAAACAAGATAGATTACCAAACCTTAGAAGCAAAAGACTTGCACACGACAACATAAGCATGTCACATGATCAAATGATCTTGATCTCACCACACTAGGCTCTGGTTTGGGTCAGGTATGGCAACCATAGAGGTTAGGTTACGAGTGGATGAAGGTAGTGGAAGAGTTACAACATGAAGCATACATGGGTTCAAGGCAAATATGTGAAGTTTTTGGTGCATTTTGACTCGGCTATGACCACATATAGGCTCGGCCATGGGGTCTTCATGTCAGGTCAGATCTGGACAGTAGTGAAAAGGGCAGCCAGAGGTGAAGTAGATGATGGTGGTGGCAGCTAAGGGGTGGCCAAAGGCAACTATGAAGGCAATAGTGGAGTATAGGCTTGGCTAGCATTGTTTTGGTGAAGTGCTTTGCAAATTTGAGGTGGTGGCTTCATCTAATGGTCATGGCTAGAGGTGGTGTTCAGAGGAGAGGGGGTTGGTGCTGCTGTAGATGGTGGAGAGGATGGTGGTCAGCAAGGAGAGAGGTGAGGCCAAGAAAACATGAAGAAGAGGAAGGCTAAATCAGTGAAGAAGAGGGGAAAATGTGAAAGAAAAGCCATTGTTTTTTTTTTGTTTTTTTTTTCATACATGGCCGTGATTTTTAGGGGGAAGATGAGGAAGAGTTTTCACGTGAAAAGGAAAATGGAATGTCAGCTGAAGAGTGGAGTTAAGGCAGCCAATTGAAGAGATGTTGGTTGAGAAATGAAAAGACAGAATACAAAAAGGCTTGAGCAAATAAAGAGTCACAAACCTTTCAAATTTCCACCATTTCTTTTTAAATTTTAAATACAAGTAAAATATGTATAAATACAGATAAAACACGAAAATATAGTAAATAAACAAAAATAAATAAATAAATATTAATAAATATATTTAAATTAAGAAAATTGCAAAGAAAATGTAAACTAGGCTTGAAAATTTGAAAATAAATGAAATGAACTTTGAAAAAATTGTATGTACATGAAACATATTTATAAATAAAGATAAAAACATAAAAATAAAATGCATACATAAAATGAATAAATCAATTTTAATTAAATATAATTTAAATAAAGAAAATAACAGAAAAATGGAAACTAACCTTTAAAAATAGAAAATAAATTCAATGAGCTTTGGAATAATTCAAACATCACTTTAAAAATATTTAAAAGGTAAAAATATATGTAACATAGCATATAATACAATTTAGAATAAGATACGACAATTAAAAAGGTTATTAAAAATTTTTTTTTTCTTGAATACAGCAAATTTCACACAACAGTTAAAAAGGCATAACTTTCACATTATAAATCAGATTTCAACAAAATGAAAAGCAGCGTTCTTAAAATTTTATTTACTTTCATAATAAAATTCAAATTTTCAAACTTTCAAATTTTAAATTTAAAAGTCAAACTTTGAGCATTTTGACCAAAATTCACTTTTTTGGAAAATATTCAATATATGCATGTTTGCAATTCTAATCAACATCAAAATCAACATTTATATTTCAAATAACAAAATATGTTCATTTAATAAATAAAATAAAGTATTTAAATTATGAATTTAAATTAAAATAATTAAAATATATAATTACAATAATCAAAAAATACAGGGTTGTTACACTCTCCCCCACTCAAAACTTTTCGTCCCCGAAAAGGAATGAGGTATGGGAAAGCACAGAAAAAGATAGAATGAAATAGTATTAAGACAAGATGACAAGAATATTAAAATTATACCTGATAACAATGTGGAGATGATCTTTCCAAGATCTTCAAGAATCAAGAACACAAGCACGAGAAAAAAAATCATTTAGAATCAGATTCACCCTTCCCGTTTGACTGACGGTCTGTAGATGGCAAGTAGTGCTCAGATCCAAAGATGAGTACCAAAGATTATTAAAGATTATAGAAAGATTTCTAAACAGACTGGTATAGGAAATAGCCTCCCATTCTGTAGCGAGATAAGGGAAATTAGGACAACCAAAAGATAGTTTGAAAAACAAAATAAGATAATAAATTTGAAAGCATGAAAATTTCAACTTAAATTGATATAAATCTTACATAAGTTAAATAAATCTAAACTATCTCTAATTTCATTATCTTATCATCCAATTATCTTAAATTAACAATTTCAAAAATCATGGATTTGAAAAAAAAATCATTTATTATATTCAAAATGTACTTAACAAAATTTAATTCTTCCTTATAACTAATTAAAAAATTTAATTTATTCCTCTCAATATATTTTATCACCTATGTTAGATATATTTATACTTATTATAACTGCTTTATCTTATTCTTAGTTGCTTTATCATCATTTTATATTGTAAATTATTCCATTACCCCTTTTTCTATTTACCTCTGTTAATCTTTTTATAACTAAAATTTAAGTGTATAACATTTATTAAAATCACTCAAATTTTATTTATAAAATCTTTTTTTTTATATTGTACATTATCCAATTTCATATTCAACTTCTGAAAATTAAGGTAAGTTATATTGGAATGAAATTGTGTATTATATAAATAAAACTTTCTAATTAAATTATTTCAAGCTTGAATATTTAACCAAATCTTGAAATTATACTTAGAAATTATCTTTGAAGATAAAATTTAGGAATTAAATTTTCGATAAATTCCAAATTATTTAGAGATAAATAAATGCTCATATACTATACATATATATATATATCCATTTAAATTTAAATCATATATCAGCATATGTTATAAATCCATTATTATTTTAGAAATTAAAATCAATTAAATTTTCCAAAAACAAAATTGTAGCAAGACTACAGAATGATCTCTTCACTTCGAAACTCGAAAATGAATGTCGATGATGCTGCAGTCATCACCGAAATTATTTTCCAGCGACAAAGAGAAGAGCACTAAATTTAAATTTAAAATTCTTTGGAAACAAATTTCTATTCGAAAATACTTTAAATAATATATCCTTTAAAACTTTGAACACAAAGTTTGAAATCCATCGAAAATTAAATTCTCAAATTCTTGTTTTACATTCATTTTAAATTTCCAAATAAATTTACAACCATGGTTTATAGTTCAATTTGATATATGAAACAGTAGAAAATGATATATAAAACAAATATTATTTCTTAACAACCAATTTAAATAAAATCCAGATAAAGATTTATAATATAGTTACAAAATTTATTTCACAAAATTTATTTCCTTACTAAATTTTAAAAACATATTGTGTCAGTTTGCTCTGTTCAAGTGTTTTGGAAATCTTATCGATAGCGTTGATCAGATGAATCGATTAGAAACCCATATCAACATCAACAACTCAAACAACACAATATATAAAACATTTTAAATATTAGTTTACAAATACACTTCAAGAATAATTTGAATATAAGTTGGAAACAAAGATGAGATGATTAAATAACAGAATAGGGAGATGGATGAGTTTATATAAATCGCGGGCAACCTTAACCGGGTCAACCGTGACTTAAAGAATAAGATCGATGTGGATTTCTTGGGTAAATCGACATTCGATCTCAAGATGTAGAGTTCGAAATTATAAGAGATACTAGCATCTAAACCGAGGATATAGAATCTCTGGTGAATCGATGTTGTTGTAAAAGGGTTTTCCCTCTTTACAAATAAATTTGAGGTTGGCGAGACCGCCGACTCATTATGAATATCTTTTGAAGTGGAGTCATGGGATACTCCAGAAACAAAAGAAGATAAATAGTGAGGGACACAAATGGATTTTGGAACCACAGGGAATGCTCCAAAATTCAAAGGAATCGAGTCAAAAAGGAAGAGGTTTAAACTCGAATGAAAGTGATTCTGTAAATACATTTACCCTATATACTGAGTTTTGCCTAGAGCTACCAAAGCTCTGATACCAACTGTAATGACCCGATATTTTCAACCATTCGCATCCGCACATGTCGGACTTGAATTGCTCAAAATACCGCATTGTAAATAAAATTTGGCAAATCTCAGAATATACAGTAAATACATAATCACAGATCACAGACACAGAGTATTTAATAATGCAGCGGAATTTAAAAGAAATAGTAGTTCATGAAGCTACTATATAAAAATAAGATACAACAGTGTTAAACATGATGCAACAAAAAGTAACAAGATACATCAGGTACAAATTAGAATACATCACTGAAATCACCGGATACAGAAAGCAAAATGGATGGCTGGATCTTCAAGGAGAGCTCCTGTAACGACCCAGAATTTTTAATAATTAAAATTAGAATATTTAATTAATTTTAAATATTAATAAGTGGATTTATAAGTCGAATAAATTTTATTTTGAATTATTGGATTTAATTGAATAATTAAATCGATAATTTAATATGTTAAATTATGGAAATAATTAAAAATCGAGTTAAATATGATTGAAAATGATTTGTAAAATTTTGTTTTATCATGTTGAAGTTAGAATGATATTTTAGAACTTTTAAAATCGAATTAGAAGTTAATTTGTGAAAATTGAATATTTTAATATTAAAATCGACTAGTGAAAATAGTCAATTTTCGAACAGTCTCAGAATTGAACGAAACCAGTTCCATTGGATCCGTAATAGTTATTTATTACCGGATTTCAAATTTCGTGCCAATCGGAGTTATCGTTTGATTGTGGCAGCTCGAAACGCATTGAATTATTTTTAATTTTAATTTGGCGAGTTAAAATAGCCATTTTTCAAAAAGTATCGGATTTCGACGAAACCAGTTTCATCGGATCCGTAATGTGATATATTGTAAGGTTTCAAATTTCGTGTCAATTGGATTTACCGTTTGTCCGGTACAAATTAAAACGCCTAGAAAATCGTTTAAATCGGTTTAATTCAAATTGAACGTTTGTTGCCATAACTCGCACAGATGTCCGAATTAGCTTTCGAAACCTGTTCCACTGTGTCCGGAACGCAGGATAAACCCTAGAAACGTTGGTTACGGCGCGTGAATCGGAGTTCGGAATTTCCGGAATGAATAGTGTTTCGTCGGTTCCTTATAAATAGCCCACCATTCACAAATAAAAAAAAGAAAAAGAAAATAACCTAAGCCTAAACGTTGCAGCCGCCTCCTCTATTTCAAAGGCCAGAAACGTTCGATCCTTCCTCCCTCAATTACTCCCAATCCATTCATCGATTCAACGAAGCTTCAACACGAGAATTGTAGATGGTCTTGAGTACTTTCAATCCATACGGTTACTTCGTCAAATCGTCAACCAGAGGGGGAGCTATGGGGGGCCGATTGTGGCCATTTGCGCACGCAACTCGAGGAGGCGGAGGGGGCCGAGCTTTGCAAGGTGGTGGCCGAGTATAGTACGTGTCGTGCTCTTCGCAATGCAACTTCCTGATCGTGCTATAGTTCAACGTGGAGGCCGAATTATTTAACCCTAATTTCGTTGTGATGGGTTCCTGCGTGTTGAGCATCACCTGTAGAAGTTGCGTGAGAGGGAGAAAGGGGTACACGGTCCAGATGAAGAGGCAGTGGATCCAAGGGCTGTGGCATGTTAGGGTATTAAAATTATAGAGTTATGTTGTAATTAGTTATATAAAAAAATCGAGTAAACTTCAAATATTCATATCTTTTTCATACGAGGTCGAAAACGCGCGAAACCAGTTGCGTTGGAATCGTATGGACGAGCACTACGCGATGGAGATGGATTGGAGTCGTTTGGAGTTAGTGAGAATTTTGGGTAAAATTAAACGACCGTTTAATTTTATTCGAAATAAATCGCTAAAACGAAATTGAAATCAAGGTGAGAACTTCTCACTCAATCGAATCGGTTTCGATTTTATTTTAAATAGTTAGATTTAAAATATTTGAATGCATGTTTGAATGATGATTGATATCAATTGATTGTTAAAATAGACATTATACGCCGTTAGTAAGAAGATGTTATTTATTAAAAACATATACCGCGAATATTTCATAAACAGTGAAATTGGTATTATATATAATAGCAATATATATATATTGGCATATGTATATATTGGAGTTATTGATTTCCCGCATTTGTATAGCGGATGAGACCCGATTGCGCCGTCTATTAAGCGGATAATATTTTAAATCCCATATACCGCGATAATTTCGTACTGGAGCGGAATCGGTATTGTGCTAATGTCTGTGGATGCAGGAAAACAGGTTGGAGGGATCCAACTAGATTCCTCAATAGTTTTTATTTGATTTGAGATATTTTGATATTTGATGGATTATCATATCGATACATGATATCGTTGTTGTCGTGATTGGCTATTTAGTATGTAGCATCATTGGACCAAATTTTGGAATTTTAAAATGATTTTAAAGTGATTTTTGAAAGTATACGTGTATAAAATATTTTGGAATTGATCCATTTTAAATAAATAAACGTATAAATTTTAATGTTATAAAAATTATGTTTTTGAGAAATATAGTTAAAAGGTTGATTTTTGAAAATATGAGGCTAATGATTTTATAAAATAGTAAAATCGGGATTTTTGAAATTATTGTGAAAAGTTTAAATATAGGATTTATAAAATTTAATTATTTTATAAATCAAGAGAATGATGAAGTTTTTAAAGGAGTTTAAAAACGTTTTAAAGATTAATATGAATTGATTTATATAAGAGATTTATAAATGGATATTTATAAATTGAAATATTGACATTATAAAACGAGTTTTTATAAGTGTTTGAATGAAGTGAAAATGGATTGCATAAGTGAATGGAATTTATAAAATTATAAATGGTGAAGTTATAAATGAAATTTATAAATAGTAAGATTTATAAATTTTGTGAAATTATTAAAGAATATATTTGGATGAATAATTGAATCTTATAAGTTATAAGATTTATAATTATGAAGTTTAAAAGAACGATTTTGTAAAATAATCGTTTTATAAGTATTTAACTCATAATATGAACCTTTGGTATATAATTGAGTTATGAATTGAATAAAGGATAATGATGGAATTTATAAACATTGTTTTATAAATTCGCAAACGACTTATTTTGATAAGAAAATTGTTATAACCTATTTATGGAGTTATATTCACATTTTTGGCTGTGAATAATCCTTTGAAATAAAATGAATGGAAGTGATGAAAATTGTTAACGTAGTTTATTCACGTTTTTGAATAGTGAATAATATGTTAAAGAAAATTGTTTTGAATGAGATGTTTAAATTGAATTAAAACGATCTAACGATGTTTTAAGTATGTTGAGATTCGAAACCATAGATGTCAACATTCATTGTTGAAATAGACGTTTTCGAGAAATAGAAGGAAATGGTGGACTATAACACTGTTGTTATAGTAAATGATTTCCGAAAGGAAATGTTTTGCATAGTATTGGGATTTACATAACTATTTTTAATTTCGAATCCCTATACTAGTGATTTTGGGTTGTCGTAACGATGTTTTACGTAACATTCGTTTTGGCCCAAATAAATATGTTAAAAGAATGATTTCATTAAAGAATGAAATATATACTTAATCTCGATTTAAGTATATTGGATATTTTCTAAGTGTTGAAAATAAATAAAAATTTGTGAATTACTTATGAATAAGTAAGTATGGAAATGTTTTCCAATATAAAGGGAATCTTTTGAGAATTTATCTTTTTGAAGATAAATTGAAAAGGAATATTGAAATGAATAATTGAAATCGAATATTCATAGATATTTTGGATTATAAATTCACTAAGGAATTTATAAAGGAAAGTGGAATTTGTTTAAAAATAAATATTGATTTATTTTTGAAGTGTGAAAATTATATATCTAGTAAAGATATTTTGGAAAATAAATAATTTGGGAAATTATTTGGAATCTGGTGATGTGTGCATATCCATGATAGTTCAATAACCGACTATCAATATTTCCCTTTGAATGGGTATTTGTTGTGATTTGCTTGAATTTGAATGCCACACTTATTTTTGAATAAGCGCTCTCTATTCGGGTTAACCGGGAAAGGACCATGGGGTCGTATAACCCATTCCGAATATGTGATATGTAACGACGCGGATTTTGCCCGCTCGAAAATTGACATCCATACTTCAAATCGTATTCGAATGCCACAGATTCGACCGTTCAAATCCGATTCGCCGGAGCTTATAACAACATTAAGTAAATAACACAGCGGAATAAAAGAATAATACATTGATATACACCTTTAATACAATATCTGATACAACAGATGATCCAATAGATATCAATATACATCAGAGATATGATACAATAAATAGCAGCAGAACAATATAACTCTAAGATAGTCTTCAAAAGAAGAACTCCGAGAACTGCAACTCCATCTCCAAGAATCAATCTAGCAATAGCTCGAACCCCCAATAACGATGCACCAAGCTAAGCAAGACTGGTGTGGTCCAAAGACTGAACTACTCCAGATAATCTACTAAACCTAGCTATCTGAAGAAAAAACCAACTCTAGACTGCTCGTGTAGGAAATTTTGAGCACCCAGAGTTTAGGAAAGAAACAACAAACTCCGGATCAGTCGTGGGACTGGTGTGAGCAACAAAAACAGTTTATCTTTTATTCAAAATCAAAATAGAGGAATATTTTTAAAGTCAATTCGCAATGCTTTTAAAAATGAGACTACCATAAGGCCTCCCGCACACACACACAATGCAAACGCAAAATCGGTGGAGATTTCTCCTTATGATAGTCAAAGATGCTTGATACGCATTAAAATAAACATTTGATATTATTACTAGTGCATAGTGTAGTAAAAATCATTTCGAAAGTAAAGATATAAATCTTAGCCAACATAGACATTTCGAACTATGCCTACTATAGCTATCATGTTCAATAGCGGGTTACCGCCATATTCCATGGCAGGTTATACAACTAAAACCGTACAAGGCTCGTATTTGAAGAATGGATTTTCCAACAAATGGTCAGGCCAAGGAACTTCCCATTGCCACATGGAAACGCCTCTGGAAGGACGCCCCGAGAACCAAACCGTTCTCTGCTAAACAAAGCCGGGAATCCCTTTTCCCAAGGGATATTACAAATCCTCAGATATGCCACCCCCGGTCCTTTGGGACCTTTAAACGAGAGCTCTCTAACCAACATCACACCATAATAATAAGTGTTTCAACATGAGTAAGTATCTGGGCTCCATACCATGATACTACCCTTTTCCAGAAGGAATGCCATACCCTAGGGAAGCGATCCCTGGAAACCTTGCCGCACAATTCCTGTTTCGACCATTACCGATTTGTGAGGCTCGACGAAGTCACATCCACAAAAACATACTTTATACAAAAGCCATGCTTTGGGTCAACAAATGATCATAGAAATGATCACCAAGATAGACGATCAAACAAATGATCCTATCACAAATGATCAACACAATGATCATTTCACAGCAACACTCAGCATGTCACATTACCAAATTGGGAATATATCGCTGATAACTTCAACTATATAACCTCTGAGCTCGTACGTCTCAGAGAAGGGTGTTAAGCTAAGAGAATAAATTCTCCGCCACCAACAGAAATAAATTTGAAAGAAATCGGCTTTATATCTCAATTTGTAATGTCTGACATACTATCCATACAAGTCTGTTCCGGGCTCGAACAGAACCGAAGGCACTTCCAAAGAAGTCCTTGCAATCCGGATATTCACTAATCACGTTCGGACTCCCCATCACATATGGAGTCTCTATACTGGGGACCATTCGATGCAAAGACATTCGACGAGTTGTCCTTACGTTTTCGAAAATATCCGGTCTTCACCACCGGTCTTCAAATGCTATCCATAACGACATATCACATATTCAGAATGGGATATATGACACAAAGGTCCTCTCCCAGCTAAACCGAATAGTGAGCGCAGTATTTAAAACATATGGATAAGGAATTTCAATTAAGTCACAACTTAGTAATCCAAAACTTTTCTTTCAAATGGCTTAACAAATTACCATTTTCAATCTTTAAACAAAAAGATTCATTTTCACAACCTTTGACGGTTTAAACAATTTTCACGTTTGAATCTTTTAAACAAAAGATTCATTCACAGATTTTCCAAATCAATTTTCATTTCAATTTGATTAACTCGTTAAATCTTTAAATCAAAGATTTAACTTATAGCCTTCAAAACAATTTCATTTAAACAAATCATCAATTTAAATGTGTTAAAAATAAACAGATTTAATTCATAGCTTTCAAAAAGAATTCATTCATAACTTAGGAAAATCATTTCTCTATTCAATCTTGAAATTCCCCTAATTAACTGGAATCTCGGTTCTTATCTAAAAGTGTTTATCATTTGAAAACAACAGTTTCCATTTTGGAAGTCTGATTCATTTATACGAGTTGAAATCCTTGGGTTAAATCCAAATTCTCAAATAATACTTTTAAAAGTGGTTTAAATTCATATAACTTATACAGCATCTTAAATTCCTAGTTTCGAATCATAGAATCAAATTTCAAACTTGAATTTAAATTTAAATCAAATTATTTAAATTTTCAAAACTTAATTAAGTTATTCAAAATAACTTTTATCTTTGAAATCCCATTTCAAAAGTTTTTCACTTTAAACCCAAATTTCTAATTTCAAAATCAATTGAAATTAAAATTTCAATTTCAAAAACAGTTGAATTCAAATATTCAAATTTAAAACTATTTCAAAAATCTGTGACTTAATCGATTTCCTCGTGAAATCCATATTGGTGTGTGTGTATAAGTGTGGTCCAGGGGTTTAACACACTAGTGTAACATCATTTCAATCATCACAGATTAAAACATAGAAATATAGTTGATAAGCGATATAAAACTATAACACTCATCGTCTATTCACAGATTCACAGATAATATACAAATGCAAATAAATATACACTGCTCAATCTACGGAACAAAATATCACAAATCAGATAGGATAATCAATTCAAGGCATCTCATAAAATAAAATCATTCATAGTAAGGCAAACACTCAATAATCATTTATAAGTAGGATTTATAAATCCTTCAATCCTAATTTATTTCCAAGTAAATTAATTGCTTACGAATTAATTACCCAATCTTGATTTATTAATTACAAATCATTTGATATAATTAATTAATCAAACTCTTAAATTAATTAAATTATTCTTAATTAATAAATTAATTAAATTAACCTTAAGTTAATTACAAAATCATTCAACCTTAATTAATTTCATTAAATAACTATCTTTAAGTAATTTATTACCTTTATAAATAAATCAACTTTTTATTACATTAAATGTAATTATATATTGATCACTTGATTAATTACCATTTACTTTAATAAAATTCCAATAAGTGATCATCCCTAACCACTCGATCAATTTTAACCATTAATTACTATAAATTAATCACCTCAAGTAATCTTTAATTTACCCCATAATTGATCACTTGATTAATCACATTAAATAAGTCTTTACGTAATCAAGTATTAATCCCTTGACAATTAATCTTAATTATCCATTCTTTAATACATCAAGTAATTTCATTTAATTGTATTTGAAAACAATCAAAATTTAATAGGATAATTAACTTAATACCAAATTATATAAACCAAACAAGTTTTAAAACAATTAAACTTTTAAAATCTAAATCCATAAAACTTGCCTATTTTGCCTTTGAAAACATAATTTATATTTCTTAAAATCTTATTTTAAAGCTTGCTTAAAATTTGAAATCTGGTAATGAGTTAAATGAACCCGAGCCTATTTTAAAACTCCCCCCCTTTTTTTCCTTCTTTTGTTTAACTTAAATTGTTCAAACTAGGCAACAGGAAGCACACTCGCGAATGCGAGTTCCTCCCCGAAGCCAAGCACCATCTCCCCCGAGTATTTTTACAAATTCCTCGAGACGAACCCGAGCCTTCTTCTTCTTCTCCTTCCTATATTTCCCAGTTGCACAAGCTTGCACGTACACGTGCACAAACGCCACGACCAACTCCGGTCAATGACGCAGCCCCACCCAAGTCATCAACGACCATCCCAAACGTTCCGAGCCATCCACGATGCAAAATCATCACCGAAACAAAATCGAGCAAATACAGAGCCAACTCCCTTCTTCCTGAACCCATTCGATCATCAAAAACCCGCTTCGCCCCACCACGTGACGTCACCGGAGTCCACGCGAACCTGACCAAACCTCCGCCACTCATCCTCGAGTCCATCCCCATAGGTGCGATCGCCCAGATTACCGTGATGAAGACGCGATTTGCTCGTGAACAACAGCAAACCAAAATGAACCCAAAACCCTAGTTGCGCCTCGTTCTAATATCTCACGCAATAGAAAAATCATATGATAATTTTCGCAAATTCATCGATGGCCAAGTTTGCTTCGAGCAAAATTTCAATACCCAAAATTCATTCAATCGCCAGTAATCGATTCAAAAGTATATTCTATTCAAATATGAATTGCACATAAAATACTTGATTAAAAATCATCATATTGATTTTAAAAATCATAACTTTGTATGTTTATACAAGTTATATAAACAAATCCAAAATTTACTACATTCCAAATTTTCATGTGTTCATACTTTTACTGTAAAACTTGATTTACAGAACCCATACTTCAATATCGAGCTTAATATAAATCCTAAGCCATGATTTAGGTTTAAACAACTTGTTTAAATTTAAAATTCTAAGCTTAAAAATGTGGTATGAAGTTATATAAATTTTTCCTCTACTTTACTTTACTCTGTAGCCCAAAACCAGAAGAAGAAGAACATCTTCCATTTACACAGCAAAATCACAATCTTGTACATAGAGCTACAACTTGAACATTTATACACAAAACCCAATATATTATGCACAGATTTTACGATACTTAAGTATTGGAAGAGTTTGTTTACTCACCTGTCATGAAGAAATAAACAGAGCTCATTTGTTTAATTCAATCTTCTTTTGATTTACTCCGATTTTCATTCCAGGTTTTGAGATGATTTGTTTGTTTTTTTTTTCTAGTTGAATGAATTGTTCAAGTTTCTATGGACGAACTAAAAATGAAGAGAGGCTTGATAAAAGAATGAGTTTGATATAAGAAAATGAATTGTACAGGGTAATACTTCTTTTAGTACATCCAAGCAGTGATATCTTTTTCATTACTTAGTGGCTGATATCTTGTGTACTAAAGATAATGGCATTACATGCCTTAGTACTTTATGTCTACACCCTCACCTTACTTGCTTGTTTTTCCAGTTCATAAATATTTTACTTTACTTATTTTCTTACTTACCTGGCAGCTTATGCCTGCATACTTAGGAATATAAGTGAAGTCCTTTTACTTGCCTGCAGGTCGCATACTTAAATAAATTTTATCTTGTTTCTTTCTTTTGTTTTATCTTGTCTACACTATTGGCTGCATTATATTGAGTCTGGTTTTGTTTATTCTTATGTATTTACATTTTCATTTGTTTTCTTTCTTTTATGTTTGATAGATATTTATTTTATATTGCATACTTTTGTTTATGTAAGGTTGTGATGAATATTGTTTTGACATATATATTGTTTTCTTGTTTTATAAAAGTTTCATATAAGTTTATATGTATTTCTAGGTCATTTTTATAACCATATGATCTTACTATAACATACATAAGTGAATGTATTTTATTTGTTATCATTTTATACTTTTGTTTCGTTTATTTTGCATATTTATTTTCGACTTTGTTTCATATTTAAATGTCATTTCTTTTCTTTTCTTATGACTTACATATTAATTTTCAACTTAAATACTTATTGTGTTGTATTTTTATTCCTATTTTATTTTAACTTAAATTGTTTATTTTACTTTAATATTTATTGTTTTATATTAAATTTATAAATTCAAATTATTATTAACCATCAATTGTAATACTTATTATTATCAATTATTATTAAACCATTCATTTACAATTCATATCTAATGTATACACATATATATCTCTATATTTATTTTTAAAATCATTTATTTAAAATTTTATTTCAAATCCAATTTTAAATATATATTCACATATATACAAATTGTCAAATCCATATGACTTTATATATTTTCTAGTCGAATTCGGGGAAACTCGCTTCCATTTAAATCAATTTATCTTACAATTTTATTCAAAATTCATTTAATTATCAATTTAAATTAAATTAAAATCTAGGGTCGTTACAGACTTCCCTCCTTAAAAAGAATTTCGTCCTCGAAATTCGCAGGCACAAAAACAACACAGAGATAGACAGATTCGATCTCCTATAATTTCTCAAATACTAGATATGGATTCCAAATTCAAGTCGGAATATCCCAAAGTATATACCAATTTGTCCCTCTTCGGACTTTGGTATTCACGAGAAATTACAATAGAATTTCAAATTTGGTTTTAAACGAAATCATTTTATCGATACTATTCAAATTTATCCTTCATATTCCATTAATCAATTTTAACTCAATTTAAAATTTCTAATTTATTTAAAATTCCTAATTTCAAATTTCATATTCGTATTCATTAAGGTTTGAATCAAAAACTGATAAGAAACCGATGAAAATACAAAGTAAAGATTTTCTACAACGATTCGTAGGGCCATCACCGCATCGAAACTTCTTCTTGCAACTGCCACAAGGCAAATCAAAAGAATTTGGAAAGATGAATCGAGAGAGATTGATAGAGAAAGATTATTTCCACTGTTGCAGTGCATCGACCATTTATAGTCGTATTCTCCTGTCCCCTATCTCGTTCTCTTCTTGCACTCATACTTACAATCAATGGATAGCAAGAGAATTTACTGAGACTTTCAAACAGAAATCTTAGGGATATACTCATTCTAGGATACTTCATCCCATCTCTAATGAGCTACTTAATGTGTTACACTCCTGAGCTAAAGTTCAACCTTAGCTCTGATACCAAATGTAACGACGCGGATTTTGCCCGCTCGAAAATCGACATCCATACTTCAAATCGTATTCGAATGCCACAGATTCGACCATTCAAATCCGATTCGCCGGAGCTTATAACAACATTAAGTAATTAACACAGTGGAATAAAAGAATAATACATTGATATACAGCTTTAATACAATATCTGATACAATAGATGATCCAATAGATATCAATATACATCAGAGATATGATACAATAAATAGCAGCAGAACAATATAACTTTAAGATAGTCTTCAAAAGAAGAACTCCGAGAACTGCAACTCCATCTCCAAGAATCAATCCAGCAATAGCTCGAACCCCCAATAACGATGCACCAAGCTAAGCAAGACTGGTGTGGTCCAAGACTGAACTACTCCAGATAATCTACTAAACCTAGCTATCTGAAAAAAAACCCAACTCTAGACTGCTCGTGTAGGAAATTTTGAGCACCCAGAGTTTAGGAAAGAAACAATAAACTCCGGATCAGTCGTGGGACTGGTGTGAGCAACAAAAATAGTTTATCTTTTTTTCAAAATCAAAATAGAGGAATATTTTTAAAGTCAATTCGCAATGCTTTTAAAAATGAGACTACCATAAGGCCTCCCGCACACACACACAATGCAAACGCAGAATCGGAGGAGATTTCTCCTTATGATAGTCAAAGATGCTTGATACGCATTAAAAGAAACATTTGATATTATTACTAGTGCATAGTGTAGTAAAAATCATTTCGAAAGTAAAGATATAAATCTTAGCCAACATAGACATTTCGAACTATGCCTACTATAGCTATCATGTTCAATAGCGGGTTACCGCCATATTCCATGGCAGGTTATACAACTAAAACCGTACAAGGCTCGTATTTGAAGAATGGATTTTCCAACAAATGGTCTGGCCAAGGAACTTCCCATTGCCACATGGAAACGCCTCTGGAAGGACGCCCCAAGAACCAAACCGTTCTCTGCTAAACAAAGCCGGGAATCCCTTTTCCCAAGGGATGTTACAAATCCTCAGATATGCCACCCCCGGTCCTTTGGGACCTTTAAACGAGAGCTCTCTAACCAACATCACACCATAATAATAAGTGTTTCAACATGAGTAAGTATCTGGGCTCCATACCATGATACTACCCTTTTCCAGAAGGAATGGTCATACCCTAGGGAAGCGATCCCTGGAAACCTTGCCGCACAATTCCTGTTTCGACCATTACCGGTTTGTGAGGCTCGACGAAGTCACATCCACAAAAACATACTTTATACAAAAGCCATGCTTTGAGTCAACAAATGATCATAGAAATGATCACCAAGATAGACGATCAAACAAATGATCCTATCACAAATGATCAACACAATGATCATTTCACAGCAACACTCAGCATGTCACATTACCAAATTGGGAATATATCGCTGATAACTTCAACTATATAACCTCTGAGCTCGTACGTCTCAGAGAAGGGTGTTAAGCTAAGAGAATAAATTCTCCGCTACCAACAGAAATAAATTTGAAAGAAATCGGCTTTATATCTCAATTTGTAATGTCTGACATACTATCCATACAAGTCTGTTCCGGGCTCGAACAGAACCGTAGGCACTTCCAAAGAAGTCCTTGCAATCCGGATATTCACTAATCACGTTCGGACTCCCCATCACATATGGAGTCTCTATACCGGGGACCATTCGATGCAAAGACATTCGACGAGTTGTCCTTACGTTTTCGAAAATATCCGGTCTTCACCACCGGTCTTCAAATGCTATCCATAACGACATATCACATATTCGGAATGGGATATATGACACAAAGGTCCTCTCCCGGCTAAACCGAATAGTGAGCGCAGTATTTAAAACATATGGATAAGGAATTTCAATTAAGTCACAACTTAATAATCCAAAACTTTTCTTTCAAATGGCTTAACAAATTACCATTTTCAATCTTTAAACAAAAAGATTCATTTTCACAACCTTTAATGGTTTAAACAATTTTCACGTTTTAATCTTTTAAACAAAAGATTCATTCACAGATTTTCCAAATCAATTTTCATTTCAATTTGATTAACTCGTTAAATCTTTAAATCAAAGATTTAACTTATAGCCTTCAAAACAATTTCATTTCAATTTGATTTAAACAAATCATCAATTTAAATCTGTTAAAAATAAACAGATTTAATTCATAGCTTTCAAAAAGAATTCATTCATAACTTAGGAAAATCATTTCTCTATTCAATCTTGAAATTCCCCTAATTAACTGGAATCTCGGTTCTTATCTAAAAGTGTTTATCATTTGAAAACAACAGTTTCCATTTTGGAAGTCTGATTCATTTACACGAGTTGAAATCCTTGGGTTAAATCCAAATTCTCAAATAATACTTTTAAAAGTGGTTTAAATTCATATAACTTATACAGCATCTTAAATTCCTAGTTTCGAATCATAGAATCAAATTTCAAACTTGAATTTAAATTTAAATCAAATTATTTAAATTTTCAAAACTTAATTAAGTTATTCAAAATAACTTTTATCTTTGAAATCCCATTTCAAAAGATTTTCACTTTAAACCCAAATTTATAATTTCAAAATCAATTGAAATTAAAATTTCAATTTCAAAAACAGTTGAATTCAAATATTCAAATTTAAAACTATTTCAAAAATCTGTGACTTAATCGATTTCCTCGTGAAATCCATATTGGTGTGTGTGTATAAGTGTGGTCCAGGGGTTTAACACACTAGTGTAACATCATTTCAATCATCACAGATTAAAACATAGAAATATAGTTGATAAGCGATATAAAACTATAACGCTCATCGTCTATTCACAGATTCACAGATAATATACAAATGCAAATAAATATACACTGCTCAATCTACGGAATAAAATATCACAAATCAGATAGGATAATCAATTCAAGGCATCTCATAAAATAAAATCATTCATAGTAAGGCAAACACTCAATAATCATTTACAAGTAGGATTTATAAATCCTTTAATCCTAATTTATTTCCAAGTAAATTAATTGCTTACGAATTAATTACCCAATCTTGATATATTAATTACAAATCATTTGATATAATTAATTAATCAAACTCTTAAATTAATTAAATTATTCTTAATTAATAAATTAATTAAATTAACCTTAAGTTAATTACAAAATCATTCAACCTTAATTAATTTCATTAAATAACTATCTTTAAGTAATTTATTACCTTTATAAATAAATCAACTTTTTATTACATTAAATGTAATTATATATTGATCACTTGATTAATTACCATTTACTTTAATAAAATTCCAATAAGTGATCATCCCTAACCACTCGATCAATTTTAGCCATTAATTACTATAAATTAATCACCTCAAGTAATCTTTAATTTATCCCATAATTGATCACTTGATTAATCACATTAAATAAGTCTTTACGTAATCAAGTATTAATCCCTTGACAATTAATCTTAATTATCCATTCTTTAATACATCAAGTAATTTCATTTAATTGTTTTTGAAAACAATCAAAATTTAATAGGATAATTAACTTAATACCAAATTATATAAACCAAACAAGTTTTAAAACAATTAAACTTTTAAAATCTAAATCCATAAAACATGCCTATTTTACCTTTGAAAACATAATTTATATTTCTTAAAATCTTATTTTAAAGCTTGCTTAAAATTTGAAATCTGGTAACGAGTTAAACGAACTCGAGCCTATTTTAAAACTCCCCCTTTTTTTCTTTTGTTTAACTTAAATTGTTCAAACTAGGCAACAGGAAGCACACTCGCGAATGCGAGTTCCTCCCCGAAGCCAAGCACCTTCTCCCCCGAGTATTTTCACAAATTCCTCGAGACGAACCCAAGCCTTCTTCTTCTTCTCCTTCCTATATTTCCCAGTTGCACAAGCTTGCACGTACACGTGCACAAACGCCACGACCAACTCCGGTCAATGACGCAGCCCCACCCAAGTCATCAACGACCATCCCAAACGTTCCGAGCCATCCACGATGCAAAATCATCACCGAAACAAAATCGAGCAAATACAGAGCCAACTCCCTTCTTCCTGAACCCATTCGATCATTAAAAACCCGCTTCGTCCCACCACGTGACGTCACAGGAGTCCACGCGAACCTGACCAAACCTCCGCCACTCATCCTCGAGTCCATCCCCATAGGTGCGATCGCCCATATTACCGTGATGAAGACGCGATTTGCTCGTGAACAACAGCAAACCAAAATGAACCTAAAACCCTAGTTGCGCCTCGTTCTAATATCTCACGCAATATAAAAATCATATGATAATTTTCGCAAATTCATCGATGGCCAAGTTTGCTTCGAGCAAAATTTCAATACCCAAAATTCATTCAATCGCCAGTAATCGATTCAAAAGTATATTCTATTCAAATATGAACTGCACATAAAATACTTGATTAAAAATCATCATATTGATTTTAAAAATCATAACTTTGTATGTTTATACAAGTTATATAAACAAATCCAAAATTTACTACATTCCAAATTTTCATGTGTTCATACTTTTACTGTAAAACTTGATTTACAGAACCCATACTTCAATATCAAGCTTAATATAAATCCTAAGCCATGATTTAGGTTTAAACAACTTGTTTAAATTTAAAATTCTAAGCTTAAAAATGTGGTATGAAGTTATATAAATTTTTCCTCTACTTTACTTTACTCTGTAGCCCAAAACCAGAAGAAGAAGAACATCTTCCATTTACACAGGAAAATCACAATCTTGTACATAGAGCTACAACTTGAACATTTATACACAAAACCCAATATATTATGCACAGATTTTACGATACTTAAGTATTGGAAGAGTTTGTTTACTCACCTGTCATGAAGAAATAAACAGAGCTCATTTGTTTAATTCAATCTTCTTTTGATTTACTCTGATTTTCATTCCAGGTTTTGAGATGATTTGTTTTTTGTTTTTCCTAGTTGAATGAATTGTTCAAGTTTCTATGGACGAACTAAAAATGAAGAGAGGCTTGATAAAAGAATGTGTTTGACGTAAGAAAATGAATTGTACAGGGTAATACTTCTTTTAGTACAACCAAGCAGTGATATCTTTTTCATTACTTAGTGGCTGATATCTTGTGTACTAAAGATAATGGCATTACATGCCTTAGTACTTTATGTCTACACCCTCACCTTACTTGCTTGTTTTTCCAGTTCATAAATATTTTACTTTACTTATTTTCTTACTTACCTTGCAGCTTATGCCTGCATACTTAGGAATATAAGTGAAGTCCTTTTACTTGCCTGCAGGTCGCATACTTAAATAAATTTTATCTTGTTTCTTTCTTTTGTTTTATCTTGTCTACACTATTGGCTGCATTATATTGAGTCTGGTTTTGTTTATGCTTATGTATTTACATTTTCATTTGTTTGCTTTCTTTTATGTTTGATAGATATTTATTTTATATTGCATACTTTTGTTTATGTAAGGTTGTGATGAATATTGTTTTGACATATATATTGTTTTCTTGTTTTATAAAAGTTTCATATAAGTTTATATGTATTTCTAGGTCATTTTTATAACCATATGATCTTACTATAACATACATAAGTGAATGTATTTTATTTGTTATCATTTTATACTTTTTTTTTCGTTTATTTTGCATATTTATTTTCAACTTTGTTTCATATTTAAATGTCATTTCTTTTCTTTTCTTATGACTTACATATTAATTTTCAACTTAAATACTTATTGTGTTGTATTTTTATTCCTATTTTATTTTAACTTAAATTGTTTATTTTACTTTAATATTTATTGTTTTATATTAAATTTATAAATTCAAATTATTATTAACCATCAATTGTAATACTTATTATTATCAATTATTATTAAACCATTCATTTACAATTCATATCTAATGTATACACATATATATCTCTATATTTATTTTTAAAATCATTTATTTAAAATTTTATTTCAAATCCAATTTTAAATATATATTCACATATATACAAATTGTCAAATCCATATGACTTTATATATTTTCTAGTCGAATTCGGGGAAACTCGCTTCCATTTAAATCAATTTATCTTACAATTTTATTCAAAATTCATTTAATTATCAATTTAAATTAAATTGAAATCTAGGGTCGTTACATGATACGTCGTTATGAATTGCATTTGATGAATGGTATTGAAGACCGGATATTTGCGAAAGCGATAGGATGACCTATCGATTGTCTCTGCACTGGGTCGCTCCTGGTATAGAGATTTCCTAAGTGATGGGAAATTCGATCGGGATTTTGAATACCCGGATTGCAAGGGCTTCGTGAGATGTGCCTTCGGTTCTGTTCGAGCCCGGAACAGACTTGTATGGATTGTATGTTTGACATTGCAAATTGAGATATAAAGCAGATTTCTTTCAAATATATTTCTGTTGGTGGCGGAGAATTTATTCTTTTAGCTTAACACATTTCTCTGAGACGTACGAGCTCAGAGGTTATGTAGTTGAATGTTATCAGCGATATATTCCCAATTTGGTAATGTGACATGCTGAGTGTTGCTGTAAATGATCATTGTGTTGATTATTTGTGATAGGATCGTTTATTTGATCGTCTATCTTGGTGATCATTTCTATGATCATTTGTTGACCCAAAGCATGGCTTTTGTATAAAGTATGTTTTTGTGGACGTGACTTCGTCGAGCCTCACACCCCGTGAATGGTCAAAACAGAAAAGATGCGGCAAGGTTATGAGGGGTAGCGCCCTTTAGGATATGTGCATTTCCTTCTGGAAAAGGGTGGTATCATGGTATGGAGCCCAGATACTTACTCATGTTGAAACACTTTATGATTGTGTGAATTGATTGCGAGCGCTCGGTGAAAGGTCCCAAAGGACCGGGGATGGCATATTCGGTCAGTTGTTACTCAGTTAGGGGTAACCCGACCTTGTGTTGGTAGAGATCCGGTTTGGTTCTCGGGGATGTCCATCCAGAGGCATTCTCATGTGGCAATGGGAAGTTCCTTGGCCTGATCATTCGTTGGAAATCCAAAGAAACAATACGAGACTTGTACGGTTTTAGTTGTAGAACCTGCCATCTAATATGGTAGCTATAGTAAGCATACTATAATGGTACCTATGCTGGCTAAGATTTATACTCTACTTTCGAAATGTCTTCTACACTATGCATAAGCAATAATATCAAATGTTTCTTTTTAAATGCGTATCAAGCATCTTTGACTATCATAAGGAGAAATCTCCTCCAAGTCTGCGTTTGCATTGTGTGTGTGGCGGAAGGTCTTATGGTAGTCTCATTTTTAAAAGCATTGCGAACTGAATTTAAAAATATTCCTCTATTTTGTTTTCAAAGATAAATAAACTGTTTTGAGTTCTCACACCAGTCACATGACTGACTCGGAGTTTATTGTTTTCCTTCCTAAACTCTGGGTGCCCACCAATTTCCACACGGGCAGTCGAGAGTTAGGTTTATCAGGATTTTCTGGATATTCTGGAGTTGCTGGAGGCAAGCTGGATGGCATGGCGTATTACCAGTTTATAGTATTTCTTTTTCCGCTGCACTGTTTGTTGTATGTTGTTGTACACTCTGATGATGATATGATGTAATGTAATGTATAAAATGTAATAACTGATATAGTTCTTTGTTTAAAGATTATTCAATTATTATTATATGTTGTTCCGCTGCGAATTGTGAGATTCTGTTATTGTTGTGTTGTGTTCTGTTCCGTTCTATGTTCTTCTATTTTATTTCCTCTCTACTTATTCTCTTTCCTCTCTATTTTTCTATCTTCTCTCTCTTCTTATGTCTTTTCTTCTTTCTTAAACCATAACATTTCGGGTTTCCGGCCCTCGATTTCTCGGCAGTCGATAAAGTGAGTATCGATGTTGAATTTTCGAAAGTCGAAAATTTCCGGGGCGTTACATTTGGTATCGGAGCATATGGTTAAGCGACAACCATGGTTCTGTTGGGTATTACTCATTAGAGATAGAGTCAGTAGTACTCTAGAATGAGTTTGAGTGTAATAATAGATATGAATGCGTGTTTGTTAGTGAATATAAAAATGTTTTATATTGTGATGATTGGTTTATTGAGTGGCATATGAACTTTCGTCAGCGTGGTCCGCAAGACTATGCCGAAGGTGTTTCTAAACACTTGAATAGAACAATTCGGCACAATATTGATTTTAAAATTGGGTAAATAAAATAATTTTACCTTGAGTATATTTTATATGTGAAGAAATAATTTTTCAAAATTATTAAAGTGTATATTAGTTGATTGTTTAGATGTTTGAATAATCTAAGTAAAAGAATAATTGTATAAGCAAAAAGAATTATAAGAATTGAATTATAATTAAAGTAATTTAAAATTGTGAAATAAACTTATATATATAAGAAGTGAAACTAAATGAATTGAATGAATGGATTAAATGGTTAATCAATTAAATGTAAATAATTGATATGGAATAATGAATATAAGTGTTAATTCATTAAAATCTAATGTTATTGGAAGTTGAATAATAGAATGAAAATCAATTTAATTAAACCAATTATATGCAAAGGAATTTGGTTGTAATTAATATACATTGATTGTTATATGATTGTTAGTTGATTGTATATAATTCATTAAGCATTAATGAAATAGAAAGCTAAAGTAATTAAAATTCGATTGGAAGTTAAATGAATCTTAAATAAAATTGAATTTGATTTGGAAGTGAACCAACTTGAATATGAATTAGTGAATATAAACTAATTGAAAATGAATGTTAGTAAACATCCACTGTTAATGAATCAAATGTGATTAAATTGAAAACCCAATTCATTGAATATCAATGAGAATATAAATGAATATTTATTGGTTATGAATTTGTTGGATGATAGTTGGTTGATATTTGCATTTGTTGTTTTGTTTCATTTGCTAAGTTGACATATATAGTTATTATGTTGCTATATGTTGTATATCGATACTATTGTCTATATACATGGTTCTCATGTTGTTTGTTGAGTGATTAGTAGGTGCGGATCGCGTTTGCTTCACATTTGGAGCTCGCTTTCGCGCTATATTAGCCATATATGCTCGCTAATAAAAAAATAAGGTACATATCTCGGATTAAATATCGTACTTTTACATTTTTTCCCTTCGGGATGCCTCATTACTTGACGAGATGTATATTTGTGATATATATACTGTCATTTTTTTCGGATCGAGCCGCGCAAAGGAGACTATGGCGAATTTTTCCGGAAATTTAAGGCGTTAGAAAAATTTGAGAAAATTGGAAAATTTTGAAAACTTAAACTTTGATTTTGGAATTGAAAGTTAAACAATAGTAATTTTTTTTGAAAAGATAACTAAGTATGATTTGAAAACTTAGTAAAGTATGGTAAGAAGTTTAAAATTTGTTTTGGGAAAGTTAATGGATTCTGTAACTTTTCTTACTTAATAATTTCGAGGACGAAATTCTTTTAAAGGGGGAAGATTGTAACGACCCAGAATTTTTAATAATTAAAATTTGAATATTTAATTAATTTTAAATATTAATAAGTGGATTTATAAGTCGAATAAATTTTATTTTGAATTATTGGATTTAATTGAATAATTAAATCGATAATTTAATATGTTAAATTATGGAAATAATTGAAAATCGAGTTAAATATGATTGAAAATGATTTGTAAAATTTTGTTTTATCATGTTGAAGTTAGAATGATATTTTAGAACTTTTAAAATCGAATTAGAAGTTAATTTGTGAAAATTGAATATTTTAATATTAAAATCGACTAGTGAAAATAGTCAATTTTCGAACAGTCTCAGAATTGAACGAAACCAGTTCCATTGGATCCGTAAAAGTTAGTTATTACCGGATTTCAAATTTCGTGTAAATTGGAGTTATCGTTTGATCGTGGCAGCTCGAAACGCATCGAATTATTTTTAATTTTAATTTGGCGAGTTAAAATAGCCATTTTTTAAAAAGTCTCGGATTTCGACGAAACCAGTTTCATCGGATCCGTAATGTGATATTATTGTAAGGTTTCAAATTTCGTGTCAATTGGATTTACCGTTTGTCCGGTACAAATTAAAACGCCTAGAAAATCGTTTAAATCGGTTTAATTCAAATTGAACGTTTGTTGCCATAACTTGCACAGATGTCTGAATTAGCTTTCGAAACTTGTTCCATTGTGTCCGGAACGCGGGGTAAACCCTAGAAACGCTGGTTACGGCGCCTGAATCGGAGTTCGGAATTTCCGGAATGAATAGTGTTTCGTCGGTTCCTTATAAATAGCCCACCATTCACAAATAAAAAATAAAAAAATAACCTAACCCTAAACGTTGCATCCGCCTCCTCTATTTCAAAGGCCAGAAACGTTCGATCCTTCCTCCCTCAATTACTCCCAATCCATTCATCGATTCAACGAAGCTTCAACACGAGAATTGTAGATGGTCTTGAGTACTTTCAATCCATACGGTTACTTCGTCAAATCGTCAACCAGAGGGGGAGCTATGGGGGGCCGATTGTGGCCAGTTGCGTACGCAACTCGAGGAGGAGGAGGGGGCCGATCTTTGCAAGGTGGTGGCCGAGTATAGTACGTGTCGTGCTCTTCGCAATGCAACTTCCTGATCGTGCTATAGTTCAACGTGGAGGCCGAATTATTTAACCCTAATTTCGTTGTGATGGGTTCCTGCGTGTTGAGCATCACCTGTAGAAGTTGCGTGAGAGGGTGAAAGGGGTGCACGGTCCAGATGAAGAGGCAGTGGATCCAAGGGCTGTGGCATGTTAGGGTATTAAAATTATAGAGTTATGTTGTAATTAGTTATATAAAAAAATCGAGTAAACTTCAAATATTCATATCTTTTTCATACGAGGTCGAAAACGCGCAAAACCAGTTGCGTTGGAATCGTATGGACGAGCACTACGCGATGGATTTGGATTGGAGTCATTTGGAGTTAGTGAGAATTTGGGGTAAAATTAAACGTCCGTTTAATTTTATTCGAAATAAATCGCTAAAACGAAATTGAAATTAAGGTGAGAACTTCTCACTCAATCGAATCGGTTTCGATTTTATTTTAAATAGTTAGATTTAAAATATTTGAATGCATGTTTGAATGATGATTGATATCTATTGATTGTTAAAATAGACATTATACGCCGTTAGTAAGCGGATGTTATTTATTAAAAACATATACCGCGAATATTTCATAAACAGTGAAATTGGTATTATATATAATAGCAATATATATATATATATTGGCATATGTATATATTGGAGTTATTGATTTTCCGCATTTGTATAGCGGATGAGACCCTATTGCGCCGTCTATTAAGCGGAAAATATTTTAAATCCCATATACCGCGATAATTTCGTACTGGAGCGGAATTGGTATTGTGCTAATGTCTGTGGATGCAGGAAAACAGGTTGGAGGGATCCAACTGGATTCCCCAACAGTTTTTATTTGATTTTAGATATTTTGATATTTGATGGATTATCATATCGATATATGATATCGTTGTTGTCGTGATTGGCTATTTAGTATGTAGCATCATTGGAACAAATTTTGGAATTTTAAAATGATTTTAAAGTTATTTTTGAAAGTATACGTGTATAAAATATTTTGGAATTGATCCATTTTAAATAAATAAACGTATAAATTTTAATGTTATAAAAATTATATTTTTGAGAAATATAGTTAAAAGGTTGATTTTTGAAAATATGAGGCTAATGATTTTATAAAATAGTAAAATCGGGATTTTTGAAATTATTGTGAAAAGTTTAAATATAGGATTTATAAAATTTAATTATTTTATAAATCAAGAGAATGATGAAGTTTTTAAAGGAGTTTAAAAACGTTTTAAAGATTAATATGAATTGATTTATATAAGAGATTTATAAATGGATATTTATAAATTGAAATATTGACATTATAAAACGAGTTTTTATAAGTGTTTGAATGAAGTGAAAATGGATTGCATAAGTGAATGGAATTTATAAAATTATAAATGGTGAAGTTATAAATGAAATTTATAAATAGTAAGATTTATAAATTTTGTGAAATTATTAAAGAATATATTTGGATGAATAATTGAATCTTATAAGTTATAAGATTTATAATTATGAAGTTTAAAAGAACGATTTTGTAAAATAATCGTTTTATAAGTATTTAACTCATAATATGAACCTTTGGTATATAATTGAGTTATGAATTGAATAAAGGATAATGAAGGAATTTATAAACATTGTTTTATAAATTCGCAAACGACGTATTTTGATAAGAAAATTGTTATAACCTATTTATGGAGTTATATTCACATTTTTGGCTGTGAATAATCCTTTGAAATAAAATGAATGGAAGTGATGAAAATTGTTAACGTAGTTTATTCACGTTTTTGAATAGTGAATAATATGTTAAAGAAAATTGTTTTGAATGAGATGTTTAAATTGAATTAAAACGATCTAACGATGTTTTAAGTATGTTGAGATTCGAAACCATAGATGTCAACATTCATTGTTGAAATAAACGTTTTCGAGAAATAGAAGGAAATGGTGGACTATAACACTGTTGTTATAGTAAATGATTTCCGAAAGGAAATGTTTTGCATAGTATTGGGATTTACATATCTATTTTTAATTTCGAATCCCTATACTAGTGATTTTGGGTTGTCGTAACGATGTTTTACGTAACATTCGTTTTGGCCCAAATAAATATGTTAAAAGAATGATTTCCTTAAAGAATGAAATATATACTTAATCTCGATTTAAGTATATTGGATATTTTCTAAGTGTTGAAAATAAATAAAAATTTGTGAATTACTTATGAATAAGTAAGTATGGAAATGTTTTCCAATATAAAGGGAATCTTTTGAGAATTTATCTTTTTGAAGATAAATTGAAAAGGAATATTGAAATGAATAATTGAAATCGAATATTCATAGATATTTTGGATTATAAATTCACTAAGGAATTTATAAAGGAAAGTGCAATTTGTTTAAAAATAAATATTGATTTATTTTTGAAGTGTGAAAGTTATATATCTAGTAAAGATATTTTGGAAAATAAATAATTTGGAAAATTATTTGGAATCTGGTGATGTGTGCATGTCCATGATAGTTCAATAACCGACTATCAATATTTCCCTTTGAATGGGTATTTTTTGTGATTTGCTTGAATTTGAATGCCACACTTATTTTTGAATAAGCGCTCACTATTCGGGTTAACCGGGAAAGGAACATGGGGTCGTATAACCCATTCCGAATATGTGATACGTCGTTATGAATTGCATTTGATGACCGGTGTTGAAGACCAGATATTTGCGAGAGCGATAGGATGACCTATCGATTGTCTCTGCACTGGATCGCTCCTGGTATAGGGATTTCCTAAGTGATGGGAAATTCGATCGGGATTGTGAATACCCGGATTGCAAGGGCTTCGTAAGAAGTGCCTTCGGTTCTGTTCGAGCCCGGAACAGACTTGTATGGATTGTATGTTTGACATTACAAATTGAGATATAAAGCAGATTTCTTTCAAATATATTTCTGTTGGTGGCGGAGAATTTATTCTTTTAGCTTAACACCCTTCTCTGAGACGTACGAGCTCAGAGGTTATGTAGTTGAATGTTATCAGCGATATATTCCCAATTTGGTAATGTGACATGCTGAGTGTTGCTGTAAATGATCATTGTGTTGATTATTTGTGATAGGATCGTTTATTTGATCGTCTATCTTGGTGATCATTTCTATGATCATTTGTTGACCCAAAGCATGGCTTTTGTATAAAGTATGTTTTTGTGGACGTGACTTCGTCGAGCCTCACACCCCGTGAATGGTCAAAACAGGAAAGATGCGGCAAGGTTATGAGGGGTAGGGCCCTTTAGGATATGTGCATTTCCTTCTGGAAAAGGGTGGTATCATGGTATGGAGCGCAGATACTTACTCATGTTGAAACACTTTATGATTGTGTGAATTGATTGCGAGCGCTCGGTGAAAGGTCCCAAAGGACCGGGGGATGGCATATTCGGTCAGTTGTTACTCAGTTAGGGGTAACCCGGCCTTGTGTTGGTAGAGATCCGGTTTAGTTCTCGGGGATGTCCATCCAGAGGCATTCTCATGTGGCAATGGGAAGTTCCTTGGCCTGATCATTCGTTGGAAATCCAAAGAAACAATACGAGACTTGTACGGTTTTAGTTGTAGAACCTGCCATCTAATATGGTAGCTATAGTAAGCATACTATAATGGTACCTATGCTGGCTAAGATTTAAACTCTACTTTTGAAATGTCTTCTACACTATGCACTAGCAACAATATCAAATGTTTCTTTTTAAATGCGTATCAAGCATCTTTGACTATCATAAGGAGAAATCTCCTCCAAGTCTGCGTTTGCATTGTGTGTGTGGCGGGAGGTCTTATGGTAGTCTCATTTTTAAAAGCATTGCGAACTGAATTTAAAAATATTCCTCTATTTTGTTTTCAAAGATAAATAAACTGTTTTGAGTTCTCACACCAGTCACATGACTGACTCGGAGTTTATTGTTTTCCTTCCTAAACTCTGGGTGCCCACCAATTTCCACACGGGCAGTCGAGAGTTAGGTTTATCAGGATTTTCTGGATATTCTGGAGTTGCTGGAGGCAAGCTGGATGGCATGGCGTATTACCAGTTTATAGTATTTCTTTTTCCGCTGCACTGTTTGTTGTATGTTGTTGTACACTCTGATGATGATATGATGTAATGTAATGTATAAAATGTAATAACTGATATAGTTCTTTGTTTAAAGATTATTCATTTATTATTATATGTTGTTCCGCTGCGAATTGTGAGATTCTGTTATTGTTGTGTTGTGTTCTGTTCCATTCTATGTACTTCTATTTTCTTTCCTCTCTACTTATTCTCTTTCCTCTCTATTTTTCTATCTTCTCTCTCTTCTTATATCTTTTCTTCTTTCTTAAACCATAACATTTCGGGTTTCCGGCCTTCGATTTCTCGGCAGTCGATAAAGTGAGTATCGACGTTGAATTTTCGAAAGTCGAAAATTTCCGGGGCGTTACAGCTCCAACTCCGAAGGTGAATCTTGAATGCTAACTCACTCAATCTGACTCGAGCGTAACGCAAAACACAAAACACTCGAGTCAGGACATAAATACTTATGAACTATAAATCAACTCAAATGAACAGTAACAAAAATGCATCAGTAACTTAAAGGATTCTTGGGATCGCCCATCCTTTAAGGATCCGTTAAACTATTTACTATGTAGTAATATTGCGCTATTATAATAATGTCTACAGTAAAATAAACATACTTTTAAATAGCGTTCCGGGCTACCCATATCACCCTTCACACATAATAGTCCCAGTAGTCCATCCAATATCATGCCATCTCCACTCCGGGTGACTGTCAGAGGATACCACACGGGTTACGGGAGAAAAACAAACTCGTAGTAAAGGCTCGGTATGGTAGGTGACACGGCACACAAGGCAATGCCAGGGTAGATATACCAATTACGCACACGGGCTGGTGGTAACGCAGCAGCCACATACGCCCACCTCGGAACACACTCCCAATCAAAATCGGAGGATGGCCATCTAATCAATCACCAGTAAGAGTATAGTATCGAAGGAATGTGTCCGACCAGAGGTGTTACCTCCTTTGGCCCGAGATCGCTCCTGGTTTAGCCACCTTATGCCAACTCACGGGAGTTGGGTCCACGTAATATACCTCAAGAACGTCGCCACCATCCTACTTCATTCTGGAATCTCCACCACGTACACGGTTGTTAAAGTGGTTTTCGGAGTTGGCAGAGAGTATGACAACATCCGATCCCGGTCTCTTCAACAACCAAACGTTATTATAACGCCGTGGTCATTTCAAAATAGTTTATATTTCAAAAGGATCAAATCATTTCATTTCAAAACTATATTCCTTTCAAAATAGTTTATGCCTCGAAACCAAAATCGTTTTTATTTCAAAACTATTTATTCAATCAAAATAGTTTATACTTCGAAAGCAAAATCATTTTTATTTCAAAACTATATTCAAATCAAAATAGTTTATACTTTATCATTTCCATCTCAAACCTATATTCACTTCCAAAATTCATCATACTTTCAAAGTTATAACTCTTTCGAAACCAAAGTACTTGAAATCATTGCACTTTGAAAATCATAACATTCTGAAATCATACATTTCAAATCATGAAACATTCATTTAATTCTTTACATTTTACAAATTTATTTCCAATTTAATTCAAAATTTCAAATTTCCAATTTAATTCAAAACAAACCATCAATTTCAATTCAATTCAGTTTTCTAACAAAACATTTCAAATCTTATAAATTTCAAATATAGATTTGATCTACAAAATAAGCTATCCAATTTTAATATGTTTCCAAACTTTAATATCCCACATTTCAAAGCTAAACTTTATAATTCCATATATTCATATCTCAAATCTAATTTCATTATTATGTAGTTTTGAAATATTCATTTCATAAATCCAATATTATTAAAATAAACTTAAATTACAATTAAACCAAATATCTTTTCATACAACTATAAACTTCAAATATTCCTTTATCAAATAAAGAAAAATCAAATATCATTCAACATTCACATTCTTTATTAAAATGAAGATCAAATCATTTGCAAACCATTTCAAAATCATTAAAATATTACATCCTTTCAAAACTCATAATCAAATCATTATTCGAATTCAAATACAAATATTTAAAGTTAAATATCATTTAAAAATCAAATATGTCATTCATTTATTATTTCAAACATCATTACCAAAAATACATTCCAAAATTCCATTCAAAAATTCATTTATTATATTACATTTCATTCCGTTTAACACATAACCAAGTAAACTTTATTTAAATTCAAATTCAATTTAAATTCCTTAAAATTCAAATTTAAATATTCAAAACTTCTAAAATTTCACAGATAATCCATTTCAAAAGTTAAATTATTTAACACTTTAAAATATAGCCCAAACAGTGTTAAAATCTATAACATTTGAAAACATTGTCAAATTATAGCAACGACGGCATTTATAAAGTGCTATCGTAGCTTATAGTTTCGAAAATGGTTTAGTTCAGGAATAACGGCATTTATAAAACGCCGTAATAGATATTTAGTTATTTCAATCATAGTTAAATTCAAAAAACAACAACATTTAAAATTGCTTTCAAAAGACTACAACATTTTGGAAATGCTATAAAATTCCAGATTTTGTTTTAACTTTTCAAAAATAATAATAAAACTCCAAATTTTTATTATTATAACTTAAAAATCATATTTCTAGACTTCAAAATTTCACATTTAAAATCATTTTAACATATGATTTAACACAATAAAATTTTAAGATCAAATATTCAATTTTGCAAACTCCATTCATTTATTAAGTCAAAATTCACTGTTTATTAATTTATAAATTTAATAAACTTAAAATTTTACTTCAAATATCATTTCAAAACTTTAAGTTTAATTTCCATTATTTATTTACATCTTTAAATAAAATTTAAAGTCAAACGTCACATTTGCTCCAAATTTACATACTTGAATTCACTAAAATTCACAATTTCAAGATTTAATATTTAACTTTCTTAAAACCATAATATATACATTTTAAATCAAAATTTCATACTTTCGAAAATAAATATTTAAAAAAAAATCATTTAAAAATATACCACGGGGTCTGTATATAATTTTCTGACCTAGGTCAAGTGATACGGATATATATCATTTCAATCTGTAATTTACAAAGAAAACCGGGTTCTATCATTTCAAACCCGCAATCCCAAGCCAAATAAAATACAATAAAAATCGGCCAGGCCTATCATTTCAGCCCATAACAATTTTTCCCTAATCTAAAGTCCGTTTGGGTATGTATCATTTCAACCCATAGTGATTCTATTCTAACAGGGAACTTGCAGTGTGAATATATGCATAAACAATATAAACAATGTCAACGTCACAATATAATGTCATATATCAGATGTCAGGTGATAATTAACAGTTTTAACATGGTAATAACATGGCATAGCATATCATATGATCAACCTTAACTTGCATAACACTTTATATTACTAATCACCTGTCATCAATTCACTATTTCATAAGTATAAATGTCAGAGTGAGAAAGACTCACCTTTATCAAAGCTAGAGACAAACAACACACACAAGAGCGATTCCAAAGGCACGAAAAACACGATTTGATTTGAATAGATGAAGACCCTTGTAAACAACACAAAATATAACATACATAAGCACAAATATAGATATCGACATACAAATATAGTCAACAACTTTAGTTTGCAGAACAGTTGCAAAACAAGATAGATGACCAAACCTTAGAAGCAAAAGACTTGCACACGACAACATAAGCTTGTCACATGATCAAATGATCTTGATCTCACCACACTAGGCTCTGGTTTGGGTCAGGTATGGCGACCATACAGGTTAGGTTACAAGTGGATGAAGGTAGTGGAAGAGTTACAACATGAACCATACATGGGTTCAAGGCAAATATGTGAAGTTTTTGGTGCATTTTGACTCGGCTATGACCACATATAGGCTCGGACATGGGGTCTTCATGTCAGGTCAGATCTGGACAGTATTGAAAAGGGCAGCCAGAGGTGAAGTAGATGATGGTGGTGGGGGCTAAGGGGTGGCCAAAGGCAACTATGAAGGCAATAGTGGAGTATAGGCTTGGCTAGCATTGTTTTGGTGAAGTGCTTTGCAAATTTGAGGTGGTGGCTTCATCTAATGGTAATGGCTAGAGGTGGTGGTCAGAGGAGAGGGGGTTGGTGCTACTGTGGATGGTGGAGAGGATGGTGGTCAGCAAGGAGAGAGGTGAGGCCAAGAAAACATGAAGAAGAGGAAGGCTAAATCAGTGAAGAAGAGGGGAAAATGTGAAAGAAAAGCCATTGTTTTTTTTGTTTTTTTTTCATACATGGCCGTGGTTTTTAGGGGAAAGATGAGGAAGAGTTTTCACGTGAAAAGGAAAATGGAATGTCAGCTGAAGAGTGGAGTTAAGGCAGCCAATTGAAGAGATGTTGGTTGAGAAATGAAAAGACAGAATACAAAAAGGCTTGAGCAAATAAAGAGTCACAAACCTTTCAAATTTCCACCATTTCTTTTTAAATTTTAAATACATGTAAAATATGTATAAATACAGATAAAACACGAAAATATAGTAAATAAAATAAAAAAAATTTAATTAAATATATTTAAATTAAGAAAATTGCAAAGAAAATGTAAACTAGGCTTGAAAATTTGAAAATAAATGAAATGAACTTTGAAAAAATTGTATGTACATGAAACATATTTATAAATAAAGATAAAAACATAAAAATAAAATGCATACATAAAATGAATAAATAAATTTTAATTAAATATAATTTAAATAAAGAAAATAATAGAAAAATGGAAACTAACCTTTAAAAATAGAAAATAAATTCAATGAGCTTTGGAAAAATTCAAACATCACTTTAAAAATATTTAAAAGGTAAAAATATATGTAACATAGCATATAATACAATTTAGAATAAGATATGACAATTAAAAAGGTTATTAAAAAAAAAAATTGTTAAATACAGCAAATTTCACACAACAGTTAAAAAAGCATAACTTTCACATTATAAATCAGATTTCAACAAAACGAAAAGCAGTGTTCTTAAAATTTTATTTACTTTAATAATAAAATATAAAATTCAAATTTTCAAACTTTCAAATTTTAAATTTAAAAGTCAAACTTTGACCATTTTGACCAAAATTCACTTTTTTGGAAAATATTCAGTATATGCATGTTTGAAATTCTAATCAACATCAAAATCATCATTTATATTTCAAATAACAAAATATGTTCATTTAATAAATAAAATAAAGTATTTAAATTAGGAATTTAAATTAAAATATATAATTACAATAATCGGAAAATACAGGGTTGTTACAGTGATATAAGATAATGCACTAAAATAATAGGCATATATCATCAATAACAATATAATATAAACAAAAGGATATGGTGTCATATCCCGCAGGTGAACAGTTACAGATAATAGCATATATAACAAATTTAAATAACTACAGCGGCATATTTCAATTGTCGTTTCAATTGAAATCAAATTTAATGAATAAAAGAATGTTAATCGTGAGTGATTGATCACCTTTCGAGGCTAGAGAATATAGAAGGAACACGGATACGCACACTGATGCAAACACTGAAATTAAATTTCAAATCCAAGCAAAGCAAAATCGGCACGAATTCAACGATCAAAGCTGATTGGCTCGAATTGATGAAACGGATCAGATCGGAACTGGAACGATGAAGATAAATGGTATAAGCGAACTTTTATAACCGCCTATAACTATATATACATATACGATATTTATATTTTAAGTTCAAACATCACAAATTTAATTTACATGTTTTCCAAACATATAAATAAATAAATAAATCAAGCTTACATTTTTTTAAAAATCAACATACGCTTAAAATAATATATATATACACTAACACCTTTATACTAAACTTATATAACTAGTATGTATATATATATATATATTCTCCAACAGATAAAATAAATGTTTAAATATGAATACCTAAAAGAATTTTTTTATATATATAACTATTTCTATATATATATTAAATGTTATATATATATATATTATTTAAATCCATCCATATTTTTTTACATTCAATAACATATTATATTCAACCTATATAAATTTCCAAATTATATATGTGTATTAAAATAATTTATAAAGTAGAGTATTTATAAAATCATCTTAAATCCAAAATAGTATAGATATAATATTGTAACAAAATATATGCAATCATCAACTAACCACATAGAAACCCATATGGTAACAAACCGCATAATATACATATATTAAAGTATTTTATATAGTCTGTAACAAAACAAATATATGACTTACATAAGCAAATAACCATATTATAGGAAACCTGATATCAACAAATAGAAGCTGACCCATATTAAAATATAAAACACAATACATATATATATTCTTATTAAAAATGAAAGATACTTATTTTATAGTATGTTCCCTTCAAAATGTCGCATACATAATTCAAAATATTAACATGACTTATAAGCTATGAGAAAGATCAAATAGAAACTATATATAAATATACACTGTCATGTTTTGAAAATAAACTTTTGAAAAAAATAGTATTTAATGCTTGTATAAATATTATGTATATCACAACTAACAAAACAAAAAAAGAACAAAAAAAAACATATAATTACGAATATAAATCAAAACATATATGAGCTTACACGACCATACCTCACTGATCAAACTGAAGCAACCGGAAGCCGAGGTGATGGGTTTCATTTGATGAGGAGGTTTAGAAGAAAGGTGAAGTGGCGGATGCAAATAATGGTGACAGCCGCATGCTTCAGTTTACTTTTTTTTCAAAGAAAAGTAGGCAGGGGAACATACAGATCTAGAGAAAAGAGAAGTGAAAGCGAAAATAAATAGGGATGAACCGCATGTTTTCAGGCAAATATAAGGGAAGAAAATGAATAGGCAACCAAAATTTAAGTGAATAAATAAATAAAAGCGATTGTAACAGTTTACCCTTGATTGGTAAAAATAATTGTAGCAATTAATAAAAGAAATAAATAGCAACGGTCACGTAGTTTGATTCAGCTGACCCATAAAAGCAAATTATTTGTGATTTAAACAGTAGGAAACGTAAAGAAACGTACCACCATAAAATGAAATTGATAACGTTTGTGCATTGATTCTGCAATATTTATTAAAGCAATTGATTGATGCGCGTTTAAATTTGAATGGAAGGAAAGAGAAAAGTCACAATTAAAGGTAAGCTTTAAATTTTTAATAAATACAAAACGTTTATAAGTTTATACGTTTATAAATTTCCATCTGTAGTGTATATATATAATGAATGGTCATAAAGAAAGAAGTGGAAATAGGGAGCGTAGGAAAGGAAAGGTTTGAAAAATAAAATTTTGTTGAGAAATGAATATTTGCGTGAGTTATATAGGTTTGATAAGAGAGGTAGCGTGATTTAAGGAGAAGAAAGAACGACAATAAATCAACTTGCTTTGAAACGGAAAGGAAATTTAACTAGCGTTGATTTTTAATGAGCAGTTATAGGTAAGAAATAAGATATTGATTTAAAAAAAAGGCCACGATTTTGATTGAGCACTGATTATTCTTGTTATACACGGTTACTAGATTTTTAACAAATTTTAAACAAATGGGTGTCGAAATTAAAGCAGAAGAAACGGTCAGCTAAGATTAGATTTTGGAATAAGATTTTTAAACAATATTGAATGCGTTTAAAATTTAAAGCTCGCGTTGATGGGAACAATGGCAAGAAATTAAAAAGGTCAACGGTAATAAAATTTGTAAATAACATTCCTATTAAATCAGGAGAGTAAAAGGAAAGTGAATAAAATTAGAATGCGTACAACAGACGCAGTGATTTTTGTCCAAAAAAATGAAAATAACGGATTTAAATTTTATAAGTTTTCTTGTATGTATATATACATTATTTATTCCATCAAATAACGCGCCTTTTAAACGCGTAGTTAAACAGTTTATTTGTACTCAAAGTTTTGGAAATTTATTACTTATATAAAAATATGATTTGTTTACACATTTACTAAGAAAATTATTTCAAAAATGTATATAAGTAAAATATAAAATATTATATTTTAAAAGTAAAAAAATCAATTTTTTTAAAGAACAAAAGGTGAAATAAATGTTGTTACGAATATATTAAATTAAACCAAAAGATTAAAAATTAAAAATTTAAAGATTTATAACTTCAATAAATGTAAAGTTTCAACCAAAATAAGAATTTTAGATTTTTCACACTAATAAAAATCTTGGGTTTTTATTTATAATTAAATTTTGGACAATCAAATTTTCAAAAAATAAACCCAGAGTTATAAATAAAGAATAAAATATTGCTAAAATTTGAACTGTTACATGGTGGCACCAAGTTCACGGGTTCTGAAACCATAATAGAAGCTCAACAATGGTTGAGAGACTTGGAGAGAGTCTTCTCCGGTCTCGGAATCACAAATGCCCAGCAGAGGCAATTGGTGGCCTGGCAGGTGAAGGGAGCCGCTTTAATTTGGTGGCTATCTGTTACTGCTCACACTGACGAGGCTGACATCACCTGGGAGCAATTTAGGGAGGACTTTCTTGTCAAATGGATGCCCGAAGCGGGCAATTCTCAGCTATTTCGAGACTTTATGGATCTGAAGCAGGGCGATATGTCCTTTACGGAATACGAGAGAAAATATAATGAACTCCTGCAATATGGCTTGAATTTGATAGACACATCTTCATTTTTTTTCATGGCTTATTTTTGCTTTAGAATCACAAAAAAAAATTAAAAAAAAAATCCAAAAAATAAATTTTCTTTTGATTTATTTTTAAAAGAAACACTATAAGATAATTATATGGTTTTGGTTTATTAAATTGAAATTTTTGGAAATTTATTTGTCCTAACAAAAATAAAAATGAAATTTGATTACAAATAATAATGGTTTAACTAGTATATAGGAAGATTCATAAGTGTTAATTATGAAGTATATCCTAATTGAAAATCTTTGTTTTAAAAAGTGGTTGATTTAAAGTAAAGGATATAACATTTTTTTTGTCGTCTAAGTTAAATGGCGCTAAGATGATTTTGCAAAACTCTCTATCTCTCTTCTAAAAAAAATATAAAAAATGAAAAAAATATAATAACATCCAAAGTATTCACTCTCATTTAAAAGTCCTCACGGTTATGCATGGGTGAATTACTTGGAATCTTTGATTATGTGCTTTCATACTCATTTAAAAGCCCTCACGGTTATGCATGTATGGAACACATAGACTTAATAAAAACCACCTATGGTCGATAGGTGTATACATGAAAGTGTGTGCACTCGCCATGCTCTGTACTCCCCTCACATAAGCCCGAAAGGCAGCGCATGGGTAGTATATCTGGCCTCAATTTACCCGAGCTAGGTGTGTAATTTTTCTTGCAAATAACGAGAGAGCAAGTAATTGAAATCCTAGCACTATTTTTACTTATTTGATTTGATTTGTTATTGAAAAGAAATGAAAATACCACTTTGATAAACTTTGATAATCAACTAAGGATCCATTTTATAATTACACTGTAACGAATGCAGAATTTTTTAAGAGAGGACATGTAGGGGTAAGAGTCTCCCATTAGCCACCAAACCGCGAAGCTAGAGCCCCCTATCACATTCACTAAGAGAGCAAGACTGGTGTGAGTAACAAAAACAGTTTATCAAACAACAAGAGAATTTTAAAGTAAATTCGCAATGCTTTTTGAAAATGAAACTACCATAAGACCTCCCGCCACACACACAATGCAAACGCAGAATTGGAGGAGATTTCTTCTTATGATAGTTAAACATGCTTGATACGAGAAAATTTCTTGATATTATTATTATAAGTGCACAGTGCAGAAAACATTTCGAAAGTAGAATATAAATCTTAGCCAACATACGACCATTATCGTATGCCTACTATAGCTACCATGTTCAATAGCAGGTTACCACCACATTCCATGGCAGGTAATACAACTAAAACCGTACAGGGCTCGTATTGTTTCTTTCGATTTTCCAACAAATGGTCAGGCTAAGGAACTTCCTACTGCCACATGTGATCGCCTCTGGTGGGACGTCCCGAGAACCTAACCGGATCTCTGCCAACACAAGGCCGGGTCACCTCTGTAACTAGGTAACTACTACTCGAGCATGCCACTCCCCGGTCCTTTGGGACCTTCATCCGAGGCGCATCTAAGCAACAACCACACAGTAAATGAGATTGGAGCTACCACATAGGTAAATATCTGAGCTCCATACCATGATACCACCCTTTACCAGAAGGGAATAACACACCCTAAAGGGCGCGACCCTCATAACCTTGCCGCATCTTTCCTTTTTTGACCATTTCCGGGGTGTGAGGTCCTGATGTAGTCTCGTCCACAAAGCTACGCTTTGGTACAAAGCCATGCTTTGGGTCAGCAAATGATCAAAGTAATGATCACAAATGATCAAACAATGATCATCAACGCACAGCAGCACTCAGCATGCCACACTACCAAATTGGGAGTATATCGCTGATAATCTTCAACTACATAACCTCCGAGCTCGTACGTCTCAGAGAAGGGTGTTAAGCTAAGAGAATAAATTCTCCGCCACCAACAGATATGTATTTGAAAGAAATCCGCTTTATATCTCAAAGTGTAGTGTCAGACATACAATCCATACAAGTCTGTTCCGGGTTCGAATAGAACCGAAGGCACTTCCAAAGAAGCCCTTGTGATCCGGGTATTCACAATCCCGATCGGACTTCCCATCACTTAGGGAATCTCTATACCGGCGCGACTCGGTGCAGAGACAATCGATAGGTCATCCTATCGCTTTCGCTAATACCCGGTCTTCAAATGCTATCCATAACGATGAATCACATATTCGGAATGGGTTATACGACACAAAGGTCCTCTCCCGGCTAAACCGAATAGTGAGCGCAATATTTAAAATATATGGATATGGGATTTCAATTAAGTCACAACTTAGTGATTTAAAACTTTCTTTCAAATGGTTTAAACCAATTACCATTTTCAAATCGTTTAAACAAAAGATTTATTTCACTAAGTTCACCCATTTTCACAAAAATCCATTTAAGGATTTCAAATCAATTCTCATTTCACTTGGATTAACTCGTTTAAAATCTTTAAATTAAAGATTTAACTCATAGTTTCAAACCGTTTCCATAACTTAGGAAAATCTTTTTTTTATTTTCAACTTGAAATCCTTTCCAACACTATTTGGAAACTCACTTCTTATATGAAAGCTTTTATTATATGAAAAGAAATAGTTTCCATGTCAGAAAGATCCAATTATATTTGCACGAGTTAAAGCCATTGAATTTAAATTCAAATTCCCAAACCAATACCTTTAAAATAGTTTAACCCATATAAACTGGTATAACATCTTTAGTCCCTAGTTTCCCAATTATAGAATTCAATTTCAAATATTGAATTCAAATTTAAATCAAAATATTTAAATTTCAAAACTCGGTCAAGATATTCAAAATAAATTTCATCTTTGAAATTCTTTTTCAAAAGCTTTTCACTTTAATCCCAAAACATTTCCAAAACATTTGAATTCAAATATTCAATTTTTATGAATCCTTTCAAAAATCTGTGACTTAATTGATTTTCTCGTGAAATCCATATTGTGTGTGTATAGGTGTGGTCCAGGGGTTTAACACAATAGTGCAATAACATTCAATCATCATAGATCAAAATATAGAAATATAGTTGATAAGCGGTATAAACTATAACGCTTATCTTTCATTCACAGATAATAAATTACATCACAGATAATTTATTACATTCATCCCAAATAACAGATCACAACATAAATCAGGATATATCACAAAGCATTAATATTAGGGATATCAAACAATTCAACCATTAAATATAAAATCCAAACATCCATAAATAGGGTCAATTTAATTATCTGATTAATTTAAATCAGATTAATTCTTATGAACGAATTTGCTAGTTAGGGTCAATTAGTAATCAATGAATTACAAACATTTAATAAACTATCTTTTTAGTTAATCATTAATTAACGCTTAGTCAATAATTTATCCTTAATAAATTATTTTTAATTAATTTGCAACAACTAAGTAATTAGTCCTTAGTTGATAATAAATCTTTAATCACTTTCATTAAATCAATTAACCTTTAATGAATTAATAATTCTCACATAAATTACTAAATTGGTTTATCATATTATCCTTAAATTAACTATTGCTTAATCACTTGATCAAATCCACTTTAATCATTAATTAATATTCAAATATTTGATTTACAAAACTTTGCTTTATTTCAAAATCTTGACTTTAATTCCAGTTTTAAATTCGGATTTCGCTTTTGGTTTTACTTTGTTTAAATTCCTTTCTTTCATTCCAACTTCACTTTGAAATTCAAATTGTTTTAAATCCACTTATATGCTTAACTAACTTTAAATTTCAAAACTGAACATGCATTTATTTTTAACTTTGATTAATTAATTCTTAATTTACAAACCAAAATTCAAACTAAATTTGATTTACAGAATTAAATCTTGATTTAAAACTTTTTGTTTAAATCTCTTCCTTACATTTACAATTTATTTTTAAATCCAAACCTTTAAAGTATACTTAAAACATTCAGTTACTTAAACATTTTAAATCTCCTGGAAAACTTATATTATTTTAAAACCAGGTTGCAAAGATTAAATCTGAATCCATCTTTTAATCTGGATTTCAAAACTTGTTCAAGTCTGGCTTTCAAATTTTTTTTTTACTAGATTTAAAATGAAATCAATTTATCTTATATAAAGTTCAAATCCAATTCTTAAACCTTTTTAAATTTACATGCTAAAGTAATACTCTAACATTTTAAAACTAATTTTAAAGTTGAGAACAGAGATAGCTAACAACAAAAATCCCGAGCCTACTTCATTTCCTTCCTGAGAAGAAACCCGAGAAAATCCCAGTTTTACGCGAGTCCAACCTGAGTTATTTCCCTCATTTCCCCAAGTTTCCCTCTTCTTCTTCCTCACGTATATTTTTATTTTTATTTTTTTATTTTAAACTTTAAAAACAGGGTTGCAGGCTCAAGAACTCGCGTTCCATCCCGAGACCACCCTTCACTTTCTCGAGCATCAACTCGAGCCACTCCATGTTCTCCCAGATCACTGCTTACTGACCTAAACCAACCTCCATGCACGTGCACGTGCACGACCTCCACCGCCAACTCCGGTCAACGCCGCAGCCACCCACGAGTCATCGGCACTCACCCAAATCCATTTGAACAACTCGATATGCATAAATTCGCCTAAATCAAAATTGAGTGAATTCGAGCCAATTTTCTTCGTTCCTGTAACCCAACTCGAATCAACAAATCCATCTCGCGACTCCACCTTACTTCGCCAGAATTCTCGTGACTTCGCCCGGAGCTCCGCCACGACCCCACGCACCTAGCCCCCCACGACCGATCGCCTGAAACGCTTCGATGGCGACGCGGCAACACGGTTTCTCAACTCGACCCAAATTAGTAGTTAAAAACCTAACTTTGATTCGTTCACCCAATTTAGTCATTAGAAAAATTATTCAACAATTTTTCTGAAATCCATAATGTTCAAACTTACTTCACACAAAATTTTAACATCTAAAAGTTTCTCAGTTAACAGAAATTGATCGAAATATGATTTGAGTTCAACTGCGAGCTACACTCTACATACTTAACTAAAAATCACTATTTTTGTTTTAAAAATCTTGTTTTTGTATGTTGATTCAAGCTGTATAGTTGAATCAATATTTAGCCATATTCGAATTTATACCAAAATTCACTTTTTACTGTAAAATCAAATTTACAGAGTCAGTGATTTTAAATATCAAGCATGATACAAATTTCCAGGCCTCAAATTAAGTTTAAACAAACCCATAATGTTTGAATTCCCATGCTTAATATTGTTTGTATGAAAATATGTAAAATTTATTTTATCCTTTTTACCCTGTGGCCCAAAACAGGAAAGAACAGAACCAAACAAGAATTAACAAACATGTATGCCCAGGATTTCTTACTTAAAAATATACAGTAGAGCGCAATCATTTACTAATCGATCACACAAGTTTAAGGTTAAAAAAAACAGTGTGTTTACTCACAGATTCACGGCATTGAATTCAAGAGCTGGTTTTAAAACTTAAAGTTGCTCACCTTTTCTTGGTTTCCAGAGTCATATAAATACTATTTCGACTTAGGTAAGATCCTGAACTACGGTTTGAAATGAAACTAACAAATTCCATTTAAATCTTAAGGCTAAACTGAGGTTATTTTAAAGCTTTTGAATTTAAATCAAACATGAACAAAAGCTGAAAACAGGGAAGTCACAATGTTCAGATCCCTGTGTACACCATACTTCATAAATTCAATAATGTAAATGTTCAAACATACTTCAAGAAATAATATTGATCACGGTAATAACATAAAAAAACTAATTTATACTTTAAATTTTAAGGTGAAGTTACTCGCCTGAATTTGTGAAAGAACAGAGCTTGAAAATGTTGAACAGGCTTGACTTTTCACTAGTTGAAACTCCTCTTTTCATCTCTGATTTGAATTGGTTCAAGTTCTTTTTATGTTGTTGATTTACTGAAGACTAAGCCAGGTTGGAGGTTGTTGCAAAAATTATTTCTTTGAACTTGAAATTTCTTCTTGAATTCACTGCATGTTTTCTGATTTTTGAAAACTGCTATTTTTTTCTTTCTGAAATCTCTGTTTCTTATTTGTTGAATTAAACTTGAGTGATGATGCTTGTTGCATACCCAGGTTGATGAATCAAAATGGAGAGAAGATGATGTATAAAAAGAAGCTACAAGTTGATGCATAAGAGAAGTATGCAGGTGATGTTATTATCTTGTACAAGTGAAATAAATCGTTGTTTGTATGATGGGGTACATTATTATTTAGTTTGTACAACATGCATGGCTGCAAGTCTATATTTTTGTGTGCTTAAGATTCATGCATTTATTGCCTTGTCTTATAATCTTAAAGATATTTATGCTATTTTCTTTATTTCCTATTCTTGCCTGACTTTCTTTGCTTCTCCAGGTTGATACATTTACATAAAAATTTTGTTTTTATTTGTTTATTGATAAGGCTTCAACATATTTCGGCTGATGGATGTTTGCATGGTGGCTGCATTTATTAGCTTTGTACAAATATGAGATATTTTCTTTGGCTTCCTTTGCAAGCTTCATTTACATGCATATTTGCTTGCCTGGCAAAGATTGAAATTTTTTACTTTGTTTCTTGTTTTGCCTTATTCTTATTTTCTTTGTCTTCTTTTATAAGCTAATTGACATAAATCTTTGTTTTCTTTTATAAGTGTATAGATACATATATTTTTATTTGCTGTTGTCTTATGCATTGTTTATAGGCTGAGATGATTCTTTCTTGTTACTTTATAGTATAAAGGAAGTTTTAAAATTAACACATCGTTTGAATTTATTTTATAGTTTACAAAACTAAAATTTTAAGATATTTATTTACTTTCCTATTTATATTATAAATTTAAATTATCTTTAAACCATTTACTTAAAACTCAAACTTAAATGATTTAACACATATTTAACTGAAATTTGGGGGAAAATCAAACCAATTTATCAATTAATTTCACAATTTTATTCAAAATTTAATTTAATTATCAATTTAAAATTCGGGATCGTTACAGACTTCCCCCCTTAAAAGAAATTTCATCCTCGAAATTTGCCAAGGAGACACAAAGATAGATGAACAACATTTCATCCAATCAAACCGAACATCTATTCTGTATTTGGCTTACCAAATCAGAATATCGATAATAGATATAAGAACGAAAGGATAACTAACCATTCATAATATATTACTCGACCCAAATACTAACAGATATATGGATAAAATTTCAAAATGTTGAGTTTAAAAACTAATTTATACTTATTAACCATAGCAACAAAAGTAAACAAAACAACCAATACATCCAAACAAACAATTTTGGCCTATTTGGAGTTATGTCCCATACACATATATCAAATCTTCTTCCTATATTTACCAAGAACTGTCGAAAAATTGACAAGAGATGCTGAACCAAAAAAAATAGATTTAATCTTCTATAATTTTTCAAATACTAGGAATGGATTCCAAATTCAAGTCGGAATACTCAAAATATATACCAACTTGTCCCTCTTTGGACTTCGATCAACCTGAGAAATTATGATAGAATTTCAAAATTTGGTTTTAAACGATATCGTTTTATCGATTCAATTCAATTTATCTTCATATTCCATTAATTAATTTTAACTCAAATTAAAATTTCCAATTTATTTAAAATTTTCAATTCCAAATTTCCAATTCATTAAGGTTTAAATCGAAAAGCTGATAAGAAATCGATGAAGATACGAGGTAAGGATTTTCTACAACGATTCGTAGGGCCACCATCACACTGAAACTTCCTTCTGGAGCTATCACGAAGAAATCAAAAAGAATTTGAAAAGACGAATCAAAGAAAATTGATAGAGAAAGATTGTTTCCACCTTTGCAGGGTAATGACCAATTATAGTCGAATTTCCCTGTCCCCTATCTCGTTCTCTTCTCGCACTCATACTCACTATCAGTGGATAGTAAGAGAATTTACTGATGCATACAGACGGATATCTTAGGAATATACTCATTCTAGGGTTTACTTCACCCAATCTCTAATGAGTTACTTAACGTGTTATACTCCTGAGCTAAAGTTCAACCCTCAACTCTGATACCAAACGTAACGAATGCAGAATTTTTTAAGAGAGGACATGTAGGGGTAAGAGTCTCCCGTTCGCCACCAAACCGCGAAGCGAGAACCCCCTATCACGTTCACTAAGAGAGCAAGACTGGTGTGAGTAACAAAAATAGTTTATCAAACAACAAGAGAATTTTAAAGTAAATTCGCAATGCTTTTTGAAAAAGAAACTACCATAAGACCTCCCGCCACACACACAATACAAACGCAGAATTGGAGGAGATTTCTTCTTATGATGGTTAAACATGCTTGATACGAGAAAATTTCTTGATATTATTATTATAAGTGCACAGTGCAGAAAACATTTCGAAAGTAGAATATAAATCTTAGCCAACATACGACCATTATCGTATGCCTACTATAGCTACCATGTTCAATAGCAGGTTACCACCACATTCCGTGGCAGGTAATACAACTAAAACCGTACAGGGCTCGTATTGTTTCTTTGGATTTTCCAACAAATGGTCAGGCTAAGGAACTTCCTACTGCCACATGGGATCGCTTCTGGTGGGACGTCCTGAGAACCTAACCGGATCTCTGCCAACACAAGGCCGGGTTACCTTTGTAACTAGGTAACTACTACTCAAGCATGCCACTCCCCGGTCCTTTGGGACCTTCATCCGAGCCGCCTCTAAGCAACAACCACACAGTAAAAAATGAGATTGGAGCTACCACATAGGTAAATATCTGGGCTCCATACCATGATACCACCCTTTACCAGAAGGGAATGACACACCCTAAAGGACAAGACCCTCATAACCTTGCCGCATCTTCCCAGTTTTGACCATTTTCGGGGTTTGAGGTCCTGATGCAGTCTCGTCCACAAAGCTACGCTTTGGTACAAAGCCATGCTTTGGGTCAGCAAATGACCAAAGTAATGATCACAAAGATAAATGATCATATCACAAATGATCAAACAATGATCATCAACACACAGCAGCACTCAGCATGCCACACTACCAAATTGGGAGTATATTGCTGATAACCTTCAACTACATAACCTCTGAGCTCGTACGTCTCAGAGAAGGGTGTTAAGCTAAGAGAATAAATTCTCCGCCACCAACAGATATGTATTTCAAATAAATCCGCTTTATATCTCAAAGTGTAGTGTTAGACATACAATCCATACAAGTCTGTTCCGGGTTCGAACAGAACCGAAGGCACTTCCAAAGAAGCCCTTGCAATCCGGGTATTCATAATCCCGATCAGACTTCCCATCACTTAGGGAATCTCTATACCGGCGCGACTCGGTGCAGAGACAATCGATAGGTCATCCTATCGCTTTCGCAAATACCCGGTCTTCACCACCGGTCTTCAAATGCTATCCATAACGATGAATCACATATTCGGAATGGGTTATACGACACAAAGGTCCTCTCCCGGCTAAACCGAATAGTGAGCGCAATATTTAAAATATATGGATATGCGATTTCAATTAAGTCACAACTTAGTGATTTAAAACTTTCTTTCAAATGGTTTAAACCAATTACCATTTTCAAATCTTTTAAACAAAAGATTTATTTCACTAAGTTCACCCATTTTCACAAAAATCCATTTACGGATTTCAAATCAATTCTCATTTCAAGTGGATTAACTCGTTTAAAATCTTTAAATTAAAGATTTAACTCATAGTTTCAAACCGTTTCCATAACTTAGGAAAATCATTTTTTATTTTCAACTTGAAATCCTTTCTAACACTATTTGGAAACTCACTTCTTATATGAAAGCTTTTATTATATGAAAACAAATAGTTTCCATGTCAGAAAGATCCAATTATATTTGCACGAGTTAAAGCGATTGAATTTAAATTCAAATTCCCAAACCAATACCTTTAAAATAGTTTAACCCATATAAACTGGTATAACATCTTTAGTCCCTAGTTTCCAAATTATAGAATTCAATTTCAAATATTGAATTCAAATTTAAATCAAAATATTTAAATTTCAAAACTCGGTCAAGTTATTCAAAATAAATTTCATCTTTGAAATTCTTTTTCAAAAGCTTTTCACTTTAATCCCAAAACATTTCCAAAACATTTGAATTCAAATATTCAATTTTTGTAAATCCTTTCAAAAATCTGCGACTTAATTGATTTCCTCGTGAAATCCATATTGTGTGTGTATAGGTGTGGTCTAGGGGTTTAACACAATAGTGCAATAACATTCAATCATCATAGATCAAAATATAGAAATATAGTTGATAAGCGGTATAAACTATAACGCTTATCTTTCATTCACAGATAATAAATTACATCACAGATAATTTACTACATTCATCCCAGATAACAGATCACAACATAAATCAGGATATATCACAAAGCATTAATATTAGGGATATCAAACAATTCAACCATTTAATATAATATCCAAACATCCATAAATAGGGTCAATTTAATTATCTGATTAATTTAAATCAGATTAATTCTTATGAATGAATTTGCTAGTTAGGGTCAATTAGTAATCAATGAATTACAAACATTTAATAAACTATCTTTTTAGTTAATCATTAATTAACGCTTAGTCAATAATTTATCCTTAATAAATTATTTTTAATTAATTTGCAACAACTAAGTAATTACTCCTTACTTGATAATAAATCTTTAATCACTTTCATTAAATCAATTAACCTTTAATGAATTAATAATTCTCACATAAATTACTAAATTGGTTTATCATATTATCCTTAAATTAACTATTGCTTAATCACTTGATTAAATCCACTTTAATCATTAATTAATATCTAATTAATATTCAAATATTTGATTTACAAAACTTTGCTTTATTTCAAAATCTCGACTTTAATTCCAGTTTTAAATTCGGATTTCGCTTTTGGTTTTACTTTGTTTAAATTCCTTTCTTTCATTCCAACTTCACTTTGAAATTCAAATTCTTTGAAATCCACTTATATGCTTAACTAACTTTAAATTTCAAAACTGGACATGAATTTATTTTTAACTTTGATTAATTAATTCTTAATTTACAAACCAAAATTCAAACTAATTTTGATTTACAGAATTAAATCTTGATTTAAAACTTTTTGTTTAAATCTCTTCCTTACATTTACAATTTATTTTTAAATCCAAACCTTTAAAGTATACTTCAAACATTCAAGTTATTTAAACATTTTAAATCTCCTGGAAAACTTATATTATTTTAAAACCAGGTTGCAAAGGTTAAATCTGAATCCATCTTTTAATCTGGATTTCAAAACCTGTTCAAGTCTGGCTTTCAAATTTTTTTTTACTAGATTTAAAATGAAATCAATTTATCTTATATAAAGTTTAAATCCAATTCTTAAACCTTTTTAAATTTACATGCTAAAGTAATACTCTAACATTTTAAAACTTATTTTAAAGTTGAGAACAGAGATAGCTAACAACAAAAACCCCGAGCCTACTTCATTTCCTTCCTGAGACGAAACCGGAGAAAATCCCAGTTTTACGCGAGTCCAACGTGAGTTATTTCCCCCATTTCCCCGAGTTTCCCTCTTCTTCTTCCTCACGTATATTTTTTTTATTTTTTTATTTTAAACTTTAAAAACAGGGTTGCAGGCTCAAGAACTCGCGTTCCATCCCGAGACCACCCTTCACTTTCTCGAGCATCAACTCGAGCCACTCCATCTTCTCCCAGATCATTGCTTACTGACCTAAACCAACCTCCATGCACGTGCACGTGCACGACCTCTATCGCCAACTCCGGTCAACGCCGCAGCCACCCACGAGTCATCGGCACTCACCCAAATCCATTTGAACAACTCGATATGCACAAATTCGCCTAAATCAAAATTGAGTGAATTCGAGCCAATTTTCTTCGTTCCTGTAACCCAACTCGAATCAACAAATCCATCTCGCGACTCTACCTTACTTCGCCAGAATTCTCGTGACTTCGCCCGGAGCTCCGCCACGACCCCACGCACCTAGCCCCCAACGACCGATCGCTTGAAACGCTTCGATGGCGATGCGGCAACACGGTTTCTCAACTCGACCCAAATTAGCATTTAAAACCCTGACTTTGATTCGTTCACCCAATTTAGTCATTAGAAAAATTATTCAACAATTTTTCTGAAATACATAATGTTCAAACTTACTTCACACAAAATTTTAACATCTAAATTTTTTTCAGTTAACAGAAATTGATCGAAATATGATTTGAGTTCAACTGCGAGCTACACTCTACACACTTAACTAAAAATCACTATTTTTGTTTTAAAAATCTTGTTTTTGTATGTTGATTCAAGCTGTAAAGTTGAATCAATATTTAGCCATATTCGAATTTATACCAAAATTCACTTTTTACTGTAAAAATCAAATTTACAGAGTCAATGATTTTAAATATCAAGCATGACACAAATTTCCAGGCCTCAAATTAAGTTTAAACAAACCCATAATGTTTGAATTCCAAAGCTTAATATTGTTTGTATGAAAATATGTAAAATTTATTTTATCCTTTTTACCCTGTGGTCTGAAACAGGAAAGAACAGAACCAAACAAGAATTAACAAACATGTATGCCCAGGATTTCTTACTTAAAAATATACAGTAGAGCGCAATCATTCACAAATCGATCATACAAGTTTAAAGTTAAAAAAAACGGTGTGTTTACTCACAGATTCACGGCATTGAATTCAAGAGCTGGTTTTAAAACTTAAAGTTGCTCACCTTTTCTTGGTTTCCAGAGTCATATAAATACTATTTCGACTTAGGTAAGATCCTGAACTACGGTTTGAAATGAAACTAACAAATTCCATTTAAATCTTAAGGCTAAACAGAGGTTATTTTAAAGCTTTTGAATTTAAATCAAAGATGAACAAAAGCTGAAAACAGGGAAGTCACAATGTTCAGATCCCTGTACACACCATACTTCATAAATTCAATAATGTAAATGTTCAAACATACTTCAAGAAATAATATTGATCACAGTAATAACATAGAAAAACTAATTTATACTTTAAATTTTAAGGTGAAGTTACACGCCTGAATTTGTGAAAGAACAGAGCTTGAAAATGTTGAACAGGCTTGACTTTTCACTAGTTGAAACTCCTCTTTTCATCTCTAATTTGAATTGGTTCAAGTTGTTTTTAAGTTGTTGATTTACTGAAGACTAAACCAGGTTGAAGGTTGTTGCAAAAATTATTTCTTTGAACTTGAATTTTCTTCTTGAATTCACTGCATGTTTTCTTATTTTTGAAAACTGCTATTTTGTTTTTTTTTCTTTCTGAAATCTCTGTTTCTTGTTTGTTGAATTAAACTTGAGTGATGATGCTTGTTGCATACCCAGGTTGATGAATCAAAATGGAGAGAAGATGATGTATAAAAAGAAGCTACAAGTTGATGCATAAGAGAAGTATGTAGGTGATGTTATTATTTTGTACAAGTGAAATAAATCTTTGTTTGTATGATGGGGTACATTATTATTTAGTTTGTACAACATGCATGGCTGCAAGTCTATATTTTTGTGTGCTTAAGATTCATGCATTTATTGCCTTGTGTTATAATCTTAAAGATATTTATGCTATTTTCTTTATTTCCTATTCTTGCCTGACTTTGTTTGCTTCTCCAGGTTGATACATTTACATAAAAATTTTGTTTTTATTTGTTTATTGATAAGGCTTCAACATATTTCGGCTGATGGAAGTTTGCATGGTGGCTGCATTTATTAGCTTCGTACAAATATGAGATATTTTCTTTGGCTTCCTTTGCAAGCTTCATTTACATGCATATTTGCTTGCCTGGCAAAGATTGGAACATAAATCAACAAAATGAAGCTATGATCTCTCTTTTCTTGTCATTAGTGAATTAGTTGATGTGCTTATCATAAGTATGGTATATTTGTGCTATTAATTAGCTCAAGATAAACCATCGAACTATAACACAACCACTAATACACTTTTAAATCTCATAAAATATGACAACAAAGTTGAAAGCAAAATCTATTTTAAGCATGGCCTATTAACTATTAATTAGAAATATAAGCCATCAAATTTTAATTTCAACAATCACTTCTTTGCCATAATCATATGTAAATGAGGAGGCAATTTGTGTTTTGTTTGTTTAAGCATAGCCTATTTGTTATGAACAACATAGACTATCAAATTCAATGCTAAACAATATCATTAACCACTTCAATCATTCCCATTAAGCACAAAAAGAGAGCATAAACATCAAATTAAGTTGAAGCTACATGATTAGAGAGCTTCATTACCCCTAAATTGAAGGGGTTTAGCCTCTCATATTTGTTATCATATGAACAATTGTAGCAAGCAACATTGAATAAAAAGAAGAGGAAAAAGAGAGCAAAATGAAAGGAAAAATTAATCTAATTGCATAAAATAAAATAGATCTACACTACAACATGAAAGTAAATAAGCATGAAAAGAAAAAGAACATGTATTGAAGTTGCATAAAAAAAATTACATAAAGAGAAATGGCTAAGTAGCCATGAAAAGAAAGAAGAGAGCTTGGTTTTATTTTGAGCCTAAAACTAACTAAAGAGAGACTAAGAGAAGGGATTAAGAGGATGGAGGCTACATGAAACATAAGGGGTTATTTATACAAGAATGAAACCTAATTCATATTTGTGGGGAATGCCCAAAATGCCCCTTAGGAAGTGTGGACGCCAAGTAATCATTAACATGTCTTAATCCCCCATTAAGTGTACATGAAGCCATTAACTCCAAAAGCATGTGCATTAGCCTTTAATTTGTACATTAAGGTAGGCGGGTAGGTGGGGTCCTCCATGTTCTTCACTTTGAATTATTTTCATCTTCATTCCTTTGTATTCATTTGTGCATGCATATTCCTTCATGAACCCACTTGTAATTGAGTGTAATTTCCTACAAAATAATAAAAAATTTCGAATTAAATTTTCTCAAATTAATATATGCACAAAAATGACCATTTTGCCCCTAGATGAAGATAAATATGTGACAATTTCAAATAATATGAATTTTGGTTTAAACAAGTTAAAACACCCAATATGCTCATTTATTTAATTTAAATAGATTAAATATGGTGGTAAAATTATGCACATTTATGTGCGCATCTAATACCCCCACACTTATCTTTTTATTCGTCCTCGAATAAAGAAAAACTAAGATAAATCCATTTTCGTAGGGAGCACGATTGCATTGAGCGTATGCAACAAGCCGTTAAACCTCTGGGTGTCCCCAGTAGGACGAGTGTTGTCCCGTGAGGGTTTTCAACGGATACTACCCACAAAATCCAAATGCAGGATGAAAATGTTTAGAAAATACAAGATTTATTTACAAATAAAGGATTTATTTTTAAGTTTACACGAATAAGTTAAATATAGGTTTTGGCTATTATCTTGAAAATTGATGTGATTTACTCGTCAAAATTTCCAACAAAAATCGAGTTATCATAACAAATAGACTGTAGTTTAACTCGTTGTTTCGGTTGATGACAACGTGTAATTATAAAATGGATCCTTAGTTGATTATCAATGTTTATCAAAGTGGTATTTTCATTTCTTTTCAATAACAAATCAAATCAAATAAGTAAAAATAGTGCTAGGATTTCAATTACTTGCTCTCTCATTATTTGCAAGAAAAATTACACACCTAGCTCAAGTAAACTGAGGCCAGATATACTACCCATACACTGCCTTTCGGGCTTATGTGAGGGGATACAAAGCATGGCGAGTGCACACACTTTCATGTATACACCTATCGACCATAGGTGGTTTTAATTAAGTCTATGTGTTCCATACATGCATAACCATGAGGACTTTTAAATGAGTATGAAAGCATATAATCAAAGATTCCAAGTAATTCACCCATGCATAACCGCGAGGACTTTTAAATGAGAGTGAATACTTTGGAAGTTATTTTTTTTTCATTTTTTATATTTTTTTAGAAGAGAGATAGAAAGTTTTGCAAAATCATCTTAGCACCATTTAACTTAGACGACAAAAATAATGTTATATCCTTTACTTTAAATCAACCACTTTTTAAAACAAAGATTTTCAATTAGGATATACTTCATAATTAACACTTATGAATCTTCCTATATACTAGAAAACCATTATTGTTTGTAATCAAATTTCATTTTTATTTTTGTTAAGACAAATAAATTTCCAAAAATTTCAATTTAATAAACCAAAACCATATAATTATCTTATAGTGTTTCTTTTAAAAAATAAATCAAAAGAAAATTTATTTTTGGGATTTTTTTTAATTTTTTTTTTTGGGATTTTAAAGCAAAAATAAACATTGAAAAAAAATGAAGAGGTGTCTCCCCCACACTTGATTTTGACCATGTCCCCACAGTCAACCCAAGTGGAAGGAGGAAAAAAAACATGACATTTATTTAAATGAAAAGGTTATTATTTACAAGAGATCATAAAATATACAATTAAAGAGTAAATGAAACTGTCTTTCAAAGACCGATTCATTTGTCTCGTCAAGTATACGAGACACAGCTTAAGCACGAAAAACCAATTCGTAAAAGATTCCGAAGTTGATTGTCTATTTGGAAAAAGGAATGTTGTTTTATTGAGAACCGTATGAGTTGTTTTATTTTTGATGATTTTCGGGGTTGGTAAAACAATTGATTGAAATTCAAGTTTATTTTCACCAAATTGAAAGTTAAGCTCATTATCAACAAATTTTTCAAAATTATCGATTTCAAAATTGAAATAGTGATTTAACTCTTCCCTTTCGGAATTTAACAACTCATTTTCGAAAAGTCCAAAAAGTTTATGTTCGTCAAATTCAACTTCCTTTGTTGGATTATCAACAACTTCATCGCGTAAATCGAGTTTAAAGTTCAAAGTTGTCATATTCAAATTTTCAGAAAAAGGAAGATCAAAGTTTAAATCAAGTTTCACACCCTCAAAAGAATTGAAATCCAACTCAATTACCGTGTTTTCAACAATTTCATTAAGATTTTCATTTTCAATTTCAAAAGTTGTTATTTGAAAATCATCGATTTGGGTAAAAGGTGGATTATCACTTGACTCATCACACGTTGAGATTTGATTTTGTTGTTCACGTTGTTTCATATAAGTTTCAAACAAAAAATCCGTGTGATCATCGTAAATTTCATTCATTTGTTCAACAAAATCCAATTTATAATTATTGACTTGAGAATTTTCGATTTGGATTTGTTGAGAACAAAAGTTTTCAATTGTAACGTGGTTAAGATTATTCCCTTTGCCAAATTCATTTGAAAAGTTGTTTCCATTTTCATTTTGAGTTGGAAATTCATTTTGGAGTTCGAAATTTAAGTGGCATGGGTTATAATCCAAAACGTTTGAATTTTGAATTAAATTTAAATTTTGAAATCCTTGACTCGAGTTATTACACAAATATGAATTACACAAATCATTTATACTTTGATTTTGTTGTGTAGAGAGTTCAACTAAAGACGAAATGTTATTTTCAAGAGTCGAGGGTCGGTCATCATTTTGAAAATTTTGTCGTTCGAAATCCGAATTATTTACACAATAGTTATTGTTAAAATATCCATAAAAATTTGAAGTGAAATCGTATGGATTATATTGATTTTCAAAACTGTTGTAAAATCCAAGTGAGTCGGGAAACTCAGACATTTTCAAGAATTTTTTAGCAAAGGAAAAATATTTACAAATTTATTCAAAATGGAAATTTGATTTTTATTTTGTATTTTGGTTTTTCAAATTTTTTTTTTAAAATATTTTGTATTTTTTTGGATTTTTGATTTTCTAATTTTTTTTGGATTTTTGAAATTTCAAAGAAAAAGGATTTAAAAACTTCAAAGGAAAAGGAATATTTACAATGTTTTTTACCTTTGGATTTTGAATTTTTTTTTTGTTTTTTTTTTAAATATGCATGTACTAATGCAACTAAATGAATGCAAGGGCCTAATTATGAATTATTTATCCTAAATTAACACAAAATTATATAATCACAAATTGTCTTAAATCAACAAGATAGTTCTCAGCCAGGTAACAGACAGGATTTATCGATGCACCACGAATCACCGTAGCAATGCAGCCGAAGGTTTAAGTACCTTCTGAGAAACAATTTAGTATAATATTTATGAACCACCGTAATACTTATAACTGATTATTGCTCTGCCATAGCCTAGACACCAAGAATTTAAATTGTTCAAAGAAGACAAATTATTAATATACAATTAAGTGCTATCGATGTCTAACTGTTATTATTAACAGAAATCTAATATGAGATGCAGCTGAAACTAAACGTGTATTTACAATGCAACTACGAGCGAATTTTGTTTTTGTTTTTTTTAAATGCAAATGCAAGCAAACAACAATGCAAGATAAATAAAAACAAAAATAAAACAAGCAACAATTTTTTTTGGCAAGCTGTGCAGAGCGTTTTATTTAGCAAGCAATGCCTTGTCCTTGCGATCTTCTGCTAGGCAACCTGAAAATAGAAGCAAGATATACATACAACGATATTTTTTTTAATGAAGAAAGAAAACAAAGTAAAAAAAAAGAAACAAAACAAATGAAAGCATTACAAATTCAAACTTATTTTTTTTTAAGAAAGTAACTAAGAGAAATTTGAAAACAAAACAAATTTGTTTGGTTTTTTTTTAAAAATAAAATAAAAAAATAAAACGATTAAAGAACAAATGGCTAAACAAAACAAAATAAAAATAAATGCAAAAACAAGAAGCCATCTACAGTTTAAACAACCCACCGGCCCACTACCTATGCAAACCCGTTCTCCCCCAAATCAAAACACAGAAAATCGATTCTCTTAAGCAAATTTATGAAAGAAAATTCAAGTTCCAATTTTTTTTTCGATTGACAGCAAAATTCAAATTTTTTTCAGCCGCAACGCGGCTCGAGTATTTATGAAGGGTCGTTCGATGAATTGATCGCAGAGGTGGTTTCACGATTTAGGAATTAGGAGGAGGTGACTATTGGACAGTAGTCGAAGTCAGCTTGTTTGCGAATTGGCGAATTGGCGAATACGACTTGGAGGTAACTTCGGCTGTAGATGGTTCGAATTGGCGAATTGACCGAGTCTTTTTGTGAAGTGATGTAGGTAGTCGTGATTTGGAGGTTGATTGTTTGCTTCGGGCTCGGTTGTGACTTCGGGTTTCGGGATGGGTTGCTCGCGACGATTTGGGTGTTCGATTACTAGCGATTTGGTTGAGGCGATTTGAGGTTGTTCGAAGCAGCGATTGGTCTGGGTTTGGTTGTTGGAGGGATCGAAATGGATGGTGCAGTGGCAAGTCACTAATGGAAGTGCAAGTGTAGCAACGATTTTTGAATGTGATGGATGGTGGTTCGTATTCTGGTGGTGATGATGTTCAGGATTGCTGTTGAGTTTGGGGGTTGCGTTCGCGGTTGTGAGGTGATTGTGGTTGCCGAGTGAAAGTTGCTGGCTACAATGGTTGTGAGGATGTTCGACTGTGGTCTATCGAATGGCAGAGGATTTTATGATAGGGGATTAATGGAGTGTTGTTTGACTGTGGTTCAGTGATGTTATTGGTGAGATGTTTGTTTTGGTTCGACTGTTGGTTGGACTGTGGTGGAGTTCTGGTAGGTGGTATATTGGATTGTTTGCAGCGGAAGGGAGCAAATGGAGTTGATGAAGGTGGTGCGCTGTTTGTCGTGGTTTTGTGGTTGGAGTAGGTGGAACGGGTCAGTGATGAAGGGTAGAGGATGTGGGTTTGCAGAAACTTGTAGGCCGGGTGACAGTGTTTGAAATGATATGGATATGCACTGATTGATGAAGTTGATGTTTATTGTTGAGAGAGTTGACAGGAGTGAAGGCCAGTGAACAGTTAATGTTGTAATGTGGTATGTGAATGGTCAGAGAAGGTTTGAAAATTATAGGTTGTGAATGGTTCGTGATGGAAGTAAGGTTGGTATGTATTGGTGAGGGAATTGGTTGTAGGTGATGTGAACAGGGGTAGAAATGTTTCAGGTAGTTGTCAGCTGTTGGGAGGAAGCGAGTGGGTGAAGGCAGGACTGGCCGTTGTTGGTTGTCTGATGTAATGTTAGGAGGGCAGTAGCACAATGGTAAACAGAACAGGGGTTGAAAAATGAGAAGTTTTGTGGTTTTTGGTGTCCAGGAAGAAGTGTTAGTGGATGGTTGAAGTTGTCTGGTGACTGTGAGGGCAGTTTGTTGAAATGATGATGACAAGATGGTTGTGACAGGGATGTTGTTGGAGATCAATTGTGAAGGAGGGCAGTGACGTTATGAGTTGTTGAGGGTGGAAGAAGTGGCGGGGAGGCTGTAGTAGGCAGTGATGGAATGTAAACAGAACAATGGAGAAGAAAATTAGAAAGCAGTGGACAGAACAGTGCATGTAGCAGTGTACAGAATAGTGGAGGAAGAGAACCAGAGAGCAGTTTTTTTTTGAATGTAAACAAAAAAAGAAAAATGCAATAGTAAAAAAATGTAAATGCAATATTGTAAAAGAAAAGGAAATATTTTTTGTTTTGTTTTGAAATTGTATGTTTTTTTTAAAATAGAGATGCAAAGCAACTAGAAAACAAGCACACAAACAAATTGAACACAAACATACATAATTTTTTTTTTGATTGCGAACACACACAAAAAATAAATAAAAAACACACAAAAATCAAACATAGAAAAATAATTCGAAGAATAGAAAATCAAAATCAAAACAAATTCCCCGACAACGGCGCCAAAAACTTGTTCGGACGACGGAAATTCTATCAGTTTAGAAAACCGTCGAACGAATTTAAATTAAAAATAACCGCAAGCGCAAGGCGTACTATCGTAGTACGTGACGAATACGGCTCGATCCTCATGGAATTGATGATTTTAAAGTTCTATTCGATCAAATTATGCCAAAGTCGAGAGTGTGTTTAAGCTAGAAAATGAGAAAACGAACTAACTAACAAAGGAAAAGAAATGCAAATATGAGAGTGTTAAAACAATTTAGAGGCAATTTCCACTCTCTAGATCACATAAATCAACAAAATGAAGTTATGATCTCTCTTTTCTTGTCATTAGTGAATTAATTGATGTGCTTATCATAAGTATGGTATAATTGTGCTATTAATTAGCTCAATATAAACCATCAAACTATAACACAACCACTAATACACTTTTAAATCTCATAAAATATGACAACAAAGTTGAAAGAAAAATCTATTTTAAGCATGGCCTATTAACTATTAATTAGACATATAAGCCATCAAATTTTAATTTCAACAATCACTTCTTTGCCATAATCATATGTAAATGAAGAGGCAATTTGTGTTTTGTTTGTTTAAGCATAGCCTGTTTGTTATGAACAACATAGACTATCAAATTCAAAGTTAAACAATATCATTAAACCACTTCTATCATTCCCATTAAGCACAAAAAGAGAGCATAAACATAAAATTAAGTTGAAGCTACATGATTAGAGAGCTTCATTACCCCTAAATTGAAGGGGTTTAGCCTCTCATATTTGTTATCATATGAACAATTGTAGCAAGCAACATTGAATAAAAAGAAGAGGAAAAAGAGAGCAAAATGAAAGGAAAAATTAATCTAATTGCATAAAATAAAATAGATCTACACTACAACATGAAAGTAAATAAGCATGAAAAGAAAAAGAACATGTATTGAAGTTGCATAAAAAAAATTACATAAAGAGAAATGGCTAAGTAGCCATGAAAAGAAAGAAGAGAGCTTGGTTTTATTTTGAGCCTAAAACTAACTAAAGAGAGACTAAGAGAAGGGATTAAGAGGATGGAGGCTACATGAAACATAAGAGGTTATTTACACAAGCATGAAACCCTAATTCATATTTTTGGGGAATGCCCAAAATGCCCCTTAGGAAGTGTGGAGGCCAAGTAATCATTAACATGTCTTAATCCCCCATTAAGTGTACATGAAGCCATTAACTCCAAAAGCATGTGCATTAGCCTTTAATTTGTACATTAAAGTATGTGGGTAGGTGGGGTCCTCCATGTTCTTCACTTTGAATTATTTCCATCTTCATTCCTTTGTATTCATTTGTGCATGCATATTCCTTCATGAACCCACTTGTAATTGAGTGTAATTTCCTACAAAATAATAAAAAATTTCGAATTAAATTTTCTCAAATTAATATATGCACAAAAATGATCATTTTGCCCCTAGATGAAGATGAATATGTGACAAATTCAAATAATATGAATTTTGGTCTAAACAAGTTAAAACACCCAATATGCTCATTTATTTAATTTAAACAGATTAAATATGGTGGTAAAATTACGCACATTTATGTGCACATCTGACACCCCGCTGAAGAAAAACGAGAAATTTATTACTAGAGCACGCCCCGAGTTCTATGATCGGCTTATTACCCACATGCATGGTACGTTCATCGCTTTGATGGACATGGCTCTCCGGTATGAGAACCCTACCTCTAGGGCCACTCTGGCTGCCCAATCTGCATTGTCTCAGTCTTTTGGAAATTCTAAGAAAAGGAAGTCCAACTTCTACCGTCATAAGAGGAATAGGATTCCAGGTCTAGGATCATCGTCTTCTGCATCTCAGAGGCCGACTGTGGATCTTTCTACCATCACTTGCCATAGATGCCACCAGAAGGGACACTACGCAAATAGCTGTCCGACTTTGGGTGCTGCTATTCCACCCCCTTCTCAATTTGCTAGACGAGTCCTCTGCCACATCTGCCTTTAGCCGGGACACTTCAAGAGAGACTTCCCTACTCAGAAGAAGGGCACGGCATCAGGGATCTTTGCGGTGACTTCTGCATCCTCTCCAGCACCTGCACCTGCACCTGCTTCAGCTCCTAGTGACTCTCAAGGTACACTTCAGGGTTCTTTTACTTTGTTTAAATCTCTTGTTCGCGTTTTATTCGTTACAGGAGCTTCCCATAGCTTCATCTCATCGGATCTCTGTAATAAATTTGAGCATCTCCTTTCTCCCGAGTTTTCTTCTGTACCTTTATGTGTTTCAAATCCCATCGGTGGGCCTGCAAATCTTGGTAGAATTTATAAGCAAGTGAAGCTCCTCCATTTCCAGTAGTGTTTCACTGGTGATTTTTATATCTTGGGTTTTGACGCTTTCGATCTACTGCTTGCGGGTGATTGGTTGGATAGACATGATGCCCGTATCTCGTGCAGTTCTCGAACTGTTGCCCTCAAAGATGATTTCAAAAATTCCTTAGAGATCCAGTGTAGTTTGCCTCAGGAATTCGCTGGTAGCATCATCTATTCACTCGACACTTTCCCTGATGATATCCATTCTACCCCTGTAGTCAAACTATTTCCCGACGTATTTGGTGAACTCATCTCTCTACCTCCGAAAAGGGAAATTGATTTCCGTATAGATCTCATTCCTGGAGCACGACCTGTAGTTCTTCCACCTAGAAGAATGGCACCATGGGAGAAGATCGAATTAAGGAAGCAGATTCGAGACTTATCCTCTAAAGGTCTGATTAGACCTAGCTTCTCAGAATGTGGAGCAGCCGTAGTTTTCGTCACAAAATCTGATGGTTCCCTTCGGATGTGTTTTGATTATAGGGAGCTGAACAAGCTTACTATGAAAAACAGTTATCCTATGCCCCGCATCAATGATATGTTCTATCAGCTTTTTGGAGCTTCTACTTTCTCGCAGCTTGATCTAGCCACAGGTTTCCACCAGCTTAGAGTTGCTGAGGAGAGCATACCCAAAACTGCTTTCCGTACTGAGAATGGCTTCTTCGAATGGCTAGTTATGCCTTTTGGGTTGACTAATGCTGCTGCATTCTTCGTCGACTTGATGAATCGTGTCTTTCACGATGTGCTCAATAAATTTGTTCTCGTCTTTATTACTGACATACTTGTCTTCTCCAAAACAAGGCATGATCATGAGTCGCACTTGAAGTATGTTTTAGAGACTCTCTGAAATCACCAATTAAAGGCTAAGTTATCTAAATGACATTTCTGGGAAGAGGAAGTCTGATTCCTCGGACATATTGTTTCTAGTGATGGAGTTTCTTTTGATCCAGTCAAGATCGCTGCGATCAAAGTAAGTCTTTCCTCCTTTCTCTTCCTAAAATTTAATCTCTCTCTATCCTTTCTGGAGTCCTTATCTCCCCTTATTCTGTTTTGGATTGGGAAGAACCTATGACAACAACTGATATTCGCAGTTTTATGGGCCTTGCCGGTTACTATCGGAGGTTCATTGAGAACTTCGCTCGGATTTCTACACCGCTCACTGCTCTAACTCGAAAGAATGCTAAGTTTATTTGGAGCGATAAGTGTAAAGCAGCATTCCAAGAGTTAAAAGACAAGCTTACTTCCGCACCAGTGCTTACCGTTCCGAATCGAAATGAGAGATAGACAGTATACACTGATTCTTGTCGTGAGGGATTGGGAGCAGTAATAATGCAAGATGGGAAGGTGATTGCTTATGCTAGTCGTTAATTGAAGAACCATGAAGACAATTATGCTGCCCATGATTTAGAATTGCTGGCCGTTGTCCGTGCCTTAAAGCTTTGGAGACATCACCTCTTGGGGGCTAAGTTTGACCTCTTCACCGATCATTAGTCTTTGAAATATATCTTTACCCAGAAAGATTTGAATCAGATACAAGTACGGTGGCTCGAGTTTCTTGCTTCTTATGATCTCGACATCAAATATACTCCGGGGAATGCTAATGTTGTGGCGGATGTGTTGAGTAGAAAGAAGTCCTTGTTGTGCCAGCTTATTGTTTCTTCTCATCTTTTGGATCGAATAGTGGTTAAGCAGGATGATGACGAGATGCTTTGGCGTATGAAGGAGACTGTTCGTAGTAAGGTAGGTGGCAGTAGTTCTGATGGTAGCGGAGTTCAGATTGATGATAGGGGTATTTTAAGGATTAATAATCAGATTTGTGTCCCGAATGTTGATGATTTGAGGCAGGAGTTACTTCGGGAACATCATAGATCCCGACTTTCCATTCATCCCGGTGTAGCAAAGATGTATTAGGATTTGAAGAAACTCTATTGGTCGAGAGGTATGAAGCGTGATGTCTCTATCTTTGTGAGTAGGTGTGCGACTTGTCAACAAGTCAAGGCGGACCATCAGAAGACCCCGGGTTTGTTGCAACCTCTGGAGATTCCCAATTGGATGTGGGAGCAAGTTTCTATGGATTTCATCGATGGATTACCGAGATCTTGGAGGGAAAATGAGAGCATCTGGGTTATTGTGGATAGATTGACTAAGTCCGCTCACTTTATTCCAGTCAGGTCTACCCGTACGGCTTCGAGCTTATCTGAGATCTATATGAGGGAGATTGTTCGCCTCCATTGCGTTCCCCTTAGCATAGTTTGCGATCGAGACCCCATCTTCACTAGTTAGTTTTGGAAAGCAATCCAGGAATCCTTGGGTACTCATCTGAATCTGAGCACCGCTTACCACCCACAGATTTACTGGCGCAGCGGATTAACAGAAAATCGATATAACGATGAAAGTGTAGCAATCGATGGATTGGAGATACTGAAATGCCCAGATTCGTTGATCACAAGGATACCGAATTCTATCTATCTTCGACACGTTGATCGCGCACGATACCGTGAGAGAAGATCTTCAATTCTTCAAGCGTTGATCAAGCGCAATTGATTCCGCGAATCGGCTTCAACAATCGTTGATTCGAGCGCACTCGAATAACCGAAAGTGGAGATAGGAGATTACACTCAACTACCAATTTAAATTGAAAGCACAAAGCTAACAAAAGAGAATTTTATTCAAAAATCAAAAAATGACACAACACTGCTATTTATAGCTTTTACAACTCAACACTTACAACACACTCATAGGTCGTTTCCGACCTAACAATGCCCACGACTTATCATAGGTCGTAAACGACCTAAAAATTACAAGACTCAACACATAACAGCGCTACACCGGACGACCTACGACTTAACAAGGTCGCGCGCGACCTAAACATTCAGCGACTCACTTATTACAACGACTCACGACTTATCTCATACGGCCGACCCAATTAGGTACGACCTAAAACAGAACGATTCAACAAAACAACACACACATACACGACCCCAAAATGATACGACTTAAGAAATAAACGACTCAAGACTCAAACGACTTATGACCTAAAATACAACCTGCGCGACCTAAATAAACACGACCCAGAACTGTAGCGACTCAAGGAAAAACAGCTTCAGGAAACCTTCATGCGACCTAACTTAGGTCGTAATTCGTTGCCGCGACCTATCGAAGGTCGTTAGCTTCAGAACTACTTCACGCGACTTAAGGCTTTAACAATGGAATTTTCTTCACGCGACCTAACTAGGTCGTTAACTCGCTTGACTGCTTGGACGACCTATCTCCACTAGGTCGCTGGCGACCTATTTTCACACTAGGTCGTTTGAACATGTTACACCCAACCTCGTTAGGTCGCGACCTCTTATCCCGTGACCTGTTAGGTCGTGACTTGTTAGGTCGTTCGCGACCCAAGAATTCTGGTGCTTGCTGCTTAGGCTGGGAGCGACCTAATTTTAGCTCGTCTTCAACACTAGGTCGTGAGCGACCTACTTCACTAGGACGTGAGCGACCTAAAATTCCCCCCTTAGGTCGTGTATGACCTAAACCACATGATTTTGCAGATCGCGCTGCATCATCCTCCCCTGGTTGACAGAAATTCGACCTCGAATTTTCACCATCTTCTTCCACCACAAGTTCATTTTCATAATACGGAATTAAGCATTTGTCGTTGAAAACGTCAGAAGTATGAACGTCATCTGGTAACTTCAATTGATACACATTCTCATTGATTTTCTACAAAATCTCAACTAGACCAATTTTCCGCGCCTTCAATTTATTATACGTTCCAACGGGAAAACGATCTTTTGTCAGTACTGCATAAACCAAATCACCTTCCTTGAAATTCACACTTCTTCGCTTCTTATCTGCTAGTCGTTTATACTTTTCATTTGATGTAAGCAACCGTTCATGAACAGTTTTGTGGCACTCCTATAATTCATTTACGAAGTCACTAGCCCGCTTAACAACTTTCTTCTGATGTGGCATTGTTGTCAAATCCAACGGTCCTTTAGGAATTGCAGAGTATACAACTTGAAATGGACTAAATCCAGTACTTCGATTCACCGCATGATTATGTGCAAACTCCGCTTGACATAACTTCATATCCCAACTTTTCAGATTATCTTTCACCAAACATCTCAATAAATTCCCCAACGATCTGTTAACCACCTCCGTTTATCCATCAGTTTGCGGATGATAAGCGCTACTAAAATTTAGCTTCGTTCCCACCATCTTCCACAAACTTAACCAAAAATGGCTTAAAAATCTAGTATCCCGATCAGAAACAATAGATTCTGGTAAACAATGCAATCGATACACCTCCTTAAAGAATAATTGTGCCATTCGAACTGCATCCGTTGTCTTCTTGCAGGCAATAAAATGTACCATCTTTGAAAACTGTCTACCACAACAAATATAGAATCATTCCCCCTTTGAGTTCTAGGCAAACCCGAAACGAAATCCATGCTGATATCAACCCATGGTTTAATAGGAACGGGTAACGGCATATATAACCCCGCATTCGTAGCCGTTCCCATTGAAACCTGACAGATATGACATCTCTGAACAAACCTTTCAACTTCCTTCCTCATTGACGGCCAAAAATAAGATTGAGAAATTAATTGTAATGTACGGTCTCTACCCACATGGCCTTCTTCATGTAGTTCCTTGATAATCTTCATTCTCAAGCTGCTCTCCGGAATACATAATCGATTTCCCTTGAACAAGAACCCATCAACCTATACAAATTCATCGGTATTCCCATCCTTTACTTTCTCAACAAACTTTGCAAAGTAAGGATCTTCTTCAATCAGCTCTGGCAATAATTCAAAACCTGTCACTTCAACTTTCATTGTTGTTAATAAATGACTCCTCCTACTCAAAGCATCAGCTACATGGTTCGTCACCCCTGACTTATTTTGACAACAAAAGTAAACTGTTGTAAATAAGCAATCCTTGATGCATGTCTCGCTGAAATCTTATCCTGCCTCTGCAAATGCTTCAAAGCTTCATGTTCTGTGTAAAGAACAAACTCCTTATGGAATAGATAGTGTATCCAATGTTTCACTGCTTGCACCACAGCATAAAACTCTACATCATACGTACTATATCTCATCTTTGCCCCTGATAACTTCTCACTAAAGTATGCAATTGGACGTCCCCTCTGACTCAACACTCCCTTAATTCCAACCTTTGATGCATTAGTATGTAATTCAAACAACAAGTGAAAATCTGGTAAAACAAGAATCGGTGTTGTCGTCAAAAGTTCTTTGATCCGTTCAAAAGCAACTCCTGCTTCCTCCGTCCAAGAAAACTGTTTCCCTTTCATACAATCAGTAACTGGTGACATCACGCTACTGAAGTGTGGAATGAATCTTCGGTAGAATGATGCCAATCCATGAAAACTTCGAACTTCAGTGATAGTTCTCGGTTGTGGACAATTTCTAATAGCTTCAACTTTACTTTGGTCCACTTGGATTCCCTTCTCAGATACAACATATCCCAGAAATAAAACACTATGCGTCATGAACACGCATTTCTTCGTAGCAGCATAAAATTGTTCCTCACGAAGAATAGTTAACACCTTTCTCAAATGTTGAACATGCTCCTCCATACTCCTGCTGTATATCAGAATATCATCAAAATACACCACCACGAATTTCCCAATGAATGGTCTAAAGATTTGATTCATCACCCGCATGAACGTACTAGACACCTTTGATAGGCCAAATGGCATAACCAACCATTCGTATAACCCCTCTCTCGTCTTGAAGGTTGTCTTCCATTCGTCTCCCGGTCTAATTCGAATCTGATGATATCCACTCTTCAAATCAATCTTCGAAAAGATAGTAGCCCCACTCAACTGATCTAGCAAGTCATCCAACCTCGGCATAGGAAATCTATAGCGAACGGTAATTGTTAACGCTAAAATGTGAACACTAACACCCCGGTGTGTGAAGTGTAGTTGTGAAAGCACCACCCGATAGATCGGGAAAGAATTACAAGCAAGTAATAGCGAAACGCAGTAAACAACAACAATTTTATAGTGGTTCGGCTTAAGGGTATAGCCTACGTCCACTCTAAGTACTTTTATTAATAATCCCGTTACAAGCTGATACAATTCTTCTCAAGTACAATATACTTCAAGTTACAAGTGATTTGGAACAGGTAGCCTAAGCTTCCATGTCGATTAAAGTCCTTAAATTCATGTTGAAGATGTGTGGTTTCTTCGTGAAGTTCTTTGATGTATTCCTCTAATCTTGAAAGCTCTAAGTGTTGATGAAGTTCTCAATGCAGCAAGGTAACGGTGTATGAAGAGAATGTGCCAAAAAAAGTCCTTTGAATGTTGGAGGTGGTTGCCTATTTATAGAGAGTTCTGGTCTGAAATTTTTGCCAAGTCCTAAACCGTGGCCGACTCAAGTTGAGCCGTAGCCGACTTAAGGTGAGTCGTGACCGGTCTAAGGTCACCTCCGAGTCAACACCACCTCTTCTCAGTAACATGGCATCGGGCTTATATTAGGTCGTGGCCGAGTTAACTTGGTAAGTCGCAAGTCACGGTCCATATGATAAGTCCTGGATCGTGAACGAGATAACTGGGGAGCTGGATCGGTTGTGACTTGGGTCGGCAACTATTCTAGGTCGCCAGCTTGGTAAGGCATTAGATCGGTAACTCGGTCAAGTCACAGAGTCGGTATCTTTTTTAGACCTTAGGTCGGCCTTCTTATTAAGTCGGCATCCTCTGAGTCTTAGGCCAGTACCCACGTTAGGTCGGCAACTGTTTTAGCCTTAACTCGGTATTTCTTAAGTCGGTATGCCTCTCAATCCTACTAGGTTGGTAACCCTTTGAATCTTAAGTCGGTCTCCCTGATAAGGCAGTTAGGTCGGCATAACCATTAGGCGTTAGGTCGGCACCCCTGTTGAGCCTTAGGTCGGCATCTCCTTGAGTCGTAGAGTCTAAACCGAGGCGGAGTTAACAATTGCCCCTCGAAGTATACGCCTACTGGTTAGGTCGTGTGCTTCGATAGTCCTTAACCCGTCCCCTCTTAGGTCGGTAGGTCGTACGCGAGCTAATAGTTAAGTCGCATGCGCCGCTCCAGATCCCTTCATTGCAAGATATAAATCACAACCCCTTCTTCTCTCTCATTACTTGCTCTCTCGATCCCGCCATTAAAAAATTTCTCCAAGCTTAAAAAAGGCGATTTTGCTCCATCAACCACCGATAATTATTACGTAAGTGAATTTTCCTCAATCATAGGTTATTGTTGGTCCACGAACTCCATTATTCACACCTAAACCACCACCTTGCATAATGCTTCATCATGAATTCCATTGCACCCATGGCCGATGGAGTTTATGTTGTTTGGTTCGATTTTAACTGACCGATGATGAAGATGATTCAAGCTAGTTGAATTTGATTCGTGCTAGGGTTGTAAGGTGTTGATCTCGCGGCAGTTTCGAACTACTTGGTGGGACGATCCGATAGCTTGAATGAAACGAAGATTGTGGTTGATGGAATAGTTATTGGGTTATCGGGTCGATGGCCGTGGGATGTTGATTCGGGAACGAGTCAGTGAAATTGGATGAACTAGTCTTCGGCCGACCTAGCCCTTAAGTGAAGTGGTCTAAACTCTAAGTCGCGGCCGAGTTGACCCTTGGGGGAAATCTGCCGATTTAACCTTCTACTGATTTAACCTTGAACCGCGGCCGAATTAACCCCTAAGTCGTTGCCGAGTTAATCCCTTAAACCGTGACCGAGTTGGCTCTTAAACCGCTGCCGAGTTAACACTTAAGCTTTGGGCATGCTGACTTTTTGAGAGCATAGATCCACTTTGAGTTTCTGACTTGAACTGTCAAACTAAGTTGCCTAAATTTTGAACTGCCCCAACTTTTAAATTTGCTTGAATCTCATTGTATTATTTCACAGATCGCATTAACTTATAAGCTGCTAACCTGCTGAAAATAAAAAACAAAGAAAACCAAGGCGAAAATACTGCCATTGACTGCCCACGTCAGATGACAGATTAGTTAAAACAAGACAGGCAACTTAATTATATTGCATGAAATGTTTGTGAATCAATCAATTAGAGTTAAACATTAATGCAAAGTATCAATAATCTGAACTGATTTACCTGCATCAACATCTTACTTGCATATTTAGGCTTAAAACAATAGTCCCCGAATTTCATAACTAACAAATGCTTGCTAGTTTTCATTCCAGTTATATTTGTTTGCTGCTTGATTGATTTTACACAACACTTCACACACTTTAGGAAACGTGCACCTTCATGTTTGAATACCCAGTTGTTTATGTAGAATGACTTCCCACCGAGAAGAAGAAGTGGTGACTCAAGAGGAAGAAACTTTCCCGATAGCGGTTCCCATAGAGAATCCTCCGGAGAGAACCTCGACTATTCTATCTTTGAGAGCGTTTATTCAGCTGCGCACTCAATTTGGCTTTGCCGAAAGTGATGTCCAACTCCCTGGGCCAAGTGATACTGCTGACAATCCTCCCCACGGTTTGGTTGCAGTCAACCGCCAAATGTGCTTAAGTGGGGCGATTCCTCCTTTTAACGACTTCCTTCGAATTCTTCTCCTTCGGTTGACGATATCTCCGTTCCAACTTCATCCTAATGGCTATGCCATCTTGATGGGGTTGTGTGTTTTGTTCAGAAGAACTCTCGATCGCCTACCAAGTTTTGAAGAAATCCGTTATCTGTGCTCGTTTGCAAAGAGTAAAGATCATCCTTCCCTTATTATTGTGAGAAGTGCTAGAAACCGCAAGCTCATCTCCGATCTTACTGAAAGCGTTCATGGATTTTTGAACCAGTTTTTCTTTGCTCGCTGTCCCCCAGGGTTTTATGCCATCTGGAGAGTAGGAAGTAAGATTAGTGTTTCTATTTTTTCCGTTTTGAAACCTTTTCGAGATCCGAACTTTCAGTTGCTAATTTCATTCTTTGTTCCTTTCAGCACTTCCTCTCCCTTCTAGAGATCCAATTCATAAGCAAGTTTTTGAGAGGTTGAGTGCCGTGGCCGCAGAAGAGAGGAGCATAAAATTTCTATTGAGGGATGAATTTTTACATCAACATGGGCTTCTACACGCTTCTCGCTCTATGCATGCTCATGAAGTTCCAACGGAAGTCCCTGATTCTCCGATAAAGACTCCTGAGTCTTCGCTAGTGAAGTGCTCCACTTCTGTTGATGTTGCGGGGCCATCTGATAAACTTGCCCCGGTTATCGAAGAAGAAGAGCCTCTGGGATCTTCCCATCATTCACAAGATTCTGGTGAAAAGGCTAAGAAATCCAGTCCTGTCAAGCAAAGCAGGGACGATACCTTCGAAGGATTGAGCGACCTCTTCGCTACTTCACAAGAGATCTTCAAAGATGACCCTACTACTGCCGGGATTTCTTCTTCAGTAGTTGAAGCTACTTCTATTTTGCAACAGCCGCCGTCGACTCAAGAGTTGACGTTAACTATTATACCCACAACCACTCCCCAAATAAAGAGTGGTTCGTAGATTAATGCGCGTAGTTTGCACATCACCCACACTTAGAATTTCTCATCACTTCTATGCACTTATCTTCTTGTTCTTTAAAGATTTCTAAAGCTTATTATTTTAATTCCAGATTCTCCTATGGGGCGCAGCGGCTCGTACTATGATGATTTCCAGCGCTACGGGAGGCGTAGCCAGTATGATTACAGGCGTTACCTTCCTTCTTACAGAGAGTCGGATGAAGAGAGGGCCATCAGGAAAGCCGACGAGAGACGAGCATATGAAGAACGTCGCCGAAGGGAACAAGAAAGACATGATCTTCCCCACAGAGATGATGATACCCAAAAGAGAAAAGCTCATGATGAGAGAGGAAAGAGTCACATAGACGATTCTTCTAGCAAGCGGGCTAGACTTACTGAAGAAACAACTCCTTCAGCTTCTGAACATGTCCCTGCTCAATCTCCTGCTCCCGCCCGCTCCGACATTCAAGCAATCATCAACCGGCCCGCATACCAAGTCGGGCAAGGTCCTCCCACTCTTCAAAGTCGATTTCCTCAGTGGTGCCTGAGAGGGGTTCGATTTGATCTCGACTTGGTTCCCCTCGACAAACCGGCTATGCTGCGAAATCTTGATACTGTCAGGACCGATATCGAAAGAATGTCGAACTGGCAAAAACTCGTCGACGAACTTCAGAGGGTTAACCGAGCCAATCTCGAGGCCATGCTAACAATGGAGAATGATAAGGCTGAGTGGCAGAAGACTCTTGAACAGCATGACGCCGAAATGAGAAGTATTGCTTCCTACAATGAAAAGCTGGAAGCGGAAGTAGAAAAACTTAAGGAAGAATTAGCTACTTCATCTACTTTCCATTCACAAAAGGAGAGCATGCTTCAGCAACAAGTACGAGATGCGCATGCCAGTCAAAGAGCAGTCGAAGATAAGCTTGCATACAAGGAAAAGGTCATAGAAGAATATCGTGCTGAAACTGTACAACTGCGAGAACAGGCCGGCTCTCAAAGCTTGGAGATAGAGTTGTTAAAAACTCGACTTGCTATGGCCGAAAAGGAGCGCGACGAGGCTGTTGCTGGTAAACTCGCGGCCGAAGAGGCTCATCAAGCAACCAAAGCTGACATTAGCTCCACATTATTCGATTTTTATCTGCACAGCATTTTGGGACGTGGCAGCCTTGCCTTTCTAGGCCCCAAGTATGAAATCACACTGGCTGAAGTTTGGGAGGCAGCACTTGATATGCTCGGTGGTAAAGGTGCTGGATATGCTGAGTCAGCCCTTGAAGAGCATTATCTTGATGATGAGGCCCGTGCCGCTCTTGCCAAGGGAAAGGAGCAGCTTGCCAGAGTGCGAGCCGGGATGGCGGAAGAGGAGCGTTCTGAAAAAGAAGTACCGCCTACTACCTCTGAACGTCCTCTAGTTTCTCCCGAGGTGGACATTACAGGCTCTAGTGCTCATTCGCCGCCTCCTACAAAAACCGGGGTAATTACCCCTACTGATGAAGAGGCTTTGGAGGACATTGGGGCTCAGAATTATGAGATTGAACTGACGAAGCCAATATCTTCAGGTAATTTCGACATTGGTCCGATTCAGGTGGATTACCTGCTTATTCCTCAAAAATTTGATGAGCTTCTCGATTACCTCTTGAATCTCGATGAACCCATATCTCCCTTCTTTCGGGAAGATACTAACATTTTCAAATTTTCTTCTTCTGCAGTTGAAACAACAAGTGCCGTGCAGACTTCGCCTTCTCTGGTTATTCCTCCTCCATCTCTTCAGGTGACTCCTCCTTCTGCTTCACAACCTGGGTCACAAGAGGAGAAAATTGAGGCTCTTCATGGTTTGGATGACCCTATTGCTTCGCAGGAGCAAAAAGATGAGGGACTCGAAGGAGGCGAGATCTCTCCGGAGCGGACTCCTTCTGACGACGTAGTTTTGTCCGCTCTCGTTACTCCGGGGAGTGAGTCTTCTTCGAAGAAAAGGAAGAAGCATGGGACATCGAAGAGGAGGGGGAAGAAAATTATCACCACAGAAGAGGAACCGGAAATTGCACCAGTTGCACCTCCCTCCCCTTCTTCCCTTATGCCTTCAGACCAACCTGAAAGACCTGAAAAGCTAATCACTCGGCCGGGTAAAGGGTCTAAAGGCGGCAAGAAGAAATGAAGAGTTGAGCTTTTTGATTCCTATTTTGTGTAATGGTCGGATGTTGTGCAGGCACCGGCCCCAGCTTTTTTATTTTGAAACCTGTATCTGCAATATCTGCAATTGAATAAAATGATTTTTTATTTGTACAGACTTTTGTTTGAATTTGAGAATGCATTTATTATTCATTTTTGCACAAGTTTATTTATACGATGTTGCGGTGAGCTTGTGGTATGTTGTTTGAGCGTACTTTACCGACATAGTTATACCGCTTTGTATGTAACTATACCATGTTGCTCCTATACCATGAGCTTACTGCAATATCGTATACTTTGAGGGGACTTGCACTCTCGTTTTCTAAAGAATAATTACTTCATTCTCGAAGAGAATTTTCGTAGAGTGCAACTTCCTTCATATAAGTTTCTACGCTTTGCCCTTCGAAGAAATCACTTTTTCCTTTTGCGTATGTATACATTTTGCCAAGTGAATTCTTCTATGTGGTAAAGCGGACCTCTGAATGTACTTTAACTTTCTTTCCCCCCCTTTTTTTTTGATAAAAATTTGTGCCTCTGAGGAGATATTTTTTCACGTTTCAACACTTGGATGTTTTATTTCAATCTTGGTGAAACGTGGGCTTCTGAAGAGGTCTTTCTTTTTAATTGTGTCCCCGGGAGGGGGTTGTACCTCTGAGGAGGGATTTCTCACGTTTCAACACTTGGAAGTTTTATTTCAATCTTGGTGAAACGTGTACCTCCAAAGAGTTGTGCCTTCGAGGAAAGCCTTTTCACGTTTCGACACTTGGAAGTTTTATTTCAATCTCGGTGAAACATGGGCTTCCAGGAAGGTCTTTATCTTGTTTTGCATTTCAACTTTGGTGAAGTGAAATTCCGAAGAGTGGTTGTTACACTTCAACTCCTAGCGAAATGTGCCTCCGAAGAGGGCTTTTATTTTGTTTGCATTTCAACTTTGGTGAAGTGAAATCCCGAAGAGCGGTCATAACACTTCAACTCCTGGTGAAATGGGCCTCCGAAGAGGGCTTTTTATTTTGTTTGCATTTCAACTCTGGTGAAGTGAAATCCCGAAGAGCGGTCATAACACTTCAACTCCTGGTGAAATGGGCCTCCGAAGAGGGCTTTTTATTTTGTTTGCATTTCAACTCTGGTGAAGTGTAATTCCGAAGAGCGGCTGTTACACTTCAACTCCTGGTGAAATGTGCCCCAGAGATGGTTTACATTGCCTGGAAGTTACTCTCTCATGGTTGGTGGGTCATGACTCCTCCAATCTTTTTTGTTGAGTAGAGAACTTTCTTTTTTGTGGCATATGTCCCATTAGAGGTCTTTGTCCTCCGAAGAGTTGTGCCTCCGAAGAGGAGCATTTTGCCTCTGAAGAGGGCTTTGGTCTCTGAGGAGAAGCATTTGGTCCCCGTAGAGAAGCATTTCGCCTCCAAAGAGGGCTTTGGTCTCTGAGGAGAAGCATTCGATCCCCGTAGAGAAGCATTTCGCCTCCGAAGAGGGCTTTGGTCTCTGAGGAGAAGCATTTGGTCTTCGTAGAGAAGCTTTTTGCCTCCGAAGAGGGCTTCGGTCTCTGAGGAGAAGCATTCGGTCTCCGTAGAGAAGCATTTCGCCTCCGAAGAGGGCTTTGGTCTCTGAGGAGAAGCATTCGATCCCCGTAGAGAAGCATTTCGCCTCCAAAGAGGGCTTTGGTCTCTGAGGAGAAGCATTTGGTCTCCGTAGAGAAGCTTTTCGCCTCCAAAGAGGGCTTTGGTCTCTGAGGAGAAGCATTCGGTCTCCGTAGAGAAGCATTTCGCCTCCGAAGAGGGCTTTGGTCTCTGAGGAGAAGCATTCGATCCCCGTAGAGAAGCATTTCGCCTCCAAAGAGGGCTTTGGTCTCTGAGGAGAAGCATTTGGTCTCCGTAGAGAAGCTTTTCGCCTCCAAAGAGGGCTTTGGTCTCTGAGGAGAAGCATTTGGTCTCCGTAGAGAAGCTTTTTGCCTCCGAAGAGGGCTTTGGTCTCTGAGGAGAAGCATTCGATCCCCGTAGAGAAGCATTTCGCCTCCGAAGAGGGCTTTGGTCTCTGAGGAGAAGCATTTGGTCTCCGTAGAGAAGCTTTTCGCCTCCAAAGAGGGCTTTGGTCTCTGAGGAGAAGCATTTGGTCTCCGTAGAGAAGCTTTTTGCCTCCGAAGAGGGCTTTGGTCTCTGAGGAGAAGCATTCGATCCCCGTAGAGAAGCATTTCACCTCCGAAGAGGGCTTTGGTCTCTGAGGAGAAGCATTTGGTCTCCGTAGAGAAGCTTTTTGCCTCCAAAGAGGGCTTCGGTCTCTGAGGAGAAGCATTCGGTCTCCGTAGAGAAGCATTTCGCCTCCGAAGAGGGCTTTGGTCTCTGAGGAGAAGCATTCGATCCCCGTAGAGAAGCATTTCGCCTCCGAAGAGGGCTTTTCACATTTCATCTCACGGGAGTATGTTGACCGGTTGTGGTGAAATGCGTGCCCCTAAGTAGGGTTATTGTCAGGAAGTTTGGAGTTTCCTTTTCTCGGTTGGATGGATTCTCGGGAGTGTGTCGACCAATAACTCCATGACTTTGTAACGAGAAAGACGCCTTTTTTTCGGTGAAGCCCGCTTGAGGTCTTTATCTTCTGAGGAGTTATGCCTTCAAAGAGGGCTTGTGCTTCTGAAATATTCTTTTTGCTGGCTGACGCTTACTCTCGCATGTCTCTTTGTCGTTGATTCATGTTGACAATCCCCATTGCTTCGCAAGTGTCACCACTTTCAGCTGCCAAGCCTCTCCCTTACCCAAAGGAGTATATTTTATAGTTAAGAAAATTGGTGGTGGCAGATATAGGTTCTTTAACTTGCTGTTTGTTTGTTCAAGCATTTGTAGTTAGCTATATATGATCTGCTTCTATCCACCTTGCTTACTTTCGTCTGAAGTTCTCCTTTTGTAGGATTTGAATATGGGAATTTTGAATGGCTCAGTGCTTGACTGTTGGATGATGTCGCGGATCACTTGGTCTTGTGACTGGTAAGCTTTGTTTTTATGGCCTGCATTATTAAATCATTTTTTTTTAGTAACACGATTAACGTATTTCATATGCCGAAATAAAACAAAGCAGTTTATAGTAGTAGGGAACACAAGAATTATAGCGGTTTAGCCGAAACTGGGCCTATATCCACTTTATAGCTTTTGTTATTCGCCTGCCTTGCAATTGCCCTTAACAAGAGAATCATATATTTGTAAATTCTTTGCAATATTTCAGCACAGTTTTCATGTAAAATATGGATGTAAATGGTTGCTGTTCCAAGTTCTTGGAATTGGTTCTCTTTTGACAGTTGTGAATTTGATTGATTACATTAGCAATTCCTTAGTGCCGTCTTTAAGTGTGCATCATCTTCTTCTGTTGGCGGGTGGTTTTAACTGAAGAAACATACTCTAGCCAAATCTTATTTGTTTGCTTAGAGTACTTCTTATTCAGGATTTGACCCTGGAATTCTGTTGTTTAAGGCTTGCTTTTGAATGCTACCAAGGGTTGCTTGATATTGCAATGAATCAGCTTGGTATTGATTGCCTGCAAATTTAGATCGATAATCTTAGTGATATTCTCAGAGTATTTCACATATCGAAATAAAATAAGCGACTTGTAATAATAGGGAAAGCAAGACTTATAGTTTTTATTATTTATTGGCATTGTTTTTACAACAGATTTTGATACAAGAATCATTGGATCAGCACTCTTTTACAAATTTGAAACAAAGTGTTCAAGTAAGGTATGGAAGCAATTGCTGCCCCAGGCTTTAGGGATTGAATCTTTTGGCATAAGAGGACTGGATGGCAACATCTTTCAGAATCGAAACTTCCTTTCACTTTGAAGGTCTCCTTGGAGCGTGAGCACGTTTTCCCGCCTCATCCAATTTTTCCCTGCCTGGTGAGGGCTTGCTGTGATGATACTGATGATAGGACCTTCATCTCCCTGTGCCACGGTTCTTTTATTTGAGCTACATTGTTGAGCGGGAACCAGCTTCACCTTAGAGGATGAGGAGTAGTTAATTCCATCTTTTTTCACATACTGTTGCAGTTCATTCTGCTTGATCAATTCTTCAATCTCCTTCCTTAGATGGCGACATTGGTTAGTTTCATGGCCAGGTTGATTGTGAAATTGACAGAATTTCCCATTGTCTGTCGCGCTTCTCCTCATCAGAGATGGTTTGGGGTACACAACAACATCCTTTGTTGCCAAGAAGATACTTTCCGGAGTGTCGGTCAAGGGAGTGAAGTCGGAGGGTATGAAGCGTCGAGCTTTTTTCAAGAGTTTCTGCTTTCTCCTTCCCCCATTCTTCTCTTTCTGTTCAATCATTTCCGGTATGTATTCTTCATCGTTACCAGGACTCAATGGGTAATCGTCAACTATTCTTTCAAAAGTTCGCTTTGACAAACGTTCGTGGATAGTTGGTCGTGGCCATGAATTCTCTGTTTGGGGGAATGTTCCAATAGTAATGCCAGTTGCTCGTTGAGGAGTATTCCATTCTTCTGAAACCTGGGCCTCTTTGGCAATGGTTTTTATATCACTTTCTAGTCGATGGACTTCTTCCTGCAATGCGTTCATCTTATCCAGTATCCTATTGCTTTGAACTTCCATGTGTTGATATATTCCATATATCACGGCGTTTAATTCAACCCTTGTGACTCCAATACTTGAAGCTGTTTCACTTAGCGTGGGAAGAGCAATGGCATTGCTGCAAGTACCTTCAAACCTCAAAAACTTCCATTTCCTTTCTGAAGCCATGATTTCTGTTAGAATTTTGTTGAACAATGGTTGAAGTTTGCCCTGAGTTCAATTCTCAGTGAAAGCACCAAAAATGTTAACGCTAAAATGTGAACGCTAACACCCCGGTGTGTGAAGTGTAGTTGTGAAAGCACCACCCGATAGATCGGGAAAGAATTACAAGCAAGTAATAGCGAAACGCAGTAAACAACAACAATTTTATAGTGGTTCGGCTTAAGTGTATAGCCTACGTCCACTCTAAGTACTTTTATTAATAATCCCGTTACAAGCTGATACAATTCTTCTCAAGTACAATATACTTCAAGTTACAAGTGATTTGGAACAGGTAGCTTAAGCTTCTATGTCGATTAAAGTCCTTAAATTCATGTTGAAGATGTGTGGTTTCTTCGTGAAGTTCTTTGATGTATTCCTCTAATCTTGAAAGCTCTAAGTGTTGATGAAGTTGTCAATGCAGCAAGGTAACGGTGTATGAAGAGAATGTGCCAAAAAAAGTCCTTTGAATGTTGGAGGTGGTTGCCTATTTATAGAGAGTTCTGGTCTGAAATTTTTGCCAAGTCCTAAACCGTGGCCGACTCAAGTTGAGCCGTAGCCGACTTAAGGTGAGTCGTGACCGGTCTAAGGTCACCTCCGAGTCAACACCACCTCTTCTCAGTAACATGGCATCGGGCTTATATTAGGTCGTGGCCGAGTTAACTTGGTAAGTCGCAAGTCACGGTCCAAATGATAAGTCCTGGATCGTGAACGAGATAACTGGGGAGCTGGATCGGTTGTGACTTGGGTCGGCAACTATTCTAGGTCGCCAGCTTGGTAAGGCATTAGATCGGTAACTCGGTCAAGTCACTGAGTCGGTATCTTTTTTAGACCTTAGGTCGGCCTTCTTATTAAGTCGGCATCCTCTGAGTCTTAGGCCAGTACCCACGTTAGGTCGGCAACTGTTTTAGCCTTAACTCGGTATTTCTTAAGTCGGTATGCCTCTCAATCCTACTAGGTCGGTAACCCTTTGAATCTTAAGTCGGTCTCCCTGATAAGGCAGTTAGGTCGGCATAACCATTAGGCGTTAGGTCGGCACCCCTGTTGAGCCTTAGGTCGGCATCTCCTTGAGTCGTAGAGTCTAAACCGAGGCGGAGTTAACAGTAATCTTGTTCAATGCTCGACTATCGGTACACATTCTCCATGTTCCATCCTTCTTCGGCACCAATAAAGCTGGTACTGCACAAGGACTCAAGCTTTCCTGAACATGTCCCTGTTCTAACAACTCTTCCACCTGCCTCCTCAACTCTTCATGTTCCTTTGGACTCATTCGATAATGTGGTCGATGCGGTAAAACTGCTCCCAGAACAAAATCAATTTGATGTTGAATGTCCCTCAGTGGCGGTAACTCCTTAGGCAACTCTTTCTGGAAATACATCGTCAAATTCTTTAAAAACTGGCTTTGCTTCTTCGGGAATTTCAACCTCTTCACTGCTTTCACTCCCTATCAACACATAGACTTCAGGCTCCTCTTCAACTTCTTTAACAAACTCCTTCAAAGATAGCAAAGTTTTCAGCTCTTCAATCTCCTCTAGCTTGCTTTCCTTCTGTTGCTGCTTCTTGGGAACTAAAGTGATTTTAGTACCTTCGAACATAAAACTGTAACTATTAGCACGACCATCATGTTGTACTGCTCTATCAAACTACCATGGTCTGCCCAACAACAGATAAAACACATCCATGTCTACAACGTCACACCAAATTTCGTCTTTGTACTTCTTTCCAATAGAAAAATTTACACAAGCTCTTCGTCCAACCTTCACTTCACCACCCTTCCTTAACCACGCAAACTTGTACGGTTTAGGATGCTTCTCAGCTTTCAAATTCAACTTCCTTACTGCTTCTGTAGAGATAATATTGTCACAACTCCCAGCATCAATGACGAACTTGCAAACCTTTCCCAGGATAGTGCATGTGGACTGAAATATATTGCTCCTCAACCAACTAGAATCTTCCTCTTGCTTTGGTGTAAGACAAGATCTCCTCATCATAAGGTTACAACCCTCATCTCCGGACAATAAGTCTTCCTCCTCAACTGGTAATGAATTAGAACATTCTGCTTCCACATCCTCTTCATCAACCTCTGCAACCATCGCTCTCCTCTTCGGCTTTGGACATTCATTGCTTTTGTGACCCAACTCCTGACAATTGTAACATTTGAAACTGCTATTAACCTTTGCCTTCTCACCCTCCTTCACAACTGGCTTACTGACAGGTTTAGGAACATTAGAACTTCCACTAACACCCTTCACCTGATTGTTGGAATTAGTAAACACACCACCTCCACGCCTTCCCTGCTTCTCCCAAGCCAACGCTTTCTGATGTGCTTCCGCCACAGATCTTGGATCAAACATATTAACCATATCCTGGATCTGCACCCTCAACCCTCCAACAAATCTAGCAGTCAATTGTTCTTCTGTCTCTATTATATCATTTCTGGCAACGACTTGGTAAAATTCATCTGTATAATCATTAACTGACTTCATTCCTTGCCTCAGATTCTGCAATCTCTGGTACATAAGTGATTGATAATTGTAAGGTAAAAATGTAGCTCTCATCAACCTCTTCATCTTATCCCAAGACTCAACCTTTGACTTCCCCATTCTCTCTCTCGTAAGTTTAGTTTGCTGCCACCATGCCGAAGCTCTCCCCCTCAAACTAGTAGCAACCAACTTCACTCGACGATTCTCCGAATCCTCCTTGAAATCGAAGATCTCCTCCACATTTGACAACCAGTCTAAGAATTCTTCAACAACCATCCCACCTTTAAATTCTGGAATCTCCATCTTCATTCCCGATTCCCAACGACGATCATCATCTACATCCCGACATGAATTTCGAACTTGGTCTCGATCTTGATAATGAATGCTAGCTCGATCACCCTCTTCATCAAAATTAAATGTAAGTCTATATCGATCTCGACCATCAACATCCCTTCGATCACGCATGTCTCTTCTACTATGTCTCTCCTCATCTCGATATGGCTCTTCTTCAAACTCATGTGGTGTTCTCCTCTCTTCATGCCTATAGTCATGGTGATCTCTTCTCGATGAAATTGATGTTTCTCTTCTTTCTCTAAAAGATTGCGGTGATACCCTCCTCGCTTCCGTAACCGATGGCAAAACTCGGTTTCCTCCATGGTTCGAGATTGGTGATCTCCTCCTTTGAGTTTGATTCAAATCATTCATCAACTTCTCTAACTTTCCAATGCCTTCATCAAATTTCTCATTAATACGTTGTTCCATAAGCTCGGCTTCTTCTCTTCTATACAATGCTTCTACATTTTGATGTCGATAAGCTCTCCTTGGTGGCGTCGTTAAATTTCACAACACTTCAACAAATACTTCAATACAAGTCAAACAAGTCACGGCCTAACACTTAGCTCGGCCTCAACTTAGCTCGGCTCAAGTATGTAACGACCTACAAACACTTCTCCAACTCTAGATCCAAAATGAAATGGATTTAAAACTTCAAACTTGTTGCAATCTCGCGATGAACATGATAAACACCAAACTTCAAACTTCAACTTCAAAAATTGGTTCCAAGACTCGGCTTAGCTATGATTGGCTAAGTCTAGCGCTGATACCAAAACTGGCGCAGCGGATTAACAGAAAATCGATATAACGATGAAAGTGTAGCAATCGATGGATTGGAGATACTGAAATGCCCAAATTCGTTGATCACAAGGATACCGAATTCTATCTATCTTCGAAACGTTGATCGCGCACGATACCGTGAGAGAAGATCTTCAATTCTTCAAGCGTTGATCAAGCGCACTTGATTCCGCGAATCGGCTTCAACAATCGTTGATTCGAGCGCACTCGAATAACCGAAAGTGGAGATTACACTCAACTACCAATTTAAATTGAAAGCACAAAGCTAACATAAGAGTATTTTATTCAAAAATCAACAACCTTACAAAATGACACAACACTGCTATTTATAGCTTTTACAACTCAACACTTACAACACACTCATAGGTCGTTTCCGACCTAACAATGCCCACGACTTATCAAAGGTCGTAAACGACCTAAAAATTACAAGACTGAACACATAACAGCGCTACACCGGATGACCTACGACTTAACAAGGTCGCGCGCGACCTAAACATTCAGCGACTCACTTATTACAACGACTCACGGCTTATCTCACATGGCCGACCCAATTAGGTACGACCTAAAACAGAACGACTCAACAAAACAACACACACATACACGACCCCAAATGATACGACTTAAGAAATAAACGACTCAAGACGCAAACGACTTATGACCTAAAATACAACCTACGCGACCTAAACAAACACGACCCAGAACTGTAGCGACTCAAGGAAAAACAGCTTCAGGAAACCTTCATGCGACCTAACTTAGGTCGTAACTCGTTGCCGCGACCTATCGAAGGTCGTAAGCTTCAGAACTACTTCACGCGACTTACGGCTTTAACAATGGAATTTTCTTCACGCGACCTAACTAGGTCGTTAACTCGCTTGACTGCTTGGACGACCTACCTCCACTAGGTCGCTAGCGACCTATTTTCACACTAGGTCGTTTGAACATGTTACACCCCAACTCGTTAGGTCGCGACCCCTTATCCCGTGACCTGTTAGGTCGTGACTTGTTAGGTCGTTTGCGACCTAAGAATTCTGGTGCTTGCTGCTTAGGCTGGGAGCGACCTAATTTTAGCTCGTCTTCAACACTAGGTCGTGAGCGACCTACTTCACTAGGTCGTGAGCGACCTAAAATTCCCCCCTTAGGTCGTGTGTGACCTAAACCACATGATTTTGCAGATCGCGCAGCATCACTGACGGTCAAACAGAAAGGGTGAATCGGATTCTTAAGGATCTTCTTCGTGCTTTCATTCTGGATTATGGAGGATCTTGGGAAGATCATCTCCATCTTGTGGAATTCACCTATAATAATAGTTATCAGGTATAAATTCCAATCCTCTGTTCTTATCTCAGCTAAATCCTCTATCTGTCTTATTCTCTCTTTTTCAAGCTAGTCTTGAGATGTCCCCTTTTGCTGCTCTTTAAGGGCGACCCTGTAGATCTCTATCCTGCTGGATTGAATCCGGTGACCGCTTACTTCTTGGTCTCGAAATGATTTTGGAAGCTTGGGAAAAGGTTGAAGAGATAAAGAGGAGGTTAAGGATTGCTCGGGATAAGCAGAAGAAGTACGCTGATCGTCGTAGAAGAAGTTTGGAGTTCGTAGTCGGTGATTTCGTTTTTCTTAAGGTTTCTCCTTTAAGAAATGTGGTTCGGTTTGGGCGTAGAGGAAATCTTGATCCTAGGTTCATCGGTCCATTCCGCATCTTGGAAAAGATTGGGTCTCTTGCTTATCGACCGGATTTGCCCGAGAAATTTGCTGGAATACACAATGTGTTCCATGTATCCCACCTTCGTCGCTATCTTCATGATCCATCTCTTATTATCCAACCTACTACTTTTGATAGTTTGGACATCGAGCCTGACCTAACTTGTAACGACCCGCTATTTTTGACCATTCAAATCGACAATAAAACCATACATGTCCGACTTGAATAATTCAAAATACCGCTTTGTTAATTTAAATTTGGCAAACTCAACATATATAGTAAATAAAACATCATAGATCATAGACACCGAGTAATATAATGCAGCGGAATAGATAAAGAATAGTAGTTCATGAAGCTACTATATACATCAGAGTTGGAATAAAATACATCAGAATATCCCAGATGCAGTGAAGTCTCCAGTACGAGCAGATGACTTCTCTGAACCAATCAACTGGATGACTGAAAAGATAGGTTGCTGGATCTTCAAGCAAATCTCCAACTTCGTAGGTGAGTCTCAAATGTTGTATCACTCAGTCTGACCCGAGCATAAAGCAAAACACAAAACACCCGAGTCAGGATTAACATTCTTATATCCATAAATCCATCTCAAGTGAAATATAAACTGAAATTTAATTAACTTAGAGGATGTTTGGGATAACCATCCTCTAAGGATTTTGGAACTATCTACAGGGTAGAAATATATACTATAACACCATGGTCATTTCAACTTAATTTATACTTCAAAACCAAATATCATTTTCACTTCAAATATCTCTACATTTCCCAAAAGATTATTTATATATATTAAATATTTATATAGTAAAGTATTTCAATTTCCTCAACTTAACAAATCATTTCAACATCAACCCGACCTTCCCATTCAAATTTAAATTCAATCACAATTTATCAATTTAAACTCAACTCAATTCCTAAAATAACCACTTCAATTTTATCGATCTCAAATTCGGATTTGAAATCAGAAAATACCCCTATATATTTCAATGTATTTAAAACTTTAAGTATTCAACGTCTCAAACTAAATTTCTATTCAATTTTAGTTTTCTAAATAATAAATTCAAATTTGGTTCAACCTAAATTTTCACTTTAATTCAATTTTGTTTCTAAATAACAAATTCAACTATATTGATTTCAAATACAGATTCGAATCTCAAAATAAACCATTTAAAATCCAATATAGTTCAAGGTTTTAATATTTAAATGTTCAGTGCAACAATTTCATAAGGATCTCGATTTAACCTCATTATTATTTAGTCTTGAAATATTCCCTCATTAGATTCCATATCATTTAAGTAAACTTAAATTACGTTTTACTCAATATTTTCTTTAATTTATTGAAATGGGAAATATTCATTAATTCATTTAAATCTAAAATACAGTTACAAAATCATACCCTTAAATTTCCCATTCAAAAATTTCAAATCGATTTAATTAAATAAATCCTTATTTAAATACCATTTTTATTAAACTCAAATTTATCTCCCAATCTTAATGATTCGATTTATTACCAGAAAATCTATTTGAAATGTTGATTTGCATAAATCTTAACCATATTATACGTATTAAATAAATCTAATTTAAATCAAATATTACTACTAAATCTATATATAAAATTTCCATTTATATAAAATCTTAGGAATCAATATTTATTAAACCATATATTTCTTTCCAAAATCATAAAAATTATTTTCAAATTATTTATATATGAACCAACGGTGTTTGTATATATTTCCTATCATATGGTCAAGTGCTACGGATATTTATCATTTCAATCCGTACACAAAATATATACGGGTGGATATCATTTCAACCTGTACTCCGAAATTCAATAAAATAAAAATCGCTTGGGTTTATCATTTCAACCCATAGTGAATTCTATACTAACAGGGAACTTGCAGAGTGATAACAGATATGATAATAATATAACAACAGGCATATATCATCAGTAATTAAATAAAATATAAACAATATGATATGGTCTCATATACCATAGGTGAAACAGTTACAGATAATAGCATATATAACAAATTTACTAACTACAGCAGTAATTTCAATTGTCGTTTCAATTGAAATTAAATTTAATAAATAAAAGAACGTTAATCGTGAGTGATTACTCACCTTTCGAGGCTAGAGAATACAGAAGATGACATGGATACGCACACTGATACGGACTCTGAAATTTGAATTACAAATCCGAGCACGAATTTCAAAGCAAAGTTGGATTGTCACAAATTGGACGAACGAGGCTGATAATCAGGAATTTATGAATTGAATCAGAATCAGTCTGGTATATACAGAAATTTTTGCTATTTTAATAAAAATCAAAATTGCATCCCTAAGAAAAATTTAAAGTCGAATCACACACACACACATATATATAATTTACCTTTTTTTCATACATAAACCACTAGTTTTAACATTTGAAATAAAACATATATGTCAAAAAAGTCCTTATAATTTTTCCAAACCATTTTAATTTTTACACATAGATCAAAATTTCTATTTTCAAATCTAAGACCCAAACCACCCCATACGACCTATGTATATAATATCATTAAGATTTATATTTTAAAATAAGATTAATATATAAAACTTCAACAAATTACACTGTTCAAATCTCATTTATAAACTACTATATATACATATGGTACAAAATCCACTTCACAATACAATTATAAATTTTAAACACTTTACCTATATATATAAACTAATAAATAACCACCCATACATAAACAGTAAAGCCTATACACAGACTTATATATAAAAATTAGACAACGGATGTACGAATTACTTATATAACTTATTATAGCTTATTTTATAAATATATATAATACTATAACATGTGCAGACCGAAAGTATAAGTTAGAATGTAAACTTTAAAATATATACTTTTTTTTTTTGCGAAAGCAACTGGTCTACACTAAAACACATATACACCCTTAACTTTTATGCAAACATGCATGCCAACTGAAATGAAAACTTATATATTAGAAAACTAACTCCATACATAAGTGTATGCAAAGTATATAGATATATATATATATATATATATAAGGCCATAAATATATATCTATAATTATTATAACTTTATATAAATATATGTCATATACGAACTTAGGAAAATAA